>CM024689.1:14113937-15349891 GCA_014182735.1 Corymbia maculata
AAGCACACTGATTGAATCTGAAAGCAAACCAAGAGCAGATCATGAAAACTTCTTTTTGCAGAAATGCAAGCACCAGCAAAAAGGAATATACTAGAGCCTGACCTGTGATTTAGCAGAAACTTCACCAAGGTTATCTGCTACAGCAAAGCTCCGATGAACAGCAGACTTTCCAAAGAGAATAACAACCACAAAGCAAAAAACAGTCAAGTTGAAAGTGAAGAAGGCATATGCCGTAACATACTTAACAAGCACGATAGAGCACAAGAAAGGAACCCAGCCAGTTATATGATGTCCACACATTGTCAAACCAGAGATCATTGCAAAGGAATTAGGTTAGGTTCAATCCACATTCCAGCAAGCCAACTGTGATGATTGTGATACAGATATTCACATGACCACTTTATGCAAGGAAAAGCAGGAAGTGAGAAAAAACAGAGAACTAATTATGCTAGACTCATGCATCTCATTCGACAACTTTTTCAGCTATCTTTACTTTCTGTGTTACCAGGTCTTCTCATTTCTATTCTAGAGAGTACATGCAAGCTTTGGCCCCTAAACCCCATGTTCCAATCACTCACCTTCTTAAGTTGACCCAACTTATGATTAATTTTCCACAAGGCTGCTAAACCCCATGCAGTAGGGAAAGCACGTTTCACACAGACATTTGGCTTAGCATAAAAAATATTGTCTAACACACACATAAATAGTTTTACTATATTTTAAAATGAAAGTAAAAAACTCGCAGATAAGTGATCGAGGCATCATATTGACAAGATACATTATAGAGGATCCTTTTCAATATCTGGAACATCATAAATGAACTGGGGCAGATTCTTACACCAGTGGCCAAATAGCAGGCAAGGCTGATTTGTTTTGCGATGTTGGCTATGGATGCAAGAAGCAGGAAGTATTGTGGGAATACAGGAGTCAGCAGCTCCACACCAATACTCAAACTGAAGATAACAGATGTTGAGAACCGAACCCTCTTCAAATAAAATAACTCATCATCAAAGATATATCAAGACATTGAATATTAACGCAATAATGCAATCACAAAATGCAAGACTTCAGCTCTACTTGTCACTTTTATATATAATCACCATAAAGCAGTGAGGTACCAAGTTAACATTAGAACTATGAATGGGAATATGACTATTGACAAGAAGGAGGAAAAAGGTTTTTACTACAATGCAAAGTGGAAGGATGCTAAAACTAAAAGTAAAACCTTCAAGTTGGTATCAAAAGCAGATGCCAGGCTAGCAGTGTAAATGCACCTACTCAGCCGTCCAAGCCCATCTTTCAAGACCCAATTCAATGCAGCAGCTGACGGCAGTGATCGAGAGTATCCAATCCCTATAGCTCGGAACATCGCCTGAAATTGCAAACAATCAATCATCAACCTCACTTCTCAGAAAGCAACATCTTGCAAATGAAACATCGACCTTCTGCTAAATACGCACTATACATTTGGAGCACGTAAAAGCATTGCAAATACATAATCGGGTCAGCCAAGCAACGATTTTTAAGGTCCAACTTTCAAAGCATCATAATCCAAGAATATAAATAATCAGAGTCAAAAAAACCCACCAAGCTATTGTTTTTCACACATCTTCAGAACGAAAATTGAAAAAAGCTCCCGGATTACCTGAGTAGCAAGAACCTGGAGAGCAGAGCTGAAGACACGGTGCAAGAGCTTCCATTTCACGTAGTCCATGTAACTCGCACTCACTTGCTTCGGAATGAAGAAATCCCTCACGAGCACCCTACAGGCTCTCCCCAGTTTCCGCACCCCACCGTCGAAATCTAGACCAAGCGACGCTGCCCCACCGTCGACGCTCACCAGCCGCAGGCAATCCCCATCCCAAACGTACCTCGACACCTTACCGGACTTCCTAATCACCACGGGAAGCTTCGCCGCCGCGGCCGAAGAAGTGGGTCGGAAGCCTCCTTCGCGGAGTTCATCTTCCTCTGGGTCGGAGTGAAGGGGAGTCCTCAGGGAGCTGACGACGACTCTGGGATTTTCTCGAAATGGGTGTTCGGGGTTCATGGAGCTGGCGAGGAAGACATGGTTGGCATGGATTGGGCGTGGTGTAGAGAGTGGATTGCATGAGATAATCGAACGGTTGTCGTTCACGGAGGAGGAGGACGGGAGGAAATTTGCTGGAGATGAAACGAGCTCGAAGTGGAGAAGTTCGTGACGGCGGGCGGCGGCAGAGGCGGCTGCTCCGACCGCTTCGCTTCGCTACGCTACGATAGCGCAGAGAGAGAGAGAGCGGAATCACTCGAACTCATTCGTTTTATGTGTGTTTTCCATCGCAGGTTGCAGGACTTGTCAGGGGAGGTTTTGGAAAGGTGGTCAAAACCCTGGTCTCTCGCATACGAAGCTTGCTCAAAATGATAATAAAAAGAATTAGTAGGATCAAAAATCTCAAATTAGCATATATAACATTTCGAATTAATTTTTTTGATTGTTAAAAAAGTTGATATATTTATTTTTTATTAATTTTTTTAAAATTTTATTGTCAAAAAATTGCTGAATTAAATTAAATGATATTTGAAATTTACCTTTTATTTTGTTATAGATATATTAATTTGTGATTTTTTACATTTTATTTTGTTAACCACAAAATAAATATATTAATTTATGATTTTTTATGATATTTATTTAATTTAATGAAAATTAACATATGGTTAATTTGTCACAGTATTGATTTGAGAGGTTTTTATGATAAAAAAATTAATTTAGAGTAAAATTTTTTTATTGATATATTGATTTGGAGTTTTTCATGATATTAATTTTAATAAAAAATAATACTACAAATCAATATATAAATGCTTTTATGTAATTATGTTACCTGAATATGACTTTGCTATCTTGTTCACAGTACAAAAAATAACACAATGATTAATTAGCTGATCTAATATTATATTAGAAAAAGCACTTTGTGAATTAATACTACTAATATGTTGTTAAAATCACTGTATTATCAAAAATTTGAATTATATAAGTGCACCATCAGCACCAGCAGACAAACAAGATGGTGTCTTTTCCAAGTTCTGTTCTGCTACCGTTGCTGCCCCAGCGCAGCATCCCCTGTTCATCCTCACTTTCTCAAGGCTGTGTGAAACTTCAAACATCGAACTTCCGAAGTTAATATTCTTCGTTCACCAGGGACTTCACGGGCTACCAGTTTGTGGATTAAGGTCTTATGCAGTCAGCCGGTTGCTACGTTCGACCTTATGAAATCGTGTTCGCTTGAGTGCATTGAGTCAGCAACTGCCAGGAAGCTTCATCCTGAACATTTCGAGCATCTGAATGCCATGATCAAGACCCCGACAGATCGGAATCGATGTGCTGCGTGAGACCAAGCATTGGGGTGAAAAGAAGTCCGTACATTTTCTTTTGTTCGTGAAAGTGTTCCGTTAAATGGAGAGACAAGATTATCTTGGCCAAGCTTCAGTATCAAGAAACACACCTTGCTCTGTTTTGGTGGTGCTGCAGTCCAGGGTTCAATGTATAGGATGAATTGACGGGTATTCACTAGCAGTTACCTTTTATTAGGCATCCAATTTTTGGGCGATATCCTGGATGTTCATCGTAATGAGAACCATATTGGGCAATTTGGCAGCTCGTGCTGCATAACTTCAATCTGGCACAGTCCTTGTCTTGCACATTAACCTGCAGTGCAATTAAAATCTGTACTGCCTATCACCTTCTGCATTTGGCATTGAGCACCATAAGCTATTGATGCACCAACCCCATATCCTTCCAGGAGAACACTGCATGATTACATTTCGAATCAATCCAGATAAAATGACATCCCAGTGATTTTTAGGAGAACTTCAAATGGAACGTGTCTTCCAATTTGGCCAAGCCGTTGCTCTCAGTCGTACACACACTTTGTCATCTTTCATCAATCCGACTTCAAGTCTCTGCAGCAAACTGGCCAATGTCCAGTGCAACCTGCAGGTCGAATTGAGGAAGTTCCTTATCAACCCCTTTCGCAGTTGTATGCCTTTCTTTGGTCGGCTGTTGCACCAGCTTGATGTGATAAAGTGAGTCATCTGAAAGAAAGTTCTATCATCATGATTTTGTGCACTACTCGCCAATAGGCCACATAAGGACCTAAACCAGCCAAACATGGCATAAGCATTCCCAGAAGTGTGGATGTGATTACTCTTGCTCTGTCCAAGAAAATCTTCATAATGGGACAGTGAAGCAATCGGTGCAGACCTAGTCTTGAAGCGATTGAACATTTGTCAATACTCATTAGACATAGACATTCCCAGAAGCGTTGATGCAAACATTCTTGCTCAGTCCAGGAAAAACTTCAAAATGGGACAGTGAAGCACTCTGCGCAGACCTAGTCTTTAGAGATTGAAAATTGTTGTTCTCATTAGACATCATGCCTCACATTTGGACGGTAAGCTCATTCTCACTGAAAGATGTGACTTCGTTTAATTATAGGCCAGCAGCGTTTGTTTTCCGATATGTTGCCTACGTCCTTCTTGACTTGTGTATCCGTTAGGAAGAGAAAGGATTTACCTAGGTCAAGCATGAGATCCTATCAGGATCCAAAGCAGTGCCAGAATGCATATTTTAGGTTCAGAATTAGAATTTCTGCCATAAATCAATCCTAAGACTTCATGTGCTAATGTCCATCTTCCAAAACAATGGAGCTTTGACACTTTCCACTCAATCAATCACATTAACCAAATGATCAAGGCAGGGGAATTCAATTCTAGTATTTGTTATGACAAAAACTGCACAAAGAATTATTCTCCAACTACCAGAACATCCAAGACATCATTGTTTGTTAGGATGTCGACCCCACTGCACACAAATCAAGTCTTCACAACAAAGTATCTAGGATTCTTTTGTATTTTGAGGCCCAGTGGAAGAGCTCTTGCGATTGTTTCGCTGCATGCGTTCCTCTCTCCAAGGACAAACTCGAGCATGCATCGATTGCCTACTCTCAAATTGTTTGCCTTCCTAAACTCAGTCCACCCAGAGGACAGGCAGAACCGGCCTTTCCTTTCATTAATCTGCACAGGCCACGTCCTCCCATTTTGATCCCGCACAATCATCTTCTCATTGGGATTTAGCTTTATATGATTTCCCTTTAGGAATGAACTAGGGATATTCTGCATTAATTATGAGCACACAATATGTCAGAATAATTGAAGTGGCTAAATGTTCGATAAAAAAATTCAAGCAGCGAAACATTAAATCACACGTGTAGAGTATGACTACATTATGTTTTGTGTTATATTAATTAGATTTCCCAAGTAATCGCTTGTCTCCCTCTCTAAGTGATGATGGATCCATCGCGAACACCACTTTCAACCTGTTAAAACTATTTAATGCTGCTGAAATGCCTCACAGCAAAGCAGACTCTGTTAAACTTATCAATTCGCTGCACAAATCTAAGGAAACTATTGCTCTGAGTAATTTGGCATGTTTATACTTGTTCAAGGTCATTTAAACCCAAATTACCTCAAAGCTTAACGAAGCTCCTAATAGTTTTTCATGCATCACCCGTTATACTGCTATCAACAATCAAGTGACATACAAAAACTTTTAAAACGGTTTTATATGTGATATGACTCCAAGATTAGCTACTTAGGGTCCTGAGATTATTCTACAATTGAGGAATGTAGAGAAACCAGGAAAGATATTACTGAAATTAAATTAGTCTAATGTAAAGGACTAACCAAGACTTTCAGTGAATATATGGAGATGCACGACACAAAGTGCGGATTCTTTGGCACGGCACATGTCTCCACGGAGCACTTGCTAACAGATTCTCCGACGAGCTGTTGTTTCGCTATGAACCGCGAATCTCCATGCAAAACTATGGAAAGGAGAGCATGTGAAGGACAGGAGGCAACACAAACATGCCAGAAAAAAGAGGCACCAAGAAAGTACCATGATTTTCCATTTGATTGATATTTAAGTCCGAGAACTTCCGCTTACAAGCCCGACCAGGCTGCCTCTGGTTCTGTTCTGCCTCCTTTTCTTCATCTTCCTGCTCTTCTGTCTTCACAACAGCTAATGGTCTATCGACTCTGTTAGTCATTTCTTTCCTGCACCCATTCTTACCAAATACTTTGACGAGGAACACCGAGTCTCCATTGTATCTGAAAATGAGAAAATCAGCAAAATCTAGAGAATGATCGATCACAAAGTCCCGCCAACCCCTCTTAATGAACAATTTATCTCCAACTTCTGCTATTCCAATTGGCCACGATCTCCCTGTAGTATTCTTGAGAACTGCCTTTTTCGGCATGACTCCCTTAAAATTCTTGATGAAATCCGGTGGAATAAGCTGTCATGAAAAATTAAATTCTATATTTGAAATTAACACATAATAAAAGCAAAACAATATAAAAAAGATCAGAACCCAGGAAGAACCTCATCATCAGTGGGAGCACACAATGTAGTGTTCTATTCTCAGATTTTCTTGCTAGTCCTGTTTATGAATGCCAGTTCATAATTATGAACTGCTTTGAAATTCATCAAATACCGAATGTCGGGCATCTCCCCCCCGATTCACTCAAAAGGCATAATCTCTCCCCACTTGATTAGGCGATCTAGAAAACTCTTCACATGCAATCCACTAGGTCTCAAAAGGCATAATCTCTCCCCACTTGATTAGGCGATCAAGAAAACTCTTCACATGCAATCCACTAGGTCTCAACAAGATAAGTGGATCATCACGATCCAGTTCAAAGGCAAGCCAAAAGAGCACACTAGGGTTTCATCAAGCCAGTAATATTGCATCCATAAACTGTGATCACATAAGCTTTCTCTAGTACTCAAGAAAACGCAAAAAAGTTACAGAAAGCCGACGTTCGTGAACAAACGTGCACGTGCATGTGCATGCAGAGAGAGAGAGAGAGAGAGAGAGAGAGAGAGAGAGAGAGAGAGAGAGAGAGAGAGGACCAGTTGGTGAGAACTGAAGGAGGGGAGATAGACTTTGAAGAACTCGAGAGGCTCCTCGGAGGAAGATTTCTTCGCCGGACGACGGCCGCCCATTGCTCTCCTGCCTCGCGGAGGTGGCTTCAATGGCGGTCACCGCTGGGAAACAGCAGATCTTGGTCTTCTTGGGTTGACGTGACGAAGGGAGATAGACGAAGGAAGCTGAAACGTCTGAGGAAGATCCGTGGGTTATTCACCAAAACCAGCAGAAAAAGAAGAAAGAATCCCAAGATTTCCCTATCCTATTCAATGCCATATCAGACCTTTTCTGCTTTCCTTTTCTGGTGCCAAAAAACCCACAAGAGAGGATCCTTTATCATGTGATGAACAGATTATGGCGAGTGATTTAATGTCTTTCGATTAAAGAAATAAGAGTTTTATAGTATGCAATTACTGGCGGTAGTTCTGATATAAATCCGGATTTTATTAAGGAGATGTAAATTGTTTAGAAGTGTACTCAAATAAAAAAAAAGTATATATTTTTGGCGCGAGGCTGTATCACTTATCATGTTCGAGTATGAATTACTGAAATTTAGTTCTCAAGGTCACTTTAACATATTTTATTTTGAATTCAAGTATATGACAAAATTATGAAAGAGTTTAATAATACAAGGATACCTATTAAAGCTTATGAACTTTTCTATTATATTTTGTTCGCGTTGCACCACGTGTCAGATTGACTGAGAGCTTTACCGGGTAATTCAATCTTTTGTCTTATTTTGATTCAAGATTATGAAGAGATTTTGAACAACTTTAAAAATGTAGGGCTACCTATTATAATATAATAACACTAATATGACCAATAACAGATTTAAAAGGTCAATATCATATTTGACTCATACTTCAAAAAAGTACTGTCACAAGATCAACAATAAAATAAAAAAGGATATCCATCACGAAGAAATTATTTAAAATGCTCTACAAATAAATTTAAGTAATAAGACCGCCCATCTTTACAATATAGAAGGGCAAATCTATATGTTTAGAGAATTCTATATTGCATTAGAAAATATGCACAACGAAGTGAACAATAAGTGATGATTCTTATGAATAAGAGTTGTATCGATACTCATTATGAAATAATTTTGCCGCATTTCATAAGTAAATATATTAACAAATCGATGGAAAATTTAATAGACTGATAATCTATATCTGATGAATAAGTTATACAAATATGTAATAAATTTGTGCCAAATAAGATTGCTCATGAAGAGTTGAGTAATGTAGAGGTATCTATCATGACAAATAAATAAAAATCAAAAGATTAACAAAAATTATCCATCATCATATAAAAAATTATATTACACGCTAAAAGTTAAATGAAAAAAGACATGATCCCCTCGCTTGTTTTCGTGAATTGGCCCAGGATATCACTTCAATTTTAGAGTCTGTTTTTCGTTAGCGGCGGTAGCACCCACATGAATGCCTCAGTCATAGCATCCGTTCCTGCTATTATCACATTCTATTCCCAAGAAACAACGGAACAACTCATGTGCTTTAATATGAAAGGGTGGAAGATGTCAGATGATGGTGATGTGGATTCGACCGATATGATTTTGGAACGTCATGTTTCCTTTTTCAAATGATTTAAATACAGCATTCGTATACAGCATTCGTAAATGAACTTAAATCGAATTAATTTCGCATTATCATATTTTCACATAGATCGCATTTTAAAAAGGTACCTATTGCTTAAGCTCTTTGTGCCAATTTCTTTCTGCTTTGGATATTTTGTCATTTTGAAGTTAGTTGATCTCTGATTAATCTCCTCTGTCCAATGGAATAGAACTTATGATGATAATCATAAATTAGAACTATCTTTCAATAGCAGACGATAGTTCGTTTCTCTGTGCTAACATGGAGACAGACGTTAGCTATATAAAGGATGCAAACTTTGGATGTTATATATTTTCTCAAGCTGAGTGATTCATTGTTTTGAAGAAACATTCGAGGACAAACCAAAGGAAGTATTTTACGGGACACTACAGCATACGATCTGCTGGATGAGGGTGAAATGTGATAACCTATTGCCAGTCTCTTCAGGATTCCAGATGAGAACAACATATAACATGAGTACTAGATAAGTAAACAAAGCAACGCTAGGTAGGAAAAACTTTAGGTGCTCCTAGAGTAAGCTTTTGGTATATTCCAAGAATCGATTTCAATATTTATATGCGTCTCAATGAGTTACCATATTGTCTTTTCCTGAATTTGATGGTCGCGACTGCTCTTGGGGCACAAAGAACATTTAACACAAGTGCATCTGGTTTTTGCTCTAGAAAAACATACCAAAACTTGTTTTTCCTGCTAGATACTGCAATTGGATTATTACGTGATGTTTTTTTTTTTTTTTTTTTTTGGTAAATGTAAGTATAATATAGCTTTCAACCAGAATTTACAAAGATAGTGCAGCTCGGCACCAGACATGCACTCAGCGGGACAACAAGTCACTAGAGTGAGAGGGTACTAGGTTCACTAGAAAAACCAAAAAAAGAAGGCTATAGATAAACAATCAAATAGGAAGGGACGGGAGATGACAAGTCCAGCCTTTCACATGTCAAAGGGAAAAGATACAAGGGTCAATCCCCTAGAATGCTGTAGTCTCCTGTTCTTCGAGGAGTCAATCATGGATTTGAAGGAAGAAGCTTTGTCCTTTACCACTCTGATCATATATTGCTTCATTGAAAGCATACATAAGTTGGTAGCTTGGAATGTTGTGTCATTCCTAAATTTCCAAATGATGTAACAGAGAGCCCAAAAAAAAACTTGACGATGTCATAGTAAAAGTCTTTGTTCAAAGTGCTGAACAAACAACGAAGGATTTCAACTCAGGGGAGACTCATCCAAGAAAGATTACACTTTGCAGCCCAAAAATAGGTGAGGGATAAGGAGATATGGCAATCAAAAAAGAGATGGTTTATAGAGTTAGGGGTGAGGTTACAAAAGGCACATAGCACCCGAGGGATTCTACCAAAAGACATAAGGAGAGCTTGGGTGGGAAGGCGCTTCCTAGAGATAAGCCACATAAGGAATTGGTGTCTAGGAACAACGACTTTGTCCCATACACATGAAGCCCAAGAGACTCAAGCAACTTTTTTGCGAATGATGGACCAAGCTAAGGCTAGGGAAAACTTACTCGAATGATGATGGGGCCAGATAAAAGAATCCTCACCCTGGTTAAGGGGGGGGGGGATTGTAACTTGCTACATATGGAGATCCTGTAGTATCGTCAACCCATCCAGAGAGAAAATATTAGCTACCTTAGCATGTCTGGTGAGGCCTGATTGATAGATGTAATTGTTGTCAAACAACGTGTTGAGGGGGCCCATGTCTAACCACGGGTCAAACCACAAGGAAGTGATCTTGCCATCTCCTATTTGCCACTTGAAATAGTTTATAAACTCCCCCTCAGCAAGAGAATTTTCCTCCAAGCCCAAGAGCATAAGGTCGGTGTTGTGGCAATCCAAAAATTTATCCTTTTAAGGTGGGTAGAGTGAATCCACTTGCATCATAGGGATTCTTTATCAGTGAATAAAATCTAGATATGCTTAAGCATTGCAGCTTTATTACCGTCCCGAATTTTCCGAATCCCTAGTCCCACTTCTAGTTTAGGCATGCACACATCATCCCACGAGACTTTTGCACCTCCCGGGCCAAGGCCCGGCCTTTTCCACAAGAACTGATGACAAATTTGTTTTATCCTGTCTACTATAGAAGAAGGTAGCTAGAAAATTGACGCCCAGTAAACTTGAATAGCGTGTAGGACAGATCTGATAAGTTGTAGGCGACCCGCAAAGGAGAGAAAGCGATGCGTCCAAGATTGGACTCTAGTAGTTAACAAACTTACCAGGGCATGGCAGTCCACTTTGCTCAATCTCGAAGTAATGATAGGGACTTCCAAGTATTTGATTGGAAAGGATCCTTATCAAAAGTTTAGCAATTGCAAAATCTGAACCCTTATGTCATTCGAGACACCCGAAGTGAAAACTTCACTCTTGCTTGTATTTGGAGTTAAACCGCTCCAACTAGAGAAGATGTTGAGCCCATCTTTCATGCACGAGATCGAAACTAGTTTTGCTTCACTAAAGATGAAAACATCATCCGCAAAAAATAGATGCGAGAGGGAGGATTTCTTGCATCTCCAAAAGTATCGATATTCTTGATGATGTGATTGTAGCTCCAAGAGACTTGTGAATACTTCCATTGCCAAAATGAAGAGGTAGGGTGATACTGGATCTCCTTGCCTTAATCCCCTACCACTCGAGAAGAAACCATGGAGTTCACCGTTCATTGATATTGAAAATTTTGGGGTGCATACACAAACCATAATAAGCCGGATGAAGTGGTCTAGAAATCCAAAAGCTCTTAGAGTTATCTTCAGGAAATCCCAGTCCAGAGTGTCATAGGCTTTGTGAAAGTCCACTTTAATGGCGCACTTCGGGGAGTAGTTGTCCGAGTGAAAACCACTGAAGAGTTCTTGAGTGAGGAGAATGTTGTCTCTTATCCTTCTGCCTCTAACAAAAGCCGTTTGAGCCGGGCTTATAATATCATGGAGAATAGCCGCAATTATGTTGGACAGGATTTTAGTGATGCATTTGTATAATGTGTTGTGGCAGGCAATAAGACGAAAGTCAGTAATCGATGAGGCATTTTGTACCTTGGGCACTAGGGCCAAGATAGTGCAATTAATCTCCCTTAATAAGTGCCTGGTATTAAAGAAATCCATAATTGCCTCTATAATAGAGGGTCCTACTATATCCCAATTTCTTTTGAAGAAATTTGAGTTATAGCTGTTAGGGCCAGGGCTTTACCCCTTGGTAGAGCAAACATAGCTTCCTTAACATCCTAAGGAAGTATGTGATTAGACATGAGTCTTACCTGGTCATCATTTAAGATATACTTCAAGGTTTCCTTGACCTTTAGAATCATGGGTTGACAGGGCATGTTCACCGAGGCCAAAAGATCTTGGAAATAGCTAACAAATGCTTGATAAACATCTGCTGGGTTCGTAATCAGGTTGCCCGCATCATCTAGGACCGAGAGGATCCGGTTACGAAGGTGCCTACTTTGTACGGATTGGTGAAAAAATCTAGTGTTGTGGTCACCTTCCTTAAGCCATCGGATTATGGAGTTTTGCTTGAAGAAAGATTCCTCCATAGACCTTAGTTCATAGTACACTCGAGCTTGGCCCCGCTCTGCCTCCGCCAAAGCACTATTAAGAGGATCATTGAAGAGGGCTTCTTGAGAGATATTGAGGGCCATTTTGGCTTTTGAGGCTTGATGGGAGATGTTTGAATAGACGACTCTATTAAGCTACTTAAGCCTGCATTTTAGTAACTTGAGTTTGCTGCATACCTTAAACATAGGCGTACCTGGAATCTAACAATCCTAGGCCTGGGACACCATGGCAGAAAAATTCGGGTGAGGCATCCATAAATTGAAAAATTTAAAAGATTTTCGCTGAGGTCTGGGGGCCAAAACTCTGGCTGACATAGGAGTATGGTCTGATATTCCAAGGGCAAGGAAAGTTGCTTCTGAGAAAGAATATTCAGAGGCCCATTTGCTGTTTACCAAGACCCGGTCTATTTTCCTTTGTTTCCTATGCTCACCAGAGGATGTAAACCAAGTATATCTAAATCCCACATAACGCAGGTCTTCTAGTTCAGCATGACTTAGGCATTCCCCAAATTCGTTAAATGCAGGGATCCAATTGTCAGAGCCTTCTACACGATCTGAGGGGCCCCGTATGGCATTAAAATTGCCTGCTACAACCCAGGGACTTTCCTTAAGCGTGGCACTCAAAAAGTTGATGCCATTCCAAAGGGGTTTGCGGGAGGTACAAGTATGCTCCCCATATACAGCTGATATAAATAAAGTGGAACCAGATTGTAGGATCCTAATCGTACCATGGATGATTTGGGCGTTGATTAGGAGCCCTAAGAACTCCACCAAAAGAGTATTCCAACCAACCCATATCTTGCCTCGATCTGAATATTCATAGTCGGCACTCCATTGCCATCCTAGCATAATATTAGAGGATATAGCAGCAAAACAATGAGGAGGACCTTAGTCTCTATCAGACCCACACAACTAAGATTATTTGTGTGAACAAAAGACCTCACCTCGGCTTGTCTAATCGGGTCAACCATCCCTTAACATTCCAAAAACCAAAATTCATTATTTACATGTACATATTGACAGGTTGCCTACCTGTTTTTTCTAGACCGATGCTTGGGTCCCATTTGTTTTTGGGGTTGAGAGGCCTGGACTTGTGATGGCCTATCCAGACTTTGATCTAGATGAGTTTCTTGCTTGTTAGGCCACTGGTCCTTTGTCATGGAGCAACTCCGGGAGGTAAGCAAAGGGCTTGCCATTTGGGAAGCATTTCTAGTGGCCTCCAGCCTTAGTGTTGCTTCATCACTGTTGGCTTCATCAGCAACTTCATCCAGATCATCGGCTGAAGAAAAGAAAGAGGATGCAACCTCCAAATTTGTAAGGCTCTTGGAGGAGACTAGCTTGACAGATCATCAAATCTGGAAGGTTTCTTGATTTGTCTTCTTAGGGTAGTTCTAAGAGCAGGCGGTGAAGGTAGATGTAGTTTGGCTGAATTCCAATGTATGGCTTGCCGGTTGGGCAAAACTAAATGCCACTGATCTAGCTAGGGTACAGTGTTCTGAGCCTTTTTTCCTTGGACTGTCAGGGCTGTGAGCTTGCACACCTCCTTTTGCCTTGCTGGACGTATCAGCATGTTGGTGTTGGGGAGGGCTGGACTAAGCAGCTGCAGATCTGGTTCCATCTCCAGTTGGGTTGCCATGAGCCTCGGTTGGTTTATTGGCATCTTCAGAGAGGTCGGCAATAGCAGAACCTTCAAGAGGGGCTCTTACAGATGAAAGGTCAGCAGCAAAAGAGTTGCTGTAATTTGCAGGGGAAGGGGCAATAGGGGCACTGATAGGGGAAGGGGCGGTTGGAGGAGGTGCTGTAGCAGTACACGACCTGCTGTTTTCTACAGGTTGTTGCTGTAGTATTTTGATATATATTAAGGGAGAGGGAGCAGCAGCAGAGCTGCTATAGTCTGCTTCAGTCACAGCTGAGTGCGAAAGGCTAGCAAGACTTGTCTCGTCTTCACGACTCACTCCTTGTTGAGCTACAACTCCTACCACTCCCTCCTTGTTGAAAACATCAAGAACCTCGGAAAGAGCAGACCAAGCAGCATGTTGAGGCATAGCAGCAGACCCTGCAGGGGCTGGAACAACAACATGGCCAGCATTTGAAATAGCAGGTGGCACTTGAGTGATAGAAATAGGAGCTGCATCTTGGCTTGTAACTTGTCTAGCATTACCAGCATCCATCTCCTTACACTTGTGGCCAAAGCAACTACATTTGTTACAAATAACCGGTCTCTACTCATATTCGACCAACACACTACGAGTTACTCCATTTAATTTCACCATTACTTTGTCCATCTTCTTATTAGTTGCAGAGATCTCCACACAAAACTCTTGCATAAGATAACATTTTCATTTGTTCTGTTCTTTGATCTACATATAATGGAATGCCTATAGCACTGGCTATTCCACTGATACCAAGTGCGGACCACAGGCTAAAGAGGATGTTCTTCAACCGTATCCACACCGGCACCTTTGAATGATTGTCCTTTGTGAGCTCCAGGAGGGGGTGCCACTGTTGCAAAATCAACGGGACACGGGTGACCATGATAGGGCCATTGTCCATAATGTTATGCCTAAAATCTGCATCAGGTATCCAGAAAAAGAAAAAACCCTGATCATCCACCATAACCTCCATGAGTTTAACTCCCCAAGCATGTTTAAGGGCAGTCTCAACTAGCTTGAAGGGTAATCTTTTACCCACAAAATAACCAACAACGCATTCATTCCACTTAGGGTCCATAGCATCTAACACTTCTTCAGTGAATTAAACTACATGTTCATCATCTAGTGATAACGGTTCAACATATGTGAGGTTATACCCCTTAATGGCAGTATGGGCCACGCTAGCCCAAGATCACATTGTAGAATTCTCCCCTGCATTCAACAAAGGGCCAGAATGCTGGTTCTGAGGAAATTGGCCAGCATTTCGGCTGTCTACAAATTTTTCACCAGGTACATTGCTGGCATTTGGCCGGCATGCAGCTGGCAGCGACGGGTCATTGATAGGGAGGCTTGGGTTTGCTCTTCTAGCCAAACCAACAGGGAAATCAGGTGTATTTAGTCCACTTGAAACCCCTCGGTTCATTCTTGCCCTGCCCCTGAGCGTGCTGTCTAGAGTGTGGAGGACGGCTCCGGCTCTTGTGCCGGTCTTTGGCCATCATCGGAAGAGAATGGGTGGGGTTAATACAGTTCCCAGCCCTAGACCCCTCTCCCAAAAGCCATTCACGCCCTACTTCCATCTCAGAAGAACAGAGACAATCAGCCTACCCTAGCTTTGTCTTAAGGGGAAATGGAGACATACCTCAGTTATTTCCTTTGGGGAGGAGAGAGAACAGGAGGGAGGGGGGGAGATCCTCCGAAAATCAGCTCAAAAAGCGTTGAGCAGCCACCGGAAAAACTTCTCTAGACCGGCGAGTGAACAGTGCTCAGGGAAATGTCATGGAGAGGTTTTGGTCGAGAAAAGCTAATTCCTACCGTAGTTTTCTTCTTATTACATGATGTTTAGACTTCTATAAACATAGAATACAGGCCGCTTGTTTAAAGACCCATTTTTGCAATTCGGTATATCTTGGCTTACTAATAGTAGCGGGTGTTAGTATCTCTTCATCACTCCGTCTCTCAATTTACAAATTCCTGTGAAGTTTCTCACGGCAACTAAACATCTACACTGACCAGATCAAAACTAATGATGCTCTAGATCCCGGAAATAGATAGTGCAGACAAGTTTAAATGTTTCTCTGCGACCGGCCAACAATTGCAAATTCTTGATATGATCAAACTGTATTTGAAAAAAAGAAAACATGTGAACATGAAATAAGTTTAAAATCATTGAAGTTTTTTTGCTTAAAGTACTATACTTCTGCTGCTTATAGATAAATTGACTCCAACAAAATTGCATTCATGGAATGCTTACGGTTTTCAAGTATTGATGGAGAAGAAGCATTACTGAATGCAGTAACATGACTTCAGATCAACTTTTACGCACGTAGGTCTAGCTTGGAAACATATTAAGTTAGATTTACTCAACCAACAAGTCGCCTTAATAACTGTATCTGAGATTCTGAATCGAAATCTGAAACTTTACACCTTTGACGACGTTCAGCATCATATCTATGAAATCTCGCTCTCACTGGCCTCAGGGGCAGGACAACCTCTTCCTTCTTTGCTCCTCTAGCCACCCCTGAGCCAAAACATCCATTTCTTTTGCGGTCTCATTCATCGATGTTTATAGCCACCTAAGTTCAACCAACCGAGAGCCGAGATTGCATCCGAGACCCCAAAAAGACCAAGAAATCTCCTGATTGACCTTTTGCAGCTCTTTGCCTCGGTGTCATCGCATTCCACTTTCGAACCACAGTAGCTCTTCCCTCCTACCATTTTCAAATATATCGAGCATCAAATCTCCTAGCCAAGACTTCATTTCTACTAGGACCCCATTTCTGGGCCTACCCTTTTTGATCCAGGCCTTGAACAAGTCTTTTATTGCTGTCTCGACCTCAAAAGCTCGTTATGTTCTTCAATGAGTCAAGCCGGAGGTCCGACAGGAGCTCAATCATCACAATCTTGTGCATTTCACTAGTATTCCCTGTAATGAGTGAAGCCGAACATGGCACCATTGTAGGCCATGAGCCTAGTGGCAGTGATCATCAGTCGATTGGCAAAGGCCTTGTCGTGGACAGTGAAACACGCCTTAGCCATTTCCCAAATGCTCATGACAATTGTTCAATGAGAGCCTAATCTTATGATGGAAATTGGCCCATACTTGTCGGCCATGGAACCCAACTTTTTGTGCATCGGGTCCTTGCTGCCGAACAGAGGAAGGTGGCCAATAATAGGCCAACTGCCTATGGCTTTGGGCGCATTGCAGCAGTCTTTGGACTTGTGTGATCGGTAGAAGGAGATGGGCGATATCAAGGCCATGGTTGAGATCAAAATTATCAACAATTAAACCAGAACTGGCATGATGAATTATCCTGAAGTATAGCAGGACAGAGTTTATCTGGAAAATTTTCCTTATGAGAGTTCCTTTGCTGCTTTCAGTCAGTTTCTAGGGGAAAAATCGAGTGTTTGAAATTTTAAGTCCAATGGACTTTCTTATATTCTAAATGAAGTGCTTAAATCATTGTCTTGTCCTTTAGTTATTCTGAAATTAAGTGTCAACGTTTAAATGGAGACTAAGGGTGTGTTTGTTTCAATTAGGACGCTGTTTGTTTTTAAATTGGAAAAATAGTCGTGCTTGAAAATGCAGGTTTTTAGGTCATTCCCTTTTTATTAGATCATTTCTGTTTTTTTCTTTTACATCCAGTGTAAATTGTTAGCTTAAATATTATTCAATCATTTTCCAAATAGGTGAAAACATTTTTAATCACATATCACCAAACACAAGAAAACTAAATGAAAAACATTTTCTTATCATCTTGTCTAAATTGGAAAATAGTCATCTCCTGCATGTTCTTACATCTTGTCATCATCTCCTGTCATCGTTCATCAAGCGTTGGATTTGCCCCCTGTGGCAATCAAACAGCAATAAATAAAACGAAAAACACCAGGGACCAATGGACTTCTGTGGCTTTTGCTTCCTTTTGATGCACGAGCACAGCATATCTTATTCATCCTCACTTTGTCTGGGCTGTGCATCAAGCTTCCGAAGTTAATGTCTTTCATTTACCAAGAACTTCATGGGCTAGAAATTTGTGAATTCTGGCCTTATACAGTCAACCTGTCACGATGTTTGATCTCATAAAATCATGTCTGCTCGACCACATTGAATCAGCAGCTGTGCAAGAAGCTTCATTTGGAGACATCTCCAGCATCTCAATCTGGTGATCAAGACCTCAACAGACTGAATTCACCGCACTATACGAAATCAAGTCTTGTGATGAAAAGAAGTCCATACATCTTCTTTCGCTCATGAAATGATCCATTAGAAGGAGAGACAAAAATTATGATGGCCAAGATTTAGTATCAAGATCAGCAGAATTCAGAAGCACCTAAGGTCATTTTGGTGGTGGAGCAGTACAGTGCTCAATCTATACAAAGACTACATTATTAACCAGTAATATTTATATTTTTCAGCATCCAATTTTTGGGTATACCCTGTATCTTCATTGTAAACGAAAATTATATCTGGCAATTAGGAAGCTCAGGCCCATTATTTTGCTTAAGCATAGTCCTTGTCCGGCACATTGATGTGCAATGCAATTTAATCTGTACTACCATTCATTTTGTGCTGTTACTGAGCAGGATAAACTATTGATGCACCGCCCCTATATCCTTCCAAAGAGAACACTCACATGATTACGTCTCAAATCATTCCAGATACAAACAACCTCCCAATAAGCTTCTAGAAGAACTTCAAATGGAGCTGTGTTCAAATTTGGCCAAGCCATTGCTCTATTGTAACATACATCACCATTCTTTTCCAATCTGACTTCCAAGTCCCTGCGGCAAACTAGATAACATCAAGTGCAATCTGCAGGTCAAACTGAAGAGTTCATTATCAGGCTTTTGCATTTTCTATGCCTTTTTTTCATCATCTGTTGCACAGCTTGATATGATAAAGTGAGTCTTTTGAAAACAAGTCCTATCATCACAATTTTGCGCACTTCTTGCTGGTAAGCCCCGTAACGACCAAAGCCAGCCAAGCATGGCATTCCCAGAATAGTTGATGCAAGCATTCTTGCTCTGCCAAAAAAAACTTCAAATTGGGACAGTGAAGCACGCTGCACAGACCTAGTCTTGCAGCGATTGAAAATTGGTCAATATTCGTTAGACATCATGCCTTGTATATTGGCAGAAAGCTCGTGACCATCAAACACATGTGACTTTGTTTAATAATGAGTCAACTGTTGTTTTTGGGCCCGTTGCACTGCCTTCTTGACTTGTATCAACATTAGGCAGAGACGGATTTAGCAAGGCCAAGAATAAGATCAAGGTTATCAGGATCTGAAGCAGTGTCAAAATGCATAAGTGAGGTTTAGGAGTAGGATTTCTGTAACAAATTCATGTGTTAATGTCCATCTTCCAAAAAGGCGATACTTTCACAATTTCCAGTGATTCAGTTCAATTTCTCTGTCTTCTCCTCTTAACCAACTGGTCAAGTCGAAGGGCAAATGATCCACGCTGTATATATCTGGAATCTCTATGCATCATAAGCATACAACAATGAACAGTAAGCCAGCATTGTACTTTCTGTAGTCGACTTCCTTGCCTTTGAATCAAATTCACAGATGCAAATTTTTTGAGAATGCATTGGTAAAATTATTTGTACCCTGGTAAAAGGAACGTATAAATGTCATAAAGGTGCACAGTAGAAATTTAGGTTTCAGAACAGTTCCAGGATTCCTCAAGAACAAATGAAACAACAAATTACAACTAAAGAGCTACTGCAATTTGCCTCTGACACACTGAAAGCCATTGAGGCTTTATTTGGAAAATATCTAATGTTACACTTGTTAAAAACTCTTTGTACCTAGATTTGAGAAAGACAAGCTGCATGTTTAATAATTATTTAACTATCAGAGCATCCGAGACATCATATGTTGACACCACCACACACAATTCAAACCTTCATGACGAAGTACTTATGGGTTTTTTGTGTTTTGAGGCCCAGTGGAAGAACTCCAACATTCGTTTTGCTGCACCTGTTCCCCTCTCCAAGGACAAACTTGAGCACACATCGGATGCCTACTCTCAAATTGTTCTTCTCCCTAAACTCGGTCCACCCAGAGGTCAGATAGATCCCAACCGTCTTTCCTGACATTAATATGCACGGACCATGTCTTCCCATTTTGATCCCGCGCAATCATCTCATTGAGATTTAGCTTTATTTGATTTCTTCTCAGGATTGTACCTGGGATATGCTGTGCATTAATATGAGCAGACAAACTGTAAGGGAAATTGGAGCTGCTATATGTTCAATTACATGTATCGAGTATGACTACATTAGGTTTTGTGAATCATTAATTGAACTTCCCAAGTAATCGCTCATCTCCCTTCAATGATGGAGGATTCATAGCGAGTCAACCACTTTTAGATAAAACTCCTTAGTGCTGCTGAATGCCTCAGAGAGAAGCAAACTCCATAAACTTATCGATTCGCTGCTCAAATATTTTGACCGATTGGATGTGTACGCATGCATCCAAAGTATTCAGTAATAATGGGTACACATCCAATTTGGCCGAGCCATTACTCACCCAAATTACCTCAAAACTTTATTAATAAATCACCCATTATACTGCTATCAACAGTCAATTGAATTTACACAGACGTTTAGCACAATTTGTGACATGACTCCAAGCTTAGCAACATGGTGTCCTGAGGTATTCCTATGAGAAACTCAACATCTATTAAAGAAGTATTCTACAATCAAGAATTGGAGACAACAAGGGATGATAATGAAATTACAAAGCACTGAAAATTGAATAAGTCTAATGTGAAAGACCGACCATGACTTTCAGGGAACATATGGAGATGCATGAGATAAAGTGCGGATTCTTCATCGTAACCGTATGTCTCCAAGCTGGACTTGCTAACATTTTCTCCGGTGAACCTTTGTTTCTGTTAGAATTGAGAATCTCTGTGAGAAACTGTAGAAAGGGGAGCATGCAAAGGATAGGAGGCAACGCAATTTCCACAGAAAAAATAGTAACAAGCAAGTACCACGCTTTTCCATTTTTTTGATGTTTAAGTCCGTAAACTTCCGCTTACAAGCCCGAACAGGCCTCCTCTGTTTCTGCTTCTGTTCTGCCTCGTTTACTTCTTCTTGCGGCTCTTCCGTCTTCACAAAAGGTAGTGGTCTATTGACTCTGCGAGTCATTTCTTTCCTGCACCCATTCTTACCAAATACTTTGACGAGGAACACCGAGTCCCTATTGTATCTGAACATGAGAAAATCAGCAAATTCTAGAGGATGACCGATCACGAAGTCGCGCCAACCACTCTTAATGAACAATCTATTTCCTACTTCTTCTATCCCAATTGGCCATGATCTCCCTGTAGTATCCTTGAGAAAGGCCTTTGTTGGCACGACTCCCCCAAAATGCTTCACAAAATCCGGTGGTATAAGCTGCAATGAAAAATTCAATTCCATATACCAAATCAACAGTTAAATAGAAAGCAAAAACATATAAAACTCAGAACCAGGTAAGAGCCTTTTCACCAGGGGGAGCACACGATGCAGTTTTTTATTCTCAGATTTTGTTACTGGTCCAGATTTTGAATGCTACAACATAATTATGAACTGCTTCGAAATTCATCAAATCCCAAATGTCGCACAAAAGAATGTCCAAGGGACATGATTATACATTGGCACATATCACATTAAAAGTCTGATGTTCATAGGCAATTAGTTAATCTATACTTCACCCCCGCAAATTCACTTGAAAGGTGTGCACAATCTCTCCTACTTGATAAGGCAATCAAAAAACACTTCACATACCATTCACTAGGTTTCAAGAAGATAAGTGGATAATCACAATGTAGTTTAAAGGCAAGCCAAAAGAGCTCACTAGGGTTTCATCAAGCTCTTGTAATATTGCATCCATGAACTGAAAACAGATAAGCTTTCTCTAATACTCAATAAAACATAAGAAAGTTACAGAAAGCCAGCGTTCGTGAACAAACGTGCACGTGCACGTGCATGTGCATGCATGAGAGAGAGAGAGAGAGAGAGAGAGAGAGAGAGAGACCAGTTGGTGAGAACTGAAGCAAGGGAGATAAACTTTGAAGAACTCGAGAGGCACGTCAGAGGAAGTGGTCTTCGCGGGACTACGGTCGGCCATTGTTCTCCTGCTTTGCCGAGGTGGTTCCAATGGCGGTCGCTGTTGGGAAACAGAAAGATATTGTTCTTGCGTCAAGGTTTCGAATAGAGAAAAAAAAAGGAAACTGAACGCCTGACAAGATCGTGGGTTATCAATAAAAAACAAAATAAAAAAAGATTATAGATTATCCTCAGATTTTTCCATCTTATTCAAATTCACGTTAGCAGGCGATTAGGCTTTGTTTAACGAAACCGAATGATTTATAAGAAAAATATTTTCTCATATTATTTACAAAAATAGATGAACTAGAAATTTTTTTTATTGTGCGTGGAGATGTTTAAACATAAATCTTTATCGATAATGAAATTATTTTTTATTGACTAATTATTTTAAATAATATAAATAATTATTCTTTGAAAAAATTTTCTTTTCACGAAATAAGGAAAGCCTTAATGACAAAAATTTTGGTTTTATTGTGGAGATGTAAATTGAATTACTTTTTTACATCATTTATTAGTATACAAATAAATCTGAGAACTACTTTCTCAGTGATTGAATTCTATAAAATTCTCTCCGATTTGAAGTCTAGCTCATATCATTGACATTGCTTTTACATTGGTGATTAGATTAGATTTCGTGTACGAGTAAGTTACGTGTAGATGAATAAATCGGCTTTTGAGTAATAAAAAAGAAGAAGAATGTGTAACCTTGATCATGAAGTTTTATTAAAGTTAATTTAGAACAACCCATGTGCAGGTGATAATTTTCAAAGGAATTAAACAGGAGAAAGGAAATAATGGTACTTATGTTTTTCTTGGCGCTAGCATAACTGAGGCACCTTAGATACCCTTTCCAATGGTGCTGTTAAGGCCACACGTTTCATTGCGTAAAGATGGGCATATCTTTTGATTTATGTAAAGAAACACATCCGAAGAGATAATATTCAAATAATAAAACAAAATTATGAAATTCAAGTGCAACTTTTAAACTTTTAAGAGATATTGCTCAATCAGTTAATAACATCATCTAGTATAGTGAGTTCTATTTTCCTAGAGAAAAGAGAATCTAAGTGATGATATTCAAATAATAAGTAATATATGAAGGATTCAACATCAACTTTTGAAACAGTGGATAATTGTTCTTTGGCCAAAATTAAGATTTAGTGGATATTGGTTGAAAGAATTTTAAAAAAAAAAGGTGGGAAATTGAATTTTGTCCAGAAAAGTAGTATACTCTGAACTTTCGATTAGTTGGTATTTATCTATATAGTTGGTATTTATCTATATATATTTATGTATTTATATTTGCTAGTGATGATTTAAATTTGCTCTAAAATTATCTATTTCCTTATGTTGTCTTTTCTTTCTCGTATTTAAGAAATATCCCCTAATGGGATTTAGGTTTATGCGACTGATCCCATTTCCAATTCCAAACTTATGAAATCGGCACTTTGGTGGGAACATATGCATTCAAGTTTGATTTGCAAGAGAAAATGGGGCTTGTGGCTTTATTCACAACAAAGTACGAATTATAGACAAAAGATCACATATTCCCCTACTCGCCTCTTTCATGAACTTTCTGATCAACGCGTGGAATGAGCGTAACTTCAAGCGGGCTCGCCTTCATATTCAATAAGCCGGGGCCCTCAGTCATGTCCACGGCTTCGTCTGAGACTGTGCCGATCTCGAAACTCTGCAGCAAGCTAGCCAGCGTCAAGTGCACCAAGTGAAGAGCCAGCGAGATTCCGGCGCAAGACCTCCTCCCCGCGCTGAAGGGGATGAACTCGAAGTTCTGACCTCTCAGGTCCACATTCTCATGCGTCGTGAGGAACCTCTCGGGCTGGAACTCGTCCGGGTTGGACCATACGCGTTCGTCCCTCTGTATTTTCGAGATGTTCATCAGCAAACGAGTACCTAACCAATTACAAGTAGAAAGTCAGAGACAGTTTGGCAAATGGGAAGTGGGCTTGTCCTCTTGAATCAATGGACAGATTCAAATTCCGAGATCACAGACGAAAAGAGATACAAAATTCGCATGCATATATTACAAGACTCGTACAGAGACTTCGTAATCCATTGTTATACAAACTCACATCCATCACAGGAACGCGGGTAGTTGTAATTTGAAAGTTAACTAATTATACAAATCAATGATGATGAGTATAGCTTGTATAAAAGAAGATTCCATGGACTGTATATTTAATACTAATCCAACACTTTTCCGCTAAACCTTGATAGTATAAGGTCTAAACATTTTTTGTTGGTCTGGAATTGTAATGCTGTGCAACAACGCAGTCCATTTCTCATCCCATGATCAAGATATAGACCTCATGCTTTATTTAGTGAACTGGCTCAGTTTATCACTGTCGATTTTCAAGTTTGTTTTTTATACTAAGGACCATTCTATATATCAATGTCCTTTATAGTATCGATTTCTGCTAAAATGCAAGGGCCACATACCTGCAGGAACGCGGAAGCCACCCGACAAGGTGCACTCTTCCATGGACCTTCTAAGACCACTCACCGGCACTGGTGGATACAAACGCATTGCTTCCTTGACGATGGCTTGGAGGTAAGTCAAGTTTTTCACATCAGACTCTTCCACGGCCCTACTCCTGCCGACATGGGTGTCCAGCTCTTGTTGCGCCTTCTTCAATGCATGGCGGTTGTTCAATAGCAGTGATAGTGCCCAGGTGATTGCCACCGTCAAAGTATCGGTCCCCCCTAAGATCATATTCTATACCCAAGAAAAAAAGTGATTAACTCAAGTGCTTCAACATGGAAGGATGGGAGATGTTAGATGATGATGATGGCAATATGGTTCGGATCAAATGTGCTTTCGATGTCATATTTCCTATTTAAACCATTTAAACACAGTATTTATAGATGAACTTGAATCAAACTAGATTCACACTTCCAAATTTCACCTTACATAAATTCCAAACTATCCCTCCCGAAGATGATTATTGATCAGGTGAACAAGCAGTCTCACGTTTACCGCAGAGAAAAGAGAGATTTTTTCTGAAGCGGCAGCACTTACTGCTTGGCTCTTTATGCCATTTTCTTTCTGCTTTGGATATATTCTTACGATAATGACAATGAATTAACGCCATCTCCCAGAAGCAGACAGGTGTCCCTCTCTTTGTGTACGGATGCATATAGATATAGAAAAGATGCAAACTTTGACTGTCATTTATTTTCTCTATTGATTCATTCTGGGGAATGGTCATTCGGGGACAGAAAGAAGGACCTTTTTATACTATACTGCAGGTCATGACCTGCTGGATGGATGCCAAATGGAAAAAAACGATCGCCCATCTCTCATGGACTCTAAATAAGTACAAAATGTCAACATCAGGACACCGTCAGTAAACAAAACGATGCGAGGCAGGAAGAACTTTAGGTGCTTCCATGTCAAAACATTTTTGTACAGTCCAAATATCAATTTTGATTATTGTAATGGATCACAAGTTGTCTTTTTCCAAATTCAATGACTGATCGCGATCGCTCCTCGAGCACAAAAAAGATCTGCCCAAGAGCACCTGGTATTTGCTCTGGATAAACGCAATAAACCTAGTTGTTCGCTGGACACGAAAACTAGATTACTGCGTAGTATTGAGAATTTTATGGGACTAACTAAAAATTGACCCATTTGCAATTGACCGTATATCTTAGTTTACTAGTTTAGGAGACCAATCTTAATATATCTTATATTGCTCTTCCTGTTTGGAGTTCCTTACAGCAACTAAAAATTTCCGTTGACCAGATCGAAACTAATGATTCTCTTACTCCCAAATGTAGGTAGTTTGCACGAGTTTAAATGTTTCTTGAGCGCTGGCCAACATCTAGTGCAAACTCTTGATATGATCAAACTGTATTTGGAAAAACATGTCAACAGGTAATAAGTCTATTATTGTTAAATTATAAGTGGATCGTACTGAAAATACCATACTCCTGTTGCTTGCGGATGAAATGACTCCCAACAAAATTGCATTCATGAAAATGCTTAGGATTTTCTAAGTATTGATGAGGCAGAAGCTTTAGTGAATGCATTAGCAAGACTTCAGATCAACTTTTATGCACACAGTTCTAGTTTACAAACACTATAAGCTAGAATTACTCACCAAACAAGTCGCCTTAATAACTGTATCGGCGTCCAAATCTGAAAAATTCCCACCTTCGAGGGCGTTCAGCATCAAATCCATGAAATCTTGCTCCCTATCGCCTTCGGGGCAGGACAACCTCTTCCTTCTATGCTCCTCTAGCCACCCCTGAGCCAAAGCATCCAACTCTTTCGCAGTCTCATCCATCGATCGTTTGTAGCCACCTAAGTCCAACCAGTCGAGAGCTGGGATCGCATCTGATAACACGAGGACCCCGAACAGATGAAAAAACCTCCTGATCGACCTTTTGCACCTATCTGCATCGGTGTCGTTGCAGTCTGCGTTTGAACCACTGTATCTCTTCCCTCCTACCATTTTCACCGATATATTGAGCATCAGGTCTGCTAGCCAAGACTTCATTTCCACCGAGACCCCACTTTTGGGCTTACCCTTTTCGATCCAGGCCTTGAACAAGTCTTTAATCGCCGTCTCAACCTCAAAAACTCGTATGTGCTTCAATGAGTCAAGCCGGTTGTTCGAGAGGAGCTCAGTCATCGCAATCTTGCGTATATCTCGCCAGTATTCTCCATAAGGACCGAAGCCGAACATGGCGCCATTGTAGCCCAAAAGCCTTGTGGCAGTGATCATCGGCCGATCAGCGAAGGCCTTGTCATGGACGGTGAGGCACTCCTTAGCTACTTCCCAACTGCTCACAACGATTGCTCGATGGGAGCCTAATCTTATGGCAAAAATCGGTCCATACTTTTCGGCCATGGAACCCAACTTTTTGTGCATCAGGTCCTTACTGCCGAACAGAGGAAGGTGGCCGAGAATAGGCCAACCACCTTTGGCTTCAGGCACATCACGATGATCTTTGGACTTGTGTGATCGGCAGAGAGAGATGGCCTTCAGCAGGGCCAAGGTCGAGATCAGAATTATCAGCAATTCAATCAGAATAGCCATGATGAATGATTTCTGAAGTATAGCAGGACAGAGTTTTTCCCGGAAAATTTTCCTTTTAAGAGTTCATTTGCTGCTTTCCTGCCAGTTTCTAGCAGGTGTATGGAGTTGCATATATTTTATATGAAGTTCTCACATCCTTATCTCTCATTGGAAGCCTAGAGTGAGTGGGGACAGAAGCCAAAAGTCAATCATAGATCACCACCTAAAAAACTGCTCGCTATTAATTATATCTTTTGTGGTACGATGATCATCACTTCGATTGCTTGTTCTATGTGGCTTCCGCTCAATTATTTTGATCAAGTGCGACGTAATGCCATGTGGAGTCGGGTGTACTTCACTGTTCAACCTGATGATTCCTCTCATATCAGTAACTTCTTATATGAAAATTTACCAGAAACTGTAGCTGCCTCAGATCGTTTGATGGTCATATAAGTACTTGGTTTTGGTTCTGTTTTGTTCTCTGACAGTCGCATGCGTTCAATTCTGGTATGATCCTGTAGAGATGCTCTTCCTCCGGATCAGGTGAATTTGACCTTTAATTCCTCGGAATCTTTCGATTTTTACTTCGAGGTGACACACACGTCCTCCTGTTCATCGCACGTGCAACGAAATGAAGGGCGTGAATAACGCTTTCCAACCTTGTGTGTTGCCGCAGCGGACACAGAAGAGAGGCAGTACAACGCACAAGTGGAGAATTTTAAAAAGTATAGAAAGAAAAATGTATTGATGGTCAACATTTTTAACCAAATTATTGATGTGACATTTTTTTCGAAGAGATAAGTGTAAAATGATATTTTTGACATTGACATAACTAGATAGTCCAAAACGATGTTGTTTTGCCTTCAGAAATTTTAATATAAATAATAATTAAAATAAATTTAAAGAACTAAATAAATAAATATCAGAGAAGGGCAGCGTTCGGCTATTGCTGTTTCTTTTATAGTTATTTTAATTTATTGTAATTAATATTTATATTAAAATTAATTTTTGGGGGAAAACAATTTCGTTTTGCATCTTTATTTCTAAGTCAATTTTCTAGTGTGCCATGTAGACCATTAAGCCACGTCGGATTTTCAGTTACTTTTATCGGACTAGGCACTTAAATGTCTTCATTTTTTAAAAGTGACACTTAAATGAATCTTTTGGAAGTTTTTGCAAGTGTCTATTTGTGTTTGTGTCAATTTTTGGCACTTGCACTGTACTTTAACCCAAAAAAGACATAAACCATTATAGAAACTAGCTACGAGTGAACCTGGGCCAAACCATCTTCTACCACTGAAGAGATCTTTGGTGTGTACTCCGTTCGGTGACTCATCATTCATTTCTACGCGGAATGCATTCGACAGATCCACCGGAGACAGAGATCTTTTGTTGTTTTTAACAAATACCCTCAAAACAAAATATTTAAACAGTTATTGATGCCATGAAAAGTTGAAAACTAACAAAATATGAATAGAAACGATTATTCAAGTAAATGGTTTCAAGTTTACCGTGACTGAGTCTCTGTTTTGTTCCTAATTGCAATCCTTAGTAGTCTCTTAGGTAGGAACATATACAATCAAGTGTGATTTTCAAGAGAAAATGGAGCTTGTGGCGCTCCTCTTGATAATGCGACAACCATAGTCAAAGATCACAAATTCTCCTGCTCGCCTCTTTCACAAACATTCTGATCAAGGCGTGGAATGAGCATGACTTCGAGTGGAGTGGCCTTCATATTCGACAAGCCAGGGCTCTCGGTTATGTCCACGGCTTTGTCCGAGACCGTGCTGATTTCGAAACTGTGCAGCAAGTAGCCAGCACCAAGTGCACCATCTGAAAACCCAGCGTGGTTCCGGCACAGGACCTCCGCCCTGTGCCGAAGGGAATGAGCTCGAAGTTCTGACCTCTCATGTCCACATTCTCATGTGTCGTGAGGAACCTCTCGGGCTGGAACTCGTCCGAGTTGGACCAGACGCACTCGTCCCTCTGTATTTTCGCGATGTTGAACAGCAAACGCGTACCTAACCAATGACCGAGTGTTAATAACTCTTGTAGAAAAATTGCAAACACGAGAAAATTTTACACAGATCTCGGGAATGAAGATGCAAGTCAAAGTCCCAGAGGAATCAAAAATGATATAAAAAGGAAGATTCCATAGGCTGTATATTTTAAACTTATCCAATCCTTTCTGGCAAAGTCTTGATAGTTATATGGTCTAGGTGTCTTTTGCTGGACCCGATCATAATACTGTGTAACTCCGCAGTCCATGCTTGACCCCATTATAAAAGACATGGACCGCACGTTTATTTCATGAACTGGCTGCGTTCATCATGTCGATTTTAGAGTATGTTTCTTGTGCCAAAGAGACGACACTACAAATCAAGGTCTTATATGCGATCGGTTTCTGCTGAAATTGTAAGGACCCGATGGTTATCATTATATAATATTTTCTGCTTTAGGCCTTTGGCTTTCATGGCTTTAAAACGCGTTACACAAAATAGAGAACCCAAACCTTATCAAGTAGTCTAAGACTTCCCCCTAAGCAATGTGAGACAGAAACATGCACTTAGCCTCACCCACTTTCAAGTCACATACATCCACTAGTATAGCCTCCCTTGCCATCTCGGCCATGTTGCCCACTATTATTGTAACATCCTGAATTTTGACCCATTCCGGGATAGATGAAATGGTTATTTTATCAATGCACTGTTAGTTACGTTTACTCTGAGTTGGCCCTTCACAAGTTAACTAACTGTTCGGTAGGGCAATTAAGGATCGGTATGCGTACAACTAATGAATTTAATCAGGGATAGGCCGCTCGACCATAAGGATCAAAGAGGATTAATACTACACTGTTGCAAGCCAATTAGCGAACGGAAATAAATCGATTCGGCAAAAATACCAGATCGGATTGCAGGTGATTCCGCACGACTTCAATATTAATTGTGGACAACATTAAACCGATTTCCTTTGGCCCCGTACTCAGTGTGAGCAATTAATCCCTCATGATTACATGACAATCGAGGATCGCCCTGATTTGAATGCACAATCATGGATTGAAAAGCTATCAACCACGGGTCAAATGCGCAGGAACCCCTAAATGCCGCTCGAAAGTTAGGTCGTACTAAAGTCGCGATTGATCAATTTTAATCACGAATTTCAATCCGGTATCGGGTATCGAACTTTCAAGGATGTCGAGATTAAAATATTGGACATTGTCTCATTGATTCTTGGATTTATCGGTGAGCTCGAAACTATTGGAAAATGTTTCAACGAGCCGAGTTTTGGAGCCAAATATTTGGGAATTTGTGCTTCATGGGCAAAAAGACCAAATTGCCCCTTCTAGAAGTTTGCTTAGTATTTTCTTTTTCTTTTTCTCTCTCCTCTCAACTTCCTGCACACGTTCTCCCCCCCCACCTTTTCTTTTGTTGACCCACGGTCAAAGCGCTCTCTGTCTCCTCACCAATCAACCCCACCCCACGTTCTCTCTCTCTCCCTCTCTTCTTCGGTTCTTTCTCTCCCAAAACAGCAGCACGAGCTGCTGTGATTCACCTAAATCAGCCACCCTCACCACATGCCGCCGGAGAGTCCAAGTCGTGTCCCGGCATCGCCCGTCCGTAAGCCGCATCCGTTGCCATTCTTTCTCACCGAATCAGAACCACCCCGTTGCCAAGACCCATTTTTGTTGTTGCTTGTCTCGATATTTCGAATGTAGCCACACGTTCCCCTCGCCGCCGCCATCGCGCCTATGTCGTTGGAATCGCTAAACTGTGAGTTGATTTCCTAATCCCTTAGTTAGGGGTTAATCTTGCTTAGGAGTAGTTTAATTATTGATTAGTGCTTTGGATGATGATTGTTTAGCATTAAAATATTATTTGATTAAGCTTGCTTAGTGTTAAGCATGGTTAGAATAAAGTAATCGCGATTATATTAAAGTAACCGCGGTTAGATTAAAGTAACTGAGGTTAGATTAAAGTAACCATGGTTATGTTAGTTAACCATAGTTGGGTTAATTAACTGTAGTTGGGTTAGAATAGTAACCATGGTTAGTATTAATAATAATAATATTATTATTATTATTGGAATAAATAATAATAATTTATTATTTTCGGAATTAATTAATTAATAATTAAATTAATTTATAATTTCGAATTATTATTATTATTATTAATATTGTTATTACTATTCATTTCTGAAATTAATATTTTTTGGGGAAAATAATTAATTGTGATTATTTTTTGGGAAATGGTTTTAATTGAGTAATTTTGTGTGGAAATTACTATGGTCTAATTTTCTAATGTCAATAGCATTCATGTACTACGTTATCAAATGAAATTGATTTATTAAAGAATGATTTTATTAAATGAAATTATTTGGGTTGGATAATTAATTATGGGATTGGAAAATAATTATAAGTATTTTGTGGGAGTAAATTATTTTATGGGAACAATCGACTATAGCATACTTCTTAAATGAGTATTTTTGAGTATAATTATAGTTTACATTTATTTTGGGATAATCGAGTATTGATGGCAATAGCTGATTGTCGTAGTCGTGAGGACACGTGCTTATTTATTATTAAATATTGAGACACGTGGTTGGGAAGCGGTAATTATTGAGGTACGTGATTGTTTTGGAAAAGTGTGCAAGTATCGTGATGTTGATTGGTCGGAATTGATTGATAGATTGTGACTTGAACTGCTGATTGTTGCAAGTTTCGTGAGTGATTGGAATGCTACTGTTATACATGACTGCTGGACTCTAATGCATTTCATTATATGTGTGTTAACTGCAATATCATGTTGCGTGAGAATGAATTGTGTTGCATTCATGACCAAGCAAAAGCAAAGACAAGAATGAACTGTTTGCTGATATGTTGCATGGTCAAATTAAAGTTGATAGCCTGGTTGAGCCGGATGACCGCCAATCCTTAGGGGTTGTGCCGTGACCATTGGGTCGCTTGACAGTGGTCGGATGCGGAGCTGCGGTAGTGGGACGGGCCCCATGCTCCTTAGGGAATGCCGTCGGTGGGGGAGAGCCCATGACATTGCCGTGCCTCGAGGTAGAGGACGATGCATGGTCTATGACCAGTTGACCGCCAACCATAAGGTTGTGCCGTGGCCTAGAGGGTCGTAATAATCGGAGCACATGTGGGCATTGAGATATAAGAAAGTTGTGCTATGCCCTGATTATTTGCATGCCTCTTATCATTGCTATGAGGTGATTGACAATTTCTGCAGGGTGCGTGTGCCAATGCCAGGGAGAGTCGCTTGTGTTTGCATTTGCTTATTGAACTATTGTCGATAATGCTTTGCTTGAGGTGTAGTATATGTTGTTTGCCGGAACTAGGTTGCATGGTTAGACTACCCTCAAGGCGAGCGGAATTCCTAATCGAGGCTTAGGATTTTGACTTACTGAGATTTTATCTCATTAGTTGTTGAATAACCATTTTCAGGTCCGTAGGATGGAGGATCAACGTGTGTTACAGCTCGTGACTGGCTTTGAAGGGAGTAGATTAACCCTGGCTTATCAGTTTCATTGGCTCGTTAGGAAGATGCTTGTGGTAAGGGCTTGTACTCGTAAACTTCCTAGGATTAATCAGTAGATAAATGAAGCAGTACTTTTGAATGTGTTATTGTTGAGTTTTTCTGCTATCCCTGCTTTTATAATTGTCTGAGGATTATGATTCGCTTTCGCATGCGTTTAATTTAAAAAATAAAAATAATGGTCGGCGACGGATCCTGAGGAGTCGCAAATCAAATGACCGCAAGAGAACTGGGGTTGCCACGTGCTCGAGGGTCGGGGCGTGACAATTATAGTTTGGATTGTCACATTCTCCTTTTGGCCCCACACATTGCGGGAATTGGCTCTGATACCATTTGTAAAGACCCGAGGGTTACTATTGTGTAATATTGTTCGTTTTGGGCCTTCGGCCTTTACGACTTCCCTTGCCATCCCAGCCACACTGCCTACCTTTAGTGCCTAGGTCGTCACATTCTCTCCCTTGGCCCCACATGCTACGAGAGTCGGCTTTAATACAATTTGTAGGGACCTACTCACCCCTTGGCACCACGGGAGTCGACTCTGATGCCATTTGTAAGGATCCAGGAGTTATTACTTTGTAATATTGTCCGTTCTGTGTCTTCGACTCTCACGGCTTTAAAACGCATTACATAAAGCGAGATAACTTGAGTTTTATCAACTAGCCCATGACTCATCCCTAAGAGATGTGGGATAGAGACATGTGCTTAACTTCACGCATTTTTGGATCACAAATGCTAGCCAACACAGCCTTCCTAACTGCCTACCCTCAAGGTTTGAGTAGTCACATTTTCTCCCCTTCAAGCACAACATCCCCGTTGTGGCCCCCACATGCTATAGCATCATATCATTGACATTGCTTTTACATAGGCAATTAAATTAGATTTCATGAACGAGTACGTTATAGGATGAAATAAATTGGCTTTTGAGTTAACAAAAAAAAAAAAAAAAGAATGTGTAACCTAATCATGAAGTTTTATTAAACTTATTTTAGAACAATCCATGTGTATGTGATAATTTTCAAAGGATTAGATAGGAGAAAAGAAATAATGTTACTTATGTTTAGTTGTGTCCACGGAAATTTTCATTTGTTTGGAAGTAAAATCTATTCAAAGGATAATTAAGACCATTATAGGAGAAAAAGGAAAGGGTGGCACTAGCATAACGGCTAGAGGTGAGCGGTTCCAGGTTCATTACAAGTTTCGCTTGGAACCTGGAACCTACACTCGGGTATAGGTTCCTCAGTTTTTGGAACCTGGAACTTACCTGTCGAAATCTGGAACCTATAACCTATCCGTCAAAATTTGGAACCTAGAACCTACCCTCTTACAGGTTCCGGTTTCGGTTCCAAGGTCCAACAGGTTTTTTTTTTTTTTTTTTCATTTAAGTGGAACCGGTTTCGGTTCCCAAAAAAGAGGAACCGGGAACCGGAACCTCCCTCCCTAGAATCGGGAACCGTGATCATCCCTTTCAACATAGTTTTTATAAAAAATAACATAATTTCTATGAAGATCTCCCTAAGTCATAAAACAATCATGTCATCATATTGCAAAGTAGGAGGTATAGCACAAGTCTCACAAATTAAAGAACAAGATTATCTACAAAATGAGGGACTTGCATCATCAATGACTAAAAGAAAATCATGCTTTCTCTTAAATCTCACAAGCTCATCTATTTGGTGCAAAGTCTCCATCCATGTTAAACAAAATGTGGAGGAAGAAAACAAGGATCACTTCAGTTTAAATTTAAATTACTATCCACTGAACTAAAATAATTATTAGAAAGTCTTACCACGTATCTTCATTTCGCTTTAATTGGTAAACTCCATTTACTGGTGATCTCCTTATTAAGACAATCCATATCTTGAGAGAGAGAGAGAGAGAGATATTATGAAACATTCACTTATTATATATATATATGTAAGGATTTACAATATATAAAACTAGAAATATCACTTACCAAACTCAAATTTTTTTGCATTCTCAATACACTCTTCAACATTAATAGGCACACGAACGGCTCTCAACCAATCTTGAGTGCAAATCAAAGCTTCCACTACTTTTGGAGTCAAAGAACTTCGAAAGCCATCAAGCACACAACCCAAAGTACTGAAAGTTGACTCTAAAGCAACAATAGTTACAGGAATAAACAAAATATCTCGAACCATCAAAGATAGGATTTTATATTTTGAGCCATTAGTCTTCCATCATATCAAAATGTCAAGATCAATAACTTTTTCAGTTTTATCTTCAAGATATTCATCAAACTCAAATTTATTGACATCACACAATTGTTGGCTCGAGTTCATAAAGGTTTTCCGCCATGCTTGTGTCACGGAGCAGAGGTTTCCGTGGTCAATGGAGCGTTCGTAATCAAGGAAGAACGACCAAAACGCTTCTCGAAGGATCCAAGCACTTCCGGAACATTCCTAGGGGCGGGATTTTCTTGAGTCTTCTAGAATATTCCTAGAATATTCCCAAAATATTCTTAGAATATTCCTAGGGACAGAAGATACGGTAAGTAAGGTAGTTGGGGAGATACGATCTTGTCTGTCGGATCGAAACTTGATCAATGGTTGTAATCTGAGGGCCTCAAGTATAAAAAGAGGTGCTCTCCCCCTCATTTGTATCCATCCAACCATTAGTAATTTAAGCTCATTTCTTTCATTCAAAGTTTATCTCTCTAATTTCTCTTTCTATGATCCGGGTGAGTGAGTGATCGGATGATCCAAATAAGGCTTGGTTTAGGCTCCAACAATCCCAAGCGATCCGAATTAGCCTAAGTCGCTGCACGGTCGCGATCCCAAACGATCGGCCCGTGACAAGTGGCATCAGAGCCAAAAGAAGAGAAATCCGAGGAGCAGCACCAACTGTTCGAAAGAATATCGAGCCAAGAAGCTATTGTGGATGGAGAGGTTGCCCAAGTCAGAGAGACTTGCAGCCGAATCAAGAAAAGATAAATCTCGTCAAAACCTGTTGCCGCGCTTGATGAGAAGTTTGTGAAGATGCGAAGTGATGTGGTCGACCTCATTGACGGACTTGATGATGTTTGAGACCGGATCATGGAGGTTGAAAGCTCTCTTCGCAAGGACTTCATGGACACCATCAACGATGCGATGGTCCCTCTCCAAGCGAAGGACGATGCTCTCGAAATATCAATTGACGACTTGAGAGAACGAGTCCAAACAATAGAAGAGGAGAACCCTCGATGGGATGAGGTCGAATCCATGAAGATGGAGATCTGAGAGCTTAAGGCGGAGCTTGCCCTATGCAAACTAAGCATTGCGAATGGAGTGATGCCTACCCAAGCGGTGCCCAAGATAGAGGTGCCGAAGCCCAAGGAGTTCAGGGGTGATCGATCTGCCAAAGAGGTGGACAACTTCGTATAGAGCATGGAGCAGTACTTCGGAGCCGCCAACATCCAACATGAGAATGTTAAGGTATGAACTGTTACGATGTTCCTTACTGATACCGCAATGCTGTGGTGGCACAATAGGTGTGATGAGACGAAGCGCAGTGCCCATCTCGTGGAGACGTGGGATGACTTCGTGAAGGAGTTTCAGGAATACTTCTTTCCCGAGTTTGCTCAACAAGAAGCCCGTAGCAAGCTCTATTGCCTCGAACAACGAGGTACGGTCCGAGAGTACTTGAAAGAATTCACCGAACTTAAAATCCAGATCAACAATCTTGGAGAAGAGGAGGCTTTCGGAGCGTTCTTAGATGGACTCAAGCCATGGGCAAAGCAAGAGCTGATGCGTCGGGATGTGAGAAGTCTCTCGAGGGCTTTAACCGTTGCCGAATCACTCATCGACCTCAACAAATTCGATCCAACGAAGCATCGATCAAGGGATTGGAGGTCAGAGTGGTCCCTCGAGGATGAAGGTGGAGACAACTCCTGTAGCCCCAAGGATCAAGGTGGCCGAAAGACTTGGGGAGAAGGCTTGTCCAAACAACCCATCCATGAAGGTCAACCGCAAACGAACTTCACAAGTAAGTACGATCAACCTCCGCCTACTCCTTGCTTCATTTGCAAAGGGAACCATTGGACACAAAAGTGTCCTCAAAAGCATCGAGTCAATGCCATCCTCTCCGTCGAAGATGAAGAATGACCAAAGGAGGAGAAGCGTCAAATCCGATTTGATGGGATGACTCTCAACTCTATGCAAGCTCAACCACTGCCCAAGAAGAATGAGCAAACAAACATGTACTTCGTCGAACTTGAGGTATGTGGAATCACTCTCTATGCCTTAGTCGATACGGGTGCGTCCAACATGTTCATGGCGACCGAGGTAGCGAAGAAGTTGGGCTTGGAAGTGATGCCGAACGGAAGGCGATTCAAGACCGTCAAGTCGGAAGACCTTGCAAGTGGAGGCACAACCCCTGAGGTCGAAGTCCAAATTGGTGGATGAAAGGGCAAACTCCCGTTTGAAGTAGTTCCGCTCGATGACTACGACCTCATCTTGGGAATGCAGTTCTTCGACTGAGCGAGGGCCATGATCGACATGGGATCCAAGTGCATTATAATGCTTGATCCAAAGTGTCCATCCATGGTGCTGATGATCAAAGGGGTGATGAACACTAAGACAATTGCTATGGTCCATCTCCTCAACAAGAATTTGAAGGTGACTAAGCACATGGCCGATCAACAATTGAAGACACCACCAACTGAGAAGCCGAAGGTAGAGTTGGGACCTCTTGCACCAACTCACAACATGCCAATCGAAGCCCTTTTCCCCGAAGTGGAGTACGTGGCCGCGTACCATGTCCAAGCCGAAGAAAGAATCGCACGCCCAACCAATCGTAAAGCCACTCAACCAATCGTTCGAGAAGCCGTTCGAGGTACCGTTCGAGTCGGTTAGAGCCAAGCGGAATAGGAAGAAGCGGGAAAAAGCTTGTGTCAAAAAGAACTCTCCCCATGCTGTGAGCATCGAGGACATCGCTTGAATGAGTGGGGGAGAATGTCATGGAGCAGAGGTTTCCATGGTCAATGGGGCGTTCGTGATCGAGGAAGAACGATCAAAACGCCCCTCGAATGATCCAAACACTTCCGGAACATTCCTAGGGGCAGGATTTTCTTGAGTTTTCTAGAATATTCCTAGAATATTCCCAAAACATTCTTAGAATATTCCTAGGGGCAGAAGATACGGTAATTAAGGCAGTTTGGGAGATACGATCTTGTCTGTTGAATCGAAACTTGATCAATTGTTATAATCTGAGGGCCTCAAGTATAAGAATGGGTGCTCTCCCCCTTATTTGTATCCATCCAACCATTAGCAATTTAAGCTCCTTTCTTTCGTTCAGAGCTTCTCTCTCTAATTTATCTCTCTATGATCTGGGTGAGTGAGTGATCGGACGATTCAAAGAAGGCTTGGCTTAGGCCCCGACAATCCTAGGTGATCCGAATTAGCCTAAGTCGCCGCATGGTCGCGATCCCAAATGATCGGCCCGTGACACTTGGGCGTCATACTTCCTTTTGTTAGCTCCATTGCCACTGGCATCGGTGTTGGAACCATTGCTACTAGCACTTCGATTTTCAACACAAAAATTTTGATCACTTGAATCAAAAGAAGATTGCTTATAAAATTCAAACAAACGCTCCAATGCGTTCTTCACCTTATGATGCATGTCATTAACTTTTGATTTATCGTCATAAATTTGTCCATACAAAAATTTCACATAACTCAACTTGGCTCTAGGATCCAATACAACCGCAATCAACACCATCATATTCACTTTGTCTAAGCTCCCATAATATTTGTCGAATTTTTCTTTCATTTTCAAACCCATAGCTTGAAGTTTAGGATCCGAGTCATCCGACGTATCTTTCAAATATTTATACAAAAGAGTTATCCCCTCAAAATAATCATTTGAAGTTATATATGAAGTCCACGACATTTGATTAGTAGCATCATAGAATACCTTTAGAAACTTTGAAAGAATAATAGCATTTTCCCAATCATCATCTTAAGGAATCTCATGGTTAAGCTCACTTACAAAAGATAAATCATCTTTTTCCAATCTTTCAAAAGCTTTCTTGAATTTTACAGCAGCGTCTAACATAAAATAAGTAGAATTCCATTTAGTGGCTACATCAAGAATAACTGAATCCTTGTAAGTGATATTTTCAATTTCAATACAAGATTGAAATGCTTTGGCTCTTAAGGGAGAACTTTTCACATACTTAACCACGTTGCGGATACGTGCGATAGAGTCACGTACCATGCTCAAGCCATCTCTCACAATTAAGTTCGATATATGAGCTGTGCACCTCATATGCAAAACACTACCATTTAATATCGCCACCCTTTCTTTTAAAAGCTTTTCCCTCAAATAACCAATTGCAACATTATTGGAGCTACCATTGTCAATAGTAATTGTTGATACTTTTTTTATTATTCCCTACTCGTTAATGCACTTTTCTATCATTTTTTCAATCTCCTTACCTCTATGACTATGCATCACCATAAAATTGATAATTCTTTTATGCAACTTCCAATCCTCATCAATAAAATGTGTAGTGAGACATAAATAATTCATGTTTTGAATAGAAGTCTAGGTGTTGGTTATAAGTGCAATTCTAGACTTAATCTTACCAAAGTAAGTCTTCAAACAAGTTTTTTCGTGGAAATATAAGTTCATGCAATCTTTAACCATTGTAAAATGTGATAAATGCTTGAAGAAAGGTTGTAACTCAGAGACAAACTCACAAAATCCGACACGCTCCACCAAAGAAAAATGTTGTTCATCAATAATGATGAATCGAGTGAGCATTTCCATGCAACGTTCTTGATTAAATGACCATGTCAATAAGACATTACCAGTGTTGGATTCTCCTCCTGCCTTGCTAGCCTCCCCACTTACATTACGTGGTACAAAATTTTTTTTTTTTTTTTCCTCTTCTCTATGTTATGAGGAAACTTCTTGCATGTTGTTAAGTGCTTCCTTATGGCGGAAGTACCATTAGAAACACGGTACTTTAACAAAGACCACAATGAATGCACTTCACCTGACTTGTGTTTCCATCCTTACCTTTGATTTTCGTATAATGATTCCAACACTCAGATTTATATTTCTTATCACAAGGAGGAAGAGAAGAACCAAGTACCTTGTTTGTCCCACTCATGTTTGGGAATGGATCTTGTTCTTGTTCACTTTCATCACCCGACATTTCCATTTCTATAATTGGAGTCATCTCCTCATAGTCATATCCCTCATCCTCTATTGACATATTAACTTGATAAGTCCAACAAACAACACTGCCAAGCAACCATTTAATCATCTCAATAATCAAAAATAAAATCACACGATGACAATTTCACATAATCTAAGCTGGGTAAATCAAAACATATTAAAAAAAATTTACCTAGTAAGTAAAAAGCGTTCTCTAGTCCCTTTCTGGATCAATTTCAGGTTCTACAAGACCAAAATCCAATCAATGGCAAGCATTTTCCAGCAATATAGGATTTCTAGTACCTTGTGTCAAGTCTGAAAGCTGCACCTTCTTGAGTCTTGACCCTGTAATGACATGGTTACAACATTATAAGGGAGGATAACCAGCACACATGCAACAACTAATTTGCCACACTCACAAAGGGAATCTACAACTAAGTATGAGATCCCTAAGATAATATCTTTGGCAGATCCATCTATGCCATGTGTTGTAAAAGAAACTAGAAAATACAATTACACTATGCTTACAAGCAAAAATGTCAAAGAATTATTCACAACACAAAAACTTGATATTCAAACATAACAAATATGTATAACTAAGTCCAAAAGGCATCACCATCAATCATTATACACAAAAGGAAAAATGCCATAAGGCCACTCGGTTGTTAAGAGAGACAAGTATTGGGACTTCAAAACATGCAGACATAATTGCATTGAATGAAATCAACACAAGCCCATCATTCTTATGGTTCCCAATTTTCTTTTGGTATTAAGAGCCAAGCAAGCAATCACAACCTAATATGACAGAAATTTACCATGCAAACAAGTAATATCTCAGATAGAACAAGAAGAAATGCTCTTACTCGTGATTTAAACACCGTGTTACTAAGACAATCACAAACAAAATAATACCGACTAACATTCACAAATAACTCAAACATTCCCACAACAAACTACCGAAGAGTTAATTTGCAGTCTTATTCTCCGACAATGGAAATTTGCTGCATTCTTGAAGAGTTAATACCGTGTTCCTAAGGTAACCACTCGCTTTGCTTTCTCTCTCAATTTTTAGTAATTAACTCATTGTCAACAGTTTCGAATGAAATGTGTCTCACACAGACCATCTAGAATTCACAAATTGAAGGGATAAACTATTGCAATTCATTCAGAATGAAACATAGATAATTAGACTAAAAGGTCCAAATTAAATACTTTGTATCAAGGTGCATCTAGAAGCAAATTTAGCTGATTTTCTGCAGTAAGCATTAAACAATACTAGGGACACCAGAAGCACATTGGAGGCATCGTGAAATATGACATTCTCTTTGTTTGCAGTTGTACATAGTACACGTAGTAAGGGAAACAATGTTCAAGTGTGTCGAATAATAAACACCTATGTAAAACACAATGAATCGTCGAGCGAGCGACGGCAAGCGAGCGACAGCGAGAGGAAGAGATCAGAGAGGATGGATGAGCGGCAAGTGAGCTACAAACGAAGGAGCGGCGGGTGAGCGGTGGGCAGAGCCGCAGAGAGGATGGATGAGCGGCAGTGAGCAAAGTTACGACGAGCGGAGGGCGAGCTGCGACGAGTGGAGGGCGAGCTGCAGACGGACGAGCGGCGGGTAGAGCTGCGACGAGCGATGGGCAAGTTGCTGACGAGCGAGTGGTGGGCAAGCGATGGGCAGAGCCACAGAGAGGATGAACGAGCGGTGGCACGAGCGGCAGGCAGAGTCGTAGAGAGGACGGCGACGACAAGCGAGCGGCAGGCGACGAGGAGCCAAGAGTGGCGGGCAACGATGACAATCGGCGAGTGGCGTGTGGCTGGTGACAATTGAGGGCTCAACTGAGTCAACAGAAGTGTAGAGCAGAAGAGAAGATGTAGAAGTGAGGCGTGGTCACGTGGGGAGAGAAGGAGAATTAGAAATGGGGGAAAAATTAGGGTTAGAAACTTAGAATTGGGGATTTTGGGGAAGGACAAACCGGTTCCAGTTTCGGTTCTAGTTCTAGAAAATGGGGAACCGAGAATCGGAACCGGTTTCCCTAGAACCGAGAACAGAACCTCCGGTTCCCGGTTCTACCCGGGAACCGCACTCACCCCTAATAACGGCACTGTTAGATACAATTTCCAATGGTGTTGTTGAGGTCTCACGTTTCATTTCTTAAAGATGGGTATATCTTTTCATTTATGTAAAGAAACACAACAGAAGTGATAATAGTCAAATAATTAAAAAAATTATGAAATTTAAGTGGAACTCTTAAACTTTTAATGGACACTGCTCAATCAGTTAATGGCATCATCTAGTATAATGAGATCTATTTTCCTAGAGAAAAAAAGAATCTAAGTGATGATATTCAATAATAAGTAATAGACGAAGGATTCAACATTAACTTTTGAAATAGTGGATAATTGTTCTTTGGCCAAAAATAAGATTTAGTGGATATTGGTTGAAAGAAATAAAAAAGAAGAAGTGGGAAACTGAATTTTGGCCGAACTTTTGATGATTTTAGAATTTTGTCAGTCATTGACACATTTAAACATAAAGAAATGTTCTCTACTTCTTTTTATTGCAACAAGGTAAGAGGTATTTGTTGATAACGAAGCTTAGTTGGTATTTATTAATATATATACATTTATATTTATATTTATATTTATATTTGCTAGTGATGATTTAAATTTGCTTGAAATGATCTATTTCCTTATGTTGTTTTTTTCTTTCTCGTATTTAAGAAATCTCACCTTTTAGGTCTATGCAGCCAGTTCGATTCCCAATTTTAAGGGGTTGGGATACTAGAAGTGTTAAAACTTTCGTATGGTACTCACCTTAGTGTCAAAACTTTTTTTTTCGCTTACTTGAATGTCACAAATTTAAAAAAACGTTCACTTGAGTGCCACTTTCAATTTGGCCATCGGAAAAGTTGACGTAGCCACCATAAAGCTGATTGGCCACTGGTGGATAATATTTTAATATTTTAATTAATTTTTTAGAATTTTCGATTTTTTTTTTGCTTTTTTTTTCTAGGGTTGGCGAGGGTCACTAATGACCCTTGTCGGGCCTAGAGAAAAAATATTGGAAAAAAATTCGAAAAAATTAATAAAAATATTTTTTAAATATTAAAATATTGTCTACCGGTGGCCATGTCAACTTTTCCGACTGCTAAATTGGAAGTGGCACTAAAGTAAACATTTTTTCAAATTTGTGGCACTCAAGTGAGTGAAAAAAATTTTGATACCAAAGTGAGCATTGTATAAAAGTTTTGACACTTCTAGTGTTTTTCTACCCAGTTTCAAATTTATGCAATTGGTATAGTATGGGTAGGTTGCACGTTTTGAGTATTGCACCTATCCACTACTTACCAACTCACCCATCCACTCAAGAGCTGGTTGGAATTTGTTTTTAAAGTTGGAAGAAAATGATTTATTATTAATGAACTTAAGTTCCCTCTTACTTTGTATTTCTACTTGTTTTGTATTGATATTTTACTTTGAGTCATTTTGTTGCTCATATTATTTTGTTGTAATTGCTATTTATCTTGATTTTTGTAGAAAGAATGACACAAAAATTAAGAAGAAGAAATGGTTTCGGGTAGATCCTAGAATTAGACCAAGCAAATCCAAGACAATCAAGATAGATTCGATGTTCAAAAAACTGGAACTGGCTCTAATAGGATAGATTTAAGGTCTCTGGAGCAGATCACCTTTAATGGAATTTCCCTCAAATCCCACCAAGTAAAACTTTCCAATTCTAATTTTTCCAGGAAACCGATTAAACAAAAGGAAAAGTGGTTGCTTAAAGATTTGACAAGTAGTTAATTCTCAATTTTACATATGTGTCCCTACGTATAAAACTTCTAAATAGATGATTAGGAAACAGATTACTTCAACAATAGAAACCCTAGATTCCCAGTTTCTTTCGGCATGGAATACCAAATACACACATACATATGCATTCCTCAGAAGCTGAAAGTGTTTGTTTTGTTCCTAATTACAATCCTTAGTAGCCACTTTGGTGGTAACATATGCATTCAAGTTTGATTTGCAAGAGAGAAAAGCGGAGCATGTGGCTCTCTTCATAATAAAGTACTAATTATAGACAAAAGATTACATATTCTCCTACTCGCCTCTTTCATAAACTTTCTGATCAAGGCGTGGAATGAGCATAACTTCAAGCGGGCTCGCCTTCATATTCAACAAGCCAGGGCGCTCGGTCATGTCCACGGCTTCGTCTGAGACTGTGCCGATCTCGAAACTTTGCAGCAAGCTAGCCAGTGTCAAGTGCACTGTGTGAAGAGCCAGCGAGGTTCCGGCGCAGGACCTCCTCCCCGCACCAAAGGGGATGAACTCGAAATTCTGACCTCTCAGGTCCACATTCTCATGGGTCGTGAGGAACCTCTCGGGCTCAAACTCGTCTGGCTTGGACCATACACGTCCGTCCCTCTGTATTTTCCAGATGTTCAACAGCAAACGCGTACCTAACCGATCACAGAGTGTAAGAGCTTTTGCAGAAAAAATGTGCAAACACGAAAATTTTACACAGATATTGAGGAATGAAGATACAAGTCAAAATCATAGAAAGTTTGGCAAATGGAAAAGTGGGCATGCCCTCTTGACTCAATGGAAACACTGAAATTCCAAGATCACATACGAAAGAGTACAAAGACTCGTACAGAGACTTTGTCATCCATCGTTGTACAACTCACATCCATCACGGGAAGGTCGGTGGTTGTAATTTGAAAAGTTAACCAGTTATACAAATTAATGATGATGAGTATAGCTTTTATTAGAGGAGGATTCCACGGGCTGTACATTTAAAACTATTCCAACTCTTTTCCGCAAAATCTTGATAACAGATGCCTGAACTTTTTTTGTTGGTACTGAATCGTAATGCCATGTAGCAATACAGTCCATTCTTGACCCCATGATGAAGATATGGACCTCACGCTTAGTGAACAAGCTCAGTCTATCACGTCGATTTTTGGAGTATGTTTTTCTTTGGCATGCTATATATACATGTCCTATGTGCGATTGATTTCAGCTGAAATACAAGGGTTGTTAAAAAATTAAACCAAATTCATAAATATTGCCGGTGTTGAGACTATCATTTAACTACCGAGTTGCCATTATTTTGATATCGATATCCCATAATTGATACTGAAGACTTTTTGGTACCTACATTGAAGAAGAGTCGTCGTTGTTGCATTTCTTTGGAGAAATCTATTTGTATTTATATATTGTGACAGTCAGTATTTCAAGGTGTAATCTATATCTTGTAAATTCTTAGGAATTTATCTTCTTGGAACACCAATTACATTTCTGAGTTATTTAGTTTTAGAGTTATGTATCAAGCCTATAAAATGCAAGTCTTGTAATTGTTTTTGATAAGGTGAAATAACGTGAATTAAATAAAGAAGCCTATCTCCTTCTTTTCTTTGCATGAGTTGTGAGTGTTATCGATTAGAGTATTTCACCTTCAAAAATACTTCCATCAAATTGGTATCAGAGTTGCATATGTGACTTTTATTAAAATGGTATCAAAGCTTACAGTTTGTAATCATAGCCTCAATAAATAATCAATTTCCTCTTCAATATTCTTGTCTTACAAAATATAATTATGGCAACTGGGTTGTTAGAATGAAAACTCTACTTGGTGCCTATTGTTCATGGGAGTTTGTCAATACTGTCTATGATGAGCACCTTCAAACAGAAGCAAAGGAATGCCTTAAAGAAGGTTTGAACAAAAGATTAATATAGCTTGTCAATCATCTATCAAGCTTTGCATGATTACATGTTCGAAAAAGTTTTGAACACCACTACCGCTAAGGAGGCATGGGAGATTCTTCGTAACACATATCAAGGAGTATAAAAGGCAAAGGGAAGCCTTATTTGGAGAAGATTCCAAAATTCCTACCGAAAGTAAAGGTATTAAGGCTTTGTTCATTTCGCTAAAAATGTAATGTTTCTAGAAAATATTTTCCGGTGTTCGGCTAAACCCTAAAAGTAAAGTGCTGCTATTCAGTAAGGAAAATATTTTCCTTAATATATTATTTTTTAATATTTTTTTATTATTGTATTTCTTTAAATCGATTTTCAATTATATTTATTTTTTTTAAAATCATATTTATATATATTTTCATCTCCTTCTTCATTTGGTTGGTCGCTGGCCATGGTGGCGGCCAACGACTGGCAATCGGTGACCGATCGCAGGCGAGTTGGAGCCTCACTATAGGCCGACAAGGCTCTAGCTACCAGATCCTAGCGAGGTTGAGCTTGCCCAACACCAACAACCTGGGTAGGGCTCGAGGTCATAGAGGTTTGCCGAAACCTCCGGGCGAGGCTTGAGCCTTGCCTAGGTCGCTCGATCTGGCAAGGCCCAAGCTCACCTAAGGCTAGTCCGACGAGCTTGGACCTCACTAGATCTACCAAATCAAGTAGGGCTCAAGCCTTGCTTGAGGTTGCCGGAGATTTGTCGACCTTTGGCAACCTCAGGCGAGGCTCGAGCCTCACCCAGGTCGCTAGATTTCAGTGAGGCCCAAGCTCACCGGTGTCAGGTGAGCTTAGCCTCACCTGATTAGGCAAGGTGGAGCCTCGCCACAAGCCAACGACGCTCGACCTCGCCGGGATCTGGCAAGCTACATTTATGAGTTATTTAATTTTAGAGTAATCTACCAAGCCTATTAAAATGCAAGTCTTGTTATTGTTTTCATTAAGGTGAAATAAGGTAAATTAAACAATGAAGCCTCTCTCTCCTTTCTTCTTTGTGTGAGTTATGAGTGTTTCACCTTAAAAAATACTCCCATCAAATTATTATCAGAGCTGCACCTCTGATGTTCAACAAGGGCCACGTACCTGCAGGAATGCAGAAGCCAGCCGAGAAGGTGCACTCTTCCATGGACCTTCTAAGACTATTCACCGGCGCTGGTGGATACAAACGCATTGCTTCCTTGAAGATGGCTTGGAGGTAGGTCAAGTTCTTAACATCGGACTCTTCCACGGGTCTGCTCCTGCCGACATGGGTGTCCAGCTCCTGTTGTGCCTTCTTCAATGCATGGCGATTGTTCATTAGCAGGGATAGTGCCCAAGTGAGGGCCACCGTCAAAGAATCGGTCCCTGCTATTATCATGTTCTACACTCAAGAAAATATGGGATTAATCAAGTGCTTCAACAAGAACGGGTGAAATATGTCAGATTATGATGGTGATATGGTTGGGATCAAATGTGATTTCCTATCTAAACCATTTAAACACAGTATTTATAAATGAACTTGTATCAAACTAGGTTCACACTCTCCAAATCACCTCACCCCAATTCCAAACTATCCCTACCAACGATGATTATTTAATCAGGTGAACAAACGGTCTCACGTATACTGCCAAAAAAAAAAAATCAGAGAAAGATTCTTTCTGTTCTTACGGTCTTGGATCCCTGTGCCATTTTCTATCTGTCATTTATTTTCTCCATTGATTCATTCTGGGAAGTCATTCGGGGACAGAAAGGAGGAAGTTTTTATACTGCACTACAGGTCATGATCTGGTGGATGAAGGCACAATGAAAAAGAGTATCGCCGTCTGTCAGGGATTATAAATGACTACAAAATGTCAACATCAGTACGCTGTTAGTGGACAGAATAATGCGAGGTAGGAAGAACTTTAGGTGCTTCCAATTTAAAACATTTTGTATATTCCAAAGATTAATTTTGATTTTTGTATGAGTACCAATGGGTGAGAATGTTGTCTTTTTGCAAATCCGATGATCGCCATCACTCCTCGAGCACAAAAAAGATCTACCTAAGAGCACCTGGTATCTGCTCTCGAAAAACGAACTAAAACTGGTTGTTCGGCAGATACTGAAACTAGATTACTGCATAACGTTGAGACTTTTATTGGATGTTAAGGAAAATAAAAAGAATACAGCCGCTTGTTGAAAGACCCATTTGCAATCGATGGTACATCTTAGTTTACTAATTTAGCAGATCAATCGTAATATATCTTGCATCGCTCTTCCTGCGGAGTTTCTTACAGCAACTAAAAATTTTTCTTTGACCTGATTGGAACTAACGATTCTCTTTCTCCAAAAATGTAGGTAGTTCACACCAAGTTTAAATGTTTCATGAGTACTGGGCAACATCTGGTGGAAACTCTTGATATGATCAAACTGTATTTATAAAAACATGTGAAAAGGTAATAAGCATGTTATCACTTAATTATAAGTGGATTGTAGTGAAAATACTATACTTCTTCTGCTTATGGATGAAATGACTCCCAACAAAATTGCATTCATGACAACGCTAAAGGTTTTCAAGTATTGATGGGGCATAAGCTTTAGTGAATGCTTTAGCATGACTTCAGATCAACTTTTATGCAGACGGTTCTAGTTTCGAAACAATATAAGCTAGAATTACTCACCAAACAAGTCGCCTTTATCACTGTATCGGCGTCAAAATCTGGAAAGTTTCCATCTTTGAGGGTGTTAATCATCAAATCCATGAAATCTTGCTCTCTATCGCCTTCAGGGCAGGACGACCTCTTCCTTTTATGCTCTTCTAGCCACCCCTGAGCCAGAACATCCAACTCTTTTGCGGTCTTTTCCATTGATCGTTTATAGCCACCTAAGTCCAACCAGCCAAGAGCTGGGATTGCATCTGACAACACGAGGGCCCCAAACAGATGAAAAAACCTCGTGATCAATCTTTTGCACCTATTTGCTTCGGTGTCGTCGCAGTCAGCATTTGAACCACTGTATCTCTTCCCTCCTACCATTTTCACTGATATATTGAGCATCAGGTCCGCTAGCCAAGACTTCATTTCCACCAAGACTCCACTTCTGGGCTTACCCTTTTCGATCCAGGCCTTGAACAAGTCTTTAATCGCCGTCTCAACCTCAAAAACTCGTATGTGCTTCAGTGAGTCAAGCCGGTTGTTCGAGAGGAGCTCAATCATCACAATCTTGCGCATATCTCGCCAGTATTCTCCATAAGGACTGAAGCCAAACATAGCACCGTTGTAGCCCAGGAGCCTCGTGGCGGTGATCATTGGCCGATCCGCGAAGGCCTTGTCATGGACAGTGAGACACTCCTTAGCTACTTCCCAACTGCTCACAACGATTGCTCGATGAGACCCTAATCTTATGGCAAAAATAGGCCCATACTTGTCGGCCATGGTACCCAACTTTTTGTGAATCAACTCCTTACTGCCAAAGAGAGGAAGGTGGCCGAAAATTGGCCAACCACCTTTGGCTTCAGGCACATCGCGATGGTCTTTGGACTTGTGAGATCGGTAGAGAGAGATGGCCTTCAGCAGTGCCAAGGTTGAGATGAGAATTATCAGCAACTCAATCAGAATTGGCATGATGAATGATTCCTGAAGTATAGCAGGACAGAGTCTATCTGGAAAAATTTCCTTTCAAGAGCTCCTTTGCTGCTTTCCTTGCGGTTTAGTCGGACAGAGTTGCATATATTCTAAATGAAGTGCTCGGATCCTCTGTCTTTGTTTTTTTTTTTTTTTTTTTTGCAAGCTTGAAGCGTGTGGGGATAATTGCTCGCTATTAAATATATCTCCTGTGGCCGGCTGATCATCACTTTCTTCTTTTTCTTTTTTTCGGTCCTATTTTAACTCTTAACCCACTCAAACTTCCTTGAAACTAAATGTCCCAACCCTCAGCCCTCCAAGAGAAGATTAGGAATTGAATTCCTCACCTTCCCCTTCCCCATCGCTTTTGCCTAATTATTTTGATCATGTGTGACAAACTTCACTGTTCAACCTGATGATTCATCTCATATCAGTAATTTTTCATATGAAAACTTACCAGAAACTGTAGCTGCCTCGGATTGTTTGTTAGTCCTGCAAGTACTCGGTTTTGGTTCTGTTTTGTTCTCTGGTAGTGTCATACGTTCGATTCTGGTAGGAATCTTTCGATTTTTATTTCGAGGGGACATACATCTCGTCCTGTTCAAGGGCATGAAAAAGGATTTCCAACTTGTGCATTGCTGCCATGAACACACTAAAAAGATGTAGACCATTACGGAAACTAGCTTTGAGCGAACCTGTGCGAAACTATCTGAAACTGCTTCTTCCCCTGAAGAGATCTTTGGTGTGTACTCTGTTTGGCGACTCCTCATTCATATTCACGCTGAAGTGCGTTCGACATATCCACCGAAAACAGAGAGCTATATCCTGCGCTCTCAGTGTGGAAATGATCTCTCGGACAAGCCGCGCTCTTAGTACATTGCCGGAGTAAGCGCAAAAAAAAGCTAATCAGAAATTCTTGATGCCATGAAAATTTGCAAACCAACAAAATACGAATAGAAACGATTATTCAAGTAATTGGCTTCAAGTTTACTGTAATCTTGAGTCTTTGTTTTGTTCCTAATTGCAATCCTCAGTAGCCTCTTAGGTGGAAACAAATACATTCATATTTGATTTTCAAGAGAAAATGGAGCTTGTGGCTCTCATGATAATGTGATAACTATAGTCAAAGATCACAAATTCTCCTGCTCGTCTCTTTCATAAACCTTCTGATCAAGGCGCGGAATGAGTATGACTTTGAGGGGGTCGCCTTCATGTTTGACAAGCCGGGGCTCTCGGTCATGTCCACGGCTTCATCCGAGACCGTGCTAATCTCGAAACTCTGCAGCAAGCTAGCCAGCACCAAGTGCACCATGTGAAGACCCAGCGTGGTTCCAGCGCAGGACCTCCGCCCCGTACCAAAGGGGATGAGCTCGAAGTTTTGACCTCTCATGTCCACATTCTCATGTGTCGTGAGGAACCTCTCGGGCTGGAACTCGTCCGGGTTGGGCCAGACGCGCTCGTCCCTCTGTATTTTCGCGATGTTGAACAGCAGACGCGTACCTAACCAATGACCAAGTGTAATAGCTCTTGCAGAAAAATTGCTTACACAAGAAAATTTTACAGAGATCTCAGGAATGAAGATGCAAGTCAAAATCCCAGAGGAATCAAAGATGATATATAAAAGAAGATTCCATAGGCTGTATATTTTATACTTATCCAATCCCTTCTGGCAAAGTCTTGATAGTTATATTCTAGGTGTCTTTTGCTGGACCCGATCATAGTACTGTGTAACAATGCGGTACATTCTTGATCCCATGATAAAAGACATGGACTGCACGCTTATTTCATGCATGTCGATTTTAGAATATGTTTCTTCATGCCAAAGAGACAATGCTACAAATCAAGATCCTATGTGTGATCAGTTTCCACTGAAATGTGAGGGCCACGTACCTGCGGGAATGTGGAAGCCGGTAGAGAAGGTGCACTCTTCCATGGAACTTCTGAGAGCAATCGGCACTGGGGGATACAAACGCATTGCCTCCTTGACGATGGCTTGGAGGTAGGGCAACTTCTTCACATCGGACTCTTCCACGGGCCTGCTCCTGCCGACATGGGTGTCCAACTCTTGTTGGGCCTTCTTCAACGCACGGCGGTCATTCACTAGAAGTGACAGTGCCCACGTGAGGGCCGCCGTTATAGTGTCGGTCCCCCCTATGATCATGTTCTATACCACCAAAAGAAAAGTATGATCAGGGTGGAATCAAATATGATGTCCCATGTCATATCTCCTGTTCAAATGATTTAGACGCAGTATTTGTAAATGAACTTGAATCAAACTAGATTGATACAATCAAAATTTCACACAAATCGCATTTGTAAACTTGAAGAAGAAGAGATTAAACATAACAAATCTTCAATTTAAGTAAGTTTCTAGATCTTTGATTTTAGTCTCTGGTGGTTGCTAAAGTGATGAGCATGTTCATCTTTTCCATCTGAAGCCTAGCTGGAATCAACTTACTCCATTTCTGAGAGTATAAATATGAAATGAAGAACCATCTCCCATAATTTTTTGTCTTTCCTTGGCGACAGATTCTTACTGTAGATGCAAAATGTCATTGCTCCCTTGGCGCTAAGTGCCGTACGGTTTCTGCTTTAGATATTCTAACATATCTCGAGTGTGCTGATCTTTGACCAATCTCCGCTGTCCAATGGTATAGAGTTTATGATGATAACCATGAATTAACGCCATCTCTTAAAAGCAGCCACCCGTTCGTCTTTCAATGTTAAGATATAGATAGATATAGTTATAGAAAAGATAGCCACTTTGACTGTTATAGCACACTACAAAAGATCAAAGGGAAATATAATAAACTATTGCCAGTCTATCGTGGATTCGAGGTGAGCATACGACATAGAACATGGGACATATGTATTTAAAATAATGCTAGGTAGGAAAATTTTAGGTACTTTCTGAGTAAATTCCTTGTATATTCTGAGTATTAAATTTGATTTTATATGGGTACCAATGGGGTCTCAATATCGTCTTTACTTGAATCGATGGTCCCGACTGCTCCTCGAGCACAAAAGAATCTACTGAGGAGCATCCGGTACATGCAGGATACTAAAGCTGGATAACTAGATGAAAAAAAGAGTACAAGCCGCTTGTCTAAAGATCAATGGCAATCCGCAGTACATTTTAGTTTACTAATTTAGTGGACTTATCTTAGTATATCTAGCATCACTCTTCATGCCTCTGAATATACAACTTCTTGCATAGTTTCTTACAGCAACTAAAAATTGGACAGGCAGGATTCAAACTAATGGTTCTCCAGATCCCATAAGTAGGTAGTTCATACTAGTGTAAAGGTATTTCGATTCTCAGCCAACATCCTCTGCAAAATCTTGATATGATCAAACTATATTTGGGAAAACACGTGAATGTGAAATAAGTTTGTCATCAAATTATATGTGGGTTTTGCGACAAGTACTTCACTTCAATTATGGATGAAATGACTCCAACAGAATGGCATTCATGAAAATGCTTGAAGTTTTTCAGGTATTGATGGAGAAGAAGCAATGTGAATGCATTAGCATGACTTCGAATCAACTTTTATGCATACAGTTCTAGTTTCAAAACACGATAAGGTAGAATTACTCACTAAACAAGTCGCCTTGATAACTGTGTCAGCATCGAAATCTGAAACTTTCACTCCCTCGATGACATTCAGCATCAAATCCATGAAATCTTGCCCTCTATCACCTCTAGGGCGGGACAACCTCTTCCTTCTATGCTCGTCTAGCCATCCCTGAGCCAAAGCATCCAACTCTTTCGCTGTCTCCTTCATTGATCGTTCATAGCCACCTAAATCCAACCAGCCAAGAGCCGGGATCAAATCAGACGGCATGAAGATCCTGAACTGATCGAAGAACCCCCTGATCGACCTTTTGCACCTCTTTGCCTCAGTGTCGTTGCAGTCAGCGTAGCTCTTCCCTCCAACCATTTTCAAAGATACATTGAGCATCAAGTCTCCTAGCCAAGACTTCATTTCCACTAGGACTCCACTTCTGGGCTTACCCTGTCTGATCCAAGCCCTGAACAATTCTTTTATTGCCATCTCAACCTCGAGAACTCGTATGTGCTTCAGTGAGTCAAGCTGGTGGTTTGACAGGAGCTCGATCGTCACGATCTTGCGCATCTCTCGCCAGTATTCTCCATAAGGACCGAAGCCGAACATGGCACCGTTGTAGCCCATGAGCCTAACAGTGGTGATCGATGGTCTATCGGTGAAGGCCTTGTCGTGGATGGTGGAAAACTCCTTAGCCACTTCCCAACTGCTCACGATGATTGTTCGATGAGAGCCTAACCTTATGGTGAAAATCGGTCCATACTTGTCGGCCATGGAACCCAACTTTTTGTGCATCAGGTCCTTGCTGCCGAACAGAGGAAGGTGGCCCAAAATAGGCCAACCACCTCCGGCTTCGGGCAAATCGTGACGATCTTTGGACTTGTGTGATCGGTAGAGGGAGATGGCCATTAGCAGGGCCAAGGTTGAGATCAAAATTATCAGCAATTCAATCAGAATTCCCATGATGAAATGATTCCTGAAGTATAGCAGGACAGAGTTTATCTGGAAAATTTTCCTTTTAAGAGTTCAGTTGCTGCTTTCCTGGCAGTTTATAGGGGAAGAAATTGTGTTTGGAGTTTTTAAGTCCAGTGGACTTGCATATATTCTAAATTGCCGACCTGACCTCCCCCCCCATATATTCTAAATAAAGTGCTCAAACCCTTGTCGTTTATTGGAAGCTTTGGAGCTGGTGGGGACAAAAGCCCAAAGTCAACCTGACAGTGGATTGGTCTGAAGCAAGTTAACCCTTGGCCTTTACCTAAATGACTGCTCTTTATTTAAGTAAACTTCTGTGGCGTGATGATCATCCCTTCCCAAATTGCTTGCTCTTGCTGCTTCTGCTTAATCAATTTGATCACATGAGATGAAATACCGAGGAGTCAGCTGGACGGCAAAAGATTTAGAATTAAATCAGAAAAAAAAAAATTAAGACTAAATTGGCACTATTACAATAAATTTATGATTTATTTGGTGATTCTTTTGATCATGTATGGATGCACTTTTTCCACATCATGTCATTTTTGACCTGAAGAAGTCCTAGAAATCTTCAACTTTTATTTCGAATCGAGGGCCATGTCCCTTGGTTCATACTCGTGTGACAAGAGGAAGAGCCTTCAAAAAGGATGTCCAACTTCAAAATTATATTAAAATTAATTAATTAAGAGGACAATAATATATATATTAATTAAATTATCCTACTAGTGAATGGAGCTACCCAATTAGCACATTGTAAGTGTGTCATGTAAGATGTGTTTTATGAACTTGTTCTAACTAATTTCTCCTTCGTTAGGCCCTTCAGCTTAATTAAACCAAATGATGATGAAGATAATAATAGTAATAACAGCTTTGTAATTAGGATGGGATAAGTAGGACTAATTGAAACGCCACAACCCAAGGACAGTAGAATTAGTATTAGCTTTTAGATTAATGCAGGCAGCTTCATCGTTAATTATATTAATTTATAGCATAATGTCGTAAAATCGGCTAACCATATTTTTGTTTGGCATTGCTGTGCTGACAGTGGGAGCTAGAGGTCTTAGACTGCCCAACCTTCATCTATTATAGCCAGCTACTTCTATGCTTATTGGATTCCCCTGAGCGAAGGGAGAAGATGGAAACAACGATGCAGAGAAAGCGTGGCCCCGAGGGGGCGTAGTTTTGCATAAAATACCCAATAGTTTACATATTCTAAGATAGTGAATATCAATGAAAATAAAAGTTTGTTGATTTATATTTGTGAATCTTATTTTAAAAATGAATACCAAAATCTCTAGATCATACATACATACATACATACATACATACACATTTATTTATATAGAAACTACCTATAAGCTAACACTGTTTTGCTAACCATTAAGAGAATACATTTGAATGGAACCTACATACATGATAGAGTTGTGGAGTATGATAGAGAAAACTAAAATCAAAGTAGAAAGGCCTTTTATTGCTAATAACATATATGTAATTTCCACCTTAAAGTAGAGAAAAAATTATTGATGCTAATCGCATACATGTTACTTCCATAATAACTCGTATGCCTTAAACTTTTATTATTTATTAAGGCAACATCATTTTGAGTTGCACCTTGTAACTTTGAAATTGATATTGATACTGATAGTGAAGAAATTGCCTAGTGTAGTACCTTGGTTTTCTCTTTTTGATTTTGAAATGACTTTTCACGTAAAAAGTTCATATCTTCTTCACTAATTTTTATTTTCAACGTTTCGCATTACTAACAATTGGTGTCAAAGCTTAGTTTGGGCAAAATAGTGAGAGCAATGAATATGGATGTAGTCAAGGTGAAGATCAATCGGTTCAATGACAAAGAATTTGGTTTGCTGGAAGATGCAAATCAATGATTTGATGTATCAAAAGCATTTGCATCAGCCCTTGTTGGGAGGAAAATCTGATTTGATCAAGCAAGGAAACTCTAAGATTGTTAAAGGTTTTATAGTTGTACCACGGGGAACAAAGTTGGGAACATTATACATGACAAAAAACAATAGACAAACAGTAGTGCTAACTTGGAAATTGATTTCAAATCATGGCACCGAAGCCTTGGACACATGAGTGAAAAAGGGAATGAAGGTATTAGCTTCAAAGAGAAAATTACCTCATCTAAAATCCATATACATTAATCTATGTGATGATACAAGAATCTTTGAGGGTGGTTGTTTTGTCACTTTTAATGTATGACTTACAAGTTGATTCAAATTGTGGGTTTGATTTAAGTGGGTGGAATGAATATGACCACTATATAGCTTACATTAATTATTACTATAGACATATTGATCACTGTCACAACCTAACTCCTTGTAGGAGAGAGAATAATCAAGTTTAGGGGTATTGTCAACTTCGAACCGACGGCTTTCCAGTGATTTGGGCTCTCCCAAGCTCATATTCAATGCGACATTGGGTATTCAAAATTTTTAATCAATTAAGCTTATGCAAATTTTAACAAAAGAGTCACCACTAGTCTTTTTAAGATTGACTAAAAACCTAGTAAAATATGGAAAAATCTATTCATGCAACTAGAGATTCTATATTCAGTGATTTAATTACGTTAATCCTAAAACTAACATCCTTTCAATACTTAACCCAATTGTGTGCTAACTAACAACACGGTAGCCTATCCAAGAAATCTAAGATTCGTCCTAACCATACTAAAGCATAAAAGTAACATCCAAAGCATTAAAATGCCCAATCAATTATAATATTAAAGTAAAGCAAATAAATATCCTAATATTGTCCCTAAAAACAAAAATGCAACACAAAACAAAGAAACCTATTATAAAGCCCTATAAGCTTGTCCAATTTTGGGTTTTAACATTTTAAAGGATTTTCCAATTTTTCTAAATTTTTCTGATTTTTTTATTTTTTTATGGATTTTGAAATTTTGAACGATTTTTATGGATTAAAAGCCTTTTATTAATATTTTTAGTAATTTTTCAGAATTTTTTAACATTTTTATGATTTTTTTATGATTTTGTTAACTCGGATGGGGTCAAGAGACCCGACCCGAAAAACCGACCCGGAGGCTATCGGTCTGGGTTGGACTAAAAATGGCTATGTTAAGGCCCACTCTGAATTAATCCTAATTGGCCCACGAAAATTTAATAACAGCCCATTCCATTTTTTTTGCGGCCCAACCATTCACTTAGGCCCAAAAACGCAGCCCATTTTCCTACACCCGGCCCGGACTCATTCAATAATTTTCTAAGCCCATCCCTTCTTCTTTCAATTCTTTTTTGTTTTTGTTTTTATTATTTTCCTTTTTTGTCCTTTTCTGCTTCATCTTCTTCAACCCGAAGCTCCTTCGCCTGCAACTCCTCTTCACCGAACTTCTCACCGAAACTCACCCAAAGAACAACGCCGGACGGAACGTCCCTTCCACTGCCGAACCACCACCGTGCGCCGGTCGTCCACCCCGACCAGCGCCAACCACCGCCGGCTACGACCCGTCGCCCATCGCGAGCAAACACTACGGCAACGGCAACGTACGACGGAACGGCCAAACGGCCTACCGGACAGGCGGCACCCGGACGACTCGACATCAGCTCAAAAGCATGAAACTAAACTGGATCTCGTTCGGACATTTTACTGAACACGTGGAGCGCACTATGGCAACGAGAAACTCCCGGATTGAACGGGACCGGAACTCGCGTCGGGACTCTCGACAGACAAAGCAAGATGTGCACAACGACCTAACCGCCGACGGATGGACTTGCCTTTTTGGCTCGGGGACGCCAGCCGAGAGAGGTCGTCGGACGGGGGTCGAGCGCGGCTGACTTGTTGGTGGAGGTTCCCCCCCGCTCTCGGCCCTCTCGACGCTGTCTCGTCTCTCTCTCGCTCTCTGCCCTCGCTCTCCTCAGCTCTCCCTCCTTTCCTCTCCTCTGGTCTTTCTTTCTCTCTGTACTTCTCAGAACAACCGTTCGAAGAAGAAGAAGAACCAGCCCCTTTCTTCCCCAAGCCCCTCCTCTCTCCCAAGTTTTTTTTCACTGGTATAGCCCCCGTCGAAGCTGTCTATCCTTCTCCCTTTCGTTTCAGCCCAGAACTCCTCTCCTCCCGGTTTTTCTCCCTCTCTGAAAAACCCCCGAATGGTCCCCCCCTTCTCACTTACACGCTCCTCGCTTCCGTTCTGCAACCAGCCTCCTTCGTTGCTTGCGGAGGATGTCCACTTATTTGTGGAGACCTTTGGAGATCGATCAGTGATCGAGATATTCAAACTTATTTGTGGTCAAGAAAGGCCAATTCGGCCGACCACTTGATGGAAAAGGAAATTGCGTTGCGTGCGGAGGATGTCCACTTTGTTTGAGGCCCAACATTTTTATTCCTTTTTCTTTTCTGTCAAAGAAAGATATAATTCATTTCCACGAATACATAATTAAGAAATGCAATCCAACCGTAAAGCAAGACAAATCTTGCTCTCCATCGCCTCCAGGTCGGGACAACCTCTTCCTTCTATGCTCCTCTGGCCACCCCTGTGCCAAAACATCCAACTCTTTCACGGTCTCGTTCATCAATCGTTTATGGCCACCGAAGTCCCACCAGCTGAGAGCTGGGATCTCATCCTCCAACTCGACGACTCCAAATAGATCGAAAAACCTCCTGATCGACCTTTGGCACCTCTTTGCCTCGGTCTCGTCACAGTCAGCGTTCAAACCACAGTATCTCTTCCCTCCTACCATTTTCATCATAATATTGAGCATCAAATCTTCTAGCCAAGACTTCATTTCGACCAGGACCCCACTTCTGGGCCTACCCTTTTCGACCCAGGCCTTGAACAGGTCTTTTATTGCTGTCTTGACCTCAAAAGCTCGTATGTGCTTCAGTGAGTCAAGCTGGTGGTTCGAGAGGAGCTCGATCGTTGCAATCTTGCGCATCTCTCGCCAATATTCCCCGTAAGGAGCAAACCCAAACATGGCACCACCGTAGCACATGAGTTTGGTGGCGGTGACCATCGGTCTGTCAGTGAAGGCCTTGTCATGGACGGTGAAACACTCCTTAGCCACTTCCCAGCTGCTCACGACGATTGCTCGATGGGAGCCAAATCTTATGGCAAAAACTGGTCCGTACTTGTTGGCCATGGAACCCAACTTTTTGTGCATCAGGTCCTTGCTGAAGAACAGAGGAAGGTGGCCGACGATGGGCCAACCACCTTCGGCTTCGGGCACATCGTGACGGTCTTTGGACTTGTGTGATCGGTAGAGAGAGATGGGCAATAGCAGGGCCAAGGTTGAGATCAAAATTATGAGCAATTCAATGAGAATTGGCATCATGAATGATTCCTGAAGTGTAGCAGCAGAGAGCTTATCCGGATAATTTCTTCCTTTTAAGAGTTAAGTTGCCGCTTTCCTGGCAGTTTCTAGTGGAAAGAATTGACTCTGGAATTTTAAGTCCAATGGACATACATATATTCTAAATGAAGTGCTCTAACTCCTAGTCTTTTTCTGGACTTTTGGTGTTCCGAAAGATAAGGAATCAAATGCAATAACACAGCCAAGAAATTAATCAGGAGAATAGCACAATGTTCCATTATACTCAAATTACTCAAACATTCTCATTCTTTCCTAGCCACCAATTCCATCGATAATTCACCTAATATTTAGCCCTGGCAATTTATCACACAATAATCTCTCAATCTAATAAATCATTTACAATTTTATTTTGGTTTGAAATACCTTTCAATTTGCACTTGGTTGTAAACATGATGAAACCCATCTTTGTAAGATTTTGTGGGATTAACGCTAATTGTTCTAAAAATTTAAGTTATTAGATGAAAGCATTATTTAATATTTAAATATTTTAACACCACCCCTCATGTATAGGTTGTATTTGGGCCTAAGCCATAAGATTAATAGAACCTAATACCATATAAGATTATGTAAGACCACTGCAAACTGTTTTAAAATCACAACATAGAGTCACAATCTTCTTAAAGGTGAACTACTAAAGGAAGCTAATGGATTACTAAGAAAAGTTGGTATTTAAAAAAAAAAAACAGACCATAAATAAGTAATGAGATTGTAAATGCATAATACTAGCGAATCAACAAAAAAATTGCTAATGATTTTTAAAAAGTTACAGAGGAAAAAACATGTTTCCAAATATATCTTTACTAACAAGATGAGATAAATAAAAAGTATCTAATCAATTAAGTTACATTTGGTAATGCTAATTAACTGGACTTCATATTGTTGATATGGCCAAAAAAAATCCGATAAATAGCTGTTTGGACTCGTTGAACAGAAAATAGAAAAATTTCGATGAACTTTGTAAAGCAATACGAACAATACCAATCAATATTTGATGTATCCGACTAAAAATTAAAAAGAAGAAACAAAAAAATGTAAAATAAATTAACAACCCACTTTTATTAAAAAAGGAACAGAGCCTTGCACCCGTGTACTGGATAGGCATCTTGCTAATTAAGAATGAATTATGCGATATTCTTAAGTTTTGACAAAATTATAGAATTATTTTTCCAAAAATTGCTTTAACACTATCTCCGATTTTCAACCCAAAAAAAAACTAAAAGCTGGATTGCCCTGAAGGCAGCTAATTTTTCTCTTCCTAGTCCATAACTATGAAAAACAGATAAGTGAATCTATTACATGCTGAAAATAGATGCTTAGATTGTTTTTCCCGAAATATGCTCCAACACCAATATTGTAACAATTCATAAATGTGACGAAAAGTTGGAAACTAACAATTTGACGAAAAATAATTATGTAAGTAAAGGGATTCTAGTGTACTAAAATTGAAAGTCTTTGTTTTGTTCCAAATTGCAGTCCTCAGTAGCCACTTAGGTGGGAACATTTACATTCAAGTCTGATTTGCAAGAGAAAACGGAGCTTGTGGCTCTCCTTACAAAATGAAGTACTTACTATAGTGAAAAGACTACAAATTCTCTTACTCGTCTATTTCATAAACCTGCTGATCAAGGCGTGGAACGAGTAAAACTTCAAGTGGGCTGGCCTTCAAATTCGTGAAGCCAGGGCTCTCGGTCATGTCCACCGGTTCGTCCGAGACCGTGTTGATTTCGAAACTTTGCAGCAAGCTAGCCAGGGTCAAGTGCATTGTGTGAAGAGCCAGTGAGGTTCCGGCACATGACCTCCTCCCCACGCCGAAGGGGATGAGCTCGAAGTTTTGACCTCTCACGTCCACATTCTCATGCGTTGTGAGGAACCTCTCGGGCTCGAACTTGTCCGGGTTGGGCCATACGCGCTCATCCCTATGTATTTTCCAGTAGTTCAACAGCAAACGTGTACCTGCTCAATGACACAGTATAAGGGCTTTTCTAGAAAAAGTGCAAACACAAGCACATTTTACACAAATATTAAGGAATGAAGATGCTGGTCAGAGTCACGGAGAAATTGTGGCAAGTTAGGAAGTGGACTTGCCCTTTTGAATCAATGGGCAGATTCAAATTCCGCGTACAAAGAAAAAAGTGATAAAAGTTCTTGGATTTTGACATATAGTACAAAGACTATGTGACCCATTATTACATATCTCACATCTGTCAAGTCGGTATGAGTAGTTGTGATTCAAAAAATTTACTAATTACCTAAATCAATGGTGATGTGTGTGTATTGTATAGAAAAAGATATCACAAGCTTTATATTTGAAATTTGTCCAAAACCCTTTGGACAAAATTGTGATTGGATATGATGTAGACATCTTTCGCTGGACATGACCATAACCCTATGTGACAATGTGGTCCATTCTTGATCTGATGAAGAAAGACATGGAAAGCATGTTTATTTCATGAATTGACCTGGTTTGTCACTTAGATTTTAGAGTATGTTATTTTATGCAAAAGAGACCATACTATATATCAGGGTCATGTATGTTATCGATTTTCTACTGACATGCAGGGGCCATATACCTGTAGGAATGCGGAAGCCAGTGGAGAAGGTGCACTCTTAGCAAAAAAGTGCAAAGACAAGGAAATTTTGCATAGATATTAAGGAATGAAGATGCAAATCAAAGTCACAAAGAAGCTTTTGCCAGGTTGGGAAGTGGACTTGCCCTTTTGAATCAATTGATAGATTCAAATTCCAAATTTAAAGACAAAAGAGGGAAATTTTTTTTGAATTTTGACATGGTACAAAGACTGTAACTCATTGTTACACAACCCGTATCCATTATGTTGGCAAGGATAGTTGTAATTTGTAAAATTTACTAATTAGCAAACTCAATAGTGATGTATATGAATTGTATAAAAGAAGATATCGTAGCCTGCATAGCTAAGCCTAATCCAAAAACTTTTTTGACAAAATAAGGATTGGATAAGGTCTAGACTTCTGCTTAACCCGGCCATAATCTTGTGTAACAACGCGATCGTTCATGACCCCGTAAAAAGACATGGACTGCATGCTTATTTCATGAATTGGCCTGGTTTATCACTTCAATTTTAGAGTATGTTTTTTCATGCCGAAGAGATCATACTATATATGAAGGTCCTATATGTTATTGATTTCTATCGGCATGCAAGAGCCACATACCTGCAGGAATGCGGAAGCCGGCAGAGAAGGTGCACTCTTCCATGGAACTTCTAAGACTATTGACTGGAATTGGTGGATAGAAACGCATTGTTTCCTTGACGATGGCTTGGAGGTAGGTCAAATTCTTCACATCGGACTCTTCCACATGCCTGCCCTTGCCGACATGGGTGTCCAATTCTTGTTGCGCTTTTTTCAATGCGTAGCGATTGTTCACTAATAGGGATAGTGCCCACGTGAGCGCCACTGTCAAAGTGTCGGTCCCAGCCACTATCATATTCTATAACCAAAAGGAAATGGGATTACTCAAGTGCTTCAACATTAAAGGTTGGAATATGCTAGATGATGGTGATATAGATTAAATCTACTATGATTTTGGTCTATCATATCTCCTATTCAGATGATTTAAACAAAGTCTTTGTAAATGAACTTAAAACAAACTAGATTCGAAGGATCAAAATTTCACACGGATAGCATCTTGAAAAATGACAAATTTAAAATAAATTTATGAATTTTTCATTTGAATGATTTCTAAAGAGGTGATTGTTTTCATCCTTCTAGTTTGAAGCCTAGTTCATCATCTTACTCCACTTCCCAGAGTATAAATCTTGTGGTCTATGGAATAAGGAACCGTTGAGAATAGGTAGAAATTCAATAGCTTCATCGAGATCGTCAAGAGGAAATCTAAGTTCAAACCTGTCCTCTTCTTTGGTTGAACCACTTTCACTCAAAAGTTTAAAGTTAAAAGAGTTATAGGTCTCTTATAATATATGAACTACTTTAGATCATACCAATTCTCTTTTGTAAGATTTTTTGAACATATCTAAGTATGTGGATATTTATTCAGCTAAAGAAAGATTTAAAACCTTTTGGTCTTTGCGTTAAACAGTAGATAGATATCGTTATAGATAAGACGTTAACTTCTGATTGGTTAACTATTTTCTCCAAATAAGTTATCTTTTCTTTTGGATAAAAGCGATAAGTAACTGCTCTATCTTGACTAGATAATGAGGATAAAATATAACATTAATGCAACAAAAGCAAGCAAAACAAGGCTCGGTAGGAAAAAAATCTGATAGTTGCAATCGCTCCTTGAGCAGGGGGAAAAAAATCTTTTCAGGAGCATCTGGTCTTTGCTTTAGATAAACATACTAAAGACCCATTTGCAAACAGCAGTATATCTTAGTTTACTATTTCAGTAGTAGACTAATCCTCATATATCTAGCATCACTCTTCATGTCTCTGTGTTTACAGCTTCATACGAAATTTCTTACAGTAACTAATAATTTGTATTCACCATATCGAAACTAATGACTCTCTAAGTCCCAGAAGTTCAAATGTTTCTCTATTACCGGTCTACATCTATTGCAAAATCTTGATATCATCAAACTCTATTTGGGAAACATGTGAACATGAAATAAGTTTATTATCATTAAATTATAAGTGGATTTTGCCAAAGGTACTGTACTTCTACTGCTCCAACAATATTGCATTCATGAAAAAAAGAGGCATCAGTGAATGCATTAGCAAGATCACAGAGCAACTTTTATGCAGAGAGTTGTAGTTTTAAAACATTATAAGCAAGAACTACTCACCAAACAAGTTGCCTTAACAACTGTATCGGCATCAAAATCTGAAAACTTCACACCTTCGATGACCTTCAGCATCATGTCCATAAAATCTTGCTCTCCATCGCCTCCAGGGCAGGACAACCTCTTCCTTCCATGCTCCTCTAGCCACCCCTGTGCCAAAACATCCAACTCTTTCACGGTCTCGTTCATCAATCGTTTATGGCCAACAAAGGCCAACCAGCCGAGAGCCGGGATCGCATCCTCCAACTCGATGACTCCAAATAGATCGAAAAGCTTCCTGATTGACCTTTGGCACCTCTTTGCCTCAATGTCGTCACAGTCAGTGTTCGAACCACAGTATCTCTTCCCTCCTACCACTTTCATCATAATATTGAGCATCAAATCTCCTAGCCAAGACTTCATTTCGACCAGGACCCCACTTCTGGGCCTACCCTTTTCGACCCAGGCCTTGAACAAGTCTTTTACTGCTGTCTTGACCTCAAAAGCTCGTATGTGCTTCAGTGAGTCAAGCTGGTGGTTCGAGAGGAGCTCGATCGTTGCAATCTTGCGCATCTCTCGCCAATATTCCCCATAAGGTGCAAACCCGAACATGGCACCACCGTAGCACATGAGTTTGGTGGCAGTGACCATCGGTCGATCAGCGAAGGCCTTGTCATGGACGGTGAGACACTCCTTAGCCACTTCCCAACTGCTCACAACGATTGCTCGATGCGAGCCTAATCTTATGGCAAAAATTGGTCCGTACTTGTCGGCCATGGAACCCAACTTTTTGTGCATCAGGTCCTTGCTGAAGAACAGAGGAAGGTGGCCGACGATGGGCCAACCACCTTCGGCTTCAGGCACATCGTGACGGTCTTTGGACTTGTGTGATCGGTAGAGAGAGATGGGCAATAGCAGGGCCAAGGTTGAGATCAAAATTATGAGCAATCCAATGAGAATTGGCATGATGAATGATTCCTGAAGTGTAGCAGCAGAGTGTTTATCTGGACACTTTCTTCCTTTTAAGAGTTAAGTTGCCGCTTTCCTGGCAGTTTCTAGTGGAAAAAATTGACTCCGTGGAATTTTAAGTCCAATGGACATACATATGTTCTAAATGAAGTGCTCTAATGTGACATCCCTGGATATCCATACAGATATTGTCACCTAATTGCCTTCCACTATCATCCCAAAATCGCTATCATGTCCCAAAAATGCTATTGATCTGAAAAGTGATCGTCAACAAGTGAGAATAAATCTCAGCAAATCTATACTATATAAATCGATCATCATGCAAATGAGAAAACTCCCCAAAATATATGATATAAGAAATCATTTTAAATAAACTTGCCTAAGAATCTTCTCAAGATTGACATAGTAGGTTGGAAAGTAATTTGTCAGAAAACTGTGGACCAATAACTCAAACAAGACATGAAAACATCCATAACCACATTTAGTTTAATAACTTGCTACAACCATCACCTAGAGGGAGATGATACTCCACTCTGAACCTCTCGCACCCTACCTGGCATCGCGAGAACCCTTGAGGAGCCATTTAACCCTTCTTAGTCCTCTGGAGAGTCCACAAACACACTACTTCATCCCCCTCTAGGCATCCCAACACCCGAGGTATCGTCGTCGCAAGGACCGATGACATTCACTACATATCCAATCCATGGTGCATCAATTCAATAATTCAATTTAAGAAAATATCATTCACTGTGCTAATGTCATGGAAACAGCTCATTACCATCCTTTATTCATTTATAAATCACATAAATGATGCAAAATGATTAGTTGGGTTCCGTTTGGTAACATTTTTACTCTTGGAAACAATTTCTTGAGAAATTGTTCTTTTCTACTTCTACTCCCTGAAACAATTTCTAAGTAAAATAAGGCATTTGTTAATTACAAAAATTTCTTATTCTTGAAATAGAAAAAGAATAGAAATGCATTTGGTACCAACAAAAAAAATTATTTATTTTTTCCCCGATAGTGGCAGAGACCAGCGAGTGATGGAGGCAACTAACGGCGAGGAGTTGCGTGCGGTGGCGATTGATGACTGATGGCCACCCAACAGCCATTGAATGTTACTCGGTGGCTGTTGGTTGCCGGTCACTAGCGGCCCTCACCCACCGGCTGCCGATCGCCGCCGTCGCCGCCCACAACCCCCCGTCGTCGCTAGTTGCTATCACTAGTCTCCGGGTCACCACCCATCACACTGGGTTTCTAGTGGCCACCATCAATTGCGCTAGGTCGTTAGTCGCCGCCCATCGCGCCAGGTCACCTGTCACTACTCGTCGCACCAGGTTGTCGCCTTCGGTCACACTAGGTCGCCGATTCTGAGCGAAGGGCGACGACGAGAGGCCAATGACTGGTGGTCGGCTAATGGCGAGCGGGTGCGAGCGGCTGGTGATAAGCAGCGATGACCTATGGTAGCAGCGACTTGCAACAACAACAGCAGGTGTCGAGCAACAGTGGGTAGGTTGCGGCATGCTATAGGCAGTGGGTAGTTCTCAAGAAATAGTTTTTAGAAATTGTTCCTAAGAATAAGAAGCTATTTTTTTTAACTTCTTATTTCTACTCCAAATCTATTCCTAAGAACAAATTTCTATTCTCGAGAATAAAAAAATTAGTTGGCATTACCAAACGAATTTTTGTTCTTTTTCTATTCCAAACAAAAGAACAGAAAAATAGAAAAATAGGAATATTGCCAAATGGAGCCATTAGCAAAACCATTTAAAAGACAAGTTACAAAAGGAGTTTATCAAAAACTGACACAATATGCCCTGTTTTGCATACTTCTGGAAATTGCACATATTGTCCTAGTAAATGAACTCCAAAAATTACAAAATTTTAATTTAAGGTAGTCAAGACATAAAATAACATTTTTTGTGAAGAACTCAAAATCCAATTCAGCTTGTACGTTACTAAATAATTTTATGAATCTAGACTAGTAATGGTAGCAAAATCCAGAATGTAAGCTCGGAAAATTCTGAAATTTTTATTTGTTGTAAACTAGGTTGTACCCTATTATGACTTTTGTGAAGAAAACTTGTTTAAACTTCTAGTCGAAAATTCTGTAAAAAATAGAAATCGGGTAAAGGTCAGTTTTGCTCCCGAAAAATAGATTTAAGAGTTCCACGTACCATAAATCCAACCTCAAAAACTATGCATGTCATCTGAAATTTCCAATTAATACCAAAAGACTACGAAATCAACTAAAACAATGAAAGTTTGAGGAATCCTTGCTGTGTAATGATCAACCTATATAGCATTGATGGGAAGACAGTTCACTTGCCTTGAGAGCGTTGTCATGGTCAAATGAGTTCGATGGAGTGGCTGATTCCTCTAGCAGTCCGAGAAATCGCGGTGGAGCAAGACGGCATTGTGCGGCTGTTTGTGCGCGAGAGAGGATGAAACCAAGAGAGAGTTTGGAATTGTGGGGTTGCATCGGTTCTGTGTGGCCAGCAAAGCTCGTAAAATTATAAGGGCTGAGGGAATATGATGGAGAAAAGGGGATTAGAAATGGCCGGCTCCTCTCTTTTATGCTTTGGTTTCATTTTCCACCGAGTCAGATTTTCACTGTCTCAGTTGGACTGCCGCCACTTGGACTAAAAATTTGTCAACAAGAGAAGACCGCCACATGGGGTTAACGCGGACAATTCATGGTAAAGGCAGCATGGAGAAGGGGAACGTGGCTGCAACTTGGCTGAATTTAATCTTTCACCGCCTTTAAATTTCCTTGGAGGTCTTCAATCACGGCTGCCCCATGAAGAAACGCACGAGTTGGACGGGTCTTGCTGGTGGGGAATCTTTGTCCCTCTCTTAGATAGCGAGGGCGTGGACATGGTCAACAATTTAGCCGTGCAAGGAGAGGCAGCTGGTGGTTCGGGACATGGCTGATTTGGGCTTTAATCCCGTGATAATTTCTTCACTAATTAAGATGAAATATGTCATTACTATGGGAAAGACTGATGGAGAGAGCGTGAAAATGACGGGTTTTAGTACTCGAGGGTGCTTGATTTTGTTAAGCGAGGACTTGAATGTCACATTTAACTCCTAGTTTTTTTTCTGGACTTTTGGTGTTCTGAAAGATAAGGAATCAAATGCAATAACAAAGCCAAGAAATTAATCGGGGAGAGTAGCACAACATTCCATTATACTCAAATTCGTCAAACACTCATGGTCTTTCCTAACCACCAATTACATCCGATAATTCACCTAGTATTTAACCCTAGCAATTTACCACAAAATAATCTATCAATCTAATAAATCATTTACAATTTATTTTTTTGGTTTGAAACACCTTTCAAATTGCACTTGGTTACAAACACGATAAAACCCATCTTTGTGAGATTTTCTGGGACTATTACTAATTATTTTAAAATTTTAAGTTATAAGATGAAAATATTATTTAATATTTAAATATTTAAGCACCGTCCCTCACGTATAGGTTGTATTTGGGCCAAAGCCATAAGATTAATAGGACTTGATATTATATGAGATTATGTAACTGTTCTAAAAGCACAACATAAGAGTCACAATCTTTGTAAAGGTGAACTGCCAAAGGAAGCTAATGGACTACTATGAAAAGTTGGTAATTAAAAGAAAAATAGACCATAAATGAATAATGAGATTGTAAGTGCATAATAGTAGCGAATAAAAAAAAAATTGCTACTGATTTTTTAAAAGTTACAGAGGAAAAACATGTTCCCAAATATTTCTTTACTAAGAAGTGTCACGACCTATTTTTTCCGTCCCATGGGGGAAAATAATATCTAAAAAAATAGATTTAGGAGTATTGTCAGGAGATGAGTCCAAGACTCTCATTAGACATAAGCTCTCAAGCCCATACCTCGTGTAACATTGGGTTTTTATGAAAATCTTCAAATGAGAAATTGCTACTAGCTTATTGGGGTCGGCTAAAAACCAAACGAGACATGGGAGTGTGCCTCACTTTCTACGCAATCAGAGATTCTAGAATTACGGACTTGATTACACTAATTAACCAATTAGTGCTCTTTCGGTACCTAATATCGTTCATTTCGAAAAGACTTTTGTTAGGCAGTTTGGATTGATTTTATGCTTAACCGTTAACATGTAAGGTGATTATGCGAGTACACAATCATCAAAATAGCAATCAGCAATTAAAGGAAGCATTAAATAAGTTGCAAGTAAAATCCCAAAGTAAAGCCATAAGGGCTTATTCGATTTTAAACACAATCTTAAGCCGGTGATTTTCCGATACCTTTTAAGAGAAAATTTGTCCAATAATTATTTTAGAGCTTTTTAGGGAACTCTAAAACAAACTTGGAATTTTTGGGATTTTTGAATTTTTTTTTTTTTTGGAATTTCTAATATTTTAATATTTTCGATTTTTTTTTTTTCGAAAATTTATGTAAATTTTCAGGTTTCTGAATTTTCCATGAATTTTCTGAATTTTCTAAAATTTCGAATTTTCCATGATTTTTTAATATTTTTAATGATTTTCTGAATTTTGGATTTTTTTATAAAAAAGAAGATAATTCGGACCGGGTCAAAAGACCCGACCCTACTAAACTGACCCGGACCCTGTTGGTCCTGGTTGGTTAAAAGGAAACGGGCCGGCCCTAAATCCATGAGGAAGGCCCACGAACAAATCTTTTTGTAAAAAAAAAGCCCAATACGATTTCTACTTTCCTAGCCCAGCTAAAAAACCCAGCCCGTGACAAATTCGACCCAACTGAAGCGGGTCCGCGGCGAAGCCTATCTCCTCGGCCCCTATCATATTTTTTGGCCTTTTTGTTTTTTCTCTTAATCTTTTCTAATTTTTTTTTTTTATTTCTTTTGCTGTTTCTCTTTTTTCTCCTTCACGTGTTTCTGCATCTCCTGGTCTTCATGCACCCCCACGCCCGAAGCTTCTCTCCCTCGACTCTTCTTCCCGAACCGACGCCGAGCGCCACCGCGAGTCGTCACCGGCCCTCGGGAGGTCGCCATGCCATCGCCTAGCATCGGTCGTTCTGTCCGACCGACGCCGAGCGCCGCCGGCCACCGGCCGCCGGTTGGCTGGCATTCTGAGGGTCGCCGGATTGACTCCGGCGGGGTACGCGCACCTCGACCCACCCCGAACGGCGCGGGATTGTTTCGCGGAGACCACGCCGAAACACAGTGACCACGCAAACAAAAAGCAGGATGCAGCAGCTACGAACGCAAGCGCGGATCGATTCCAAGCTAAAAGACGGGCTGACTTTTCGGATCTCTTTGAGACATTTTGTCGAACATGTAAGGTGCATCGACCAAAGAAGAGATATCGGATCCGCTAAGAACTCAAACACGGGCTTTGACTCCTAAAAAAACATGCAAGAACGTGCAAAGACATCAACTGACGCCGTCGGGGCCGAAGCTCGCGCGAACTGGTCGGCCACGAGCCCCGGCCCGGCGCCTTGCAGGAAAGAGTGACTATTCTCGGTGGGAAGGCTTACCGGGTTTGGGAAAGGGCTGCGGCGGATAAGGGTCAAATGGACGGACCTTCGGTGACGACCCAGTACACTCCCGAGTTCCCTCTCTCTCTCTGTATTTCTCCTCTCTCTCACGCTCGAGTTCTCTTTCTCTCTAGTTTCTTCTCTCTCGTATTTTTTTCTGTGCGAGTTCTCTCTCGGTTCTGCCTCGGATCTTTCTCTGAAGAACCTCTCACCAGCCGCTCACTCTCCGTGAAAGCCGAGCCGAAGAAGAAACCCCCCGTCTCTCTCTCTCTCGCTCTCTCCGATTTTTTTCTCTCGGCTCCTGTCCGAGTTCCTCCGTTCCCTCGAGCTCCTCTCCACTCTCGCCGTCCTCTCAGATCTGGTTTTTTTCAGAATAGCCGCCCTTTTCTCCGCTCCCGGCTGAGCTGGAAAACCAGCCTCCTCATCCCCTTTTGCTGTCTTTGCTGTTCCCCCTTTTTCTGCCCTGCCGCTCGCTGCTTCCTCTTTCAGCTCTCCCCTTTCTGCTCTGACTTGTCAACCTCAACATCATCTTTTTCTTCCTCTGCTCTGCTGCTCGCGTGGAGGAAGAAAGGCGGAAGAAAAAGGTTGACCGAGCCGGGCTGAGGAAGAATAAAGGAAAGAAGAAGAATGGGCCCAGCCCGTGCGGGAGGGAAAAAGAAGAAAAGAAAGGGGCCGACAGGCCCAGCCTTGGCCCGAACCCATAATGTTTTTTTTCAATTCTTTTTTTTCTTTTTCTTTTTGAAAAAAATCAATTTTTTAATTAATTAATTTTATAAAATTTTAAATTAGTGATGCAAGTGCTCCTATTATCTATATGCGATGTGATTTTAATGAAAGAAATTTTTTGTTAAGGGATTAGAATTTAATTTCTAATTTTTCAATGCAATTAATAAATACTAAAAAAAATCGTTAAAATTTAGGTGTCAACAAAAATATGAGAAAAATAAAAAGTATCTAATACACTAAGTTACATTTGGTAATGCTAATTAATTGGACATCATATTGTTGATATGACAAAAAAAATCAAATAAATAGCTGTTTGGACTCGTTGAACAGAAAATAGAAAAAATTTGATGAACTTTGTAAAGCAACAATACCAATCAATATATGATGTATCCGACTAAAAATTAAAAAGAAGAAACAAAAAAATGTAATATAGATTAACGACCAACTTTTATTAAAAAAGGAAGAGAGCCTTGCACTCGTGTATTGGACATGCCTCTTGCTAATTAAGAATGAATTATGTGATATTCTTGATTTTTGACAAAATTATAGCATTATTTTTCCGAAGATTGCTTTAACACTATCTCCGACTTTCAACCCAAAAAAACTAAAAGCTGGATTGCCCTGAAGGCAGCTAATTTTTCTCTTCCTAGTCCATAGCTATGAAAAACAAATAAGTAAATCTATTACATGTTGAAAAGAGATGCTTTGATTGTTTTTCCCAAAATATGCTCCAACACCAATATTGTAACAATTCATAAATGTGACGAAAAGTTGGAAACTAACAATTTCACAAAAAATGATTACGGAAATAAAGGGATTCTAGTGTACTAAAATTGAAAGTCTTTGTTTTGTTCCAAATTGCGGTCCTCAGTAGCCACTTAGGTGGGAACATTTACATTCAAGTCTGATTTGCAAGAGAAAACGGAGCTTGTGGCTCTCCTTACAAAATGAAGTACTTACAATAGTGAAAAGACTACAAATTCTCTTTATTTCATAAACCTTTTGATCAAGGCGTGGAACGAGTAAAACTTCAAGTGGGCTGGCCTTCAAATTCGTGAAGCCAGGGCTCTCGGTCATGTCCACCGGTTCGTTCGAGACCGTGTTGATTTCGAAACTTTGCAGCAAGCTAGCCAGGGTCAAGTGCATTGTGTGAAGAGCCAGTGAGGTTCCGGCACATGACCTCCTCCCCACGCCGAAGGGGATGAGCTCGAAGTTCTGACCTCTCACGTCCACATTCTCATGCGTCGTGAGGAACCTCTCGGGCTCGAACTTGTCTGGGTTGGGCCATACGCGCTCATCCCTATGTATTTTCCAGTAGTTCAACAGCAAACGCGTACCTAATCAATGACACAGTATAAGGGCTTTTCTAGAAAAAGTGCAAACACAAGGACCTTTTACACAGATATTAAGGAATGAAGATGCGGGTCAGAGTCACGGAGAAATTGTGGCAAGTTAGGAAGTGGACTTGCCCTTTTGAATCAATGGGTAGATTCAAATTCTGCGTTCAAAGACAAAAGTGATAAAAGTTCTTGGATTTCGACATATAGTACAAAGACCACGTGACTCATTGTTACATAACTCACATCTGTCAAGTTTGTATGAGTAGTTGTGATTCAAAAAATTTACTAATTACCTAAATCAATGGTGATGTGTATGTATTGTATGGAAAAATATATCACAAGCTTTATATTTGAAACTTGTCCAAAACCCTTTGGACAAAATCATGATTGGATATGATGCAGACATCTTTTGCTGGACATGACCATCACCCTATGTGACAATGTGATCCATTCTTGATCCGATGAAGAAAGACATGGAAAGCATGTTTATTTCATGAATTGACCTGGTTTACACTTAGATTTTAGAGTATGTTATTTTATGCCAAAAAGATCATACTATATATCAAGGTCATATATGCTATTGATTTTCTACTGACATGCAAGGGCCATATACCTGCAAGAATGTGGAAGCCAGTGGAGAAGGTGCACTCTTAGCAAAAAAGTGCAAAGACAAGGAAATTTTGCATAGATATTAAGGAACGAAGATGCATATCAAAATCACAGAGAAACTTTTGCCAGGTTGGGAAGTGGACCTGCCCTTTTGAATTAATTGATAGATTCAAATTCCGAATTTAGAAACAAAAGAGGGAAATTTTTTTTGAATTTTGACATGGTACAAAGACTACGACTCATTGTTGCACAACCTGTATCCATTATGTTGGCGTGGATAGTTGTAATTTGTAAAATTTAATAATTAGCAAACTCAATAGTGATGTATATGAATTGTATAAAAGAAGATGCCGTAGGCTGCATAGTTAAAACTAATCCAAAAACATTTTTGACAAAATAAGGATTGGATAAGGTCTAGACTTCTACTTAACCTGACCATAATCCTGTGTAACAACGCGATCATTCATGACCCCATAAAAAGACAAATTGAATGTTTATTTCATGAATTGGCTTGGTATCACTTCAATTTTAGAGTATGTTTTTCATACCGAAGAGACCATACTATATGTAAAGGTCCTATATGTTATTGATTTCTATTGGCATGCAAGAGCCACATCCCTGCAGGAATGCGGAAGCCGGCGGAGAAGGTGCACTCTTCCATGGAACTTCTAAGACCATTTACAAAGACTACACTATTAAGTAGTAATGTTTACCCTTTTTTGGGCATCAAATTTTTGGGGTATACCCTGTATCTTCATTGTAAACGAAAATTATATCTGGCAATTAGGAAGCTCAGGCCCATATTTTTGCTTAAGCATAGTCCTTGTCTGGCACATTGATGTGCAATGCAATTTAATCTGTACTACCATTCATTTGTACTGTTACTGAGCAGGATAAACTATTGATGCACCGCCCCTATATCCTTCCAAAGAGAACACTCACATGATTACGTCTCAAATCATTCCAGATACAAACGACCTTCCAATAAGCTTTTAGAAGAACTTCAAATGAAGCTGTGTTCAAATTTGGCCAAGCCATTGCTCTCGATTGTAACATACATCGTCGTTCTTTTCCAATCCGACTTCCAAGTCCTTGCGGCAAACTAGATAACGTCAAGGGCAATCTGCAGGTCAAATTGAAGAGTTCATTATCAGCCTTTTGCATTTTCTATGCCTTTTTTTCATCGTCTGTTGCACAGCTTGATATGATAAAGTGAGTCTTTTGAGAACAAGTCCTATTGTCACAATTTTGCACACTTCTTGCTGGTAAGCCCTGTAAGGACCGAAGCCGGCCAAGCATGGCATTTCCAGAATAGTTGATGCAAGCATTCTTGCTCTGTCCAAGAAAAACTTCAAAATGGGACAGTGAAGCACTCTGTGTAGACCTAGTCTTGTAGCGATTAAAAATTGGTCAATACTCGCTAGACATGATGCCTTGTATTTTGGCAGAAAGCTCGTCACCGTCAAACACATGTAACTTTGTTTAACAATGAGTCAACTGCTGTTGTTTTTGGGCACGTGGCGCTGCCTTCTTGACTTGTATCAACATTAGGCAGAGACGGATTTAGCAAGGCCAAGATTAAGATCGAGGTTATCAGGATCTGAAGCAGCGTCAAAATGCATAATTTAGGTTCGGGAGTAGGATTTCTGTAAAAAATCAATCCAATCCTGAGACTTCATGTGTTAATATCCATCTTCCAAAAAAGTGATACTTTCACACTTTCCAGTGATTCAGTTCAATTCCTCTGCCTTCTCCTCTTAACCAACTGCTCAAGTCGAAGGGCAAATGATCCACGATGAATATTTCTGGAATCTCTATGCATCATAAGCATGCAACAATGAACAGTAAGCCAGAATTGTACTTTCTGTAGTCGACTTCCTTGCCTTTGAATCAAATTTGCAGATGCAGGTATTTTTAGAATGCGTCGGTAAAATTATTTGTACCCGGGAAAAAGGAATGTATAAATGTCATAAAGATGCACAGTAGAAATTAAGGTTTCAGAACAGTTCCAGGATTTCTCAAGAACAAACGAAACAACAAATTACAACTAAAAGGCTACTGCAATTTGCCTCTGATACACTGAAAGCTATCGAGGCTTTATTTGGAAAATATCTAATGTTACGCTTGTTAAAAACTCTATGTGCCTAGATTTGACAAAAGACAAGGTGCACGTTTAATAATTCTTTAACTATCAGAGCATCCGAGAGATCATCGTTTTTAGGACGTTGACACCACTACACACAAATCAAGCCTTCATGACGAAGTACTTATGAGTTTTTTGTATGTCGAGGCCCAGTGGAAGAACTCCAACATTCGTCTTACTGTACCTGTTCCACTCTCCAAGGACAAACTTAGCATTAATATGAGCAGACAAACTGTAAAGAAAATTAGAGCTGCTATATGTTCAATTGCATGTATCAAGTATGACATCATTACGTTTCGTGAATTTTTTTTTTTTTTTGGTAAATGTAAGTATAATATATATTCAACTAGGATTTACAAAAGAAGTGCATTTTGACACCAACACAAACTCAACGGGACATTAAGTCGCTAGAGTGAGTGGGTGCCAGGATCACAGAGGAAAACAAAAGGGCTACAGATATACAACCATACATGAGGGGACCTATCTATCCTACTCAAGTGTTAGAAAAAAGAAAAATACAAGGGTCAATCCCCTAGCTCCATTGTAGTCTTTTGTTTTTCGTGGTGTCAACAACGGAATTAAAGGAAAGAGCTTTGTCCTTTACCGCCTTGATCCGGAGTTGCTTCATGAAAGACACATTTAGATTGGATGCCCAAAAAGATCAAGTCATTTCTAGACTTTCATATAACGGAACAGAGAGCCCCAAAAGAGAATCTGACAATGTCAACATAGAAGCCTTTATTCGAAGGTCTAAAAATCCAGCGAAGGGTATCTAACCAGGGTAGGCTCCTCCAAGAAAGATTACACCTAGCGGCCCAAAAGAAGGCTAGAGTTAAGGAGACTTGGCATTCAAAGAAAATGTGGTTTATAGAGTCAGGCGTGATGTTGCAAAATGCACATAGCACCGGAGTTAATCTACCATAGGACATAAGCATAACCTAGGTAGGAAGACGATTCCTAGATATAAGTCACAGGAGGAATTGGTGCCTAGGAACAATGGCTTTGTTCCATACATTTGATGCCCAAACAACACGGGCAGCTTTCTTGCGAATGACCCACCGCGCTGATGCAAGAGAAAATTTACCCGATGGGTGGTGAGGCTACATAAGAGAATCCTCTCCTTGCAAAAGAGGGGGGATTGTGATTTGCCAAGAGTGGAGCTCCTGAAGCACCGTCAACCCATCCAAGGAGAAAAGATCAGCAACCTTTGCATGTTTAGTAAGACCCGATTGACAGATGTATGCGTTATCAAAAATCTGATTAAGGGGGTCCATGTCTAGCCACGGGTCGAATCACGAAGAGGTAAATTTGTTGTATCCTATCTTCCACCTGAAACAACCTATAAATTCCCTTCTCAATGAGAGGATTTTCCTCCAAGCCCATGAGCAAAAGGTCGGGGTTGTGGCTAACCAAAAGTTTTTCCTTTTGAGGTGGGTGGAGTGTATCCACTTACACCATAAGGATTATTTATCAGTGAACAGAATCCAAATATGCTTAAGCATCGCAGCTTTATTGCTGTCCCTAATTCTCCGAATACCTAGTCCCCCTTCTTGTTTAGGGAAATATACATCTTCCCACGAGACCTTGGCGCCTCCTGAGCCTAGGCCTAATCCTTTCCAAAGGAATTATCAACATATTTGTTCTATCCTGTCTACTATAGAAGATGGTAGCCAGAATATTGACGACAAATAGACTTGAATAGCATGCATGATAAATCTTATAAGTTGAAGCCGACTCGCAAAAGAAAGAAATCGATGTGTCCAGGATTGGACTCTAGCAGTTAGGAGACATACTAGGGTGTGGCAATCCACTTTGTTCAACCTCAAGGTAATGATTGGAACACCCAGGTACTTGACTAGTAGAGATCCTGATCGGAAGTTTAGTAAATGCAAGATCTGGGTCCTTGTTTCTTCTGAAATCCCCGAAGTGAAAACTTCACTCTTACTAGCATTTGGAGTTAACCCACTCCACTGAGAAAAAGTATCGAGTCCCTCTTTCATACATGAAATTGAAACTAAATTTGTTTTGCTGAAGATGAATATATCATCCGCAAAGAATAGATGCCAAAGGCAAGATTTCTTGCATCGCCAAAAATATCGAAAGTCTTGGCAACAAGATTGTGAATCCAAGAGGCTTGAAAAAACTTCCATAGCCAAAGTGAACAAGTAGGGTGAGACCGGATCGCCTTGTCGTAGCCCCCTACCACTCAAGAAGAAACCATGGAGTTCTCCATTCATAGAGATAGAAAATTTAGGGGTATGAACACATACCATAATAAGCCGGATGAAGTGGCATGGAAAGCCAAAGGCTTTTAGGGTAGTCTCCAGAAAATCCCAGTTTAGAGTGTCATAAGCCTTGCGAAAGTCAACTTTAATGGCACATTTGGAAGAGTAATTGTCCAAGTGAAAATCACTGAAGAGCTCCTGAGTGAGGAGGATGTTGTCACTTATCCTTTTGCTTCTAATAAAAACCGTTTGTGCCAGGGTTACAATATCAGGAAGAATTGTCGCAATCCTATTAAACAGGATTTTAGTGATGCATTTATAGATGGTGTTACAATAGGCTATAGGGCGAAAGTTAGTAATCGATGAAGGATTCGGTACTTTGGGAACCAAGGCCAAGATTCTACAGTTAATCTTTCTTAATAATTTCCCAGTATTAAAGAAGTCAATAATTGCCTTTATAATAGAAGGACCTACTATATCCCAGTTCCTTTTGAAGAAGTCAAAATTATAGCCATCTGGGCCCAGGGCTTTATTCCCTGGCAGAGAGAACATGGCTTCTTTTACATCCTGGGAAAGAATGGGCTCCGACAAGAGCCTAACTTGGTTTTCATTCAAGGTGTGCATCAGTGTTTCCTTCACCTCCAAAGCTGTAGGCCGAAAAGGAGTATCCATCAAGGCTAAGAGATCCTGGAAGTAATTAACAAAAGCTTGCTGAACATCCACAGGGTCAGAAATCAGGTTACTCGCATCATCCTGGACCGAAATAATTCGGTTGCGCAGGTGTCTTCTTTGAACAGATTGGTGAACAAATCTAGTATTTTGGTCGCCTTCCTTGAGCTAGCGAATCCTAGATTTTTGCTTGAAGAAAGGTTCCTCCATAGATTGTAGCTTGTAGAAAGCACGTGCTTGGGTATGCTCAATCTCTGCCAAAGAGCTATTAAAAGGATCGCTGTATAGAGCTTCTTGCGAGAGAAGGAGAGCCCTTTTAGCTTCAGAGGCTTGATGAGAGATGTCTGAATAGACTTCTTTATTTAGCACCTTGAGCCTACTTTTGAGAAGTTTGAGCTTACTGTATATCTTGAACATAGGCGTATTTGATATTTGACTATCCCAGACCTGAGACACCACAGCAAAGAAGCCTAGGTGAGACATCTAGAAATTGAAGAACTTAAAAGGTTTCCTCTGAGGGCAAGGTGCCAAAACTCTGACAGACATTGGGGTATGGTCCGAGATACCGAGGGGGAGGAATGTAGCCTTAGAGAAAGAAAAATCTGAGGCCCATTTGCTGTTGACCAAAGCTTGGTCTATTTTCCTTTGTTTCCTATGCTCACCCGTGGATGATGACCAAGTGAACCGAAATCCCACATAACGAAGGTCTTCCAGTTTAGCACGACATAAGCATTCTCGAAATTCATCAAATGCAGGGATCCAATTATCTGAGCTTCCTATGCGGTCCAAGGAGTCTTGGATGGCATTAAAGTCACCCGCAATAATCCAATGACTATCCTTGAGAGCAGCACTTAGAAGAGTCATGTCACTCTATAGAGGTCTATGAGTAATAAATGTGTGCTCCCCATAAATTGCTGAGAGGAATAAAGAAAATCCAGATTGCAAGATTTTGACCAAGCCATGAATGATTTGGGCATTTATAAGAAGACAAGAAAAGTCCAACAAAAAAGGGTTTCAGCCAAACCATACCCGACCTCGATCAGAAAATTCATAATTTACAATCCATTACCACCCCGATATAAGTCTAGAGGAAATGGCAGCAAAACGATGAGGCGGTACCTTTGTTTTCATTAGACCAATACAACTTAGATCATTAGCACGAGCAAAATGCCTCACCTCAGATTGTCTAACCGGGTCCACAATCCCCCAGACATTCCAAAAACCAAAATTCATATGCTACAGTTACATATATACAGGTTATCTACCTATTTTTTCTAGACCGATGCTTGGTACTTGTCGGTTTTAGTGATTGATAGGTTTGCATCTGGGAGGAGCTGACCTACCTTAGAACGAGGGGATCTGGTAGCCTGGCGGCCTGTTGGCCTTTTTCCATAGCAAGGGGGGATGCTTTTGGAAGTCAGCAAAGGGACAACCCTTTGGGAGGCTGTTCTAGTGGCCATAATCCCTTGTACTTCTTCCTCTTTGCTTATAATAGCACCTGCCTCTTCATCTAAGTTGCTCGCTGAGGAAAAGGAGGGAGAACCAGGCTCTGGATCAGCAAGGGTCTTTGTTTCAACTTGTCTAACATCCTCTTCAAATCGGATAGGCTTTTTAATTTGTCTTCTCTGAGCCGTTCGAAGAAAAGGCAGGTATGGCACCCCTGGTTTCACATGGTGTCTAGGCAGGACTATATGCCACTGATCTGGTTGGAGATTGGAGGTTAAAGCAGTACCTAGAGTAGAGGATCCTTCGGCCTTTCTAGGGGAGACAACAAACTGTGGCGAACTGGCTTCTCCCTGCATGCTGTCTGTGGTCAGACTTGGGACTACTGCAGCTCTGGAGAGAGGTGGACAGGTTTTTATGGCTAGGCCTGCTAGGTTTACAGTTGAGTTGTTTTCAGCTCCAGTTGAAAAGCCAAGAGGAGTAGCAATGATTTTAGGGGAAGCAGCAGTTGAGCTGCTGAAACCTGCACCGGAAAGGATAGCAACTAAACGAACAGAAGCTGGAACACCGGCTGAGTGGATCAGGGCAGCAGCATGATGGATGTCAGCAAGAAGTTCCACAGGGGAAGGCTCGCCAACAAGGACTTCAGCAGCATGATGGACGTCAGCAGAACCTTGAACAGTAGCAGGTTGATGGACATGAGCGACAACAGCACCTTGAACAGCATCAAAACCTTGAGCAGCAGTAGGGACAGTAGAAGCTTGAGCTGCAGCAGAAATTCCAGTAGAGGGTTGATGACTAGTAGAAGATTGTGCTTCAGTAGAGCCAACCCCATTTGTACCAGCACTGAACCTACTGTTTGCAGCATCTACTGCAGCTGGAGCAACCGTCTCCTTGAGGTCACACTTGTGGCCAAAATAATCACATCTATTGTAGAGAACCAGTCTCCACTCATACTCAACCATCACATGGCAAGTGACTTCGTTCAGCCTCACTTTTACCCTGTCATATCTCGTCATTTGCTGAGATTTCAACACATACTCTAGCATATGACAATATCTTCATTTGTTCTGTTCTTTGGTCTACATATAGGGGAATGCCTATGGCACTTGCTATACCGTTAATCCCAGGTGCTGACCATAAGCCAAACGGGATATTTCTTAGCCGAATCCATACTGGAACATTGGTGTGGTTGTCCTTCGTAAGTTCCAAGAGGGGGTGCCATTGCTACAGAAACAACGGGACACAGGCGACTATTATAGGGCCACTATCCAGTATATGACACCTAAAGTCAGCATCAGGAATCCAGAAAAAGAAAAAACCTCTGTCATCCGCCATGACCTCCATGAGTTTCACACCCCAAGCATGTTTGAGGGTAGTCTCTACTAGTTTGAAGGGTAATTTTTTACCCACAAAGTAACCAACTACACATTCTTTCCATTTGGGGTCCATTTCATCTAAGACATCTTTCGAAAATTCAACCACCGGTTCATCTTCGAGGGACAAACTTTGAACATATTTGAGGTCATAGCGCTTGATGGCTGTACGGGCCACACTTGCCCAAGAGCGCACAACAGGCTGCTCCCTTGCATTCAACAAGACAGATTGTTGTGTCTGATCCAAATGCTTACCATTCAAACGATCTACCCTATCAACAGGGGCATTACTACCATTCAGACGATCTACAGGGGCATTACTAGTGGTTGTCCTGCTATCTAATGGTGGATAAGCGCCTTGGGGGGAGCAAAACTCGCCAAACCAGACGTCCCACCCGAGAACCCACGGGTCGCAGCTCGACCACGAGAGCTGCGGCTCCTACTTTTATGGCGGTCTCTCATTGTCCGAATGCAAAGGCCCCAGTTGGTGCTCAGCCATATGGCTCTCGCCCAACGGCCTCATAACCTCTGTTTCCAGAACAGAGCAAAACCAGAACCAACCTAGCCCAAATCTGACTTAGAGAGAGTTGGAGACGTACCTACGCAAATTCCTTCGGAGGCGAGGAAGGGGATGCCTTGGGCAAGAAGCCCACTGAAAATCAGCTCAAGAGGAGCTCGCCAGCCACCGGAATAGCTTCTACAAACCAGCGGGTGAACAGTGCTATGAGAGCCCGCCGAGAGAGAGAGTTTGGTTGAAATACGTGTCTGAGTTTACGTTTTGTGAATTATTAATTGAAACTCCCCAAGTAATCGTTCATCTCCCTTTCAATGTAATGGAGGACTCATAGCGAGTCAACAACTTTTAGTTAAAACTACTTAGTGATGCTGAAATGCCTCAGACAGAAGCAAACTCCATAAACTTATCAATTCGCTGCTCAAATGTTTTGATCGGCTGGATGTGTACGCACGCATCCAAAGTATTCAGTAATAATGGGTAAACATCCAATTTGGCCAAGCCATTACTCACCCAAAGTACCTCAAAGCTTTATGAATAAATCACCCATTATACTGCTATCAACAGTCAATTGAATTTACACAGACGTTTAGCACAATTTGTGACATGACTCCAAGCTTAGCAACATAGTGTCCTGAGGTATTCCTATGAGAAACTCAACATCTATTAAAGAAGTATTCTACAATCAAGAATTGTAGACAACAAGGGATGATATTACAAAGCACTGAAAATTGAATGAGTCTAATGTGAAAGACCAACCGTGACTTTCAGCGAACATTTGGCGATGCATGAGATAAAGTGCAGATTCTTCATCGTAACCATATGTCTCCAAGCTGGACTTGCTAACGTTTTCTCTGGTGAACCTCTGTTTCTGTTAGAACTGAGAATCTCTGTGAGAAACTGTAGAAAGGGGAGCATACAAAGGATAGGAGGCAACGCAATTTCCACAGAAAAAATAGTAACAAGCAAGTACCACGCTTTTCCATTTTTTTGATGTTTAAGTCCGTAAACTTCCGCTTACAAGCCCGAACAGGCCTCCTCTGTTTCTGCTTCTGTTCTGCCTCGTTTACTTCTTCTGCCGGCTCTTCTGTCTTAACAAAAGGTAGTGGTCTATTGACTCTGCGAGTCATTTCTTTCCTGCACCCATTCTTACCAAATACTTTGACGAGGAACACCGAGTCCCTATTGTATCTGAAAATGAGAAAATCAGCAAATTCTAGAGGATGACCGATCACGAAGTCGCCAACCACTCTTAATGAACAATCTATTTCCAACTTCTTCTATCCCAATTGGCCATGATCTCCCTGTAGTATCCTTGAGAAAGGCCTTTGTTGGCACGACTCCCCCAAAACGCTTCACAAAATCCGGTGGTATAAGCTGCAATGAAAAATTCAATTCCATATACCAAATCAACAGTTAATAGAAAGCAAAAACATATAAAACTCAGAACCCAGGTAAGAGCCTTTTCACCAGGGGGAGCACACGATGTAATTTTTTATTCTCAGATTTTGTTACTAGTCCAGATTTTGAATACTACAACATAATTATGAACTGCTTCGAAATTCATCAAATCCCAAATGTCGCACAAAAGAATGTCCAAGGGACATGATTATACATTGGCACGTATCACATTAAAAGTCTGATGTTCATAGGCAATTAGTTAATCTATACTTCGCCCCCGCAAATTCACTTGAAAGGTGTGCACAATCTCTCCTACTTGATAAGGCAATCAAAAAACACTTCACATACCATTCACTAGGTTTCAAGAAGACAAGTGGATAATCACAATGTAGTTTAAAGGCAAGCCAAAAGAGCTCACTAGGGTTTCATCAAGCTCTTGTAATATTGCATCCATGAACTGAAAACAGATAAGCTTTCTCTAATACTCAATAAAACATAAGAAAGTTACAGAAAGCCAGTGTTCGTGAACAAACGTGCACGTGCACGTGCATGTGCATGCATGAGAGAGAGAGAGAGAGAGAGAGAGAGAGAGAGAGAGAGAGAGAGAGAGAGACCAGTTGGTGAGAACTGAAGGAGGGGAGATAAACTTTGAAGAACTCGAGAGCCACGTCAGAGGAAGAGGTCTTCGCGGGACTACGGTCGGCCATTGTTCTCCTGCTTTGCCGCTGTTGGGAAACAGGAATAATTCAATTCCATATACCAAATCAATGGCGGTCGCTGTTGGGAAACAGGAAGATATTGTTCTTGCGTCAAGGTTTCGAATAGAGAAAAAAGAAGGAAACTGAACGCCTGACAAGATCGTGGGTTATCAATAAAAAACAAAATAAAAAAAGATTATAGATTATCCTCAGATTTTTCTATCTCATTCAAATTCACGTTAGCAGGCGATTAGGCTTTGTTTAATGAAACCGGATGATTTAAAAAATATTTTCCTAAAAATATTTTCTCATATTATTTACAAAAATAGATGAACTAGAATTTTTTTTTTATTGTGCGTGGAGATGTTTAAACATAAATCTTTATCGATAATGAAATTATTTTTTATTGACTAATTATTTTAAATAATTTAAATAATTATTCTTTGAAAAAAATTTTCTACTCACGAAATAAGGAAAGCCTTAATGACAAAAATTTTGGTTTTATTGTGGAGATGTAAATTGAATTTCTTTTTACATCATTTACTAGTATACAAATAAATCCGAGAACTACTTTCTTAGTGATTGAATTCTATAAAATGCTCTCCGATTTGAAGTCTAGCTCATATCATTGACATTGCTTTTACATTGGTGATTAGATTAGATTTCGTGTACGAGTAAGTTACGTGTAGATGAATAAATTGGCTTTTGAGTAAAAAAAAGAAAAGAATGTGTAACCTTGATCATGAAGTTTCCATGTGCAGGTGATAATTTTCAAAGGAATTAAACAGGAGAAAGGAAATAATGGTACTTAGTTTTTCTTGGCGCTAGCATAACTGAGGCAACTTTTAAACTTTTAAGAGATATTGCTCAATCAGTTAATAACATCATCTAGTATAGTGAGTTCTATTTTCCTATAGAAAAGAGAATCTAAGTGATGATATTCAAATAATAAGTAATATATGAAGGATTCAACATCAACTTTTGAAACAGTGGATAATTGTTCTTTGGCCAAAATTAAGATTTAGTGGATATTGGTTGAAAGAATTTTAAAAAGAAGGTGGGAAATTGAATTTTGTCCAGAAAAGTAGTATACTCTGAACTTTCGATTAGTTGGTATTTATCTATATATACGTATTTATATTTGCTAGTGATGATTTAAATTTGCTCTAAAATTATCTATTTCCTTATGTTGTTTTTTCTTTCTCGTATTTAAGAAATCTCCCCCGGTGGGATTTAGGTTTGTGCGACTGATCCCATTTCCACTTCCAAACTTATGAAATCGGCACAACGTGGGTAGGTTATGGAATTTGCACCTAACCACCCACCCACCCATTCACTTAGGAACTAGTTGGAGTATTTTTTTTTTTTTTTTTTGAAGTTGGAAGAAAATGATTTATTATTTTTACATGAGCTTAAGTTCCCTCTTACTTGATGTTTCTATTTGTTTTGTATCGATATCTTACTTTGAGTCATTTTGTTGCTCATATTATTTTGTTGTAATTGCTATTTGTCTTGATTTTTGTAAGAAGAATGACACAAAAAGAAGAAGAAACCAATTTCAAGTAGACCCTAGAATTGAACCAACCAAATAGGGTTTCAAGACAATTAGGATAGATTTTAGGTTTCAAAAATTAGAAACTAACTCTAATATGATATATTTCAAGTTCCAAATTTGAAACTTACTCATCTTGAAACCAGTCATCTTTAGTGGGATTTCCCACCAAGCCCACCAAGTGAGACTTTCCAATTCTAATTTTTTCAAGAAATCGGTTGAACAAAAGGAAAAGTGGTTTCTGAACAAAAAAAAAAGGAACATATTTGTCCCTATGTATAAAAACTTCTAAATAAAGAGTAGAAAACAGATTACTTCAACAGTAGGAATCCTAGATTCCCATTTTCTTTCATATAAAAGTATGGAATACAAAATAAATACATACACACATGCATATGCATTCCTTAGTATCTGCAAGTGTTTATTGTGTTCCTAATTGCAATCCTTAGTAGCCACTTTGGTGGGAACATATGCATTGAAGTTTGATTTGCAAGAGAAAATGGAGCTTGTGGCTTTATTCACAACAAAGTACGAATTATAGACAAAAGATCACATATTCTCCTACTCGTCTCTTTCATGAACTTTCTGATCAACGCGTGGAATGAGCGTAACTTCAAGCGGGCTCGCCTTCATATTCAACAAGCCGGGGCCCTCAGTCATGTCCACGGCTTCGTCTGAGACTCTGCCGATCTCGAAACTCTGCAGCAAGCTAGCCAGCGTCAAGTGCACCAAGTGAAGAGCCAGCAAGATTCCGGCGCAAGACCTCCTCCCTGCGCTGAAGGGGATCAACTCGAAGTTCTGACCTCTCAGGTCCACATTCTCATGCGTCGTGAGGAACCTCTCGGGCTGGAACTCGTCTGGGTTGGACCATACACGTTCGTCCCTCTGTATTTTCGAGATGTTCATCAGCAAACGCGTACCTAACCAATTACAAGTAAAAAGTCAGAGACAGTTTGGCAAATGGGAAGTGGGCTTGTCCTCTTGAATCAATGGACAGATTCAAATTCCGAGATCACAGACGAAAAGAGATACAAAATTCGCATGCATATATTACAAGACTCGTACAGAGACTTCGTAATCCATTGTTATACAACTCACATCCATCACAGGAACGCGGGTAGTTGTAATTTGAAAAGTTAACTAATTATACAAATCAATGATGATGAGTATAGCTTGTATAAAGGAAGATTCCATGGACTGTATATTTAATACTAATCCAACACTTTTCCGCTAAACCTTGATAGTATAAGGTCTAAACATTTTTTGTTGGTCTGGAATTGTAATACTGTGCAACAACGCAGTCCATTTCTCATCCCATGATCAAGATATAGACCTTATGCTTTATTTAGTGAACTGGCTCAGTTTATCACTGTCGATTTTCAAGTTTGTTTTTTATACTAAGGACCATTCTATATATCAATGTCCTTTACAGTATCGATTTCTGCTAAAATGCAAGGGCCACATACCTGCAGGAACGCGGAAGCTGGCCGACAAGGTGCACTCTTCCATGGACCTTCTAAGACCACTCACTGGCACTGGTGGATACAAACGCATTGCTTCCTTGACGATGGCTTGGAGGTAAGTCAAGTTTTTCACATCAGACTCTTCCACGGCCCTACTCCTGCCGACATGGGTGTCCAGCTCTTGTTGCGCCTTCTTCAATGCATGGCGGTTGTTCAATAGCAGTGATAGTGCCCAGGTGATTGCCACCGTCAAAGTATCGGTCCCCCCTAAGATCATATTCTATACCCAAGAAAAAAAGAGATTAACTCAAAGTGCTTCAACATGAAAGGATGGAAGATGTTAGATGATGATGATGATGGCAATATGGTTCGGATCAAATGTGCTTTCGATGTCATATTTCCTATTTAAACCATTTAAACACAGTATTTATAGATGAACTTGAATCAGACTAGATTCACACTCTCCAAATTTCACCTTACATAAATTCCAAACTATCCCTCCCGAAGATGATTATTGATCAGGTGACAAGCAGTCTCACGTTTACCGCAGAGAAAAGAGAGATTTTTTCTGAAGCGGCAGCACCTACTGCTTTTGCTCTTTATGCCATTTTCTTTCTGCTTTCGATATATTCTTACGATAATGACAATGAATTAACGCCATCTTCCAGAAGCAGACAGTTGTCCCTCTCTTTGTGCACAGATTCATAAAGATATAGAAAAGATGCAAACTTTAACTGTCATTTATTTTCTCTATTGATTCATTCTGGGGAATGGTCATTCGAGGACAGAAAGAAGGACCATTTTATACTATACTACAGGTCATGACCTGCTGGATGATGCCAAATGGAAAGAAAACGATCGCCCATCTCTCATGGACTCTAAATAAGTACAAAATGTCAACATCAGGACACCGTCAGTAAACAAAACGATGCGAGGCAGGAAGAACTTTAGGTGCTTCCATGTCAAAACATTTTTGTATAGTCCAAATATCAATTTTGATTATTGTAATGGATCACAAGTTGTCTTTTTCCAAATTCAATGACTGATCGCGATCGCTCTTCGAGCACAAAAAAGATCTGCCCAAGAGCACCTGGTATTTGCTCTGGATAAACGCAATAAACCTAGTTGTTCGCTGGACACGAAAACTAGATTACTGCGTAGTATTGAGAATTTTATGGGACTAACTAAAAATTGACCCATTTGCAATTGACCGTATATCTTAGTTTACTAATTTAGGAGACCAATCTTAATATATCTTATATTGCTCTTCCTGTTTGGAGTTCCTTACAGCAACTAAAAATTTCCATTGACCAGATCGAAACTAATGATTCTCTTACTCCCAAATGTAGGTAGTTTGCACGAGTTTAAATGTTTCTTGAGCGCTGGCCAACATCTAGTGCAAACTCTTGATATGATCAAACTGTATTTGGAAAAACATGTCAACAGGTAATAAGTCTATTATTGTTAAATTATAAGTGGATCGTACTGAAAATACCATACTCCTGCTGCTTGCCGATGAAATGACTCCCAACAAAATTGCATTCATGAAAATGCTTAGGATTTTCTAAGTATTGATGAGGCAGAAGCTTTAGTGAATGCATTAGCATGACTTCAGATCAACTTTTATGCACACAGTTCTAGTTTACAAACACTATAAGCTAGAATTACTCACCAAACAAGTCGCCTTAATAACTGTATCGGCGTCCAAATCTGAAAAATTCCCACCTTCGAGGGCGTTCTGCATCAAATCCATGAAATCTTGCTCCCTATCGCTTTCGGGGCAGGACAACCTCTTCCTTCTATGCTCCTCTAGCCACCCCTGAGCCAAAGCATCCAGCTCTTTCGCAGTCTCATCCATCGATCGTTTGTAGCCACCTAAGTCCAACCAGCCGAGAGCTGGGATGGCATCTGACAACACGAGGACCCCGAACAGATGAAAAAACCTCCTGATCGACCTTTTGCACCTATCTGCCTCGGTGTCGTTGCAGTCCGCGTTTGAACCACTGTTATCTCTTCCCTCCTACCATTTTCTCAGATATATTGAGCATCAGGTCTGCTAGCCAAGACTTCATTTCCACCGAGACCCCACTTTTGGGCTTACCCTTTCCGATCCAGGCCTTGAACAAGTCTTTAATCGCCGTCTCAACCTCAAAAACTCGTATGTGCTTTAATGAGTCAAGCCGGTTGTTCGAGAGGAGCTCAGTCATCGCAATCTTGCGTATATCTCGCCAGTATTCTCCATAAGGACCGAAGCCGAACATGGCGCCATTGTAGCCCAAAAGCCTTGTGGCAGTGATCATTGGCCGATCAGCGAAGGCCTTGTCATGGACGGTGAGGCACTCCTTAGCTACTTCCCAACTGCTCACAACGATTGCTCGATGGGAGCCTAATCTTATGGCAAAAATCGGTCCATACTTTTCGGCCATGGAACCCAACTTTTTGTGCATCAGGTCCTTACTGCCGAACAGAGGATGGTGGCCAAGAATAGGCCAACCACCTTTGGCTTCAGGCACAGCGTGATGATCTTTGGACTTGTGTGACAGGCAGAGAGAGATGGCCTTCAGCAGGGCCAAGGTCAAGATCAGAATTATCAGCAATTCAATCAGAATAGCCATGATGAATGGTTTCTGAAGTATAGCAGGACAGAGTTTTTCCCTGAAAATTTTCCTTTTGAGAGTTCATTTGCTGCTTTCCTGCCAGTTTCTAGCAGGTGTTTGGAGTTGCATATATTTGATATGTTCTCACATCCTTATCTCTCATTGGGAGCTTGGAGTGTGTGGGGACAGAAGCCAGAAGTCAGCCTTAGCAAAAGTCAACTATTGATCACCACCAAAAGAACTGCTCGCTATTAAATATATCTTTTGTGGCGCGATGATCATCACTTCGATTGCTTGTTCTATGCGGCTTCCGCTTAATTATTTTGGTCAAGTGCGACGAAATGCCATGTGGAGTCGGGTGTTCTTCACCGTTCAACCTGATGAATCCTCTCATATCAGTAACTTCTTAGATGAAAATTTACCAGAAACTGTAGCTACCTCAGATCGTTTGATGTGTAGAAATTCTCTACATAAATAACTAATTAATTAAGAATAATTAGATTCATATATAATTGTAAAACACCAAAACTTATATGTATATACAACGGAATTTAAAGCGTACCTATTTGAGCTATAGTCTCGCTTGATAAAAAATAGATCAAACTGACATTGTCAGTGATCTATCAGAATACCAAATCTTCCTTTCTATAACATATTTTGGTATAGCAGTTTTTAATGGGATTCAAGCAACTGATAAGTATAACCTACCTTTTTATAGGCTAGAGAGGAGATCTAGCAAACTCTAATAAATAGCGTATTAACTGGGCCCCTCCCATTATGGGCTTCAGTTAAACACAATTGTCTACACTTTGCTACTCAACTAGGTCCGTTATTAATAAATGTCAAAACTCAATTCAATAAAATCACATGAGGGTTTAAATATATTGGAATGTCCATTAACCCGATTATATAAAATAAAAAATTAATTAATTAATGGAAACTCATTATAGAAAATTTCCAACATGATGGTCATATAAGTACTTGGTTTTGGTTCTGTTTTGTTCTCTGATAGTCGCATGCGTTCAATTCTGGTATGATCCTGTAGAGGTGCTCTTCCTCTGGATCGCGTGAATTTGACCTTTAAGTCCTGGGAATCTTTCGGTTTTTATTTCGAGGTGACATACACGTCCTTTTGTTCATCTCACGTGCGATGAAATGAAGGGCGTTCCAACTTTGGGTATTGCTGCAATGGACACAAAACAGAGGCACCACCCACCTGGGTGGCGTTGTTGGTTCGCACTCTCTTCCTCTCGCAAAAGGTCGAGAGTTCGAATCCCAGTTTCGTCATAGGGTGACTTACTTGGTTGCATGTATATGGTGGCTAGCACGTGCAATCCCCAGGGTTTACTTCCCTAGCTGTCGGCGGGGTGCGGGGTTCCCTGGGTCATAAAAAAGAAGAAGACACAAAACAGAGGCAGTTCAGCGCACAAGTGGAGAATTTCAAAAGATACATTTTAAAAAGTGTCAAAATTGAAGAAGAATATATCAACAGTGAAAATTTCTAACTAAATTATTGACGACATTTTTTTGGTGAGATAAGTGTAAAATGACGTTATTTTTTGTGTTGACGTAACCAGATGGTTTAAAATGATGTTCTTTTGCCTCCAGAAATTTTAATATAAATAATAATTAAAATAAATTTAAAGAACTAACTAAATAAATAAATAACGGAGAAGGGTAGGATTTGCCTGTTGCTGTTTCGTTTATTATTATTTTAATTTATTGTAAATAATATTTATATTAAAATTAGTTTTTGGAGCAAAATGACATCGTTCTACATCTTCATTACTAAGTCATTTTTTTGGCCTGCCACGTAGACCATTAAGCCATGTTGGATTTTTGGTTATCTTTACCGGACTTGGCATTTAAATATCCTAATTTTTTTAAAAAGTGACACGTAAGTGGATCTTTTGAAAGTTTTCTCACTTTAAGTGTCCACTTGTGTTTGTGCCAAGTTTTGACACTTATGCTGCACTTTAGCCCAAAAGAGACGTAGATCATTATAGAAACTAGCTTAGAGCGAACCTGCGCCAAGCTATCTTCTACCATTGAAGAGATCTTTGGTGTGTATTCTGTTCGGTGACTCATCATTCATTTCTTCGCCGAATGCATTCGACAGATCCACCGGAGACAGATCTTTTGTTGTTTTTAACAAAAACCCTCCAAACAAAATATTCAAACAGTTATTGATGCCATGAAAAGTTGAAAACTAACAAAAAATGAATAGAAACGATTATTCAAGTAGATGGCTTCAAGTTTACCGTAATTGAGTCTCTGTTTTGTTCTTAATGGCAATCCTTAGTTAGTCTCTTAGGTGGGAACAAATACATTCAAGTTTGATTTTCAGGAGAAAATGGAGCTTGTGGCGCTCCTCATGATAATGCGACAACCATTGTCAAAAATCACAAATTCTCCTGCTCGCCTCTTTCACAGACATTCTAATCAAGGCGTGGAATGAGAATGACTTCGAGTGGAGTCGCCTACAAATTTGACAAGCCAGGGCTCTCGGTTATGTCCACAGCTTTGTCCGAGACCGTGCTGATTTCGAAACTGTACAGCAAGCTAGCCAACACCAAGTGCGCCATGTGAAAACCCAGCATGGTTCCGGCATAGGACCTTTGCCCCATGCCGAAGGGGATGAGGTCGAAGTTCTTGTTGAGAAAACTCCTAATTTTGATGCTAACAAAACTTTTCAAATCTTATTCAAGTGATATTCTGGTACATACCGTGGAAGGAGACTTACGTGTTTAGCAAAGTCTATCGTTATAGAAGATTTTATATTAAGCCAGAAGTAGACGTAGCATCTCATTCTATTAGGGATCCAAAATGAACTTCAAGGACCAGAATGAAGATAGGACATGACCCATAATGGCTACGAATTTCACTTACCATATTTATATTGATTTTGTTAATCAATTGATTGACAAAATTAATCATTGAGACAATTTCCAAATAAGGATGTAATACTTATGGAAACCTAGATTTTGCTTGTATGGGCGACTAGAATCTGAAGGGATTTAATCCGTCTTCAACGGCTAGGAAATCTTTTCTTATGAAATTTGTCTAAGGAAGGAAAATGGAAGATAATCCTTCATAGTGATAGCCAATAGCTAGTTTTGGCTCAAAGGGTATTTAACGAGGATATACGGTCAGTAGAAGATAGAGAGCGAATTTAAAATTCCAAAGTCTGATTCTATTCTTTCATCCAAATGTCCCATGAAACGCAAAAACAGAATGATTTAGAGTGAATTGCAAAAAGAAGTGACTTAGTGTGAGATTGTATTACTAAGTAATTGCACTCAATAGCTTGTAATCATTTGTTGATCACATAGTGGAATTCAGCCTATTTGCTGATAGCGTGGGAGAGTGGACGTAAGCTTGACAAAAACCAAATAACTATAATATTGTTTGTAATCTTCTTTTCTCTTACTCTTTTAATTTTTGATTGCAAATATCGAAAGTCTATTTCATCTAAATGGACTTTAACTTTAAATTATGCATTTGTTATATTTAGACTTTGTGTTGATTGATTTGATATAAACATTTATTTACACCTATTCACCCCCTCTAGGCGTCTATACTAGTACCCTCAGTTGGTATAAGAGCCTCATGCTTGTTATTTTAAAGTGTTTTTACTTCAGAGCTAAAGATCTTCTATGGCTAGTATTTTGGCACTAGGATTGATTGAAGGGCAAAGCAATACTCGACCACCCTACATTGATGGAAAGGAATACAATATATGGAAAAATAAGATGAAAGCTTTCCTCGGATCAAAGGACCCTTAAGAATGGGACGTCGTCGAGAAAGGGATCGACCCCAACGTTGAGTCTAGAAAGGCCATGAAGAAGGATGATAAAAAATCTTCAAAACCTTCCACCACTCTTTCAAAATAAGAGCTGGCAAAAAGAGAAGCATTAGACACAAAAACATCTCTTTACTATGCCTTATCACCAAATGAATATAATCGCATTTCTTCTTGTGAAACAGCAAAAAAAGTCTAGGATAGGCTATATGTCACTTACGAAGGAATAGATCGAGTAAAGGAGACCAAAGTCAATATTCTGCTTGAACAATATGAATCTTTCAAGATGAAGCCAAGAGAGTATGTTGGAGACATGTTTAGCAGATTCACTGAAATAGTGAATGGGCTTGCATATCAAGGACAACTAATTTCTAGATCTATGAAAGTGAATAAACTTCTGAGAGGCTTATCGAAGGATTTGAAGAACGCCAAGACCTCTATTTGAAAAGCACTGATTAATTCGCCCTTATCTGTTGATGAACTCATTGGAACCTTGCAGTCCTATGAGGTAGAACAACTAAATGATGAAGTTGAAATGAGAGGTAAAAAATCAATTGCTCTTAAATTTAACATTGATTTTGATGATACATATTCGGAAGATGAAATGGATGATGAGGAACTTGCCTTACTAATCAAGAAAGTTAGAAAATTAAATAAGAAAGGGAAGAAGTTCAATGGCAAGAAACAATCCAGACAATCTGGACTAAGAAAAACTATGGACGAAGAAGACCTAGCAAAAGACACGATTCGTTTTGAATGCAAGAAAAAGGGGTATATCAAATCAAATTGTCCTATACTGAAAAAGAAGAAAGGCAAGTATGAGAACTACGAAAAGGCTTTGAAAGCTGAGACATGAAGCGACATAGAATGTGAGGAAAGTGAAGATGAATATGTCAATATTTGTTTGATGGCACTTTCGGACTTAGATTCTCGTAGTAGATTCGAATCGATTCGACTCGAGACAAGGAAGTTGAGGTAAGTCATTTTGAAATTCTAATTAAAGTTTCTAATTATATTAATGATTATTGTTTATATCTAAAGTCCACTCTTAAAGGATCTTCGAACTAAAAAGGGAAAATTCCTAGCCGAGAGACAGCAAAATCTTTCTCAAAAAGGAAAGTTTGAAAGTTTGCACAAAGAATTTTTAGAAACAAAAGAAAATCGTAACTTTCTTCTAAAAGAAAATGAATCTTATAAAAAAGACTTTTGGATATCACAACAAAATTTTCAAATAGCTTAAAAAATTTACAATATATTCTTTCCATTCAAATTCCTTATTATAACAAATCTGGACTTGGATATAATAAGGAAAGTAAGTATTTGATAAACTTTCCAAAAGTTAAGGAGAGACTCAGATAGAAACCTCCTCGACAAGCCCACAAAAATCATTTTCAAAAGAATTTTATTAAACTTGTTGGTCAAAACAATCTCAAATGTTCAAACTGTAGAGAAACAGAACATTTCGAGAATAAGTGTCCCAAAGTCTATATACCCATTAAGAAGGATTGGATAAACAAAGTTTATACTAGTAACTCTCATAGACCCAAGAAAGTCTGGATAGCAAAGAAAGCTTGAGAATGTTCTTTGAATGTAGGTTACTTTCAGAAGCAAAAAAAAATGGTACTTAGATAGTGGATGTTCTAGACACGTGATAAGAGATTCAAGTACCTTCATAAGATTAGAGAAGACAAAAGGAGAAACTGTCTCTTTTGGAGGTAACAACAAAGGAAAAATTATTGGACTTGGAATAGTGAAGATTGAAAGCCTTGTTATCAACAACATTTCCTTAGTTAGAGGACTCAACTACAACCTTCTAAGCATAAGTCAATTGTGCGACGCTGGATTTAGAATAAACTTCCAGGAAAATATATGTTTTGGAACTAGTCAAGATCTCTCTCAATCATTTACTGGTCGAAGGCATAGCAATATATATAGTCTAGACATAAACTCAAATTCTGCTAAGTGCCTTATCTCAGTCCAAGATGAAGCAAATTTGTGGCATCGCAAGTTGGGTCATGTTAGTATGAAGCATTTTCTAAATTATCTTCCAAGAAGCTTGTTCGTGGACTTCCCAGCATGAGCTATAAGAAGTCTGAACTATGTTCAGCATGCACATTAGGGAAATAGATACGAAGTTCCTTCAAACCAGTAAATCATGTTTCTTCTAATCGTGTATTGCAGCTTCTATATATGGATCTCTTTGGACCAACAAGAACTCAAAGTATATGAGGTAAGAAATATTGTCTAGTAATAGTAGACGATTATTCTCGATTTGCTTTGGTATTCTTTCTTGCAAATAAAGGAGAAACCTTCTCATATATCTCAAAATTTGCAAGAAAGGTTCTGAACAAGAAGTGTTATCTTATTTCTAGCATTAAAACTGATTATGGGGGAGAATTTGAAAGTCAAGACTTCATAGATTTTTGACAAAAATTTATTTGAATATATTTTCTCCTTTCTCTACACTCCAAAACAAAACAGAGTTGTAGAAAGGAAAAATCAATCTTTATAGGAGATGGCCAGAACTCTGCTAATTGAAAGTAAGGTAGCTTCTCACTTCTAGGCAGAAGCAGTCTTTACCGCTTATTATATAATTAATAATCTTTCTAAGGCTTATCCTTGAGAAAACTCCATATGAAATTTATAAAGGTAGAAAATCGATTGTTTCTTATTTTCATGCATTTGGTTGCAAATGCTTTATTCTGAAAAACACAAATGACCATTCGCGTAAGTTCGAAGAAAGATCAGACAAAGGAATATTTCTTGGATATTTTGTCACAAGCAAAGCATACAAAGTGTTCAACAAGAGTACTTAGACTGTGGAAGAGTCATTGAACATAAAGTTTTAGGAATGAGATCAAACTCAACAGGATTAGACTCACTTGATGATTTGGAACTTGTTACAGACATAGAAAAGTCTGTGTATATTAGACAGAATAATCCAATTAAAAAAAAAGACACAGGAGATCAAAAGGAATCAACTCCGATTCAAAAAAACTCCACTCAAACCTCTGAAGATTATGAAGACGGTGGAAAATACAACAAGAACTGGAAGCATAAAGTGAGTCATCCTCACAACCTGATAATTGACAACATTGAAGAAGGAATCCAAACCAGATCAAGGAACAAGGAAGAAACAAATGTTCTAGCACTTATTTATGAGATCGAACCAAACGAGTAGACGAAATTGTTGCAAATGAAAACAGGATAGAAGCAATGTATGAAGAGCTTCAACAGTTCAGGATCAATGATGTATGGGAATTAGTGACCAGACCCAAAGAAAGATCTGTCATTGGAACAAAGTGGGTGTTCAGGAACAAAGTAGATAATCAAGGAAGAGTAACTAGAAACAAAGCAAGGCTTGTGGCCAAAGGATATTCCCAAGCAAAAGGAATAGACTATGATGAGACATATGCACTTGTAGCCAGGTTTGAAGCCATAAGGCTCCCGCTTACTTATGCATGTTTTTATAACTTTAAGCTATTCCAGATGGATGTCAAAAGTGCCTTTCTAAACAGATTCATTCAAGAAGAAGTCTACATGGAACAAACTCCAGGTTTTGAAGAACCCAGAAAGAAGGATCATGTGTACAAACTAAAGAAAGCTTTGAATGGTCCAAAACAAGCACCTCGTGCTTGGTATGAGAGACTGAGCGATTTCTTGGTAAGCAATGGCTTTATAAAAGGTATGGTTGACACTACCCTAATTATTAAGAAAGAAGGTAAGGATGTTCTGCTTGTCCAAACTTATGTAGATAATATTATTTTTGATTCTTCTAATGAATTTTTGTGCAAGAAATTCTCTAAGTCTACGCAGGAGGAATTCGAAATGAGCATGATGGGAGAACTAACATTCTTCTTAGATCTTTGAGTCAAGTAAACCAAAGAAGGAACATTCATTTTCCAAGAAAGATACGCAAAGGACTTAGTCAAGAAGTTTGGAATGGAAAATTGTAAGAAAACTGAAACTCCAATGTCTAGTCCTGCTAAACTAGACAAGGACGAAGGAGGAAAGAAAGTAGACTAGAAGACTTATAAGAGCATGATCAGTTTTCTACTTTATCTCACTGCTTCTAAGCCAGACATTTTATTCAGTGTATGCATGTGTGACAAATTTCAGGCTGATCCTAGAGAGTCTCATCTTACTGCTGTGAAATGGATTATTAAATATATTGCCACTAACCCAAAGTTAGGTTTATGGTATCCTAAGGGAACAGACTTTACACTAATTGGATACTCAGATGCTAACTTAACTAGATGTAGAGTAGATAGAAAGAGTACCTCTAAGACTTGGCAACTTCCAAGACAAATGTTAGTATCTTGGTTCTCCAAGAAATAGAACACTTTAGCACTCTTCACCGCAGAAGTAGAATATATTGCTCTTGGTAGTTGTTGTTCACCAGGTTTTATGAATCAGACAACAACTAAGAGATTATGGAAATGAAGAAGATTGTACTAAAATTCAGTGTGACAACACAAGTGCCATCAATCTTACAAAGAATCCTATTCTTCATTCAAGAGCAAAAAAAATAGAGATTCAACATCACTTCATAAGAGATCATGTATAAAGTGAAGAAATTGATGTCCAATTCATTGATTCTAAGAATCAATTGGCAGACACCTTTACTAAACCATTGGAAAAAAGGTACATATGAGTTTATATGTAACAAATTACGTATTACTTACCCATTTTTTAAAGTCTGTATGAGACAAGTAAGTTAAATTTAGCATACGGAAGAGAGAATCTTCTAAAACACACTTAAAAGATTATACTCACGAATTTGGAAGTTCAAATTTTGGTGCTTAAGTTATTTTCTTTTAAGACCAAATAGGTAAGTAAATATTTTGCAAATTTTTGCAAATATTTCATCTGCTTGATTTTGTGATTATTTTCATTTTTATTTAATTCTATTTTAGTTAGTTTTAAATTTTTGAAATGCATAACTATCATTTACATTTTTATTTGCCAAAAAATTTCGTCTCTTCATTGCATCGGTTTAGAATGCATATATGTCCCAAGAAAACATTTTTCTCTCACCAGCAACTTCTCTCTCTTGCTCGAACTCTCTCTGGAAACCCTAAAAGTTCTCATTTTTCTCTCTCGATTCTCAAAAGTTTATCACTTTTCTTCAAAATGTCATCGAAATTCTCCAAATCTGTGTTGATTTCCTCACAATAAAGATCCTCATGCATTGCGAGCAGAAGACCTAAGTTTGTTGAAGGAGGACAGACACACATCAACTTGACCAGATCATTTGGAGAAGAATCTCCCAGGCATTCCGCACAACAATCTGAGTTCGAAGAAATCGCCAAATGTATGCCTCTTGCTATCATTACTTTTATTCTAGTCGGAAACCTAGAAAAAGTGTTTCGGCGGTATGAAGTTTTTCCTAAATTCACTGCATATTTCTATTTGAACTTATCCTTCTTATCTTCTAACAAAATGCAGTTTAGTGTTTATGATGATATTTATGAAGTCGATGTGGATGTTTTGGCTGATATCATGAAGGTAGAAAGAGGAGACTTTAGGCTAATAGGAGTGTCTTATGAAATAGTTTGTAAGTATCTCACTACAAGGAATACTTTGAAGACAAACATTTCCTACTCTAGCCTGACCTATGCTAGAATCATTCTACACAAGATCGTGATCAACTGCATTAGACTAAAAGCATTCTCAAAGACTTATGTTGCTAAGTTTGAAGCCAAGATGATGTGGGCCATTGAAAATTGTATCATGTTCTCTCTCCCTCATACTGTCTTGTTACATATGTATAAAACTACCATACGGAGCTCTTGTGACTAGAATATTCCAGCACTTTGAAATTCAATTACCTTTTAAATTCTACACAAGAACTCTACCTGTAATGCCCATTGGAGGAAAAATGATAACCAAGATGCGTCTGAAGGATGTTGTTGAGGTTTGGAGAAACAAGAAGAAGGAGACACCAAGATCAACAACCACCACTATTGAATGGAAGAGGAAAGGAAAAGAAGTTGTTTCTTCTCCAAAGAGTAAGAAAGGAAGGCAAACAATTCTTCTGTCGGATGGAGACGAAGAAGAAACTCTCTCTGATATCATCGCCTTTGCTGTTCAAATTGCATCTGCACTTCCTGAAGAAGTAGAAAGAGATAAAGAAGACAAGGAAGAAAGTAAAAGAGAGGAAGGAGAGGGAATACAGAAAGAAGCAGAAGAAGAAAGTGAAAAGAATGGAGAAGAAGAACAACTTAAAGATGCGGATGCTAAAGATGTGTTGGAAGGAGAGGAATAAGGAGAAAAATTAGAAGAATTTGAAGCAAAACATGCATAGGATGAAGAGCTAGAGGAACAAGAAGAAAGAGAACAATGAGAAGAAGGAATGACCATTGTAGAAAGAGAACTTAAGAAAACTCCTGAACATACAAAAGTTGATGATCAACTAAGCAGGTGTCCACCAGATGCTAAGGCACAACATAAAAAAAAAACTATTGAAGAACAGGTAGAAGCAGCATTCTAAGGAAAGTATCAATCTGACAAGGCAACTTCTGAAGCAGATTCACCTCACATGTTGATTAGAGAAACAAATGCTCAATCTGACCCTAATCCCAACTATGCTAGGATTGTTGCTCTACTTATGCAAATGAAAATTCAACAATATGCCTTAGAGATTGATATATAGACGCTGAAATACTCCTTGAACAACAAAGTAGAGACTCACCTACAAACTGAGTAGAATATGGCAAGATTGGAATCGGCATTTACTCAGTGCGTGAACAAGGTTGAGGAGTCTATACAAAACATGGACGATTTTCATCTTGTTAGAGTTCCTCGCAAGCCTTGATTTCGGTCCTTTTTTCAAAAATAACTTTTTAAATTTATGTTTGATTTGTTTGAGTGTTTAGACTATGGTTATGGTGTGTTTAGTATGGATTGTTTTGATTTTACAGACATTCAAACCCTCTTGATGCTAACAAAAAAGGGGGAGAATTTGCAAATATTCTTGTTATGGTGTGGCTTACCATATTACTGTATTATTTGCATGTTTATTTTCATGTTTGCATATATTTTCTACTATACCTAATCTTGTTTTGCAGGAATAGATAAATATCTACATCAAAATTGTCACCATGAAAAAGGGGAGATTGTTGAGAAAGCTCCTAGTTTTGATGCTAACCAAATTTATGTTTGATAAATATCTGCATCAAAATTATTCAAGTGTTCAGCAAAGTCTATCCATTATAGAAGATTCTATATTAAGCCAGAAGCAGACGTAGCATCTCATTTTGTCAGGGATTTAGAATGAACTTCAAAGATTAGAACGAAAACAGGACATGACTCATAACGGCTACAAATTTCATTTACCATATTTATATTAATTTTCCTAATTAATTGATTGACAAAATCAATCATCGAGACAATTTCCAAATAATGATAGAATACTTATGGAAACCTAGATCTTGCTTGTATGGGCGACTGGAATTTGAAGGGATTCAATCTGTCTTCAACGGCTAGGAAATCCTTCCTTATGAAATCTGTCCAAGGAAGGAAAATAAAAGATAATCATTCTTAGTGATATTCAACAGCTAGTTTTGGCTCGAATGGTATTTAAGGAGGATATATGGTCAATAAAAGATAGATAGCGAATTTAAAATTCCTAAGTTTGCTTCTATACTTTCATCCAATTGTCTCACGAAGCGCAAAAATAGAGTGATCTAGAGTGAATTGCAAAAAAAGAGTGACTTAGTGTAAGATTGCACTCAAAAGCTTATAATCATTTGTTAATCACATAGTGAAATTCAATCTATTGGCTGACAGCGTGGGGGAATGGATGTAGGCTTAACAAAAGCCGAATCACTATAATATTGTTTGCAATCTTCTCTTTCCCTACTCTAATTTTTGATTGCAAATATTGAAAATCTATTTCATCCAGACGGACTTTAATTTTAAATTTTACATCTATTACATCTAGACTTTATATTGATCAATTTGATATAAGAATTTATTTACACCAATTTGTCCCCCTCTAGGTGTTTGTACTAGCACCCTTAGTTCTAACCTCTCATGTCCACATTCTCATGTGTCATGAGGAACCTCTTGGGCTGGAACTCGTTCGGGTTGGACTAGATGCACTCATCCCTCTATGTTTTCACGATGTTGAGCAACAAACGCATACCTAACCAATGGTCGAGTGCTATAGGTCTTGTAGAAAAATTGCAAACACTAGAAAATTTCACAGAGATCCCAGGAAAGAAGATGTAAGTCAAAGTCCCAGAGGATTTAAAGATGATATAAACAAAGAAGATTCCCTAGGTTGTATATTTTAAACTTATCCAATCCTTTCTAGCAAAATCTTGATAGTATATGGTCTAGATCTCTTTTGCTGGACTCGATCATAATATTGTGTAACACTACAGTCCGTGCTTGACCCCATGATAAAAGACATGGATCGCACGTTTATTTCATGAATTGGTTAGGTTTATCGTGTCGATTTTAGAGTATGTTTGTTATGCCAAAGAGACGACGCTACAAATCAAGGTCCTATATGTGATCAGTTTCTATTGAAATTGTAAGGACCCGAGGACTATCACTGTGTAATATTGTCTGCTCTAGGCCTTTAGCCTTCACTATTTTAAAACGCGTTACATAGAATAGAGAACCCAAGCCTTATCAAGTAGTTTAGTACTTCCTCCTAAGCGATGTGAGACAGAAACATACGCTTAGCCTCACCCACTTTCGAGTCACAGACGCCCATCGATACAGCCTCCCCTACCATTTTGGCCACGCTATGCACTATTAGAGTATGGCTTGTCACATTCTCCTTTTGGCCCCACATGTTGTGAGAATTGGCTCTGATACCATTTGTAAAAACCCGAGGGTTACTATTGTATAATATAGTCCGTTTTGGGTGTTCAGCCTTTATGACTTCACTTTCCATCCCAACTATGCTGCTTACCCTTAGGGTTTGGGTCGTCACACTTTCTCCCTTAACCCCACATGTTGCAGGAGTCGGCTTTGATACAATTTATAAAGATTCGGGGGTTATTACTGTGTAATATTGTCCGCTCTAGATTTTACGCCCTCATGGCTTTAAAACGCATTACACAAAGTAGAAAACCCAAATCTTATCAATCCATGACTCCTTTCTAAGAGATATGAGATAGAGATATGTGCTTAACCTTACCCATTTTTGGGTCACTAATGCTTGCCAGCACAACCTTCCCTATTGCCTACCCTCAAGGTTTGAGTAGTCACATTTTCCCCCCTTTGGGCACAATATCCTGTTGTGGCCCCACATGCTATGGGAGTTGGCTTTGATACCATTTGTAAAGATCCAAAGACTACCACTATCACATTCTCCCCCTTGCCATCCTAGATATGCTATCCATCCTCAAGGTCTGGGTCATCACATTCTCTCCCATTCGGGTTGAAGGGTGTTGACACTTGAATTTTTGTTTATTTTGTTTTGAATGCCCATTTATTTCGCATATATAAATACTTATTAATTCATAGAAAAGATTAAAAATCGAAAAATCGAAAAAATTCGAGTGGGCTGGTATAGTCCAGCCTATTCTTTCACTCTTTCAGCCCATCTGTTTTATTTCTTTGAAGCCCACCAAAATTACTTGAAGAGCCCAGCCCACACCTCTATTTTCCCTTCTTCCTACACACGCCCACACACGCCAGAAAGTGCAGCACGCACGCAGGGAGAAAACGGAGAGAGAGTGGGCAGCATTTTTCAGAGGGAAAAGGGGGGAGGAAAAGAGGAAGAAAAACGAACGAAAAAAGGAGGAGCAGAAGGAGAAGTGGGGGTAGATGCGAGAGCAAGCGAGACGTGGTCGCAGCCCGCCCGAACCGCCGCCGCCGACCTCCCGCCGTGCTTCAGCTCCGCGCCGAGACAGTGAAATCCATAAGAGATAACGAGTTCAAGGAAGAGAAAGAGTGATCTAAGAGAATAAGGGAAGTCCGAGGAGTAGCTTGCCGTAGTCGGAGACTCGTCTGCTGCCGTCGTCCGCCGCGATTTGTCCCCGAGCTAGGTAGGCTTCCTCCCCCGCCTCTTTCTGTTCTGTCTTTGTTGAGGTGGCAGGCCGGAGCTCGCGCCGACTAGTTCGCGCGAGTCCCGGCCCCTGTCGATTCTCCATTATATCTCTGCGCATGTTAGAATGGTTAGATAGAAGTCCGGGCCTGGTCTCAGGCCGGCTCGAGTTGAAGAATCCCTGTTTTATTCATGCCCGCAAGTTGTTTGTAGAAACGCCTAAGAGAGACCCAGAAACTTTCATCGTGAATTCGTCCCCGGCAATCTGTTTTTCGTAGATTGTTAGCCGTATATTGTTTACTTTCGCGTTCCTCTTAGTATTACACCTATTTTCGTGAGATTTCCGTACATTTTTGAGTCGAAAAGAGGCGTTTTCGGTTTTCCGGCGAGGGCAAGTGTCATGGGTGGCTGGAAGTCACCGTTGGCGGCGGCCGGCAGCGCTCGGTGTCGGTCGGATGGAGTGATCGACGCCCGGCGATGACACGGCGATTTCGTTAGGATGGGTAGACCTCGCGGCGGCATGACGCGACGGAGTTGCAGGAGTTCTGGTGAAGGAGACGTCGGGCGTGCATGGGGAGGCATGCAGGCGTGAAGAAGAAGAAGACCCGTGGAGAAGAAAAAGAAAAATGCATGCAGTAAAAGACAAAGAAATTAATTAATTAATGTTATTTTTTAAATAGGAGTATAAAATAAAAAGAAAAGAATGAAAAGAAAAACAAAAAGGGGCCGAAATTTCGAGCTGGGGCTGGGCCGAGTTTATTGTTTTCGGATGGGCTTAGGCTAGGTGATTGGGCTGATTTTTGTGGAAAATAAAATGGGCTGTTTTAATTTATTTTGTTAATGGGCCATTTTAAAAGAAAATTCGACCGGGCCGTTCGGCCAGCCCGGTTGCTAGCCCGGTCCGGACCATTAGGGTCCGGATCGGTTTAATAGGGCTGGATCACTCGACCCAGTCCGAATTACCTTTTTAATAAATTATAAAAAAGTCTAGAAATTCAGAAATTCCAGAAAAATATTAAAAATATTAAAAAATCTTAAAAAACTTCGAAAATTCAGAAAATGCATGGAAAATCAGGAATCGGGAAATTTTTCATTTTTAAATTTCGATCCAAAATTCCAAAAAAAATTAGAAAATCCCAAAAACATTAATAAATATTTTCTTAAATTTTCAGAAAAATCAGAAAATATCAAAAATCTTGAAAGCTTGTTTTATTTAATTTCAGAAAATTCGAAAATATTTAAAAATATTTAAAAATATTAAAAATTCAGAAAAATTCCAAAAGAAATTAGAAAACCCTTAAAAAAAAAGAAAAAAAGACTAAAATTGAATAAGCATTTAGGGCTCCACAATAGGTTTTCCTAGTTTATGTTATTAGGATTATTCCCGCACCTTATTTTTGCGATGACATTTTGAACGTTATTTTCTTACCATAGAACGGTTATGACAGATCTTAGAATTCTCGAATACATTGCCATGACTTTATTAATACATGATCAAGTTAGGTACCGAAAGGACATTAGTCGCATGACTAACGTAATCAAGTCCCCGACCCTAGACCCTCTGGTTGCGTAAGAAGCGAGACACGCTCCCATATCTCGCTCGGTTCCTAGTCGACCTCAATAAACTAGTGGCGACTCCTTGTTTGAAATTATTTTACGAATATCCCAACGTCGCGCGGGGTATGGGCTTGGAAGAGTCCTACTTAATTAAAGGCCGTCGGCCCGAAATTAACAAACCCCTAAACCTATAATGTTTCAAAATTTTAGGTCACGACAAAGGGGAGAACATCCCCGTTGTGGCCCTAAATGCTGTGGAAATTGGCTCTGAACCATTTGTAAAGATTTCGGGGCTACCACTATCATGTGGCGTGGTTGAGAGTAGCTCTTGATATTTTGGTTTTTCATTTCATTGAATGGTTTTTGAAACTCTAGAGACCATATGAGCTAGTCCATTGGGCCCCACATGCTATGGGAGTTGGTTTTGATACCATTTGTAAAGATTCAAGGACTACCACTATCACATTCTCCCCCTTGCCATCCCAGCTATGCTATCCATCCTCAAGGTCTGGGTCATCACATTCTCTCCCATTCGGGTTGAAGGGGAGAACATCCCCGTTGTGGCCCCAAATGCTATGGGAATTGGCTTTGATACCATTTGTAAAGATTTCGGGGCTACCACTATCATGTGGTGTGGTCGAGAGCAGTTCTTGATATTTTGGTTTTTCATTTCATTAAATGGTTTCTGAAACTCTGGAGACCATATGAGCTAGTCCATTGGGCCCCTTTCTCTTGTCTCGAATGAAGAACCAAGTCCATCATCAAAAGATTAGCCCTATGACAACCCGTGAAATAATTATCGTCTATCATGAATCATTTCATTTTTCATTAGGTGTTGAATGGAGTGTAAAATCCCCTTGCTTGTTGGGAAAAAACTGTATTTTGATATAGTTTATTCATCTCCTAGTTGCTGGTACCTCTCACGAGCTCATACCGTTATGATGGAGATGAGGTGAACATGAATTTGGCAAAAGCAGAGGCTAAGATACTCCACAAGGAGATCTCAGAGAAAGCTTACAGCCATGAGGATCTTGTAAAGATTTTGGCTACTAGGAGCAAAGCATAGGTCAATGCTACACTGAATCACTACAAAAATGAGTTTGGAGATGATATCAACAAGGTGAGTTGGAATTTCTATGAACTGGCCCTTTCATGTTGCTTTTCCCTGTACGTCTAAATTTTATAGTTCCTCGAGGATGAAGAGTGTTCGTATATTATTCTTTTATGGTTAGCAGTCATGTTGTCGCTGAAAGTAAGAGGCAATTCCATGATGTCTTGTTTCTAACCCATTTCTGAGTTATTCATTATTCTGCATTGTGCTCTGTTCTGGCATGGGTCACTTCGAGACTATAACCTCTGTAGTATGCATGCATTAGAAGATATTGAACTTTTCTCTGTTCTAGACTAGGAATTATCTAATTCTTGATCCTTCATGTTTGCAGGATTTGAAAACTAATTCGAAAGACGAGTTACTTGCTCTACTGAGAGCTTCAGCCAAGTGCCTGACTTGCCTTGAGAAGTATTATGAGAAGGTTCTTCGTCTGGCCATCAACTGTGGAGGGGCAGATGAAGGGGCTCTGACCAGAGTGGTTGCTACTGGGGCCAAGGTTGACATTAAGTTTATAAATGAGGAGTACCAGAGGAGATATAACATCCCCCTTGATCGTGCCATTATCGAGGACACAACTGAGACTATGAAAATAATGCTTCTGGCACTGATTAGCCATGCTGAGGCTTGATTTACGAGTACTAGTGAAGCCATCTCCGGTGGAGGCAATGCGTCTATTTCGGCGTGGTTTGAATTGTTTCTGTTCTTCCTTGCTTTCCCATAACGTGTAGTTACCAAAATGCCTCTGCAAAAAGTCATCAGTTATAACTTTGCGAAGCTTATCATGACGTTAGCTCATGTACTTTTGAGAAGTCTTTGATTTTGATCTATAATCGAGACTGGTTGTAACTAGCAAGTGACCGTGAACTTGGTTTCCTTGCAATCATGTTATAGCAGTGCTAGCAATTCAATGAACAATGCTGCAGAAACTGTTGATGCTAGCCTTGTAGTTGACGAGGAAAAATATTAGCAGGATGGGAGGTTAAAGTCTTGATATCATTAAGTAGCTTGAGAAACTACTTAATTTAATAAAAGGTGCAAAACGTCGGCTATGGGGGCGAAAGGGTGCTGGCCCTGCGTGACCTTTGCCGAAGCAGTTAAGGGCGACGGCATCGCCCTTGAAAAGTCCCCTTCAACGTAGTGTGTTTTTCTTTCATTTTCATTTTTCAGTTTTTTTAATTTAAATATTTTGATGTACATTAATGCCGTTAATAAAAACATTTTTAATGATTAATTATTTTTAAGAAAATATTTTTCAAATTGCCCATCTTCACAAAACAAATGGAGTTTCATCCTTTTTTTTTTTTTTTTAAACGTCCATTGACATTGCAATTGCCCAAACTTGCCCAAGAAAAAAAATATCGGCGCAAATGGGCCTATCAATCCACCTTTTTATATTTTCATCTTTTCAAATTCCAACTTAAAAAATAAAGAAGTATGGAAAATAAATTAAAAACTAATTTATGCCTTTTATTTTTCTGATTTACGCATTTTACCAATGAGTTTCATATTATTTCTCAATTCTATATAAAAAATTTGAACTTACTATGAAGACTGCATTATTAGTTATACTTTTCAAATGAACGTATGGGCGGGCCAGACTTCAACACCCTTGCTCGACCCGGCCCGCCCATTAACCGGGCTTGAAATTTTTTGTACAAACCGCCCAACAGGCCTTGAAGGGCCCGGCCTTCTCTCATCTCACCCGCAGCCCCTTCGGCTTAGTGCTTTCCATGTTATGTTACGTTGCTCTCTCTCTCTCTCTCTCTAAAAACGGAGGCCAACTTTCACTCTCTTGTTTTGTCTTCTTATTCCTCTCTCTCGTTTTTCCCACGATGTTCTATTCCCTCAACAAAGTCGAGCCAGTGCCCTCGGCGGCCAATGATGGCAAGCAACTCCGGAAAGCATTCGCAAGTTTGCCCTTCAAGAATGCGGAAAACAATTTCCATTCTCTTTCTTTCACCTCTAGAGCACTTTCTTTCACCAAATTCCTTTTCCTTTTCCTTTTTATTTTTTATTTATAAAAAAATTGAGTTTTTAATTATTTAAAATTTTAAAATTTTAAAATTTCTAATCTATTCTTTTTTCTTTTTCTTTTTCCCTCTTCCTTGACCGGTCTTCGACTGAGGCTAGTGACCTATTGAGGAAGAAGCAAAATGGAAAAGAAAGAAAACTGAAAATTTTAAATTTTAAAATAACAATAATGATTAAAATTTTGATTTTTTTTGGTAAATTTTCCTAGAAAATCAAATCAAATACCAAGGTAGAAAATATTTTTTAATTCATTTCCAATTTTCAGCCGAACACAAAAAATATTGTCCAAATGACGATAATTTTTTTGTGTTCGGTTGAAACTTGAAAGGCCAAACACTGAAAATGATATAGAAAATATTTGCCGGTGTTCGGCTAAAACTTGGATGAGGCAAAGCATTGCTTTCAGACTTTAAGAGAAGCATGTACCACGTAAAAGTCAAAAAGGACAAATAGGAAAAAATGAAAAAAGAGGAAGAGAAGTGCAATAATTAGATGTCGACCGTTTGACAAGAGGGAAAAGTTGTGCAAGAATTTCCCAGCGCAGTTGTGAATGCAATATTGTGCAATCACCTAAGTGAAAAATTCTTCTCCCAAGATCATGTCCATTTTTAGATTTGTCCAATCCTCAACAAGAATATGCACACCACATTGACGTTGTATTTCACATGATTTTCCGGGATCATATCCATTTTTAGCTTCAGACTCGTGTTTCATGCTAGATTGATATTTCATTAAAATGGGCAAATAATTGTGCCCAAAAAAATATGAACATTAAAAGAGGCCATAAATGGACGTGGCAAAGCATTGCTTTCAGACTTGAAGAGAAGCATGTACCACGTAAAAGTCAAAAAGGAAAAAAAGGACAAAAATGAAAAAAGAGGAAGAGAAGTGCAATAATTAGATGTTGACAGTTTGACAAGAGAGAAAAATTGTGCAAGAATTTCCTAACGCGGTTGTGAGTGCGATATTGTGCAACCACCTGTTGATACCCGAATTTTTGTTTACATGCTTTAATTGCCCATTTATTTTGCATTTATAAATATATATTAATTTATAGAAAAGATAAAAAAAATTTTGAAAAAAAGAAGAAAAAAATTAGATTTTTTTTTTTTTCGGGTGGGGTTTCAGCTCGCCCAGCCCATTTTTTTCCTTCCTTTCCCAGCCCCTCTCCCCCTCTGTTTTCGGCCCAGCCTTTCTCCCCCTCTATTTTCGGCTCGGCCCATTTCCCTCAATTCTCTCTTCTTGTCCCCTTCGCACGGGCACACATAGAACGCGGCAGCAACACTCGGACGACGTCGTCTCTCTCGGACGTTGCCCCTGGCTAACGTTAGCTGCGTGACGCCAGCAAGGGAATCTTCCCTTGCTGCGATTCCCTTGCTACGCTGTCACACGGCCAGTGGGTGAGAGACATAATTTGGTTAGGGGAGAGAGAAAAGGGATCAACGAAGGGAGAGCAGGCTAAGGTGGGGCGATTTCGAACAGGAGGGGGCGGTTTTCTGGGAGAGCAGAAGAGAGAGAGAGCAACGAATGGAGGAGGAGAAAAAAATGGCTGGCAACCACACGATCCGCCGCCGCCGACTCTCCGCCGTGCCTCAACTCCAGCGCTGGAAATAGCAGAAACAGGGGAGGAAAACCGAGGAGGCAGAAAAGAGACCAGCGGAAAAGAGAGAGAAGAAAGCGAACCAGAAGCTCGGAGGAAGTTCGAGGGCGCGGCCAGCCATCACCGGAGGTCCGCTTGTCCGCCGCCGTCCTTCGCAACTCAGACCCGAACCAGGTAGGTTCCGCCTCTGCTTGTTTCCGTTTTTGTTGGAAGATATGCTGAAGAATATGCTCCGCAATATTCAATCATAGATTGAGATTGATAGAATAAATCAATTTCATATTTGATAAAATATTGCAGGAGATATTATTTCCTTTATTTCCTTTTATTGAACATCATTTGTACTATAAATACAAGTCCCTTGTACATTGATTATACACTGAGAAAAATACAAAGCTCCAATTCTATTCAATCTAGCTTGTCTTCTTTCATGGTATCAGAGGGATACCGATTCCTGGCATAGCTTCCGCTCCAATATCCAGCCCTGCTTTGTGATTACCTATTGTCCGAAAAATTCTGACCTGCAAAACAGAATTTTTTCCGGCAAAGGAATCGATTTTTTGAAGACAAGAAGCAAGTCATTACCATGATTCGGAATCCATCCGCAGAATCCGAGCAGCATCAACCGGAAGGATTGACCTCTGAAGCCCAGGATTCCACCACTACAGATTCTGGAATTCGAGGCCCACCCACTCAAGCCCAAGAAATACAAACTGACCGGGCTCAGTTAAATGTGGGGTAACCCACCTTGGGCCAGCCCATTGCGGGTCATCCTTACCAATGGATCCCTTTTCAGTGGCCCATTACGGGTCATCCAAACCCATTTTTTTATGGGTCGGGCCTAAACACATCATTGCTCGCATTTCCGAATTACCAAGGCTACGCCCAACCCAATGGCAGCCCACCAGCCTCAAATGGGGCAAGCATATCCAATGGGCCTGGGAATACAACTGCGGGTTATTCAGGTGGGCTAGGAGATTCAAATCCAAGAAATGGGCCAAACGGATCGGGTATGGGCGTGAATTCTTACCCGGTTATTCCACTCGGATTTCTGCCGTATCCCATCGCGGCAGTCACCGGATGGCCGGAACCTGGCGACGCCCTTTACGTTTCTACCGCTGACGGACCAGAACTAAGGCTCATCAGCCATCAACTTACAGGATCCGAAGGCTATTCAACCTGGGCACAAGAATTTCGTCGGGCCCTCGTTACCAAAGATAAAGACGGTTTCATCGATGGAACGCTGCCGATACCGGCGGATGAAAAAATGGGAAGACAGTGGAAAAAATGCAACCAGCTCGTTAGAACCTGGATCGGAAATTGTATAAGCCCAGAAATCGCAGCTGGATTGCCCCCGACGGAAGATGCAAAAACCATGTGGGACAATATAAGAGAAATGTACGGGAAATTAGATCGAGCAAAACTATTTTCTCTCACCCAGGCGCTGTAGGAATTAAAGCAAGGAAACATGACCGTGATGGCCTGCTTCAACAAACTTTCAGCCCTTTGGAATGAGCTCGAAGCCGCGAAGGAAAAACTCGAGGGACCCAAGACGACATTAAAGCAATACAAGGCGATAAGAGACAGGGAAAAAGCTACGAGGTTTCTGCTCATCCTCAACGACACTTACCAAACCTTCAGGTCGCAAATCTTAGCAATGGAGCCACCTCCGCCTCTCGGCCGGATCTTCCAACTGGTTGTTCAGGAGGAGAGCCAACGACTCGCGGCACCGGAGAACTCAAGGGCAGCAGAAGGCACCGTTCTCTCGGCTCGCGGTGAACGGCGCGAGACGGGCACTCGAACCCTAAACCAAGAGAACCAGTGACGAGAGAGAGAGGGGCTAGGGTTTGTGCCCAACAATTCCCCTTTTAAGGCACCGGGGATGGACGGCCCAGATCGTTTCCCAAGATCGGACGGTCCAGATCTTTTTCCGCGATCAGACGACTCCAAGTCGATCGAGGCATCCGCAGAATCGGACGGTGGATATAGATTCACGAACAATCTAACGGCCCAAATTTGGCCACGTCAGCAAGAGGTTATGGGCAAAATTTTAAAGGCAAAGGTAAATTATATTGCGAATATTGTAAACATCCCCATCATACTATCCATAATTGCTGGAAATTGCATGGTAAACCTAGGGAAAAGGAAAGAAAAGGGAAGGAATCGTCAGTAGCAGCTTATCATATCACTGGCTCCATCGGACCAAGTATTGATCAGCCCATGACACATGGACAATTTCAGCAGCTTATGCAAGCCTTACAGACATTGGACAATTCCAATGAAGGGAGTGGTTTTTCAGGTACTTCTTATTGCCTGATTAATTCTATTTCAAGAAGCACTTGGATTATAGATTCAGGAGCTAGTGATCACATTGTTTGTGATAAATCTTTTTTTTCTCACATCCACGAAAAATTGAGCATCCCTATTACTGTGCGATTGCCAAATGGAAATGTCACCCATGTCACTTATAAAGGCACAGTAAATCTGAGTTCCCAAATTACCCTGCAAAATGTCCTCTATGTCCCTGAGTTTCAGTTCAACCTTATTTCCGTGTCTAGAGCTTGCAAGGAAAATTCTTGTCAAGTGTTGTTCGATGCTGACACTTGTTTCTTTCAGGCCCTTTCGACTGGCAAACTGATGGGCTTGGATAACCTCTCTAAAGGACTTTTCTTGTGGACCAATTTTTCAAAGAATTTTGATTTACCTAGCATTCCCTTGAATAACAAATCATTGTGTAATTCTACTACCAATGATAAAAATTTCATTTTGCATCTAAAGATGGGTCATAGTGCTCTATTCCCTTTCCCTCAGTGTCATATTTGTCCACTTGCCAAAAAGTCGCGTGTAGCTTTTCCTTTAAGCAATACTCGTGCAAATGCTATTTTCTCCTTAATCCATGTTGATGTTTGGGGGCCTTACCATACACCAAATCATGATAGGGCTCGCTATTTTCTTACGATTGTGGATGATCATTCTAGAGCTACATGGATATTTCTTATGCAATCCAAAGGCCAAGCCTTCTCAAATTTGAAGACATTCATTTCATTGTCGAAGAACCAATTTGGGAAGTCTATTCAGCGAATCCGGACGGATAATGGAAGCGAATTCTTCAATCATGATTGTGCATCTTTATTCTCTACTCATGGCATATTACATGAAAGTACATGTACTTACACCCCACAACAAAATGGGGTAGTGGAGAGAAAGCATCGTCATCTTTTAGAAGTTACACGTGCATTGAAGTTTCAGGCTTTTATTCCAGATGATTTTTGGGGTGATTGCGTCATGACAGCCGCTTATCTGATAAATCGTATGCCCACGAAAGTTCTGAATGGACGGACATCTTTTGAAGTACTTTTTGAAAAAAAGCCAGAGTTGAATCACCTCAAAGTTTTTGGGTGTCTATGTTACGCCACTACTGTGGGCCCTCGAGACAAAATGGGTCCCCGTGCTCGGCGATGTATATTCATGGGATACCCAAATTTGCAGAAAGAATATCGCCTCTTTGAACCAGCCACAAAGGAATTCTTCGTGAATAGAGACTGTACCTTCCATGAAGATATCTTTCCATTCAAGGAAGAAAGATCATCACAGGAAGAATCGAACCACAGAAGTGAATTACGGGAGCATTCGCATGAGGAAGAAGTCTTCAAGGATCCAGAATATATTTTGATTCCACATAATGGCACTTCATCAACTCCACTAAGTCCAGTTGAGAATCTTCATTCTCTAGCATTGATGGAAGAAACATCAGATCATATGGCCCTTGATGAAACTCCTCACAATGAAAGGGCAGAAGCAGTAGAAGTCCCAACACCTTTACCACAGAATCCCCCACGGCGGTCTGGAAGAAGCATACATCCACCAATATGGACAAAGGATTACGTTTGTGCTACCAACAATTCGCTAGGTATTCATTACCCTACATCATCTTATGTTTCTTTCGATCAATTATCTACAGAACATAGATGTTGTATAAGTCGCATATCTGAGGAGCATGAGCCATCTAGTTATGATGAAGCATCTTCTAACCCGAAGTGGCAAGAAGCAATGACAGCAGAACTTCGAGCTCTCATTGAGAACCATACATGGGAACTTACGACGTTGCCCACAAGCAGGAAGGCTATTGGATGCAAATGGGTATATAAGATCAAATATCGAGCAGATGGGTCCATTGAACGTTACAAAGCTCGGCTCGTCGCAAAAGGCTTTACCCAACGAGAAGGTTTCGACTATCATGAGACCTTTTCTCCAGTGGCTAAAGATGTTACGGTACGTTCTTTTTTATCGGTTGCTGCTGTCAATGATTGGCCATTACATCAGATGGATGTACACAATGCTTTTCTTCATGGGGATTTAGATGAAGAAATTTACATGGAACTTCCTCAAGGATTATGGAGACAGAGGGAGAATAGAGTATGTCGTCTTTGCAAATCCCTTTATGGGCTCAAACAGGCTTCTAGACAATGGTACGCTAAGTTTGCCAATGCCCTCATGGCTGCGGGTTTCAAACAATCCATATATGATTTTGCCTTATTCACCTGGAGAAAAGGTATGCCGTCCATTTATTTGATGATATATGTTGATGACATATTAATCATGGGCAACGATCATAATGCAATTAAGAGTCTCAAAGAATATTTACACTCCACTTTTCACATTAAAGATCTAGGAGCACCTAAATATTTCATTGGGATCGAAATTGCACGATCCAAACTAGGGATTTCTCTCAGTCAGCGAAAGTTTATGTTAGAAATCATATCAGAATCAGGTCTGTCAGGGTGTAAATCAGCAGTTGTTCCAATTGAGCAGAATGTCAAATTGATTACAGTGGAACATGATGTGGAAACGTCACAAGATGATCCTATACTCAGAGACCCGTCGAGCTATCAGAAGCTTGTTGGACAACTTATATACTTAACCATGACCAGACCATATATATGTTATGCTGTGCAGACACTCAGTCAATTTATGCACAAACCAAAGCAGTCTCACATGAATGCAGCCCTAAAGGTCGTGAAGTATTTGAAGAAATGCCCAGGACTTGAGATACTTCTCTCTAGGAAAAGAAACATGGAGATGACAGCTTATTGTGATGCAGACTATGGAACTTGTCCTATGAGCAGAAGATCCATTACTGGTTTCTGTATCAAACTAGGAGAATCACTACTCTCATGGAAGACAAAAAAGTAGCCAATTGTCTCATTATCTTCAGTAGAAGCAGAATATTGAGCCATGGCAAAGACTACTTGTGAGATAGTATGGATACAAGGTCTACTCCAAGATCTAGGGATACAAATAAAGGGACCGACCATGCTATTCTGCGATAATGATGCAGTCATCAGACTTGCAGTCAACCCTATAGTGCATGAGAGGACCAAGCACATAGAAGTGGACTGCCATTTCACTCGAGACAAAATTCAAGAAGGAATTATCAAGACAAAGGGAATCGGAACTGTGGAACAACTAGCGGACGTTTTCACAAAACCCCTTTGTCAAAGGCAACACGCATATCTACTAAGCAAGCTAGGTGTCTTGGATATCTATAAGCCACCAGCTTGAGGGGGAGTGTTGGAAGATATGTTGAAGAAAATATGCTGAAGAATATGTTTCGCAATATTCAATCAGAGATTGAGATTGATAGAATAAATCAATTTCATATTTGATAAAATATTGCAGGAGATATTATTTCCTTTATTTCCTTTTATTGAACATCATTTGTACTATAAATACAAGTCCCTTGTACATTGATTATACATTGAGAAAAATACAAAACTCCTATTCTATTCAATCTAGCTTGTCTTTTTCCAGTTTTGCTTTGACAAGGAGGCGGGCCGGAGCTCGCGCCGACCAATTCGCGCAAGCCCCGGCCCTTTCCGTCCTTCTATCTTGCTCCTGCTTCCTTCTGATGTGATTTCTGAAGACCCCTAGCGAGTGCGAGGCTCGGTCGAGCCGGGGACCCCCGAATCCAGTAGTGCCCATTAGATGTTCGATGAAATGCCTGAAGGAAGTCCAGAATTTTTTATCACCGAATCTGGCCCAATAGTTTAGTTTAATTGTTATTTGTCCATATATTGCGAATATGAGTTTTCTTTCATGCCTTTCCTTGGTGTTATGACGAATCTTATGAACGGTCCGCGTCGGGTCGGAGTGGGTGTTCTCGGTTCCGGTGAGGGAGAAGGTCACGGGTCGCTAGGAGGGGGAGTGGTCGGCGGCGACTGATGCCAATGGGGAGAGAGCGAATCCTAAAGGACGATATTTCCGTAAAAAATACAAAAAGAAAAGAGAAAGAAGGAGCTGTGATTTTCTAGGCTTGCTGAAGAGCAACCCTTGGGAGGAAGAAGACGATGCGAAGAAGAAAACCAGAAAAAAAAAAAAAAAGAAAAACAAGAAAAAGAAAAAAGGGGGCCGGGCCGAAGTTCGAACAAGTGGGGGCTGGGCTGAGTTTATTTTTTCGAATGGGCCTAGATTAGGTTTGTGCCGAAATTTTAGAAATTTAAAATGGGCTGTTTAATTTTTATTATTGGGCCATTTGAAAAATGTTTTCGACCAGGGCCATTCGGCCGGCCGGTCGCCTTAGCCCGGCCCGGACCGATAGGGTCCGGGTCGGTTTAGTAGGGCCGGGTCTTCGACCCGGTCCGAATTACTCTTTTTTAATTAAATTAAAAAAAAAAAAAAAATTCAGAAATTAAAAAAAAATACATTAAAAATCTTTAAAAATATTTAAAAAATTAAAAAATCCTTAAAAATTATTTTTTTTTGAAATTCAGAAAATTTTTGAAAGTTTTTTTTTTAAAAATAAATTTGAAAAATAAAAAATCGAATATTTTCAAAATTCCAAAAAAATTAGAAAATTCCAAAAGCATTCATAAATGTTTTTTTAATTTTCAGAAAATCCAAAAAATATTAAAAATCTTGAAAGTCTGTTTTGTTTGATTTTGGAAAATTCGAAATTATTAAAAAATATTAAAAATATTAAAAATTTTAATATTTTCAAAAATTCAGAAAAATTGCAAAAATTTAGAAAACCTTTAAAAATGGAAAACACCCAAAATTGAATAAACCTTTAGGGCTCTACAATAGGTTTTTCTTGGTTTACGTTATATTTTTTCTTTCTTTTTTTTTTTGGGACGATATGAGGATATTCATGCGCCTTATTTTGTGATGATATTTTGGATGTTATTTCCTTACTTTAAAATGGTTAGGATAAACCTTATATTTCTCGTATAGGTTGCTATGGCTTTATTAGCATACAATTAAGTTAGATACCAAAAGGGCATTAGCCGTGTGATTAACGTAATCAAGTCCCCAACCCTAGATTCTCTGGTTGCGTAGAAAGTGAGGCACGCTCTCATGTCTCGTTTGGTTCCTAGTCGACCCCAATAGACTGGTGGCAACTTATTGTTTGAAGACTTTTATGAATATCCAATATCGCGAGGGGTATGAACTTGGGAGAACCCGAGTTAATTAAGGGCCGTCAGCTCGAAATTAACAATACTCCTAAACCTATTTAGACATTTCTTTTCCCTCTTAGGATGGGACGAAAATTTTTTTAGATCGTGACACCACCTAAGTGGAAAATTCTTCTCCCAAAATCATGTCCATTTTTTAGATTTGTCCAATCCTCGACAAGAATATGCATGCCACATCGATGCTGTATTTCACCTAATTTTCTGGGATCATATCTATTTTTAGCTTCAGACTCATGTTTTATGATAGATTGATATTTCATTAAAATGAGCAAATAATTGTGCCAAAAAAAAATATGAACATTAAAAGAGGTCATAAATGGACAAGGCAAAGCATTGAGTTCAGACTTTAAGAGAAGCATGTATCACGTAAAGTCAAAAAGGACGGAAAGGACAAAAATGAAAAAAGAGGAAGAGAAGTGCAATAATTAGATGTCGACAGCTTGACAAGAGGGAAAAGTTGTGCAAGAATTTTCTAGCGCAGTTGTTAATGACAATGATCTCTTACCCGTTATAAATTGGGAGCGGCTAGCATGACCATCCTCTACGGAAACCAATAGACTTCTTGGACCGGTTACAATTCGTGACTTTATGTTTCCTTTCTTTTCTTCTTTTTTGACTTTTATGTTTCCTTATTTATTGCAAGCTCAAATTGAGAGAACAAATCATAACAGGGCCCAAAGAATCGATTTTTTCAAATATGAAGAAAAGAAAAATAAATTATATGGAAATATAAATAATTATAAGTGAGAGAATATTATCACTTACTAAAAGGAAACATTAATGTCATTATATAAATCCATTATATTTAAAAGAAAAAAAACACTTGAAATGTCATTAAAGTCCAATGTCCAAATGCAACTGATTATGCTAAGCATACAGAAACTTCGACGAAGCTAAGCATTGCTTTTGGACTTTAAGAAAAGCACGTACCTTGTTAAAGTCCAATTATCCAAATGCACCCCATTATGCTAAGCATGTAGAAACTTGGACGAAGCTAAGCATTGCTTTTGGACTTTAAGAGAAGCATGTACCACGTAAAGTCCAAAAGGACAAAAGGAAGATATAGAGGAAGAGAAGTACAATAATTATATTTTGAGAGTTTGACAAGAGAGGAAAATTGTGCAAGAATTTTCCAATGCAATTGAGAATGCGATATTGTGAAGTAACACTTGTAAGTTTAACCTTGGGTATAATTTAAGGTTTGGAAACACTTAAATGATCGTAAACTTTGTATTCACCCGATTTATAATAAATTTCTTGAAAACTAGCTCTCTTCCTGAAGCAAGTATCAATTCCGCCCAAACCATATAAAACTTTAGTGTTTATTATCGTTTCTCATTGATGCCTTTGACAATTTTGCCTTCTCGTGTTAGAACTTGTGGCTTCACATCACAAGTGGAGGTCTATTCAATGAATTCTTTGGTCAAACTGCTCTCATTGGCCTCTTCCAATAGGATGCCTTTTAAGTGGAGGTCTATTCAATGAATTCTTCGTCATATTTATTTGACTTATCATCTGTATATCGTCTATCTTTAGCCATTCTCGTCGGAAGGCACACATGGTCAACCGTCCAAATGAGTTTGTATGGCTGTACCATTTTTTTGACTTTGGACTCGTGTTTCATGCTACATGTACATGGCAAATTTGTCCAATCTTCTTCGATGATGCCGTGTTTCCTACGGAAAACATAGCTTAGGGGCATTGGAGATTCCTCCATGCTGACATTCACAGAATATGTATTCAGCAGCGACATTGTGTTTTGCTTGATTTTCAGGGATCATGTCAATTTTTAGCTTATGTGCATGGGAAACACGACACTCACGGAATACGTACATGGGGAAGTTGTCCAATCTTCTTCGATGCCGTGTTTCACCTCAGTGGAAAATTCTTCTCCAAAAATCAAGTCCATTTTTAGCTCTATGCAATCATCAACAAGAATATGTACACCGCATCGTTGCCGTATTTGATTTTCCGGGATCATGTCAATTTTTAGCTTATTTCGTCTCTTACTCTTTCCATTTTGTTCTTTCTCCTGCTTGTCCTCATGCATTTAACGTGGTTACATCTAAATCTCGTATTTCACATGGAACACCCCATTTACACGGGAAGTGGACTATTAAATGATTTTATATATAATGTTTGGCCATTCTGCATAAGTTGTAGAGGGATGGAGTGAAAGTTGTCCAAGCAGCATGGAAAATCCATCCAATCTTCTTCTACGCCGTGTATCACTTCACATGGGATGAGAACTGTTGCGTCGCTTTTTTTTCCATCACATCTTCTCCCATCGATGGATCTAGGCACGATACTTGAGAGGAATTCTCTTCACCATGCTATCCGCTCATTGAGATACATTTTCAACACGAAACATGAATTGGTGGTCAATTTATGATTGGGCAAGACTAAAACAATTATGGTTATACACCCTACATTATTTCTTCTTGATGGTGGCTTCTATGTTTATGATTAACGATCCCTACGTAAAGCAGAAACAAAAGTATAGCTCAAAACACCCATCAGTATTTCTAAAAAAGAAAAGAAAAATTCAAAAAATGGACTTTTGTTGTGCATTTGTCAAATTTCATGATGTTTCCGGAAGTGAATTCAAAATTTATAGTGGAGGTAATTGAGATTATTGTGCGCCAGCAATATTTAATTTTTGAGATGTTGACTTATATCCCAGTCCTTACTCTATAGAAGACTAATAAAAGCCTTCGCGAATTTATTAGATGTGCGGTGTCCAAGTTGTGGTGTGAGACGTGTGGTCACAAGAAGTGCGTCTCTTCTCTGAAGATTGTCAGTTTATTAGTTTGTTTATCTGATGAGAGCGGAAGGGACGGTAAGCTAAAAGAATGAAACTTGCCAGTCTATTCATTGATGCAAAACCAACGCCAAATTCAAGTAATAAAAGCAAAGAAAGAATTAGATATTAAGAGGTACGTTTATTTCCCAAAAAACTCAAGATTTGAAAAATATTTTTTGATAAGTGATCGCCTATATTATTTATAAAAATAAATAGATAGATATATTTTCATCACTTACAGAACCAAGCGGTGATATGGGCTACTTTTTGGGTCCATGGAGCTGCTTCGGATGAAGGTAAATGATGGCGGCGGTTTCGGGGAGAGTGACGTTGAGGGTATCCGAGGAGTTTAAATTTAATTCTGGCATGCGTGCATTTCCAGTTATTCATGGCGTGAAAACAGTAGCGTCCTTTAAGAATACTTGCTTAGGATTAGGTTTAAAAGAGTTCAACAATATCGACATATTTATCTCAAATTTGATTAATATTAACATACGAAGATTGATCTCATTCTGGGGTCATACTTGAGAAATAAATAAAAGTCTTATTAGGAAATATAAAATATTAAAATTTCAATCTCAAATTGGGTTCATTTTGACAAAAAAGTAACATTATAAAAATCAATAAAATAAATATCCATCATCACAAACAATTTATTTAACGTGGTTTACATATAAATCGTGATGATAAAATCACCAAAGGGCAAAAAAGGTATATTTTATAAGGTTTTATTACACGATTGCGTATAGTTTAATGATAAGGATAGTGTATAATGAGCAATTATTGTTATGATTAAAGGGTTATACAAATACCCATTATGACAAAATACTTTGTTGAATTGCATACAAATCGATATTAGCAAATCAATAAGGAACTTATATAACACGAAAGACCAAATTTAACATATAAGTGATATGAACGTGTCTAAAATATAAGATGCTTGCAAATAGTTGATCAATGTAGGAATTTCTATTATAACGTGGTAGTTTATATTTAACAAACAGAAAATTGATAAAAAAATTTATATAACATGATAACCCATACATAACAAATAATGATATAAATATCTTCTAATCTCTTCTAAAGTATCAATAAGAATGTAACCCATCATCTCAAAAACGCTAGAACATAATTTACAAATAAATGAATATCATAAAATGATAATAAATGTATAATACCGCATCAATGAAAAAGGTTACTAGTGCCGAGGTACTAGTGCCGAGGTATTGCTTCTCCAAGAATGATACGATAATTGACTATAACATCAATTTTCATCATAAATGTTGCTTCACCAAGAAATATCAAATAAATCAGTATTTGTTCAGACTTTAGAAGGAAAAATAAGGCACATTTTATGGAGCGATGAGGACAAATATCAATCAATATTAAGTGTATTCAATAATTAACTTGAAGTAACAATTAATGCTCGATTTACAACTAACTCTTAGGAAAATTTAAAATATATAGGTTTATACCCGTGCAATGCATGGGCATCTTGCTAATATGTAATAAAATAAGAATACCATAACTTTCCTCCATTGACGTCAAGTCACAAAGGCAAAGGAATCCGTCGAAGTTCTTTACGTTCCGTGTTTTTCCGAGCAGAGAGAATCTTATTTAAAATACAATATTGACTTTACCGGGGTGACCCTTTTTGACTTGAACAGGACTTTCCTGTTGCATTTCTGGAATTTTATCAAGTAATGGTGCTTTTTGTTTTTTTGGGCGCAGATATATTAGTTCAGTCTCACCGCCTTTTGACCATTATTACATCCCAGTCCTTGCTCCGAAATGACCCAGAGTCTTTGCAAATTAACAAAACAAGTTGTGATATGAGTTGTGTGGACCAGTAAGAAATATTTTTTTTAGCGGACGATTGTGGATTTATAAGTCTATTCATTTCATCAGAACGAGAGGGAACAAAGACGGAATCACTTTAAGATAGACCATATTATTGTTGGTGCAAAAACCGACAGGAGCTTTGAGTAATTAAAGAAAGAACTACTAGAACTACTAAACTGTTTGCTCGCATGGAATAGTGGCCAAATTTCAAACTTAGATATCGATATGTGTGTCGATACGAAAATGGATTTGGGTCAAATTGAAGTAGAGGTGATTTTTCCATGAGGTCGGTGAATAAATTTAAGGATCTGTGGAATGGTGAGAGCGAAGCAATCATCGGAGGAATTGGGGAGAGCCCACGCAAGAGTCGCATCCCTAGAGAGAGCAACGTTACTTTTGGCACTACTTTGCTGTTTGGGGTCACATGATAGCGCATATATACTCGCAAGTATATTCGGTACAAGAGAGGGCTCCTGCCACATTGATTCATTCAAGATTACTTCTGTATGAAAATGTTGCACTTTCTTCGAGGAGGTCAGTTTTGCGTACATTCTGCTCGACTTGTGAGTAGTATTCTTGTCTTGTTTTCCCCTGTAAGAACACGGCATGATGTATGTAGCAGGAGGAATCCATATTTACTCCATTAGCCGAACTAAAAAACCCGATCATTAGCAATTTTCCATTTCACCCGTCCTCATTTATTGAACCGAGGTCCATTGCCCAAAGGAAAAACGTACTCCGCGTATATGAGAGTTCAGTAGCATGAACAGAGAAAAGAATTGCGCGTGCATGGCACTAAAGCAGATATATTCATTACGTTAAGAGAGAAAGCAATAAGAAATTGGCAGTCATTTCAAGAAGACGATGGGGAGGTGCAAAGGCTATGATGGGTCAAGATCAGATAAACTTTGAGAACGCTAAGCATTGATTTTAGACTTCAAGAGAAAGTGATCAATAGCTTCTCTATCTCTTTCTCCCTTTTCCACCATCAACTATAGATTGATACGTGTCTGACGGATAATTGTGAATCCTCCACCGGGGTCCTCAACTAAAGGATATAAGGTCAAAAAGAGGAAGAGAAGTAGGATCACAAGATGTCAGAAAGTTTTCGAAGTCCACACTAAAAGGGAAAAATCATGCCGGAATTTCCTATTACAGACGTGTCGGAACTAAATATAAGATAATGCTTGCAATTTTATTCTATGTAATTTAGGATTGAGAAATACTCAAACAATTGTAATCTCCGTATTTTTTGGATTCATATTGAATTTCTTAAAGGCTGTTCTTTTTCTATTGAATAGTATTGACACTAAGACCAAACCACATAAATCTTTAGCATTCTTTATCATTCTACATCAATGTGTCGGTAATTCCTTCTTCTCATGTTAAATTTCAATGGCAAGATTGGTCAATTTCCACGTTGTTTCACTACATGAGTTGTGTGGACCAATAAATATATATTTCATAGTTGACGACTGTTAATTGATAACTCCCTTAGTATAATAAGAACGAGAGGGGAGGTAGACTGAACTATTTAACATAGACTAGATTATTTTGATGCAAAAACCATATAGAACTTTGAGTAATTAGAAGAAAACTACTAGAATTCTGGCGACCATGACAATAGTCCACTTTCTTCTTCCATAATTTCACACTTTACCTTTCAAATCCATCATTAAAGTCCAATGTCCAAATGCAACGGATTGTGCTAAGCATACAGAAACTTCGATGAAGCTAAGCATTGCTTTTGGACTTTAAGAGAAGCATGTACCACGTAAAAATTAAAAAAGGATTAAAAAGGAAAAAAAAAAAGGAAGATAAGTAGAATAATTAGATGTTGAGTTTGAAGAGAGGGAAAAATTGTGCCGGAATTATCTAGTGCAGTCTGCATAGAGAATGCAATATTGTGAGGTAACACTTGTGAGTTTTATCTTCCCTGTAATTTAAGTTTGGAAAAAACTTAAACACTTGTTAAACTCCATATTCACTGGATTCATAATGGATTTCTTAAATACTGGCTCTCCCCTTAGAATAGGTAGCACCACTTAGACCAAACTACATAAGACTCTAGTTTTTTATCGTTCATCATTGATTTCTCTAGTAATTTTGTCTCCTCTTGTTAGAATTTGTGGCTACATGTCATGGCAAGTGATTACTTTGGTCAAACTATTCTCATTGGTCTATAAACTTTTGAGTTAGTGGTTTCAATATTGCCTCTTCTAATAGGATTTTAAGTAGAGCTCCCTTCAGTGAATTCCTCGTCGGATTTACTCGACTCAACTTATCACCTATATGTCGTCTATCTTTAGCCATTTCTGTCTGGAAGCACACATGCTCAACAGTCCAAACGAGATTGGCATACTATGTAAAACATCGAGAAGAGAATCAAATAAAGCCGTTGTGGAATAACAGTCAAAACGTGGGATCAATTAAAGCAGATAAAGCTTTTCGCGTGCACGCCAGCATAGGAAAAGTCTTCTGGAAATGCTCGACTTCCACATCCAACAACTCAATCAGCAGAATAGCAAGGTCCAGAGCGGTGAATTCTTTATCGAGTGGGTACTTATATTATAGAATTTATCGAGCAATTTCAAATCATATTTAGAATAATATTATCCCTGTATGTAATAGAGTTACATTACTACGAATCGGTCAATGAAAACAAGGGAGCGAGAGATGCAAAACAAATTTTGATGCCAGAGGACCCAAAAAGCGAACAAAAAAGAAGAAACGGTAACGCCCTACTTATAAAATATCAAGTCAAGTCATATGTACTGTTCGACCATTTTTTGAATAGCTTTGGACTTGTGTTTCATGCTATATGAACATGGGAAATTTGTCCAATCTCCTTTTATTTTGTGTTTCACTGAGTGGAGGAATCTTCTCCAAAATAACTATCATTTCTTCTATACCTGTGTTTCAACACAATTTTACCATATCAACACTATCAAGATAATAAAAAATTTGATTCAGACAACTATGTCGAAGGAACCTCTACCCAAAACACGTGAGGCTTGAGGATCTTACTTTGATACTATTTATAATGATCCGGCCTAATCTATATGAGTCAAGCTATCAAATGACTTTCGTTATGTCACCTTAAGTGGCTTTCGAGTCCCATCAAGGTAAGGCATTCGGATATTACATGCATTTCCAAAGGAATCGAAGCCTTTTGCAACTAGGAGGGAGTGTCACCAAGATTATTGGTCTCAAGTTTTTCTATACATAAGTTGTTGTCCTTGGTCCATGCCAAACACATGGGCACCTGGAAACAGAGAAAATCCACCCCAATTAATATGAAATAAAAAATTCACTATTAGAAAATGTCTATGGAACCAAAAAAAATATATGTTAAGAGGGTTATATTGTTCGATTACATTAAATGCATTTATTCACGACTCTTATTATCAAAACCTCATATATGGTTTAATTCCAATTATTTTATAGTTAATGAGTAGAAAGTCCTTCATTTAGTATCATTCCTATCACGTTGCAGGGGATGACAATAAAGTAAGTTGAATACGGGTCATGAAAATCATTTACATGGTCAAAGGACAGGGTGATGGAACAACGACTTAGACTGACATTTCATTAGAATGGGCAACCAATTACGCCAAAAATATGAAAATTAAAAAAAATTGGGGAGAATTGAAATTTTATCTCATTCGCTAGGAAGAAGTGATTATTGACTTGGTTGTTGACTTGATGGTCCAATTTTTCCTATAAATATGTTGGTTGTACTTGTCCATTTCAACACATATTCGCCCAGAAACGAAGAAAAGCCCATTCGAAATAACCTAAACCTGTCATGCCCTACGAGTTAAAACATCTCTCAATGTTGTTCCTCGCTCATGTCCTTCTCTTGCTCATGCAAGAAATGCCTTGTCTTGCTTCATCTCAAAGCTCTTCTCTAGTGGGCCTTGCTGGTGTTGGTAACCAAACGAGAAATGAGGAAGTGGAAGCACTCTTAAAATGGAAGTCTAAGCTAGACAACAAGAGTCAACTTAATTTGTCTTCGTGGAGTGGAAGCAACCCTTGTTCATGGCGTGGAATCAATTGTGATCTTTACGGGAGTGTCACCAGCCTGGACCTTTCAAGTTCTGCCATAAATGGTACGCTTCACCATCTCGATTTCTCCCATTTACCCAACTTGGTCGCTCTTGAGCTTTCCAACAACTTGCTCTATGGAAACATCCCTCTAAACATTGGCGATCTTTCCAAGCTCACTAGTATTGGCTTTTCTGGAAACTACCTTTCGGGAAACATACCTCCAAGCATTGGCAATCTTTCCAATCTTAATAGGATTGACTTTTCTCAAAACCACCTTTCCGGAGACATTCCAACTCAGCTTGGGTTATTGCGTTCTTTACAATTTCTTCAGCTTTCAACTAATAATTTGACTGGTCCAATTCCTTCTTCCATCGGAAACATGAGCAACTTGTGGTTTATAACTCTTAGCACTAATCGACTCGTAGGGCACATTCCAAAGGAAATAGGAATGATCGAGTCTCTAATTCATCTTGATTTAGCAGACAATAATCTCACTGGATCCATTCCTACAACTTTAGGAAATGTGAGTACATTAAAATTTCTTTACCTCTATGACAACCAACTTTCTGGCCCCATACCCTTGGAAGTTGGAGGAATGAGATCCCTCAGACATTTGCAACTGCTAAACAATGATTTAACAGGCCCTATCCCGTCATCCATAGGCAACTTGACCTATCTACGGAGCCTTTTCCTTTTTGATAACTCATTGTCAGGGTCTATTCCAAAAGAGATCGGAAAGCTAGGACTGCTTAGTGAACTTAAACTATTTACAAATAATCTGGGGGGCTTCCTTCCCGTTGAGATGAATAATCTCACATCCCTAACGTTGCTAAATCTAGATGATAACAACTTTGCTGGCAAATTGCCACAAGAAATATGTAGTAGCCGAGCTCTTATGAAATTTACTGCATCAAACAATCGCTTCACTGGACCCATCCCAAGAAGCCTGAAAAATTGTTCGAGTTTGTATAGAGTAAGGCTCCAAAACAACTCGCTCAAGGGAGATATAACCGATGCTCTTGGTGTGTACCCCTCCTTGGATTACCTTGAATTGAGCCACAATGAACTTTACGGTGAGCTACCCCCGACATTGGGTCAATGTAGAAATTTGACAAGCTTGAAAATATCCAACAATAAAATCTCCGGTGCCATACCACCTCAGCTTGGAAACATGACTCAATTGCACATACTTGACCTCTCTTCAAATTATATTGTTAGGGAAATTCCTAAAGACATAGGAAAATTGAAGTTGCTGCTAGAGCTTTTGTTGGACTACAATCTTCTTGCTGGCCACATCCCTCAAGAATTTGGAGCATTGTCTAGTTTGCAGAAACTCAACATTGCACGAAACAACTTGAGTGGGTCAATTCCTACCCAACTTGGGAAGGGCTCCAACCTTCTGTTCTTAAATTTAAGTAGGAATAATATAGAAAAGGGTATTCCCATTGAGATCGGTAATCTTCACAATCTTCAACATCTTGATCTGAGTGAAAATTTGCTCATAGGAAAAATACCTGTACAACTTGGGTCATTGCACAGATTAGAAATACTCAATCTCTCACACAATCAATTATCGGGTTCAATACTATCGACCTTTCATGACATGACAAGCTTGACATCCATCGACATATCATGTAATGAGTTACAGGGTCCTTTATCAGACATTCCAGCCTTTTATAGCGCTACAATTGGAGTTGTGAGAGGGAACAACGGCTTGTGCGGAGTTATTGCTGGTCTCGGTCCTTGTGTAGTACCAACGCCGAAAGGTATAAACAAAAAGAAAAAGTTGGTGCTAGTTTTGGTTCCTACATTGGGTTGTGTACTATCTTTGCTTCTTGTTGGGGGAGCTTCAAGTATTGCATGTAGAAGAACAAAGAAAACAAAGGCTAGTTCCGTTGATGGAAGCAATGAAAACCCATGGGCAATATGGAGCTTTGATGGAAAAATGGTTTACGAGAGCATCATTGAAGCCACGGAAGAGTTTGATACCAAATATTGCATTGGTGTTGGAGGACAGGGGAGTGTTTACAAGGCCCAGTTGCAAACAGGTGAGACTCTTGCTATAAAGAAACTTAAGGAAGCAGTGGACGTAGAAATGGCCGGTCAAAAAGCATTTGAAAGGGAGATTCATGCTTTGACTGAAGCTCGGCATGGGAATATCATCAAGCTCTATGGCTTTTGCTCGAGTTCTCGACATTCATTTTTAGTGTACGAGTTCTTGGAATCAGGCAGCTTGAAGGATGTATTGAACAATGAAGAGAGGATAGCAACATTCGATTGGAATATGAGAGTGAATGTTGTTAAAGGGGTGGCTTATGCATTGTCCTATATACATCATGAATGCTCTCCTCCTATCATTCACCGAGATATCTCAAGCAAGAACATTTTACTGGATGAAGAATACAAAGCTCATGTCTCTGATTTTGGCATGGCTAAGGTTCTAAAACCTTATTCATCCAATTGGACTTCCTTTGCAGGCACCTTTGGCTATGCAGCTCCAGGTAAGTTGGTTTCTATAAAATTTCACCCCACTTCATTTTTATAGAAAGGAAAATGATCTACTTGGGATCCTCATCCTTAACTACCTTCAAATTTCCAAATTCCTAATACCAAGTCCAATGCTATCATGCGGTTGAAAGTTCGACTAAATACTAATAGTAAGCCACTGATTTAAAAAGCGAAAAAATTTTCTTAAAGAAATGGAACATTTTAAAACCCATTGGAATCTAAAGAATGTATTGATTTATACTTAATTCTCTACATTTGATTAATCAGTTTAGATTACAAGGCATGGATATTGTAGCAAGCCAAAAAAAATTTGCTCTTTTCTCTATGCAGAACTTGCATACACAATGGAAGTGAATGAGCAATGCGACGTTTATAGCTTCGGAGTGGTGGCATTGGAAGTAATCATGGGAAGCCATCCCGGTGATCTCATCTCTTCTCTCGCGTCCTCATTTTCATCACCAATGGGCAGTTCAACTACTTCTTGGCCATTGAAGGAAGTTTTAGATCAAAGAACTCCATACCCGAAAGGTACCATGCTAGGGGAAGTGGCTTTGGTGACAAAGATGGCATTTTCGTGCTTAAATCACAAACCAGAGCATCGTCCAACCATGCAACAAGTTTCTCGAGTGATATCGACATATAACTCGATCATGTTAAGCACATCAGAGGACATCAAATTGGAAGAACTAATTGATCCTGCGTGCTTCACTTTTTGAGATATTTCGGCCTTTCTACAGCAACCTGAGTAGCAAATCGTCTTTTGTACTTTACTTATCTTAGTTAATTCCATTATCCATTTCTGTAATGGTTCATTAGTTACTTGAAAGCACTTGGGAATTACTGTCATTTGCATTTCCATCCCGGAAGAGATGGCCTATAGTTGTGATGTCCAATCCTTAAGAATAGCTTTAAAGATAACAAGATCATGATATTTCTTATAAATATTACATCTACTTGTTACAATTTGGCTTAAATTCAAACAACCATAATTGGTGTACATTGGCATCCAGTTTTGTGAAGTTTGGTCCAATTATAGTTGGATGCACCAACATCATAAATTTAAGAAAAAATGAAGTTCATATTATAGTATGATTTGCTTAGATCAAATTATATGAGTAACTTACGTCCTTCGAAAAAAAGAGAATCAATTTTAGTGAGGATTATCTTGAGAGATTAGGGTCTCAACATTCCTAAAAATCATCACAAAAACGTAATTCAGTCTTAAAATGTTAAAAAAGTACAACGATTCATAAATTGGTGCAATCAACTTCCTTCGTAAGACCCATCCACTTTACCTAATAGGAAATGCTAACGTTTGATTTTTGTAGATTTTTAATGTGCGTGTTGCTAGTGTGGCACCACCTAGGAGGCATGTCAGGAGAAAAAGAAAACTCACAAAATTAAAAGAATTAAGGAAGAAGGATAAATTAGTAAATGAAAAAATATTAACAAAAAGCCAAAGCTTTTTCCTATTTAAAAAAAAAAAAAAACAAGAAGGTGCAAAACCAAGGGATTGGGCTGTGGGGCCAAGGGCTGCTGCCGTTGCCTTAACTTTGCCGAAGTTGAGGGCATTAGCAGTCATGTTTTCCAAATGAACGCGTGTATAGGCGGGCCAAATTTCTAAACCTTTGGCCCGAACCGGCTGGCCCATTAAGCGGACCCGAAAGTTTTGTCCAAAACCGGCCCAACGGGCCTGGACGTTGCCGCGTGCCAACGTCTCTCTCCCACATCTCCCTCTGCGTCCCTCGGGTTTCCACTTTGTGGAAATGGGACGCAGTGATCGTGACGACAAGTGGCCAACATGCAACGCTTCCAACGCTGGTTGCTGTCCAAGTTATGTCGCGTGCTCTCCCTCTCTTCTTGAAAGCAGAGGCCAACTTTCTCTCTCGTCTTCGCTTCATCGCGAACACCACCCCGGTGATCTTCCATTCCCTCAACAATGTCGACTCTCACCGTCCCGGAGCCAGTGCCCCCGTGGCCGATGACTGCAAGCAGCTCCGGAGAGCCTTTGCAAGTTCTCTCCGTAAGACTAAAGATAAAAAAACCTGCATTCCCAATTTATCATTCACAGATAAAATTGTACAATATTGGGAATATTTGCGGAAGCGTAAATGATTGGTACATACCTTAAGCTATTGATGAAATTCTGTTAAATGCGGAAAATCCAAACCTCAAACGAATGCGCGCGCAATGCGGAATCACTAGACCTAGACGTCATGTTCCACTACCCAATACCCCTCAAAACTGATGATGTGTTTTCTAAAGTGATATGATTTGGTGTAGACGACCTAACTTATTTATTATGTTTCTTATATTACCAATGTCTTCCATCAAGGCCAATATGGTAATAAATAAAACCGGCAGTTGCCACATAATCAATTTGGGTGATAAATCAAGTAATAGATCGGAATCAATTTAGGAAACTGAATATGGGATTATATAATAGGTAATATATATTATTATTTAAAAAAATATTATAACATTCTCCTACTGGGTCCTGACATTCCATTAAAGAGATATTAACCCAAACACACATAAACTTCATGCTAAATAAAGCACATGAATCACGAAGATAAGTCCTTTTAGAGGCGAGTATTATTTTCCTTGTATCACAATATATTTCATCAGCCTGTATATGATAACATGATTGTTTTTTTAGAATAATTGAATGTATACAACTTTATTAAGAAAAACATCATAATGAATAAAAATCTCATAAATTCTTCCATATAATGAAAAATTTATACGATTGGACTAATGCCCATTATGACTACATGATCCTTATAATTTATTAGTGACATGCCTTTAGTTAAAGAATCAGCTATCATCAATTCAGTACTTACGTGTTTTATGACCACTTTCTTCTCCTTAACATGTTCTTTGATGGCCAAATACTTGATATCGACGTGCTTGCTTTGACTACCATTTTTGTGGTTCTTAGTCATCAAAACTACAGTTGAATTGTCACAAACATTTTTAATGGCCTAGCAATGGAATTTATAACTCTAAGTGCTGATATGAAACTTTTCAACCATACACCATGTGAGGTCACCTCAAAATGGGAAACGAATTCAACCTCCATAGTGGAAGTGGCAACCAAAGTCTATTTCGCACTCCTCCAAGACACAACTCCACCAACAAACATAAAAATATATCCTAATGTTGATTTACGGGAATCAACGTAGCTAGAAAAGTTTGAATCCGAGTAATCAATTATCTCCAGATTGCTAATCCATCTATACATAAGCATGTAATCCTTTATACCTCGAAGGTACCTCATCACCATCTTCATAGCTCTCTAGTGGTCCATACCTGGATTACTCTGATATTTGCCTAACATTCCCACAGCAAAAGTAATGTCAAGTTGAGTACAAACATGAGCATACATCAAGCTTCTGACAGTAGAAGCATATGGGATGTTCTTCATATGTTCCCTTTTAAAATCGTTCTTCAAGCATTAGTTTAAATTAAACCTATCACCCTTCATAATGGGTGCTATACTCGGTGAACAATCTTTCATTCGAAATCTCTTTAAGACCTTATTGATATAAGTTTCTTGAGATATTCCTAATATACCTCCAGATCTATCCCTATGGATCTTAATGCTAATGACATAAGATGCATCACTTATATCCTTTATATAAAAAATCTTAGAGAGATTATTTCACCTCATGTAGCAATTCTTTATCATATGTTGCAAGTAAAATATCATCCATTATAGGACAAGAAAACAAAACTTGCTTCCATTAACCTTATGTTATATACATTGATCCATGATATTTTCTACAAAACCAAGTGAATAAATGACTTCATGGAACCTCAAGTATCATTGGCAAGATGCTTGTTTTAAGCCATATATAGTCTTCTTAAGCTTGTACACCAATTGCTCCCCAGCACTAGAGAAGAATCATTCTGGTTGTTTCATGTAAACCACTTCTTCTAGTTTTTCATTAAGGAATGCTATTTTCATATTCATTTAATGTAACTCTATATTAAAATGAGTAAACAACGCCAAAATATTGCGTAGAGAATATTTCTTAGATACAGGAGAAAATGCCTTCGTGTAATCGATTTCCTCTTTTTAAGTGAATCCCTTGACAATGAGTTTGGCCTTATATCTCTCAATGTTACCTAATCTTTCTTAGTTATGAAGATCCATTTACAACTAATGGCTTTCACATCATCAGGCAACTCAACTAAATCCCAGACCTTGTTAGATGCCATAGAACTCATCTTTTCTTTCATGACATTGTACCACAAATTGGATTTGTTACAACTCATGGCTTGTGAAAAAGTTTCCGGGTCATTTTCAACTCCAACATTATATTTAGATTTTTGCAGATACACAATGTGGTCACTAGGGATTGTTGATTTCTTTGTTCTAGTAGACCTCATAAATGTTGCATCAACATTCTTCTGAGGAGTTTGTTGTTCAACGCTTTCTAGTAATTGTTGAATAGTTGGGTTTACCGAATTAATATTAGCAGGTTGTGGATCATCAGTGATTGGTTATTCGATAGCTGATTGGACTAAATGAGCGTTTTAAACACCAACCAATCCAATACATGAGGTGGAAGGTTGAGTATCTAAATGATCTTCTTTAGAAACAAGGTCTTTGAATTGATCGCTCCCACTAATCAAGTCATTCTCAAGAAATTTAGCGTCTCTTGATTCCATAAACCTAGTGGTATGAGATGGACAATAAAACTTATATCCTTTAGACTTTTCAGCATATCCAATGAAATACCCACTTAAAGTTCTTCGGTCTAACTTTTTTCTAGTAAGTTGTAAACTTTCACTTTAGATGGGCATCCTTAAATGCATACATGTTGCAAACTTGGTTTCCAACATTTGAATAACTCAAAAGGCATCTTTGAGACGGCCTTGGTTGGAACTCAATTTAATATGTACACTGTTGCTTTAAGAGCCTTAGTTCACAAGGACTTAGGAAGTTTGGAGCTACTAAGCATACTCCACATCATGTCTAATAAAGTTCGGTTTCTTCTTTTTGCTACACCATTCTAGTCTGGAAAACCAAGTATAGTGTACTGGGCGATAATCCCATGTTCTTCAAGAAACTTCGCAAATGGACTAGGTGCTTGTCCATCTTCTGTGTATTTAACATAATATTCTCTACCTCTATTTGATCTCACGATCTTAATTTGTTTGCTGCATTGTTTCTCTACTTCAGTTTTAAATACCTTAAAGGCATCCAATGCTTTGTATTTATTATAAAGTAAGTAGAGATACATGAATCGCGAATAATTATCTATGAAAGAGATGAAATATCTTTGACTATTTGAGTCCATATCTAGACTAGCAATATTTGTATATATGATTTATAATATTTATGTACTCCTCTTGGCACATTTCTTTGACTTATTGGTCTACTTTCCCTTTATGTAGTCCACATAAGGCTTATAATCAGTAAAGTCCAGAGCACTAAGTACTCTGTTATTTACTAATCTTTTAATTTTATCCATGGAAATATGTCCCAATTTTTGGTACCATAACATAGAGGAATCCCCATTTAAGACACATCACTTTATGCTAGCATTATCTTGAACGTGTATCGCATTATAAAATGGCATTGTCTTATAAATTAATTCAAAAAATATAATCAGACAAAATACCACTCCTAACAATTTCAGATTTATACGATAAACTGAATGTTGAATCTGAAAATTCAAAGGAGTATCCCATTGGTACAAGTCTTGAAATTGTGAAATTGAATTCCTAGAAAAATTGAGAATATAAAAGGTCCTTTCTAAATCTAAAACAGAGCTACTATTGAGAACTAATGTATATATCCTAATAGCTTCCACACGCGAGCACATCTTATTTCCTGAATAGATATTTTGTTCACTTTCCATTGGTTTTTGCTAGTTCTGAAAATCCTGTAAGGAATTTGAAATGTGGATTGTAGAACTAGAATCAATCCACCAAGTGTTGTGACACGTATCAACCATATTAGATTCATAACAAACACATGAGAGAGGGTGACCTTTCTTCTAGGGCTAGGCATTGAATTTTGCGCAATCCTTCTTCATTTGCCTCTCCTTTTTATAGAAGAAGCACTTGGATTCTTTCTTTATGCTAGCTTGGAGATGTATTTTACCTTTTCCCTTTTCCTTGCCTTGCCCTTTACACTTATCTTGTGTTGCCATATGAGCACTTTCTCCCTTTTCCATGAGCAACATCTCTTCCTCTTGAACACACATTATCATGAGTTCATTGATTGACCATTTAGCATCATGTGTGTTGTAAGAGATCTTAAAGGGGCATACTCTTCTGGGAGAGTGTTCAGGATATAGTATACAAGAAAGGATTTGGATATCTCAACCTTAAGATTTTTCAACTAAGCTGCAATGTCTCTCATCTTCATGATGTGCTCATGCATACCTCTTACACTAGTCAGCTTTAATGATGAGAACTTCATAATTAGGGTCATGGCATGTACCTTCTCTGAAGACTCAAATTGTGCACCAATAGCCTCCAGCAATTCTTTGGCATTGTTATGCTGAATGATTGAATCATGAAGGCTAATAGAAAGTTTTGCCTTTATGTGCATTACAATAAGGTGGTTGGACTGCTCCCATTGTGCATAAAGGGTATATTCAGCTGGAGTGCTTGCCTTAGTAAGAATAGGTGGTTTGTCTGACCGTATAACATAATAAATATCCATGCACCCCAGTTGGAGAAGAATTAATTTCCTCCATTCTTTATAGTTATTACAATTCAACTCGGTAACAATTATATTAGAACTAATTGTAGGTGGTAAGATTGCATCATTATTAAAGGAAAACTTATGTATCGATATATTTGAGGCAAATAAACTTAAATCATGTTTTACCAATGTAAAACATGTTATAAAATATAAATCAAATAGCATCAAAAACTGCTTGTGGGCTAAGTTTCTAATTTAAATAGATTCATAACTACTATATGATAAAACTATCAAATTACATTCCCTTCATTAATTCCTATGGGTAAATTAAGAAAGATAAAATGACATTCATCCTAATTAATCACATTAATATTTTGAAAATTCCCGTGGAATAAAATTCATAATATTGATGTGACTAATCACAAAATCAATGTCTTTAACTATATGTAATCCAAAGGCTCTTAATGTATATAATTTAATATAATCAAAGATGTTGTGGCTAATCTTCAATTAATTAAATATATACAAATCACTAGACATTTGACTTCTTGAGCAAATATTCATAAATATTGCTCGTAGGAGCAAAATAGTAAAATCAAGTATAAAGGGGTAAAATTGCAATTTTACACATAAGGTCAGAATAAGAATTTCATTGGTAAAGGATATAATAGGAAATTTATGCCTAAAAGGACAATTATAAATTTTCACGCTCAAACGAGGTAAAATCGGAAAATTTCCTTGGCTAGGGCAAAACCATAATTTTATTTTATGCAAAGGGGCAAGATTGGGATTTAAGTCGGCTAGGGAAAAACTGTAAATCTACACTGAGAGACCCCTTCGACTTGCGTGCAATGCACTCGTGCCATTGCACATGCCCGTTACAAAGGGTGTCCAAAAACCCAACTCAACTCGACTCAAACATGATCTGAACACGACCCGAACACGAAATAAATATGATATATATTTTGAGTCTTAATAGTGTTCGGGTCACAGTTATAAAATAAGTAAATAGCTATCTTTTGGGTTGGGTTAGGCCCAGAACATTGTTCAGCCCATGAACAAATAAATAGACTCTCACCCAAACCCTTCTCTCAACCAAACAAGATCACGCCTTCTCCTCTTCTCCTCCCGACAGCGACGACCACGCCTTCTCCTCTCGTCAACTTGGCCCCCGTCAATGACGACTGCACCCTCCTCTTGTCAACGCCGCCACCGTCAATCTCCTCTCGTCGACAACTGCACCCTCTTCTCGCATTCTAGGGTTTCGCTTCATAGTAAGATCTCATGGAACAAAAGTCTATATTTTGAGTGTCTCAATCTTTCTATTCTTTGGAATCGCTAGCATCATCAACGATTAAGTATATTTTGAGTGTCTCAATCGTCCCTGCTTAGTAATTACTACTTGTCGATTCAGGGGTTCTTGGAGTTTTTTTCGTTCTATCGTCGATTCGAGATGCTTTCATTTCTGCGTTGTCGCGGAGATTTTTGCCTTGGTATCATCGATGATTAAGTAGGGTTTTACCACCCCAAATACTACTTGAAGAAGATGTTATTTGGTTTGCCGTTTCGATTTTCGGTGCCATAGGTTGAGTATACAGTGCCTCTTGTGCGAGCGCTTAAATGGAATAGACTACATCTTTGGGTGTTTTCTTCGACCTCTAATGTCGTGATGTTAAGCTTGCTTGATGAACATCTAATGCGTTCTGATTAGTTTTTTCTCAGATTACAACAATAAATAAAATACATGCCGCGTAGGTTTTGGATTGTTTGTTTTGGTTGTAGAAGGTGATTCGCTGCTTCTGGACCTAGCTTGAGATGGAAGGATAGTTGGTCCTGCCTATCTTATAACTTAATTGCTCTCATTATTAACTAGTTTATTTTGACCCTTCATGTCAAAGTTTTTGTAGTAAGCTATTGTTTTTAGCATCGTCTAGGTTGCTTTTCAGATGAAATTTTTAGTTTTCCCTTTACTCTTTACTGGTAAGAGATGTGTGGGTCTGTCCTATGGCAGTCATGCAGGATGTCATTAAACATGTTGAAGCTATATTGGTCGCCATTCGCCAGAAACTTCTTTCATTTTTTGTTATTTCAGTTTGCATTCTTGTTTCCTACTCTTCCTCTCCATTTTCTCTACAAAGTGCTAAAAAGAAATTTGCAACAGCTGCTCAGGCTGTGGAGGTGCTGAACTTTACTCCTCTCTATTGAGTTTTTTTGGTTTCTGAAAAACAAAGATTTTTTTTATGCTGTTATTTTTCTTGGGAATTGTTGAATGTACCTTTGGTGAATTGAGATGGAAGGATGGCTGGTCCTGCCTACCTTGAAACTTAATCGCTCTCATTATTAGCTAGATATTTTGACCCTTCATGTCAAAGTTTTTGTAGTAAGCTATTCTTTTCCTTTTGCAGCACATGCTTGATTGTGAAGCGAAACCCTAGATTTTGACACTGTTGAACTACCCCTCTCCTGAATGCTTTAGCAAATTCTTTTGATCTCTCTCTCTCTCTCACTCTCTCAGCACATGCTTGAGTATACTTCAAATTTTCTATTGTAAGTTTTAGTGCTTTAGGAAGCATCATTGCACTAAGCTATAATACATTCTTGTTTAAAAGATTCTTGTTGCATTCATATCAGTTCTTTTTCCGCAAGCTGCCTATCCTATGCAATACTCTTGACATATGCAGTTTTACTAATTTGTAGGTTCGTGAGCAAGGAAAATTTTAGAGAAACACATTAAAAGGCCATTTTTTGATTCAAAGTAAGTTTTGGGGAACTCTTTTCGGCTATATTTGGCCCACTAGCCTCATTTTATTTTCCTAGTCTATCATCTGCCTGTAACATGGCCTATATCATGGTTGAACTTGCTTTTTTTATTGTGTTTGGACAATGTGGAAAGGGTTTCCTCTGTGAGTACAGGAAATAAGCTGTGTGTGAGCCCGTGCTGCTGTGTTGTAGCTTTTGCTGCACTAGTTGTGTTGTAATAGTATATTAGAAACCTAAGCTCACTCCAGTCCTACTGTATCCTCATATTTTGGACTATTCAGTTTTGTTGCCTTATGCCATCTTATATGTGTAACTAATTATTTGGTAGGAAATGGTATGTCTTAAGTCAATTATCTCGTACTCTATTTGATATAGTAATTGGTAACACTTGGAAATTACAGATATGGAGAACTTGCTGAAGGAATGGGCGTTGAAGACTTTGAGTGAGGGAAGTGATGGTTGAGTGATACATTTTATCTCGTAAGGTGAGAAATTCATATCCTTTTTTTTTTTTGTGATAAAGTAATACAAACAAATTGAGTGTTAGCATATTTTAACTTGAGGGTGATGCAATGCATTCAAAAAACTTCGAATGTGTTATGGGGTGTATATATATGGAGAATGGTGCATTTTAACCATTTCTTTTCCTAATAAATATTATGTGGGTATCGAAAGCATGTATGTCTTGCCTGGTAAATGAATTTGATTTGTGTATGGAGTTATCGCATTTTCAGATTTTAGTGTTCTCAGTGTTAATTGTAGCCCTCACTAGCAGGATGCTATTTTCGACATTTGTATAGTTTTTCTTCATATGTTAATAGGCTCCAGTTCACTGTAGAGAATCTAAAATTTTCAAAGGAAAAGGACAAAAAATGAACTTAAAGATCCAGCTTTTATCAATGATACGCCACTGGTTAGAGTTCTTAAATTTTCTTTTCATTGGCTTAGTTGCTGCAACAATTATCCTTTCACCTTTAGTTGGCATTATTTTTACTGGTCATTTCTTTTGCATCAAGGAGGCACCAACTAATACAATGGAAATGTTGCTTCACATTTTGGCTCATTTTACCTTCCATATCCCTGTCATCTTGCACTTTAGTTCATGGATAAGAGGTGGACAAAGATAGCATGCTAACATCAACAAAATCTTGATTTTGGCTTATGGGAATGGTATTTTTCTCTTAACATTCAACATATTTTCAAAGTGCGAAGCTGTATAGGCTTATGAATTTTGTTGCTAAATTGCCCCTCTCACATTGCACATTTTTGTTTCAGGTTTCTTTTATGCTGATTTTGTTGTTGGGTCTTTGAAGATTTTTTGAGTTAATATTATTGGGGGCAAAAAGAGAAAAATTGTGCTAAATTAGAGGTAAAAATTGATCATTTGTTTTAATCTTGCAAAGAAATAGCATGATTTCACAAGATTTGATTGGGCTGTATGCTTGAATGTTTCGTACTCTATTGCTACTGTTTTTTTATGCCTTCTTAATGCTGATTAAGGGTTTGGCACACTAAAAATTATTGAAATAATAATTTGCAGGCTCTAAGTGTTATAAATAAAACGATTGCTATATGTCTTCAGTTGGTGATTCTAATGTTACAAATAGAATAAGAAAATCTGCAATGTGTGCACATTTTAAAGAGATTTCTAGTGAAGAAAAGGTTGAGTGTTTATATTGCAAAACCCTTATTGGTTGTTCTAGTGGTCAAGGTACTTGTTCAATGTATCATCATCTAGCTAGATGTAAAAAATATCCATATGCAGATGCTGGAAAAAGGAAAAAAATTGCCTCAGGTCAAGTTGTTGGGGTTGGTAGTTCATCGAGTTCATGGAAATTTGACCAAAATGCAAGTAGAAAAGAATTAGCAGTCATGTTTATTCTTAGTGAATTGCCTTTTAAGTTGGTAGAGCATGAGGGATTTCGTCGATTTGTGAATAATATCTAGCCAACTTTCTTAATCCCAATTCACAACACATTGATGCGCGATTATTATGATTTATACATAGAAGAAAGAAGTAAATTGAAGAAATATTTCTCCAAAACATCTCCTAGAGTATGTCTAACAACTGACACATGGACTTCTTGTCAGAATTTGAGTTATATGTGTTTGACTGCTCATTTTGTTGATTCCAATTGGAAGTTGTAGAAAAAGATATTAAATTTTTGTCAAATTTCGAGTCATTCTTCCGAGATAATAGGAAAAGCAATTGAGAAATGTTTGATTGATTGGGGAATTCATAATATTTTTCTGTTACTGTGGATAATGCTAGCTCGAATGACTTGGGAGTTCAATATCTGAAAAAAAAATTCTAAACTCTTAGGACTCTCTATTATTGAGAGGTGAGTTACTACATGTGAGGTGTTGTGCTCATATATTAAGTTTGATTGTGAGAGGGGGGTTGAAAGACATTAATGATTCCACCGCTGGAATACATTCTGCTGTGCGTTATGTGAGGTTTTCTCCTAGTAGGCTAAGAAAGTTCAAGAGTTATGTTGAGCTAGAAAATATTGAGTCCAAGAGTCTTTTATGTTTGGATGTGGAACTCGTTGGAACTCTATATATATGATACTAGAATCGGCTTTGAAGTTTGAAAGAGCTTTTAGTCATATGGAACTTCGAAATAGCAAGTATGCTGAAGAGCTTTCCAAGGTGAAAGTGTTACCTATTAGTGAGGATTGGAAATTTGCCCATTTCTTTCTTCTTTTTCTGAAGTTGTTTTTTGATACAACTATAAAAGTTTTGGGTTCTTCTTATATCACTAGTAATAACATGGCGAATGATGTGTTTGGGATTTATATGATGATTGAAAGATATTGTGGAAATGAGGACCAAAGTTTGCAAGAAATGGCCAAGAGAATGAAGATTAAATTCATGAAGTATTTTGGCAATATCAACAACATCAATCTCACTTTATTCATTGTTTGTGTACTTGACCTACGACATAAGTGGGATTATGTGAAGTGGATGATTAGTCATGTTTATGATAGCAAGTAGGCTGAAACTTTACAAAAAAAAGTTATAACATCTTTAATGCTAATGTTTGAGCAATACCGCACAGATGTGTGCCTGCAAAGCAACCCAATCCTAAAAAGTACAAGAATGGTAAGCATGTCAAGGTCCCCCATGGTTGGTGCTAATATTATGACTGAAATGTATTTTAGCCAAACCAGATATTAATATTTGGATGAAAAATCTGAATTGGACAAGTACTTGGAGGAAGCATGTGAACGTTATAACTCTAAATTTGATATCTTAAGTTGGTGGAAAGTAAATTCATCGAGATATCCCATCCTTTCTACCATTGCTCGAGATATCTTGGCTGTTCCCATTTCGACTGTAGCATTGGAGGCTACATTTAGCATGGGAGAACGTGTGCTTGATGTGTTTCATAGCTCCTTAACCCCAACCATGGCGGAGGCTCTTATATGTGGTCAACATTGGTTGCAATCCGTGCCACTTTCATGTTCAATTGAAGAGGACTTAGAAGAACTTGAAATCTTTGAGTCAGGTGAGAAAATATGGTTGTAAAATATCTATACCTTTCTTTATTTCAATGCATATATTATTTCTCATTTTTATCTTGAATTTATTGTAGAGTTGCCAGCTATGACTATGGAGCCAAACTCGATATTGACTTCTCTTGATGATTGACATTCTTGTAAGCAATGACATTAAATTGACTTTCTTCATGTTAATATTACCACCCTTAGGTAGCTGCTAATTATGTTGCTATGGTTTCATTTGGACAAATATTTGACAGGTATGAGATATCTTTCTTTTGTTGCACTCTATCAATTTATTTTTCGCGTAAATCAGTCTCCATGATCTAGGATTAGTTTGAGATTTGGAAGCATCTTTGTTACTCATGGATTATCATAGGTCTTATGATTATCTATTCAACCTTTTCCTTAGCTAATAATGCTTCTGCACATATTCTTAAATAAAGCCATCTTTTTAGTTGCAGGCTGCAATTTGCAGCAGAGTATCAGTTGGTGACTCTTCAACTGGAACTTCATTACCGTACATTATTGCTCTTCTTTGCATATATCATAGGCTTTGTTCCAAATTTTTAAATTTAATATACTGAACAATGTGATGTTTGCCAGGCCACTTGTATATTCTTGAAATGTGTAAACTTTTCAATTGTTAATGCGTCTTGAAAAGTGTTTTTAGTTGTTGTTGTTGCTATTGCTGATTTTAATTAAATTAATCAGCATAAAAAACGAGCTTACAAAACCTTAAATTTTTTTGCAGCATTTTTCTTGAAAATGTTAAGATGCTGAGATTGGAACGTAGTGAAGTCTTGGCCAAGCTTTAAATGGCATCAGCAAAGGAGCAACTTTGGAGAAAGGGCAGCTAATACGTTGTATTAATGCTAATGACCAAACTATATTTTCAACAAATAGATGGACCACTCTTCTACTATATTTTCAATTCTCTGCTGTACTATTCACTCGGTGGATGGACCTTTTTTTCCTTTGAAACATGAAAAGAAAACTGCAATGAAAATGAAAATGAGGCAATTAGATAACGTGCTTTGTCCACTTGGTTGTTTATACTTATGATGTACGCTAGACTTTCATGTTTTATTGTGCTTTAGATGTTGGATGATGGAGAATGCTATGAGTTTTTTATTTGATGGCATGCGTATAATTGAATTTGACCTGCTGGCTTGAACCCGACCCAACCTGATTTCCTTCTTCGTGTTTCATGCCTTTTGGGTCGGGTCCAGGCCAGAGCACACGAGCCTTCTTGTTCGGGTCGAATCGGGTAATATCAAGACCCGACCCAACTCGACCCATTGACACCCCTACCATGATGTACAGTCAAATAGCAAGTGATCTAGGATTTTTTTTTTTTTAAACAAACCTGAATTATTTGGAAAATATTTTTCTAAAAGTTTATAAAAATAGATGAACCAGAATTTTTTTTGTTTTGCACGGAGATGTTTAAACATAATTTTTTTATTGATAGTGAAAATATGTTTTATTGACTAATTATTTTAAATAACATAACCAATTGTTCTTTGGAAATTTTTTTTTGAATCATTCAATTTTCGCGAAACAAACAGAGTCTTGATAACATAAATCTTGATTTTATTGAGGAGATGTAAATTGAATTTTTTAAATCATTTGCAAGTATTCAAATAAATCTGAGAACTACTTTGTTAGTTGGATTCTATAAAATGCTTTCCGATTTGAATTCTAGCATCATATCATTGACATTGCTTTTACATAGGCAATTAGATTAGATTTCATGTACAAGTAAGTTACAAGTAGATGAAATAAATCAGCTTTTCAGTTAAAAGAAAAGAAAAGAATGTGTAACCTGATCATGAAGTTTTATTAAAGTTATTTTAGAACAACCCATGTGTATGTGTAATTTTCAAAGGATTAAATAGGAGAAAAGAAATAATGGTACTTATGTTTAGTTGTGTCCACGGAAATTTTTATTTGTTTGGAAGTAAAATCTAGTCAAAGGATAATTAAGACCGTTAAAGGAGAAAAAGGAAAGGGTGGCGCTAGCATTACGGCACCGTAAGATACAATTTCCAATGGTGCTGTTGAGGCCTCCCGTTTCATTTCGTAAAGATGGGCATATCTTTTCATTTAAGTGATGTTTTAAATTTGCTCTAAAATTATCTATTTCCTTACGTTGTTTTTTCTTTCTCGTGTTTAAGAAATCTCACCTGGTGGGATTTAGGTTTATGCAAACAATTTCATTCCCAATTTCAAATTTATGCAATCGGTACAGTATGGGTATGTTACACGTTTTGAGTATTGCACCTATCCACTACTTACCAACTCACCCATCCACTTAGGAACTATTTGGAATTTGTTTTTTGAAGTTGGAAGAAAATAATTTACTATTCTTAAATGAGTTTAAGTTCCCTCTTACTTTATATTTCTATTTTTTTTGTATTGATATTTTACCTTGAGTATTTTGTTGCTCATATTATTTTGTTGCAATTGCTATTTATCTTGATTTTTGTAGAAAGAATGACGCAAAAATTAAGAAGAAGAAACGGTTTCGGGTAGATCCTAGAATCGGACCAAGCAAATCCAAGACAATCAGGATAGATTCTATGTTCTAAAAACTGAAATTGGCTCTAATAGAATAGATTCCAGGTTTTAGATTAGAAACTTACTCACTTTGGAATGGATCACCTTTAATGGAATTTCCCTCCAATCCCACCAAGTAAAACTTTCCAATTCTAATTTTTCCAAGAAACCGATTAAACAAAAGGAAAAGTGGTTGCTTAAAGATTTGATAAGTAGTTAATTGCCAATTTTACATATGTGTCCCTCCATATAAAAACTTCTAAATAGATTATTAGGAAACAGATTACTTCAACAATAGAAACCCTAGATTCCCAGTTTCTTTCGGCATGGAATACCAAATACATACATGCATATGCATTCCTTAGCAGCTCAAAATGTTTGTTTTGTTCCTAATTACAATCCTTAGTAGCCATATTGGTGGGAACATATGCATTCAAGTTTGATTTGCAAGAGAAAAGTGGAGCATGTGGCTCTCTTCATAATAAAGTACTAATTATAGACAAAAGATTACATATTCTCCTACTCGTCTCTTTCATAAACTTTCTGATCAAGGCGTGGAATGAGCATAACTTCAAGCGGGCTCGCCTTTATATTCAACAAGCCAGGGCAGTCGGTCATGTCCACGGCTTCATCTGAGACTGTGCCGATCTCAAAACTTTGCAGCAAGCTAGCCAGCGTCAAGTGCACTGTGTGAAGAGCCAGTGAGGTTCCAGCGCAGGACCTCCTCCCCGCACCAAAGGGGATGAACTCGAAATTCTGACCTCTCAGGTCCGCATTCTCATGGGTCGTGAGGAACCTCTCGGGCTCGAACTCGTCTGGGTTGGACCATACACGCCCGTCCCTCTGTATTTTCCAGATGTTCAACAGCAAACGCGTACCTAACCGATCACAGAGTGTAAGAGCTTTTGCAGAAAAAATGTGCAAACGCGAAAATTTTACACAGATATTGAGGAATGAAGATACAAATCAAAATCATAGAAAGTTTGGCAAATGGAAAAGTGGGCCTGCCCTCTTGACTCAATGGAAACACTGAAATTCCAAGGTCACATGCGAAAGAGTGCAAAGACTCGTACAGAGATTTTGTCATCCATCGTTGTACAACTCACATCCATCACGGGAACGTCGGTAGTTGTAATTTGAAAAGTTAACCAGTTATACAAATTAATGATGATGAGTATAGCTTGTATTAAAGGAGGATTCCACGGGCTGTACATTTAAAACTAATCCAACTCTTTTCCGCAAAATCTTGATAGCAGATGTCTGAACTTTTTTTGTTGGTACTGAATCGTAATGCCATGTAGCAATACAGTCCATTCTTGACCCCTTGATGAAGATATGGACCTCACTCTTAGTGAACTAACTCAGTCTATCACGTCGATTTTTAGAGTATGTTTTTCATGCCAAAGAGACCATGCTATATATACATGTCCTATGTGCAATTGATTTATGCTGAAATACAAGGGTTGTTAAAAAATTAAACCAAATTCATAAATATTGCCGGTGTTGAGACTATCATTTAACTACCGAGTTGCCATTATCTCGATACCGATATCCCAGAATTGATACTGAAGACTTTTTGGTACCTAAATTGAAGAAGAGTCATCATTGTTGCATTTCTTTGGAGAAATCTATTTGTATTTCTATATTGTGACAGTCGGTATTTCAAGGTATAATCTATATCTTGTAAATTCTTAGGAATTTATCTTCTTGGAACACCAATTACATTTCTGAGTTATTTAGTTTTAGAGTTATGTATCAAGCCTATAAAATGCAAGTCTTGTAATTGTTTTTGATAAGGTGAAATGTGAATTAAAAAAAGAAGCCTATCTCCTTCTTTTCTTTACATGAGTTGTGAGTGTTATTGATTAGAGTATTTCACCTTCAAAAATACTTCCATCAAATTGGTATCAAAGTTGCATATGTGACTTTTATTAAAATGGTATCAAAGCATACGGTTTGTGATCATAGCCTCAATAAATAATCAATTTCCTCTTCAATATTCTTGTCTTACAAAATATAACTATGGTAATTGGGTTGTTAGAATGAAAACTCTACTCGATGCCTATGGTTCATGGGAGTTTGTCAATACTTTCTATGATGAGCACCTCGAAATAGAAGCAAAGGAATGCCTTAAAGAAGGTTTGAACGAAAGATCAATATAGCTTGTCAATCATCTATCAAGCTTTGCATGATTACATGTTCGAAAAAGTTTTGAACGCCACTACTGCTAAGGAGGCATGGGAAATTCTTCACAACACATATCAAAGAGTATAAAAGGCAAAGGAGAAAATCAAAGGGAAGCCTTATTTGAAGAAGATTCCAAAATTCCTATTGAAAGTAAAGGTACTAAGGCTTTGTTTGTTTCGCTAAAAATGTAGTGTTTCTAAAAAGTATTTTTTGGTGTTCGGCTAAATTTTGAAAATAAAGTGCTGATGTTCTGTAAGGAAAATATTTTCCTTAATATATTATTTTTAATAATTTTTTATTATTATATTTTTAAATCAATTTTCAATTATATTTATTTTTTAAAAAATTGTATTTAAATTATTTTTCTTTTTTTTTCATCTCCTTCTTCATTTGGCCGGTCGCCGGCCACGGCATCACCGGTCGCAGGCGAGTTGGAGCCTCACTATAGGCCGACAAGGCTCTAGCTCACCAGATCCTAGCGAGGTTGAGCTAGCCCAACACCAGCAACCTGGGTGGGGCTCGAGGTCACTAGAGGTTTGCCGAAACCTCCAGCAACCTTTGGCGAGGCTCAAGCCTTGCCTAGGTCTCTAGATTTGGTGAGGCCCGAGCTCGCCTAAGGCTAGTTCGACGAGCTTGGACCTCGCCAGATCTACCAAATCAAGTAGGGCTCAAGCCTTGCTCGAGGTAGCCGGAGATTTGCCAACCTTCAGCAACCTCGGGCGAGGCTCGAGCCTCGCCTAGGTTGCTAGATTTCAGCGAGGCCCAAGCTCATCGGTGTTAGGTGAGCTCAGCCTCACCTGATGAGGCAAGGTGGAGCCTCGCCACAAGCCGGTGAGGCTTGACCTCATCGGGATTTGGTGAGCTACATTTATGAGTTATTTAGTTTTAGAGTTATCTACCAAGCCTATTAAAATGCAAGTCTTGTTATTGTTTTCATTAAGGTGAAATAAGGTAAATTAAACAATGAAGCCTATCTCTCTCCTTCTCTTCTATGTGTGAGTTGTGAGTGTTTCACCTTAAAAATTACTCCCATCAAATTATTATCAAAGCTGCACCTCTGATGTTCAACAAGGGCCATGTACCTGCAGGAATGGAGAAGCCGGCTGAGAAGGTGCACTCTTCCATGGACCTTCTAAGACCATTCACCGGCGCTGGTGGATACAAACGCATTGCTTCCTTGAAGATGGCTTGGAGGTAGGTCAAGTTCTTAACATCGGACTCTTCCACGGGTCTGCTCCTGCCGACATGGGTGTCTAGCTCTTGTTGTGCCTTCTTCAATGCATGGCGATTGTTCATTAGCAGGGATAGTGCCCAAGTGAGGGCCACCGTCAAAGTATCGGTCCCTGCTATTATCATGTTCTACACTCCAGAAAATATGGGATTAATCATGTGCTTCAACAAGAAAGGGTGAAATATGTCAGATTATGATGGTGACATGGTTGAGATCAAACGTGATTTTGATGTCATTTCCTATTTAAACCATTTAAACACAGTATTTATAATTGAACTTGTATCAAACTAGATTCACACTCTCCAAATCACCTTACCCCAATTCCAAACTATCCCTACCAACGATGATTATTTAATCAGGTGAACAAACGGTCTCACGTATACTGCCAAAAAAAAAAAAATCAGAAAAAGATTCTCTGTTCTTACGGTCTTGGATCCCTGTGCCATTTTCTCTGTCATTTATTTTCTCCATTGATTCATTCTGGGGAAGTCATTCGGGGACAGAAAGGAGGAAGTTTTTATACTGCACCACAGGTCATAATCTGGTGGATGAAGGCGCAATGAAAAAGTGTATAAATGAAAAAGTCTATCAGGGATTATAAATGAATACAAAATGTCAACATCAGTACGCTGTTAGTGGACAGAATAATTCGGGGTAGGAAGACCTTTAGGTGCTCCCAATTTAAAACATTTTGTATATTCCAAAGATTAGTTTTGATTTTTGTATGAGTACCAATGGGTGACAATGTTGTCTTTTTCCAAATCCGATGATCGCCATCGCTCCTCGAGCACAAAAAAGATCTACCTAAGAGCATCTGGTATCTGCTCTCGAAAAACGAACTAAAACTGGTTGTTCGGCAGATACTGAAACTAGATTACTGCATAATTTGAGACTTTTATTGGATGTTAAGGAAAATAAAAAGAATACAGCCGCTTGTTGAAAGACCCATTTGCAAACGATGGTACATCTTAGTTTACTAATTTAGCAGATCAATCGTAATATATCTTGCATCGCTCTTCCTGCGGAGTTTCTTACAGCAACTAAAAATTTTTCGTTGACCAGATTGGAACTAATGATTCTCTTTCTCCAAAAATGTAGGTAGTTCACGCCAAGTTTAAATGTTTCTTGAGTACTGGCCAACATCTGGTGGAAACTTTTGATATGATCAAATTGTATTTATAAAAACATGTGAAAAGGTAATAAGCATGTTATCACTTAATTATAAGTGGATTGTAGTGAAAATACTATACTTCTTCTGCTTATGAATGAAATGACTCCCAACAAAATTGCATTCATGACAACGCTAAAGGTTTTCAAGTATTGATGGGGCAGAAGCTTTAGTGAATGCTTTAGCATGACTTCAGATCAACTTTTGTGCAGACGGTTCTAGTTTCCAAACAATATAAGCTAGAATTACTCACCAAACAAGTCGCCTTTATAACTGTATCGGCGTCGAAATCTGGAAAGTTTCTATCTTCGAGGGTGTTAATCATCAAATCCATGAAATCTTGCTCTCTATCGCCTTCGGGGCAGGACCACCTCTTCCTTTTATGCTCTTCTAGCCACCCCTGAGCCAGAACATCCAACTCTTTCGCGGTCTTGTCCATTGATGGTTTATAGCCACCTAAGTCCAACCAGCCGAGAGCTGGGATTGCATCTGACAACACGAGGGCCCCAAACAGATGAAAAAACCTCGTGATCAATCTTTTGCACCTATTTGCTTCGGTGTTGTCGCAGTCAGCATTTGAACCACTGTATCTCTTCCCTCCTACCATTTTCACTGATATATTGAGCATCAGGTCTGCTAGCCAAGACTTCATTTCCACCAAGACCCCACTTCTGGGCTTACCCTTTTCGATCCAGGCCTTGAACAAGTCTTTAATCACCGTCTCAACCTCAAAAACTCGTGTGTGCTTCAGTGAGTCAAGCCGGTTGTTCGAGAGGAGCTCAATCATCACAATCTTGCGCATATCTCGCCAGTATTCTCCAGAAGGACTGAAGCCAAACATGGCACCGTTGTAGCCCATGAGCCTCGTGGCAGTGATCATCAGCCGATCCGCGAAGGCCTTGTCATGGACGGTGAGACACTCCTTGGCTACTTCCCAACTGCTCACAACGATCGCTCGATGAGACCCTAATCTTATGGCAAAAGTTGGCCCATACTTTTCGGCATGGTACCCAACTTTTTGTGAATCAACTCCTTACTGCCAAAGAGAGGAAGGTGGCCGAAAATTGGCCAACCACCTTTGGCTTCAGGCACATCGCGATGGTCTTTGGACTTGTGAGATCGGTAGAGAGAGATGGCCTTCAGCAGTGCCAAGGTTGAGATGAGAATTATCAGCAACTCAATCAGAATTGGCATGATGAATGATTCCTGAAGTATAGCAGGACAGAGTCTATCTGGAAAAATTTCCTTTCAAGAGCTCCTTTGCTGCTTTCCTTGCGGTTTAGTCAGACGGAGTTGCATATATTTTAAATGAAGTGCTCAGATCCTCTGTCTTTTTTTTTTTTTGGAAGCTTGAAGCGTGAGGGGATAATTGCTCGCTATTAAATATATCTCCTGTGGCAGGCTGATCATCACTTTCTTCTTTTCCTTTTTTTTTCGGTCCTTTTTTAACTCTTAGCACACTCAAACTTCCCTGGAACTTACCGTCCCAATCCTCGGCCCTCCCGAGAAGATTAGGAATTGAATTCCTCAGCTTCACCTTCCCCTTCCCCTGCGGCTTTTGCCTAATTATTTTGATCACGTGCAACAAAATACGGTGAAGTCGGGGGTACTTCACTGTTCAAGCTGATGATTCATCTCATATCAGTAACTTTTCATATGAAAACTTACCAGAAACTGTAGCTGCCTCGGATTGTTTGTTAGTCCTGTAAGTACTCAGTTTTGGTTCTGTTTTGTTCTCTGGTAGTCTCATACGTTCAATTCTGGTAGGAATCTTTCGATTTTTATTTCGAGGGGACATACATCTCGTCCTGTTCAAGGGCATGAAAAAGGATTTCCAAATTGTGCATTGCTGCCATGAACACAAAAAATAGGCATAATAACAGTGGGAGTGCCAAAACTTGGCATGAAGGGACACTTAAGTGCCAAAACTTACAAACGGTATACTTAAGTGACGGCAAGAAAATCCAGCCAAAATGCCGATGTGGCATTTTTCCGACGATATGGGTTGAAACGGCGTCGTTTTTGTGGCTACCGTAGTGAAGTAAACCTAAAATGGCGTCATTTTGGGTGTTGATGTGGCCATAGCACCTAAAACGATGCCGTTTGGACTAATATTAATAAATATTAGTTAAATAATATTCAAAGAGAAAAATTTAAAAAAAAAAAAAAAAAAGGGGGAGGGGGAGCAGGTTGTCGTCGTTGCCCCATCGCCGGTGGGGTGGTGGCAACGGACGGCAAGGGTCGGTGACGCCTGGGTGCGGGTCGGCGACCCTCGCCGATCGGCGGCAAGGTTCGGATGGCCCTCGCTAGACGCTAGGAGAGGGCGATGACCCTCTCCCAAATCTGGGCGAGGGTCGATCGCCTTCACCTCGGCTTGGGCGAGGGTCGCCGACCCTCACCCCAGCGCTGTTGGAAACTTAGCGGCACCGGGCGACTGCCCTCTCCCGGAGTCTAGCGAGGGCCATCCGGCCCTTGCCGCCGGTTGGCGAGGGTCGCCGACCAGCACCTAAGCGTCGATGATGAGGCTGCTCCCCCTCCCTCTTTTTTTAATTTTATTTTAAATTTTTGTTCTTTTAATATTTTAACTAATATTTATTAATATTATTCAAAACGGCGTCATTTTAGGTGTTGTGGCCATATCAACACCCAAAACGACGCCGTTTTGGATTTACTTTGCCACATCAGCCACAAAAATGACACCGTTTCGACCCCATATCGCTAGAAAAATGCCACGTCGGCATTTTGGCCAGATTTTCTCACGGTTGACACTTAAGTGATCCATTTTACTCCGATTTTGGTAATTAAATGTACCGTTTATAAGTTTTGGCACTTAAGTGTCCATCCGTGTCAAGTTATGGCACTCCCGGGATTAGTACCTCCAAAAAAGACGTAGACCATCACAGATTCTTACTGTAGATGCAAAATGTCATTGCTCCCTTGGCGCTAAGTGCCGTATGGTTTCTGCTTTAGATATTCTAACATATCTCGAGTGACCTGATCTTTGACCAATCTCCGCTGTCCAATGGTATAGAGTTTATGATGATAACCATGAATTAACGCCATCTCTTAAAAGCAGCCACCCGTTCGTCTTTCAATGTTAAGATATGGATAGATATAGTTATAGACAAGATAGCCACTTTGACTGTTATAGCACACTACAGAAGATCAACGGGAAATATAATAAACTATTGCCATTCTATCGTGGATTCGAGGTGAGCATACGACATAGAACATGGGACATATGTATTTAAAATAATGCTAGGCAGGAAAATTTTAGGTACTTTCTGAGTAAATTCCTTGTATATTCTGAGTATTAAATTTGATTTTATATGGGTACCAATGGGGTCTCAATATCGTCTTTAAGTGAATCTGATGGTCCCGACTGCTCCTTGAGCACAAAAGATTCTACTGAGGAGCATACGGTACATGCAGGATACTAAAGCTGGATAACTAGATGAAAAAAAGAGTACAAGCCGCTTGTCTAAAGATCAATGGCAATCCGCAGTACATTTTAGTTTACTAATTTTGTGGACTTACCTTAGTATATCTAGCATCACTCTTCATGCCTCTGAATATACAACTTCTTGCATAGTTTCTTACAGCAACTAAAAATTGGACAGGCAGGATTCAAACTAATGGTGCTCCAGATCCCATAAGTAGGTAGTTCATACTAGTGTAAAGGTATTTCGATTCTCAGCCAACATCCTCTACAAAATCTTGATATGATCAAACTATATTTGGGAAAACACGTGAATGTGAAATAAGTTTGTCATCAATTTATATGTGGGTTTTGCGACAAGTACTTCACTTCAATTATGGATGAAATGACTCCAACAGAATGGCATTCAGGAAAATGCTTGAAGTTTTTCAGGTATTGATGGAGAAGTAGCAATGTGAATGCATTAGCATGACTTCGAATCAACTTTTATGCATACAGTTCTAGTTTCAAAACACGATAAGGTAGAATTACTCACTAAACAAGTCGCCTTGATAACTGTGTCAGCATCGAAATCTGAAACTTTCACTCCCTCGATGACATTCAGCATCAAATCCATGAAATCTTGCCCTCTATCACCTCTAGGGCGGGACAACCTCTTCCTTCTATGCTCGTCTAGCCATCCCTGAGCCAAAGCATCCAACTCTTTCGCTGTCTCCTTCATTGATCGTTCATAGCCACCTAAATCCAACCAGCCGAGAGCCGGGATCAAATCAGACGGCATGAAGATCCTGAACTGATCGAAGAACCCCCTGATCGACCTTTTGCACCTCTTTGCTTCAGTGTCGTTGCAGTCAGCGTAGCTCTTCCCTCAAACCATTTTCAAAGATACATTGAGCATCAAGTCTCCTAGCCAAGACTTCATTTCCACTAGGACTCCACTTCTGGGCTTACCCTGTCTGATCCAAGCCCTGAACAATTCTTTTATTGCCATCTCAACCTCGAGAACTCGTATGTGCTTCAGTGAGTCAAGCTGGTGGTTCGACAGGAGCTCGATTGTCACGATCTTGCGCATCTCTTGCCAGTATTCTCCGTAAGGACCAAAGCCGAACATGGCACCGTTGTAGCCCATGAGCCTAACAGTGGTGATCGACGGTCTATCGGTGAAGGCCTTGTCGTGGATGGTGGAAAACTCCTTAGCCACTTCCCAACTGCTCACGATGATTGTTCGATGAAAGCCGAACCTTATGGTGAAAATCGGTCCATACTTGTCGGCCATGGAACCCAACTTTTTGTGCATCAGGTCCTTGCTGCCGAACAGAGGAAGGTGGCCCAAAATAGGCCAACCACCTCTGGCTTCGGGCAAATCGCGACGATCTTTGGACTTGTGTGATCGGTAGAGGGAGATGGCCATTAGCAGGGCCAAGGTTGAGATCAAAATTATCAGCAATTCAATCAGAATTCCCATGATGAAATAATTCCTGAAGTATAGCAGGACAGAGTTTATCTGGCAGTTTATAGTGGAAGAAATTGTGTTTGGAGTTTTTTTAAGTCCAGTGGACTTGCACATGTTCTAAATAAAGTGCTTAAACCCTTGTCTGTTATTGGAAGCTTCGGAGCTGGTGGGGACAAAAGCCCAAAGTCAACCTCTGAGTAGATTGGTCTGAAGCAAGTTAACCCTTGGCCTTTACCTAAATGACTGCTCTTTATTTAAGTAAACTTCTGTGGCGTGATGATCATCCCTTCCCAAATTGCTTGTTCTTGCTGCTTCTGCTTAATCAATTTGATCACATGAGATGAAATACCGAGGAGTCAGCTGGACTGCAAAATATTTAGAATTAAATCAGCAAAAAAAAATTAAGACTAAATTGGCACAATTATAGTAAATTCAACCAGCCGAGAGTTTGGGATCGCATCCTCTAACTTGACGACTCCAAATAGATCGGAAAACTTCCTGATTGACCTTTGGCACCTCTTTGCCTCGATGTCGTCACAGTCAGTGTTCAAACCACAGTATCTCTTCCCTCCTACCATTTTCATCATAATATTGAGCATCAAATCTTCTAGCCAAGACTTCGTTTCGACCAGGACCCCACTTCTGGGCCTACCCTTTTCGACCCAGGCCTTGAACAGGTCTTTTATTGCTGTCTTGACCTCAAAAGCTCGTATGTGCTTCAGTGAGTCAAGCTGGTGGTTCGAGAGGAGCTCGATCGTTGCAATCTTGCGCATCTCTCGCCAATGTTCCCCGTAAGGAGCAAACCCGAACATGGCACCACCGTAGCACATGAGTTTGGTGGCGGTGACCATCGGTCGATCAGCGAAGGCCTTGTCATGGACGGTGAAACACTCCTTAGCCACTTCCCAATTGCTCACAACGATTGCTCGATGGGAGCCTAATCTTATGGCAAAAATTGGTCCGTACTTGTCGGCCATGGAACCCAACTTTTTGTGCATCAGGTCCTTGCTGAAGAACAGAGGAAGGTGGCCGACGATGGGCCAACCACCTTCGACTTCGGGCACATCGTGACGGTCTTTGGACTTGTGTGATCGGTCGAGAGAGATGGGCAATAGCAGGGCCAAGGTTGAGATCAAAATTATGAGCAATTCAATGAGAATTGGCATCATGAATGATTCCTGAAGTGTAGCAGCAGAGAGCTTATCCGGATAATTTATTCCTTTTAAGAGTTAAGTTGCCGCTTTCCTGGCAGTTTCTAGTGGAAAGAATTGACTCTGGAATTTTAAGTCCAATGGACATACATATATTCTAAATGAAGTGCTCTAACTCCTAGTCTTTTTCTGGACTTTTGGTGTTCCGAAAGATAAGGAATCAAATGCAATAACAAAGCCAAGAAATTAATCAGGGAGAATAGCACAATGTTCCATTATACTCAAATTACTCGAACACTCTCATTCTTTCCTAGCCACCAATTCCATCGATAATTCACCTAATATTTAGCCCTGGCAATTTATCACACAATAATCTCTCAATCTAATAAATCATTTACAATTTTATTTTGGTTTGAAATACCTTTCAAATTGTAACATCCTAAAATTCGAGTCCTTTTAGGGAGGAACGAGCGTTGATTTCGCCAATGCATTGTTGGTTGATCTCACTCGGAATTGATCACTCCTGAGATACTGACCTTGAGGGGAAAGGCTAATGAGGACAGAACTCGTGCGACTAAAGAACTTGACCTAGGAAAACGACTAGACCGTGAGACTTGCGTAAGGACGATCCTGTAGATATGCAGGCCGATTTCAGGAACGACCAGAAGTCGATTCGCGGACAGAAATAATGGGACGACGGGTGATTCCATCTACTGTTATCGAACCCGCGAATAGCCCTATGTCGATCATTGATAATCGTGTACTTAGAAATAAGAATCGATCCTTCGCAATTTCATGTAATCAAGGACGTCCATGTGTCGAGAAGTCTTGAATGTGAATTGGCACGAGTCAGTTACGCATGAATCCTTGAAGCCGCCTGTCAGTCTGAGTAGTACCAAAATGGCATTCGGGCGAAATTAACATAGCATGAGAATCCAATATTAGATTTCGAATTTTCAGGAATATTCGAGAAGGACTTTTGGACGATGCTTCTTAGACAGTCGACACTGCCGGTTGAGCCGAGTATTTGGAAAAGGGATTTTCGGACCAAGGAAACGAACCTCGAGGACGTGGGCCGGGCAAGAACAGTGTAGGCCTCATGCCCAAGGTGGGACAGCCACTATGGAAGGCCCGAGGCAAGCAAGTGAGCCCGTTGGGCCAAACCGATCTTTTACCCTTCCGAGCCCATTGTCTAAAACCGAGCCGATTCAAGCCCAATAAATTCCCGAGCCCGTTCCTATTCATTTTCAAGCCCATTTCCTAGGTTCGTCCTCCATTTTCAGCCCAAGGACAGATTGGGAAATGTGCAAGGTGGAAATGACCAAAATGCCCTTGGATATTTTGAAGAAAAGTCAAAAGGAAGAGAGAGAAGATGAGGTCATTGTTTGGCAAGTGAGACAAGCATTGATGGCCTTGGATAAGGCTTATCCTTCAGCCTTCACTTCACTCTCTCTCTCCTCTTCATCTTCTTCAAAATCGCAGCACCTCTCTCCCATGGTTTTCCTTCCTTCCTTCTGTTTTTCAGTTTGACCTTTCACCGAAATCTGAGTTTTTCATTGCCTTCCCGTTGGAATCTTGTCTTGTGCCACCCGCCGTTGTGTTCAGAAGAGAAATTCCGTTCAAATAGCGTCGGCCGATCGCCGGAAGGAGCTTCCGGTCAACCCGTATTCCGGCCGAAAGCCACCGCCGGCCTGACCGTTTTCTGACCGCCTACTGCTGTTCTGTTTTGCTGTTTCGGCCATTTTCCTCCCTTTCCGGCCAAACCACCACCTATCCCAGCCTCAAGTGGTTCCCCCTTGACCCCCAGGTGCTGTTGGTCGCTGGCCCGCCGCTCGCCGGAGCTCCGGGCAGCCTGTTCAACTCCGGTCAGCAATTTTCCTCCTGTGCAGTCAGATTTTCAGAGTTGCAGAGGGATTTCGAGTTTGTTGCTGCTGTTCTCAACCCTGAGACCGCCTTGGATCGTCGTGGTAGAGGTCCCCGGGTGTCGGGTTCGTCGCTGCCGCCGCGTCCGTGTCACCGGCCCGCTTAACAGGTGAGTTTAGCTCCTAATCCCTATTTAATGCCTAAACTTGCTTAGGGTTGGTTAGTTAGTGTTAATCTTGGTTTAAGGGGTTTAATTAATTTGTATTAGCCCTAAGATAGGTGGTTAGATAGATGGTTAAGATTAGATTAGCTTAATTTTGCTTATTTAGCTTAATTGTGCTTACTTTGGGATTAATGGTGCTTATGTGTTTAATTAAGCATGATTTGCTTAATTTGGTTGATTAATTGTTTTAATTAATATTTTGTTTAATTTCTGGATTAAATGTTTTAATTAATTGAATTTCGGAAAAATCACTGTTCATAATCATTCACGATTCATTCACGGCACTTTGTTCATCCGAGGCTAATTTTTTCGAATTTGATGTGCTATTGATTGTTATGATTAATTGAAGTGCTGATTGTTAATTATACTCATGATTGATGATGAAATGCGTGATCGAGTGTTGGTTGGATTTCGGATTTTGGAATTGTCGAGTGAGATCGCATGACATATTGCGTGGGTTTTCGAAATGGCATGTCGCATGAGCATGAGCGATGTTGCATTCACGACCAAGCAAAAAGCAAAGACAAGAATGAATTGCTTGATGATATGTTGCATGATCACATTAAGAGAGGGAACCCCGGTGTTGCCGGAAGACTGCCAATCCTTATGGGGTTGTGCCGTGGCCATTTGGTCACCTGACTTTGGTCGGATGCCTGACGGGGGACATGTGACGGGACTGCGGTAGTGGGCGGGTCCTGTGCTCCTTCGGGAATGCCGTCAGGGGGAAGGGATAACCCCTGACGTCGCCATGCCTCGAGGTAAAGAGGACGAAGCTGGTTTAGCTAGGAACCGCCAACTATAAGGTTGTGCCGTTGGCCCAGGAGGGGGCGTTAATAATCGGAGCGTGTGTGAGTGTGAGACATGAGAAAGTTGTGTGAGATGCTCTGATTATTCGCATGCTCTTAATGTCGTGATGATTTGTGGTACGCACGCATGAGTTGACAGTCGTGCAGGGTGTGGCAATGGCCAGGTGAGATCGCTTGTGACGCGACTCGCATGTGATTGATGAATTGTGTCATCTAACGGCCATGTGCCTTGCTTGTATTGTATGAGATTGAACATGCAGGGTATGGCATACCGGGTAAGGTTGCATGCGAATCGAATATTGCTATGTTGGTTGCCCTGTCTGTTGTTTGGCCTGCTGTTTGCTAGTTGTGGGTTGTTGGGTTGAGTGAGGGGTGGTTACGGAGAGATACTGCAGGTTGAGTTGGCGTACTAACCGGGGCTTAGGGGGAAGAACTCGCTGAGATTTTATCTCAACCCGTCATGGTTAACATTTTCAGGTCCTTAGAATGGCGTACCCGCAATGGAGAATCCTGCCCCCGCTTCTCCAGTGATCGACTTGACGGAGCTTGAGTCTGATGGGTCCGCGTGACCATGGTGTTGAACCCGAGGGTTCTTTGTGTATTGTTGGATTAGCCTAGTTCTTTTGGTTTCGCTTAGAGGATAGATCGGCCCTTTTTGTCAGGCTTGTAATTCGGAAACGATCATCCGTTGGTTAATCCAGTAATTTGAATAAATGAGTAGTTCTTTGTTGTTTCATTTTGTTCATCCCTCTATCCCTATTTGATTGTTTGTTTGTCTAGGGATGGTTCGTTTTCTGCTTGCGCATAATCAAAGATAAAATGAATGGTCATGGACGGGTCCTAGGACGTCGCTTTCAATCGACCAAGGTAATAGGGTTGCCGCGAGCTCGAGAGTCGAGGCGTGACACAAATTGCACTTGGTTGTAAACATGATGAAACCCATCTTTGTGAGATTTTGTGGGATTACCATTAATTGTTCTAAAAATTTAAGTTATTAGACGAAAACATTATTTAATATTCAAATATTTTAACACCACCCCTCATGTATAGGTTGTATTTGGGCCTAAGCCATAAGATTAATAGAACCTAATACCATATGAGATTATGTAAGACCACTGCCAACTGCTCTAAAAGCACAACATAGAGTCACAATATTCTTAAAGGTGAACTACTAAAGCAAGCTAATGGATTACTAAGAAAAGTTGGTAATTAAAAGAAAAACAGACCATAAATGAATAATGAGATTGTAAATGCATAATACTAGTGAATCAACAAAAAAATTGCTAATGATTTTTAAAAAGTTACAGAGGAAAAAACATGTTTCCAAATATACCTTTACTAACAAGATGAGATAAATAAAAAGTATCTAATCAATTAAGTTACATTTGGTAATGCTAATTAACTGGACTTCATATTGTTGATATGACAAAAAAAATCCGATAAATAGCTGTTTGGACTCGTTGAACAGAAAATAGAAAAATTTCGATGAACTTTGTAAAGCAATACGAACAATACCAATCAATATTTGATGTATCCCACTAAAAATTAAAAAGAAGAAACAAAAAAATGTAAAATAGATTAACAACCCACTTTTATTAAAAAAGGAACAGAGCCTTGCACCCGTGTACTGGATAGGCATCTTGCTAATTAAGAATGAATTATGCGATATTCTTAAGTTTTGACAAAATTATAGAATTATTTTTCCGAAAATTGCTTTAACACTATCTCCGATTTTCAACCCAAAAAAAACTAGAAGCTGGATTGCCCTGAAGGCAGCTAATTTTTCTCTTCCTAGTCCATAACTATGAAAAACAAATAAGTGAATCTATTACATGCTGAAAAGAGATGCTTAGATTGTTTTTCCCGAAATATGGTCCAACACCAATATTGTAACAATTCATAAATGTGACGAAAAGTTGGAAACTAACAATTTGATGAAAAATAATTATGTAAGTAAAGGAATTCTAGTGTACTAAAATTGAAAGTCTTTGTTTTGTTCCAAATTGCGGTCCTTAGTAGCCACTTAGGTGGGAACATTTACATTCAAGTCTGATTTGCAAGAGAAAACGGAGCTTGTGGCTCTCCTTACAAAATGAAGTACTTACTATAGTGAAAAGACTACAAATTCTCTTACTCATCTATTTCATAAACCTTCTGATCACGGCGTGGAACGAGTAAAACTTCTAGTGGGCTGGCCTTCAAATTCGTCAAGCCAGGGCTCTCGGTCATGTCCACCGGTTCGTCCGAGACCGTGTTGATTTCGAAACTTTGCAGCAAGCTAGCCAGGGTCAAGTGCATTGTGTGAAGAGCCAGTGAGGTTCCGGCACATGACCTCCTCCCCACGCCGAAGGGGATGAGCTCGAAGTTCTGACCTCTCACGTCCACATTCTCATGCGTTGTGAGGAACCTCTCGGGCTCGAACTTGTCTGGGTTGGGCCATACGCGCTCATCCCTATGTATTTTCCAGTAGTTCAACAGCAAACGGGTACCTACTCAATGACACGGTATAAGGGCTTTTCTAGAAAAAGTGCAAACACAAGCACATTTTACACAAATATTAAGGAATGAAGATGCTGGTCAGAGTCGCGGAGAAATTGTGGCAAGTTAGGAAGTGGACTTGCCCTTTTGAATCAATGGGCAGATTCAAATTCCGCGTACAAAGAAAAAAGTGATAAAAGTTCTTGGATTTTGACATATAGTACAAAGACTATGTGACCCATTATTACATATCTCACATCTGTCAAGTTGGTATGAGTAGTTGTGATTCAAAAAATTTACTAATTACCTAAATCAATGGTGATGTGTGTGTATTGTAGAGAAAAGATATCACAAGCTTTATATTTGAAATTTGTCCAAAACCCTTTGGACAAAATCGTGATTGGATATGATGTGGACATCTTTTGCTGGACATGACCATAACCTATGTGACAATGTGGTCCATTCTTGATCTGATGAAGAAAGACATGGAAAGCATGTTTATTTCATGAATTGACTTGGTTTATCACTTAGATTTTAGCATATGTTATTTTATGCCAAAGAGACCATACTATATATCAAGGTCATATATGTTATCGATTTTCTACTGACATGCAAGGGCCATATACCTGCAAGAATGCTGAAGCCAGTGGAGAAGGTGCACTCTTAGCAAAAAAGTGCAAAGACAAGGAAATTTTGCATAGATATTAAGGAATGAAGATGCATATCAAAGTCACAAAGAAACTTTTGCTAGGTTGGGAAGTGGACTTGCCCTTTTGAATCAATTGATAGATTCAAATTCCGAATTTAAAGACGAAAGAGGGAAATTTTTTTTGAATTTTGACATAGTACAAAGACTGTAACTCATTGTTACACAACCCGTATCCATTATGTTGGAGTGGATAGTTGTAATTTGTAAAATTTACTAATTAGCAAACTCAATAGTGATGTATATGAATTGTATAAAAGAAGATACCGTAGCCTACATAGCTAAAACTAATCCAAAAACTTTTTCGACAAAATAAGGATTGGATAAGGTCTAGACTTCTGCTTAACCCAGCCATAATCTTGTGTAACAACGCGATCATTCATGACCCCGTAAAAAGACATGGACTGCATGCTTATTTCACGAATTGGCCTGGTTTATCACTTCAATTTTAGAGTATTTTTTTCATGCCAAAGAGATCATACTATATATGAAGGTCCTATATGTTATTGATTTCTATCGGCATGCAAGAGCCACATACCTGCAGGAATGCAGAAGCCGGCGGAGAAGGTGCACTCTTCCATGGAACTTCTAAGACTATTGACTGGAATTGGTGGATAGAAACGCATTGTTTCCTTGACGATGGCTTGGAGGTAGGTCAAATTCTTCACATTGGACTCTTCCACATGCCTGCTCTTGCCGACATGGGTGTCCAATTCTTCTTGCGCTTTTTTCAATGCGTAGCGATTGTTCACTAATAGGGATAGTGCCCACGTGAGCGCCACTGTCAAAGTGTCGGTTCCAGCAATTATCATGTTCTATAACCAAAAGGAAATGAGATTACTCAAGTGCTTCAACATTAAAGGTTGGAATATGCTAGATGATGGTGATATAGATTAAATCTACTATGATTTTGGTCTATCATATCTCCTATTCAGATGATTTAAACAAAGTCTTTGTAAATGAACTTAAAACAAACAAGATTCGAAGGATCAAAATTTCACACATATAGCATCTTGAAAAATGACAAACTTAAAATAAATTTATGATTTTTCATTTGAATGATTTTAAAGAGGTAATTATTTTCATCCTTCTAGTTTGAAGCCTAGTTCATCATCTTACTCCACTTCCCAGAGTATAAATCTTGTGGTCTATGGAATAGGAAACTGTTAAAAACATGTACAAATTCGATGCCTTCATCGAGATCGCCAAATTCATCATCTTACTCCACTTCCTAGAGTATAAATCTTGTGGTCTATGGAATAAGGAACTATTGAGAATAGGTAGAAATTCAATAGCTTCATCGAGATCGTAAAGAGGAAATCTAAGTTCAAACCTGTCCTCTTCTTTCGCTGAACTATTTTCACTCAAAAGTTTAAAGTTAAAGAGTTATAGGTCTCTTATAATATACGAACTACTTTAGATCATACCAATTCTCTTTTGTAAGATTTTTTGAACATATCTAAGTATGTGGATGTTTATTCAGCTAAAGAAAGATTTAAAACCTTTTGGTCTTTGCGTTAAACAGTAGATAGATATCGTTACAGATAAGACGTTAACTTTTGATTGGTTAACTATTTTCTCCAAATAAGTGATCTTTTCTTTTGGATGAAAGCGATAAGTAACTGCTCTATCTTGACTAGATAATGAGGATAAAATATAACATTAATGCAACAAAAGCAAGCAAAACAAGGCTCGGTAGGGAAAAAATCTGATGGTTGCAATCGCTCCTTGAGCAGGGGGGAAAAAAATATTTTCAGGAGCATCTGGTCTTTGCTTTAGATAAACATACTAAAGACCCATTTGCAAACAGCAGTATATCTTAGTTTACTATTTCAGTAGTAGACTAATCCTCATACATCTAGCATCACTCTTCATGTCTCTGTGTTTACAGCTTCATACGAAATTTCTTACAGCAACTAATAATTTGTATTCACCATATCGAAACTAATGACTCTCTAAGTCCCAGAAGTTCAAATGTTTCTCTATTACCGGTCTACATCTATTGCAAAATCTTGATATCATCAAACTGTATTTGGGAAACATGTGAACATGGAATAAGTTTATTATCATTAAATTATAAGTGGATTTTGCCAAAGGTACTGTACTTCTACTGCTCCAACAATATTGCATTCATGAAAAAAAGAGGCATCAGTGAATGCATTAGCAAGATCACAGAGCAACTTTTATGCAGAGAGTTGTAGTTTTAAAACATTATAAGCAAGAACTACTCACCAAACAAGTTGCCTTAACAACTGTATCGGCATCAAAATCTGAAAACTTCACACCTTCGATGACCTTCAGCATCATGCCCATAAAATCTTGCTCTCCATCGCCTCCAGGGCAGGACAACCTCTTCCTTCTATGCTCCTCTAGCCACCCCTGTGCCAAAACATCCAACTCTTTCATGGTCTCGTTCATCAATCGTTTATAGCCAACGAAGGCCAACCAGCCGAGAGCCGGGATCGCATCCTCCAACTCAACGACTCCAAATAGATCGAAAAGCTTCCTGATTGACCTTTGGCACCTCTTTGCCTCAATGTCGTCAGAGTCAGTGTTCGAACCACAGTATCTCTTCCCTCCTACCACTTTCATCATAATATTGAGCATCAAATCTCCTAGCCAAGACTTCATTTCGACCAGGACCCCACTTCTGGGCCTACCCTTTTCGACCCAGGCCTTGAACAAGTCTTTTATTGCTGTCTTGACCTCAAAAGCTCGTATGTGCTTCAGTGAGTCAAGCTGGTGGTTCGAGAGGAGCTCGATCGTTGCAATCTTGCGCATCTCTCGCCAATATTCCCCATAAGGAGCAAACCCGAACATGGCACCACCGTAGCACATGAGTTTGGTGGCAGTGACCATCGGTCGATCAGCGAAGGCCTTGTCATGGACGGTGAGACACTCCTTAGCCACTTCCCAACTGCTCACAACGATTGCTCGATGCGAGCCCAATCTTATGGCAAAAATTGGTCCGTACTTGTCGGCCATGGAACCCAACTTTTTGTGCATCAGGTCCTTGCTGCTGAACAGAGGAAGGTGGCCGACGATGGGCCAACCACCTTCGGCTTCAGGCACATCGTGACGGTCTTTGGACTTGTGTGATCGGTAGAGAGAGATGGGCAATAGCAGGGCCAAGGTTGAGATCAAAATTATGACCAATCCAATGAGAATTGGCATGATGAATGATTCCTGAAGTGTAGCAGCAGAGAGTTTATCTGGACACTTTCTTCCTTTTAAGAGTTAAGTTGCCGCTTTCCTGGCAGTTACTAGTGGAAAAAATTGACTCCGTGGAATTTTAAGTCCAATGGACATGCATATGTTCTAAATGAAGTGCTCTAATGTGACATCCCTGGATATCCATACAGATATTGTCACCTAGTTGCCTTCCACTATCATCCCAAAATCGCTATCATGTCCCAAAAATGCTATTGATCTGAAAAGTGATCGTCAACAAGTGAGAATAAATCTCAGCAAGTAAAATGTCTACCAATCTATACTATATAAATCGATCATTATGCAGACGAGAAAACTCCCCAAAATATACGATATAAGAAATCATTTAAAATAAACTTGCCTAAGAATCTTCTCAAGATCGACATAGTAGGTCGGAAAGTAATTTGTCAGAAAACTGTGGACCAATAACTCAAACAAGACGTGAAAGCATCCATAACCACATTTAGTTTAATAACTTGCTACAGCCATCACCTAGAGGGAGATGATACTCCACTCTGAACCTCTTGCACCCTACCTAGCATCACGAGAACCCTTGAGGAGCCATTTAACCCTTCTTAGTCCTCTGGAGAGTCCACAAACACACTACTTCATCCCTCTCTAGGCATCCCAACACCCGGGGTATCGTCGTCGCAAGGACCGACGACATTCACCACATATCCAATCCATGTTGTAGTAATTCAATAATTCAATTTAAAAAAATATCATTCACTGTGCTAATGTCACGGAAACAACTCATTACCATCCTTTATTCATTTATAAATCACATAAATGATGCAAAACGATTAGTTGGGTTCCGTTTGGTAACATTTCTACTCTTGGGAACAATTTTGAGAAATTGTTCTTTTCTATTTCTACTCTCTGAAACAATTTCTGAGTAAAATAAGGCATTTGGTAATTACAAAAATTTCTTATTCTTGAAATAGAAAAAGAATAGAAATGCATTTGGTACCAACAAAAAAAATTTATTTATTTTTTCCCCAATAGTGGCAGAGACCAGCGGGCGATGGAGGCAACTAACGGCGAGGAGTTGAGTGCGGTGGCGACCGATGACCGACGGCCACCCTACGGCTATTGAACGTTACTCGGTGGCTGTTGGTTGCTGGTCACTAGCGGCCCTCGCCCACCGGCCACCGATCGCCGCCGCCGCCGCCCACAACCCCCCGTCGTCGCTAGTTGCTATCACTCGTCTCCGGGTCACCACCCATCACATTGGGTTGCTAGTGGCCACCGTCAATTGCGCTAGGTCGTCAGTCACCACCCATCGCGCCAGGTCACCCGTCACTACTCGTCGCACTAGGTTGTCGCCTTCGGTCACACTAGGTCGCTGGCCGCCGAGTGAAGGGCGACGACGAGGGGCCAACGACCGGTGGTCGGCTAATGGCGAACAGGTGCGAGCGGCCGGTGATAAGCAACGGCGACCGTGGTGGCGCGACCTGCGACAACAACAGCAGGTGGCGAGCAACGGTGGGTAGGTCGTGGCATGCTATAGGCAATGGGTAGTGTTGACACCCGAAATTTTATTTATTTTGTCTTAAATGTCTATTTACTTTGCTTATATAAATACATATTAATTTCTAAAAAAAAAAAAACTTTACTTAAAAAATAAAAAAATTAATTAAAAAAATTTCAATAAAAAAATTCAAAAAAAAATTCAAAAAAATTCCGGTAGGCCAAGGCCGGGCCCGTTAACCTGTCGATGAAATGCCTCAATGAGAGAACCAAATCTAATTCTCGACCGGAGCTCGGTTTCGGATCCCGTTGCGTCGTTCGAGTTTTATCTTTGTCATGCATCGTTTCGTCACTTTCCCGGCCTTTCGATAAGTCATTCCGCGCCATTTGGGGTAAACCGAGACACGCACTTCGCGGAGTCGATCCGATGACTCTCGAATGCCGGCCGGCTGACGGCCGGCGGTGCTCGGCGCCCGTCGGACGGAACGCACCGGCACTGGCGGTGGTATGGCGACCTCCTCGGGATGGGTATGCCTCGCGGCGGCATTGGCGCTCGTCTGGCGAAGCGGCTGCAGGCACGCTCGGAAAAGGGGAGGCGCCGGGCGTGCAGAAGGGAAGCAGGAGGGAGAAGACCAGGAAAAAAATAAAGAAAGAGAGAAAAAGAATAAAAAGAAAAAGACAGAGAAGAGAGAACATGGGGGAGTGTCGGGCGTGCATGGGGGAGCAATTTGCATGCAGAAAAAGACAAAAAAAAAAAAGAGATTAAAAGAGAGAAAAAAAAAAAAAAAGAAAACATAAAAAATGGAAAATGGGAAAAAGAAATAAAAAATAGAAAAATCAGAAAAAACAAAGAAGTGGCCGAAAATAGAAAGAGGCAAGGGCTGGGCTGAGCAATTTTTGAGTGGGCTTAGGCTAGGTGATTGGGCTGATTTTTGTAAAAAATAAATAAATGGGTTATTTTAGTTTATTTGGTTAATGGGCCATTTTAAAAGAATTTTCGACCGGGCCGTTCACCCAGCCCGGACTAATAGGGTCCGGGTCGGTCTAGTAGGGCCGGGTCACTCGACCCGGTCCGAATCACTTTTTTAAATAAAAATTAAAAAAAAAAAACAAAATCCAAAAATTTCAGAAAATCAAAAAATATATATTTAAAAAAAAATTCGAAAAATCATCAAAAAAAAAAAATGTTTTGTTTTAATTTCAGAAAGTTTTTTAAAAAAAAAAAATTATTTTAATTTTTTTTTTTTTTTTTTTCCGAATATTCAAAAATTCCAAAAAAAAAAAAAAAAGGATAAGAAAATTCCAAAAACAGTAATAAATGTTTTTCTTAAATTCTCAGAAAAGTCAGAAAAATAAAAAAAAAATCTTGAAATCTTGTTTTCTTTAATTTCGGAAAATTTGAAAATATTTAAAAATTAAAAATATAAAAAATAAAAAAATTTCAGAAAATCAGAAAATTGCAAAAATTCAGAAAACCCTTAGAAAAAAAAAAAAACCAAAATTGAATAAGCCTTTAGGGCTCTACAATAGGCTCTTCTCATGTGCCCTATTTTGTATGATTTTTGGATGTTATTTTCTTACCGTAGAACGGTTAGGACAAATCTTAGATTTCTCGAATGATTGCCATGGCCTCATCAACACACAATTAAGTTAGGTACCGAAAGGGCGCTAGTCACGTGATTAGCGTAATCAAGTCCCCGACCCTAGATTCTCTAGTTGCGTAGAAAGTGAGGCACGCTCCCATGTCTCGCTTGGTTTCGAGCCGATCCCAATAGGCTAGTGGCGACTCCTCATTAGAAGACTTTCACGATATCCCACGTCGCGCGAGGTATGGGCTTGGGAGAGCCCAAGTTAATGAAGGCCCATCGGCCCAAAATTAACAATACTCCTAAACATTATTAATATTTCCAGAAATTTTAGGTCGCGACAGCTTGGCGACTCCACTGGGGACTGGTTCCAAACCTTAGAGGACTTAGGCCTAATTTGCTTGATTGTGTGTTATCTAACGTGTTTCTTTGGCAGCGCATTCGAGAAGGTGAGGTAAGTCCACTAACCTCGTGTTAAATGTTGGTGCAGGATTGGAGTAATAAGGGGTGGAGTTTTTGCTAACATTTTTGTTTTGTAGGGTGGCGAATGTGAATAAGTGTAGTTAAATTTTTGAAATGTTGGTTGTTATATAAATTGTTGTGCATGTCTCCCTTACATTGCACTACACTTTAGCACACACAACCTGCCGCCGGACCTGGGCCGCATTAGGATCACTTAGGATGGTGTTGAAATGGATGCCACTCCGACTACCATCATGTAGTACGAGTCGCTCATTTCAATTCCGAAATTCTTCTAACGTCGAGAGCTTCCACCCCGGCTTGCAAACACGCAGCACGGGTCGACTCTTTGACAAAGCCGGAGTCATGGGAACCCCGACCCAACCGCGATCATGTCGGTTCAGTCCGGTAATCCCGTGGCTTCATTTGAGCCGTCTAGAGTAGAAATCGACCCACATCTCATACGTGTGTCTATGCGCCAAAAAAAAAAAAATCAAAAATCATCACCATTGGTAAGTATGATTTCTCCTTTTACTTGTTCATTGTTTATTTGAACTTTAATTTTTAAAATTTGCGGAGATCAATCGAATGCCCTCAATGTAGGCTTCTAATTGGGAAAGTTGGCAATTACTCTTCATAAGCAAACATTCAGTGTCAATTTCAAAAATCCCTAATTTAGCTTTGCACAAATGGATGATTTTGTCAAAATTTCCAATCATGGGCTTAAAATCACATCTTGCTAAAAAGTTCTTCCAATTCATGATTATGTTTTGGGGCAAAAAAAAAAAAATTTGAAATCACTCTTTTAATCAAATTCTTTCCCTCTCACATTTTGAGATTGATTTTTCAAATCACATTTTGTGTATAGATTTCTCAAAATAAAAATCACCTCATTTTGGTAACAGTGGAAGCACAAATCAGTCTTTCAAAATCAATGCCGCATTTTGCATATGAAACTTTTCGGAATGGAGTGGACCTTCGATTGACAACCGTGAATCAATCTTTTAATGATGTCTCCTCTTATGATGAAACCTCGGCAAAACACCAAAATCCCGCAATAAGGACCATGGGGCATGTGCCGTTGTCTTGATTTCATTGTAAGGGATGACATCATTGAAAGATCATTTTCTCATTCACATATTGACATTATTTCCTTTTTGCAGGGTGCGAGTAATATTTACTCTTTGACATCTGCTTGACCATGCAAATAAGTGGACTTTGAACTCAAACGAGAATTGATTTTTACACTCATCGATACATGGTCTTCTTGTGTTTTATCATTGTTTTCATTCTTATTAACAATCATGTTTTCCATTTTAGGTTTCGATTGTAGGCCCAACTGACGCTTTTCAAAATCATGAAACACACCTTTTTAGTAATGAAATCCAATTCCAAAAAAAATAAATAAACAAAAAAAAAAGAAAGAAAGAAAGAGAAAGAAAAATTGAAGCGTTTCAAACGAACTTTCAAGGTCAAGCTTTTATGCTTTTAGCTTCAAAACGTGTCGAAAAATGAGTTTCTAGAAGAACTCGCGTATGATTTTATCTCTTCTCTTAACCACTTTAGTAGGTTGACCCACAAGATGATACTTTGAGATGGTAAGGTTGTAATCGTTCCGGTGGGAATTTCTCGTGCAACAACTGACTTGTTCATCCATTTTTTCCTGATTAATTAGGTAAAATGAAGAGGTCATTTGAGGTTGTTAATTACCTTTTCTAAAGGACAAAAGCATAAACCCTTGGAATTCGAGATGTACATAACATGTGTGATCATTAATGGAAATGTATCAAGACACAAGAGGCGAGAAATCCCACCCACTGATCTGCTAGAGCACAAGATGAGAGACCATCAGGACCATTTGTTGCAATTACATGGATAGAGAATTTACATAAGGAGGACATGCTTGTTTTTGTTGTTCTGAAAGTTGCAAAATCCAAGAATGCTCACTTCTTTTGGGTTTCGGAATTAAATAAGGATTTTGGCCTTAAATGGAAAAAGATAGCAACTTTGGACACCGTCGGCACTCTTAGCCGAGTGGTATCGAGGAGGAATCCGCCTGGTCCGATCGGGAGTTCGAATCCCGAAAGCGGCAGTGGCCTGCATAAATAAATAAAATAAAAAAAAAATAAAAGAAAAAAAAAAAAGGCAAAAACCAACTTTTTGCAACTTTCATTTTTACGCCCTTTCCCCCTCTCCATCGTCGCTTCTCTCTCTCTCCCCCTCACTCGGTTCTGGTTTTGACTGAACCCGCCACCACTGCAACATGTGATTTTTATGGATGATGTTTTTAATTCCAAGTTGATCATAAACCCAAGTGACTCATTTTTTGGGTAAAGAAATATAAATTTATAAACACCCTTTGGCTTCGAGGGTAACTCGAAAGTTAGTATGTTCTATTGAATTTCCATGAGTTTCTGAAAATCAAAGCATTTTGTTCCTCTCACGTATTCGTCCTTTGCCGGGAATCTCGAGAAGGAATATCCAGGATGGTAAAATAATGATCGTTCCAATGGAATCAATTTATTCTAAAACTGATTTGATCATACATTTCTTGCGGGGAGAGCTAGACAATTTTAATATTGGTATTTGACTTAGATCACAAGTAAATACTCTCACAAGTCTTGATCCTGGAATTCAAAGAGGATAAATTCGAATGAAACAAAAGCCCATCAAATGAACATGACCGAGCACAAGGTTTCAACATGTGCTGGAACAAGATATGATGAAGCGTAACCACTTGTCTTAATGTAAAGACATTGGAGCAACATTTGACTTTGGGGCAATATCTCTCCTTCCCCACCAATGACGCGTGCTGGGGCAAAACTTCATCACAAAAGGATGTATCGTTCCCAAATTGAGCCTAATTAAGTAGGGGGATAACACAGTTCATCTTCTTTTATTGCAGGGTGATCACTAACACAAGTCACTCAAAGCATAGTAAATTGAGCCAATAGAGCATGATAAAATGGAGTCAATCAATTCGACGCCAAAAGGGTATATCGTTCTTAAATTAATCCAATTCAATGTTAGAATGCAAATAACATGTCCCATCTTTTGTAGGAAAATGGGCGCATTGAGCAAGTGCCTTTCACCAAAGAAGCATGTTAAAGCACAACCATCCATTTTGGCATAAAGGATGTATTTTGTTCTAAATGACCGATTGAGTAAAACATGCCTAATCCTTTTCTTCAGCGACAAATGGGGCAAAGCATCCAAGAAATAATGCCCTCCAATGTCGAGACATAAATGCTCATACTTGAAGAACATAAACATGTGAAGGGTAAATTGTATCGATTCCAATTACTCATGTTGATATTGGTCTCTAACATGATCCTTTTTTTTTCTTTTTTCAGATGCAAAAATGCAAGTGAAGGGCAATTTGGGGTTACCAAATACCCAAGAGGATGATGTTGGCACTTGAGTGATAAATGCAAGTGAAGGGTAATAATGTATCACTTCCAATTTTCATTCTTTGAAGATTCTTGCACTAACACTTTCCTTTCTATTCTTTATAGGGTTACTAAGTCGCCCTGTTGCAGGTAAGTACCCTTCGCCTCAAAATCAAAAGGAAGACAAAATCAAGAATTTTCATCAAAACATTCAGCATTTTACTGAGAGCAAAAAAAAAAAAAAAGAAGAGGAGATAAGACTTGAGAAAAAGAACTTTTCACAAAGTTTCTGAGTATTGTTTTTGATCTCAAAATTGTATGTCTGCTTGGTGGATCACTCATTTTGAATCAAAATTCCTCATGGAGATTAATCTACTCAGATGATCTCGACTAAATGAAATTGAGATGTTTAATCATGCCAAGCAGGAAATACTTAGGATGATGAAAGGCAATCCATTTCCAAACACGTCCTTTAAACATTGTGAGAGCTGAGCGAAAAAAGAAAACATATGTCATTTGAGGACAAAAGAGTCATTCGCAATTGGTACATGGACCAAAATGAAAAGAGACATTTATCTTCTCTATCTTACACACCACAGGTGACCATAGTTAGCCCCTTTGAGCCTTTAAATACGAAGAAATCAAAAAAAATACCCCTGTCAAGAACCACCCCACAATGGGGCAAATTTGAAGGTTTTGGTTGACATCATGTGGTGAAAAGATGAGAAAGACTTCATTGCTTTCACTTGCATTAATCTTTTTGAGGTGAATTCTTATGAAGGCTTGAAACATCCCAGGGCGATGAAGAGCATTCATTTCTCTACCCAAACACTGATACCCTTTGCTTAAACCAAGTTGAGCTAAGTGTTCATTTCTGAAACCCAAGTGGTGATTATCTTCCCATATTGGGGCGATGCACATGATTGACCAAGGCCATTGGCATTTACGTGAAAAGGCGGAAAGCATCTCGAAAGTCCTAAAAGCTCAAAAAAAAATTCAAAAGAGCAAAAAGTCCAATGAAAATTAGGGGGGGCAAAAAAAGCAGTGTGCCTAGTAAAAGCAAGGCCAATGCCCATAAAAAAAGAAAAAGAAAAAAAGAGCAAAAGAGCAAAAAAAAAGAGAGAAGATTTGCATCAAGGGACGAAAATTTCCTATGTGAAAAAAAATTGTCAAATTCAAAATGCTTGCATTGAAAAGGAAAATCATTGCAAATGCAAAAAGAAAAAAATTGAGAAGGGCAAAGCTCTTGTTTGATTAGTCAAAGGACTTTCGAGACAATTCAGATTTCAAAAGTCAAGTGTTTTCAAAAGATTGAGTGATATAACAATGATGCCATGGTAGTCGCCAACATTCAAATCCCTTTTGTGAAAAAGTTCTGAGCTTTTTGAGCCTTAACCAAACCAACATTACAACCCTTCCCAAAGTCTCTTCAGATTGGGATGATTCAAGCGAGAATGAGGATTATCCAAAGAAGCTACCGCTCAAAGAAGTGGGGGCAAGGTTGTCTTATCTCATCTCAAGGTTTCTTGACTTGTAAACCCGCGAAGATGTTGGCAGATAATTGTTTCATTTCATAGCCAATGATGCTTATCCATTGCCAAAGCCATGACCAAACTTGCATTACGGTCCCTTCGAAAGACCTTTCGGATTGGTCAATGTGTACTTATTGTGAATGATTCTCAAATCCTTTGACATTGGAAATGTGAGGTGAATTGAATGATCAAATTACTTCCCACATGAATGGATGGGACCAAATAGCCATTCTTGAGAGTATGTGATAAGCCCTTTCTAACTAAGGAACTCTTGCTCGGCATGCCTGATGAACCTCTTTCATGAGTAGGATCATTCTGACATAATTTTTCTCTTAAAGGGATTTGATGATCGATGATATCTTCCAAGCTTGATGACGATCTTGTAGTACATGATACAAAAATAAAAATAAAAAGCAAAAAAATCAAAAAAAAAATCAAATCAAATGTTTTCAATGTGATTGGGTTTAACTTGATTTGCTTATGCAATTAATGCCACAACATTGCCAATGCATTTTTCTGATATTGTCTCTAATGACATTTGCTTGAGTTGAATTTGACAGGTTCACTTAATGAAATCATAATTTCAAAGGTTCATGGTCCGAAACCATGCAATTTCAATGGTTCATGGTTAACCTGAAACCATGCGATTTCCAAAAGGGTTAGTGGTCTATCCTTAAACCACATGGTTCATGGGTTTATCCTTAAACCACATGGTTCGTGGGCTTATCCTTAAACCACACGGTTCGTGGGTCTATCCTTAAACCACAAGGTTGGTGGGCGTATCCTTAAACCACACGGTTCGTGGGTCTATCCTTAAACCACATGGTTCATGGTCAACCTGAAACCATGCAATTCCCAAAAGGTTCATGGGTCCTCCTTAAACCATGCATTCTCGGTCGAAGCCCGTTGTTACATGGTAAGACCTCCCTTCAAGTCGAAGCCCGTTGTTACACGGTAAGACTTTCCTAACTCGGTCGAAGCCCGTTGTTACACGGTAAGACCTCCCTCCAAGTCGAAGCCCGTTGTTACACGGTAAGACTTTCCTAACTCGGTCGAAGCCCGTTGTTACACGGTAAGACCTCCCTCCAAGTCGAAGCCCGTTGTTACACGGTAAGACTTTCCTAACTCGGTCAAAGCCCGTTGTTACACGGTAAGACTTTTCTAACTCGGTCGAAGCCCGTTGTTACACGGTAAGACCTCCCTCCAAGTCGAAGCCCGTTGTTACACGATAAGACTTACTAACTCAGTCGAAGCCCGTTGTTACACGGTAAGACTTTACTAACTCCTCAAGTCGTCGAAGCCCGTTGTTACACAGTAAGACCTTCCTCCAAGTCGAAGCCCGTTGTTTACGGTAAGACTTCCCCCAAGTCGAAACCCGTTGTTAAACGGTAAGACTTTACTAACTCGGTCGAAGCCCGTTGTTACACGGTAAGACCTCCCTCCAAGTCGAAGCTCGTTGCTACACGGTAAGACTTACTAACCTTGGTCGAAGCCCATTGTTACACGGTAAGACCTCCCTAACCCGTGGAAGCCCGTTGTTACACGGTAAGACTTTACTAATTTGGTCGAATCTTGTTTGCACGAGCCGAGACCTCAAAAAAAAAAAAAAATGAAAAATGAAAAAAAAAATGAAAAAAAAAAAAATAAAGAAAAAAAAACAAAAAAAACAAAAATGAATGAAAAATGAATGGAATAAATTCACCCTTCATGGCTCATTTGCAAATTTCGGGATGTCACCTAGTCTTTGAAACGAACCTCTTCGAGCTCCCTTTCAAAGAGGGGCAGCTGTTGACACCCGAAATTTTATTTATTTTGTCTTAAATGTCTATTTACTTTGCTTATATAAATACATATTAATTTCTAAAAAAAAAAAACTTTAAAGAACTTTAAAAAAAAAAAAAAAAAATAATTAAAAAAAAAAATTTCAAAAAAAAAAATTCAAAAAAAAAAAAAATTAAAAAAATTCCGGTAGGCCAAGGTCGGCCTGCCCGCTACCCCCTCTCTTCTTCTTTCCCTTTCTCGTGTGGGCTGGCCCACTTTTCTTTCCTTTCCTTTCCGGCCCGGCCCGTCCGTTTTTCTCTTTTTTTTTCCCTTCTTCTCCCGCGCGTGGAAACAGGGCTGCGAAGGGAAATAAAAAAATGGGAAGCAAAGCAACAGCAGAAACCTGCGGGAAGAATTAAAAAAGGGCAGCAAGTTGCAGCATGGGCGAAGAGGGAGAAGGTCGGACAGGCAAATGGTGAGGTCGGCAAAGTCGGGCGCCGGGAGGGGGTCGGCAGCAGCAAAGATGTTGCCGAGGATAAGGGCGGTGCAAAGCAGCGAGTGAGAGAAAGAAAAAGGAGGGGGAGGAGAAGCAAAGGGGAGGAGATCGAGAGAGCGAGGGAGAGATCGAGGGGCTTCTTCTTCGGCTAGGTTTTCACGGAGATTGAGCGAGTTCTTCGAGAGGAAGATCCGAGAAAAAAAAAAAGAGAAAAAGGGGGGACAGAGTCGAAAAAAAAAAAGGAGAGAGGAGAGGAGGCCCGAGATCGAAGTGAGAGACGGAGAGAGACCGAGAGACCGAGAGAGCCGAGTAAAAGGAGGCTACTCCGAAAAACCAGAGGGTGAGAGGACTCCGGGGAGAGCAAAAAAAAAAGAGAGAAAAAAAAAAAAGAAAGAAGGGAGAGGACCGAGCGGGGGTTCACGGGAGAAAACCGAGAGAGGGAAACAGAGAGAAGGGCCGGAGGGGAGAAGGAAGGCTCGAGGAGCAACCAGCTGTCGTCGGAGGCCCATCCGTCGCCGTCGTCCCCGAACGAGGTAGGCCTCCCGAACCTCGGTTGTGCCATTTTCGGAGAATAGCGGGCCGGAGCTCGCGGCCGACCGGCTCGCGCAAGCTCCGGCCCTCGTAGCTCTTCCATGACGTTCCTACATCCCTCGTATGTTGTGTTTGAAACCCTATAGCATGTTCATGGCTCGGTTGAGCCGGAAACCTTCGATTTTTCGTAGTGCCCGTTAACCGTCGATGAAATGCCTCAATGAGAGAACCAAATCTAATTCTCGACCGGAGCTCGGTTTTCGGATCCCGTTGCGCCGTTCGAGTTTTATCTTTGTCATGCATCGTTTCAGTCACTTTCCCGGCCTTTCGATAAGTCATTCCGCGCCATTTGGGGTAAACCGAGACACGCACTTCGCCGGAGTCGATCCGGTGACTCTCGAACGCCGGCCGGCCGACGGCCGGCGGTGCTCGGCGCCCGTCGGACGGAACGACCGGCACCTGGCGGTGGTATGGCGACCTCCTCGGGATGGGTATGCCTCGCGGCGGCATTGGCGCTCGTCTGGCGAAGCGGCTGCAGGCACGCTCGGAAAAGGGGGAGGCGCCGGGCGTGCAGAAGGGAAGCAGGAGGGAGAAGACCAGGAAAAAAATAAAGAAAGAGAGAAAAAGAATAAAAAGAAAAAGACAGAGAAGAGAGAACATGGGGGGAGTGTCGGGCGTGCATGGGGGAGCAATTTGCATGCAGAAAAAGACAAAAAAAAAGAGATTAAAAGAGAGAAAAAAAGAAAACATAAAAAAATGGAAAATGGGAAAAAGAAATAAAAAATAGAAAAATCAGAAAAAACAAAGAAGTGGCCGAAAATAGAAAGAGGCAAGGGCTGGGCTGAGCAATTTTTGAGTGGGCTTAGGCTAGGTGATTGGACTGATTTTTGTAAAAAATAAATAAATAAATAAATGGGTTATTTTAGTTTATTTGGTTAATGGGCCATTTTAAAAGAATTTTCGACCGGGCCGTTCACCCAGCCCGGACTAATAGGGTCCGGGTCGGTCTAGTAGGGCCGGGTCACTCGACCCGGTCCGAATCACTTTTTTTAAATAAAAATTAAAAAAAAAAAACAAAATCCAAAAATTTCAGAAAATCAAAAAATATATATTATAAAAAAATTCGAAAAATCATCAAAAATAAAAAAATGTTTTGTTTTAATTTCAGAAAGTTTTTAAAAAAAAATTATTTTAATTTTTTTTTTTTTTTCCGAATATTCAAAAATTCCAAAAAAAAAAGGATTAGAAAATTCCAAAAAACAGTAATAAATGTTTTTCTTAAATTCTCAGAAAAGTCAGAAAAATATAAAAAAAAATCTTGAAATCTTGTTTTCTTTAATTTCGGAAAATTTGAAAATATTTAAAAATAAAAAATATAGAAATATAAAAAATATAAAAAAATTCAGAAAATCAGAAAAATTGCAAAAATTCAGAAAACCCTTAGAAAAAAAAAACCAAAATTGAATAATCCTTTAGGGCTCTACAATAGGGCTCTTATGTGCCCTATTTTGTCATGATTTTTGGATATTATTTTCTTACCGTAGAACGGTTAGGACAAATCTTAGATTTCTCGAATAGATTGCCATGGCCTCATCAACACACAATTAAGTTAGGTACCGAAAGGGCGCTAGTCACATGATTAGCGTAATCAAGTCCCCGACCCTAGATTCTCTGGTTGCGTAGAAAGTGAGGCACGCTCCCATGTCTCGCTTGGTTTCTAGCCGACCTCAATAGGCTAGTGGCGACTCCTCATTAGAAGACTTTCACGATATCCCACGTCGCGCGGGGTATGGGCTTGGGAGAGCCCAAGTTAATGAAGGTCCGTCGGCTCGAAATTAACAATACTCCTAAACCTATTAATATTTCCAGAAATTTTAGGTCGCGACAGGTAGTTCTCAAGAAATAGTTTTTAGAAATTGTTCCTAAGAATAAGAAGCTACTTTTTTTAACTTCTCATTTCTACTCCAAATCTATTCCTAAAAACAAATTTCTATTCTCGAGAATAAAAAAATCAGTTGGCATTACCAAACGAATTTTTATTCTTTTTCTATTCCAAACAAAAGAATAGAAAAATAGGAATATTGCCAAATGGAGCCATTAGCAGTACCATTCAAAAGAGTTTATCAAAAACTGACACAATATGCCCTGTTTGCATACTTCTGGAAATTGCACATATTGTCCTAGTAAATGAACTCCAAAAATTACAATTTTTTTAATTTAAGGTACTCAAGACATAGAATAACATTTTTTGTGAAGAACTCAAAGTCCAATTCAGCTAGTACATTACTAAATAATTTTATGAATCTGGACTAGGAATGGTAGCAAAATCCAGAACGTATCAGGACATTTATGGGCACAATAAGCTCGGAAAATTCTGAAATTTTTATTTGTTGTAAACTAGGTTGCACCCTATTATGACTTTTGTGAAGAAAACTTGTTTAAACTTCTAGTCGAAAATTCTGTAAAAAATAGAAATCAGGTAAAGGTCAGTTTCACTCCCAAAAAACAGATTTAAGAGTTCCACGTACCATAAATCCAACCTCAAAAACTATGCATGTCATCTGAAATTTCCGATTAACACCAAAAGACTACGAAATCAACTAAAACAATGAAAGTCTGAGGAATCCTTGCCGTGTAATGATCAACCTATATAGCATTGATGGGAAGACAGGTCATTTGCCTTGAGAGCGTTGTCATGGTCAAATGAGTTCGACGGAGTGGCTGATTCCTCTAGCAGTCCGAGAAATCGCGGTGGAGCAAGACGGCATTGTGCGGCTGTTTGTGCGCGAGAGAGGATCAAACCAAGAGAGAGTTTGGAATTGTGAGGTTGCATCGGTTCTGTGTGGCCAGCAAAGCTCGTAAAATTATAAGGGCTGAGGGAATATGATGGAGAAAAGGGGATAAGAAATGGCCGGCTCCTCTCTTTTATGCTTCGGTTTCATTTTCCACCGAGTCAGATTTTCACTGTCTCAGTTGGACTGCCGCCGCTTGGACTAAAAATTTGTCAACAAGAGAAGACCGCCACATGGGGTTAACGCGGACAATTCATGGTAAAGGCAGCATGGAGAAGGGAAACGTGGCTGCAACTTGGCTGAATTTAATCTTTCACCTCCTTTAAATTTCCTTGGAGGTCTTCAATCACGGCTGCCCCATGAAGAAACGCACGAGTTGGACGGGTCTTGCTGGTGGGGAATCTTTGTCCCTCTCTCAGACAGCGAGGGCGTGGACATGGTCAACAATTTAGCCGTGCAAGGAGAGGCGGCTGGTGGTTCGGGACATGGCTGATTTGGGCTTTAATCCCGTGATAATTTCTTCACTAATTATGATGAAAATATGTCATTACTATGGGAAAGACTGATGGACAGAGCGTGAAAATGACGGGTTTTAGTACTCGAGGGTGCTTGATTTTGTTAAGCGAGGACTTGAATGTCACATTTAACTCCTAGTTTTTTTATGGACTTTTGGTGTTCTGAAAGATAAGGAATCAAATGCAATAACAAAGCCAAGAAATTAATCGGGGAGAGTAGCACAACATTCCATTATACTCAAATTGGTCAAACACTCTTGGTCTTTCCTAACCACCAATTACATCCGATAATTCACCTAGTATTTAGCCCTAGCAATTTATCACAAAATAATCTATCAATCTAATAAATCATTTACAATTTATTTTTTTGGTTTGAAACACCTTTCAAATTGCACTTGGTTATAAACACAATAAAACCCATCTCTGTGAGATTTTGTGGGACTATTACTAACTATTTTAAAATTTTAAGTTATAAGATGAAAACATTATTTAATATTTAAATATTTAAGCACCGTCCCTCACGTATAGGTTGTATTTGGGCCTAAGCCATAAGATTAATAGGACTTGATATTATATGAGATTATGTAACTGTTCTAAAAGCACAACATAAGAGTCACAATCTTTGTAAAGGTGAATTGCCAAAGGAAGCTAATGGATTAAAATGAAAAGTTGGTAATTAAAAGAAAAATAGACCATAGATGAATAATGAGATTGTAAATGCATAATAGTAGCGAATAAACAAAAAAATTGCTAGTGATTTTTAAAAAGTTACAAAGGAAAAACATGTTTCCAAATATTTCTTTACTAAGAAGTGTCGTGACCTATTTTTTCTATCCCATGGGGGAAAAGAATATTTAAAAAAATAGGTTTAGGGGTATTATCTAGAGGATGAGTCCAAGACTCTCATTAGACATAGGCTCTCATCTCCCAAGTCCATACCCCGCCTGACATTAGGTTTTTATAAAAATTTTCAAATGAGGAATCGTCACTAGCCTATTGGGGTCGGCTAGAAACCAAACGAAACATGGAAGTGTGCCTCACTTTCTACATAATCAGAGATTCTAGAGTCATGGACTTGATTATACTAATTAACCAATTAGTGCTCTTTCGGTACCCAATCTCGTTCATTTCGAAAAGACTTTTGTCAAGTAGTTTGGATTGATTTTATGCTTAACCGTTAACATGTAAGGTGATCATGCGAGTACACAATCATCAAAATAGCAATCAGCAATTAAAGGAACTATTAAATAAGTTGCAAGTAAAACCCTAAAGTAAAGCCATAAGGGTTTGTTTGATTTTAAGCACAATCTTAAGCGATGATTTTCCGACACCTTTTAAAAGAAAATTTGTCTAATAATTATTTTAGAGCTTTTAGGGAACTCTAAAGCAAAATTGGAATTTTGGGATTTTTGAAATTATTTTTTTGGAATTTCTAATATTTTAATATTTTCGATTTTTTTTTCGAAAATTTTGTAAATTTTCAGGTTTCTGAATTTTCCATGAATTTTCTGAATTTTCTAAAATTTCGAATTTTTAATGATTTTTTGATATTTTTTATGATTTTCTGAATTTTGATTTTTATGATTTTTTATTTTATAAAAAAAAGAAGATAATTCGGACCGGGTCAAAAGACCCGACCCTACTAAAGTGACCCGGACCCTGTTGGTCCTGGTTGGTTAAAAGGAAACGGGCCGGCCCTAAATCCATGAGGAAGGCCCACGAACAATTCTTTTTTTATAAAAACAAAAGCCCAATTCGATTTCTATTTTGCTAGCCCAGCCAAAAAACCCAGCCCGTGACAAATTCGACCCAACTGAAGCGGGCCCCCGGCGAAGCCTATCTCCTCGGCCCCTATCATACTTTTTGGCCTTTTTTTTTTTTTCTCTTAATCTTTTCTAATTTTTTTTTATTTCTTTTCCTGTTTCTCTTTTTTCTCCTTCACGTGTTTCTGCATCTCCTGGTCTTCATGCACCCCCACGCCCGAAGCTTCTCTCCCTGCGACTCTTCTTACCGAACCGACGCCGAGCGCCACCGCGAGTCGTCACCGGCCCCCGGGAGGTCGCCATGCCATCGCCTAGCGTCGGTTGTTCTGTCCGACCGACGCCGAGCGCCGCCGGCCGCCGGCCGCCGGTTGGCTGGCATGCTGAGGGTCGCCGGATTGACTCCGGCGGGGTACGCGCACCTCGACCCAACCCGAACGGCGCGGGATTATTTCGCGAAGACCACGCCGAAACACAGTGACTACGCAAACAAAAAGCAGGATGCAGCAGCTACGAACGCAAGCGCGGATCGATTCCAAGCTAAAAGACGGGCTGACTTTTCGGATCTCTTTGAGACATTTTGTCGAACATGCAAGGTGCATCGACCAAAGAAGAGATATCGGATCCGCTAAGAACTCAAACACGGGCTTTGACTTCTTAAAAAACATGCAAGAACGTGCAGCGACATCAACGGACGCCGTCGGGGCCGAAGCTCGCGCGAACTGGTCGGCCACGAGCCCCGGCCCGGCGCCTTGCAAGAAAGAGTGACTATTCTCGGTGGGAAGGCTTACCGGGTTTGGGAAAGGGCTGCGGCGGACGAGGGGCAAATGGACGGACCTTCGGTGACGACCCAGTACACTCCCGAGTTCCCTCTCTCTCACGCTCGACTTCTCTTTCTCTCTAGTTTCTTCTCTCTCGTTCTTTTTCTGTGCGAGTTCTCTCTCGGTTCTGCCTCGGATCTTTCTCTGAAGAACCTCTCACCAGCCGCTCACTCTCTGTGAAAGCCGAGCCGAAGAAGAAACCCCCGTCTCTCTCTCTCGCTCTCTCCGATTTTTTTCTCTCGGCTCCTGTCCGAGTTCCTTCGTTCCCTCGAGCTCCTCTCCACTCTCGCCGTCCTCTCAGATCTGGTTTTTTTCAAAACAGCCTCCCTTTTCTCCGCTCCCGGCTGAGCTAGAAAACCAGCCTCCTCATCCCCTTTTGCTGTCTTTGCTATTCCCCCTTTTTCTGCCCTGCCGCTCCCTGCTTCCTCTTTTAGCTCTCCCCTTTCTGCTCTGACTTGTCAACCTCAACATCATCTTTTTCTGCCTCTGCTCTACTGCTCGCGTGGAGGAAGAAAGGCAGAAGAAAAAGGTTGACCGAGCCGGGCTGCGGAAGAAAAAAGGAAAGAAGAAGAATGGGCCCAGCCCGTGCGGGAGGGAAAAAGAAGAAAATAAAGGGGCCGGGCAGCCCAGCCTTGGCCCGAACCCACAATGTTTTTTTTTTCAAATCTTTTTTTCTTTTTTTTGAAAAAATTCAATTTTTTTAATTAATTAATTTTTTATAAAATTTTAAATTAGTGATGCAAGTGCTCCTATTATCTATATGCGATGCAATTTTAATGAAAGAAATTTTTTGTTAAGGGATTAGAAATTAATCTCTAATTTTTCAATGCAATTAATAAATACTAAAAAAAATCGCCAAAATTTAGGTGTCAGCAAGAAGATGAGATAAATAAAAAGTATCTAATACACTAAGTTACATTTGGTAATGCTAATTAACTAGACATCATATTGTTGAATGACAAAAAAAAATCAGATAAATAGCTGTTTGGACTTGTTGAACAGAAAATAGAAAAATTTTGATGAACTTTGTAAAGAAACAATACTAATCAATATATGATGTATCCGACTAAAAATTAAAAAGAAGAAACAAAAAAATGTAATATAGATTAACGACCAACTTTTATTAAAAAAGGAAGAGAGCCTTGCACTCGTGTATTGGACATGCATCTTGCTAATTAAAGAATGAATTATGTGATATTCTTGAGTTTTGACAAAATTATAGCATTATTTTTCCGAAGATTGCTTTAACACTATCTCCGACTTTCAACCCAAAAAAACTAAAAGCTGGATTGCCCTGAAGGCATCTAATTCTTCTCTTCCTAGTCCATAACTGTGAAAAACAAATAAGTAAATCTATTACTTGTTGAAAAGAGATGCTTTGATTGTTTTTCCCGAAAATGCTCCAACACCAATATTGTAACAATTCATAAATGTGACGAAAAGTTGGAAACTAACAATTTCACAAAAAATGATTATGGAAGTAAAGGGATTCTAGTGTACTAATATTGAAAGTCTTTGTTTTGTTCCAAATTGCGGTCCTCAGTAGCCACTTAGGTGGGAACATCTACATTTAAGTTTGATTTGCAAAAGAAAACGGAGCTTGTGGCTCTCCTTACAAAATGAAGTACTTACTATAGTGAAAAGACTACAAATTCTCTTACTTGTCTATTTCATAAACCTTCTGATCAAGGCGTGGAACGAGTAAAACTTCAAGTGGGCTGGCCTTCAAATTCGTCAAGCCAGGGCTCTTGGTCATGTCCACCGGTTCGTCCGAGACCGTGTTGATTTCGAAACTTTGCAGCAAGCTACATCTTTCGCTGGACATGACCATCACCCTATGTGATAATGTGGTCCATTCTTGATCTGATGAAGAAAGACATGGAAAGCATGTTTATTTCATGAATTGACCTGGTTTATCACTTAGATTTTAGAGTATGTTATTTAATGCCAAAGAGATCATACTATATATCAAGGTCATTTATGCTATTGATTTTCTATTGACATGCAAGGGCCATATACCTACAGGAATGCGGAAGCCAGTGGAGAAGGTGCACTCTTAGCAAAAAAGTGCAAAGACAAGGAAATTTTGCATAGATATTAAGGAATGAAGATGCATATCAAAGTCACAGAGAAACTTTTGCCAGGTTAGGAAGTGGACTTGCCCTTTTGAATTAATTGACAGATTCAAATTCCGAATTTAAAAACGAAAGAGGGAAAAAGTTTTTGAATTTTGACATAGTACAAAGACTGCGACTCATTGTTGCATAACCTGTATCCATTATGTTGGCGTAGATAGTTGTAATTTGTAAAATTTACTAATTAGCAAACTCAATAGTGATGTATATGAATTGTATAAAAGAAGATGCCGTAGGCTGCATAGTTAAAACTAATCCAAAAACATTTTTGACAAAATAAGGATTGGATAAGGTCTAGACTTCTACTTAACCTGACCATAATCCTGTGTAACAATGAGATTATTCATGACCCCATAAAAAGACAGACTGAATGCTTATTTCATGAATTGGCCTAGTATCACTTCAATTTTAGAGTATGTTTTTCATACCGAAGAGACCATACTATACGTGAAGGTCCTATATGTTATTGATTTCTATTGGCAAGCAAGAGCCACATCCCTGCAGGAATGCGGAAGCCGGCAGAGAAGGTGCACTCTTCCATGGAACTTCTTAGACCATTTACAAAGACTACACTATTAAGTAGTAATATTTACCTTCTTTTCGGCATCAAATTTTTGGGGTATACCCTGTATCTTCATTGTAAACGAAAATTATATTTTGCAATTAGGAAGCTCAGGCCCATATTTTTGCTTAAGCATAGTCCTTGTCTGGCACATTGATGTGCAATGCAATTTAATCTGTACTACCATTCATTTGTACTGTTACTGAGCAGGATAAACTATTGATGCACCGCCCCTATATCCTTCCAAAGAGAACACTCACGTGATTACGTCTCAAATCATTCCAGATACAAACGACCTTCCAATAAGCTTTTAGAAGAACTTCAAATGAAGCTGTGTTCAAATTTGGCCAAGCCATTGCTCTCGATTGTTACATACATCGTCATTCTTTTCCAATCCGACTTCCAAGTCCCTGCGGCAAACTAGATAACGTCAAGGGCAATCTGCAGGTCAAATTGAAGAGTTCATTATCAGCCTTTTGCATTTTCTATGCCTTTTTTTCATCGTCTGTTGCACAGCTTGATATGATAAAGTGAGTCTTTTGAGAACAAGTCCTATTGTCACAATTTTGCACACTTCTTGCTGGTAAGCCCTGTAAGGACCGAAGCCAGCCAAGCATGGCATTTCCAGAATAGTTGATGCAAGCATTCTTGCTCTGTCCAAGAAAAACTTCAAAATGGGACAGTGAAGCACTCTGTGTAGACCTAGTCTTGTAGCGATTAAAAATTGGTCAATACTCGCTAGACATGATGCCTTGTATTTTGGCAGAAAGCTCGTCACCGTCAAACACATGTAACTTTGTTTAACAATGAGTCAACTTCTGTTGTTTTTGGGCACGTGGCGCTGCCTTCTTGATTTGTATCAACATTAGGCAGAGACGGATTTAGCAAGGTCAAGATTAAGATCGAGGTTATCAGGATCTGAAGCAGCGTCAAAATGCATAATTTAGGTTCGGGAGTAGGATTTCTGTAAAAAATCAATCCAATCCTGAGACTTCATGTGTTAATATCCATCTTCCAAAAAAGTGATACTTTCACACTTTCCAGTGATTCAGTTCAATTCCTCTGCCTTCTCCTCTTAACCAACTGCTCAAGTCGAAGGGCAAATGATCCACGATGAATATTTCTGGAATCTCTATGCATCATAAGCATGCAACAATGGACAGTAAGCCAGAATTGTACTTTCTGTAGTTGACTTCCTTGCCTTTGAATCAAATTCGCAGATGCAGATATTTTTAGAATGCGTCAGTAAAATTATTTGTACCCGGAAAAAAGGAATGTATAAATGTCATAAAGATGCACATTAGAAATTAAGGTTTCAGAACAGTTCCAGGATTCCTCAAGAACAAACGAAGCAACAAATTACAACTAAAAAGCTACTGCAATTTGCCTCTGATACACTGAAAGTGTTGGCGTGATTTGTGTTGGTCCCAATATTTGGCAAGAAATTATGTAGATCCCAATATTTGGGAAGAAATTATGTAGATTTATTTGATTTCTATATTTTTTGGGAATTTGGGATTGCCTATTTTGGCTTTAGGGTTTTCTCTTATTGCCTTCCTTTCCTGTACTTCATCAATAAAATGGCAGTCCCTCTCAAAAGAAAAATACAACAAAAAAAACTTTGAGAGGGGATTACCCGAGGATGTAAGCACATCGCTGAACCTCATTAAAATCGTATCTTCTTATTTATTTTTTCTTCATGGTATCAGAGCAGGTTCGTATCTATTTGTGTGTTTGATCCATCCGTGTCCTTCTTCTTGGTGTATACACGGTTATTGTTCAAATCATGACTGATTCGAGTTCAAACAATCTCGAATCCTACTCCACTGCCACCGGTCAACGACTCACCAACATATTGCTGAATGAGAAGAACTTCCTTCCATGGTCTTGTGCTATTATAGTGGCCCTTGGGGGCAGATCAAAGCTTGGTCATATCAATGGCCAAATAAAAGCACTTCCTGAGAGGGATGCAAAATTTGATGAATGTCAAGCCAACGACAGTTTGGTTATGTCTTGGATTTTTAACTCTATGGAATCTTGAGTGTATGAGATTTTTGCATATTTGCCTATAGCTCGAACGTTGTGGGAATCATTGAATAAGATGTATGGACAAGCTCAAAATGCATCTCAGGTGTTCAAATTGCAGCAAGATATTGCTAACTCTAAGCAAGAACCCTCTCAATCCTTCACCAATCATCTTGGAAATATGAAGAGAAGGTGGGATGAGATTCGTCTGTATAGGCCAGCAACCCAAAGTGTGGCTGATTACATTCGACGGGAAGAACAAGATCGCATCTTCCAATTACTTGCCAGCATTCGGCCCGAGTACGAAGATGTGAGAAGACAAATTCTGATGAGCCCAAAATTGCCTACATTTGATGAAGTTTGTGGCTTGATACAAGGAGAAGAGACAAGGCGTCAAGTGATGAGTATCTCGCCTAGTCTTGACAAACCAATCTCTGAAAATTTGGCTCATAATGTTCTTATGAACAACCAATGTGGCGAATCTGTGGCGAAATTGGCAAAGGGAAAAAATAAAAGGCCTGTTCGATTTCATTGTGACCATTGTAATAGAGATGGTCACTCCAAAGATAGGTGTTGGGCACTCCATCCTCAGCTTCGTGTCAACAAAGATAAGGTTCAAGAAGCAAAACTTGTTGTCCCAGGAAACTCAACAGAGTTTCAATCGAAACTGGAGTCCTTGGCACAACAGTTTCAACAACTACTTCAAATGCAAGGACAAGGGGTGATTGGTTCAGGATTTTCTAGTGCTTCATCAAATTCGGCCAATATGGTTAAGACATCGGGTAATGCTCTTTTAACCCAATCTAGTACTCAATTCATCGTAGATTCGGGAGCTACCGATCACATGTGCAACTCTGCAAATTTACTTTTAAATGTCTCCTTGATTGCTTCGTATCCACCCATTATTGTGGCTAACGGAATACAGGTTCCAACACAAGGAGCAGGACAGCTTAAGTTGTTCTCACAAAATTCTAATGTTTTGGTTGTGCCTGATTTGTCTTCTAATCTACTTTCTGTGAGCAAGTGCACTCAAGAATTAAATTGCGATGTTGTCTTTTCTTCCTCAAAGGTGTTGTTTCAGGATTGCAACACCAAGAAGACGATTGGTGAAGGACGGTTACAAAATGGCCTCTATGTCCTTGACTTTCATGCGAATGCCTTGGTGGCAAGGAAGAATGCAATGGAGGCTTCAAGGCTATGGCACATGCGCATAGGTCATCCTTCTGATCGTGTGTTGCAAGCTATTGATAGAAATTTATTTCATAATTGCAGTAATTGTGACTCTTGTCACTATGCTAAACAACATAGATTACCTTTTCCTCAAAGCTTTAATTTGGCTTCTGAGGTGTTTGACTTGGTACATTCAAATGTTTGGAGTGCTCCAATTGATTCAAGAGATGGTTTTAAGTATTTTGTTTCTTTTATTGATGATAAATCACGAGCTACTTGGCTATACCTCCTCAAAGCTCAAAGTGATGTAGTCACTGTTTTTCAGGAATTTTATAGCATGATTCAGAATCAGTTTAAAATGTGCATAAAGGTCTTATGCACTGATAATGGCACAGAATATTCCAATCGGACCTTCCAATCCTATTTGAGCAACTTGGGCATTATTAATCAAACTTCATGTGTAGATACACCTCAGCAGAATGGAGTGGCCGAACGAAAGAATCGACATCTTCTTGAGGTGACTCGAGCATTATCATTTTCTGGAGGCATGTCGAAGACTTATTGGAGTGATGCTATTTTAACAAGTTGTTATCTTATTAATCGACTTCCTAGTTGTGTTCTGGGTTACAAGACGCCTATGGAAATCCTTTACGGGTGCAAACTTAATATCTTGCATTTAAGAGTTTTTGGATGTGTGTGTTATGTGCACTCTCGAAGTGGTGGTAAGCTCGACCCTAAAGCTAAGAAATGTGTGTTTATTGGCTATTCATCAACAAAAAAAGGGTATAAGTGCTTTGATCCAACCACTAGATGGATGTATATATCGTGTGATGTTATATTTGATGAATCTACTATGTTTTTTCACTCCAGGAGTCCAATTCAGGGGGAGTACAATGAATTGATAGTTGAATCGGCTCTTATTCCTATGGTGGATGAGTTGAACAATGGCCCTATAATTGGAAGGAACTCGCAGAATGACATCGAAGGGATAGATGAGACTGAAGAAGTATTCACCAATGACAGCCTTGAATCGATGTCTTCACCTAGGACAACTCCTGATGGGACAACCGTTGAATTGGTTCCCACTAATTCCGAATATGTTCCTACAGCTCCGACTTCAGTTTGGAGATCTACCCAAGTGCCTAGACCCTCAACACGACTTCAGGACTTCACCACTCATCACACGGTGCAATATCCCATCCAGAATCACATTGGTTATGACAAGGTATCTTCTAGTTTTGTTGGTTTTTTATCTATTCTTGAAAAAACCACAAAACCTAGTAGTTTTGAGGAAGCTAACAATCAGCCTGTATGGGTTGAAGCCATGAAAGATGAGCTACGGGCACTTGACAAGAACAACACTTGGGATGTAGTTCACTTGCCTGATGGAAAGCACACTATTGGGTGTCGTTGGATTTACAAAATTAAATATAATAGTGATGGCTCAGTAGAAAGGTACAAAGTGAGGTTGGTTGCTAAGGGATACACCCAGACATATGGTATTGACTACAATGAAACTTTTACTCCTATTGTAAAAATGAATACTGTCAGGGTTCTTATGTCGATTGCGATCAATTGCGGGTGGCCCTTATTTCAAATGGACGTAAAGAATGCATTCCTTCATGGTAATCTTGAAGAGGGAGTTTACATGGATCTCCCACCCGGGCATTACTTGTAGAGAGAAGAAGGGATGGTGTGTAGACTCAAGAAGTCCATATATGGACTCAAACAGTCCCCTCGAGCTTGGTATGGTAAACTTAGCAACTCTCTTCGTAAGTTTGGATATAACCAAGGAGCGGCAGATTCCTCTATGTTCACCAAGACTGATGAAAATGGTCTTGTGGTACTACTTGTATATGTCGACGATATTATCATCACTGGAAGTAATCAGTTAGGGATTGATGTGCTCAAAACTTAATTGCGCCAAGAGTTCGAAATTAAAGATCTTGGATGACTGAAATATTTCTTGGGTATTGAGGTGGCAAATTCTAGCAAAGGCTTATTCCTTTCTCAGCGAAAATATATTTTGGATCTATTGAAGGAAAGCGGCAAAATAGGTGCAAAACCAGCTAATGTTCCCATGGACTAAAGCAAGAAAATGGTTTCAAATGACTTTCCTTTGCAAGGTGTGGTCGATTTCAGCGTCTTGTCGGGAGACTAATCTACTTAACAATTACCAAACCTGATATTAGTTATGCTGTTAGTTTTGTTAGCCAGTTCATGCAAAATCCTACACAAGGTCATATGTGTTTGGTTGACCATCTACTAAGGTACTTAAAGGCCACACCAAGGAGAGGTTTATTGATGAAGAACAATGGTCATACAGAAATAGTTGGATATACGGATGCAGACTGGGCTGGAAGCCCTCATGACCGAAAGTCCACCTCTAGATTATGCATTTTCGTAGGAGGTAATGTTGTCACATGGAAAAGTAAGAAACAATCTGTGGTTGCCCGATCAAGTGCTGAAGCAGAGTATCGAGCAATGGCATCTGCTACTAGTGAGATCGTTTAGCTACGACTACTACTTCAAGAATTGGGTTGTAGGTCTTTAGATTCACCTACAAAATTATTTTGTGACAACCAAGCTGCTACTCATATTGCCTCAAACCTTGTGTTTCATTAAAGGACTAAACACATTGAGGTGGACTGCCATTTCATACGGGAAAAGGTTCAAGACAAAACCATTGAAACAACTTATATCCGGAGTGGAAAACAATTGGCGAATGTGTTCACGAAAGCTCTTCCTAGGGGGCCATTTCAAGAGATAGTGAGCAAGTTGACCTCCGATGATATCTTCGCTCCAACTTGAGGGGGAGTGTTGGCGTGATTTGTGCTGGTCCCAATATTTGGCAAGAAATTATGTAGATCTCAATATTTGGGAAGAAATTATGTAGATTTATTTGATTTCTATATTTTTTGGGAATTTGGGATTGCCTATTTTGGCTTTAGGGTTTTCTCTTATTGCCTTCCTTTCCTGTACTTCATCAATAAAATGGCAGTCCCTCTAAAAAAAAAAAACACAACAAAAAAACTTTGAGAGGGGATTTCCCGAGGATGTAAGCACATCGCTGAACCTCGTTAAAATCGTATCTTCTTATTTATTTTTTCTTCAGAAAGATATCGAGGCTTTATTTGGAAAATATTAATGTTACGCTTGTTAAAAACTCTATGTACCTAGATTTGAGAAAGACAAGGTGCACATTTAATAATTCTTTAACTGTCAGAGCATCCAAGAGATCATCGTTTTTAGGACGTTGACACCACTACACACAAATCAAGCCTTCATGACGAAGTACTTATGAGTTTTTTGTATGTTGAGGCCTAGTGGAAGAACTCCAACATTCATCTTACTGCACCTGTTCCACTCTCCAAGGACAAACTTGAGCATTAATATGAGCAGACAAACTATAAAGAAAATTAGAGTTGCTATATGTTCAATTGCATGTATCAAGTATGACATCATTACGTTTCGTGATTTTTTTTTTTTTTTTTGGTAAAGGTAAATATAATATATATTCAACTAGGATTTACAAAAGAAGTGCATCCCGACACTAACACACACTCAACGAGCCATTAAGTCACTAGAGAAAGTGGGTGCCAGAATCACAAAGGAAAATAAAAGGGCTACAGATATACAACCATATAGGAGGGGACCTATCTATCTCACTCAAGTGTTAGAAAAAAAGAAAAATACAAGGGCCAATCCCCCAGCTCCGTTGTAGTCTTTTGTTTTTCAGGGTGTCAACAACGAAATTAAAGGAAATAGCTTTGTCCTTTACTGTCTTGACCAGGAGTTCCTTCATGAAAGGCACATTTAGATTGGATACCCGAAAGATCAAGTCATTTCTAGACTTTCATATAACGGAACAGAGAGCCCCAAAAGAGAATTTGACATTGTCAACATAGAAGCCTTTATTCGAAGGTCTAAAAATCCAATGAAGGGTATCTAACTAGGGTAGGCTCCTCCAAGAAAGATTACACCTAGCGGCCCAAAAGAAGGCTAGAGTTAAAGAGACTTGGCATTCAAAGAAAATGTGGTTTATAGAGTTAGGCATGATGTTACAAAATGCACATAGCACCGGAGGTAATCTACTAGAAGACATAAGCATAGCCTAGGTAGGAAAACGATTCCTAGATATAAGCCACAGGAGGAATTGGTGCCTAGGAACAATGGCTTTGTTCCATACATTTGATGCCCAAATGACACGGGTAGCTTTCTTGCGAATGACCCACCACGCTGATGCAAGAGAAAATTTACCCAATAGGTGGTGAGGCCACTTAAGAGAATCCTCTCCTTGCAAAAGAGGGGGGATTGTGATTTGCCACGAGTGGAGCTCTTGAAGCACCATCAACCCATCCAGGGAGAAAAGATCAGCAGCCTTTGCATGTTTAGTAAGACCCAATTGATAGATGTATGCATTATCAAAAATCTGATTAAGGGGGTCCATGTCTAGTCACGGTCAAACCACAAAGAGGTAAAATTTGTCGTATCCTATCTTCCACTTGAAATAGCCTGTAAATTCCTTCTCAATGAGAGGATTTTCCTCCAAGCCCATGAGCAAAAGGTCGGGGTTGTGGCTAACAAAAGTTTTTCCTTTTGAGGTGGGTGGAGTGTATCTACTTACACCATAAGGATTATTTATCAGTGAACATAATTCAAATATGCTCAAGCATCGCAGCTTTATTGCTATCCCTAATTCTCCGAATACCCAGTCCCCATTCTTGTTTAGGGAGATATACATCTTCCCATGAGACCTTGGCGCCTCTTGAGCCTAGGCCTGGTCCTTTCCAAAGGAATTGTCAACATATTTGTTCTATCCTGTCTACTATAGAAGATGGTAGCCAGAATATTTACACCCAATAAACTTGAATAGCATGCAGGATAGATCTTATAAGTTGAAGCCAACTCACAAAAGAAAGAAATCAATGTATCCAGGATTGGACTCTAGCAGTTAAGAGACATACCAGGGTGTGGCAATCCACTTTGTTCAACCTCGAGGTAATGATTGGAACACCCAGGTACTTGACTAGTAGATCGGAAGTTTAGCAAATATAAGATCTGGGTCCTTGTTTCTTCTGAAATCCCTGAAGTGAAAACTTCACTTTTACTAGCATTTGGAGTCAACCCACTCCTCTGGGAAAAAGTATCGAGTCCCTCTTTCATACATGAAATTGAAACTAAATTTGTTTCGCTGAAGATGAATACATCATCCGCAAAGAATGGATGCTAAAGGCAAGATTTCTTGCATCGCCAAAAATATCGAAAGTCTTGGCGACAAGATTGTGAATCCAAGAGGCCTGAAAAAACTTCCATAGCCAAAGTGAACAAGTAGGGTGAGACTGGATCGCCTTGTCGTAGCCCCCTACCACTCAAGAAGAAACCATGGAGCTCTCCATTCATAGAGATAGAAAATTTAGGGGTATGAACACATACCATAATAAGTAGGATGAAGTGGCATGGAAAGCCAAAGACTTTTAGGGTAGTCTCCAAAAAATCCCAATTCAAGATGTCATAAGCCTTGCGAAAGTCAACTTTAATGGCACACTTGGAAGAGTAATTGTCCAAGTGAAAATCACTGAAGAGCTCCTGAGTGAGGAGGATGTTGTCACTTATCCTTCTGCTTCTAACAAAAACCGTTTGTGCTAGGCTTACAATATCAAGAAGAATTGCCACAATCCTATTAAACAGGATTTTAGTGATGCATTTATAGATGGTGTTACAACAGGCTATAGGGCGAAAATCAGTAATCAATGAAGCATTCGGTACTTTGGGAACCAAGGCCAAGATTTTATAGTTAATCTTCCTTAATAATTTCTCAGTATTAAAGAAGTCAATAATTGCCTCTATAATAGAATGACCTACTATATCCCAGTTCCTTTTGAAGAAGTCAGAATTTAGCCATCCGGGCCCAAGGCTTTATTCCCTAGCAGAGAGAACATGGCTTCCTTTACATCCTGGGAAAGAATTGGCTCCGACAAGAGCCTAACTTGGTTTTCATTCAAGGTGTGCATCAGTGTTTCCTTCACCTCCAAAGTTGTAGGCCAAAAAGGAGTATCCACCGGGGCCAAGAGATCCTGAAAGTAATTAACAAAAGCTTGTTGAACATCCATAGGGTTAGAAATCAGGTTACTCGCATCATCCGGGACCGAGATAATTCGGTTGTGCAAGTGTCTTCTCTAAATAGATTGGTGAAAAAATCTAGTATTTTGGTCGCCTTCCTTGAGCTAATGAATCCTATATTTTTGCTTGAAGAAAGGTTCCTCCATAGACCGTAGCTCGTAGAAAGCACATGCTTGGGTATGCTCAGTCTTTGCCAAAGAGCTATTAAAAGGATTGCTATAGAGAGCTTCTTGCAAGAGAAGGAGAGCCCTTTTAGCTTCAGAGGCTTGATGAGAGATGTCTGAATAGACTTCTTTATTCAGCACCTTGAGCCTACTTTTGAGAAGTTTGAGCTTATTGTATACCTTGAACATATGCATACCTGATATTTGACTATCCCAGACCTGAGACACCATAGCAAAGAAGCCTAGGTGAGACATCCAGAAATTGAAGAATTTAAAAGGTTTCCTCTGAGGGTGAGGTGCCAAAACTCTGATAGACATTGGGGTATAGTCCGAGATTCTAGGGGGAGGAATGTAGCCTTAGAGAAAGAAAAATCCAAGGCCCATTTGCTGTTGACCAAAACCAGGTCTATTTTTCCTACGCTCACCCGTGGATGATGATCAGGTGAACCGAAATCCCACATAACGAAGGTCTTCCAGTTCAGCACGACATAATCATTCTCAAAATTCATCAAATACAGGGATCCAATTATCTGAGCTTCCTATGCGGTCCGAGGAGTCTCGGATGGCATTAAAATCACCCGCAATAATCCAAGGACTATCCTTGAGAGCAGCACTTAGAAGAGTCATGTCACTCCATAGAGGTCTGCGAGTAATAAATGTGTGCTCCCCATAAACTGCCGAGAGGAATAAAGAAAATCCAAATTGCAAGATTTTGACCGAGCCATGAATGATTTGGGCATTTATAAGAAGACAAGAAAAGTCCAACAAAAAGGGTTTCAGCCAAACCATACCCGACCTCAATTAGAAAATTCATAGTTTACAATCCATTGCCACCTTGATATAAGACTAGAGGAAATGGCAGCAAAACAATGAGGCGGTACCTTTGTTTTCATCAGATCAATACAACTTAGATTATTAGCACGAGCAAAATGCCTCACCTTAGATTGTCTAACCGGGTCCACAATCCCCTAGACATTCCAAAAATCAAAATTCATATGCTACAGTTACATATATATAGGTTATATACCTATTTTTTCCAGACTGACGTTTGGTACTTGTCGGTTTTAGTGATTGATAGGTCTGTATCTGGAAGGAGCTGACCTACCTTAGAACGGGGGGATCTGGTAGCTTGGTAGCCTGTTGGCCTTTTTCCATAGCAAGGGGGGCTGCTTCTAGAAGTCAGCAAAGGGACAACCCTTTGGGAGGCTGTTCTAGTGGCCATAATCCCCTGTACTTCTTCCTCTTTGCTTATAGTAGCATTTGCCTCTTCATCTAAGTCGTTCGTTGAGGAAAAGGAGGGAGAACCAAGCTCCGAATCAGCAGGGGTCTTTGTTTCAACCTGTCTAACATCCTTTTCAAATTGGATAGGCTTTTTAATCTGTCTTCTCTGAGCCGTTCTAGGAAAAGGCAGGGATGGCACCCTTGGTTTCACATGGCATCTAGGCAGGATTATATGCCACTGATCTAGTTGGAGATCGGAGGTCAAAGCAGTACCTAGAGTAGAGGATCTTTCGGCCTTTCTAGAGGAGACAGCAAACTGTGGCGAACTAGCTTCTCCCTGCATGTTGTCTGTGGTCAGACTTGGGACTACTGCAGCTTAAGAGAGAGGTGGACAGGTTTTTATGGCTAGGCCTGTTGGGTTTATAGCTGAGTTGTTTCCAGCTCCAGATGAAAAGCCAAGAGGAGTAGCAACGATTTTAGGGGAAGCAGCAGCTGAGCTGCTGAAACCTGCACCAGAAAGGACAGCAACTAAATGAACAGAAGCTGGAACACCAGCTGAGTGGATTAGGGCAGCAGCATGATGGATGTCAGCAGGAAGTTCCACAGGGGAAGGCTCGCCAACAAGGACTTCAGCAGCATGATGGACGTCAGCAGAACCTTGAACAGTAGCAGGTTGATGGACATGAGCGACAACAGCACCTTGAATAGCATCAAAACCTTGAGCAGCAGTAGGGACAGCAGAAGCTTGAGCTGCAGCAGAAATTCCAGCAGGGGGTTGATGACTAGTAGAAGATTGTGCTTCAGTAGAGCCAACCCCATTTGTACCAGCACTGAACCTGCTGTTTGCAGCACCCACTGCAGCTGGAGCAACCGTCTCCTTGAGGTCACACTTGTGACCAAAACAACCACATCTATTGCAGAGAACCGGTCTCCACTCATACTCAACCAGCACATGGCGAGTGACTTCGTTCAGCCTCACTTTTACCCTGTCATATCTCTTGTCATTTGCTGAGATTTCAACACATACTCTAGCATATGACAACATCTTCATTTGTTCTGTTCTTTGGTCTACATATAGGGGAATGCCTATGGCACTTGCTATACCGTTAATCCCAGGTGCTAACCATAAGCCAAATGGGATATTTCTTAGCCGAATCCATACCGGAACCTTGGTGTGGTTGTCCTTCGTAAGTTCCAAGAGGGGGTGCCATTGCTACAGAAACAACGGGACACGGGCGATTGTTATAGGGCCACTATCCAGTATATGACACCTAAAGTCAGCATCAGGAATCCAGAAAAAGAAAAAACCTCTGTCATCCGCCATGACCTCCATGAGTTTCACACCCCTAGCATGTTTGAGGGTAGTCTCTACTAGTTTGAAGGGTAATTTTTTACCCACAAAGTAACCAATTACACATTCTTTCCATTTGGGATCCATTTCATCTAAGACGTCTTGCGTGGGTTATCGAAATGGCATGTCGAAAATTCAACCACCATGGTCACATTAAATGTTCATCTTCGAGGGACAACCGCGTTGAACATATTTGAGGTCATAGCGCTTGATGGCTGAACGGGCCACACTTGCCCAAGAGCACACAACAAGGCTGTTCCCTTGCATTCAACAAGACAGTTCCTAACCGGGGCTTAGGACTTTAACTTGCCGAGTTTATCTCAACCCGTGTCTCGATCCAAATGCCTACCATTCTTTTTGAGTATGACAATCTACCCTATCAACAAGGGCATTACTACCATTCAGATGATCTGCCCAAGAGCGCACAACAGGCTGTTCCCTTGCATTCAACAAGACAGGGGCATTACCCAGTGGTTGTCCTGTTGTCCCGCTATCTAATGGTGGATAAGCGCCTTGGGGGGGAGCAAAACTCGCCAAACCAGCCGTCCCACCCGAGAACCCACGGGTCGCAGCCCGACCACGAGAGCTGCGGTGAGAATGGGGGTGGCGGCTCCTACTCCTATGGCGGTCTCTCATCATCTCCGGCACAGAATGCAAAGGCCCCGGTTGGTGCTCAGCCATATGGCTCTCGCCCGACGGCCTCATAACCTCTGTTTCCAGAATAGAGCAAAACCAGAACCAACCTAGCCCAAATTTGACTTAGAGAGAGTTGGAGACATACCTACGCAAATTCCTTCGGAGGGGAGGAAGGGGATGCCTTGGGGAAGAAGCCCACTGAAAATCAGCTCAAGAGGAGCTCGCCAGCCACCGGAATAGCTTCTACAAACCGGGGGGTGAACAGTGCTATGAGAGCCCGCCGAGAGAGAGAGTTTGGTTGAAATACGTGTCTGAGTTTACGTTTTGTGAATTATTAATTGAACTCCCCAAGTAATTGCTCATCTCCCTTTCAATGTAATGGAGGACTCATAGCGAGTCAACAACTTTTAGTTAAAACTACTTAGTGCTGCTGAAATGCCTCAGAGAGAAGCAAACTCCATAAACTTATCAATTCGCTGCTCAAATGTTTTGATCGACTGGATGTATACGAACGCATCCAAAGTATTCAGTAATGATGGGTACACATCCAATTTGGCCAAGCCATTACTCACCCAAAGTACCTCAAAGCTTTATGAATAAATCACCCATTATACTGCTATCAACAGTCAATTGAATTTACACAGACGTTTAGCACAATTTGTGACATGACTCCAAGCTTAGCAACATGGTGTCCTGAGGTATTCCTATGAGAAACTCAACATCCATTAAAGAAGTATTCTACAATCAAGAATTGTAGACAACAAGGGATGATATTGAAATTACAAAGCACTGAAAATTGAATGAGTCTAATGTGAAAGACCAACCATGACTTTCAGCGAACATTTGGAGATGCATGAGATAAAGTGCAGATTCTTCATCGTAACCATATGTCTCCAAGCTGGACTTGCTAACGTTTTCTCCGGTGAACCTTTGTTTCTGTTAGAATTGAGAATCTCTGTGAGAAACTGTAGAAAGGGGAGCATGCAAAGGATAGGAGGCAACGCAATTTCCACAGAAAAAATAGTAACAAGCAAGTACCACGCTTTTCCATTTTTTTGATGTTTAAGTCCGTAAACTTCCGCTTACAAGCCCGAACAGGCCTCCTCTGTTTCCGCTTCTGTTCTGCCTCGTTTACTTCTTCTGCCGGCTCTTCCGTCTTAACAAAAGGTAGTGGTCTATTGACTCTGCGAGTCATTTCTTTCCTGCACCCATTCTTACCAAATACTTTGACGAGGAACACCGAGTCCCTATTGTATCTGAAATGAGAAAATCAGCAAATTCTAGAGGATGACCGATCACGAAGTCGCGCCAACCACTCTTAATGAACAATCTATTTCCAACTTCTTCTATCCCAATCGGCCATGATCTCCCTGTAGTATCCTTGAGAAAGGCCTTTGTTGGCACGACTACCCCAAAACGCTTCACAAAATCCGGTGGTATAAGCTACAATGAAAAATTCAATTCCATATACCAAATCAACAGTTAATAGAAAGCAAAAACATATAAAAATCAGAACCCAGGTAAGAGCCTTTTCACCAGGGGGAGCACACGATGTAGTTTTTTATTCTCAGATTTTGTTACTAGTCCAGATTTTGAATACTACAACATAATTATGAACTGCTTCGAAATTCATCAAATCCCAAATGTCGCACAAAAGAATGTCCAAGGGACATGATTATACATTGGCACATATCACATTAAAAGTCTGTGATGTTCATAGGCAATTAGTTAATCTACACTTCGCCCCCGCAAATTCACTTGAAAGGTGTGCACAATCTCTCCCGCTTGATAAGGCAATCAAAAAACACTCCACCTACCATTCACCAGGTTTCAAGAAGATAAGTGGATTATCACAGTGGAGTTTAAAGGCAAGCCAAAAGAGCTCACTAGGGTTTCATCAAGCTCTTGTAATATTGCATCCATGAACTGAAAACAGATGAGCTTTCTCTGATACTCAAGAAAACATAAGAAAGTTACAGAAAGCCAGCGTTCGTGAACAAACGTGCACGTGCACGTGCATGTGCATGCATGAGAGAGAGAGAGAGAGAGAGAGACCAGTTGGTGAGAACTGAAGCAAGGGAGATAAACTTTGAAGAACTCGAGAGGCACGTCAGAGGAAGAGGTCTTCGCGGGACTACGGTCGGCCATTGTTCTCCTGCTTTGCCGAGGTGGTTCCAATGGCGGTCGCTGTTGGGAAACAGGAAGGTATTGTTCTTGCGTCAAGGTTTCGAATAGAGAAAAAGAAGGAAACTGAACGCCTGACAAGATCGTGGGTTATCAATAAAAATAAAATAAAATTATAGATTATCCTCAGATTTTTCTATCTCATCCAAATTCACGTTAGCAAGCGATTAGGTTTTGTTAAAGTTTTGTTTAACAAAACCGAATGATTTGAAAAATATTTTCCTAAAAATATTTTCTCGTATTTTACAAAAATAGATGAACTAGAAATTTTTTTTTATTGTGCATGGAGATGTTTAAACATAAATTTTTATCAATAATGAAATTATTTTTTATTAACTAATTATTTTAAATAATATAAACAATTATTCTTTGAAAAAAATTTCTACTCAAGAAATAAAGAAAGCCTTAATGACAAAAATTTTGGTTTTATTGTGGAGATGTAAATTGAATTTCTTTTTTACATCATTTACTAGTATACAAATAAATCTGAGAACTACTTTCTTAGTGATTGAATTCTATAAAATGCTCTCCGATTTGAAGTCTAGCTCATGTCATTGACATTGCTTTTACATTGGTGATTAGTTTAGATTAGATTTCGTGTACGAGTAAGTTACGTGTAGATGAATAAATCGGTTTTTGAGTAAAAAAGAAAAAAAGAATGTGTAACCTGTTCATGAAGTTTTATTAAAGTTAATTTAGAACAACCCATGTGCAGGTGATAATTTTCAAAGGAATTAATGGCACTTATGTTTTTCTTGGCGCTAGCATGACGGCACCGTTAGATACCCTTTCCAATGGTGCTGTTGAGGCCACACGTTTCATTGCGTAAAGATGGGCATATCTTTTGATTTATGTAAAGAAACACATCCGAAGAGATAATATTCAAATAATAAAACAAAATTATGAAATTCAAGTGCAACTTTTAAACTTTTAATAGATATTGCTCAATCAGTTAATAACATCATCTAGTATAGTGAGTTCTATTTTCCTAGAGAAAAGAGAATCTAAGTGATGATATTCAAATAATAAGTAATATATGAAGGATTCAACATCAACTTTTGAAACAGTGGATAATTGTTCTTTGGCCAAAATTAAGATTTAGTGGATATTGGTTGAAAGAATTTTAAAAAGAAGGTGGGAAATTGAATTTTGTCCAGAAAAGTAGTATACTCTGAACTTTCGATTAGTTGGTATTTTATCTATTTATATGTATTTATATTTGCTAGTGATGATTTAAATTTGCTCTAAAATTATCTATTTCCTTATGTTGTTTTTTCTTTCTCGTATTTAAGAAATCTCCCCCGGTGGGATTTAGGTTTATGCGACTGATCCCATTTCCACTTCCAAACTTATGAAATCGGCACAACGTGGGTAGGTTACGGAATTTGCACCTAACTACCCACCCACCCATTCACTTAGGAACTAATTGGAGCATTTTTTTTTTGAAGTTCGAAGAAAATGATTTATTATTTTTACATGAGCTTAAGTTCCCTCTTACTTGATGTTTCTATTTGTTTTGTATCGATGTCTTACTTTGAGTCATTTTGTTGCTCATATTATTTTGTTGTAATTGCTATTTGTCTTGATTTTTGTAAGAAGAATGACACAAAAAAGAAGAAGAAACCAATTTCAAGTAGACCCTAGAATTAGACCAACCAAATAGGGTTTCGAGACAATTAGAATAGATTTTAGGTTTCAAAAATTGGAAACTAACTCTAATATGATATATTTCAAGTTCCAAATTTGAAACTTACTCATCTTGAAATCAGTCATCTTTAGTGGGATTTCCCACCAAGCCCACCAAGTGAGACTTTCCAATTCTAATTTTTCCAAGAAATCGGTTAAACAAAAGGAAAAGTGGTTTCCGAACAACAAAAAAAGGAACATATTTGTCCCTATGTATAAAAACTTCTAAATAGATGAGTAGAAAACAGATTACTTCAACAGTAGGAATCCTAGATTCCCATTTTCTTTCATATAAAAGTATGGAATACAAAATAAATACATACACACATGCATATGCATTCCTTAGTATCTGCAAGTGTTTATTGTGTTCCCAATTGCAATCCTTAGTAGCCACTTTGGTGGGAACATATGCATTCAAGTTTGATTTGCAAGAGAAAATGGGGCTTGTGGCTTTATTCACAACAAAGTACGAATTATAGACAAAAGATCACATATTCTCCTACTCGCCTCTTTCATGAACTTTCTGATCAACGCGTGGAATGAGCGTAACTTCAAGCGGGCTCGCCTTCATATTCAACAAGCCGGGGCCCTCAGTCATGTCCACGGCTTCGTCTGAGACTCTGCCGATCTCGAAACTCTGCAGCAAGCTAGCCAGCGTCAAGTGCACCAAGTGAAGAGCCAGCGAGATTCCGGCGCAAGACCTCCTCCCCGCGCTGAAGGGGATGAACTCGAAGTTCTGACCTCTCAGGTCCACATTCTCATGCGTCGTGAGGAACCTCTCGGGCTGGAACTCGTCCGGGTTGGACCATACGCGTTCGTCCCTCTGTATTTTCGAGATGTTCATCAGCAAACGAGTACCTAACCAATTACAAGTAGAAAGTCAGAGACAGTTTGGCAAATGGGAAGTGGGCTTGTCCTCTTGAATCAATGGACAGATTCAAATTCCGAGATCACAGACGAAAAGAGATACAAAATTCGCATGCATATATTACAAGACTCGTACAGAGACTTCGTAATCCATTGTTATACAAACTCACATCCATCACAGGAACGCGGGTAGTTGTATTTTGAAAGTTAACTAATTATACAAATCAATGATGATGAGTATAGCTTGTATAAAAGAAGATTCCATGGACTGTATATTTAATACTAATCCAACACTTTTCCGCTAAACCTTGATAGTATAAGGTCTAAACATTTTTTGTTGGTCTGGAATTGTAATACTGTGCAACAACACAGTCCATTTCTCATCCCATGATCAAGATATAGACCTCATGCTTTATTTAGTGAACTGGCTCAGTTTATCACTGTCGATTTTCAAGTTTGTTTTTTATACTAAGGACCATTCTATATATCAATGTCCTTTATAGTATCGATTTCTGCTAAAATGCAAGGGCCACATACCTGCAGGAACGCGGAAGCCACCCGACAAGGTGCACTCTTCCATGGACCTTCTAAGACCACTCACCGGCACTGGTGGATACAAACGCATTGCTTCCTTGACGATGGCTTGGAGGTAAGTCAAGTTTTTCACATCAGACTCTTCCACGGCCCTACTCCTGCCGACATGGGTGTCCAGCTCTTGTTGCGCCTTCTTCAATGCATGGCGGTTGTTCAATAGCAGTGATAGTGCCCAGGTGATTGCCACCGTCAAAGTATCGGTCCCCCCTAAGATCATATTCTATACCCAAGAAAAAAAGTGATTAACTCAAGTGCTTCAACATGGAAGGATGGGAGATGTTAGATGATGATGATGGCAATATGGTTCGGATCAAATGTGCTTTCGATGTCATATTTCCTATTTAAACCATTTAAACACAGTATTTATAGATGAACTTAAATCAAACTAGATTCACGCTCTCCAAATTTCACCTTACATAAATTCCAAACTATCCCTCCCGAAGATGATTATTGATCAGGTGAACAAGCAGTCTCACGTTTACCGCAGAGAAAAGAGAGATTTTTTCTGAAGCGGCAGCACTTACTGCTTGGCTCTTTATGCCATTTTCTTTCTGCTTTGGATATATTCTTACGATAATGACAATGAATTAACGCCATCTCCCAGAAGCAGACAGGTGTCCCTCTCTTTGTGTACGGATGCATATAGATATAGAAAAGATGCAAACTTTGACTGTCATTTATTTTCTCTATTGATTCATTCTGGGGAATGGTCATTCGGGGACAGAAAGAAGGACCTTTTTATACTATACTGCAGGTCATGACCTGCTGGATGGATGCCAAATGGAAAAAAACGATCGCCCATCTCTCATGGACTCTAAATAAGTACAAAATGTCAACATCAGGACACCGTCAGTAAACAAAACGATGCGAGGCAGGAAGAACTTTAGGTGCTTCCATGTCAAAACATTTTTGTACAGTCCAAATATCAATTTTGATTATTGTAATGGATCACAAGTTGTCTTTTTCCAAATTCAATGACTGATCGCGATCGCTCCTCGAGCACAAAAAAGATCTGCCCAAGAGCACCTGGTATTTGCTCTGGATAAACGCAATAAACCTAGTTGTTCGCTGGACACGAAAACTAGATTACTGCGTAGTATTGAGAATTTTATGGGACTAACTAAAAATTGACCCATTTGCAATTGACCGTATATCTTAGTTTACTAGTTTAGGAGACCAATCTTAATATATCTTATATTGCTCTTCCTGTTTGGAGTTCCTTACAGCAACTAAAAATTTCCATTGACCAGATCGAAACTAATGATTCTCTTACTCCCAAATGTAGGTAGTTTGCACGAGTTTAAATGTTTCTTGAGCGCTGGCCAACATCTAGTGCAAACTCTTGATATGATCAAACTGTATTTGGAAAAACATGTCAACAGGTAATAAGTCTATTATTGTTAAATTATAAGTGGATCGTACTGAAAATACCATACTCCTGTTGCTTGCGGATGAAATGACTCCCAACAAAATTGCATTCATGAAAATGCTTAGGATTTTCTAAGTATTGATGAGGCAGAAGCTTTAGTGAATGCATTAGCAAGACTTCAGATCAACTTTTATGCACACAGTTCTAGTTTACAAACACTATAAGCTAGAATTACTCACCAAACAAGTCGCCTTAATAACTGTATCGGCGTCCAAATCTGAAAAATTCCCACCTTCGAGGGCGTTCAGCATCAAATCCATGAAATCTTGCTCCCTATCGCCTTCGGGGCAGGACAACCTCTTCCTTCTATGCTCCTCTAGCCACCCCTGAGCCAAAGCATCCAACTCTTTCGCAGTCTCATCCATCGATCGTTTGTAGCCACCTAAGTCCAACCAGTCGAGAGCTGGGATCGCATCTGATAACACGAGGACCCCAAACAGATGAAAAAACCTCCTGATCGACCTTTTGCACCTATCTGCCTCGGTGTCGTTGCAGTCGGCTTTTGAACCACTGTATCTCTTCCCTCCTACCATTTTCACCGATATATTGAGCATCAGGTCTGCTAGCCAAGACTTCATTTCCACCGAGACCCCACTTTTGGGCTTACCCTTTTCGATCCAGGCCTTGAACAAGTCTTTAATCGCCGTCTCAACCTCAAAAACTCGTATGTGCTTCAATGAGTCAAGCCGGTTGTTCGAGAGGAGCTCAGTCATCGCAATCTTGCGTATATCTCGCCAGTATTCTCCATAAGGACCGAAGCCGAACATGGCGCCATTGTAGCCCAAAAGCCTCGTGGCAGTGATCATCGGCCGATCAGCGAAGGCCTTGTCATGGACGGTGAGGCACTCCTTAGCTACTTCCCAACTGCTCACAACGATTGCTCGATGGGAGCCTAATCTTATGGCAAAAATCGGTCCATACTTTTCGGCCATGGAACCCAACTTTTGTGCATCAGGTCCTTACTGCCGAACAGAGGAAGGTGGCCGAGAATAGGCCAACCACCTTTGGCTTCAGGCACATCACGATGATCTTTGGACTTGTGTGATCGGCAGAGAGAGATGGCCTTCAGCAGGGCCAAGGTCGAGATCAGAATTATCAGCAATTCAATCAGAATAGCCATGATGAATGATTTCTGAAGTATAGCAGGACAGAGTTTTTCCCGGAAAATTTTCCTTTTAAGAGTTCATTTGCTGCTTTCCTGCCAGTTTCTAGCAGGTGTATGGAGTTGCATATATTTTATATGAAGTTCTCACATCCTTATCTCTCATTGGAAGCCTAGAGTGAGTGGGGACAGAAGCCAAAAGTCAATCATAGATCACCACCTAAAAAACTGCTCGCTATTAATTATATCTTTTGTGGTACGATGATCATCACTTCGATTGCTTGTTCTATGTGGCTTCCGCTCAATTATTTTGATCAAGTGCGACGTAATGCCATGTGGAGTCGGGTGTACTTCACTGTTCAACCTGATGATTCCTCTCATATCAGTAACTTCTTATATGAAAATTTACCAGAAACTGTAGCTGCCTCAGATCGTTTGATGGTCATATAAGTACTTGGTTTTGGTTCTGTTTTGTTCTCTGACAGTCGCATGCGTTCAATTCTGGTATGATCCTGTAGAGATGCTCTTCCTCCGGATCAGGTGAATTTGACATTTAATTCCTCGGAATCTTTCGATTTTTACTTCGAGGTGACACACACGTCCTCCTGTTCATCACACGTGCAACGAAATGAAGGGCGTGAATAACGCTTTCCAACCTTGTGTGTTGCCGCAGCGGACACAGAAGAGAGGCAGTACAACGCACAAGTGGAGAATTTTAAAAAGTATAGAAAGAAAAATGTATTGATGGTCAACATTTTTAACCAAATTATTGATGTGACATTTTTTTCAAAGAGATAAGTGTAAAATGATGTTTTTGACACTAACATAACTAGATAGTCCAAAACGATGTTGTTTTGCCTTCAGAAATTTTAATATAAATAACAATTAAAATAAATTTAAAGAACTAAATAAATAAATATCAGAGAAGGGCAGCGTTCGGCTATTGCTGTTTCTTTTATAGTTATTTTAATTTATTGTAATTAATATTTATATTAAAATTAATTTTTGGGGGAAAACAACTTCGTTTTGCATCTTTATTTCTAAGTCAATTTTCTGGTGTGCAATGTAGACCATTAAGCCACATCGGATTTTCAGTTACCTTTATCGGACTAGGCACTTAAATGTCTTCATTTTTTAAAAAGTGACACTTAAATGAATCTTTTGGAAGTTTTTGCAAGTGTCTATTTGTGTTTGTGTCAATTTTTGGCACTTGCGCTATACTTTAATCCAAAAAAGACATAAACCATTATAGAAACTAGCTACGAGTGAACCTGGGCCAAACCATCTTCTACCACTGAAGAGATCTCTGGTGTGTACTCCGTTCGGTGACTCATCATTCATTTCTACGCCGAATGCATTCGACAGATCCACCGGAGACAGAGATCTTTTGTTGTTTTTAACAAATACCCTCAAAACAAAATATTTAAACAGTTATTGATGCCATGAAAAGTTGAAAACTAACAAAATATGAATAGAAACGATTATTCAAGTAAATGGTTTCAAGTTTACCGTGACTGAGTCTCTGTTTTGTTCCTAATTGCAATCCTTAGTAGTCTCTTAGGTAGGAACATATACAATCAAGTGTGATTTTCAAGAGAAAATGGAGCTTGTGGCGCTCCTCTTGATAATGCGACAACCATAGTCAAAGATCACAAATTCTCCTGCTCGCCTCTTTCAACAACATTCTGATCAAGGCGTGGAATGAGCATGACTTCGAGTGGAGTGGCCTTCATATTCGACAAGCCAGGGCTCTCGGTTATGTCCACGGCTTTGTCCGAGACCGTGCTGATTTCGAAACTGTGCAGCAAGTAGCCAGCACCAAGTGCACCATCTGAAAACCCAGCGTGGTTCCAGCACAGGACCTCCGCCCTGTGCCGAAGGGAATGAGCTCGAAGTTCTGACCTCTCATGTCCACATTCTCATGTGTCGTGAGGAACCTCTCGGGCTGGAACTCGTCCGGGTTGGACCAGACGCACTCGTCCCTCTGTATTTTCGCGATGTTGAACAGCAAACGCGTACCTAACCAATGACCGAGTGTTAATAACTCTTGTAGAAAAATTGCAAACACGAGAAAATTTTACACAGATCTCGGGAATGAAGATGCAAGTCAAAGTCCCAGAGGAATCAAAAATGATATAAAAAGGAAGATTCCATAGGCTGTATATTTTAAACTTATCCAATCCTTTCTGGCAAAGTCTTGATAGTTATATGGTCTAGGTGTCTTTTGCTGGACCCGATCATAATACTGTGTAACTCCGCAGTCCATGCTTGACCCCATTATAAAAGACATGGACCGCATGTTTATTTCATGAACCGGCTGCGTTCATCATGTCGATTTTAGAGTATGTTTCTTGTGCCAAAGAGACGACACTACAAATCAAGGTCTTATATGCGATCGGTTTCTGCTGAAATTGTAAGGACCCGATGATTATCATTATATAATATTTTCTGCTTTAGGCCTTTGGCTTTCATGGCTTTAAAACGCGTTACACAAAATAGAGAACCCAAACCTTATCAAGTAGTCTAAGACTTCCCCCTAAGCAATGTGAGACAAAAACATGCACTTAGCCTCACCCACTTTCAAGTCACAGACATCCACTAGTATAGCCTCCCTTGCCATCTCGGCCATGTTGCCCACTATTATTGTAACATCCTAAATTTTGACCCATTCCGGGATAGATGAAATGGTTATTTTATCAATGCACTGTTAGTTACGTTTACTCTGAGTTGGCCTCTCACGAGTTAACTAACTGTTCGGCAGGGCAATTAAGGATCGGTATGCGTACAACTAATGAATTTAATCAGGGATAGGCCGCTCGATCATAAGGATTAAAGAGGATTAATACTACACTGTTGCAAGCCAATTAGCGAACGGAAATAAATCGATTCGGCAAAAATACGAGGTCGGATTGCAGGTGATTCCGCACGACTTCGATATTAATTGTGGATGACATTAAACCGATTTCCTTTGGCCCCGTACTCAGTGTGAGCAATTAATCCCTCATGATTACATGACAATCGAGAATCACCCTGATTTGAATGCACAATCATGGATTGAAAAGCTATCAACCACGGGTCAAACGCGCAGGAACCCCTAAATGCCGCTCGAAAGTTAGGTCGTACTAAAGTCGCGATTGATCGATTTTAATCACGAATTTCAATCCGGTATCGGGTATCGAACTTTCAAGGATGTCGAGATTAAAATATTGGATATTGTCTCATTGATTCTTGGATTTATCGGTGAGCTCGAAACTATTGGAAAATGTTTCAACGAGCCGAGTTTTGGAGTCAAATATTTGGGAATTTGTGCTTCATGGGCAAAAAGACCAAATTGCCCCTTCTAGAAGTTTGCTTAGTATTTTCTTTTTCTCTCTCCTCTCAACTTCCTGCACACGTTCTCCCCCCACCTTTTCTTTTGTTGACCCACGGTCAAAGCGCTCTCTGTCTCCTCACCAATTAACCCCACCCCACGTTCTCTCTCTCTCCCTCTCTTCTTTGGTTCTTTCTCCCCCAAAACAGCAGCACGAGCTGCTGTGATTCACCTAAATCAGCCACCCTCGCCACATGCCGCCGGAGAGTCCAAGCCGTGTCCCGGCATCGCCCGTCCGTAAGCCGCGTCCGTTGCCGTTCTTTCTCACCGAATCAGAACTACCCCGTTGCCAAGACCCATTTTTGTTGTTGCTTGTCTCGATATTTCGAACGTAGCCACACGTTCCCCTCACCGCCGCCATCGCGCCTGTGTCGTTGGAATCACTAAACTGTGAGTCGATTTCCTAATCCCTTAGTTAGGGGTTAATCTTGCTTAGGAGTAGTTTAATTAGTTTAATTATTGATTAGTGCTTTGGATGATGATTGTTTAGCATTAAAATATTATTTGATTAAGCTTGCTTAGTGTTAAGCATGGTTAGAATAAAGTAATCGCGATTATATTAAAGTAACCGCGGTTAGATTAAAGTAACTGAGGTTAGATTAAAGTAACCGTGGTTATGTTAGTTAACCGTAGTTGGGTTAGTTAACTGCAGTTGGGTTAGAATAGTAACCATGGTTAGTATTAATAAATATTATTATTATTATTATTGGAATAAATAATAATAATTTATTATTTTCGGAATTAATTAATTTATAATTAAATTAATTTATAATTTCGAATTATTATTATTTAATATTGTTATTACTATTCATTTCTGAAATTAATATTTTTGGGGAAAATAATTAATTGTGATTATTTTTTGGGAAATGGTTTTAATTGAGTAATTTTGTGTGGAAATTACTATGGTCTAATTTTCTAATGTCAATAGCATTCATGTACTACGTTATCAAATGAAATTGATTTATTAAAGAATGATTTTATTAAATGAAATTATTTGGGTTGGATAATTAATTATGGGATTGGAAAATAATTATAAGTATTTTGTGGGAGTAAATTATTTTATGGGAACAATCGACTATAGCATACTTCTTAAATGAGTATTTTTGAGTATAATTATAGTTTACATTTATTTTGGGATAATCGAGTATTGATGGCAATAGCTGATTGTCTTAGTCGTGAGGACACGTGCTTATTTATTATTAAATATTGAGACACGTGGTTGGGAAGCGGTAATTATTGAGGTACGTGATTGTTTTGGAAAAGTGTGCAAGTATCGTGATGTTGATTGGTCGAAATTAATTGATAGATTGTGACTTGAACTGCTGATTGTTGCAAGTTTCGTGAGTGATTGGAATGGTGCTGTTATACATGACTGCTGGACTCTGCTGCATTTCATTATATGTGTGTTAACTGCAATATCATGTTGCGTGAGAATGAATTGTGTTGCATTCACGACCAAGCAAAAGCAAAGACAAGAATGAACTGTTTGCTGATATGTTGCATGGTCAGATTAAAGTTGATAGCCTGGTTGAGCCGGATGACCGCCAATCCTTCGGGGTTGTGCCGTGACCATTGGGTCGCTTGACAGTGGTCGGATGCAGAGCTGCGGTAGTGGGACGGGCCCTATGCTCCTTAGGGAATGCCATCGGTGGGGGAGAGCCCATGACATTGCCGTGCCTCGAGGTAGAGGACGATGCCTGGTCTATGACCAGTTGACCGCCAACCATAAGGTTGTGCCGTGGCCTAGAGGGTCGTAATAATCGGAGCACATGTGGGCATTGAGATATAAGAAAGTTGTGCTATGTCCTGATTATTTGCATGCCTCTTATCATTGCTATGAGGTGATTGACAGTTTCTGCAGGGTGCGTGTGCCAATGCCAGGGAGGGTCGCTTGTGTTTGCATTTGCTTATTGAACTATTGTCTGATAATGCTGCTTGAGGTGTAGTATATGTTGTTTGCCGGAACTAGGTTGCATGGTTAGACTACCCTCAAGGTGAGCGGAATTCCTAACCGAGGCTTAGGATTTTGACTTACTAAGATTTTATCTCATTAGTTGTTGAATAACCATTTTCAGGTCCGTAGAATGGAGGATCGACGTGTGTTACGGCTCGTGGCTGTCTTTGAAGGGAGTAGATTAACCCTGGCTTATCGGTTTCATTGGCTCGTTAGGAAGATGCTTATGGTAAGGGCTTGTACTCGTAAACTTCCTAGGATTAATCAGTAGATAAATGAAGCAGTACTTTTGAATGTGTTATTGTTGAGTTTTCCTGCTATCCCTGCTTTTATAATTGTCTGGGGATTGTGATTCGCTTTCGCATGCGTTTAATTTAAAAAATAAAAATAATGGTCGGCGACGGATCCTGAGGAGTCGCAAATCAAATGACCGCAAGAGAACTGGGGTTGCCACGTGCTTGAGGGTCGGGGCGTGACAATTATAGTTTGGATTGTCACATTCTCCTTTTGGCCCCACACATTGCGGGAATTGGCTCTGATACCATTTGTAAAGACCCGAGGGTTACTATTGTGTAATATTGTTCGTTTTGGGCCTTCGGCTTTTATGACTTCCCTTGCCATCCCAGCCACACTGCCTACCTTTAGTGCCTAGGTCGTCACATTCTCTCCCTTGGCCCCACATGCTACGAGAGTCGGCTTTAATACAATTTGTAGGGATCTACTCACCCCTTGGCACCACGGGAGTCGACTCTGATGCCATTTGTAAGGATCCAGGAGTTATTACTTTGTAATATTGTCCGTTCTGTGTCTTCGACTCTCACGGCTTTAAAACGCATTACATAGAGCAGATAACTTGAGTTTTATCAACTAGCCCATGACTCATCCCTAAGAGATGTGGGATAGAGACATGTGCTTAACTTCACGCATTTTTGGATCACAAATGCTAGCCAACACAGCCTTCCTAACTGCCTACCCTCAAGGTTTGAGTAGTCACATTTTCTCCCCTTCAAGCACAACATCCCCGTTGTGGCCCCCACATGCTATAGCATCATATCATTGACATTGCTTTTACATAGGCAATTAAATTAGATTTCATGAACGAGTACGTTATAGGATGAAATAAATTGGCTTTTGAGTTAACAAAAGAAAAAAAAAAAAGAATGTGTAACCTAATCATGAAGTTTTATTAAACTTATTTTAGAACAATCCATGTGTATGTGATAATTTTCAAAGGATTAGATAGGAGAAAAGAAATAATGTTACTTATGTTTAGTTGTGTCCACGGAAATTTTCATTTGTTTGGAAGTAAAATCTATTCAAAGGATAATTAAGACCATTATAGGAGAAAAAGGAAAGGGTGGCACTAGCATAACGGCTAGAGGTGAGCGGTTCCAGGTTCATTACAGGTTTCGCTTGGAACCTGAAACCTACACTCGAGTACAGGTTTCTTAGCTTTTGGAACTTGGAACTTACCTGTCGAAATCTAGAACCTAGAACCTATCCGTCAAAATTTGGAACCTAGAACCTACCCTCTTACAGGTTCTGGTTCCGGTTCCAGGGTGCAACAGGTTTTTTTTTTTTTTTTTCATTTAAGTGGAACCGGTTTCGATTCCAAAAAAAGAGGAATCGGGAACTGGAACCTCCCTCCCTAGAATCAGGAACCGTGATCATCCCTTTCAACATAGTTTTTATAAAAAATAACATAATTTCTATGAAGATCTCCCTAAGTCATAAAACAATCATGTCATCATATTGCAAAGTAGGAGGTATAGCACAAGTCTCACAAATTAAAGAACAATATTATCTACAAAATGAGGAACTTGCATCATCAATGACTAAAAGAAAATCATGCTTTCTCTTAAATCTCACAAGCTCATCTATTTAGTGAAAGTCTCCATCCATGTTAAACAAAATGTGGAGGAAGAAAACAAGGATCACTTCAGTTTAAATTTAAATTACTATCCACTGAACTAAAATAATTATTAGAAAGCCTTACCACGTATCTTCATTTCGCTTTAATTGGTAAAGTCTATTTACTGGCGATCTCCTCACTAAGACCAACCATATCTTTAAAAAGAGAGAGAGAGAGAGAGAGAGATAAAATAAAGTATTCACTTATTAGACATATATAAGGATTTATAACATATAAAACTAGAAATATTACTTACCCAACTCAAATTTTTCTACATTCTCAATGCACTCTTCAACATTAATAAGCACACGAACGGCTTTCAACCAATCTTGAGTGCAAATCAAAGCTTCCACTACTTTGGGAGTCAAAGAACTTCGAAAGCCATCAAGCGCACAACCCGAAGTACTGAAAGTTGACTCTGAAGCAACAGTAGTTACAGGAATAAACAAAATATCTCGAGCCATCAAAGATAGGATTTTATATTTTGAGCCATTAGTCTTCCATCATATAAAAATGTCAAGATCAATAACTTTTTCAGTTTTATCTTCAAGATATTCATCAAACTCAAATTTATTGACATCACACAATTGTTGGCTCGAGTTCATAAAGGTTTTCCGCCATGCTTGTGTCACGGAGCAGAGGTTTCCGTGGTCAATGGAGCGTTCGTAATCAAGGAAGAACGACCAAAACGCTTCTCGAAAGATCCAAGCACTTCCGGAACATTCCTAGGGGCGGGATTTTCTTGAGTCTTCTAGAATATTCCTAGAATATTCCCAAAATATTCTTAGAATATTTCTAGGGATAGAAGATACGGTAAGTAAGGTAGTTGGGGAGATACGATCTTGTCTGTTGGATCGAAACTTGATCAATGGTTGTAATCTGAGGGCCTCAAGTATAAAAAGGGGTGCTCTCCCCCTCATTTGTATCCATCCAACCATTAGTAATTTAAGCTCCTTTCTTTCATTCAAAGTTTATCTCTCTAATTTCTCTTTCTATGATTCGGGTGAGTGAGTGATCGAACGATCCAAATAAGGCTTGGTTTAGGCCCCGACAATCCCAAGCGATCCGAATTAGCCTAAGTCGCTGCACGATCGCGATCCCAAACGATCGGCCCGTGACAAGTGGTATCAGAGCCAAAAGAAGAGAGATTCGAGGAGCAGCACCAACTGTTCGAAAGAATATCGAGCCAAGAAGCTATTGTGGATGGAGAGGTTGCCCAAGTCAGAGAGACTTGCAGCCGAAGCAAGAAAAGATAAATCTCGTCGGAACCTGTTGCCGCGCTTGATGAGAAGTTTGCGAAGATGCGAAGTGATGTGGTCGACCTCATTGACGGACTTGATGATGTTCGAGACCGGATCATGGAGGTTGAAAGTTCTCTTCGCAAGGACTTCACGGACACCATCAATGATGCGACGGTCCCTCTCCAAACGAAGGACAATGCTCTCGAAATATCGATTGACGACTTGAGAGAACGAGTCCAAACAATAGAAGAGGAGAACCCTCGATGGGATGAGGTCGAATCCATGAAGATGGAGATCTGAGAGCTTAAGGCGAAGCTTGCCCTATGCAAACTAAGCATTGCGAATGGAGTGATGCCTACCCAAGCGGTGCCCAAGATAGAGGTGCCGAAGCCCAAGGAGTTCAGGGGTGATCGATCTGCCAAAGAGGTGGACAACTTCGTATGGAGTAGTACTTCGGAGCCGCCAACATCCAACATGAGAATGTTAAGGTATGAACTGTTACGATGTTCCTTACTGATACCGCAATACTGTGGTGGCACAATAGGTGTGATGAGACGAAGCGCGGTGCCCATCTCGTGGAGACGTGGGATGACTTCATGAAGGAGTTTCGGGAATACTTCTTCCCCGAGTTTGCTCAACAAGAAGCCCGTAGCAAGCTCTATTGCCTCGAACAACGAGGTATAGTCCGAGAGTACTTGAAAGAATTCACCGAACTTAAAATCCAGATCAACAATCTTGGAGAAGAGGAGGCTTTCGGAGCGTTCTTAGATGGACTCAAGCCATGGGCAAAGCAAGAGCTGATGCGTCGGGATGTGAAAAGTCTCTCGAGGGCTTTAACCGTTGCCGAATCACTCATCGACCTCAACAAATTCGATCCAACGAAGCATCGATCAAGGGATTGGAGGTCAGATTGGTCCTCTGAGGATGAAGGTGGAGACAACTCCCGTAGCCCCAAGGATCAAGGTGGCCAAAAGACTTGGGGAGAAGGCTTGTCCAAACAACCCATCCATGAAGGTCAACCGCAAACGAACTTTACAAGTAAGTACGATCAACCTCCGCCCACTCCTTGCTTCATTTGCAAAGGGAACCATTGGACACAAAAGTGTCCTCAAAAGCATCGAGTCAATGCCATCCTCTCCGTCGAAGATGAAGAATGGCCAAAGGAGGAGAAGCGTCAAATCCGATTTGGTGGGATGACTCTCAACTCTATGCAAGCTCAACCACTACCCAAGAAGAATGAGCAAACAAACACGTACTTCGTCGAACTTGAGGTATGTGGAATCACTCTCTATGCCTTAGTCGATACGGGTGCGTCCAACATGTTCATGGCGACCGAGGTAGCGAAGAAGTTGGGCTTGGAAGTGATGCCGAACGGAAGGCGATTCAAGACCGTCAAGTCGAAAGACCTTGCAAGTGGAGGCACAACCCCTGAGGTCGAAGTCCAAATTGGTGGATGAAAGGGCAAACTCCCATTTGAAGTAGTTCCGCTCGATGACTACGACCTCATCTTGGGAATGCAGTTCTTCGACTGAGCGAGGGCCATGATCGACATGGGATCCAAGTGCATTATAATGCTCAATCCGAAGTGTCCATCCATGGTGCTGATGATCAAAGGGGTGATGAACATTAAGACGATTGCTGTGGTCCATCTCCTCAACAAGAATTTGAAGGTGACTAAGCACATGGCCGATCAACAATTGAAGACACCTCCAACTGAGAAGCTGAAGGTAGAGTTGGGACCTCTTGCGCCAACTCACAACATGCCAATCAAAGCCCTTTTCCCCGAAGTGGAGTACGTGGCCGTGTACCATGTCCAAGCCGAAGAAAGAATCGTACGCCCAACCAATCGTGAAGCCACTCAACCAATCGTTCGAGAAGCCGTTCGAGGTACCGTTCGAGTCGGTTAGAGCCAAGCGAAATAGGAAGAAGCGGGAAAAAGCTTGTGTTAAAAAGAACTCTCCCCATGCTGTGAACATCGAGGACGTCGCTTGAATGAGTGGGGGAGAATGTCACGGAGCAGAGGTTGCCATGGTCAATGGGGCGTTCGTGATCGAGGAAGAACAATCAAAACGCCCCTCGAATGATCCAAACACTTCCGGAACATTCCTAGGGGCAGGATTTTCTTGAGTTTTCTAGAATATTCCTAGAATATTCCCAAAATATTCTTAGAATATTCCTAGGGGCAGAAGATACGGTAATTAAGGCAGTTTGGGAGATACGATCTTGTCTATCGAATCGAAACTTGATCAATTGTTATAATCTGAGGGCCTCAAGTATAAGAATGGGTGCTCTCCCCCTTATTTGTATCCATCCAACCATTAGCAATTTAAGCTCCTTTCTTTCGTTCGAGCTTCTCTCTCTAATTTATCTCTCTATGATCGGGTGAGTGAGTGATCGGACGATTCAAAGAAGGCTTGGCTTAGGCCCCGACAATCCTAGGTGATCCGAATTAGCCTAAGTCGCCGCATGGTCGCGATCCCAAATGATCGGCCCGTGACACTTGGGCGTCATACTTCCTTTTGTTAGCTCCATTGCCACTGGCATCGGTGTTGGAACCATTGCTACTAGCACTTCGATTTTCAACACCAAAATTTTGATCACTTGAATCAAAAAAAGATTGCTTATAAAATTCAAACAAACGCTCCAATGCGTTCTTCACCTTATGACGCATGTCATTAACTTTTGATTTATCGTCATAAATTTGTCCATACAAAAATTTCACATAACTCAACTTGGCTCTAGGATCCAATACAACCGCAATCAACACCATCATATTCACTTTGTCTAAGCTCCCATAATATTTGTCGAATTTTTCTTTCATTTTCAAACCCATAGCTTGAAGTTTAGGATCCGAGTCATCCGACGTATCTTTCAAATATTTATACAAAAGAGTTATCCCCTCAAAATAATCATTTGAAGTTATATATGAAGTCCCTGACATTTGATTAGTAGCATCATAGAATACCTTTAGAAACTTTGAAAGAATAATAGCATTTTCCCAATCATCATCTTAAGGAATCTCATGGTTAAGCTCACTTACAAAAGATAAATTATCTTTTTCCAATCTTTCAAAAGCTTTTTTGAATTTTACAACAGCGTCTAACATAAAATAAGTAGAATTCCATTTAGTGGCTACATCAAGAATAACTGAATCCTTGTAAGTGATATTTTCAATTTCAATACAAGATTGAAATGCTTTGGCTCTTAAGGAGAACTTTTCACATACTTAACCACGTTGCGGATACGTGCGATAGAGTCACGTACCATGCTCAAGCCATCTCTCACAATTAAGTTCGATATATGAGCTGTGCACCTCATATGCAAAACACTACCATTTAATATCGCCACCCTTTCTTTTAAAAGCTTTTCCCTCAAATAACCAATTGCAACATTATTGGAGCTACCATTGTCAATAGTAATTGTTGACACTTTTTTTATTATTCCCTACTCGTTAATGCACTTTTCTATCATTTTTTCAATCTCCTTGCCTCTATGACTATGCATCACCACAAAATTGATAATTCTTTTATGCAACTTCCAATCCTCATCAATAAAATGTGTAGTGAGACATAAATAATTCATGTTTTGAATAGAAGTCTAGGTGTTGGTTATAAGTGCAATTCTAGACTTAATCTTACCAAAGTAAGTCTTCAAACAAGTTTTTTCGTGGAAATATAAGTTCATGCAATCTTTAGCCATTGTAAAATGTGATAAATGCTTGAAGAGAGGTTGTAACTCAGAGACAAACTCACAAAATCCGACACGCTCCACCAAAGAAAAATGTTGTTCATCAATAATGATGAATCGAGTGAGCATTTCCATGCAACGTTCTTGATTAAATGACCATGTCAATAAGACATTACCAGTGTTGGATTCTCCTCCTGCCTTGCTAGCCTCCCCACTTACATTACGTGGTACAAAATTTTTTTTTCCTCTTCTCTATGTTATGAGGAAACTTCTTGCATGTTGTTAAGTGCTTCCTTATGACGGAAGTACCATTAGAAACACGGTACTTTAACAAAGACCACAATGAATGCACTTCACCTGACTTGTGTTTCCATCCTTACCTTTGATTTTCGTATAATGATTCCAACACTCAGATTTATATTTCTTATCACAAGGAGGAAGAGAAGAACCAAGTACCTTGTTTGTCCCACTCATGTTTGGGAATGGATTTTGTTCTTGTTCACTTTCATCACCCGACATTTCCATTTCTATAATTGGAGTCATCTCCTCATAGTCATATCCCTCATCCTCTATTGACATATTAACTTGATAAGTCCAACAAACAACACTGTCAAGCAACCATTTAATCATCTCAATAATCAGAAATAAAATCACACGATGACAATTTCACATAATCTAAACTGGGTAAATCAAAACATATTAAAAAAAATTTACCTAGTAAGTAAAAAGCGTTCTCTAGTCCCTTTCTAGATCAATTTTAGGTTCTACAAGACCAAAATCCAATCAATGGCAAGCATTTTCCAGCAATATAGGACTTCTAGTACCTTGTGTCAAGTCTGAAAGCTGCACCTTCTTGAGTCTTGACCCTGTAACGACATGGTTACAACATTATAAGGGAGGATAACCAGCACACATGCAACAACTAATTTGCCACACTCACAAAGGGAATCTACAACTAAGTATGAGATCCCTAAGATAATATCTTTGGCAGATCCATCTATGCCATGTGTTGTAAAGGAAACTAGAAAATACAATTACACTATGCTTACAAGCAAAAATGTCAAAGAATTATTCACAACACAAAAACTTGATATTCAAACATAACAAATATGTATAACTAAGTCCAAAAGGCATCACCATCAATCATTATACACAAAAGGAAAAATGCCATAAGGCCACTCGGTTGTTAAGAGAGACAAGTATTGGGACTTCAAAACATGCATACATAATTGCATTGAATGAAATCAACACAAGCCCATCATTCTTATGGTTCCCAATTTTCTTTTGGTATTAAGAGCCAAGCAAGCAATCACAACCTAATATGACAGAAATTTACCATGCAAACAAGTAATATCTTAGATAGAACAAGAAGAAATGCTCTTACTCGTGATTTAAACACCGTGTTCCTAAGACAATCACAGACAAAATAACACCGATTGACATTCACAAATAACTCAAACATTCCCACAACAAACTACCGAAGAGTTAATTTGCAGTCTTATTCTCCGACAATGGAAATTTGCTGCATTCTTGAAGAGTTAATACCGTGATCATAAGGTAACCACTCGCTTTGCTTTCTCTCTCAATTTTTAGTAATTAACTCATTGTCAACAGTTTCGAATGAAATGTGTCTCACACAGACCATCTAGAATTCACAAATTGAAGGGATAAACTATTGCAATTCATTCGGAATGAAACATAGATAATTAGACTAAAAGGTCCAAATTAAATACTTTGTATCAAGGTGCATCTAGAAGCAAATTTAGCTGATTTTCTGCGGTAAGCATTAAGCAATACTAGGGACACCAGAAGCACATTGGAGGCATCGTGAAATATGACATTCTCTTTGTTTGCAGTTGTACATAGTACACGTAGTAAGGGAAACAATGTTCAAGTGTGTCGAATAATAAACACCTATGTAAAACACAATGAATCGGCAAGCGAGCGACGGCGAGAGGAAGAGATCAGAGAGGATGGATGAGCGGCGAGTGAGCTGCAAACGAAGGAGCGGCAGGTGAGCGGTGGGCAGAGCCGCAGAGAGGATGGATGAGCGGCAGTGAGCAGAGTTACGACGAGCGGAAGGCGAGCTGCGACGAGTGGAGGGCGAGCTGCGAATGGACGAGCGGCGGGTAGAGCTGCGACGAGCGATGGGCAAGTTGCTGACGGGCGAGTGGTGGGCAAGCGATGGGTAGAGCCACAGAGAGGATGAACTAGCGGTGGCGCGAGCGGCAGGCAGAGTCGTAGAGAGGACGACGACGACAGGCGAGCGGCAGGCGACGAAGAGCCAAGAGCGGCGGGCAACGATGACAATCGGCGAGTGGCGTGTGGCTGGTGACAATTGAGGGCTCAACTGAGTCAACAGAAGTGTAGAGCAGAAGAGAAGATGTAGAAGTGAGGCGTGGTCACGTGGGGAGAGAAGGAGAATTAGAAATGGGGGAAAAATTAGGGTTAGAAACTTAGAATTGGGGATTTTGGGGAAGGACAAACCGGTTCCAGTTTCGGTTCTAATTCTAGAAAATGGGGAACCGAGAATCAGAACCGGTTTCCCTAGAACCGAGAACAGAACCTCCGGTTCCCGGTTCTACCCGGGAACCGCGCTCACCCCTAATAACGGCACTGTTAGATACAATTTCCAATGGTGTTGTTGAGGTCTCACGTTTCATTTCTTAAAGATGGGTATATATTTTCATTTATGTAAAGAAACACAACAGAAGTGATAATAGTCAAATAATTAAAAAAATTATGAAATTTAAGTGGAACTCTTAAACTTTTAATGGACACTGCTCAATCAGTTAATGGCATCATCTAGTATAATGAGATCTATTTTCCTAGAGAAAAAAAGAATCTAAGTGATGATATTCAAATAATAAGTAATAGACGAAGGATTCAACATTAACTTTTGAAATAGTGGATAATTGTTCTTTGGCCAAAAATAAGATTTAGTGGATATTGGTTGAAAGAAATAAAAAAGAAGAAGTGGGAAACTGAATTTTGGCCGAACTTTTGATGATTTTAGAATTGTCAGTCATTGACACATTTAAACATAAAGAAATGTTCTCTACTTCTTTTTATTGCAACAAGGTAAGAGGTATTTGTTGATAACGAAGCTTAGTTGGTATTTATTAATATATATACATCTAAATTTATATTTATATTTATATTTGCTAGTGATGATTTAAATTTGCTCCGAAATGATCTATTTCCTTATGTTGTTTTTTTCTTTCTCATATTTAAGAAATCTCACCTTTTAGGTCTATGCAGCCAGTTCGATTCCCAATTTTAAGGGGTTGGGATACTAGAAGTGTTAAAACTTTCGTATGATGCTCACCTTAGTGTCAAAACCTTTTTTTTCGCTTACTTGAATGTCACAAATTTAAAAAAACGTTCACTTGAGTGCCACTTTCAATTTGGCCATTAGAAAAGTTGACGTAGCCACCATAAAGGCGATTGGCCCTTTGGTGGATAATATTTTAATATTTTAATTAATTTTTAGAATTTTTGATTTTTTTTGCTTTTTTTTTTTTTTCTAGGGTTGGCGAGGGTCCTAATGACCCTTGTCGGGCCTAGAGAAAAAAATTCGAAAAAAATTCGAAAAAATTAATAAAAATATTTTTAAAATATTAAAATATTGTCTAGGTGGCCATGTCAGCATTTCCGACTGCTAAATTGGAAGTGGCACTAAAGTAAACATTTTTTCAAATTTGTGGCACTCAAGTGAGTGAAAAAAAAATTTGATACCAAAGTGAGCATTGTATAAAAGTTTTGACACTTCTAGTGTTTTTCTACCCAGTTTCAAATTTATGCAATTGGTATAGTATGGGTAGGTTGCACGTTTTGAGTATTGCACCTATCCACTACTTACCAACTCACCCATCCACTCAAGAGCTGGTTGGAATTTGTTTTTAAAGTTGGAAGAAAATGATTTATTATTAATGAACTTAAGTTCCCTCTTACTTTGTATTTCTACTTGTTTTGTATTGATATTTTACTTTGAGTCATTTTGTTGCTCATATTATTTTGTTGTAATTGCTATTTATCTTGATTTTTGTAGAAAGAATGACACAAAAATTAAGAAGAAGAAATGGTTTCGGGTAGATCCTAGAATTAGACCAAGCAAATCCAAGACAATCAGGATAGATTCGATGTTCAAAAAACTGGAACTGGCTCTAATAGGATAGATTTAAGGTCTCTGGAGTAGATCACCTTTAATGGAATTTCCCTCAAATCCCACCAAGTAAAACTTTCCAATTCTAATTTTTCCAGGAAACCGATTAAACAAAAGGAAAAGTGGTCGCTTAAAGATTTGACAAGTAGTTAATTCTCAATTTTACATATGTGTCCCTACGTATAAAACTTCTAAATAGATGATTAGGAAACAGATTACTTCAACAATAGAAACCCTAGATTCCCAGTTTCTTTCGGCATGGAATACCAAATACATACATACATATGCATTCCTCAGAAGCTGAAAGTGTTTGTTTTGTTCCTAATTACAATCCTTAGTAGCCACTTTGGTGGTAACATATGCATTCAAGTTTGATTTGCAAGAGAGAAAAGCGGAGCATGTGGCTCTCTTCATAATAAAGTACTAATTATAGACAAAAGATTACATATTCTCCTACTCGCCTCTTTCATAAACTTTCTGATCAAGGCGTGGAATGAGCATAACTTCAAGCGGGCTCGCCTTCATATTCAACAAGCCAGGGCACTCGGTCATGTCCACGGCTTCGTCTGAGACTGTGCCGATCTCGAAACTTTGCAGCAAGCTAGCCAGTGTCAAGTGCACTGTGTGAAGAGCCAGCGAGGTTCCGGCGCAGGACCTCCTCCCCGCACCAAAGGGGATGAACTCGAAATTCTGACCTCTCAGGTCCACATTCTCATGGGTCGTGAGGAACCTCTCGGGCTCAAACTCGTCTGGGTTGGACCATACACGTCCGTCCCTCTGTATTTTCCAGATGTTCAACAGCAAACGCGTACCTAACCGATCACAGAGTGTAAGAGCTTTTGCAGAAAAAATGTGCAAACACGAAAATTTTACACAGATATTGAGGAATGAAGATACAAGTCAAAATCATAGAAAGTTTGGCAAATGGAAAAGTGGGCATGCCCTCTTGACTCAATGGAAACACTGAAATTCCAAGATCACATACGAAAGAGTACAAAGACTCGTACAGAGACTTTGTCATCCATCGTTGTACAACTCACATCCATCACGGGAAGGTCGGTGGTTGTAATTTGAAAAGTTAACCAGTTATACAAATTAATGATGATGAGTATAGCTTTTATTAGAGGAGGATTCCACGGGCTGTACATTTAAAACTAATCCAACTCTTTTCCGCAAAATCTTGATAACAGATGCCTGAACTTTTTGTTGGTACTGAATCGTAATGCCATGTAGCAATACAGTCCATTCTTGACCCCATGATGAAGATATGGACCTCACGCTTAGTGAACAAGCTCAGTCTATCACGTCGATTTTTAGAGTATGTTTTTCATGCCAAAGAGACCATGCTATATATACATGTCCTATGTGCGATTGATTTCAGCTGAAATACAAGGGTTGTTAAAAAATTAAACCAAATTCATAAATATTGCCGGTGTTGAGACTATCATTTAACTACCGAGTTGCCATTATTTTGATATCAATATCCCATAATTGATACTGAAGACTTTTTGGTACCTACATTGAAGAAGAGTTGTCGTTGTTGCATTTCTTTGGAGAAATCTATTTGTATTTATATATTGTGACAGTCAGTATTTCAAGGTGTAATCTATATCTTGTAAATTCTTAGGAATTTATCTTCTTGGAACACCAATTACATTTCTGAGTTATTTAGTTTTAGAGTTATGTATCAAGCCTATAAAATGCAAGTCTTGTAATTGTTTTTGATAAGGTGAAATAACGTGAATTAAATAAAGAAGCCTATCTCCTTCTTTTCTTTGCATGAGTTGTGAGTGTTATCGATTAGAGTATTTCACCTTCAAAAATACTTCCATCAAATTGGTATCAGAGTTGCATATGTGACTTTTATTAAAATGGTATCAAAGCTTACAGTTTGTAATCATAGCCTCAATAAATAATCAATTTCCTCTTCAATATTCTTGTCTTACAAAATATAATTATGGCAACTGGGTTGTTAGAATGAAAACTCTACTTGGTGCCTATTGTTCATGGGAGTTTGTCAATACTGTCTATGATGAGCACCTTCAAACAGAAGCAAAGGAATGCCTTAAAGAAGGTTTGAACAAAAGATTAATATAGCTTGTCAATCATCTATCAAGCTTTGCATGATTACATGTTCGAAAAAGTTTTGAACACCACTACCGCTAAGGAGGCATGGGAGATTCTTCATAACACATATCAAGGAGTATAAAAGGCAAAGGGAAGCCTTATTTGGAGAAGATTCCAAAATTCCTACCGAAAGTAAAGGTATTAAGGCTTTGTTCATTTCGCTAAAAATGTAGTGTTTCTAGAAAATATTTTCCGGTGTTCGGCTAAAACCTAAAAGTAAAGTGCTGCTATTCGGTAAGGAAAATATTTTCCTTAATATATTATTTTTTAATAATTTTTTATTATTGTATTTCTTTAAATCGATTTTCAATTATATTTATTTTTTTTTAAAATCATATTTATATATTTTTTCATCTCCTTCTTCATTTGGTTGGTCGCTGGCCATGGTGGCGGCCAACGACCGGCATCGGTGACCGATCGCGGGAGTTGGAGCCTCACTATAGGCCGACAAGGCTCTAGCTACGAGATCCTAGCGAGGTTGAGCTTGCCCAACACCAACAACCCGGGTAGGGCTCGAGGTCATAGAGGTTTGCCGAAACCTCGGGCGAGGCTTGAGCCTTGCCTAGGTCGCTCGATCTGGCAAGGCCCAAGCTCACCTAAGGCTAGTCCGACGAGCTTGGACCTCACTAGATCTACCAAATCAAGTAGGGCTCAAGCCTTGCTTGAGGTTGCCGGAGATTTGTCGACCTTTGGCAACCTCGGGCGAGGCTCGAGCCTCACCAGTCGCTAGATTTCGGTGAGGCCCAAGCTCACCGGTGTCGGTGAGCTTAGCCTCACCCGATTAGGCAAGGTGGAGCCTCGCCACAAGCCAGCGACGCTCGACCTCGCCGAGATCTGGCAAGCTACATTATGAGTTATTTAATTTTAGAGTAATCTACCAAGCCTATTAAAATGCAAGTCTTGTTATTGTTTTCATTAAGGTGAAATAAGGTAAATTAAACAATGAAGCCTCTCTCTCCTTTCTTCTTTGTGTGAGTTATGAGTGTTTCACCTTAAAAAATACTCCCATCAAATTATTATCAGAGCTGCACCTCTGATGTTCAACAAGGGCCACGTACCTGCAGGAATGCAGAAGCCAGCCGAGAAGGTGCACTCTTCCATGGACCTTCTAAGACTATTCACCGGCGCTGGTGGATACAAACGCATTGCTTCCTTGAAGATGGCTTGGAGGTAGGTCAAGTTCTTAACATCGGACTCTTCCACGGGTCTGCTCCTGCCGACATGGGTGTCCAGCTCCTGTTGTGCCTTCTTCAATGCATGGCGATTGTTCATTAGCAGGGATAGTGCCCAAGTGAGGGCCACCGTCAAAGAATCGGTCCCTGCTATTATCATGTTCTACACTCAAGAAAATATGGGATTAATCAAGTGCTTCAACAAGAACGGGTGAAATGTCAGATTATGATGGTGATATGGTTGGGATCAAATGTGATTTCCTATCTAAACCATTTAAACACAGTATTTATAAATGAACTTGTATCAAACTAGGTTCACACTCTCCAAATCACCTCACCCCAATTCCAAACTATCCCTACCAACGATGATTATTTAATCAGGTGAACAAACGGTCTCACGTATACTGCCAAAAAAAAAAAATCAGAGAAAGATTCTTTCTGTTCTTACGGTCTTGGATCCCTGTGCCATTTTCTATCTGTCATTTATTTTCTCCATTGATTCATTCTGGGGAAGTCATTCGGGGACAGAAAGGAGGAAGTTTTTATACTGCACTACAGGTCATGATCTGGTGGATGAAGGCGCAATGAAAAAGAGTATCGCCGTCTGTCAGGGATTATAAATGACTACAAAATGTCAACATCAGTACGCTGTTAGTGGACAGAATAATGCGAGGTAGGAAGAACTTTAGGTGCTTCCAATTTAAAACATTTTGTATATTCCAAAGATTAGTTTTTATTTTTGTATGAGTACCAATGGGTGACAATGTTGTCTTTTTGCAAATCCGATGATCGCCATCGCTCCTCGAGCACAAAAAAGATCTACCTAAGAGCATCTGGTATCTGCTCTCGAAAAACGAACTAAAACTGGTTGTTCGGCAGATACTGAAACTAGATTACTGCATAACGTTGAGACTTTTATTGGATGTTAAGGAAAATAAAAAGAATACAGCCGCTTGTTGAAAGACCCATTTGCAATCGATGGTACATCTTAGTTTACTAATTTAGCAGATCAATCGTAATATATCTTGCATCGCTCTTCCTGCGGAGTTTCTTACAGCAACTAAAAATTTTTCGTTGACCAGATTGGAACTAACGATTCTCTTTCTCCAAAAATGTAGGTAGTTCACACCAAGTTTAAATGTTTCATGAGTACTGGGCAACATCTGGTGGAAACTCTTGATATGATCAAACTGTATTTATAACATGTGAAAAGGTAATAAGCATGTTATCACTTAATTATAAGTGGATTGTAGTGAAACTACTATACTTCTTCTGCTTATGGATGAAATGACTCCCAACAAAATTGCATTCATGACAACGCTAAAGGTTTTCAAGTATTGATGGGGCAGAAGCTTTAGTGAATGCTTTAGCATGACTTCAGATCAACTTTTATGCAGACGGTTCTAGTTTCAAAACAATATAAGCTAGAATTACTCACCAAACAAGTCGCCTTTATAACTGTATCGGCGTCAAAATCTGGAAAGTTTCCATCTTTGAGGGTGTTAATCATCAAATCCATGAAATCTTGCTCTCTATCGCCTTCAGGGCAGGACGACCTCTTCCTTTTATGCTCTTCTAGCCACCCCTGAGCCAGAACATCCAACTCTTTTGCTGTCTTTTCCATTGATCGTTTATAGCCACCTAAGTCCAACCAGCCGAGAGCTGGGATTGCATCTGACAACACGAGGGCCCCAAACAGATGAAAAAACCTGGTGATCAATCTTTTGTACCTATTTGCTTCGGTGTCGTCACAGTCAGCATTTGAACCACCGTATCTCTTCCCTCCTACCATTTTCACTGATATATTGAGCATCAGGTCCGCTAGCCAAGACTTCATTTCCACCAAGACTCCACTTCTGGGCTTACCCTTTTCGATCCAGGCCTTGAACAAGTCTTTAATCGCCGTCTCAACCTCAAAAACTCGTATGTGCTTCATTGAGTCAAGCCGGTTGTTCGAGAGGAGCTCAATCATCACAATCTTGCGCATATCTCGCCAGTATTCTCCATAAGGACTGAAGCCAAACATGGCACCGTTGTAGCCCAGGAGCCTCGTGGCGGTGATCATTGGCCGATCCGCGAAGGCCTTGTCATGGACAGTGAGACACTCCTTAGCTACTTCCCAACTGCTCACAACGATTGCTCGATGAGACCCTAATCTTATGGCAAAAATTGGCCCATACTTTTCGGCCATGGTACCCAACTTTTTGTGAATCAACTCCTTACTGCCAAAGAGAGGAAGGTGGCCGAAAATTGGCCAACCACCTTTGGCTTCAGGCACATCGCGATGGTCTTTGGACTTGTGAGATCGGTAGAGAGAGATGGCCTTCAGCAGTGCCAAGGTTGAGATGAGAATTATCAGCAACTCAATCAGAATTGGCATGATGAATGATTCCTGAAGTATAGCAGGACAGAGTCTATCTGGGAAAATTTCCTTTCAAGAGCTCCTTTGCTGCTTTCCTTGCGGTTTAGTCGGACGGAGTTGCATATATTCTAAATGAAGTGCTCTGATCCTCTGTCTTTGTTTTTTTTTTTTTTTTTTTTTTTTTTGCAAGCTTGAAGCGTGTGGGGATAATTGCTCGCTATTAAATATATCTCCTGTGGCAGGCTGATCATCACTTTCTTCTTTTTCTTTTTTTCGGTCCTATTTTAACTCTTAGCACACTCAAACTTCCCTGAAACTAAATGTCCCAGCCCTCAGCCCTCCCTGAGAAGACTAGGAATTGAATTCCTCACCTTCCCCTTCCCCTGCGGCTTTTGCCTAATTATTTTGATCACGTGTGACAAAATACGGTGAAGTCGGGGGTACTTCACTGTTCAACCTGATGATTCATCTCATATCAGTAATTTTTCATTTTAAAACTTACAAGAAACTGTAGCTGCCTCGGATTGTTTGTTAGTCCTGCAAGTACTCGGTTTTGGTTCTGTTTTGTTCTCTGGTAGTCTCATACGTTCAATTCTGGTTGGAATCTTTCGATTTTTATTTCGAGGGGACATACATCTCGTCCTGTTCAAGGGCATGAAAAAGGATTTCCAACTTGTGCATTGCTGCCATGAACACACTAAAAGATGTAGACCATTACGGAAACTAGCTTTGAGCGAACCTGTGCGAAACTATCTGAAACTGCTTCTTCCCCCGAAGAGATCTTTGGTGTGTACTCTGTTTGGCGACTCCTCATTCATATTCACGCTGAAGTGCGTTCGACATATCCACTGAAAACTGAGAGCTATATCCTACGCTCTCAGTGTGGAAATGATCTCTCGGACAAGCTGCGCTCTTAGTACATTGCCGGAATAAGCGCAAAAAAAAGCTACTCAGAAATTCTTGATGCCATGAAAATTTGCAAACCAACAAAATACGAATAGAAACGATTATTCAAGTAATTGGCTTCAAGTTTACTGTAATCTTGAGTCTTTGTTTTGTTCCTAATTGCAATCCTCAGTAGCCTCTTAGGTGGAAACATATACATTCATATTTGATTTTCAAGAGAAAATGGAGCTTGTGGCTCTCATGATAATGTGATAACTATAGTCAAAGATCACAAATTCTCCTGCTCGTCTCTTTCATAAACCTTCTGATCAAGGCGCGGAATGAGCATGACTTCGAGTGGGGTCGCCTTCATGTTTGACAAGCCGGGGCTCTCGGTCATGTCCACGGCTTCATCCGAGACCGTGCTAATCTCGAAACTCTGCAGCAAGCTAGCCAGCACCAAGTGCACCATGTGAAGACCCAGCGTGGTTCCAGCGCAGGACCTCCGCCCTGTACCAAAGGGGATGAGCTCGAAGTTTTGACCTCTCATGTCCACATTCTCATGTGTCGTGAGGAACCTCTCGGGCTGGAACTCATCCGGGTTGGGCCAGACGCGCTTGTCCCTCTGTATTTTCGCGATGTTGAACAGCAGACGCGTACCTAACCAATGACCGAGTGTAATAGCTCTTGCAGAAAAATTGCTTACACAAGAAAATTTTACAGAGATCTCAGGAATGAAGATGCAAGTCAAAGTCCCAGAGGAATCAAAGATGATATATAAAAGAAGATTCCATAGGCTGTATATTTTATACTTATCCAATCCCTTCTGGCAAAGTCTTGATAGTTATATGGTCTAGGTGTCTTTTGCTGGACCCGATCATAGTACTGTGTAACAATGCGGTACATTCTTGATCCCATGATAAAAGACATGGACTGCACGCTTATTTCATGCATGTCGATTTTAGAATATGTTTCTTCGTGCCAAAGAGACAATTGAAGAAATTACCTTAAATCTTTGTGTACTAACCCCTAATCGAATTGTTTGGGATTCAGAAGTTATCAATATCTCTACGTGCGATTCGTTAATAGGCTATGGGGTATAAAAATGGAGAATCTATTCTCTTTTTTTTTTTGAAAAAAAAAAAAAGATCTTGGAGATTGTGTAATGCTTACTCTCAAACTCTTTGTTTACACAGTAGTAATATTTTTTGTTTCTCTCTTCATCTTTGGATTCCTATCTAATGATCCAGGACGTAATCCTGGACGTGAAGAATAAAAAGCCCAATATCATCAAGGTGTAATTCATCCCATTGAATTTACAGGCGAAAGATTTATCATCTCTATGGGATTAAATCCCGAGTTATGAACAGAAGCTCGTTGCTTTTTCTTTCTTTATAATTAATTGAGGTCATAGGACTCTATCCATTTATTCATTCAACCCAACTCTGAATTCATTTCATTTTTTTCTCACTAATGCTACAAACCAAGATCCTATGTGTGATTGGTTTCCACTGAAATGTGAGGGCCATGTACCTGCGGGAATGTGGAAGCCGGTAGAGAAGGTGCACTCTTCCATGGAACTTCTGAGAGCAATCGGCACTGGGGGATACAAACGCATTGCCTCCTTGACGATGGCTTGGAGGTAGGGCAACTTCTTCACATCGGACTCTTCCACGGGCCTGCTCCTGCCGACATGGGTGTCCAACTCTTGTTGGGCCTTCTTCAACGCACGGCGGTCATTCACTAGAAGTGACAGTGCCCACGTGAGGGCCGCCGTTATAGTGTCGGTCCCCCCTATGATCATGTTCTATACCACCAAAAGAAAAGTATGATCAGGGTGGAATCAAATGTGATGTCCCATGTCATATCTCCTGTTCAAATGATTTAGACGCAGTATTTGTAAATGAACTTAAATCAAACTGGATTGATACAATCAAAATTTCACACAGATCCCATTTGTAAACTTGAAGAAGAAGAGATGAAACACAACAAATCTTCAATTTAAGTAAGTTTCTAGATCTTTGATTTAATCTCTGGTGGTTGCTAAAGTGATGAGCATGTTCATCTTTTCCATCTGAAGCCTAGCTGGAATCAACTTACTCCATTTCTGAGAGTATAAATATGAAATGAAGAACCATCTCCCATAATTTTTTATCTTTCCTTGGCGACAGATTCTTACTGTAGATGCAAAATGTCATTGCTCCCTTGGCGCTAAGTGCCGTATGGTTTCTGCTTTAGATATTCTAACATATCTCGAGTGAGCTGATCTTTGACCAATCTCCGCTGTCCAATGGTATAGAGTTTATGATGATAACCATGAATTAACGCCATCTCTTAAAAGCAGCCACCCGTTCATCTTTCAATGTTAAGATATAGATAGATATAGTTATAGAAAAGATAGCCACTTTGACTGTTATAGCACACTACAGAAGATCAAAGGGAAATATAATAAACTATTGCCAGTCTATCGTGGATTCGAGGTGAGCATACGACATAGAACATGGGACATATGTATTTAAAATAATGCTAGGTAGGAAAATTTTAGGTACTTTCTGAGTAAATTCCTTGTATATTCTGAGTATTAAATTTGATTTTATATGGGTACCAATGGGGTCTCAATATCGTTTTTACTTGAATCTGATGGTCCCGACTGCTCCTCGAGCACAAAAGAATCTACTGAGGAGCATCCGGTACATGCAGGATACTAAAGCTGGATAACTAGATGAAAAAAAGAGTACAAGCCGCTTGTCTAAAGATCAATGGCAATCCGCAGTACATTTTAGTTTACTAATTTAGTGGACTTATCTTAGTATATCTAGCATCACTCTTCATGCCTCTGAATATACAACTTCTTGCATAGTTTCTTACAGCAACTAAAAATTGGACAGGCAGGATTCAAACTAATGGTTCTCCAGATCCCATAAGTAGGTAGTTCATACTAGTGTAAAGGTATTTCGATTCTCAGCCAACATCCTCTGCAAAATCTTGATATGATCAAACTATATTTGGGAAAACACGTGAATGTGAAATAAGTTTGTCATCAAATTATATGTGGGTTTTGCGACAAGTACTTCACTTCAATTATGGATGAAATGACTCCAACAGAATGGCATTCATGAAAATGCTCGAAGGTTTTCAGGTATTGATGGAGAAGAAGCAATGTGAATGCATTAGCATGACTTCGAATCAACTTTTATGCATACAGTTCTAGTTTCAAAACACGATAAGGTAGAATTACTCACTAAACAAGTCGCCTTGATAACTGTGTCAGCATCGAAATCTGAAACTTTCACTCCCTCGATGACATTCAGCATCAAATCCATGAAATCTTGCCCTCTATCACCTCTAGGGCGGGACAACCTCTTCCTTCTATGCTCGTCTAGCCATCCCTGAGCCAAAACATCCAACTCTTTCGCTGTCTCCTTCATTGATCGTTCATAGCCACCTAAATCCAACCAGCCAAGAGCCGGGATCAAATCAGACGGCATGAAGATCCTGAACTGATCAAAGAACCCCCTGATCGACCTTTTGCACCTCTTTGCCTCAGTGTCGTTGCAGTCAGCGTAGCTCTTCCCTCCAACCATTTTCAAAGATACATTGAGCATCAAGTCTCCTAGCCAAGACTTCATTTCCACTAGGACTCCACTTCTGGGCTTACCCTGTCTGATCCAAGCCCTGAACAATTCTTTTATTGCCATCTCAACCTCGAGAACTCGTATGTGCTTCAGTGAGTCAAGCTGGTGGTTCGACAGGAGCTCGATCGTCACGATCTTGCGCATCTCTCGCCAGTATTCTCCATAAGGACCGAAGCCGAACATGGCACCGTTGTAGCCCATGAGCCTAACAGTGGTGATCGATGGTCTATCGGTGAAGGCCTTGTCGTGGATGGTGGAAAACTCCTTAGCCACTTCCCAACTGCTCACGATGATTGTTCGATGAGAGCCTAACCTTATGGTGAAAATCGGTCCATACTTGTCGGCCATGGAACCCAACTTTTTGTGCATCAGGTCCTTGCTGCCGAACAGAGGAAGGTGGCCCAAAATAGGCCAACCACCTCCGGCTTCGGGCAAATCACGACGATCTTTGGACTTGTGTGATCGGTAGAGGGAGATGGCCATTAGAAGGGCCAAGGTTGAGATCAAAATTATCAGCAATTCAATCAGAATTCCCATGATGAAATGATTCCTGAAGTATAGCAGGACAGAGTTTATCTGGAAAATTTTCCTTTTAAGAGTTCAGTTGCTGCTTTCCTGGCAGTTTATAGTGGAAGAAATTGTGTTTGGAGTTTTTTTAAGTCCAGTGGACTTGCATATATTCTAAATAAAGTGCTCAAACCCTTGTCGTTTATTGGAAGCTTTGGAGCTGGTGGGGACAAAAGCCCAAAGTCAACCTGACAGTGGATTGGTCTGAAGCAAGTTAACCCTTGGCCTTTACCTAAATGACTGCTCTTTATTTAAGTAAACTTCTGTGGCGTGATGATCATCCCTTCCCAAATTGCTTGTTCTTGCTGCTTCTGCTTAATCAATTTGATCACATGAGATGAAATACCGAGGAGTCAGCTGGACTGCAAAAGATTTAGAATTAAGTCAGAAAAAAAAATTAAAACTAAATTTGTAACATCCTGAAAATCGACCCCATTTTAGGATTTTATAAAATGGCAATATTAGTCGAAAGCCTGGTCAGTACAAATTTTCCGAACTGTGTGTTTGTGGGATAATGGATTACAGAGAAGCGTCGATAAGAAATGATTCGCGTACGACTCGCAATTTCGATCAGGAATAAACCCTTTGACCATGAGGACCTGGGCGGGAACGATATCCTCTAAGTACTAGACTATTAAGGAAACGGAAATAAATTGATTCGGCAAAAGTACGAAGTCGATCTGCGGGTGATTTCCGCACGACTTCGATACGAACTACGAACGACGTTAAACCGAATCCTTTTCATCTAGTACTCGGGATTATCAATTGAGTCCCCGGGATCACACGACAATCGAGGGACGTCCCTGACTCGAGAATTGGTGTAAACGTGGTTCAAAGAATGGTTGACCATGGGTCAAATGTGAGGAAAGTCCAAAAAGGGCGCTCGATAATCCAAATTGTACTACGGTCGCAATCGACTCAATTTGGCCCCGATTTTTAATCCGATTTTGGGAACCGACTTCTCAGTGATGTCAGGACTATATATTTGGACGTCGCCTCATTTATTTTGGAATTTTCCGTTGGACACGGAAGTGTCGGAAAAAGGAAAAATTGGACCGGGTTTCGGGCCGCGGGTGGGCCGGCCCAAGACCGGCGGCCCAACGGGCCTTGCACCCATTCAGCCCAGCCCAAGAGGGGCCCAAGTTGGCCCAAGTTCCCCTCCATTTCCAGCCCATGGGCTTCTCTCTTTTGGCCTTTTGCTTTTGTGCCCAAGTGGGCTTAGTTTATGCTTTGTTTTGATTGGCCCTTCAAGCAAGTGGCAAGCCCACTTGCCTTGGCTCTTATCCTTGACCAGCAGCCTCTTCTCTCTCCTCTTTCTCCCCCAAAATTCGTGCACCAGCCCAGCCTCACTTTCTCTCCCTTTTTCTCTTCCTTTTCTCTTCCATTTTTGCTGTTTCTTGCTGTCCATGCTGTTTTCCAGCCAAAAAACAGCCTTGCCGCCGTCACCGGAGCCGTCGCAACTGCCCAAAGTGTAGTCCTGGAAGTTAGGAAGCTAGCCGCGCACCCCCGGTCACCGCTGGTCGCCGTTAGCCGCCCGTTTCGGCCTTTTTCCCTCTGCTGGTCAGTCCGCGTGAACAGTGTTCTGAGGACTGTTTTGGCCCGTTTCGGCCACCGTTTGTCGTCCGTTGCCATCCCCAAGCTTACCCCTCGTAGCCCTCGTTCTCCTCTACGCACCGGTGTCGCCGGATTTCCGATCCAAGTAAGTTAACTTCCTAATCCTTCTTTAGGGGTTAATCTTGCTTAGGGGTTAATTAGTTTAATTTTTGTGCTTGGTTAATTATGGGTTAGTTTGTTAATGGTGGCTGAGTTAATTAAGGCTGACTAGGGTTAGTTAATTGACCATAGTTAGTATTAAAGTAACTAAGGTTAATTAATTAAAGTAACTAGGGTTAGTTTCTAAAGTAACTATGGTTAATTATTAATCATGGTTGAGTTAATTAACCCTAGTTAGGTTAAATTTAGTAACCATGGTTAAGTTTAATATTATTTTATTAATTTCGGATTAGTTCTGTTCATATTTACTGTTCATGATTATTATTCATAATTATTTGTTCATGATTCTTGTTCATAATCACTGTTCATGATTCGATTGTTCACAAGACTTTGTTCATACAGAAATAAATTTTGATTTCAAATTGATATGTTATTGATTGTTATCCTTTCTTGAAGTGCCGATTGTTAATTATATGCGTGAATGATGATGAAATGCACGATCGAAGACCGAGTGGAAGTGAACATGTTTGATTTATTGAGTTAGTCCCGAGAATTAGGGAATGTACGTGATTGTTGATTGGTGGAATTTGAAATTTTGGAATTGTGGAGTGATACCGCATGACATATTACGTGGATTATCCGAAATGGCATGTCGCATGAGCATGAGTGCATGAGTGATGTTGCATTCACGACGAGTAAAAGAAAAGAATGGATTGTTTGATGATGTGTTGCATGGTCACATTAAGAGGAGAGCCCGGCGCGCGATGGAGACCGCCAACCCTTGGGGTTGTGCCGTGGCCTTTTGGTCGCCCCGACTTCGGTCGGTTGCCCGACGGTGGTCGATTTGCCATGGGCTGCGGCGGTGAGCGGGCCCCATGCTCCATAGGGAATGATGTCGATGGGAGAGAGCCCGTGACGTCGCCGTGCCTCATGGAGGAGGACGATGCCGGTCTTTGGCGGTAGACCGCCAACCATAAGGTTGTGCCGTGGCCCTAGTGGTCGTAATAATCGGAGCATATGTGTGGATGTGAGGCACGAGAAAGTTGTGTGAGATGCTCGATTATTCGCATGCCTCTTAATGTCGTGATGAATTAAATGACGGTTTCGGGTTGCGTGTGCCAAGGCCGAGGTAGGGTCGCCCGTGATTGCACTGTGTATTAAACTGTCTTTTGTGGTTATTTCTCCGAGGTGGTATTGCACGATTGCTGTATTAGGTTGTATGTTAAACTCCCGAGACGAGCGAAGTTCCTAACCGGGGCTTAGGACTTTAACTTGCCGAGTTTATCTCAACCCGTCGTGGTTAACATTTTCAGGCCCTAGATGATGCGTGCGAGGATCGAAGAGAGCGATCCCTCGAGACCAGCGAGTAGACACTTGTACAGTGTTAGGTTAGCTAGGCCGGTCTCTTTTTGAGTAGGCCTTAGCTTGTCGCCTATAGTAAGGCGTGTATGTAGTTTTACCGGTGTGCCGGCTAACCTTCGATATATAAAATGGTGTTTGTCTTTCCTCTCCGCCGTTGTTGTTGCTATCCCCGTTGTTTGGTTTGGGAGTTGTTCGTTTCCGCATGTGCATAATTATAAGATAAAATGGCGGTCGACGACGCATTCGGGACGTCGTACGAGATAGACCTCAAGTGAAATGGGGTTGCCGCGAGCTCGAGAGTCGGGGCGTGATAAAATTGGCATGATTACAATAAATTTATGATTTTTTTGGTGATTCTTTTGATCATGTATGGATGCACTTTTTCCGCGTCATGTCATTTTCGACCTGAAGAAGTCCTAGAGATCTTCAACTTTTATTTCAAATCGAGGGCCATGGCCCTTGGTTCATACTCATATGACGAGAGGAAGAGCCTTCAAAAAGGATGTCCAACTTCAAAATTATATTAAAATTAATTAATTAAGAGGACGATAATATATATTAATTAAATTATCCTACTAGTGAATGGAGCTACCCAATTAGCACATTGTAAGTGTGTCATGTAAGATGTGTTTTATGAACTTGTTCTAACTAATTTCACCTTCGTTAGCCCTTCAGCTTAATTAAACCAAACGATGATGAAGATAATAATAGTAATAACAGCTTTGTAATTAGGATGGGATAAGTAGGACTAATTGAAACGCCACAACCCAAGGACAGTAGAATTAGTATTAGCTTTTAGATTAATGCAGGCAGCTTCATCGTTAATTTATTAATTTATAGCATAATGTCGTAAAATCGGCTAACCATATTTTTGTTTGGCATTGCTGTGCTGACAGTGGGAGCTAGAGGTCTGAGACTGTCCAACCTTCATCTATTATAGCCAGCTACTTCTATGCTTATTGGATTCCCCTGAGCGAAGGGAGAAGATGGAAACAACGATGCAGAGAAAGCGTGGCCCCGAGGGGGCGTAGTTTTGCATAAAATACCCAATAGTTTACATATTCTAAGATAGTGAATATCAATGAAAATAAAAGTTTGTTGATTTATATTTGTGAATCTTATTTTGAAAATGAATACCAAAATCTCTAGATCATACATACAGACACATTTATTTTATAGAAACTACCTATAAGCAAACACTGTTTTGCTAACCATTAAGGGAATACATTTGAATGGAACCTACATGCATGATAGAGTTGTGGAGTATGATAGAGAAAACTAAAATCAAAGTAGAAAGGCCTTTTATTGCTAATAACATATATGTAATTTCCACCTTAAAGTAGAGAAAAAATTATTGATGCTAATCGCATACATGTTACTTCCATAATAACTTGTATGCCTTAAACTTTTATTATATATTAAGGCAACATCATTTTGAGTTGCACCTTGTAACTTTTAAATTGATATTGATACTGATAGTGAATAAATTAGTGTAGTACCTTGGTTTTCTCTTTCTGATTTTGAAATGACTTTTCACGTAAAAAGTTCATATCTTCTTCACTAATTTTTATTTTCAACGTTTTGCATTACTAACAATTGGTGTCAAAGCTTAGTTTGGGCAAAATAATGAGAGCAATGAATATGGATGTAGTCAAGGTGAATATCAATCGGTTCAATGACAAAGAATTTGGTTTGCTGGAAGATGCAAATCAATGATTTGATGTATCAGAAGAATTTGCATCAACCATTGTTGGGAGGAAAATCTGATTTGATCAAGCAAGAAAACTCTAAGATTGTTAAAGGTTTTATGGTTGTACCATGGGGAACAAAGTTGGGAACATTATACATGACAAAAAACAATAGAGAAACAGTAGTGCTAACTTGGAAATTGATTTCAAATTTAGCACCGAAGCCTTGGACACATGAGTGAAAAAGGGAATGAAGGTATTAGCATCAAAGAGAAAATTACCTCATCTAAAATCCATATACATTAAACCATGTGATGATACAAGAATCTTTGAGGGTGGTTGTTTTGTCACTTTTAATGTATGACTTACAAATTGATTCAAATTGTGGGTTTGACTTAAGTGGGTGGAATGAATATGAACTATTTTGGTGACTATATAGCTTACATTAATTATTACTATAGACATATTGATCACTGTCACAACCTAACTCCTTGTAGGAGAGAGAATAATCAAGTTTAGGGGTATTGTCAACTTCGAATCGATGGCTTTCCATTGATTTGGGCTCTCCCAAGCTCATATTCAACGCGACATTGGGTATTCAAAATTTTTAATCAATTAAGCTTATGCAAATTTTAACAAAAGAGTTGCCACTAGTCTTTTTAAGATCGACTAAAAACCTAGTAAAATATGGAAGAATCTATTCACGAAACTAGAGATTCTATATTCAAGGATTTAATTACGTTAATCCTAAAACTAACATCCTTTCAATACCTAACCCAATTGTGTGCTAACTAACAACATGGTAGCCTACCCAAGAAATCTAAGATTCATCCTAACCATACTAAAGCATAAAAGTAACATCCAAAGCATTAAAATGCCCGATCAATTATAATATTAAAGTAAAGCAAATAAATATCCTAATATTGTCCCTAAAAACAAAAATGCAACACAAAAACAAAGAAACCTATTATAAAGCCCTATAAGCTTGTCCAATTTTGGATTTAACATTTTTAAGGATTTTCCAATTTTTCTAAATTTTTCTGATTTTTCTGAATTTTTCTGAATTTTTATTTTTTTATGGATTTTGAAATTTTGAACGATTTTTTGGATTTAAAAGCTTTTTATTAATGTTTTTAGTAATTTTTCAGAATTTTTTAGATTTTTTTATGATTTTTTATTACTCAGATCGGGTCAAGAGACCTGACCCGAAAAACCGACCCGGACGCTGTCAGTCTGGGTTGGACTTAAAATGGCTATGCTAAGGATATTTTACCGAACTGGTGGAGCGCACTATGGCAACGAGAAACTCCCGGTTTGAACGGGACCGGAACTCGCGTCGGGACTCTCGACAGTCAAAGCAAGATGTGCACAACGACCTAACCGGCGACGGATGGACTTACCTGTTTGGCTCGGGGACGCCAGCCGAGAGAGGTCGTCGGACGGGGGTCGAGCGCGGCTGACTTGTTGATCGAGCTTCCCTCCCGCTCTCGGCCCTCTCGACGCTGTGTCGTCTCTCTCTCGCTCTCTGCCCTCGCTCTCACTCGCAACTCTCTCCTCAGCTCTCCCTCCTTTCCTCTCCTCTGGTCTTTCTTTCTCTCTGTATTTCTCAGAACAACCGTTCGAAGAAGAAGAAGAAGAAGAACCAGCCCCTTTCTTCCCCAAGCCCCTCCTCTCTCCAAGTTTTTTTTCACTGGTGTAGTCCCCGTCGAAGCTGTCTATCCTTCTCCTTTTCGTTTCAGCCCAGAACTACTCTCCTCCCGGTTTTTCTCCCTCTCTGAAAAACCCCCGAATGGTCCCCCCCTCCTCACTTAAGCATGTGATCTGCAACCAGCCTCCTTCGTTGCTTGCGGAGGATGTCCACTTATTTGTGGAGACCTTTGGAGATCGATCAGTGATCGAGATATTCAAACTTATTTGTGGTCAAGAAAGGCCAATTCGGCCGACCACTTGATGGAAAAGGAAATTGCGTTGCGTGCGGAGGATGTCCACTCTGTTTGAGGCCCAACATTTTTATTCCTTTTTCTTTTCTGTCAAAGAAAGAATTAATTCATTTCCACGAATACATAATTAAGAGATGCAATCCAACCGTAAAGCAAGACAAATCCCATACAAATCTAAAATAAAACAAGCTCCAAATAAGAAGATAAATCATTACTATAAGATTAGGGATCACATGCTTAAAGAGCAGACTTATTACTTATCAAACCAAAATTCAACGACTAATCACCAAATCTCGTTTTAGCAATGAGCATACACTGGGATTTCTATTTGTTATTATGATTTTGTCTTTTGATGGTGTGCGCTGAACTTTAGCGTCCCTAACACCATTCGCCGTTCAGAGTGACAAGTTTGAATGTACACAAATATAACACCTATGAAAGGAAACATTCACGAAACTTGTCCTATCTCCTATGAAACTAGACTTGTATACCAACTAAACCCGATGGAAGTGAAACCCCGAAATCATAGATGCAAAAAATACCCCAAATCTAAACTAGATCGGGATAAAAATGTTTCTGAAATGGGCGAGAAAAACTTCTAAATTTAGATTAGATCATATGAGAAAAGCTTCTCAAAATGGGAAGAAAGTAAGAGCAAAAAAAAAACAGAGAACCAAATCAATTAAAGAAAAAGGAAAATAAGGAGGGGAAGGAGAGATTTAGCTCGAACCCTTCCCTCAATGAAGATTGAAGAAGAAAGCTATGCGAAGGTAAGAGGGAAATGAGAGAATCCTAGGGGGAAATGGAACAGTTCAGTTGTTACGAGTTCTTGTTTCGATAGGCATCATTTTGCTACAATGGAGTCAAAAAGGAAGGTGGACCACCAAACAGACCTTGGGAAGGGTAATTTTAGGAATATAAAGTTCGCAAAAACTTATTGGTAAATTTATAGGTGTTTTTTGACTTTAGATTTGGCATTTTTAACTTTCGATTGTTGTATTTTTATTTTATCTTTTTTAATCTTAAATGGCTTTTGGTCTGACTAAATTTGAAGCATGTGACATTACATATGTATGCAATTTTGATATTTACCAATCGTGAAGTATTCGGCACATGTTTTTTCCTTACTGTTGAAAATATCAAAATCTCTAGATCATGCATATATTATCGATGTATGCATATCTAAAATTATGATCTGATAACTTGTAAGCCGGTAGAATTTTGCCCACCATTAGGGCAACGCATTTTAAATGCAATCCATCTACAAACAATGCAAGATCAAGCACTCTGTTGCATAGGGCTAGGAACTTTAACACTCGGAATGCATTTTATGGTTAAAATGTGCAAAGCTATCCAACCCAATTTTCTCAAACTCTTGGCATATGGAGGGAACTAATACGCAAATTCTTATGTATTTAAACTACCATGTCCAAATAGCAGCTTGCTTACTGTCCCAGGACGCTGCAAAAGAGGGTCAACTGGTCATCATCATCGGTGCAACTTAGTCAATGCTGCACCTGAAGATGGAGACTTTGAGGACTACGAGGTCCGAATTGAGGAGCTCGAAAATGCAGGTATCTCCTACTTGAAGAGCATTGTCCCTTGCGAAATTGAACCACCCTCCAGAGATTTTGCCCTTGAAGCTATGGGAGTTGGGCCGGGGATATACACAAAATTTGATAGGTCATGAGTACATCAAGTGTTCCGAGACAAATGACTATTCCTATTCGTGACCAACTCTCAAAATTTGATAGGCCATGCTCTGTGACCAACTCTCAGAGTCCCCTTTATGTGGCTATGTTCTAAATATCTCTTGACAAAGCCTACCGATACAATCTACGAGCAGACCATCTATGTGTTAGATAAATTGAAATCCACAAACAGTTGTGAGATTGATTATATTTGGTTCATTTAGAAAACAAAATAAACTGGAGTACATCCGCGCAAGTGTTCCGAGGCAAATGACTATTCCTATTATGGACAGTTCGGGCGAAACTTGCTTGCAATTTCAAAAGAACTTGTTCTTTTATATACATGGCATGTATTTACTAATAGAACAAATATACTTGGTATTGTCACTGACCGGAGTAGATCTGCACAAGTGTTTCGGGCAAATGACTACTCGGAAAGAAGGTTGGCTTGTGCGGAACTTGATTGTAGCTTCAATAGTTGTCATACCAGTTGGAGAAACTGTTCCGCCGGTGCCTTCCCCTTCTCCGTCACTGTATGCTTTGGGGAGCGTGTGTCGCAACCTATCATTTTTCGTCCCGTAGGGAAAAGGAATATCTAAATAAACAGGTTTAGGGGTATTGTCCAAAGGTGGGTCTAGGACCCTCATTAGACACAGGCTCTCCCAAGCCCATACCTCATGTGACATTGGGTGTTCAAGAAAATCTTCAAATGAGGAGTCACCACTAACCTATTGGGGTCAGCTAAAAACCAAGTGGGGCATGGGAGTGTACCTCACTTCCTACGCAATCAGAGATTCTAGGGTCGGGGACTTGATTACACTAATTAACCAATTAGTGCCATTTCGATACCTAATCTTATTCATTTCAAAAAGACTTTTGTCAAGCAATTTGGATTGATTTTAGACTTAATCACTAATATATGAGATGATCATGCGGATGCACAATCATCAAAATAATAATCAACAATTAAAGAAAACATTAAATAAATTGCAGGCGAAAATAAATACCTAGCATTAACAGATAAATAAATGACAATCATAATTAAACTTAGGGGGAAACCATAATCATCGCATCCTAAGCATGCATTCAAGGGCAATTATGTCCGAGGATAATTAAAACCTTAAAGTGAAGCCGTAAGAGCTTGTTCAATTTTAAGCACAATCTTAAATCGATGATTTTCCGACACTTTTTAAGAGAAAATTGATCCAAGAATTATTTTAGAACCTTTTAGGGAACTCTAAAACAAACTTGGAGTTTTTTGGATTTTTTGAAAACATTTTCTTTTTTGGAATTTCTAATATTTTAATATTTTCGAATATTTTTTATCAAAAAATATATTTTTTTCGAAAATTTTTATAAATTTTCAGGTTTCTGAGTGTTCCATGAATTTTCTGAAATTTCTAAATTTTTTATGATTTTTTAGTATTTTTATATTTTCTGAATTTTTGATTTTTTTATGATTTTTTTTATAAAAAATATAATTCGGACCGGGTCAGGAAACCCGGCCCTACTAACCTGATCCGAACCCTGTTGGTCCGGGTTGGGCCACAAAATACTGGGCCAGCCCTAAATCACTAAGGATTAAAAAAGGCCCACAAAAAACTCGTTTTTTATAGAAAGAGCCCACTCCTAATTTATGTCTCTCGGCCCATCTCGGCCCACTACGAACCCAGCCCGGCGTACACAAGCCCAAGAGGAAGCCCACCTTCCTATTTTTCTATTTTTCTATTTTTCGATTTTTTTTATTTCTCTTTTTTAATCTTTCTTTTTGTCTTTTTCTGCTTTCTTTTCATTTTCATTTTTTATTTTTCTGGTCCTCTTCCCATGGATTTCTCCTTCTTGCACGTAGGTTTTTCCTCCCTCGTGCACGTCTTCGTGCAGCCTCCACCCTTTCTGTCTCTCCCTGTCTTCCTTTTTCTTCCCTCGGCTCTCTCTTTTTTCTTTTGATCCGTTGACACGCTCGCCTTGTCTTCTTTGTCAGCCCTCTCTGCTGCCGTCTGACTCCGCCGCTTGCTTCATCATCATCATTTTTTCATCCCTGCTGCTACTGCTCTCCCTTTCTGCTTCTCTACTTCTGCACTGACCCGCCTTTTGCTTCTCCTTCTTTTCTACGCTCTGACCCGCCGCTTGCTTCATCATCATCATCTTCTGTTTTCCTGCAGGTTGCTTTTGCGCCAGAGAGAAGAAGGGAAGAAGAAAAACGAATGGGCCAGGCCGGGCCGAGGAAGAAAGAAAAGGGAAGTGGGCCGGGCCCGTGTGAGGAAAGGGAAAGGGCCGCATGGGGGCCAAGCGGGCCCAGCCCTGGCCCGGCCTCTTTTCGATTTTTTTAATTAATTTTTAATTTATTATTATTATTTTAATTTTTAATTTTAAAGCTATTGATGCAAATGCCCCTAATATCTATATGCAATGCAATTTCAATGAAAATTTTTTGTTGAGGGGTTAAAAATTAATCCCTGATTTTTCAATGCAATTAATAAACACTTAAATGAGTAACCAAAATTTAGGTGTCAACAGTGTGGTTATTTACATGGCCGAATATTAAATCGAAGTATCATTATGAAGATATTGTGTACATATTGTTTTCTGCTAATGTTAATTTTCTACATTTGGATCTGAAGCTTTTTTTACTTGGTTCAACCTTAAATCTTTTGTCTACAGATTGATCATGAGAGATGGGTTCTTCATTTTTGGCTCGGCCATAATCGGATTCATTGGGTTCACCTAAGCTTCTTTGGAACTTGAGTTGAGAAGCCTTTTTTGTTTGATTTGATCTCACCCATAGAGGCAAAAAGAAGAGCAAGGTTGCACATCAAAATCCAAAAATCATAAAGACCATAATGGATCATACCCATGTGGGGCTGAAGAGAGTTTGATTAAAAAGTTATGCAAGCTCAATGGTACAAATTAGTTCCACAACTTGGTTGGACAAAATGCTCAAGGTTTGGAAATGACAGATAGAACAAAGTTTTACCTTTACCTAATAGCTCAAACTTTTGAATAGGTTCACAAAACAATGACTTACTAACAGAAGTAAAGTTTAACAAAATCCAATACCAAATACGTTATATCCAAACAGAATACACAAGTTGATAATCACATGAACAACCTCTAAATCATTAGATAACGAATAAAACAAATTTGCTGTACAAATTATTTGTCACCTACCGAGTTCGATTGTGTCGTGGTTGACTCTGAAAATGACAACTTTAAATGAAACTTGATCAACCCTCCTCATCAGTTCAAACACACAAACATCACCCACCTTTAGATTGTTATCTTGCACAAAACACAGCCACTGTTGATTTTGACTTATTTTTTGTGGCTGTATATCCCAAACTTGTACCGGACATACCAAAATCTCTCATTGGACACGTATAGATTTATATCTCCACCGGTTCTATAATTGGGAATATACTTCATGAAAAACCTAGCCGATGCATTCTGCAACATGGCATGAAGTCAAAATAATTCTATAAAGGATATGGCAATAGAAAATTTTTATATATTTGAAGTAATGCTTGATATGTTGAGGATGATTTTAAAAAAATTGTTACTAGAGATAGGATGAGTGTTTAAATAAGTGAGACCATTTTCAATGCTCAAAAGCAATATCATGTAGCAAAAGAATGATTCATATAGACTTGACTGTTGTTAGGACCATTCAAGAATTTTAACCCGAAAGCATCTTACTAACAACTTTTGAATGGTGAATAACATAATAGCAATAGAGAAAGACTTTAGTTGCCTAAACTCCTTAATGCCGGCAAAACCACACTGTATTTCTACCAAACTAACCATGATTTTACTTTCCATGAGCATTTATTGCATCATTTATTAGCTAATAAGTATAAGTAAAGAATCTTAATGCCAATGATAAAATCAAATGATGATTCAAATATCACTCGACTCTGTGGCATTAACTAGAACTTACTGATTTTATTCCTCTTACCAAAGAGTAGCGAATGAGGGATGGTTGCATGAGAGTTAAGAAGAATTGATATGAAGATTGGAAAGAAGCAGCTCTTTTTAAGGGCTCAAGTTTTTACTACCTTTGAAAGGACGATGCCTTCTCCAGCAGCCAGAATTGAGGCCTACATCGACATCACAGACAATATTGGTTGCACTACCTGCAATTTCAAACATACGAATACAACATATTAAAGATTGAAGAGAGATGAATTAGACATAGCACCTTTTAGTTGTAGGAATTGCGTTGTCAGTTTTCACCATGAAATCCTATTATAACTAAAGCTGTGGTAGTTATGGCGTAGTTCTGTATCAACCTTTACCACATCAGCTGCCTACTAAAATGGGTCTAATCAACATTAGGATAATGGTTGATATACTATTTTTATTTTTGAAGACTTCTATAACATAACATATGTTGTGTATGGTCAACTTGCTTAAGTGCTCACTAATGATCTAGCACATCATTAGCAAACTAATATCGGGCATTAAGATATAACTAGCCTTACTTCAAAAATGTCTAAGCTGCTTCATGATGTTCCAATAAAGAGTGCAAAGTCAAGAGCTACCTCCAACTGCCTACTTATCCAAGCGCTCATTCGGTTTCCTCTTCTTTGAAGATGGAGATGACACTATTGATGATGGCAGCTCTTGCCTTTGGTTTCGGCGTGACCGATTGGAACGATCCTCAAATACTTCAACTAACGTATCCCCTTCACTATCTTCCCTTTTTGGCAATTCAGAAATGAGGGGGTATTTAATCTCTAAAGCACTCTTGTCGAATATGATCATGCGAAACACATAACCTCCTTCGTATATGAAAACTAGGAAGTGACCATGTTCGATGGCGTAGCGCTTCACAAAGTCTGGCCATCCTCGTCGGAGCCAAAAGCCATCGTTTCCTCTCACCAATTCCACTTCCCAAGCTTGACCACTGGCTATCTAGAGGAAGACCATGTCCGACAAATTGCTTCCATATTTTCTCTTGAATTTCTCTGGAATTCTCTGTTGCGTGATGAACATGAAGCACAAAATTCATGTGACCCATACTGATCCTAAAAGACAAAACAATTTTACTGAAATTGGGTGACTAAGCCATGTTGCATTCTCAAAATGTATGATGGTTTGAGAAATAAAGATCATTCCATTTCCACCATTTCTTCAGAACTCGTTAGGAATTCACGTTCACGTATGCGTTTGAAAGAAAGGGTCTGGTGGGTTATAATGCATGATGAAGAGATGATGAAGAGATTTTTGTATCCTTAGATTAAATTTCGTCGTTTTTCAAGAGAAGGAAAAAGAGGTGCAGCATCGGCCTTGAGTCCAATTGAATGCTGAACTTCATCGCTTTTGCCCTGCATTTTGTAGGATCTAGGGAAGACTCTGCCCATTGTCAATCTCATAAATCGAGGTGGTGTCAAATCCCGAGTTCTTTCCTCTCTGGTGGACTCAAGTTGTTTCTCTGCATTGGTAACTGGAAAGAACCCTGCACCTTTGCTGCAGCAAAAGTGATTTGTCATCCTCGCGACTCATGAAAATTTGCTCTATTTGTGCCCCCAACTTGAATTCTGATGGGTGAGATATCGTGCAATTACGTCTAATGTAGAATTTTCGACATGTGAAGTGATTGAAAAGTGTATACTGTATTATTTCCCATGTCACTATGATTTTGCAGATTAAAAGAAGTAAAAACATAGTTTTAAGAGTTTTATGGATCATGTGACGAAGTACTGTCGCTCTATACAAAGAAGAAAATACACATTTACGAAAATATATTGCACTTCAAATGTCAAATCCTTTTCGAGGAATATTACTTGTCCTCTCATAGTCAAATGAGTTTCTGATAGATTGTGATTAATAGCCAATGTTTCTCAGCTTCTCTATCTTTGACCAAAAAAAAATTATCTTCCTTTTTTTTTCCAGATTTTCATTACCTTTCTTAGCAAGCCTTAAATTTACTAATTGTTATATAAAATAACCATGTTTTATCTGAGTGACATGGCAATTTTTTTTTCTCAATTAAGTAACCCAATATAAAATTTGGAAAATTTATTTTTAAAATGTTGGTAATCAACTCAAATAAAAGTTAGTAACCCAAAATTCAATGATAACTCAATCAAAAGCCAATAAATCACTTAAATCGGGATTAGGATTTATATGTAAGATATGGAAAATTTATAAAAAAAAAAAAAAAAGTTTAGAAATGTAATTAGAAGTTGGTAAAATAGAAGAAAAGTTGGTAATTAAAAGAAAAAGAAACCAATTGTAAATGCATAATACCAGCAAAACAGTAAGAAAAACTACTGATTGCAAAAAGCTTGCAGAGGAAAAACATGTTTCCAAAAATTGATTTACTAAGAAAATGAGATAAATAAAAAGTATCTAATCAATTAAAATGCATTTGGTAATGTTAATTACCTCTGACTTCATGTTGTTAATATGACTAAAAAAACATCAGATAGATCGATGTTTGGCCTCATTGAACAGAAAATAGAACCATTTCCATGAACATTGTAAGGCAATACGAACAATGCCCATCAACATTTAATGCATCCTGCTAAAAATTAACTAGTAGAAATAATAAAGGTAAAATAGAATAACAAACAACTTTTATTAAAGAAACGGAGGCTTACACTCGTGCATCGCACATGCATTTTGCTAGTTAAGAATGAATGATGCGATATCTTGAAAATTTTGACTAAATTATAGCATTATTTTTTTGGAAATTATTTCGACACTATCTCTAACTTTCGACCCCAAAAAGTAATAGCTCGCTTGTCTCGAGGGCAGCTAATTTTTTTTCCTAGTCCAATAATTATGTGAAATGAAATAGTAAGTCTATTCCATATTGAAAAGGGACGCTATGATTATTTCTGCCGAAATACACATCAACACCGATATTGAAACAATTCATTCATGCAATGAAAATTTGGAAACTAAAAATATGACTAAAAATGGTTATGTAAGTAAATGGATTGGAGGGTAATATAATTGAAAGTCTTCGTTTTGTTCCTAATTGCAATCCGTAGTAGCCACTTAGATGGGAACATTTACATCCAAGTTTGATTTGCAAGAGAAAATGGAGGTTGTGGCTCTCCTCACAAAATAGAGTACTTACTATAGTCAAAACACTACAAATTCTCTTACTCGTCTCTTTCATAAACCTTCTGATCAAGACGTGGAATGAGCACAACTTCAAGCGGGCTCACCTTCAAATTCGTCAAGCCAGGGCTTTCGGTCATGTCCACCGGTTCATTCGAGACCGTGTTGATTTCGAAACTTTGCAGCAAGCTAGCTAGGGTCAAATGCATTGAGTGAAGAGCCAGTGAGGTTCCGGCGCATGACCTTCTCCCCGCGCCGAAGGGGATGAGCTCGAAGTTCTGACCTCTCACGTCCACATTCTCATGCGTTGTGAGGAACCTCTCGGGCTTGAACTCGTCCGGATTGGACCATACTCGCTCATCCCTTTGTATTTTCCAGGCATTCAACAACAAACGCGTACCTAGCCAAAGGCACAGTATAATGGCTTTTTTAGCAAAAAGTGCAAAGACAAGGAGATTTTGCATAGATTTTAAGGAATGAAGCTGCAGATCATAGTCACAGCGAAACTTTTGCCAGGTTGGGAAGTGGACTTGCCCTTTTGGAACAATTGACAAATTCAAATTTCGAATTTAAAGACAAAAGAGGGAAAAAGTTTTTGAATTTTGACATAGTACAAAGACTGCAACTCATTGTTACACAACCCGAATCCATTATGTTGGTGTGGATAGTTGTAATTTGTAAAATTTACTAATTAGCAAACTCAATAGTGATGTATATGAATTGTATAAAAGAAGATACCCCAGGCTGCATAGTTAAAACTAATCCAAAAACATTTTTGACAAAATAAGGATTGGATAAGGTCTAGACTTCTACTTAACCTAACCATGATCCTGTGTAACGATGCGATCATTCATGACCCCGTAAAAAGACATGGACTACATGCTTATTTCATGAATTGGCCTGGTTTATTACTTCAATTTTTTTTTTTTCGTACCGAAAAGACCATACTATATATGAAGGTCCTATATGTTATTGATTTCTATTGGCATGCAAGAGCCACATACCTGCAGGAACGTGGAAGCCGGCAGAGAAGGTGCACTCTTCCATGGAACTTCTAAGACCAATGACCGGAACCGGTGGATAGAAACGCATTGTTTCCTTGATGATGGCTTGGAGGTAGGTCAAATTCTTCACATCAGACTCTTCCACATGCCTGCTCCTGCCAACGTGGGTGTCCAGTTCTTGTTGCACTTTTTTCAATGCGTGGCGATTGTTCACTAGTAGCGATAGTGCCCACGTGAGCGCCACTATCAAAGTGTCGGTCCCAGCTATTATCATGTTCTATAACCAAAAGGAGATGGGATTAACTCAAGTGCTTCAACATTAAAGGTTGTAAGATGCCAGATGATGGTGATATGGATTAAATCTACTATGATTTTGGTCTATCATATCTCCTATTCAAATGATTTAAACAAAGTCTTTGTAAATGAACTTAAAACAAACTAAATTCAAAGAATCAAATTTCACGAAGATAGCATCTCGAAAAATGACAAACTTAAAATAAGTTTGTGAATTTTTCATTCGAATGATTTCTAAAGAGGTAATTGTTTTCACCCTTCTAGTTTGAGGCCTGGTTCATCATCTTACTCCACTTCCCAAAGTATAAATCTTGTGGTTTGTGGAAGAGGGAACTATTGAGAACATATAGAAATTTGATACCTTCATCGAGATCGTCAAGAGGAAATTTAAGTTCAAACCTATCATCATTTTTTATTGGACCACTTTCACTCAAAAGTTTAAAGTTAAAGAATTATAGGTCATTTATAATATACAAACTATTTTTGTAAAAAAAAATTTAACATATCTAAGTATGTGGATATTAATTCAGCTAAAGAAAGATTTAAAACCTTTTGGTCTTCCCAGGCGATAGAGACTCTTTTGTGACATTTTCTTCATACTTTGGATATTTTAGTTGATCTTTGACTAATCTCCTCCATCTAGTCGAATAGAATCCATGGTGATGATGATAGAATTAAAGCTGTCTTTCCAAAGCAGCCAAGAGTTTGTATCTTTGCGTTAAATAATAGACAGATATCATTACAGATAAGACTTTACCTTCCGATTGGTTAACTATTTTTCCAAGATAAGTGATATTTTCTTTTGGATGAAAGTGATGTAACTGCTCCATCCTAACTAGATAATGAGGACAAATTATAACATTAATGCAACAAAAGCAAACAAAACAAGGCTCGGTAGGAAAAAAAATCTGATAGTTGCAATCGCTTCTTGAGCAAGTAAAAAAAAATCTTTTCAGGAGCATTTGGTATTTGCTTTAGATAAACATACTAAAGACCCATTTGCAAACAGCAGTATATCTAGCATCACTCTTCATGCCTCTGTGTTTACAGCTTCCTACGAAGTTTCTTACAGCAGATCCAGACTAATGACTCTCTAAGTCCCAGAAGTTCAAATGTTTCTCTATTACCAGTCCACATCTATTGCAAAATCTTGATATGATCAAACTGTATTTGGGAAACATGTGAACATGAACTAGGTTTATTATCATTAAATTATAAGTGGATTTTGCCAAAGGTACTGTACTTCTACTTCTCCAACAAAATTGCATTCATGAAAAAAATAGGCATCAGTGAATGCATTAGCAAGACCACAGAGCAACTTTTATGCAAAGAGTTGTAGTTTTAAAACATTATAAGCAAGAACTACTCACCAAACAAGTTGCCTTAACAACTGTATCGGCATCAAAATCTGAAAACTTCACACCTTCGATGACCTTCAGCATCATATCCATAAAATCTTGCTCTCCATCGCCTCCAGGTCGGGACAACCTCTTCCTTCTATGCTCCTCTAGCCACCCCTGAGCCAAAACATCCAACTCTTTCACGGTCTCGTTCATCAATCGTTTATGGCCACCGAAGTCCAACCAGCCAAGAGTTGGGATCGCATCCTCCAACTCGACGACTCCAAATAGATCGAAAAACCTCCTGATCGACCTTTGGCACCTCTTTGCCTCGGTCTCGTCACAGTCAGCGTTCGAACCACAGTATCTCTTCCCTCCTACCATTTTCATCATAATATTGAGCATCAAATCTCCTAGCCAAGACTTCATTTCGACCAGGACCCCACTTCTGGGCCTACCCTTTTCGACCCAGGCCTTGAACAGGTCTTTTATTGCTGTCTTGACCTCAAAAGCTCGTATGTGCTTCAGTGAGTCAAGCTGGTGGTTCGAGAGGAGCTCGATCGTTGCAATCTTGCGCATCTCTCGCCAATATTCCCCGTAAGGAGCAAACCCGAACATGGCACCACCGTAGCACATGAGTTTGGTGGCGGTGACCATCGGTCTATCAGCGAAGGCCTTGTCATGGACGGTGAAACACTCCTTAGCCACTTCCCAGCTGCTCACGACGATTGCTCGATGAGAGCCAAATCTTATGGCGAAAATTGGTCCGTACTTGTCGGCCATGGAACCCAACTTTTTGTGCATCAGGTCCTTGCTGAAGAACAGAGGAAGGTGGCCAACGATGGGCCAACCACCTTCGGCTTCGGGCACATCATGACGGTCTTTGGACTGGTGTGATCCGTAGAGAGAGATGAGCAATAGCAGGGCCAAGGTTGAGATCAAAATTATGAGCAATTCAATGAGAATTGGCATCACAAATGATTCCTGAAGTGTAGCAGCAGAGAGCTTATCTGGATACTTTCTTCCTTTTAAGAGTTAAGTTGGCGCTTTCCTGGCAGTTTCTAGTGGAAAGAATTGACTCTGGAATTTTAAGTCCAATGGGCATCAATATATTCTAAATGAAGTGCTCTAACTCCTAGTCTTTTTCTGGACTTTTGGTGTTTTGTAAGATAAGTAATCAAATGCAATAACAAATCCAAGAAATTAATCAGGCAGACTAGCACAACATTCCATTATACTCAAATTACTCAAACACTCTCATTCTTTTCAAGCCACCAATTACATTGATAATTCACCTAATATTTAGCCTTGGCAATTTATCACACAATAATCTCTCAATCTAATAAATCATTTACAATTTTATTTTGGTTTGAAATACCTTTCAAATTGCACTTGGTTGTAAACACGATGAAACCCATCTTTGTAAGATTTTGTGGGATTATCGCTAATTGTTCTAAAAATTTAAGTTGTTAGACAAAAACACTATTTAATATTCTAATATTTTAACACCGCCCCTCATGTATAGGTTGTATTTAGGCCTAAGCCATAAGATTAATAGAACTTAATACCATATAAGATTATGTATGACCACTACCAACTGTTCTAAAAACACAACATAGAGTCACAATTTTTTTAAAGGTGAACTGCCAAAGGAAGCTAATAGATTACTAAGAAAAGTTGGTAATTAAAAGAAAAACAGACCATAAATAAATAATGAGATTGTAAATGCATAATACTAGCGAATCAACAAAAAAATTACTACTGATTTTTAAAAAGTTACAGAGGAAAAAACATGTTTCCAAATATTTCTTTACTAACAAGATGAGATAAATAAAAAGTATCTAATCAATTAAGTTACATTTGGTAATGCTAATTAACTAGACATCATATTGTTGATATGACCAAAAAACAATCAGATAAATAGCTGTTTGGACTCGTTGAACAGAAAATAGAAAAAAATTGATGAACTTTGTAAAGCAATACGAACAATACCAATCAATATTTGATGTATCCGACTAAAAGTTAAAAAGAAGAAACAAAAAAATGTAATATAGATTAACGACCAACTTTTATTAAAAAAAGGAAGAGAGCCTTGCACTCGTGTGTATTGGACATGCATCTTGCTAATTAAGAATGAATTATGTGATATTCTTGAGTTTTGACAAAATTATAGAATTATTTTTCCGAAGATTGCTTTAGCACTATCTCCGACTTTCAACCCAAAAAAAACTAAAAGCTGGATTGCCCTGAAGGCAGCTAATTTTTCTCTTCCTAATCCATAACTATGAAAAACAAATAAGTAAATCTATTACATGCTGAAAAGAGTTGCTTAGATTGTTTTTCCCAAAATATGCTCCAACGCCAATATTATAACAATTCATAAATGTGACGAAAAGTTGGAAATTAACAATTTGACGAAAAATAATTATGTAAGTAAAGGGATTCTAGTGTACTAAAATTGAAAGTCTTTGTTTTATTCCAAATTGCGGTCCTCAGTAGCCACTGAGGTGGGAACATCTACATTTAAGTCTGATTTGCAAGAGAAAACGGAGCTTGTGGCTCTCCTTACAAAATGAAGTACTTACTATAGTGAAAAGACTACAAATTCTCTTACTCGTCTATTTCATAAACCTTCTGATCAAGGCGTGGAACGAGTAAAACTTCAAGTGGGCTGGCCTTCAAATTCGTCAAGCCAGGGCTCTCGGTCATGTCCACCGGTTCGTCCGAGACCGTGTTGATCTCGAAACTTTGCAGCAAGCTAGCCAGGGTCAAGTGCATTGTGTGAAGAGCCAGTGAGGTTCCGGCGCATGACCTCCTCCCCGCGCCGAAGGGGATGAGCTCGAAGTTCTGACCTCTCACGTCCACATTCTCATGCGTCGTGAGGAACCTCTCGGGCTCGAACTTGTCGGGGTTGGGCCACACGCGCTCATCCCTTTGTATTTTCCAGTAGTTCAACAGCAAACGCGTACCTAATCAATGACACAGTAAAAGGGTTTTTCTAGAAAAAGTGCAAACACAGGGACATTTTACACAGATATTAAGGAATGAAGATGCGGGTCAGAGTCACGGAGAAATTGTGGCAAGTTAGGAAGTGGACTTGCCCTTTTGAATCAATGGACAAATTCAAATTCCGAGTTCAAAGACAAAAGAGATAAAAGTTCCTGGATTTTGACATATAGTACAAAGACTGTGACTCATTGTTACATAACTCACATCTATCAAGTCAGTACGAGTAGTTGTGATTCGAAAAATTTACTAATTACCTAAATCAATGGTGATGTGTATGTATTGTATAGAAAAAGATATCACAAGCTTTATATTTGAAACTTGTCCAAAACCCTTTGAACAAAATTGTGATTGGATATGATGTAGACATCTTTTACTGGACATGACCATAACCCCATGTGACAATGTGGTCCATTCTTGATCCGATGAAGAAAGACATGGAAAGCATGCTTATTTAATGAATTGACCTGATTTTAGAGTATGTTATTTTATGCCAAAGAGACCATACTATATGTCAAGGTCATATATGCTATCGATTTTCTACTGACATGCAAGGGCCATATACCTGCAGGAATGCGGAAGCCAGTGGAGAAGGTACACTCTTCCATAGAATTTCGAAGATTGATGATCGGAGCCGGTGGATACAAACGCATTGTTTCCTTGATGATGGCTTGGAGGTAGGTCAAGTTCTTCACATCAGACTCTTCCACATGCCTGCTCTTGCCGACATGGGTATCCAGCTCTTGTTGCGCCTTTTCCAAAATGCGGCGGTTGTTCACTAGTAGCGATAGTGCCCACGTGATGCTCACTATCAAAGTGTCGGTCGCAGCTACTATCATGTTCTATATCCAAACAGAAGTGGTATTAACTCAAGTGCTTAAACATGAAAGGTTGGAAGATGTCAAATGATGGTAATATGGATTAGAACTAATATGATTTTGGTGTATCATATCTCCTATTTGGATAATTTAAACAAAGTATTTGTAAATGAACTTAAATCAAACTAGATTTGAATAATCAAAATTCCACACATATAACATCTCGAAGAAGGACAAATTTAATATAGGTTTCTGAATTTTTCTTTGCCCCCAAATGGTTGATAAAGTGGATAGTGTTTTCGTCCTTTTAGTTTGAAGCCTAATTCATCACCTTACTCTACTTTCATGTGTACAAATCTTGTGGAATGTGAAATGGGGAACTGTTGACAGCTTGAAGAAATTCGATATCTTCAGAAAACTCAAATCTAAATCCATCATCATTTCTAATTAGATCACACTCACTCAAAAACTTTAAAAATCAAAAACTAATGAATTATGAGTTTAAAATGATATATTACCTACTTCAAATTATATCAATTCTCTTCTAGGAGGCTTTTTTTTTTTTAACACAAGGGAATTATTAATCAGCTAAAGAAAGACTCCGAACCTTTTGGCCCTCCAAGGCGATAGATTGGATTCACAATTAAGAGGTCCAAACTTATTTGGCGCTTTGTGCCATTTTCTTTCTACTTTGGATATTTTTGTCGATCTTTGACTGGTCTCCCCCGTCCAGCAGAATAAAATTCACGGTGATGACAGGGTTAACGGTACCTTTCAAAAGCAGCCAAGAGTTGGTCTCTGTGTTAAAAAGTAGACAGATACGATAGCTGATATTACCTAATCTTTTGACTATTTTCTCAAGTAAAGTAATCATATCTTCTATATGAAAGCGAAATGTAATCGCCTGTCCATCCTAGATTGAGAATGAGGACAAAATACGACATTAATGCATCAAAAGTAATCAAGACAATGCTTGGTAGGAAAATTGATGGGTTCCAATAGGTCACAACATTGTCTTTTCCTAAGTCCGATGGCTGCGATCGCTCCTCGACCACCAAAATAAAAATAAAAATCTATTCAGGGGCATCTGATATTTGCTTTAGATGAACATAATAAAATTGCATTTTTTTTGTGCCAGATAGTAAAACTGGATTACTGAATGATATTTAAAGACACATCTGCAATCAGTTGTATATCTTAATTTACTATGTTAGGAGACCAATCTTAATATATTTAGCATCGCATCTCTTCATGTCTCCATTTCTCCAACTTCCTATGGAGTTTCCTCCAGCAACTACAAATTTATACCGACCATATATAAATGAGTGATTCTATAGGTCCTTGAAGTGTATAGTTCACACAAGATTAAATGTTTCTCTATTACCGGTCCACATCTATTGCAAAATCTTGATATGATCAAACTGTATCTGGAAAAACGTGTGAACAATAAGTTTATTATCATTAAATTATAAGTGGGTTTTGCCAAAAAAACTATTGTACTTCTGCTGCTTACGGATGAGAGGGCAGCTCCAACAGAATTGCATTCATGAAAAAAGAAGCACCAGTGAATGCATTAGCATGACCTCAGATCAACTTTTATTCTAATGGTTCTAGTTTCAAAACCTTATAAGATAGAATTACTCACCAAACAAGTTGCCTTAATAACTGTATCAGCATCAAAATCTGAAAACTTCACACCTTCGATGACGTCCAGCATCAAATCCATGAAATCTTGCTCTCCATCGCCTCCGGGACTGGACGACCTCTTCTTTCTATGCTCCTCGAGCCACCCCTGAGCGAAAACGTCCAACTCTTTTGCGGTCTCGCTCATCGATCGTTTATGGCCACCTAAGTCCATCCAGCCGAGCCCCGGGATCGCATCCGACAACACGATGACTCCATATAGATGGAAAAACCTCCTGATTGATCTTTGGAACCTCTTTGCCTCGGTGTCGTCGCACTCAGCGTTCGAACCACAGTATCTCTTTCCTCCTACCATTTTCATTGACATATTAAGCATCAAATCTCCTAGCCAAGACTTCATTTCCACCGGGACCCCACTTCTGGGCCTACCCTTTTCGATCCAGGCCTTGAACAAGTCTTTTATTGCCGTCTCGACCTCAAAAGCTCGAATGTGCTTCAGTGAGTCGAGCCGGTGGCTCGAGAGGAGCCCGATCGTAGCAATCTTGCGCATCTCTCGCCAGTATTCCCCGTAAGGAGCGAAGGCGAACATGGCACCGTTGTAGGTCATGAGTTTTGTGGCAGAGATCATCGGTCGATCGGCAAAGACCTTGTCGTGGACGGTGTAAAACTCTTTAGCCACTTCCCAACTGCTCACAACGATTTGTCGGTGAGAGCCTAGTCTTATGGCGAAAATTGGTCCGTACTTGTTGGCCATGGAGCCCAACTTTACGTGCATCAGTTCCTTGCCGAAGAACAGAGGAAGGTGGCCGAGGATAGGCCAACCGCCTTTGGCTTCGGGCACATCGTGACGGTCTTTGGACTTGTGTGATCGGTAGAGAGAGATGAGCAATAGCAGGGCCAAGGTTGAGATCGAAATTATCAGCAATTCAATCAGAATTGCCATGATGAATGACCCCTGAAGCACAGCAGCACAGAGTTTATCTGGAAAGTTTCCCTTTTAGGAGTCCAGTTGCTGCTTTCCTGGTAGTTTATAGCGGAAGAAACTCTGGAATTTTAAGTCCTGTGGACATCCTTATATTCTGAATGAAGTACTCAACTCCTTGTCTTTTTCTGGATTTTTGGTGTTACGAAAAATAAGGGTCCGCATGCAATAATAAACAGAGGAAGAAAAACATTTGGAGACAACAATACAAAATTCCACTATGAATGATTCAATGCAACAGATGTACTGAAGTCACTTAAACACTTTCAATATTTCCCAGCCATCAATTGCATCCCATAATTCACACAGTACTTAACCCTACCAAATTTCATCTCTTAATCCGATAAATCAATTACAAACTTATGTTTTTTGACAGAGGAAGCTGGCCGACGATAGGCCAACCGCCTTCGGCTTCGGGCACACACCCCAACGGTCTTTGGACATGTGTGACTGGTAGAGAGAGATGGGCAATAGCAGGGCCAAGGTTGAGATCAAAATTATCAGCAATTCAATCACGATCGGCATGATGAAATTACTCCTGAGGTGTAGCAGCACAGAGGTTATCGGGAAATTTCTCCTTTTCGAGAGTTCAGTTACTGCTTTCCAGCAGTCTATAAAATCATGCGGCCCTTAAGTTTAATCGGATTTCCGACAATCCTCGACTATTTATAACGAGTAAACAGGCTTGCACCCAGATTAGATTTCCTTGAGTTCAATGGCCATAAGAACTTGCAAACAGGAAATCCATCAAAACGGTCCAATGGGGTGGGAACCAATGTGCGACACAGGACTAACTTTGGGTTAGACACCGCATCAAATTGCAGATAAGATTTGCACGAACAAAAATCCAACCGAGAGGCTGCTCCAACCGAGGCTTCATTGAGAGACACTGACAAGTGCTTCGCGTTCATCCATACGCTTGCTCAGCAAAGATCAAATTGCAGCACATTCTGCTAAAGTCAAGAAATGTCACGTGATCCCCCTCGCTTCATTCGTTCGAGGATGAGGCTCACCTGTTCAATGAGGACACTCGACTGTCGAAAATAACTAGCTCACAGACCGAGACATCCAGTCACTCGTGCACCGGTTCCTCTTGTTTGTCAATTTACGAGGACGAGTGGATGGAATACTTAAATATTAAATCATAATTTCATTTAACTATTAAATTTTGTAGAACAAACGGCAACAGTACTATAAAATCTCATAAATTTTCGTACTTAGTATCGGCAAAAAAATAAACAAACTAAGCGTAAGAGAGAGCAATAGTAGAACAAAGTATTGCTCAGGGGTTATTAAGGGTGCATATGGTAATACTTCTGTTCTCAAGAAAAATTTATACTCAAAAATGATTCTTTTTTATTTTGTTCCCGGGAATAATTTCTGAGCATTTGAAGACGTTTGGTAATTATCCAAAAAATTTATTTTCGGGATAAAAATGCATTTGGTAAAACCTTGGAATTTCTAGTTTAAAATATTTTCTTTTAATTTTTTAATTATTTAAATACATATTTCTTCTTTTTTTTTTGTCTTTTTTTCTTTTTCTTTTTCATTTTCCCCTTCCTCCATTGTGGCCGGTTGCCACCACCGGCCACCGACTAGGCGAGGTCCGGCGAGCTCGCCGGTGGCCAAGCGAGCCTCCCGGTGAGCTCGCCGGACCTCACCCAGCCACTCGCCAGCGGTGGTTGGTGCCGGCAACGGTGGCCAATGGGCGGCGATGAGGCAGCAGTAGGCTGAGGGAGGAAGAAGAAAAGGTAAGAGAATGAGGAGAAAAAAAAGGAAGGGAAAAAAAAATCGATTCTTGAAGTTGTTCCCGAAAACAAGAAGCAATTATTTTTTTTTATTCTTGATTCCGTTCCAAATCTATTTTCAGGAACAAAAATTTTAACAAATGGAATTCTATTCCAAATCTACTCTCGAAAATAAAATAATAAAACTTTCACTGTTTGGCCCTAAATGAACTATGCTTGAAATAACAGGCATGTCAGGCACGGCTATGAATTTAAGGAGCAACTTTTGACACAGTTAAGAAGAAAACCCTTTGTTAACTAGAACAACACCAAGGAGATAATCTTTGGATTTCTACAGATTGCGTGTGCGAATCTCTCCTTCTAACGTGCACGTCCTCTTTTACGGAAAGATTGTGTGTCCTTCTCTTGTCGAGAGCGCTGGGTGGCGCTGCCCAGGACACTGAAGTCTCCCTGGACGATGTTGCTCCGGGACAATGATGATTGCGAACGATGGTGATGTCGGTCCTAATTTTCTTATACAGTGAATGAGACTTCATGTTGTTGATATGACCAAAAAAAGAAAAATCAGATCAATGAATGTTTTGACTCACTGAACAGAAAATAGAACAATTTCGATTGACTTTCTAAAGCAATGCGAAAAATACCAATCAACACTTAATGTATCCGACTAACAATTGACAAGAAGAAACAAAAAATCTAAAATAGATTAACAACCAACTTTTTTTTTTTTTTAAAAGAGCCTTATGCTCGTGCACTGGACATGCATCTTGCTAATTTAGAAGGAATTATACGATATTCTTGAGTTTTGACTTAATTATAGCATTATTTTTCCGGAAATTACTTCAACACTATCTCCGACTTTCAACCCAATGAAAGTAAGAGCTTGCTTGCTCCTAAGACGGTTAATTTTTCTCTTCCTAGTACAATAACTATGAAAAATAAATAAGTAAATCTATGGCATACTGAAAAAAGATGCTATGATTGTTTTCCACAAAATACTCTCCAACACCAAATAGATGTGAGGAAAAGTCAGAAACTAACAATCTGACTAAGCACGATTATGTAAGTAACTGGATTCAAGTGTGATATGGTTGGAAGTCTTTGTTTCATTCCTAATTGCAGTCATCAACGGTCGATCGGTGCAGGCTTTGTCGTGAACAACGAAACGCTCCTTAGCCAATTCCCAAGCGTTCACTACGATTGATCGCTGAGGGCCTAAACTTAAGGCGAAAATTGGTCCGAACTTATTGACCATGGAACCCAACTTTTTGTGCATCAGGTCCTTGCCGCTGAACAGAGGAAGGTGGCCGACGATAGGCCAATTGCCTTCAGCTTCGGGCAGACCTTGACAGTCTTTGGACACGTGTGACCAATAGAGAAAGATGGGCTATAATAACCCAGTCCAATGAGGGTGAGATTGATCACTAGGGTCAGAGAGGGCCCAGACAAAGTGTGGCTTCAACTCTAAGATGGCGATAGGAGTAAGAATGAATCGAATCTCACATTACCCCTATCGCCTGGGTGTGTTGAAGTAAAGTATCTTATATACGATAGCACTTGTTCTAACTTATAATGAGACTTTTTCAAGATGAAGCCCAGAATAAGTGAATGATATCGTTATGAGCAGGATCTGGGCTTGGCAAGGTGAACTGCCTCATGTCATGACACTTATCCTAATTCATAACGAGGTCTTTTATGGGCAAAGCCCAGAAGAACACATAATACTTTAGGATGGCAAGGTGTAGTGCCTCATCTGTCATGACATTTGTCTTCATTTGTAAAAAAGCCTTTTGTGGGTGAAGCCACGTAATACCGCTGGAGATGGAGACTTCGTGATGGGCCGCGAGGAGATCACCATCGGAGAGATAAAGCCTCACCAGTGGCTGTGAAGCCGCACCGCCAGCACCCAATTCCTCGTCCCTTCCCCGTCCACAACTGTCCACCCTAAATCCTTCTTCCAACGTAATTTTTCTAGGATTACAATCTTTGTTTCTCGTTTTCAGTTTTTAAATTTATTTGAAACTATTTATTTATTTTCAATCTTAAAGTATACCAAACACATGATATGATAAAATATGTCCACCTTATTATTTTTATCCTCATTTGTCTTATTTTATTCCGATCTTTCTCCTGAAAACCAAACAAGGAGTTGGAGTATATGGGAACAAAAGCCAAAAGTCAGCTTAAGACTAAGCAAATTAACCACTGACCACCACCTAAACAACTGCACACTATTTAAGAAGGACTTCTGTACCATGATGATCATCACTTCCCAAATTGCTTGCTCTTGCTGCTTCTGCTTAATTATTTTGATTGCATGCGACAAAATACACGTGGAGTCGGGTGTACTTCACTGTACAACCTGATGATTCCCCTAATATCAAGGACTTTTTGTATGCAAATTTGCCACAAACTACAGCTGCCTCAGATTGTTTACGAGTCATGTAAGTACTCCGCTTTGGTTCTGTTTAGTTCTCCGTGATATATGCATGCATTCAATTCTTGGTTGATCATGGGGAGATGCTCTTATTCCAGATCATGTAGTTATCATCTGAAGTTGTAGGAATCTCTGATTTTTATTTGGAATCGGCACCCATGCCCTCCGGTTCATCCTATGCGTGATAAAATGAAGGGCCTGAAAGGGACTTCCAACTTGTAAGTTGCCAAAATGAACACGGAAAGACATAGGCCATTGCAGAAACCAGCTTCAAGCGAGCCTGTGCAAAATTGCTCAAAACTGCTTCTTCCCCTGAAGCGATCTTCGGTATGTACTCTGTTTGGTGACCCATCATCCGTATCTTCCCGGAAGTGCGTTCAACATATTCACCGAAAACACAGTTACAGCCTAGTTTGCAAATGAGCTATCGGACAAACCAACTTCTTATCTCATTACTGTTATGAAAGCGGAAGAAAGGTACCCTGAAACCCTTGTAATTAGACACCCAAGAAAGGTACTGTGAAATTCTATTACAGTCATTTGACATCACACTTATATCCTGAGCACAAGAAAGGTAGACCTGTCTGAAATGAGAGAAATGTTATGGCCTAAATCAAGAGTGTACAAAATTCCGACACGCTCATCTGAACTATCTCCAAGAACCTTACTTTAGCATTTCTCATTTTCTAAAGCCTTGATCAGTCGATGTCTGTGTGAATAGATACCTTAAACACAATTTCTTCACCATCAATCAACTCGAACAAACAAGTATCTCCAGACTGCAGATTACTGCTCTTCACAAAAACAGTCCAACCTTCATAAAATCCTCCCTGGAAAGTTGGCTGCAAACGCAACCTCACTGGCCACAGTCGATCTGCATACTGGAGCTTTGCGGTTTGCTCCCCAGTTTTGATGTAACTCTCGATGAATAGCAAAGGTATACGCTGAAGAAAATTAAAGAGAAAGCTATCTAATCAAAAAAATAATTGTTCACATTGAATTTATCTGCATCCACAATCACAATAACATAAGGCGCAGTCTTTGAATCTGGGGAAGATGCAAACTTATGACCCTTTCTACAATAAAATACGGCTCATTTGTAAAATACCTTCTTCTTCCTTAAGTCTAGCTTGGTTTGATTTGATGATGGCCTCGGAGATAATTGTTGTTGATGGTTAATTTAGCCAATCCGATTGGTCTTCACGTGAATTAAGTTCTTTTCCCCCAATTTTATACAATTATTTTGTTAATTTAACAATTAAAAATGAAAGAAAAGGCCTGTTCGGCCAGAAAATGAATGCTACAGTCTATAAGAAATTTATTATAGTTAAATGGGTCCTGAACCTACCAGATAGCGGTGGTTCCTGAGAGAATTCGATGTGACAACCACTTTGAAGCAAGGATGAACCACTCCATTCACATCCAAGTAATTCAGAGTCTCTTCTGCATCCTCTCCAGGTTCCGATACGGAATTGGAATCTTCATGCTTGGGATCCGGACCTAATGAATGCAACCCACCGCGCTCTTCGCCGTGCATGTTTCCCGTAGGATTATTTTTATTAATCTGATCAGACTCACCACATTTGCGCTTCCTAGCGAACGACGGGACCTCCTTCTCGCACGCGTGCAATCCGTACGCCCTCACGGAGAATTTGGAGACACCATTAAACCTGAAGACCAGGAAGTCTCCAAACTGCAATGAATTGTCCTGAGCGAATGCTTTCCATCCTCTTGTGAAGAACAAGTAGTCGTCGACCTTCTCGATGTTCACGTGCCAAAATCTTCCGGCACAATTCGACAGCTTGAATCTTTTGGGTGTTATTAGTCCAGGAAGATGATTGATGACAAATGCTGGGGGGATTCGCTGCCATAGTATAAATTATAGGAATTGGATTGAATTCAGTAGCAAATAAGTCAATTGATATCGGAGAAAACAGAGCGAGCAAACCCTACCAACTGGGTGTCGAAGTCATCACAAATAAGAACCTTGAAAAATCTAGTTCTCGTGTTCCTTCTTTTGCCGTCCATTTCCGCTCTGTTGATGAACTTTAATGCTGGGCAATCAAGGGAATTTCAGAGGGTAACTCAACAAGGGAATGATGAGGATGAGATTGTCGACTGTTATAGAAGACCTCCAATAATGATGTATTCCAAGGCACCGGGAAAACGGAAGGGCATGAAAACTCCTGGGTGTTATGCAACTGATGGTGATACGGGTTGGCCATCAGGAAGTGATCAATTTACGTGCAGTCTCAATAAATGACTAATGAGGTATGGAAGAAAGAGGGGGCAGAAGATGAAACATCAGCTTGAACTTTGAGAGAGACCGATCTGTATTCTAGGATCGCGAACATCAACGTTAATGAAAGGAAGCGTTGAATTCGGGATGTTGTTTAGGTATGTGATCCATAATGTCTCGAGTTTGAATCCTTACGGATAGGATTTTGATTCGTTCAAACTATGTTATTCCCAATCCGAATCAGATTTGGTTTTCTTGTTCTTGGGCGTTGGATCTCCGTAACTATCCAGAGTGAAATATTGCGTATATGAATCCGAGTTTTACTTGGATTAGTTTTGCGCGAAAAACAATCGGGGACAGAGAAGTCTTTTGCCAAGAAAAGGGTTACTTCTGCAACCTTAGAATTATTCAAAAGTCAACTGCTCCTTTAGACACGGGACTCATTAGAGCTTCTGCAGATACAGTGCCTCCCGCAAAGCGAGTAACTATGCTTGTGCACACACTGCAGCCTCTGCATAAAAAAATTTCCTGCATCTGCAGGTTAAATGTCTTCCAAGTTGTGCAGACACGAAACACACACAAACATAATCAAAAAGCGATGAGAATTCAGAGGAGATAAAGCGAGCAATATTCAACATTCATTCATTCATTCATTCATTCATTCATAGCAGTTGGTCAGTCAAAACATAAAAACATAAGACTGAAAGACATTTGATATTAGGGAGGAAACAGGGCCTTGATACTAAAAAAAATTTAGTTTTCTTTTTTTTTCTTTTCATTTTATTTATTTTCATCTTTCTTTTTTTTTCCTTTTTTTTTCTTTCTCTTTCTTTTATTTTTTCCTTCCCTTCCTTCTTCCTCGAACCGATCGCCAAACCTTGACAACCGGCCAAAGGCGAGGATCAACAAGATTGACCTCGCTAGAGGCCGTGAGGGCCGCCTTGTGCTAGGTTAGAGAGGCTTGTCCTTGCTAGAGGCCGTGACTAGGCAAGGCTCATCCTTGTCAGATTTTGTGGGTCATACCTCGCCCAACCACTGAAGAGGTCTCTATCTAGTCACTTAGATGAGGCTAGCACTCTCTGGCCATGGTCAGTGTCGACCACCAGAGGAAAGAGGAGAAAAAAAGAGAAATTTTTTTTATAAGTTTTTAAAATATTATTAAAAACATCCATGTCAATACACATTGTGTCACATAGGTTGTTTAGCGTCCATGTTGACAATATTTGGTCAACATTAGCTGAAAGGACTGAATTTACTCTAAGTTGAAAGATCTAGGGCTAAATTAGTTCCATTAAAAGATTTAGAACTAAATTGACACAAATAGATTTAAGATTTTGACACTTTTCCCCATTTTGGCTGAATCACTTATCTTGATGGATTTGGATTTGAGTTCTCGCTTAATCTCTTCAAGTGAAAAAATTAAGTTTATGTTGCATGTCCCAATAGAGATGGAATTGATTTAATTGTTGGGCAACCTTGCAAGCCAAAATCGGTCAATTAATTCGTGGTTGTATAAAAAGCGTAATACATATCCTTTTTTATCAACTAAGAAAGATGGGAAGGCGTGAACAATATTGACAATGATAAGAGTTTCATACCCACGGTCAAAATATTAGGTTTGAGTTATAGTTACTACTCATTTTGAACAAACCCAAATTGAAATGAAGTTGGAGTGACCAGTCCGCCCAACACACAAGTCGAACTTATGCAAGGAATTAAAATTCTTGATGCGCGATGAGTGATTGAAAGATTCAAAATTATTGAGATTAATAAAATGTTCTAATTTTATTGGAAATAAATCTTAACCAACTCGACTAGCCACCTTGATTGAAAAAAAGAATATACATTGGTTTGTAGGATATGTTAAATTTATTTGGGATGCAAAAATAAAATAGAAGATGAGGCAATGGCATCTATGAGTAGTGTGATTCAAACGGTGTTCACTTTTTTGTGGCTGAACATTGGTATTGTTTCAATAGGCACCTTTATTGCCTAGTGGACCTTAAGAAGGGTAATTTTATGAAAAAATGTTCGACAACTCATTGGTACTTCCGTAGCTGTGTTTTGGCTTTAGATTTGACATGGAATTTACATTTAAGATCCACATTTGTCTGATTTTCGATTGTTCTATTTTATTTTTATGTTAATTAGCTTCTAGTCTGATTGAGTCTGAAATATGTGACATTACATATGTACATCATTCTGGTGTTATTTATTTTTATTTTTTATGGTCAGAAACATAATTCTGGTGTTTACTAACTAAAAAATAATCAGCACGTCATTTTCCTGATAGTTCAAGATACCCAAATCTATGAATCATGCAGGTATAATCGGTGCGCGTACATCTAAAATTATAATCTGACAACTAGTAATAAGGCAGTAAATAGCCGAGCACTAGAGCAATGCATTTTAAATGCAATCCATCTATAAACATGGCAAGATCAAGTACTCCATTACATAGGCCTAGGAATTTTACATTCAAAATAGATTTCATGGCTAAACTGTGCAAAACTATCCAACCCAGATTTCTGGAATTTTTGGCACATGGAAGAACTTAAACACATGTTCAAGGTATGCAAAATACCAATGTGCAAACAGCAATTGGTTTATAGTCCCACAACGTTGCATAAGAGAGACAATTGGTCGTCGTCATCAGCGTAACTTATCCGATGCCTTCTTGAAGATGGAGACTTTGAGAAGGAAGAGGTCCGAAATGAGGAGCTCGAATATGTAGATGTCTCCTGCTTGAAGAGCATTGTGCCTTGCGAAATCGAACCCTACAGAGATTCTGCCATTGAAGTTGTTCGAGTTGGGATGACGATACACACAAAGCTTGATAGGCCATGTTCTGTGGCCAACTCTCAGAGTCCCCATTATGTCTCTGCTCCAAGAACCTCCGGACAAAGCCAGCCGGTACATTCTGGACGCAGACCATCGGTGTATGTTAAATAAATTGGAATTGATGAATAGGTGGGAGGTCGGCTCAATTTGGTCCATCTAGAAGACAATAAACTAGAGTACATCCCGCAACTGTTCCGGGCAAATGCTACTTGGGTTCATGGAAAGATGGTTAGTTGGTGCGAAACTTGCTGGAAGTATCCAAAGAAATTGTACTTTTTTTCATTGAATTGCATGTGCTTTCTACATATAACGAATGTATTTGGTCTTGCCACTAACTGGAGTAGCTCTGCGCAAGTGTTTCAGGCGAATGACTATTTGAAATGATGGTCGATTCGTGCAAAACTTGCTTGCAATTTCAATGGATGTCACACTACTTGGAGAAACCGTTCCACTAGTGCCTTCCACATTGCCGTCACCACGTGTTTCATAGTGTGTACATTTGTCTTGCTGTATATTATGTAGAGAAAATTTTGTGTTTCTTATTCTTCATTAAGTAATTACAAGCTATATATATACAGGAATAGAGGACCCAAATTAGGCAAGAAACTTATTTTAGGTATAGACCCAAATTAGGTAACAAAATCACATAATATCAAAATCAAATCACATAATATCCCAAATTATTAGGGAGAGATTATAGGAGATTTTTCAACACTCCCCCTCAAGTTGGTGAGTGAATATCTTTCATGCTGAAATCTCGACATTGGTAGGCCTTTGGTTAATACATCTGCTAGTTGATCTTTGCTAGGAGTGTAAGGAGTACTAACCAAACCAGATTCAAGCTTCTCCTTTATAAAATGCATGTCTACCTCAATATGCTTGGTTCGATCATGCTAAACCGGATTATGAGCAATGTTGATTGCTGATTTATTATCACAATAGAGTCTCATAGTTTCTTCGTGCTCCACTTTGAGGTCTTCAATGACAATCCTGAGCCACAAAAGTTCACATACCCCATTTGCCATTGCCCTGAATTCATCTTCAGCACTAGATTTAGCAACCACATTTTGTTTTTTACTCCTCCAGGTGACAAGATTTACCCCAAGAAAAGTGCAATAGCCAAATATAAACCTTCTATCTATTGGTGATCCAGCATAATCTACATAAGTATAGGCTTCAAGTTTTAGCTTGTCACCCTTTTTAAACAAAATAACTTTTCCAGGAGTAGCTTTGAGGTAGTGAAGAATCCTGTAGACAGCTTGCATGTGTTCTTCTTTAGGATCATGCATAAACTTGCTTACAACTCCCACAACATAGGCTATGTCTAGCCTAGTATGAGATAGATAAATAAGCCTTCCTACTAACCTTTGATATCTCCCTTTATCAACTATGCCAGTCTATCCTTGTCCATCCATTTTATGATTTGCATCAATAGGAGTGTTCCCGCCTTGCTATTGAGACATCATGTTTCCTTAAGAAGATCAAGTACATACTTCCTTTGGGATATACAGATACCTTTCTTAGAATAGGCTACCTCAATTCCAAGGAAGTATCTCAACTTTCCAAGGTCTTTGATCTCAAATTGTTGAGCAAGACTACTCTTAAGAGACTTTTGTTCCTGTTGACACCTAAATTTTGATTGATCATTCGTAATTTAATGCACAAAACTTTAGGAATTAATTTTAACTCTTAAACAAAAAATATTATAATTGCATAGCATATAGTTTTAAGAGCATAATCTTTCAAATACTTGCAGCGGCCGATTCTGCATGGTAAAAGATAAGGAAGGGATGTGACTAATTCAAAAAGTGAAATATATCTGCATGGTCAAAGATAAGAAATGAATAAGACTGGTTCAAAAGTAAAATATATCTGCATAGTTAAAGATAGGAAAAGAGTAAAAAATGATATGTTTCGGTGTATCCATAATAAGAAAGCAGATCATCATGTCCTTATCTTGTTTTTTTGAGGACACCGTGTTGTCTTGCCTATAAAAGGGGGACAGACACACCGGAAAAAGGGACACAAGATACACAGCCATTAAAGAGAGAAATCGTGAGGAAGCTAAAAGTGAGACACTATAGAGAGAGGCGGCCACATTGAGAAGAACGGAGAACATCAAGGGGTCCTGCCTTGCGCCTGCCACCCCCATCGAGCACCCTCGCCTCTTCGCCTTGCCCCAACGCCAACCTGCACAAACGAAGATCGGGGCGTTCTCCAGCTACCACTGCAACGCTGCCGCCTCGTGACTCCGGTAACCCCAAGTGCGCGTCTTGCAACGAGCAGTCGGCCTCGGGTTCTCCATCGCCGGAAGTGCTAGATTTTCCTCTGCTGGTTGTCCATAGCTTCCAACACGTGTGCGACACCACCAAAGCTACCATAATCTCATGCACCACTCAACCCCAATTGATGAAATAGCAAGCGGTGATCATTGGGATTATTCGATGGCCTGGTCAAAGCATAAGTCAAAGTTTTGAGTGGAGCCATTCCATCAAGCCGAGAACCGCCATCCGCAAGCTGGTCGCCTTGAAGCAGCGTCGATCCCGATTCCCACCAGCCGAAGTCCAATCCATGAAGTTCGAATTGGGAAGCAGTATCCGTGCAAAACATTCGAATAAGGTAAAATATCATCTGATTTTATTTTCAGATATTTAGTTTCCTTACTTGAAATATTGCGGATATATTTGATTGAACTCTATACTATAGTATCCCAAAATTCAAGTAGCCTTTTAAATTAGAGATTATTCTCTAATTTCTTAACGTGTCATAATCGTTAATCCGATCTTACATTCCGAGATACGATTCGCGATTGCACGGAAAATCGGCCAATTTGATCTCATACCCGAGATATGATTCGTCGATTTTATTTGTTTCTTGGGTGATGGATTTTATATTATCTTCTTATAAAAAAAAGATAGAACATGTTTTAATTGACGTAGATTGCATGCTAGGATAAGGTTCATCTAGTTTGAGATAATACAAACTAGGATTCAGTCTAGATTAATCCCTAAATTGAATTGGGATAATTTCTAGAACTAGGAAATTTATTTATTTATTTCATCACTTACATGTCATGTAGTCTAGGTTGCATCATATTGTTATATCATGCATGCGTAGAATTACATCATCCATTGCATGTTTAGGATTATCAAAATGTGTGAAACATTAGGATAGTCACGTTTAATATATTTCCCGGCATTAGATTAGGTATAATAATTAATGTCGCGAGATATATAATTTGCATATTATGTTGCATTATAGTTAGACACTTTTGCACGTCATCGCATGCATTGTACTTAGTTTACTTAGTTTTTAGGCCTCAATAGTTGAATGATTGTATGTTAATTAGAAATCATATCTAGGATTAGTGATGTGATTTTTAAGCTAACATTACAAATGCTTTCGTTGCTTCGAGATAAGTGTCTCTTCATTGTGCTCGCAATTTATTTATCACTTTGCTTCATTGATTGTTAGATAATGATTGCGAACTCACATGATCACCTTACATGTTAGGGAGTAGGTTAAAATCAATCCAAATTGCTTGCAAATCATTTTTTTAAAATAAAAGAGAAAATGCACCAAAAGGGCATTAGAGAAATCTAATGTAATCAAGTTCCCCAATCCCATAGTAATTCTCCCATTCTACTTGGGTTTCTAATTGATTTGCATGCTAAAAACTTAAAGTAATTCTCCCATTACTTTACTTGGGTTTCTAATTGAGCCACCAAAAATATATTAGTGAGTGAAACTCCAAGTGTCAAAAATCATTTGTATGCAGTTAAATGCCAAAATGCATACGTGGAAAAACTTAAACCCTAAGTCGCGCAAAACGATGCCGTTTCCTACTCTTTTAAAAAAAATGATATGGGTTTTTAGGAGAGCCCAAGCAAAAAAAAATTCAAAAAAAATTCAAAAAAATTAATAAAAATTAAAATAGGCTTAGTAATCCATTAGCCAAATCCTAGATAATGCACCCCAAATTTAGGCTTAGTAATCCATTAGTCAAATCCTAGATAGTGCACCCGAGACGAGGTGTTCCGCTTCATCATTACTGGTCACAACTATATCATCTACATATACAAGTAGAGCTATGACCATACCTTCATTTGAATGTTTGATGAATAGGGTATGATCCCCTCTACTTTGCTTGTAACCCATGTCGAGCATTGCCTTCGTGAACCTTCCAAACCAAGCTCTTGGGGACTGTTTGAGACCATATAGAGCCTTTTTAAACCGATACACCTGATTGTTTCTAAAGTCCTTGTCAAAACCTGGTGGAGGCTCCATAAAGACTTCCTCCTCCAAATCTCCATGTAAAAACGCGTTCTTCACATCAAATTGCTGTAAAGACCAATCAAAATTAGCTGCAAGAGAAAGTAGCACCCATATCGTGTTCATCTTTGCCACTGGTGTGAAGGTCTCTTGATAATCCACCCCATAGGTTTGGGTGTACCCCTTTGCAACCAGCCTTACTTTATACCTTTCCAAGGTCCCATTAGCTTTGTACTTAAGGGTATAAACCCATTTAGGTATAAACCAATTAAAATCCGATTGGTTGCTTGCCTTTGGGTAAAGTCACAACTTTCCATGTATCATTCTTCTTCAATGCATTCATTTCCTCCATCATAGCTTGTATACAATTTCTATACTCAAAAGCTTCATGTACCGAGTTAGGAATAGTAATTGAATCAAGAGTAGTAATAAAGGCTTTGTGTTGAGTAGATAGTCTATGGTATGACATAAATTGGGAGATAGGGTGTTAGGTACACTTCCTGGTAACTTTTCTTAAGGCAATAGGTAAATCCAAATCACATAACTCAAATTCATTGGAAGAAGGGTGAGTGATTTCATTACCTATCGACGGTTCGGATAACGGGACTTGATCTAGTTCCAAATTGAGCTTCGTCCTTCTTGAGTAAACTTGCAGTTTAGTTGGTTCATTCTTAGGAGGACTAGATGAATATGATGATGAATTAGGCAAATGACTTGACGGGGGACTTGACGAACTTGATGGACTTGATGAAGGACTAGGTGGATTAAGAGGGCTAAGACTAGATAGAGATGGGGAAGGAGACGAAGTTGAATTAGATGAAGTAAGATTAGGCGATGCACTAGGTAATAGAGGCAATGGTTCAAACCCACTATCTTCATTAGGAAGATAGTGATGGGAAGTGAAAAATGATTGGTTTTCATTAAAAGTGATATACATAGAGATAAAAACTCGACGTGTCAAAGGGTCATAGCATTTATAACCTCTTTGAGTATTAGAGTACCCAATAAAGACACTTTAGAGCACGAGGTCAAGTTTATTTCGGTTGTGATTATGAATATGCACAAATGCAACACAACCAAAGACTCGAGGGGAAATGTGATATTTATGGGAAATATCAAGATAAAAGGTAAACAGGAGCTATAAGGGACTTTTATTTCCCAAGATTTTGGAAAGAACCCGATTAATAAGATAGGCTGAAGTCAAAATAGCTTTGCCCAAAAAATGCTTTGGGACAGACATTTGAAAGAGGAGAACCCGAGTAACATTTAGGATATGCCTATTTTTCCTTTCGGCTACTCCATTTTGTTGTGGTGTGTCAACATAGGAAGACTCATAAATAATACCTTGAGTTTGGAAAAAATGGTTAAGATACCCGATTGAAATATTCTTTCCCATTATCTGACCTAAGTCTCTTGATTGACACTCCAAATTGATTCACTATCATTTTATGAAAGTTTTGAAAGATAGATTGAACATTAGATTTGTCTTTCATAAGATATAGCCATGTAGTGCGAGCACAATCATCGATAAAAGAGACAAACCATCTAGCTCCTATAAAATTAGCAATTCTAAATGGACCCCACACATCAATATGGATAAGTGTTGAAGCTCTAGCATTATTATTCAAAGGAGATGAAACACGATGATGTTTTGCAAGTTCACGAACTTCACAATGAAGATTTTCAATAGCAACATCTTTAAATATGGAAGGAAACATAGTCCTAAGAAGACTAAATGGTGGATGTCCTAACCGAAAATGGTGAAGCCAAATTTGAGATGAGTGAATAGGATTACAAGAGTTGTAAGAAGTGTTGTAACCCACAAGAGACCAACTAGTTTTGCCCAAATCCTCAAGGTAGTAGAGCCCATTCCATTCCTTAGCAAATCCAATCATCCTCCCCGTTTTCAAAGTCCTACAAAATACAATGGTCAATAGAGAAAAGTACCTTACAATTGATATTTTTGGTGAGTTGATGAATGGAAAGGAGATCGGTGGATAGCTTAGGAACATGAAGGACATTATCAAGTTTAAGTGAGGAATTTAGAGCTATGGTTCCTTGGCCAGCTACAGTAATAGGAGATCCATCTGCTATGGTAATACTCCTATTTCCTATTGATGGTTTATAAGTTTCGAATTTAATAGGATCATGTGTCATATGGTTGGTTGCTCCTAAATCAAGAATCCACGAATCAAGGTACTAAGAAGCTGTTGAGTTTTCGAAAATTAGACACGCACCTGACTGGACTAATGAACACTTATCAAAACTTAGATAGGGAGTCGAGAAGAGCCTTAATTTTACCAACTTCTTCTTTGTTAAACATCTCCTCACTAACACGTTTGTATTGATCCATAGGGGCAGCTTCACTGGTCATGTGCACTTGTGGTTGTCTTTTACCTATGCTAAGCACTTGCATTCTTCCATGAAGCTTAAAGCAATTTTCTCTTGTATGGCGTGGTTTCTTGCAAAACCATCATTGTATGTTGTCTTAATCAGATCCGATCTTCTATTTTTATTGGAATTTGTTTCCTCCTAAATTGCTTTCATGGTAGATCCTTCGATAAGTTGGTCTTCAAGCATTACAATACGTCAGCTTTCTTCTCCTCTTATAGTAGAAAAAACTTCATTCAAGGATGGCAGCCGCTTCTTTTTCGAGAATCTGAACTCGAATCTGATCAAAGTTTGCATTTAGACCTGCCAAAAACTCAAAAATCCTATCTCTCTCCATATGGTTTCGGAGAGTAATAATGTCTTCAGCACATTTCATCCGTTATTTAGATTGTGATCTATTTCAAGCTAGAGACCTCTCATGAGATTGTAGTATTCTGTAACAGAACAATTACCTTGTTTTGTTGTTGAAGTCTTGGTCTTGAGTTCATATATTACTACAACATCTTGAACTTTTGAATAAAACTGACGAATAGCCTCCCATATGTCCTTGGCAGTAGGGAGAAACATGTAGTTTTTGCTGATTTCAGGTTGCATTGAACTCCAAAATCATGACATAATTGAGGAATCTTCTTCGTCCCATGCCTGAAACTTGGGATCATCTTGTGCTAAACCGATGCCTTCTAGATGACCGATCTTCCCTTTTCCTTTAAGAAACGTCCTCACAATATGTGCCCACTGAAGATAATTTTTTCCATTCAGTTAGTACTCCTTCATGTTGGGAAAATCCCCAATCAATGAGTTGGATTGATCTTGAAGAGAGGACCTGGTTTGGTTGGAGATAGCCTTCCTCAAATCTTCCATTCCAGCAACTTAAAAGGACAAATTATAGTAGGAGACTAAGAAGGGATCAAGTAACAATGATGGATTATCAAACAATTGAAACTGGCAATAAGGTTAGTTAAGTCAGCAATAAGGTTGAAACATAATAGTCGCGATAAGGCTTCAAGAAAGGCTGCAATGAGGCAGTAGTAGTGGAAAAGAAACAGAGACAGGAATTTCAGAAAACTAGGCTTTGATATCATGTAGTGAAAAATCTGTGTTTCTTATTCTTCATTGAGTAATTACAAGTTGTATATATACAGGAATAGAGGACCCAAATTAGGTAAGAAACCTATTTTAGGTATAGACCCAAATTAGGTAACAAAATCACATAATATCAAATAATATCCCAAATTATTAGGGAGAGATTATAGGAGATTTTCCAACATATTACATCATATTATCATGTTAGATTGTCTGCATGTTATTTTCTGCTAATGTTAATCTTCTACGCTTTGATCTAAAGCTCTTTTACCTGGTTCATCTTCAAAACTTTTGCCTACAGATTGATCATGAGAAGCGGGTTCTTTACTTTTGGCCCAGCCATACTCAAATTGATTAGAATTTGCAGGAGCTTGTTTCGAGCTTGTGTTGAGAAGCTTCTTTTGTTTGAACTGATCTCATCCATTAAGGCAAAAAGAAGAACAAGGATTGCATATCAAATCCAAAATCACAAAGACCATAATGGATCGTGTCCATTTGGAACTGAAGAGACTTTAATTGAAAAGCTAAGCAAGCTCAAGAATTGGTGTAAACAAATTAGTTCGAAAACTTGGATGGAAAAAATGCTCAAGATTCCTAAACTTTTGAATAGCTTTACGAGAAAAGGAAGCAAAAATGAGAATGAACTAAATTCAATACCAAATGCAACATATTAAAACAGAAGGCACAAATCAATGTAGATACTCACATAAACACCCTCTAAATCCTAAGTTAGTGAATAAAATAAAATTTAACATGCAAATTATTTGTCACATACCGAATTCGACTGCATCTTGATTGGCTCTGAAGATGATGACTCTGAATGAAACTCGGTCTTCCTTCCTCATTATTTCAAACACACAAACATCACCCAACTTGAGATTATTGTCTTGCACAAAAAGTTTCCAACCACGGTTGATTTTGATTTGTGGTCTTCCACTGTATATTCCAAACTTGTACCACATTGACCAAATTCTCTCATCTGACATGTATATATTTATGTCTCTATTGCTTTTGAAATTGGGAATGTACTTCATGAAAAATTTAGCCGATGCACTCTGCAACATGTCACGTAGATGAAATATTTCATCAGAACAAAATGGCAATTGAAAATTTTCTTTTAATTAAGAGTTATGCTAGATTTGTTAAGGCTGATTTAAAAAGATTAAATACATGAAATTGTAAGAGTGCTTGAATGAGTAAACCATATTCAACACTGAATAACATTCTCATCCAGCAATCGAATGATCCATATAGACTATATTGTTTTCAAGACCACTCAAGAATTTTAATGACAAAGCATCTCACCAACAATTTTTCAATGAGGAGTAGTATGACAACGTTAGAGACAGACTCAAGTAGCCTAAACTAATGCATGCCAGAGAACCCACAACTTAATTTTTTAACCAAACCAACCATGATTTTACTTCCATAAAACTCCACCGCCATTTGTCTGCATTTTTTATTAGCTGATAAGTTTTAGTAAAAAATCTTAGTACAAACACCGTTACTGATAAAATCTCTAACTCTTTCGCATTAGCTAGAGCTCAGTGATTTGATTCCTTACCAAACAATGGTGAATGAAGGTTGGTTGCATGAAAGCCACAAAGAATGTATTTGGAGACTAGAAAGAAGTAGCTCTTTTAAGGCCTCAGATTTTCATTAACTTTGTAAGGATGGTACCTTCTCCAGTAGTCAGATTTGATGCCTGCATCGACATCACATGTACTATTGCTTCCACCACCTAAAACTTCAAACGGGTGAATACACACAAGTTAAAGATCAGGCAGATATTTATTAGATATAGCATTGTTTAGTTGCAAAAATAACCTCATCATCCTAAAATCCTATTATAACTAAAACTATAGTAACTACAGCATAGTTCTATGTCAACCTTTGCTACATTTTTTTTTGTTGGAAAAGCAAATCACTTCATTCATTAAAGTTAGAGGGATAACATAAGTTATGGGTTTCTAAACACAAAAATTCCCTTAGAGATGATGGTGGCACTACAAGTCAGTTGTGATGAAGAGCCTTCCTGCAATGGATTTTAGCAAGCCAATCTGCAACCCGATTTGATTCCCTGGGGCCGTATGCCAAGTCCATGGAACTAGACTGGGTGAGCATCTCTTTAAAGTCTTCGATAATTAGTCTTAGTTCCCATGGGCTTGGTTTTTGGCCCACTATTATTTGCACCAAGTAATAAGCTGTCTATAACAATCTCCAAGTGCAGATTTTATCTCCACCATAGCTCGTTTTTTGCTTTCACTTCCAGGTGCTTTAACGCAGAACGCAGGGCAAGAGCTTCCACTTGAAGTGCCATCATTGCAGCCACTCTCTCAGCAAAACCAGTGACAGTTCTCCCAGTTGAGTCGCGACATATTCCGGCCACCGCTCCTTCCTTCTCTCCTTCCACTATTGATCCATCTATATTAAATCTCAAAGCTCCAAGTTTTGGAGGAATCCACGGATCAGGTGGGTTTTCTTTTTGACCTCCTCGTTTGTTTGATTTGGGATTCCACCGCTTGAAGTTATTATCTAAGGCATATGCTCCATCAACTATTGAGCTCAAATCTGGGGTCTACTGATGGAGGACGACACCGTTGTGAGCTAGCCAGATTTCCCACAACACTGCAGCACTTAGCTTAGCTGAAGGCAAACACTTTCTTTGAACCATAGTCTCCACGACCCACTTGTCTATTCTTGATGTTCCAAGTCCAAGCGTTTGGATTTGCACCCGATAGTCTAACCACACTGCTTTTGTCCATTCACATAGCAACAGTACGTGTTTTATGGTTTCTAGAAATTGACGACAAATTGAGCAGAGAGGGTCAGGCATTATTGATCTTCTGCAAACCTTTGCTACATTAACTTCCTACTAAACGGGTCTAATCCACATTCGCAAAATGCTCGATTTACTAAGACTGTTTGGACAGACTTTTATAAGATAACATATATTGTTTATGGTCCACCTAATTAAACGGTTACTAATAATCTAACACAACATTTAGTAAATTAATCTTTGAGACAGAAATGTTTAAAGTGATTCATAACGTTCCGATGAAGAGTGCAAAGTCAAGAGCTACCTCTAACTACCTACTTATTTAAGCGTTCGTTTGTCTTCTTCTTCCTTTGAAGATGGAGATGATACTATTGATGGAGGCAGCTCTTGCCTTTGGTTTTGGTTTGATTGATCAATATGGTCCTCAAATACTTCAATTGATGCGTCCCCTTCATCTTCTTCCATTCTTGGATCATCATTTTCAGGAATGACAAGGTATTCAATCTCAGTAGCACTAAAGGCATCAAGAATCAAACCGAAAACCGAAACAAAACAAAAACCAAACCGAAATTTAATGCATTTTTTATTTGGTTCGGTTAACCAAAAAATAATCATAAACTTTTTCAATTTGGTTGGGTTCGGTTCGATTAACCGAACCAAACCAAAATTCTTAATAAAAATTGAAGAATATCTCTTTTGTATCACCCCTTCTTTACTTAGGTTCCAATAAGCAAAGCAAAAATAAAAAAAAAAAAACCATCCCGAACCAAATAGAATTTTTGATTAAGTTCGAGACAGTTTCGATTCGATTCAATATCATCACTTATTGTTTTAGTTCAAAAATTGAACCAAACCAAACCATTTACACCCCTAAGTAGCACTCTTGTCGAATATGACCACGTGAAATGCAGAGCCTCCTTCATATACAAACACTAGGAAGTGCCCGTGTTTGATGACGTAGTGCTTCACGAAGTTTGGCCATCTTCTTTGGAGAAAAGCACCATTGTTTCCTCTCAACAGTTCTACTTCCTAGACATCACCGTCGACCACTTGGAGGAAGATCAAGTCCGACAGATTGCTCCCATATATCCTCACCAACTTCTTTGAGATTCACTGTTGCATGATGAAAATGAAAACAGCAAATTTAGGTGAGTGTCAGTCCTTCAAGAACTCATTTCAAAAGGGGAGAAAGAGAGTGAGAAAGATTATGAGTCTTCCATTTTGAAGGGCATTAAATAGAACAAATTTGAAGAAATGTGGAGTCAGGGACTCGAAATGTTCGACTTCCACCATTAGGGGCATCAAGAACTAAATCAAAAATCAAACCAAAACCAAAAAAACCGAACCGAACCGAACCAAACCGAAATTTTGTGCATTTTCGATTCGGCTCAATTTCAGTTCGGTTAATCGAAAAATAACCATTAACTTTTTCAATTCGGTTCAGTTAACCAAAAAATAACCATTAATTTTTTCGGTTCGGTTCGATTAATCAAACCTAAACCTAATTTTCAATAAAAATTGAACAATCTCTCTTATTTATCACATCTTCTTTATTTAGGTTCCAATAAACAAAACAAAAATAGGAAAATCGAAAAACCGTCCCGAAACGGATTTTCGGTTCGGTTCAGTATCATCCCTTATTAGTTCAATTCGATTCAGTTTTTTAAAAAAATCGAACCGAACCGAACCAAACCATTTACATCCCTAACCCACCATCTCCTCCGGGACTCGTTAGAAGCTTACGCACGTTCGTGAGTATATGTTCGAAAGAAAATGTCCCATGAGTTTCTATACATAGGATTCCGTGTTGATTGAGTTGTGTGTATCCTTCGTTTTACTTTCGTTCGTTTTTGGAGATAGAATGCAATGCAACTTTAGTCATATATCCAATCTGCTTGAAACTGCTGAACATCAAAATTACTGCCATGCATCTTGCAAGAGACTTTGTGTCCATTGTTAGTCTAGTTTTGTGGTTCACCCGGAAACTGGAGGTGTCAGGTCCCAAGTTCTTCCCCCTCACGTTGAATTAAGTAGTTTCTTTTCATTGGAAACTACAAAGACCTCTACGCTTGACTTTTGGACAAGAGCAAGTCTTAAATTATTTCATTTGAAGTTTGGAACGATAAAATAAAGATATACTAGGAATTAAGGGGACCTTAGAGGGAAGGTAAACACCCTGTCTCTTCTTCAAAAGAGGCGGAAGAGGCAAAGAGTCTACTACCAAATAGGCATGTATAGTAGCCTCTTATGCCCGGCATGACAAAATAGAGATGCAAACACTCTTGCTAGGTTGACCTGTCCTACCCTTGGCTACAAAATGTAGTAGACAACAAAGAATAACGTGTGAATGACACTGCAAAAGATTTTCTCCTAAAGGTTAGACATGGTATAGAAATGCCAAATGCTACATTGTGCTAAAATGAAATCATCTCACTCACCAAAAGGAAATCACCTCCATCATAAAAAAGAATTTAGGCGAAATTCGATATGGATGTTGAAGGAGTTTGGTACATCATAGCACAGAGAGAGAGAGAGAGAGATTACGAGCTTGTGGGTGAAATGGCCGATCAACAGCTTAAAAGAAAGGGCGGCGCTTGCTCTGCTCAAGTGCCCATCAATGGCTGTGTCCGCCTCGCAGAAGTTGAAGGGAGGAGATAAATGAAAAGTTTTTCTTTACTTTTTGCACTTTTGGAGCGATTTTTCGCTGTCCAATCCCCGATCATGACTGGCTGCGTCAATCAATTTCAAAGCCTCGCTCGCGAGGGAAGCCAAAAAGACCACGAGAATTTATTCAAACTAAAGAAAGAAAAAAAAAAAGAAGATATATATCAAGTTCATCTCAATTGTTAATTATGTAATCTTTATTATAAAATCAACGTAATTAACAAATGAAATTGTATTAATTCATATAATTCATAGATCATGCAACATACCGCTATAAAATGTACTTTTGATGTTGCGCTACCAGCTCAACAATGTATAGCATGAATTTCAGATCGAATAAAAAAAAATTTAAAAAAAAATTTCGTTGGAATGTTCTAGCTACTATCGTCAGCCAATGGATCTTGCACAATCCTCACGATGATAATCAACATTGCAATAAAGTCGTGCTTTTGTTCCATGACAAATACAATGTTTTTAGAATGTATTTCTTGAAAAAATAAGTCTAAAAATATAGTGACAGTCTTTATATTTGATTGCAATTGTACATTGAGTTAAAATTAACTTTTTCACTTTTGAAATAGAAAATTATACCGAGCAAAGAAAGAGGAAAATTTTAGCATATTCTACTAAAATTGACCTTGAGTGCATTTATGGACGTTCATCAGTACAATTTTTTTCTTTTCTTCCGATGATATCATGATACATCTTCTTCTCCTTTAATGTCATCATATCATTTGTTAGGAGCATGCATGCAATAGAATTCCAATATCTTCATTTGAGAAAATCGTCAAGAGCTTCACCTAGGGAGATTGTTAAGACAAACCTCTAGTTCAAGCCCGTTAATAGATTTAGTCAACTGCATTTACTCAAAAACTTAAGTAAATAATTTATGAACTAACTAGAATATATTAATTACTCTACATCACATCAATTCTCCGATGTAAGACCTCTAACATAATATCTTAACATGAAAGGCAACACAAACTTGGCGGTTCATCCCGAATCAAAGTAGACACAACCAAGACATTGACAAAGCCTAAATTACTTGGGTAAATAAAAGAGGCAAAACTCACATGATTGATTCTTGGGTCATGCTGGTGTCATCATCACACAAGAGGGTCAGTGAGCCCTCACCTAGATTTAGCGAGGGCTTGCAAACTCTTTCCGACAGTCATGAATAATTCGAATTCTCCATTGGACAAATTAAAAACCCATTGATGATAATGCACATTGGACTAAAAATTTTGAACGTCATTCTTTTGTAAATTACTTATTATCGGACTGAGCATTGTCAAATTGCATCACTCTCATTCGTTAATAGTAGTGACCTTTAGGTAAATTAATTGTTATGGATTAATCTTTGCACCCATCTCATCACACTAACTTGAAGCAAACTCAATTGTCTTCATAAATATATATTCTTAATCAAAAGCAAAGATGGATGCCTCCGTCAAATTTCCGTTCGAGGCATTACAACATATTCACCATGTCTACTCTTCCACCTTCTCCACCTTTCCAGGTCCTCCCCTACGCCATCAGAGATGTGTCCATCACCGTGATCATCTGCACTAAAGATATGTCATTTTATTTTAAACCAACTACCAAATATGTACGCATGAAATACTTTTTTACTTGGAGTTAAAAAAACAGCAGATTCTAAGGAATGATTAGATCCACATGGTTTAGTAGGATTCCAGTGCTTTTTTTTTTAACCTTCTTTTTGATCTTTTGACTTTTTCTCCAATTTCTAAAGCTTGAAATTAGATCATCTTTACCTTTTCTAACTTGAGGTTCTTCGTCGTATGATTTCAGTCCACTCTTGAGACCCATTGTAATTGCTTGTTTCCATGGATGACTCGTATAAAGAGTTACCATCATCAGCTGGTGATTTTCTCTTCTTCTTCTTCAGGGATCGAACTTGTGTTGATGATGGCAATTCTCTCCTTTTACATCTGCATGACTGAAAACCATCGTCTGATATTTCAATGAACATGTCCTCAGTTTCTTCCACTTCTCACGACAACAAATGCTCGTCACCAAGCTTAGATTTTCCCCAATTTTCTTTAGTAACCATAGGGTATTTGACTTCTGGAGTACTCCTGTCGCATATGATGACATGAAACACAGGGTTTCCTTCATATTTGAAGACTAGGAGGTAACCATGTTTGATTGAGTAGTGCTTGACGAAGTCCGACCAACCGTCTTGTAGCCAAAAGTCATCGTTTTGCCCCCATTTCATTTTCCAAACGTCACCATTAGGGACATTAAGGCACGCGAGGTTGGAGAAATTATTCCCATATCTTCTCGCGAATTGTTTTGGAATCTCCTGCATAAAAAAGCAGAGTACAATTTAGGCAGAAACTTGGAGTCAGGCTCGCGGGATTTTATCGTTTGCTTGGAACATTACTTATCGAAGATGTATTCATTGCACAGTAAAAAAGCGACTATACATAAGCAGGAAGATTTTTTGGCATTATTGAAAATGAAACATACCCATCACCTGTCATTAGATTCACCATCTCAAGCAATCAGATTGTGCATGCTCCACATATAATATAACTCATTGATTAAACCCAGTATAGAACACTGCTAAAAATACACTTCATTGTTGAATGTTAAATTTGATGACACCCTTTGCAATCTATCCATGACTTTCTAAACCAGTTACTTATGTAGATCAATAGCAATGCACCCACCATTACCCTCCAAAAAGTATCATCACCTAACTCACCACAACACCGTGTTGCTATCCAAATGTCTGGTTATTTAAAAAAAAAATTCAGACCAAAGCATAGGAAAAGGAAGTCAAAAAAAAGACCTGTCCTTTATCCAAAAAGCAACCACCCACTAGAATAAGAAAAGAACCAAAAGACAAGAAAAAAAAAAAAAGAACAGACTCATATACAGGGAGAGAAAAAAAAGGGCGGCCCCCACCCAGGAACAACCAGCGAAACCCAGAAACAGACAGCGAGAACCAGCCAAGGTCATCTTCATCTGCAGTGACATCACCAAAACAGCCAATTCTTTCCCATGGAACCAGCAAAAGATTGCTTTTTTTTTTTTTAATGGGTCACAGAAAGATTGATCATGCAACCAAAAGGAGCTGCTAATCCACAGAGTTGATGAATCCGCATGAACTCTAACACCTATGGATCTGCATTAAATATGCCAGAGAGAAGTCTCTATCCAAGCCAAGAAATGGAAATGGCAGCAGCAAAAGGAATTTCCAATAAAGAAAAATGCAAATGAACTGGGGACGAATCGAAGGCTCACGAGCTTTCCACTCTGAATGTGGTCGGAGAGAACGATCCTGAAGAAGTGGGGGGTCTCGGCCTCGAAAAGCTGACCATCATCTTCTTGGACGGAGAGGACCAGAGTCGCTCCGCCATGCATTTCCCTCTCCCATGGCAGGAGAGAGAAGAACGACCGTGTGCTGGGCAAGCACTGTGACTGTATGCGCTTAAGAAATTCATTGTCCCTGTTACGTACTTAAGAAAGAAAAAGGTCAAGCACTGTAAGCGCCAAAGTGCCTGCCTGCCTGCTTGTTTTTGGACAAATCCGTACGATCCCAAAAGGAATTTGCGTGGAAGGAAGAGAAAGATCTTTGCCAGCAGGAGACCATGCTCGGGGCAGGCCAGACAGAGGGGAATGGGCTTTGGGGAAAAAGGTCTTCGCCATCATCTTTTGTGCCGAATTGCCTGCTTCTTGTTATCCCTGATATCGATAAAACAGAGCAGGGTGAGACAGAGGGAGACATGATACTTGGGGGCCGTCTGATTCTTATGCTTCTACGCGGGCAAACACGTTTTATTTCAATGTACAAAAAAAAATGAAAAAATAAAGAAGGTAGCTTTAATCCTGGGTCACGATCTAGAGTTTCCCTGAGACCAGAGGACGATGCTTGTTCGAAAAAAGACCGCCCAATTCACCTAGGGTTTCTGTAACATTTCTAGGGATGAGGGATACAATAAACATGCCAATTCCTGCGCATTTTTAATATAAATGCTGGTAGTTAGTAAATAAGGAAATACGATCTCATTTGTTAGATCAAAAGACAACCAACAATTGTATTTTGAGAGCTTCTTATATAAATAGGGAAGTCATTCATCCAAACATTTCAGCATAAAAAGCATTTTCTATCGGATCTCTCTTAAGCTGCCAGACGGTCTTGATCTAAACGATCGGTCGTTGACATATGTGCCGAAATGCAAATGCAGTACCGAGTCTTGCAAAGGCTGGACCCAAGCCATCAGTCTGCCCTTATTCCCACAGCCCAACAGATGAAAGAACATATCCAAGTCAATGGAACCTCCAGAAACACTGGAATGCAACACCGAGAGCCTGGAAAGACTCGGGAGTGCAGAGGGAGTCTTTCTGGTGGGAGTTGGAAAGTATACCTCAAGGTGAGGGTTTGATTCCGGTAAGTTTAGAGGTAATTGTTTATGAGATAATCCGTATAGTTTGAACTAATGATCATCTCAAACAGACACTCATTTTTTAACACGGCAATCGGATTTTCAATCATAACCATGTACTCTCTCAAGCCTATGTCTCTTGTGACGGAAATTCAGTTTAAAGTTCTTTAGTCTCGTTTTTTGGATCAGCAAGATTACCCAATTGAGAAACGTGAGTGCTTTTTCAAATTCTAGGATTTCATTTTAGAGTTCTTTAACTTCGCTTTTTGGATTGGTTAAATTTCCAATCAAGAATGGTGAGATTAGTTTTTATTAGCGCTCAATAGCTAATTGGTTGAGTTGTTACCTAAGTATTTGTTCTTTACCGTGCGATATTGTTTAAAAACTGATTAAGTTGATCATCCGTGGAGTTTTTCGGTGGGAGCTGACGGTCTGTCCATGGTTTTGAAAGAAAAGTCACGTCCACCTTGGAAGCCAAAACCCGGAAAAATAAAGTCACAAATACACGGAGTCGGAGGCAGAGAGAGGATAAGAGACTCAAATGGGGAAAGAAAAAGTGGCCATGGACAAGGGTGAGTATGATTTTAGGATAGAATTTAGAACCTAAAAACTATATCGGTAAGGAGTTATAAAGTATGCAAAGTAGATTTTAGGTTTTAAAATTTGGAGAACTTATACTCGAAGGTAGGTTCTGAATTCTCGATTGATAAAACATTTATGTTTTTTTTAATCTATGTCTCACGCGATTCTAAAATATCCCATGATATTTGAAAACCTAATGAAACCATTTTAAACTTTATTTTATAATTGAAAATCTTATTTTCGAGATATGAGACTATGAAAATATTTACTTCTTTGATGCAATTATGTTGGGTAATCACTACTCTAAACTTTCATTTTATGATTGAGAATTTTATTTTTGTAGACTATGAAACTAATGGAAACTATAGTTATTCTCATTTTGTTTAACTAAAAAATGAAAAAAGAACGTATTGAAACCTAAAACCAACCCTGGAACCGGTAACAGGATAAGTTCTAAATTCCCTGTTCCAATGAAAAGTTCAAGACTCCAAAAAATAAGAAATCTATACCCGAAGGTAGGTTTCAAATTCTAGACGAAACTTATAAAGAACCCAAAACCACTCATCTCTAACTATAGAGACCCCGTAACACACCCCCAAGATTATTTATCGAATTCGAAATAAGAGTTTGACAAAAGCACGTTGGACTTTGTCTTACATTAATACTCTTAGTTTAAGGTGTATTTGTTAAATCTCAATGAAATCCCCTTCATGGAATGCAAGAAAGGATTTACCGAAAGACCTTTTACTAAAAGAAAGTTATCTTTCATCATTGTGTGGAGAAACTAAGAAACCATCAATATTGGTCTATTGAATCAGTCTGATATATTCGGTTCATCTTTTCTAATAGTCCTGATGCTCTTGTCCTCCTCTTGCATGCAAAATAACCACGAATTGATTGTGACACCTTCAAAATAAAACCTACAGGCCAGAAGCAGGAACCAAAATGCTTCAGAACAATGTTTTGGCCTAAATCTTGAATCTGCAGCAATTGCTAACCGAGAAATATTATATACCACAGCCTTTTCGGCCTACATGCTATTCAAAATGATGCTGGACCACCACGGAGTTTACCCGATCAACCAGAGATTACTACCGGGTTTGCCCTTGAACCCCACATCGACATCTGCATGTCAACCGCTTGCACAGTGAATTTCCTTCTCTTCAACCTCATCCTTTTCCATCACAGTATCGTGAAGATTCTTGACATCTGAAACTTCTCCCTCGTCTCTCGGCTCGTCTGGATTTCCCTTGCTGATCCTGCGCCTGAGCCTTAATCTTCCAGCAATGCTGTCAGATGAAGGATCAGGCCGGTTCCTCTTAGCCACCAGTTTTGGGCTTTTCACCACTTCAGTGCAATCCACATTGACATCTTTGACACCATTTTGCAGTCCTTGTTCACATTTGGGCTTGGACTGTCCACAATTTTCCATTTTTTCGGCAGAAAATAAATCATCCACACTTTGAACAAGTGCTTCCTTGCCAGAAAAGGGTAATGACCTTTTCACAGAAACGTGACCAGCAGAGTTTTCTCGTACCACTTCAGGATCAGACTCAGACTTTGCCAATGCAATGGCGTCATCATCAATAAGCACAGGAGATACATTTGCCACTGTTTCCATATCTGAGAAGGGCAGCGACCTTTTTGCAGAAGCATGAACAATAGTGTCTGAAGTTTCTTCCTCCTTCACTTGCAATCGGCAGGTCTGAATTAGATAATGTGCAACGGACTTAAACCCCAGTTTGGTTACCTGAAAGAAAGAAGGATTTAGTCTAGCTTGGCATCATATGATCAATCACTTGGTCAGGTGAGAGAGAGAAGATGACCTTCTTATAAAGAGGACCAGTAGGAGGCCACCCTTTTGCTTGCCGGCACAAACTGCAATTGCATATTCCACGACAAACTGGACATACCCAGTTTGGGTTTTGCCGGGCTTCCAGCACATGTTCCCCATATCTGCAAGATACATGAACCAGAAGTTTGACATCTGCTGTTAGGACATGCAAAATCCTCAAGATATGCATACACTTTCCAGCAAGTTGCAAGTTTGGCAGCCTAAGCCTGAGTTACCAGCCAACTTAACACCCAAACAGACTCACTGTCACCAACACATAGACCAGTTTCTAATCTATTTAGATTGTGTGAAGGATCCTTATGCTAATTGTATGAACAATAGTATGTTTCACATGCAGCTTCCAGCTCAGCTAGGCATCTGTTTAAAAGTAGTTGGTGATGAAAAAGAAGACTTGTTGATCCTAGGCAGGTCAAAGAAGACAGACACCAAAAGACTATGAATGAGATGCGTATGCAAGCATTAACTATATGCACGCAGAATTAACAATTCAGAGCATAAACATGTTTTCTCTCCCTGATTGTCAAAATCAGGGTTAGAGCATGGCAAATGGCGTCGAAAAGCCTTAGAGAAAAAAGAACTTGACAGTTAGAAACTGATTGGTGTGTCCAAGTAGCTAACCTCATGTACAAACAATCCCCACAAAACTGTCCCTGCACCATGTTACATTGGCTGCATTGAGTACGATAGCCAAGAGTTTTCTGCCTGTTGAAATGAAAGCAAGTTTATCTTGGGATTGAAAGATATCAAATGAATTATACATGCAATTTAATTACCACATAAAAGATCGATATGGTGAAATGCATAATATAGTGGGCACCTCATACTAATTGGCACAGTGATTTCTATCTAGCTGATTCAAGCAGAATTTGAGAGATTTTTCCGTGGATACATTCCCTATTCCAAAGACACTTCTCTTCACAGAAAAGCAAAGTACTAAAGATGTCATTTTCCTGAATCATACTAAGTGAAACTAATATTGTTTGCAAGTTCCCGTTGCCATATATTAAGAGAGACAAAGTCTACAAATAGCACAGATATTCAGTATTGACAAAAGTGATTGTGTTCGACTCTAGAGCTCAGCCATCTTGGAAGAGATTGCTATGCATTTTGGGACAGGATTGAAGTTTTAAATGAACTGCTGATTTCTCAACCCAAGTAAAATAATTACTCAAGAGTCAGCAATGTGGGGTAAATCTCCAACTTGAGTATCATATCACAAGCTCTTAGCATTCCACGCGACACTTGGGGTTAGGGCGTCATTATAAATGATTAAAGGAGACCGCAATACTAATTAAAAGAGCGCGAATCCAGTTTTGGTATACTCCACATTTGGTAAAACTCTATTTGCAAAAACTAGATGAAAGAAAACAAAACCAGTATTCAACATCAGTTGCACATATCGAAACCAAAATGATAAGTCTTATACCAGGAAAACACTGTCCACTTCAGGCCATGGGCATAGAAGAAGCTGTAGCAAAATCATTACCGCAATGGATAACTTCAAACAGTAGTATTTCGCAAAAATAGTAGTTGCAGGTTTAAGGTGATTAAAAGGAGACCGCAATATCGGACAACATACTTTGTTTCTTCATTTAATATGGAAATATGATTTCAATATGGTGAGTATCGTGCTTATATGACACTTAGACAGAAACTACCAACTTACCTACATTGATGGCAAGTCTTGCCTCTGATTGGATCATAAATCCGCTTCCCGTCTTTCCCACACCCATCCACGAAAAGCTCCCAATGTTTCTCGGTGTTGCCCAACAGATTCTCATGCTCCTCTGTATAAATCTCCGGCTTTGAACCCTCTTCCAGAACTATTCCCTCAAATTCTAGAGAACTGTCCTTTTTGGGCAACCGAACTTCCGCATAGCTTATCGGTGTGACGCTCTGCAACCTAGCTCCACAACATTACAGACACAAGAGTACGCATACAAAAATTAGAAAATAAACAATATGTGAACTTATACCAGAATTGAAATACGCTGATTTGGTACAATAAGATGAATAAAGATCCATTACTAGAATAACTCTAAAGGAAAAGGAAAAAAACGAGAATCATATCTGCAAGGCTACAGTCAAAGTCATCATCTTGTCAAACCAGGTTAGGAGCAAAGCACTCTCAAATTTCTCGCTTGTCGTTTTTTTTTTTTTCATCTAGAATCAGAAAAGCAGGAAAGACGCTGGTAAGTGAAGCATTTTCGTTGAACCGGCTTCACCAGATATATTTGGCATACATCCGAGCCAATGTTTTGTTCTTAACATCTAAGCAAAACACCCTCCATTCTGTAACTGTATTTTCTCAGTAACCAAACGAAACATCTAACATAAACCACAGACGCCCACTGAGGATAGCCAAAACGAAGGAAGAAACAGTCCTGTTTGTCGCGAAAAAAGAACATGCTCCAAACCAGAGCAAAAAACCAAACCAAACCTTGTAGACCGTAAAGGAGACATTTTTACCAAACTAAACGCACGACCATCTCTGATTAAACCACCCAATCTCCATCACACTCCTGCATTTTCCCCAGCGAACCAAACAAACCATCAGGCACAACCCAAAACCCAAAACCCAAAAACCCACCTGGAGGACCGCCGGACGGGACCGGACGGGGGGGCCGGGGCGCACTTTTCGGACGATCGGCGAGTCGGGGTCCGCTTGGGGGGCACGGAGGAGGACCGGAGCTTCTGGGAGAGGTCGAAGATGCCGAGCTTCTGCATCCTCTCGAGGTTCGCCTTGATCCGCTCCTCCCTGGACTGCTCGTAGAGGGACATCTTCCTGGACTCGGCCTGGTCGTGGTCGTCGCCGGCGTGCGAGGTGGGGGTCGAAACGGGTTCCTGGGTACTCGCCCGCTTCCTCATCGTCGGCATTTTTGCTCCCGTCTCTTGGGTTTTTCCGCAGAGGGCTTGCTCCAACGGTCGAGTTTTGTAAATGGTAGAGAGAGAGAGAGCGAGCTTGTTTTGGCTAGTGCTCTAATGGTGGAGGACAGGCTGTTGGATTTCTTTCTTTGTTTTCTCTCTCTTACCTTTTCCGGGTTGATTTTTGAATTTTTCACATGTCTACCACCTGGGGATTTTTCCTGAACAAGTTCCATTTTTTAGTGAATTGAGTTCTCAAGTTAGGTGCAATTGCACTGGAGGACTCCACTTTTGAGAAAATCCATAGTTTTTATCCTGAATTTTCGGGATCTAGTACACCCTCTGTTAGTTTTTTTTTTCTTTTGGCCATACTCTTTTTTTTTTTAAATCTTTTAAACTGTCGAGGCAAATTCGCGATAACCCCGATGACAATGGTGCCGGTAGTCGGCGACGCCATAGATGGCGAGATTCTAATGACAAGGGTGAGGCCATATTGCGACAGTCAAGGAGAACCATGACCGTTAAGAGAAAATTATAGTATTATATAATTACATTCCTTTTAAGATTTGAGATATTTTTTATGAATAAATAAATATAATCCTTGAATACCTCCAAACCTTTTTCACTTTCTTTCTTTATAATTTGTGGGCTAAATTGCATAAAGAATTTCTCTTTTCTCGTTACAATAATAACGACGACATTAACTGCTAAAATCTTAATTTTTTTAACCGTTAATGTTTCAATAATCCCTAAGTGCTGCAGCTTCATTTATCAACTCAAGAGAAAGAAGCACACAATACTTCCACTTCATTGACACATGTCCTTCTCTTTGTAGATAATTTTCAAAAAAAAAAAAAATTGCCGAAGCGGATGATCACCTATGAAGAAACGTGAATTTGTAAGGTTAATACAACATATTTTACCTCTTTAATCCTACTGCCTACATGGGCCAGAGCTCTTCCATGGCCTTATTGGACTTGAGATGCCAATCAGGCCCATGAATAGGTTGGCCACCTAAAATAACCCTCCGAAAGGCCCATAAAAGAGATTCATTTCTCTGGACTCGTCAATCTCGAAAAGGTTCGCAATCCAAAGTAGTCTTCGGCAGGCCCAAAGTAATCCTCTGTGATCTCAATCTCATTCGGAACAATGACACAGTCAGTCCTAAACTTAGGATAGAAATGTCAATTCAATACTAAATTCTTCAATTTTGCCAGCGCAGGCCTAAATTATCGTGTGAAATTTCAATGTACTCCTTCCAACAAATTGTTGTCGGATATTGCTGACATGGCATCCGGTTATCATGAGTGTAGGACATGGCACACTAACGTGGACAATTTATGCATCACTCATATTAGCAATTTTCAATGGCAATTGACTAAAAGGAGTATGTTGAAATTTCACACAATGGTATAGGACTATATACGTACCATAGTTTTATGACCGATTAGGTAATTTTTCTCAATCTTTTCTGTTTTTCGAATCATTGTAATGTAAAGTCTAAACCGAGCCATCATATTTGACAACATCCTAATCACTAATTTGACCCCAAAAAAAAAGGTGAAGAAAAATGAAAAACCCTATGCAAGCTAAAATAGTCATGTTGGCTTCTTATGGATCTTAAAAACACAATCGGAGCAAGAGAACCCAAGCTAGTCCTCAAAATGGAGAGATGTCGGTGTATGCACCCGCTTCAATTGACCCGGTATGCAGGATTTTTGGATCTCACGTGGGTTCACATGATCTAACAAACACACATAAATCTAGCCTATATGATCCGGGGTGTAGCAAATAATGTTCGTAATGTGAGGCTGGAAGATTTACGTCCTCTCTTGCTTTTTGTCAAACATGACTAGGTAGATAAAATAGAGGACCTAAGTTTAGCTACCACAAGGATCCATTTTAGCAAGCATTAGCCTTTCTTTGAACCATTTCCAGCCTCATGACCAAACACACACCTAAACAAGTTAACTCCCACAACTCTCTCTACTTGTGCCACAACCACATTTCCGAAAGTCTCCGCCAAGTACTAGTTAAGGCAATATTCTCTGTTTTATGGAGAACTTGTTATGACATGTGCACAATCTCGAAAAATTTCTGCCATTTTTCAATGAAATCGATCTCCACAAGCGACATCCGAATTACAGCTTCCGTTTCGATTGACTCCAAAGTGGGCGTGGGACCTTTTCTTGTGACAAAAGCAAAGGACAACCTCTTCAAACTTTCGTAACCGTCTCATGACATGTTCCAAGTGTCGATGAACCACCGCCACCAACGACACTTTGCAGGATCCGAGCCCTTCCTGCCCTCTCTGCAGAACAAACGTCAAACCAGATTCGCAACCCCATTAAAGGCTAAGCTTAAGCTCACAAGTTTCGCCAATCGCCCGTCCCTCTTTTTCTTCCCTAATGCGTGGACGAGATGGTTGCTTATAACTAGCGCGCCAGCGTCGGACCAACATGGTGTTCTAGGACATCCTAGCCGAAACCGAAAGCAAGATCAGCGAAGGAGATGGCGATGGTGATGGCGCGGCTTCGACCTCGTTCTCTGATCTTGGCTCTTTTGCTAGCGAATGTCGCTTGCTTCCTGGGAAAAGCTGCTGACAGCGACAGCGATTCTCTCGGGCTCGGGGCTTCGTTCATCTTCGGCGACTCGTTGGTCGATGCGGGGAACAACAATTTCCTGCCGACTCTGTCTCGGGCGAACATAAAACCGAACGGGATCGATTTCACAGCATCAGGAGGGTTGCCGACGGGGAGGTACACCAATGGGAGGACAATCGGAGACATTGTGGGTATGTGTCCTCGATCATAGACCTAAGTCCTAGAGTTAAAAACCGATTTCGGGTCGTCGAAAGGCCAGGAAATACACGATTGTCTAGACTTAATCTCACGTTGCAGAATCTTCTTACTGTAGTGATGAAAACTGTGTTGCATGACTGTCAATTTGGCAGTAAACTTTGGCGTTCTTCATCTTCTTCGTTTTTGCTCTTCCCAGGAGAACTGCTGGGACAACCACATTACGCGGTACCCTTTTTGGCCCCGAACACGACCGGGAAAGCGATACTGACCGGAGTGAATTACGCGTCCGGGGGAGGAGGCATTCTGAATGCAACCGGAAGAATTTTCGTCCGAACTCGAACTCTTATCTCCTTATGTTTATCATGAGAGATGATGCATTTTTCTGGACTAATCAATTGATGTGAATGAGGATTTCTTGTGCAGGTCAATAGGCTGAGCATGGACATCCAAGTGGACTACTTCAACATCACAAGAAAACAGATCGACGGATTGCTAGGCCCGTCGAAGGCCAAGGAGTACATGACGAGGAAAGCCATCTTCTCCGTCACGATCGGAGCGAACGATTTCCTCAACAACTACATGCTCCCGGTCCTCTCCATCGGCGCCCGCATCTCCCAAAGCCCCGACGCCTTCATCGACGACATGATCAGCCACCTGCGAGACCAACTGACGGTGCGTAAAATCTCTTCACATACTCGACCTCGAGAGATGACCCTCGGGACTACGTTTTGACAGCATCTGACGAGGGGCCATGTCGATTGCAGAGGCTTTATAAGCTGGATGCTAGGAAGTTTGTGCTCGGGAATGTCGGCCCGATCGGTTGCATACCTTATCAGAAGACGATAAATCAGCTCAACCCGGACGAATGCGTTGACATGCCGAACAAACTCGCGAAGCAGTACAACGGAAGGTTGACGGATCTGCTGGCCGAGCTCACCAAGAGCCTCCCGGGATCCACCTTTGTCCATGCCAATGTCTACGACATGGTCATGGAAGTCATCACCAACTATGACAAATACGGTACCGTCTTGATACAGATGTAGAAAATATACACTTATTATCATGTTCTTACAAGCAACAAGATCCACAGACATAAACTTAGAACTTAAGATTTCCTTATTGAGAGAGAATGTGCACTTGCTTTTCGAATCACAGGATTCACGACGGCGAACCGGGCTTGCTGTGGAAACGGAGGCCAATTTGCCGGCATAGTCCCATGTGGTCCGACCTCCACCATGTGCGCGGACCGGTCGAAGCACGTCTTCTGGGACCCGTACCACCCAAGCGAGGCAGCCAACATCATCCTCGCCAAGCAGCTGGTCGATGGCGACAGCCGTTACATCAGCCCCATGAATCTCAGAAAACTCCGAGATCTTTGATCCAGTTATTGGCGACCAACTGAGGCCGCGCTTTGTCGAATTGTCGCTCGTGCATTTACAAGCACGCTTTGTTTCTTTGTAAGCCCCGTTATAAAGTTTCAACATACATGAAGGACATTTTGTTTTCTTTCTATCTATGTACTTATGGTTCAATGTTCATGTTGGTAATTTTCCATTTAGTTACGTAGACAAATCGCCTCATTCGAATCTTGAATTGGACGTGATATTTTTAATTAAATCTCAAAAAAAATTACACTAAAAATTGCTGAGGCGATCTGTTCTAGGCTCCATAAATGTAGTTGAGGGTGGTTAATCTAGCATGATGAGCTTTGGCAATTTGTAAGACTTAACCCAAAGCTGCCTATTGTTGGTGTACTACTTCGCTGCATTGTCTTACCAAATCTTGAATAATTTAATGAAAGGTCCATGGGCATAATTACCAATTCAGTCTAGAAACAAACACATTGTATAAATACCAATTCAGTTTTAAGCATTTCAATTTTACCATTATAGTCATAAATCATTGCATGAAATTCCAATATGGTTTTTCGATCAATAGCTAATGTGGCGTGTAGTAATCACCATCCATTGTACGAAGCATGCTAATGTTGACAATCTGTAATTCGCCACGTCAGCGATTTTCTAATGATAATTGACAAGAAAGAATACATTAGAATTTTGCGCAATGATTTAATATTATATTGGTAAAATTGAAAAGTTTAGAATTGAATTTGTATCCATAGAATATGTTTATAACTGAGTTGGTAGTTCTTCCAAAGTTAATAACTTGACCGCTTACTTCGTCATAAAATTCATTTCCCAACTAACTAAAGATTAAGTAGAAAAAAGGAGTCTTTCTTTATGGACATCAGCCATTCCCAACTATTCCACTATAATTGGAACAACAGCAAAACGACATCGATACGTTATCGATACAAACCGCATTGAAAGGGTGTGGATCCCATGTTGAAACTTGCAAAATATAACAATCAATCTCTTATATTTAGTACATGTGTTAGGCCCCCACTGGACATTTTTGAGTTGCAATGACCGGTTCTGCTGGGGGTATACCTATGCATAGAAAAAAGAAGTCTTGGCTAAGCCTTAGGCTAGTGAATAATAATTTTTACCTCACATTGGCTTATGTACACGAGTCGCAAGCATAACCAACCTAAACAACATCACTCATAAAGGCAAGGCCTCCGAGTTGGTTTTACTTGGAGAAAATTTTTGTCTAGACTCGTATCCAATAATAGATTGAAACAATCACGATCTCTCGAGGGTCCACTTGTGACATGAGATTGAATGATGCAATCGCATCCGATTGGACCCACATGGGACCCCCAATAGAAGTCGGGATTATGAATCAAATGCGGTACAATCATCAATTTTATGAGACCAAAATGTGGACTCTCTCTCTCCCCCTCCCTTTCTGGGGATGTGTGCGCATGCGATTCTGCCGCCCCGTGACTAAGATTAGCAGCCTCAAATCAGCAATCGCCTTTTAGCATAGTGATACAAAATTGATTCTAAAGAGTTCGATAACCATAATAAAAAGAAAATTCGGTGGTTATATTGGATAACGATGAAAACTTCAAAGACCTATGACATCATCGGAGCTTGAAATTGGATACCCCTTTTAGGATAGAGCCTAATTCGACGAAAAGGATCACTTAAACATAGACGATCTCCTCAAGTTCTCAGCCGAAAAGAACCCTCAGAACTTCCCATATAGAGGGGCAATAGGATCATGCAAAAAAGGGGGGATGGGGCGGGAGGAAGAAGATAGGACAAAGGCGAGGGTCATATCATCAATTACCCACCCATAATGTGAAAAGGGAAAGGGAGAGCGCGGGGGGGGGGGACGACACATAATGGCGTACCTTCCATAATGATTGCATTTTTTGCATGTGGGAAAGAGGAGAGAGAGAGGGTGGGAATCGCTGTCCCGCGAGAAATGGCCAAAAAGAAACGAGATGAGGAGGAACAGGATAAAATCACCAAATCCGAAAGGGGAAGAAGGGAAGGGAAGCGAAGGAGGAGGAGGAATTTTGTGGCAGCGGCGACAGCGGGTAGGAGTAGACAGCAACGTTTTGACAGGGAAGACAGCCTCGGGTCAGTCACTGGTGTTCCTAGACTTGGCTAGAAGGGAAGGAGCAAATTCTGCACAGAGAGAGAGAGAGAGTGAAAGAGAGTGAGAGATAGAGAGGACGTCGTAGCGGTAGGCAATAGCGACAGCGTCCTGGGAGGCGAGACACAAGGAAAGCGACTCGTGATGGGGAAGGGGAAGGGGAAGGAAGACTGACGACCGCGCGTGCCCGGACCCCCCCTGACCCCCTTCCCTTTCACCGAGAATCTACCGACAAACGCCTCCCTCCGTCTCTTCGCTGTCACGACACAAAACATCATTCCCGCTCTCTCCCTCTTCCATCTTCTTCTTCCGTGCGTTGCGGTGCGGTGCGGTGCGGTGCGGGGCGGGGCGGGACCCTCCAACAACCCCATCGTCCTCCCCTCCCCCCTGGAAAATAGGCCTTAGCCCTAGCCTTAGCCCTAGCCTTAGCCCTACACACAGACCGTAAGTCCTTTGAGTGTAGATGATTTTGCATCGTGCATCATGGGGGGTTTGGCTTTGTGTGGACTATGGATCAAGCGTTGGTGACACGGCGAGGCTTCTGTCCTTGGCCAATCCTATGTCCTGTTGCTCCCAGAAAAAGGGCCAGACTTACTTAAGGACTTAGGCTTCAACCGAAGTCGATATATTAAATTTAGGGGGAAACGATTTTAGATTGGACAAGTTACAAATTTAATACTCCTCGGAAGCTATCCTTTCTAGATTAATTTTTATTTTTAAGACTTGAGACTTACTTTATAGACCTTGAAATAGACTTTGTCAATTCGGTTTAGTTTCGATATTTACTCATAAACTAGTCAATTCCTTCTTCATCTTATTCTTTATTTTATTTTTTTGGGTTTCATTATTTTTTATTCATTAAAAGGACAAGTCTTGGTGAAACATCTCATTATTTACGACCAAGACAAATAGCAAATACTTCAAAGTAGTAAAGCAACAAAAAGGGCGAGAAGTAAGTACAACAAAAATACAAAATGCAAGGTACAACTCATAAGAGATATTTAGGATTTTTCGATTCTATTCTCTAGATGGTTTGATTTCACACCCAAAAGTGAAAATTGGATCGATAGGGTCAATTTGACCCAATTTTAAGGTTTACCCTTAACTAGTGCTCACCCTTATTTGAATCCATCTTTAACTGGCAAATCTTCATCTTACTTGACAAAAATGTTATCGAATAGGGTCAATCTACCCTGAATTGGCACTTGCCCCTAGTTGAATCTACCCATTACCTATGACATTGAAGAGAGAATTCCTTTATGATGGGAAATTTCATCCCACTCCACAAAGTGTTGTCTCCATTTTCAAATGTTTGGTACATCACAAGAGACTCGGAGAAAGATTCATTCTCCAACTATTTCCGAACTCGCGCACAGAGCAAAAGTGCCCAACTGGTCGGAGGCTCTATCGATGCTCTAAGGCAACGTAATTGTGGGTGCCCTCGATTCCCTCATAGAGTATATGTGCATTTTAACTAGTTCATATATAGGGTGCAGAATAAATAGCCAGCTTTAAAATTGTACTATGTACTCTTTACTGACCAAAAAGAGAGGAACAAGGAGACAGTTTTACCTTTGGTCCACCGGTACCATGCATCGAACCACCGCTATCAACCATCTTTGTCGATCACCATCGGCTAATCAGGCCATTTGATATTGCCGGTGGTTGACCCTATTTGGGTCTATAGGGCGGACTCGAGAGCCCTCTGGTCTAGATCACTATAAATTGGAAGACATCGTAAATCAGTCAGTCCCAGATCATTGTCAATTGGAGTTGGATTGCCAGTTGTGGAGGTAATCATTGGCCTGACCTAAATTGAGCCTCGGAGTCGAGCCAAATTTGTTGCTCGAGCTTGCCCATTAGAAAACTAATATGCAGTATTTTTCAAGAATGGCAAGCCTAATTTGAGCCACTCAATCGAGGCTAACCTTTTATAACAAAATGCTCTTTCCTGAATCTACTTGAATTTGCCTTTATGCTAGCTTGGACCAGTTGAGCATTAGGTACTAACCCAAACAAACAGGGCATACATTTTAATGTGTACATTAACATTAAAAAGTTTGTCAATTTCAAAACTTTCCTCATGCGTAACATTGAATAAATATATTTCCATCATCATCGTAGGTTGTGACAATGTCCATCCCAATCATTATTACAACACTAACCATTGAAACTAGGACTTGTAAAAAAATTTCCGCTCAAGTGAGGTTGATGTTTATGACGAAATACTCTTTCTCAAATCTACCCAAATTTGCTTGTATGTAAGCTCGGACTGGTTGAGCATAAGGGGGCTTGCATACTACTTGCCCGAACAAATGGCGAGTACATTCTAATATGTATGGTACCCTTAAAAAGTTTGTTAGTTTCAAAAAATTTCTAATGTTAACCTATCAGATTATTCAATTTCCATCATTATCGCGGGTTGTGGCAATGTACATCTCAATCATAATCACGACACTAACCATCGAAACTAAGATTTACGAAACGTTTTAGCACATTTTGTCAAACCCAACCTAAAATTTCAAATCGAGATTCGTCGGACCGACTCCATCACGGCCACTTCATTCCCGTTTCCCAATTTCCACATGTGAAACCCACGGGACGAATTTGTTGACATTCCACATGGTTCATTGAATTCGGGGTCCACAGGGAAGAATTTCCCTTCTCCCCCCGTATTTTCGCCCAAGCCGATATGATCTCTGGGAACCCATTCTTTCTCCGGTTCGCCCCAATCATAGACGATCGAATTTCAACCTACTTGTCCCCTTTTCTTTCCCCCATCCCCACCGAACCGGCCCCAACGCGGATCGCCGCCGTCGGTTTCGCCCGGGCTCAAGACAGAGGAGATCATCGGACGGCGGTGGAGGAGGGGGGTTTGGTGAGCGAGGAATGCGGTGAGGGGGAGGTGGTACGGAGGAGGGGGAGGGAGAGGAGAGGGGAGGGAATCCGGTGAGGACAAGACGCGTCCGGAATCAGAGGGGACGGCCACCAATTATTTCTCCCCGCACTGCCCCGACATCCATGATTCTCCTGTCCCTCCCCCTCTCTCCCTTCCCTGTTTCTGCACTCTGTCTTCCCCCACTGTCCTTCTCTTATCTCGATCTCGTCCCCCCCTCTCTCTCTCTCCTTTGACCAGACACAAGGCGAAAGATAACCACTCCTTCTCTCTCTCTCTCTCTCTCTCTCTCTTCCCCGCCTTTGACCATTCAAAGCTGATCCCCGCTCGACGCTCACGAACCCCTCATGCACGTACGACCCGGTTCTCTCTCTCTCTCTCTCTCTCGCCCATGAAAGTTTCGTCGGTAATTGCTCTGGATGTTACCCCATGGAAAAGGTTGGCCCTTTGCGGAATCTTGGAGATGGGTCTTGTGTGTACCTCCCACCTGCTAATTAGTTTAGGTTGTCGTTGAGCGATCGAGCGTCCGCCTTGATTTTCTCTTTGATCGTCTGAGGTTTTCAGCGATTTACTATGGATCGTTGAGTTTCGGTTTCTACTCAATTGAGTTCGGTGGTTGAGTCTTGCCGTTGAAGTGGTAACATGACTCGGTTAGAGGGCCGGTCTAGACCATGATTTTCCAACCAAAAGAATTTCCAGACAACGGATTTTCGACTTGATTTAACAAAGCACGATATATGATTCTGTGTATAAATGAAAGATAATTGACTCGATCAATGAATCAATAAGTTTTGGAACTTTAGCACTCATCTCGAGATTAAGTAGAAGCGACATATTACTGATATCTCAACAAAAAAATGGTGATGGACCAATTAGATGATGTATGTATGATAAAGATGAATTATTTGTTATCTTGGTCTGTTAGGTATGTCTTGTACCTCTTCCTTTCAACAGTTTCAACTGTGAATAATGGTGCTATAACTTGTAAAGATGTTTGCTAGATATCTCAACTCCTGCGACAGCCCCAACGTTGTAATAACTTATAATGGCTCTTGAGGAGTTGACTCGCCTATTATCAAGGTGCCATAGCTTTAGAATATAAATATCGAACATATAATTTACAACATTTCATGACAAAATTACAAATGCAGTTATAGCAAAATATGGTTATAATATAGTCACAATTGTATGGAATGAGCTTTATGTTTGTGGCACTTCACAACCATCCATATAAATCAAGAAAAATTACATGAGAGACCTTCGATTCTGACGTAATTAACATCACGTAAGAGCTCCTATGAAGAAAAGATAGATTTGGAAGTAGATCTGTTATTATATAAGTTCAAAATTATGAGGATTTCAAGTAATTCAATAACTATAATTGCAGAACTTTTACTTTACTCAATTTGTGCAATTGTCAATCAATCTATAGCAAAAATAGAAGTAGATGATTAAGAATAAATAAGCTGTTTCACTCAATTGTGCAACTGTCCATCAATCTACAACGAAATAAAGTTTCTAGAGATGAAAGCTTTGGGACAATTATTAAGGAGTGTCTCGAGATATTTGTTAATTATCCAAATAAAGGAATTTTATCGTCATCAAAACATCATTTTCTTTTTGTTTTGCGTGATTTGTGTACTGAAAGCAAAAGCGTTTCTTTTTTAGGTGCATTTAACAGGTGCCTTGATAAGTGTCCTAGACAAGACATTAGAAAGAGAAAAGAGGACATTTTCACTTTGTCTCTAAATTCAAGGAAAGGGGCGATCCCGATATAAAAAATTGAACTCAAAGAAAGGATGACGTAGCATGATGAATTAAGGATACCAAGATTAGCCACTTATAACTAATAATATCTCGATGAGTTATAACTTATTAATTAGTCGTTCCGACATTCTTACACCTAGCAATCCACAACATTAGTACACCTAGAACAAAATTGTACCTCTAATTGTTCCGAAGTACTAATCAAATGCCCTAAAACCGGCCCGTCGAAGAATTGCAAAACACACAAAGTCTTTGGCAGTTTGTCCCACCAAAAATTCCATTAGCCCAAGCGTTAGGAAAGAAGTGACAAAAACTTGACAATGAAGCAAGCCGGGGAAACCCTTTCATAGGAATTGTATGGCGGAAGGTCTCTAGCATAGTCAACGAGGAAGTTGCACCAGAAGCTTCCACCCATGTAGGTTAGTGCCTTCTTAAAGTGGGGGGGTCACCTTTGAGGAAGAACAAGCCATGTCTTTAGCCATTTTAGCACTTGTTCATGTGCATGAGGAAAACGATTGATTTCGCATATTCCCACGAGCGCATCGACCTTTTTTCAAAAGATAATGATAATAATATAATAATAATAATCCGTATGAGCTGTTTAACTTCCCAAGAGGGGTTTATGCGAGCTAGGGTCTTCGTCGTATACATGAAGCTTCATGGTTTTGAACATGCAGCATGTACGTGATGCACCTGTGCTCGGAAGCTAAAAGAACATTCGAGGCAAGTCTATCTTTGAACGGAATGTGTATCATGCTTTGGTTTTTTCTTCAACCCGGGTCGCTTCCGACCCAAGTCATGATGATAACTTCAATTAAATCTCAAATGAATGTACGGACTTCCGTCATGATTAGATTCTTAAAAAAATTGAAATCCACCGCCATCCGCGGTTATCCTCTCGCCTGCACAGTCGTAGCTTTTTGACGGGGTCAGGGGGAAATCGTTAAACGTTCGATCTGTCTCGACGGCACGAGCATCATGTGTGCGGTTTCCTGGGACCGACATGCGTCTATACGTCCGAGTCGTGGGCGAGAAGACAAACGCGATCGCGAACGCAGCCAAAAACAGGGCCTTAGGAACCGAAGCTCACGGCGGACAAAAAGACCAGGAGGAGCAGCACGGAACCCGCTGCGTCGAGAGTCGTAGCAGGTGGGATCATAAATGCGATGCGAGACGGGCGACGACCAATGGACGAGCCACATCGCCCTACGAACGCTAGGCGAAGGAGGTTACGAGACGAGGACGAGCGTAGCTTGTTGTGATTTTGTCTCATGTGAAGGAGGGTGGAGCCGCACTATCCGCTGCAACATCATCTCTCCTCTCTACTGAAACAACAGCAGCCGACTCAGTCAAAATTATTCTTCTCCCTTCCCCACCACCACCAAAATCGAAAACGAGAAAAAGGGTAGAAAAGGAAAAATGAGAGAGAAAGAAAACAGGGAAATGAATTTTTCTCTTCTTTGAGCCGTCTGAAACCGAACAGCATGATGTCGTGCATAACAGAAGCCTGCGCTAAAGCTGTCCACTCCCTCTGCACATATCACCTATCTCTCTCTCTCTTTCTCTCTCTCTCTCTGCAAGACCAACCATAAAACCCCACCTCCACCAGCACCTCCTTCCACCACCACCACCACCAGATTTCAAGAACTCACCCCACCTACTCGACCCGGCGTTTTCAAGAACTCGCAGAGATCGAAAGACAGCACCACCCATCTCGATTCTGGTGCTTTTGCAGCGTGACACGACATGCCGTCGGAGTGCGTCGACCGCAAGCCCGCGAAGGCAGGCCAAGGCCATGGCCAGCCCCACGGGGCGGGGGCTGCCCCACCGCCACAGGAGCAGGAGCACCTCCCTTGCCCGCGCTGCGACTCCACCAACACCAAGTTCTGCTACTACAACAACTACAACTTCTCCCAGCCCCGCCACTTCTGCAAATCCTGCCGCCGCTACTGGACCCACGGCGGCACCCTCAGGGACATCCCCGTCGGCGGCGGCAGCCGCAAGAACGCCAAGCGCTCCCGCACCTCCACCTCGTCCTCCTCCGCCGGCGTCGTGCTCCCCGGCGTCTCCCCCCAGGACCACCACCAGCCCGCCGCCTCCCTCTTCCTGCCTTTCGCGGCGGGCCACGGCGGGCCCGTACACCTCGCCGGCGCCGCCGCGGCCGGCGATGGCGACGGGAAGACGGGCCTGAACGTGTGCGGGAGCTTCACTTCTCTGCTGAACGCTCACGGGCCTCCTGGCTTCCTGGCTCTGGGCGGGTTCGGGCTCGGGCTCGGGCCGGGCGGGCTGGACGAGATGGCGTTCGGGCTCGGGAGAGGGGTCTGGCCCTTCCAAGGGGTGGGAGACGGCGTCGGCGCGGGCGTGGGGAGCAACGGCGGGCCGGCGGGGATCGGGAACGCGTGGCAGTTCGAGGGCAGCGAGGAGAGCAGTCTCGTGGCCGCCGGCGCCGGCGCCGGCGGCGGGCCCGGCGACTCGTGCTTCTCCTGGCCGGGCCTCGCCATCTCCACCGCTTGGAGCGGCCTCAAATGAGCGGCGTTACATCCCCACCCCCTCCTTCCCTCTTCTATATTTCTCTCTTTCAAACGATAGCCTTCTTAGGGTTTAATCAGTACTTGCTAGGTGTGAAAAGAAAAAAGGAATTTGCAAGACCTTCCTAGATTCGTCCATCTCCATGTAATTCGAGAGGAGTTTGATGCTGTACCGTTTTGTTGATGCTTGTATGGCACGGAAAAATTTGCTCTTTCGACATTACCCTCTTCTTATATGATTCAGTCGAGCTTGTCTCTCTCTCTCTCTATTCATTTCGGACTCTACTAAATGAAGTATGAATCCTTAGAGGAAGTTTGAAAGTTTCGATTGATGAGTTCGGCCAAATTGCGTGGCAGCAGAGAAGGGTTTGGCAAAGAAAAGAACGAGAGCCTTCGCGAAATTCAACTATCGATCTCTTTTCCGATACGATTACGAAGAAAAAATTGCCATATGTGAGGTCCTTTCTGGCCCGATTCCCTAAAAGAACAGGGCTTTTAACTGGGGTCCTAATTTTGGCCAAAGCCATGGTTGATATGTACATCTGAATCCTGTCTAGTTTGTCCAATGATACAGATAAAGATTCGAGGTTTTATTTCACGTGTACTTGGCAACTTACATGGGTGTCGTGGTTTAATTCGAAGCTCTTAACCAAGTAATAGGAGGAAACATGAGCATTGAAGCTTTGGATTTTTGGCGACAAAAATGGAAATAGACTTAGGAAATGACTTATCAATTTTCAGTCGATTTCCAAATCTGAGTCCCGTTAAGTTTTTGTCTAAGGATAATGTTAAAGATTCAATGTGTTATTCCACGTGTACTGACAACTGACACGGTTGTTGTTGTTGTTGTTGCTGGAACCACTGTTGGAATATGAACCAAGCAAGAGGAAGCAACAAAAATGGAAATGGACCTAGAAAATGACTTATCATGGGCAATCGAGGCATGAACGAATGATTCGCTAGATTCGAGCATGTCTGGAAATTGAGAAAAACAGAACCTTGAACTCACGGTTGGTAGCATAGGATGAGCTTTTTGCTTTCTTTCACGTCAACTTATCTGTGAGTTACTGAATACGTGTGAAACGACACGTTACATCTTTACGGTATCATTGAACATAAACAGTTTATGTGGTCTAGACTTGGGTACCAACCGAAAGCTGGTGCTTTTTTATGAAATTGCGACCTGAATTAACAGTGGTATTTTTTTTTTTTTTTTCACAAAACAAGAAAAAAAGTTTGGGCAGAGGAAAAGTTGGTGCTTTTTAAGCAAATGTGGCGGATTCTTTTCATGTTCTTTTTTGGTCAAGAAAGATGTAAGCTTCAAGCATAAAATTTCAAGAACAAACTGGAAGACATCCATTGTGTTTTGCTAAAAATGGAACATATGCCTTTTAGAGCTTGAAAATAGATGGGGACACTCTTACTCTCAGTTCCTAAATTTTTCCAGGCCTCCTAGATTGCCATATTTGCGAAAGAGGATCCACCACTAGATGGGCCTGACAGCTCGAGGAGCCCACTGAGGCCCAACGTGCATATATCCATCGAAAGAGGGCTCGCTGTTGATCGATGGTAACGTTTTTATAAAGATTAGCATACTCATGAGTCAAGATCTAATAGACAAATTAATTTGGGAAAGATGTCACTTTATATATCTATTTCTATAATCAACCTTCAAAATTAGAATGTGGTTAAATAATAGAATTAACGCGTCACTATAGGCTTTGCTAGTATGTGCACTTGACCCTTGTCCTACAAGCTTGTTAAAATAGAACGATGGGTGTTCAAACCACGATCAAGCAGATCTCATGTGAAGTCTATTATATCTATTCGTTTCTCAAAAATCAGCCTATGAAGTAGTGCAATGCCAACAAATGAAAAGCCGGTGATTAACTATCAAGTTGAGATTTTGCCTAGATTCAAGTTTATATGAACCGAGAGTCCATCACAACCGTTGATTATATGAGTCTCACGTGAGGTTCACATGGGTGTCACAAAGATTAACGATTCTAAATACACTTGATCAATGAATCCAAAAGTATCACATGTGAAATCTTACATGTTAGTGCAAATTGGAGATTTCGTCATGTTTCACTAGGTTTTAACATAGGTCTAAAACGTGTTTCAAAGCATTGCATGCTATGATATGACATGAAACGCTTCCTAGTTGTGAAGAGGGGGTATATATTTGATGAGCCAATGGACTTTTCCCTGATCAATATGACGGTGGTGGTCGTAATGGACTGGAGATGGTCAGCATAGCGAACATCGCCTAACAAATTACAATCGGAAATCGTTTTCACAATTTCTTATCCGTCAACTCTTTAGTTAATTAAATAATAAAAATCCCTTTCCTAAAATTGTGCCCTTGTTCAAATTTCTGAAGCATTCGTATGGAATAATTTTACGGAGATGGGGTGGTCAAAATTGAGGTTACATGAGAGATAGGGACCGAAACAAGTTAAGTGGAAAAAGACAGAGCAAAAACCATAAAAAAAAACTCAAAACTTTGCCCATCATAATACATTTTCTTTAAACTTTTTTTGGGGTAAAGTACACCGTAAGTGCCAAAGTTTGGTATGGGTTGATACTTAAGCGCTCAAAGTTCTAAAGTGTCAAAATTAGAGAAGAATAGAACATTTAAGTGTCAACGCTGAGAGATTCCGCCCAAATTTCTAACGTTGCATTTTTTGGAGACATTTTTTTTTTTACTGATGTGGAAATTCTTTTTTTTTTAAATTCACATGGCAATTATTTTAAAAAAATTGTCCACCCGCCAATTTTTTTTAAAGTTGTCCACGTGACACTATAAGCCCAAAACAAAGTCATTTTACTTCAAAATTGATTTTTAATATGAATAATAGTTAAAGTAAATAAACAAATTAAAAAAAGGAGTAGGTAGCATTCAACAAAGGCCTTCACAACCCTTGCCGCCGCCATCCCTCCCACGCTAGGAAGGGCCCGTGACAATGGGTTAAGGGTCGATGGGAGTTGTTGGCTAACTACTGACAAGGACCTGCAAACTAGGGGTGTCAAAAAGACCCGAGCCGGCCCAGCCCAACCCGACCCAACCCTAAACTTAGGGAATTTTCCGATACCGGCTCTATACTCGGACCCGACCCGAAAATACCCTAAATTTAGGGTCGGGTCAAAACGGTCGCACGCAAGCCTTTTTGACACCGGTACCATCCGTGCGTTTTGGTTCTCATCCGTTGAGAAAAAATGGTAAAGTAGGATAAAATAAACAAAAGAAAAGAAGTTTTTATCTCTCTCTATACATTTTGGCTCTCAACTCTCTAGAGTTTTTGAGTTAAACAAGAAATTGAAACTAAACTTGTAAAGGGTCACGCTCTGGCCCGACCCGACCCGACCCTTTTGTTTGGGTCTAATGCATTTCGGGTCGGGTCGGGTCGGCCAAAGCATGACCCTGTAAGATTAGGGTCGGGTCGGGTAACATCAAAACCCAACCCGACCTGACCCATTGACACCCCTACTGCAAACCCTTACCCAAATCTGAGTGAGGATTGCGGCCTTTCTCTAGATCTGACGAGAGTCGCTGACCTTTGACTAGTCAAGCTAAGGGTCACCACTAGTTTAAGCCTAAGGCCTGACGACCTCAATTAACTCTCACCTTATCGTTGCTTACCCTTCTTAACATGGTGGGGCCGTGTATCAAATTTTGCCATTTGCGGTGTACTTTTAACTCTTTTTTCATAATATTAAGAATTCTAAATTTGTACTTGTATGATATCATTATAAATCTATCTACATAATAGTATTGACATGACTATGTGGTTAGTTGAGAAATCATTTTACAAAGGATAATCACATAGGTACTAATTTGAAATTTTTTATATAACATGAAAAAATTTAAGATAACTGCATTATTAAAAATATAATTCGAGGTTTATGATGTGACAAATAAAAGATTGGGATAGATATGTCAGTTTATGTTTTTTTTTTTTTTGGGTGGCTTTCTCTATAAATGAATAAAAAATACTCGGGGCAGGAAGGCGATTTATTTCTGCATCCTCATTCCAATTTGCCTCCCTCCCTCTCTCTAAAACCCTAGCGAGAGGAGGGGGGTTTTGCACGTTCGATCCCCCGAGTTCCGACCGCGGCTTCGTCGTCCGTTCGAACGTCGAACATGTCCGCGATTGCGGAACCTCGGAGTCGGAACTAGGGGAATCTCGAAGAGGCCGAGGAGGAGCCGATAGAATGTCGTCGTTCTCTTTCTTTTCGACTCCACAGCCGCAACAGCAGCAATCTCCGTCGCTGTTCCAGCCCCTGCAGCAGCAGCAGCAGCAGCAGCAGCAGAGCACTCCACTTTGGCCGCAGCAGCAGCAGCAGCAGGCCCAGCAACAGATTCAGCAGCAGCAGCAGCAGCAGCAGCAGCAGCAACAGCAGATATATCTTTTCACGAATGACAAGACCTCGGCGAGCTACGGCGCCAAGTGGGCGGATCTCCACCCGGATTCTCAGAAGATCCTGCTTCAGATTGAGTATGTAGTGGCGTCTTATTGTCGTTGAGTGTTATTGGGTTCCTCTTGTTTTCCGTTGTTAGGCTGGTAATGGAATGCTTCGGATGTGCAGTATGTACTGGGGTCTTATTGTCGTTGAGTGTTGTTGGGTTGCTCTTGTTTTCCCTTGTTAGGCTGGTCATGGAATTAGTGGGGAATATAAGCGGAGAAATTGGTGTAGGGCTTTGGCTGTTCTTGAAGGTAGGTGCAGGAGTCTCCTTTTCTTTTTGGTTTTCCTAGTGCACGATTTTGCAACTGAGTGAATAGCTGGAGTGGACAAGTAGAGGTTTTATTTTTGGTCCTCTTTCTTTTTTAAATTATCTCGGCTCTTGATTTGGTGTAAGCTGGTTAGATAATATGGGAAGTCCTGTCATGTCCTGGCAACGGGTGGTGCCGGAGAAGCAGTATACAAATTGTTTGGAAATTTGTCTCTTTTGGCTCTGGTAATTCATTCGCGGTTCAGTACTGGAGTGAGAATTTAGAGTAGTTTCAGCGCTGAGCATGAGTTTCACGGGGGTGGGGATGTTGCATTTTGTGGTCGCTAATAGTTCTTCTGAGTTACCTCATCTTTGTTTTGTATGCAGGGACAAGATATTAGAATACAGGGTTGAGAGCCAGAAGCTTGATCAATGTGGCCGCCTTTATGATTCCTCTGTTTCAAGTGATGGTTTTGAGCATGATGCGAGCCATATTGTACAGGTTGTTCCTTTAATCACTCTTGAACCCTTGTTTAATCTGCTTTGCTTCTACTCCTAGTTTGCATCTTCTGTAGATTATGGAATTCATATGGCTTAGAGTTTGAAGGAATTATGGTTTTTAACTCAGACTCTTCCTCAAAGAGCCTGTACGGTTACTGTTCTTTTGAATATGTTGAGAGAAGTCTTCAAGTGTTACTTTTATAGAATGTGATGAAGCATTAGATGTTCATGGCCAATTTGGTGTTTTGTAGCCATTATTTATCGTCTCATTGTCTCAGTTGCTTATTGCTGAACTCTTGAGGGGAAAAAGATTGATTAGGTATATGGTCAAAGTATCCATGTTTGACTTCCTGTTGCTAAGTCGACAAAAAACAAAAGTGGAATTTGAAATGGGAAAAAAATTGTCTTTCCCTCTTAAGAAATAAGAAACAGGGAATTATTCGGGTATTGTGCATGATTTTTTGCTTTAGTACCTTAGTTGTTACTAGTGCATTGTGGTTTAGTTTACAGATGTTTCACTTAAGCTATCAATATCCATGACATAATATCTACTTCTTTTTCATTAAAACATTATAATTTTAAAAGATCTTTCCACTGTGTGTGTCCAGGAGCTTGGTGGAATCAGCACCTCTATGGAACGTCAAAAAGCTCTGCTGCAGGAGTTGATGGCTGCCGTTAAAGATATGCTACGCAACACCGAGGTAGCAGTGCGTTCTTTCATGATGCTGCGACCAAGGTTTATTCATTCAAATGCTGGTAGCAGTACAAATGCCACGGTACCATCCCAAACTCCAGGAGCAACGGTTACTCCAAGTTCAAGCGGTCAACCAGCATCAACCTCTGTAGTTCCTGTATTTGATTTCTATAGTGGACTTCCAAAGAAGCCATCTCCCTTTTTACAGCAAACAGTGGCCAGATTTGAGAAGTATCTTGGTGCATGCCGCCAGTGGGTTGAAGAGTTAGAGCAGCTCCTGCTGTTAGATTCGGACAGGAATGGTACCAATCTTCGTTCCTCATTGGTGGAATCTCTTCCCAAAGTCATATCAAATGTGCACGATTTTTTTGTTCATGTTGCGGCTAAGGTAAATGGCAATATTGTTACTGACATTGGCTTGAGTCTTCATGTTATGTTAATTTTTGAGCATGTTTGTTCAAAAAAGTAAGTATTAAGAATAATAGTGTCTGCATTCAATGGCGATAAGTTCTTTTTTTTTTCCCTTCATGCTTTTTGTTTTTTTGAACTCTGAGGTTGTCTCTATAACAAGATTGTTGTTTACCTCATGCTATCTTGATTACTATGCTAAGTAATAGCAGTTTTTACCTTTTATCTCTTCAATGCATTTATCTAAATGTGTTTCCGCATGTCTTTGTAAGGTGGAGAGCATTCATCAATACATCGGGTCAATGAAAACTGCATATCTTGCTGATCAACGCCATCAAGGCGATGGGAATGATCCGTTTCTTGAGGCGGACAGACGTGAGACTGCCAGACAAGAAGCTGCTTCCAAGAGGGTTCATCCAACCTTGCATTTGCCTTCAGTTTCTCAACCTTCAACACAAGTTGCTGGGCTTTTTGCCAGCTCTGCTGCTCCAGGGGCATCGACTGCTCCCCAGACATCTGGGGCAATTGTATCTGCATCATCTGGAAGTGGTTTATCACTTTTTAGTACACCGTCTTCCACACCTTCTATGTCGTCATCTTCTTTATTTGCAACGCCTAGCACGTCAGCTCCAGTTTCTTCTCTTTTTGGAACTGCCGGCGCTTCTCCTCAGACACCACAGTTTGGTTCCGCTTCATCGGCCTCTTTATTTGGGTCTGCGTCGACTCCCTCATTGTTTGGAAGTAGTGCTCCATCCTTAGGTTCTACCCCTGCTATTGGTGGTTCACTTTTCTCTACACCATTTGCATCAGGTAGCTTTTCAAACCTTATATTGGGGCATGGGTGTTGGTCAGTGAAGAAATGGGTTCGGTTTGTATTTTGAAATGTTTGTTCCTGGTAATACTAACCCTAAACAGAGGGAAAAAAATGATGACAGATTAGAGTCCTTACTGGTTTCTATGATATTTACTTAGTTGGGTGATGATAAAACTCAACTTTTGGACTTCTGGGGGCATTCAAGCAAATAATAGATAATTCAGAACTCTTTTTTCTCTATTGCTGTGATTATGTTGTCATTGTTTATATATAAAACAGAGATGCATATTTATTTACACCTTATTATTTAGTAATCATTTAGAGGCAGACAGAGAAAAAGTGATGCCTGTCTCTTCAGTAGAGGTTTGATTATTTACTTGTTCTTTTGCTAGGTCCACCACCAGTGTAAAAATTTCCTTACACATTCATGTTGGATAAGTGACATGTGTGGCTGGAGTTAATTTTGTAGCTGAATTCTTTCATATGTCAACCATCCAGTGGTGAATGTGTAAATTCATTTTTATAGGCATTGGGCATCCAAAAAATTAGCAGAAGCAGTTAATTTGTCCAATGTTTTATAGTCATAGTGGTGTAGTCTTACCATAAGAAAAATAATATAGTTATGCCCATCAATATTTCAGGTCTGCAGATAGATCACCTACAGATGTTCCCAAAAAATAAGGACTATAAAAGTTGTTTTCTCTTGTTCTGGCAAAGTAGATTACTGAGCTGTTTGTTTAGCTTTATTTGAGCCGAAAAGTTTCCCTCTTCGCTTTGTTAGTCTCAGGCAATTGATTCTTGTTGCTGATGTTCTCTCCTATATCTTTTTTGTTTTTTAGTATAAATAGTATGAACATTGAGTTATGCATAATATTGACACGATAACCATCTTTTGGAATTTGCCTGTGATTTTTAGCAATTCTGATGTAGAAAGACATTATTTTTTCTACGTACTTGGTGGATCTATTTTTGGCTTTGCTTCATATTTTATGGGTTCTTACTGCTTATAATAGGACCTAATGCCCTGCACATATATTTTGAGCAACTAGGAAGCAGTTGGTAAATTGGTCGTGTCTCCTGGTGGATTTTTTTATTTTATTTTTGGTGGCAGTAGATTGAAGGGGTTATGTCTTGATTGATGACTGATAGTTGCATGTATATTAATCTGCGATGTTTATTAGATATACTTTCTTGAGTTCATTTCACTGTAGTGCTAATAATGGATCCTTTTCCTCTCAGGTGCTGCAACTGGATCCGGGGCAAGCTTTGGCAATGTGTCTGTGAGTATCAGTTATCCCATCATTTTTTATTGTAGCCTCAAAACAAGTTAAATTTCTCACATGCCAATACAAATAGCTCAACCTTCTTCAAATGGCAATCCCTGTAAAACCGCCTCTTTTTTAAAACAAATAACGAGTGTGAAGTAGTTCCGCTAAAATTTAATTTGTGCCTGCAGAAATCCGCTAGGCCAAAGCTTCGGACAGCTCGTCGTTAGTGAGTGGGATTCACATGACTAACTCTGGCTGCTATCTCACCTCCTAAATCGTTTTTTCGGCCACCTTGACTATAGAAAAGCAAAGAGCTCGGAGGGGTCGCCGAATGTGCTTCAAAGAGTTGCAATTTGATTCCTGGATCTTTTCCTTCTGTGGGACTAGTGGAGATCACCTCTCTTCTTCTGGGAGGTCAAATGTAGGAACATGTTACTAAACTGTGAGGGATATAGCGGATCTCTTTTGTAGCTTTAAATTCATATTTAGGTTTAGTGGCTGAGTACACTTTCACTAACATTGTATGGTTGTATCTTGTAAATTGGCCTTTGCAACTGAATTTCCTTGAAGAAGTTTGACGTTCACGCTGCATTGATGTCCTTTTGCTTAAATTGTTTTCTTCCTTTCTCTTTGCTTGTGTACTGCATAGTCTTGCGTGGTCAGCTTCAAAGCTGAACTGCATTTTTTCGTGGTGTGCTGCAATACGCTTGTTCTTCTTGTGGGCTGAATTTGTTGTCGTTTCTGAAGATACAACTAAATGAGGCAGGATGGTGGTAAGAAGAAACCTGTTATTACTTTTCATCAACGCCAAAACTTTTCGCGTCTGTATGGGACATAAGCTGTTTAATTGGTTATGCTCAGCTTGTCTTACCATTCTATCCTGAAAAGATGAGGGAAACTCTGATGATTGGGTTACTGGTGAACTGTACTAATGTCCTGACATGTTAATGTCCTGGTGAGTTGCTTCTCCATGTAGTAGCTAGGCAACGAACTTTACTTGTCTCGTGTAACAAATTAATGATCTATCAGGAAAAAGGACCAGTAAAATCCTTATATACCAAAACCTAACCTCTATTTTGCTCTTAAATGGCTTGTGCTTTAGTCAGCCATATGCCGTATTTATCAGTGGAGCTTTTTCCTGGAAGCCAAACTAGAGAAAAAGAGCTTGCTTGCAAGATGAAAAATTCACAATGTCAATCAAAACATCCTCGGAGCCAAAATAGAGAAAAGGAGCTTGTTTACAAGATGAACAATTCACAATGTCAATCAAAACATGGACACCGAAGCAATAAATCTACAGTGTAATAACCGGGAGGAACTTTGCATCAACTTTCAATGAGTTCTTTCAACGAAGACTTTTACCCTAAGGTACTCGTGCTCGTTTTTTCCAGATCCATCAGAAAACAAAAAGTACGAAACCACCATACAGGAGGAATAATGTCATCCATTCACTTTTGTGGTGCGCCGCCGGTTTTGAATGCTCCCAGAATTTTTGTTTTTTAGACTCAACTATGAATTGAAGTCCGAATAAGTTGAATATCCGATTAGGACTTCCGTTATCGCGAGTGGTTGGTCACAAATTCACTAAATTCGGTTGCAATTATGATTGAGAAGATACCCTGCAGAATTTTCCAGACTCTAGTCAAGAAAATGCAAGGTAAGTTTCTACATAATTTGTCTGACGCCGGAGGGATTGGGCGGGAGCAATTCGATGGACTTTTCTACAAGGAAAGAAAAATGACACTAAAAAGAATCAATTTAATTACGGACACACCAGACAACCGCTATTAAAACTCCAACCTGGCAGACAAAATCCTAAAGCAACCGAAGCGAAGCTGACAAAAGCCTGAACAGACACCACTCATCAGATATGGAGGGCAAAGAAACACAGAGAGAGAAGCACTTTGTGCTGGTCCACGGGGCTTGCCATGGAGCTTGGTGCTGGTACAAAGTGGCCACCCTTCTCAAGTCCTCAGGCCACAAGGTCACTGCCCTGGATATGGCCGCTGCAGGGGTCCATCCGAAGCAGCCTCAAGAGCTGAACTCGATTGTGGAATATGTCGAGCCGCTGTTTGAATTCTTTGAGGGTCTTGCACAAGGAGAGAAGGTGACCCTGGTGGGGCATAGCATGGGTGGGGTTGTGATTTCAATGGCAATGGAGAGATTTCCTGAGAAAATTGCAGTTGCTGTGTTTGTAGCTGCAATCATGTATGGTCCTAAGCTCAGTGTTACATCTGCTTATGAGGAGGTAGGTGCTTCTTTCTACTTTGAAGAGTAAATTAAGGGGAAAAAACATGTTTTGGTAGTAGTTTCCATTCTGATCCTGAAGGACTTGTGTATATTATCAACCAGTACACTTCTCATTTAGCCTTTGTTAATCACTCTGTCGACCATATCAGTTTAAATTCAGTGTAAGACTAATGGGTTTGGAATCGGTCAACATACATGGTCTAGATTTTCCAATTGAGGGTCGTGTGATCAATTTGGTAAAAAAATCTATCATGTAGAGGCATATATAATTTATAATCAGGACCAGTGAAACAAACAGAGTATTCCTGAAAGTTCCACTTTTCCGAACATAGAAGAAAATCCATTGCACATCCATCATCGAGAGAGTAACACTTGTTATGGTCATAACCAGCAATTAATTTATTTCATGATCTTCAAGAAGAATATTCTTTCTTTTTGGTATAAGATAATTCAGCAGCTCACTGCAGTTATATGTGTACTGCTTGCGAATACTCAGTATGGTCGCAGAATGGATTCAGCCATGGACACAAAATATGCTTTTGATGATGGTCCTGAAAAGCCTGCAACCAGTATGCTGTTTGGATATAATTTCTTGGCCTCTAAGCTGTATCAACTCTCTCCACCTGAGGTAAATATATTTGCCAATTTTATCGATGAAGAATCTCATAATTTTTTTTTCAACATCAAACAAACTTCCCAAGTGATCAACAAGCTCAGAATCAAGTTCTTATTAGCAGAATCAGTTCTATCTGGCCTAGTAAATATGCATTTATTCACTTCGTTTTATGTAGGATTTGACATTGGCCTCCGTCTTGGTGAGACCTCTCCGTATGTTTCCGGATAAATCCAGATTCAAGGCAGAAGCAACAGTCACAACGGCAAAGTACGGTTCAGTTCGTCGAGTTTACATTGTGTGCGACAAAGATCTGGTGATAAAAGAAGACCTGCAGAGATGGATGATCGAAATCGATCCAACGGACGAAGTGTGTGTGATCCCTAATTCAGATCACATGGTCATGTTCTCCAAACCGCTGGAGTTTTGTTCTACTCTTCAACAGATTGCAGAAAATTATTCCTGAGGATTATTTCAAGGCTTGCTTCTAAAGATTTCTAAGCCGTTTTACAAGTTAAAGCAAAAAGATTAGGTGTCAACTTTTCTCTGATGTGCCAAACCATCTCCGTACTTTCAATTGGTCAATAAAATCCTTATCCTATTTTGGGTACGTTCAATACTGTCACCCCATCGGTTACCAAAATAATCTAACGAACTTAATACTGGTTGGAAAAAACTATTCATGTGGATCACGTCACTGCAGAAATTAATGCGTGTTCCTCTTCTACATCTAGTATTCATTTCAGACGGACAATTTAATCTTTGCTTAATCAGTGGAATCGACATTGCATTCCCTCTTCTTTTAGCAGGTTTAAAAGCATAGTGTATACGTGTCGGTGTCTATAGACCCTATTCATTGGTTCTTGATTTCCCAGTAAACTCTGATACCTCATAGATGTGCTGGGATATCTGTCAACATGAGATCAATTCAAGACACGAGTCGCTCGACAGAAGATCATCTGTTGCCACTGTCTCTTCTTCAAGTTGCATTACCAAACAAAAGCCACAACCTCCCAAGACCTTATCCATGGCGGAACTGCAAACTACGGTTGGCCCATAAGATGCAGACTCACCCTTGTCCCCACAAGCCTCCATTGCGCACCTCTTTTCGTTGTCATTTGATTGCCTTTACTCTCACCTGTCCCAGAAGGGGAGGAAAGCTAACAGTAGAAGTATGAAACTCTCTTTATCGCTGGAAATTTGGTAGACAAAATTAGTCACGCTGCACCAAATGGATCCTTGTACATAACAAATATATGATTTATCAGGAAAAAAGAACGGTAAAATCCCTAAACGTTTAAACTCGATCGCTATTCTGCTCTTGAATGGCAAGTTCTATGAATCGGCACTTGAATCGACTGTATGCCGTATTTATTATTTATCATTGGAGATTTTTCCTCTCAGTGTGGAGGATATCACTCTGAGGCACCAGTGGGTGCCAATTAATTTACGAAACAAGCTCGAAGCCCAAATAGAGAGAAGAGATTGACTACAAGATGAACAATTCATGATGTCAATCAAAACATTGACATTGAAATGTAAATCTACACTGTACTAAACGTGAGGAACTTCACATAAACTTTCACCGAGTTCTTTAAACGATGACTTCATCCTCGAAGGTACTCTTGTTCGTTCTCTCCAGATCGTTCAGAAACTAAAGGAGGAAACCATCAGAAAACAGGAGGGATAAGGTTATCCATCCACTTCACTCTATGCTGCCGGTTTTGAATGAAGAATTTGACAAAATACAATTTACCGGTAATTCTTACATGTATTTACAGTACAAGGTGGCTGATGGTATTAAACCATTAGCTAGAAAATCTATAACACAATAACTATCCAGTCTTTATATGTGGAAAGATAAAATCTTCCATACAACTAAAGATAAAATGAATTTGTCAACTTTAGAAACTTCCACCACACTTGCCAAGGGTATAAGGATTGTTTGACTAGGCTAGATCTGATTGAGAGCAATTTTTGGAATTACCTTGCTATTGAGAGATATTTTCTCCCATAAGCCCTTGTAAGAAAGACGTTCCATCGCGAGTGTTGATCTTGGATTGAAAAATGAAAAAAACAATTGTTGTGCAAGAGGCTTTGTTAGTACATTTGCGAATTTATCATGAGTGGCCACGTAACACACTTGTGACACACCTTTGTTAACCATGTCGTGAACAAAGTGATCATCAATGGCAATGTGTTTCATCTTGGAGTGGATAACGGGATTAGTGCACACATTCATAGCACCAACATTATCGCAGTAAGTACTAGGTGTGGTCGAAGAAGATACTCCAAGTTCATGGAAGAGAGATTGAATTCATGTGAGCTTAGAAGTTATAGCAGTGATTACACAATACTCAGCTTTGGTTGATGAAAGAGCAACATATCATTGATTTCAGAGCACCACAATATATGATTCTTGCCAATATAAACTATGTTGGTAGATATAGACTTACAGTCATCTAGATTGCCCATCCAATTAGTATTAGAGATTGCATGAAGGATGGAGAGAGATTACTTTGCAAGTGCAAGCCAAGATTGATTGATAGTCCCTTTGAGATAATGCAAAACGTGTATAGTAGCACCCTAATATAACTCTGTTGGTGGGTGCATAAACTAAGAGAATTTGTTGATGACAAAAGCAATACTAGGCCTTGTGAATGCAAGATATTGGAGAGCACCAACAATCTTCCTATATTTAGTTGCATCTGTATGAGGTGACCTACAACAAGAGTGAGAGAGCTGTTGAGAACCATTGGGCTGGTAATCTCCTTGGCTCCTAACATCCTAATAGAGTTGCTCCATCAAGAATGTCCATAATATACTTGTGTTGTGTGAGAAAGATATGAAATTTTGTGCTTATCACCTCAACTCTCAAGAAGTAATATAGATTTGCTAAATCCTCGAGTGAAAGTTTACCTCAATAGTCCTCACAACCTTTTGCAAATTTTTTTTTTTATTTCCTATAAGGATCGTATCATCTACCTAAATCAAGAAATAAGTAGTGATGCTGTCATGTCTGTATGAAAGAGCAATGAATTTGATTTGGATTAGATGAATCCAAAGGAGATGATAAAGGAATTGAGTGCTTGATATCACATGTGAAGGGCTTGCTTAAGACCATAAATGGCCTTCTTCAATCGATATATGTGATTAGGATATGATTGATTGATAAAACCCCGTGGTTAATGCATATAGATTTCCATGACATGAGTGCCATGTAAGAAGACATTGTTAATATTCAATTGTAGAAGGGGCCAACCGCGTGATAAGGCCAGATAATGGATGACCCATATTGCGGTAGTTTAACAACTAGAATAAATGTATGATCATAGTCAAGTCTTGGACGTTGGTGGAATCCCTTAGCTACAAGTTGTGCCGAGGTATACTACTAGGGGTGAGCATCGGTCCGTGGTACTCGAGACCCCTTTCTCTTTTCCATTTTCTTCTTCCTCCCTTCTTTATGCCCGCACGTAACATCACTGCAGAAGAAGACTACTATCCATGTTTTGCTTGACTCAAAACATCCAGCTTGCAAGGAAAAAGAAAATAGAGAAGAATCAAAAATGATATTATGATGAGGCTCAAGTGGTGAGGACCAACACCGTGCGGGTTGGAGGGTTAGGGGGTGGCTTCATGTACCATTACTATCCATGTTTTGCTTGACTCAAAACATCCATTGCATTAAATTCCTACCATTTCCGAGACATTAAGGCCTAAGAAATGCATGTTGGTTCAAGTGAAGGAGATAAAAGGATGTTCGGTGGTTGAATGTATCTATTTGGTTTTATAAATGTTATTTTGGGAGTGAGTGATCAACGGATGAGCATGTGGGCATTGTTGGAATTGTGGTGGAGGGATTGAATGAAGGGTCGAGTTCATGGAGCCATAGATGGAGCTTCAATGGCTTATGAAACAGTGGGGGAGGAAAATTTAGTTGAACCTATGTGTTTTAATTGCAAACACGAGCCATTACCAATGACAGTTTTGTTTGCGCCTTGATAATTAAAACACAAAGAGATTTTCCAGATTTGAAGTGACATGACGAGACACTCTTGAGTTAATGGGCCATCCTTGCTCGGCTTGACTAGATAACATTATGCCGTTTGCTGTAATAGGTGAGGAGAAATATCATTTGGCTGGATAACATTACTTGGCTGAGTGGCCTACCCATTTATATAGTTGGCATCAAATCCTTATATTTTGAATGGGCTGTTTACAATCATAATTGTTGCTTCTTTGCCAATGAGGTTGTTGAATTGACTAGTGGGAATTTGAGTCTCAATTCGAAGTGGGGCACTAGTTGGTGTTCCCATGAGGAACTCTGTTGGTAAAATTTGCAGTGATAAGAGTCTATTCACCTTGTCTTTTTTAAGATATTGCTTGAAGTCAACAAGTTTATTGTAGAGTTCCTTGAAGGAAATGGGTGATTCACAAAAATTTCCTTAAATTTGGAGTTGAGCCTATTCTAACATTTATTATTAAATCATCATCACTAGTGAGACAATTAATGATGGCAAGTTAATCAATAGTTCCTTTGACAACTTGAAAATACTAAGCTATTGATTGAGTGTCACGTTTTGTGAGGTTTAGACGCTCTTTGATACTCATTGACTTGCGAACATGTCTTGTTAGCAAGGAGATGCAAAAAGTTTATTCCAGACCTCATGTGCTGTTTTGGCAGAAGCAATGAGAGGCACAATTAAGTTTGGAATAGAAGCTATGATTGCATGAAGCAATAATTGATTGTACCTAAAGAGAATAAAATTGATTGGCATAGTTTTTCCATCAATAGTAATGGTGTTAGACGAACCTAATATGGTTTTGTCTACGTAACCCATTAAATCATAGAGCAAAGAATTAAATTGAGCCTACTGAGAGGGATAATTCATCGATGTTAACTTGAGAGGTAGTTGCACAGTTGAATTAATCGATAAAAGCATGGTGGTGTTATTTGAAGAGGGGCCAATGACTATCATATGAGTGCCGGTGTTTGAAGATTCTTTCCGCCTTTGAAAAGAAATTGAAGTATTGCTTGTGAGCAGTAGGCTTTGATACCATGAAGAATTGGACAAGATATACTTTACTATTATTTTTTCATGTGTATTTAAAGTACAAGGTAGTAAAAAGACATTAGCTAGAAAATTTGTAATACGATAATTTTCCTAAGCTATGGTCTTTATACACGGAAAGACAAAATTCTCTATACAAAGAAAAATAAAATGAATTTGTCAACTTTGAAACTCTCGCTACATTTACCAAGAATACAAGAATTGCTTGATTAGTTTTGACCTGAGAGTAAGTTTTGGACTTTGCTTTCCCGTTAATAATAATAAATACCTTGTCATGTCCATAGTTCTTGTTCTATAGACTCAACTATAAGTGAAAACCTGAGTAAGGGCTATTTGGTAATGTGCCAAACAGTGCCTACATTCTACTTTTTTATTCCTTGAAAAAAAAGAAAAGAACATAAATATGTTTGGTGATGTTTTTGTGAAATAGAATCAACTAAAAAAAATTGCTTCTTTATTCCTAGGAACTATTCTAGAATCAAGTATCTTTTTTTTCCCTCTTTTCCTTGTTCTTCTTCTTCCTTTAGTTGGTTGCCTGTCTTGGCGATGGCTGCCGATTAGCCAAATGAGGGTTGGCAATCTTGGTAGAGTATTATCGACTCGAGCCTCACCAATGGCTGGGCGAGCTCAGCCTCGAGATTGGGCAAGGTCGAGCCTCACCTAGCCATTGTGAGGCTATGGCCGATGAGGCTCCCTCATGGTCGGCAACTTGGCTGGTTATTGGTCATCACCAAGGCCGACGACCAACTAGAGGAAGAAGAAGAAAATGAAAAAAGAGAAAAAAGTAATAAAATCATTAAAAAATGAAAACAAATTTTAAGTTAAAAAAATTGAGGATCGTACCTAATGCATTTCTATTCTGGGAATAAATTTTGTACAGTTACTAAATGCCTTTAAATGCTTATAAACTTGTCCTAAGAATAGAATCAAAAAATATTATTCTGAGCAAGAATTGTTTTAAAAAATGTAATGATTACCAAATATATCTTAAGTTAAATATATGATTAGGACTTCTCTCATCGCAAGGAGCACAATTATTGACTTCCCTAAAAGGAAAATAAAATCACACCGAGAAGGAGTCAAATGACCCACAAGACAACAGTCATTAAACTCCAACCTAACAAACGCAAATCCTAAAGCAACCAAGCGAAGCTCACGAGAGCCCGAACAGACGCATCTCAGCTGGCATGGAGGGCAAAGAAACAGAGAAGCACTTTGTGCTGGTCCACGGGGCTTGCCATGGAGCTTGGTGCTGGTACAAAGTGGCCACCCTCCTCAAGTCCTCAGGCCACAAGGTCACTGCCCTGGATATGGCCGCTTCAGGGGTCCATCCGAAGCAGCCTCGAGAGCTGAACTCGATCGAGGAATATGTTGAGCCGCTGTTCAAATTCTTCGAGAGTCTTCCGCGAGGAGAGAAGGTGATCCTGGTGGGGCACAGCATGGGTGGGATCGTTATTTCGATGGCCATGGAGAGATTTCCTGAGAGAATTGCAGTTGCTGTGTTTGTATCTGCATTCATGTATGGACCTGAGCTCAGCGTTACCTCAGTTTTCGCGGAGGTAGGTGCTTCTTTCTACCTTGAAGAGTGGAGTACGGACAAAAAACATGTTTCGATTGTAGTTTCAATTCCGATCCCGAAATACTTGTGTAAATCAACAAATACGCTTCCCATTTAGTCTCCATTTATCGCTCTGTTGACCATTCCGGTTTAAATTCAGTGTAAGACAAATGGGTTTGGAATATCAGTCGACATACATGATCTAGATTCTCCAATGAAGAGCCGTGTGATCGATTTGGGAAAAAATCTGTCATGGAGAGGCCATTATCAAGTAATCATCAGGACAAGAGAAACGGAGTAATCCTGAAAGGTTCTCTTTTCCAAACATAGAAGAAAATCCATGGCACATCCATCATCTAGAGCGTAACACTTGCTATAATTATATGCAGCAATTAATCCATTTCATGATCTTCATGAAGAACATCCTTTTATTTTTTAGGTATAAGATTGTTCTGCAGCTCACTGCATTGATATCTGTACTGCTTGCGAATTCTCAGTATACTCGCAGATTGGATTCATACATGGACACGGAATATGCTTTTGATGATGGCCCTGAAAAGCCTCCAACCACTTTGCTGTTTGGATACAATTTCATGGCCTCTAAGCTGTATCAACTCTCTCCCACCGAGGTAAGTACGTTCGGTGATTTTATTGAAGATTGTCGTAATTCCTTTTATCAACATCAAACAAAACTTCCCAAATGATTAACGAGCTCAGAATCAATTTCTTTTAATAACAGAATCAGTTCTATCCGACCGAGATTAGATGCATTTATTCACTTCATTTTCTGTAGGATTTGACATTAGCCTCCTACTTGGTGAGACCTGTCCGTTTGTTTTCGGATGAATCCAGACTGAAGGCGGAAGAAACGGTCACAGCGGCAAAGTACGGTTTGGTTCATCGAGTTTACATTGTGTGTGACCAAGACCAGGTGATAAAAGAAGACATGCAGAGATGGATGATCGAATGCAATCCAACGGACGAAGTGTGTGTGATCTCTAATTCAGATCACATGGTCATGTTCTCTAAACCGCTGGAGTTTTGTTCTACTCTTAGACAGATTGCAGAGAATTATTCCTGACTATAACGCAGTTACAGGCATGTGCCCCTGTAGATTTTTAAGCCATTTCGACAAGTTAATGTTTAAAGATCTGGTGTCTAGACTTTTGTCTAATGCACCAACCCACCTCCGTACTTTCAATTGGTTCAATAAAATCATTGTACTATTTTGGTACGTTCAATACTGTCATCCCATCAGTTAATGTAGACGAATTTTGCTAGTTTTCATTTCAGATAGACAATTCAATCCTTGCTTAATCAATGGAATCGACACTGCATTTTCACTTCTATTAGCAAGTTAAAAAGCGTAGCATGTACGTGTTGGGGTCTTCTAACCCTATTCATCGGTTCTTAATTTCCCGGTAAACTCCGATACCTCATACGTGTTGGGGTCTCCATCAACATGAGATCAATCCAAGAATGAGTCACGCGACAGAAGATCATCTGTCGCCACCGTATCGTCTTCAACTTGCAGTCCAAAACAGGAGCCACAACCTCTCAATGTCCATATCCATGGCAGACCCCCAAACTACTACGTATGGTGCATAAGACGCAGACCCACCCTTGTCCCAACAAGCCGCCATTGGAGCCCTCTTTGGTTGACATTTGATCACCTTTACTCTCTCCTGCCCCAAACAGGGTGGAAGGATTGCCAGAGAAGTATGAAACTCTCTCTTTATAGCTGCTAATTTGATAGACATAATCAGTCCCGATGCACTGAATTGTTTGGGTTCGAAGTGATTTTTCCATGTACATAGCCCCTGCCCGGGGCCCGATAAAATTAGACTGAATAGTAATATGGAAAACGGACGGTATCAATTAAATCGGCGGAATGCCCAAAAAAGCTGAAGCTCGATCCAGAGATCATTATGAGTGCCCAAGTCCAAGTTTATAGTAATATTTCCAATTGAACCTATCTTTAATCTATTGAGCAATTATATCATTGGTTAAACATTTTAGGACTCTTCTGTCGCTATTCCCCTGAATGGAGATTCTTTAGTACGTATGGACATCCTCCCGTTTTTATCCCTTTTGGTCAGTGCCCTTTGGCTCGAGCAATAATTGCCATTAATTTTATATCTTCCTGTCTTGAGGCCAAACTTGATATCAAAGATAGTGCCCAAAGAACAACTTTCATATGATCTCCAAGAGTAAGAGCAAAATCAAATCTTTCTAACATGAAGGACAAACAAACACACAGAGAGAGACACCTTGTATTGGTCCATGGGGCTTGCCACGGAGCTTGGTGCTGGTACAGAGTGGCCACCCTCCTCAAGTTCTCAGGTCACAAGGTCACTGCCTTGGACTTGGCCGTCAGGGGTCCATCTGATGCAAGCTTGAGATTTGAATTCGACCGTGGAATACGTGGAGCCTCTCTTCGAATTCCTGGAGGGTCTTCATCAGGATGAGAAGGTGATTTTGGTAGGGCATAGCATGGGAGGGCTTGTCCTGTCAATGGCCATGGACAGATTTCCTGAGAAAGTAGATGTTGCTGTTTTTGCTGCTGCTTTCATGCCTGGTCCTGAGCTCAGTATCCGGTCCATTGTTGAAGAGGCATGCGTGAACCGATTAATGGTCCAACTTCTCCTCCTCCTCCTCATCATCAAAGTGATTCTTCATATGTACATCCATGCATGCGTGATGACAATTGATGAATCACCGCTATTATTTTGACCAAAAAATGGAAAAAGAATTGCTGCTCATAAAGCCAATTAAGGCGATCCTGAATACGAATTGTGAGGGTTTCTCCCAAATTAGCCTTTTCGATTTTAGCATTGTATATGATCTGCTGTTAGCAGAAGTTCTACGTTCTCATTGAGACATGCTTTCAGCAGATGCTGTCCAAAAGTCATCATTCATGGAGAGGTCCCCATCGTTGTGTGAAGATCAACACTTAGATTAAATAATATGATAGGTCGAATGCGATATAATCAATGTGATGTGATAAACCATTGTTTTTGCTTGATTTGGTAAAGACACCGACAAGGGATATTTTTTATGCAATAAGATACGATATCCAAATTTTCAGTTAAGTGGCCGGCCTCTCCTGGTCTCCCCCATTTTAGTTTACTTTGCTTTTGACCAAACCATGTTTGGATTGTTTGACAATTTGCAAAACATTTTGCTGGTGGAAAATTTGTAGCTAAATTACCAAAAGAATCCTAAATTTATCGTATGGATATTAATTCAATTCTAAACTTATTGATGTGATAAATTAAGTTTTAGACTTTTTTATGATTTGTCAATATAGTCATTTTGGCCATTTTTAGCCAAAAATCGTTTACTTTGACATTGGTTGTCTTACGTTGCACCGCGGACATTGACATGAGCAATAATTCTAATTTTTAAATAAAAATTCTGAATCTTTTATTTTTATTTCATTATTTCTTTTTATTTTATTGTGGCTGACAAGGGCTTGCAGGGCCACAATGAAAGAAAAAAAGAAAAGAAAAGAAAAGAAAAGAAAAGAAAATGAATATAAAATTAATTGCTCAAATTAAATTTAAAATAGAGGTCCTCTTAATTTAAAATATGGTCGTACTTCATCTCCTCATAAGATGACAAGAAGCTTAATAATCTTCAACCGAGATGTATTCTCCTTATTCTTTTTCCCCTTTTTTCCAATTTCATTAATGGTTAAAGAAAGGAACTACGCAATGTCGACGGTATCGAAAATGCTTTTGCACGAGATTATTGGACGAATCTTCTGTGATCCATATTTACCCTGCAAATCCAAATGGCATGCTCGCAGATTACCTCCCACCTCCCTTTTCTTCTTCATTTTTTGAAAGTTTTATTACTTAATTGCAATTTTTTAATAAGTTTGAGGATTTAATTACATTTTTTGAAAATTTTAGGACTCATCAACACTTTTGTGATAAGTTTTAGGATTTTTAATACGCTTATCCTACATTTTTTTTTCTAGAATTCTCTGCAAAAGTCACTGACTTGCATCGACACTTAGGAATTGTATAGGTGATGTGAAAAATGTATGTATGACAATGTTGCCTAGATTATGGTTTGCTATAGGTTAAAGTAAGGAATCAAGCATGAATAGAAGTGGCAAAATGAGTTAATCATGCACTTTTTAAGTTGGACTATTCTGCTGAGATGTATATAGTTAAAAAAAAAAATACTTTTATTAAATATGTGAAAATGGTTCCAAAAAGACTATAACCTCATGTAGATGTTGTTGGGTGATTTTGGGTCTCTCTTGACTAAAAGCTAGCTCAAAAGGCAATGTTTTCTCTCATATTTATAAACTAACTACTAATACTTTTTATCAATCAATATGGAATAACCCCATCAAGTGTTAATGACTTTAGGATGAACCGATTTCGATCCATTTTTAACAATACAAAAAGGACGGCATGATTAGATGAAAGTCCGCCTACCGAAGTACATTGGTGGTGGACCGCGCAGCATATGTGCTCACCACTTTTCGTCCACTTAAAGGTTGTGGTTCTTTTTGAGGAGTTCATCTGCGTATCTCCTTATTATAATCTTAAGATAATAAAACATTTTATAGTTATATTTCCTTTGAAATTACAAATACAGTGCAACGTGTTCGCTATTGGTAATCAAATAGAGTAGGCACTAATCATGGTAAATGGTTTTTAAGAATTCAATAGCTTCAATTTGTATGTGATTGGGTTGCTCGAATAGCCAAATATGGTAGTCTAGAACATAAAAATATTATTTGGAATGATGAAAGTAGATTGCAGTTATCGAGAGAGTTGTCAGTGATCACGGTACAAGTAATATACGATATTATATACGTCAAAGTTAAAGTTATGTTTTGATTTTCTCATGATGAGCAATTACAAAATGTCATAGGACTTGACTTTGGCGTCCTACTTGGTGAGGCCATTTCAGTCTGTACCCCGATGAAGCCAAGATGGAGGAGGAAGTAGCAGCAACAAAGGGCAAATACGGTCCGCCGGGTTTACATCCTGTGCGACCACGACCTCATCATGACGGAAAACATGCAGAGATGGATGGTGGAGATGAATCCGCCGGATGAAGTGAAGGTGATCTCGGGCTCAGATCACATGGTCATGCACTCTGATGCTCTTGGAGAGACTGCTGAATGTTATTGCTCTTGAGATTTGTGCCTTGACTTATAATTAACTTACAAGTATTTTGTGCTTTACCCGTGAGAAGTGTCTTTTGGACTTAAGCAGGTCCTTAAAATGCTCAAAGATGACTTGAAGTTGAAGTTAGGGCTAGCTGGAAACAGTACAATTTTAGACTTGAGCAAACCAAAATTACTCCCTCGATATGTGCTATTTTTGTTTTATTTTATTTGATATAAAGTGAGGCAATGATATACTATGCTCATGAAATTTAAGGATCCTCTCTTGAAAAACAAAAGCATCTTATGATGAAATTATTTTGCTTATGAGTTAAAGCAAGCTAAACCCTTTTTTCCCCTCAAATAATCCGGCTTGGTGTTTGGAAAACAAGAGATTTGATCATGGTAAGTTGTAAATAACCGGTGACATAGATGTTCTAATGCAAAGATTCTCCTATATTTAGTGTGATTATAATTAAAACAAATGATCGCTAATCATGCACCTTCTTATGGGATTCAATCTGTTTCATTAACATTGGATTCCAATACGGGTGGTTCGTTCATATAAATTTTGAAAAGTCAGTGATACTTGCCATTATTTCTAGTGTTTGATCGCACATCGAAGTCTAAGCATCCAAGACAAGCATCGAAAGAGATATTAGTTGAAAGTTAAAAAAAGGGAAATTCAACTGTGCTTAAGAACAAGAATCAAGTTAGGTAACCCTTAGACTAATCTATGATCTTAACCTAAAGAATAATAAAAGTAAAAGAGAACCGTAAATATTCCCCAAGCTCATAAAAGCTTCAACATTAAGCAAAGCTAATCAGAGGCCTAAGCTGACTCACTACTGCACATGGAGGACATGGAAACTCAGAGAGAGAAACACTTTGTGCTAATCCACGGGGCTTGCCATGGAGCTTGGTGCTGGTATAGAGTGGTCACCCTCCTCGAGTCCTCTGGCCACAAGGTCACTGCCTTGGACATGGCTGCTTCAGGGGTCCATCCAAAGCAAGCTCGAGAGTTGACTTCGATTGTGGAATATGTCGAGCCTCTCTTCGACTTCTTGGAGGGTCTTCCTCAAGAAGAGAAGGTGATTTTGGTAGGGCACAGCATGGGAGGGCTTGTCCTGTCAATGGCCATGGAGAGATTTCCTGAGAAAGTACATGTTGCTGTTGTTGAAATTTCTACGTGGATATTGATCGAGCAAATCGGATAAAATTAGTCGGAAGAAAGGAAAGGAAATCGGACACCGGATTTACGTGATCTGGTCCGAATATCGGAACCTACGTCCACGGGAAGAGCAGCACGGAATTCCACTATAGAACCAAGCGATACAATGGAGATTACACCAACTCAAGTACTCAAACACTCATTCAGTGGGCATTTTAAACGACTTTCCTTCAAAAAGACACGTAAAGGAAAAACAAAGGTAAGTGAAAATTTTTGCGTAAAAATCGTCATCGGAATTCAATTTCCTTTTAGGCGATAATCATTTTTTTCTGGAAAAGCATAATGCCATGCTTTTTAACAATATCAACAAAATGTGTCAAAAGTTGACAATGAGATTGTTCATCAGGACTGAACAAGAGGATGTCATCAGGACTGAACAAGAGGATGTCATCAATATAAGGGGAAGATGCATCTTATGTTTTCATGAGGTGAGAAGTTCTCTTCTAATAACAGAACATGGTAAAAATCAAACTAAAATGATTCAAACAAATCCATGGCTCTGATACCATAAAGGGTACTGTGATCCAAATTTAAGAGTTTGAGTTACAAACTTGTGACAAGTATGTTATCCCACACACGGCCCTCTCGGCCTTAATAGGGACTGTCTGTTAGTCACACCTAATAACTCACAGTGTTTAGTCTCTCACAATTCTCAATGAAATTCTCACTCAAGAAATTAAACAAATTCTACTAATAAAAATTAACAAGAATTTAACTGGTTAAAATACTCAGATGTAATTACAACAACCAAATCCTCGTAAGAAGAACTCTCTCTTCTCCTGGTGCTCAGAGGTACTCTCCCGGTGCGCAAAGCCACACCTTCTCCTTCACTCCTTCTCTGCCTTTTATGAAGACAAATGGCGCCCATCTTCACGCGTCTCCATGCAATTAATGATGTTGGGCGTGCATCGCCATCATCCACCGAAGGAACAAACTTCTGTCTTCCCTCTTTTCTTTATTTAATAGCAAAAAGAAGACAAACGAAGCCGCAACTTCGGCGCCTATCTTCTTCAGAAGTCACGCCTCCCCCTAAATTTACGTGCATGCATTAATGAAGGGAAAGAAAAATTGGCAATGTACCCTCTCTCTCTTCTTTTATGTGGTCTTCATGCACGTTCACGTTCCTTTAGCAAAGCAAGAAGGAACCATTAATTTAATACAAAGTGGGCCACTTTCCATTTTCCTCCATTCATTCTCAAGTCCAAAAGTCCAACCTGCATAAATGAGTAGAAAACAACAGAAGAGACCACATGTATAACCTCTTCACGCTTGCGGCTCATATATTAAATCCACATGCAATCTTCTTCTTCTGACAATTTTCGGATATGCTAATATTTGATTCACGCGTGATCGAGTTCACATATTCTCGTCAGTTTGATTTTATTCAACAAGGCTCAAATTCGAGACATAATTTTAACAGCTGTTTTTGCTGTTCCTATCATGCCGGGTCCCGAGCTCAGTTTTCACTTCATCCGTGAAGAGGTATGTGTGACTCTCTCTCTCTCTCTCTCTCTCTCTGTCTAAGCAAGTCTATTTCTTCTGTGTACCATCCTATAAGACTTGTGAATGCAGACTTGCTCTAGAGCTAGCTGGCGGTGCTGGAAAAGCTCTTGACAATTTCCTATAACTGAAAAGAAGGCCCCTGGAAATACCAACACAAGGGCAAGAACATGTCCAGTTCATGAATCGTCACACATACTTGGTTTATTTTTTATTTTTTTAGTGTGATTGGATTTTCAGCGTCAAACAGATTGTTTTCAACGTTAATTTTCTCTAATGCAAATCCAGTCCGAAAAATTATTATAAGAACCTGGTGTATGTGCCTCAAATCCAAGTGAAACATCGAGTCCACAGGGTTTCACGCGAAAAGGTCTCATGGTGACATTCTCGAGCTAATCTTGTCCGAATTCTGTTAGCTATTTGCCACCACCTACCGAGTGTTTATTTGAACGAGGAAGAAGGTGCACGATGCCCCGAAATGGAGCTATTAAAAGAGTTAAAAGACAATAGAGGAATCGTCTTAATTGCATCATCGCTTAAAAAAACAAAGATTGAATGATGAGTGAGCAATATTATTAAGATTATCATATAATTTTCCCTCCCAACCAACCACGTTCATCCTAATAAAAATTTAATGAATGGGCTTACAATTGTGCAAGCATTATTGGTCCCTTCAGCTTGAGGTTCATGCGAAACCTTAAGTAATAACATAATCGGTTATAAAATGTATCAAACACATACTTAGCTGTCATTTCGACGGGTTCTTGTCATTCTTGATGTAATAACACAACCGGTTATAAGATGACCATAAGCTTATTGAGACTTCAACGGCTGCAATGTATTCTTCTTATTTTATTCTATTTTTCCCTTTTGCCATTTTCCCTATGAGTGAAGAAAGGCCAATGCAATGTAGACGCTGCTCGATGTGCCTTTAGAATGCATCAACTGTTCTTTTCTATTTTCGACATGGATTGATTGTAGATGCTTCTGCAAGACATTAGTGGACGACTCTTTTGATTATCATAGCCCTTTGCAAATCCATGCAGCGTGGTCACAGATCGAAATTCAGCGTGGGCTCGGCATACGCATTTGATGATGGCCCTGCGCGACCTCCCACCGCCCTGTTCTTCGGAGGTGATTTACTCTCTTCCAAGTTGTATCAACTGTCTCCTCCTGAGGTTGGTGGCCAGACCTTCTTTCGTTTCTCGTTTCTTCTTTTTCTGTTACTGAGTTTCTCTACAGAAGTTACTGGGTTGCACCGTCACTTAGCAAATGTGTAGGCGACATGAAATATGTACGTACAACGATGTCGCCTAGGTTGTGGTTTGCTCTAGGGTCGAGGTAACGAATCGGACATGAATGGAGGTGGCAAAATGGGTCGATCATGTACTCTCTAACTCGAAGGCGTTGGGCCAATTTGTATGCTGATAAAAGAATCTATATTAACTAGGTTGAAATGGGTGTGAGAACATGAAAGACTAATCTCATGTGGTTGCTAAATGGGTTTAGAATAAACCCAGTTTCGAACCACTTTTAACAATGCTAAAGGATGACGTGACTGTATAAAAGTCCGCCTCCACAGACTGCAATGCGTCGAATATAAGTAATAAAAAAAGAAGGCCCTAATCTCTGTACTTAGCTTTTACGAATTCAATTGCTTAAATTAGGGCAGAGAGATAGGTTATGAATTCTAGATTTACTTAGGCATATGTCGGCCTTAATTTAGTATGTAATGGGATCGTTTGGATCCCCAAATTTGGTCATCTAAAACATAAATGCATGTTCTTAAAGTAATCATCAGTGACCGCGGTAAAAACGATGATTGATAGTATTTTTTTTTTAATCATAATCAAATTATGTATTTTGATTCGCTCATGATTAATAAAAATGCGATTGTCGTAGGATTTGACTTTGGCGTCCTACTTGATGAGGCCATCTCGTTTGTACCCCGATCAAGCCAAGATGAAGGAGGAAGTAGCAGTCACAAGGGGCAAATACGGCGCCGTCCGTCGGGCCTACATCGTGTGCGACCAAGACCTCATCCTAACGGAAGACTTGCAGAGGTGGATGGTGGGGATGAACCCGCCGGATGAGGTGAAGGTGATCTCCGGCTCAGATCATATGGTCATGTTCTCTAAGCCACACGAGCTTTGTCTTGCTTTTGGAGAGATTGCTGAATGCTATTGCTCTTGAGCAAGGCTCTGGTTTATGACCTTAGTTCTCAATATTGCAAGAATCTGGTATAGTTCTAAGAGACCGTAAAATAGCTTGTAGGAAATTACTCGACATTATTGCAATTGAGCACATGACCATTTGTCATTTGAGCAAGACCACGGAAAGGAATTCCTACTTTGACAAAATAGAGAATCTATCGGCTCTTGGAGCCCCCGAATATTATTACTACTTAAGTAAGTTTCGTCACGCAACAACCTATTCTACTAAGGATAGGTCCAAAACGAGACCAAAATCTGAGAAAGCGTAGCGTGGATACTTGAGATATTGATTAGTAGAAATATAGCGTAAGTATCAAAACTTGGTATAAAAAAGATACTTAAATGTTAAAAGTTCCAAAATGTATACTTAAGTATTACTTTTGAAAATTAGAATATTTAAATGGTAAAAGTAGTCGGAAATTTGACGTGGCTAATTTTTAATAATAAAAGTTGTCTATGTGGTTTGTCAAAAAGCTTACTCAACAATGAAGAGCTAAAATGACGTTGTTTTATCCCGAATTTGATTTTTATTATAAATATTAATTAAATTAAAACTAAATTAAAAAAAGGGAGATGCCATGTCCAACAACATTGCACAGCCCTTGTTGCCTCCACCCCACCATCGTCGAAAGGGCTGGTGATAGTGGGGTGAGGGTTAGTCGGGGTAGTCAGGCCTTAGCCAGTGGTCAAGGGTTTGCAGGCCTTGCCCTAGCCAACGGTGGCCCTATCTAGATTTGGGGAGGGCTGCATCCCTAACCTCAAATTTGAGTTAGGGCCTGTAGGCCCGCGTAGGTAATTGTCAAGGTCATTGGCCATTAACCAAGGCTTAGCAACCCCAATTGACCCTCGCCTTACTATTGCCAATCCTTTCCAGTGATGATGGGTTGGCAGATGCAACGAGGACTTTGTAGCCCTTGCCAAATGTTGCCTCTTTTTTTTAATTTCTAATTTAATTTAATTAATATTTATATTAAAAATCAAATTATGGGCAAAATGACATTGTTTTGGGCTTATCTAGCCACGTTAGCGCAAAAAACAATGTCGTTTTGAGCTTTATCTCGTTAGAAAAATGCCATGTTAGCAGTTTGACTAAAATTCTTGCAATTGGCACTTATGTATTCCATTCTTCTCTAATTTTGGCACGTAAGTATATTTTTTGAAACTTTTAGCACTTGAGTGTTCTCCTATACCAAGTTTTGGCCCTTGCAGTCTCTAGCACTTGATATTGATCATAGAAAAAGAGGTCTTCAACGATTTTGAATGACTTCATTGTGGCGATTGTTTTGAATCAAAGTTTCTACGGAAAACGTTTTCCTTATTTTCTAGAGTTTGGTTTGCTTAGGAAAATGAGTCAATGGAAAATGTTTTCCTACCAAAGCTTAAATCCAGGAAAATAATTTTCTCTTTAAAAAATCAAAAATCTTTTTTCAAAATATGACTAAGGATAGGTCCAAAATGAGATCTATATTTGAGAAAGCGTCACGTGGATACTCAAGATATCTAATATTGATTATAGGAAAAGAGGTCTTTGATGATTTTTAATGACTTCATCGTGGTGATGGTTTTGAATCTTAGGGTGCGTTTGTTTCAACGAAAGTAATTTCCCGGAAAGTGTTTTCCGGACTTTCCACTGTTTGTTTTTCCAAAAACGATTTGGTCATTAGAAAATACTTTCCAGTCAACTGAAATATTATGTTTTATTTTAGGAAAATGAATTCCTGTGCGTGGGAAGGGGAAAACACTTTCCCACTTTAGGTCATTCCTTTTTATCATGTCATTTCTATCCAAAATCGCTATGTTTTTTCCCCAGAGAAAAGCCGCTCGACCTTCAACAATGAAGCTCTGTTTTTTCCTAGAGAAAAGCCACTCTTCTTCAGTGATCTTCATCGATGAAGGTCGAGCTCGTCTTCTTCTTTGTCGAAGGTCAGCGAAGGTCGAGCTCATCTTCTTTGTCAGTGAAGGTCCCGCTCTTCTTCAACGATGCTCAATACAACGCAACTTGAGGTTCTCTCCTCTCCGATTTTGTCATTGATTTGCCCAAATTTTTCAGATCGAGATGAGTCGAGTTGATCGTTGCTTCCTAATCATTCTAATATTGAGCTTTTTGCTCGATTTCGTTGTTGAAGATCCTGTGATGATGCTCAACACAACACAACTCTAGGTTCTCTCTCCTCTCTGATTTTGTCGTTGATTTGCCCAAAATTTTCAGATTGAAATTAGTCAAGATGATCGCTGCTTCCTAACCTAATGAGTATTCTGATCTTGAGCCTTTTGCTCAATTTTCGTTGTTGAAGGTCTTGCAAGCTTGATTTCATTGTTGAAGATCCTGTTACGACGCTCAACAAAACACAACTCCAGGTTCTCTCTCCTCTTTGATTTTGATTTTGTTGCTGATTTGCTTAAAATTTTTAGATTGAGATGAGTTAAGTTGATTGTTGCTTCCTGAATGATGAGTATTTCAATCTCACTGACCCTCTTGTTGTGGAAGCCACCAAAGCTTTGTGCTTCCATCATAGGCAAACCAGAAAATGCATGCTCTCTCTACTTTACAACATGCTTTTATGTGTGTCGTGAAAATAGAGTTCATTGTCTATAAGATCTATTGCATGAACTTGTCATCTATTACTTAACAAAAATGAAGGATTGCTCATATTTTTGGTGTAACTGTTGACAGGGGTGTTAAGAAGGTACTGGTAAATAATTGGACGACTATACAAGTGTAGCAAAAAGTATAGAAAAGTAAAAACTCAGTTTGAAAGAATGATGAACCAAGTCCAGATATAAAAATTTATAGGGGTTAAAAGAAAGAGTTCAAGAAAATGTGAAGAAGTATTTTATTCTCACTCTTTTTAAATTTTTTGAATGGTTGATTTCCATCTGTTGCAGAATTTATGATTTGGGGAAATATGCTTAATTTCTTCAAAGCCTAACAGATTTGTTAGCAATTTTTTCAAGTGCAAATTGTGGAAAGTGACTACCCCGATATTATTATCAATATTGTTTTTTGTTGTTTTGTCAATGTGCTATTCATGAAAAACCTGAGTGTTGTGGAAGGGATACCAAAGCAAATCTCGTGTCAAGGATACTGAGGTTTAAACTAGAGAATGATAACTTTTGCCTATGATAAAGTCCAAGTCATTTTTCTGTAGCATGTTGCTGATGAGAACTTTAATTTTGAGTATCTATGCCATATGATAGTGTTGCATTGAGTCTAGTTCTTCTAATCATTCCTTTATTTTGTTTGAATGTTTGCTATTAGGTTTACCTTTCAGAAAATTCTTATTATTGCTTTAGATGGAAAATATGATGTTAATGGAGTAATAATGGGTGCAGCTGCGTCTGTAATGGCAATTGGTATGCTAGTAATGGAGGATGAAACATCTAGTAGTCAGATACCTAGAGAGCCATGATGGGGGAGAGATTTTGAGAGAGAGCTATTCATGAATCGCATTTTTCATTCAGGAGATACTAATTGTGTCAATCAAATACGTATGAGACCACAAGTTTTCTTTGAATGGTGTAGAATTCTTGGGTCAAATAATTTGTTGCATGAAACTGTAAATGTGTCGATCAAAGAGCAATTGCTAGTCTTTTGCCATATTTTAGGGCATAATGTGCGGTTGAGAGTGATTGGGTCAAGGTTCAATAGGTCTATTGAGACCATTCATCGATACTTTAGAGTTGTCTTGCAAGCAATTCTAAAATTATACAAGCATGTTATAAGACCACCGGATGGCATTACACCATTGACAATATCCAAGAATAGAAGATTTTACCCCTACTTTAAGGTATGTAATATGATAACTATCATGAACTTCATTTTCATAGTATGTTGTTACCTTTACTTAATTACTTAAGTACATTAGGATTGTGTTGGAGCTCTTGATGGAACCCATATTCGTGCATTGGATTCCCCCAGAAATTCAAGGAAAATTTTGTGGTCGAAAAGAGAAAACAACACAAAATGTTCTTGCGGCCGTTACTTCTAATTTAAAATTTGTTTATGTGTTGGCCGGTTGGGAAGGCACGGCACATGACTCTCGTATTCTTACAAATGCACTTTCAAGGCCTCAAGGAATGAAAATTCCTGAAGGTATAGACTATTTCATACTTTATATAAAATTCATACTTTGCTTTCCTCAAACTTCAAACTTTACATAAAATTGATAGGTAAATACTACCTTGCTGATGCTGGCTATGGCACCTAACTGGGAATTATTTCTCTGTACTGTGGAGTTCGACATCACAGGAAGGAGTTTAGTGATCGTTCACCTGAGAACAAGAAAGAGTTGTTCAATCATCGCCATTCATCTTTACGGTCTGCGGTAGAAAGGGCATTCGGGGTTCTAAAGAGGCGTTTTTGTGTATTGGATGCTGAACCATTTTGGTCTTTTGATACTCAAGTTGATGTGGTCTTAGCATGTTGCATTTTACATAACTTCATTACGGGAGTTGACCCTAATGATCCTTTTATACAAGAACTGAAGACATCAACAAACACAAAGAGAGGAGAGGGAGGAAAATAGAGAGTGGGCAACAAAAAAGATGATATTGCACGTGTAATGTGGGATGACTATTGTAGGCATAGAAAGAATGTTTAGCATTTATATCTTCTTAGAAGTGGTCTGATGTTTTTAGCGTGACATAAAATATACATTACTACTTTGTGATTGGAGTTCTTTGTAAACTTGAACTTCATTTACTTCTCTATGGCATTGTGATGTTTCCCTAGTCTCATTAATAAAATGACGTCTATTTTTGCTTTATTCTTCATTTGTCACAATTTCTTGTGTGGGATATATCTAATAATGTAGCAATGGGCATGACTAGAGAAGGGAAGACCAAACGTTTTAGATGGTCAGCACCAATGGAACGTATGCTTTTGGAGATACTAGTTGATGAGGCTTTAAAGGGGAACAAACCTTCAGCCACCTTTAAACCATCTTCCTTTGTTCGAGTTGCTCAAGCTATAAATGAGAAATTTGAGACTAAATGTGAGTTGGATCATGTGGACAATCATCTTAGAACTGTTAAAAGCGATTGGGCTACCATTCAAAAATTGCAGGTCAAGAGTGGTTTCAATGGGACCATAACTTGAAGATGATCGCGGTTGTTCACAAGGAAGTTTATGATGAAGAAGTAACAGTAATATGCCTTTTAGATTTCAATATAACTTATACTCATGGCATTTGTTATCCAAAAATTGCTAGCTAAGTTTACGTACCATGATATGCTATAGTTTATTATATTGGGCAAACTAGAAATTCATTGATTCATGAGGTTTATTTTGTAGCATGTTGAGATATGTAGGAATTGGAGGCTGTTATAGTTTTGTTTGCTTATGCATCTTATGCTTTTACATATAAAAAATTGAGACATAAATAGATGATGAGCAAATTGTGAGTGTTACTATAATCATAATCTACCTATTCATATACTTATATTTTTGTGATTTTTTGTAGGCACATCCTACCCATGAGAAGTACTTGAACAAGAAGATCGAGATGTATGATCAACTTGCTTTGGTCGCTGGAAAAGACATGGCCACAGGATGTTTTGTAAAACAATTTGGAGACATTGACTTGCCTTCTTTTGTGGATATGGACTTCTCAACTGAATTAGATGATAATTTTGACAATGCTATGAAAAGAATAGAAGATCCTTCAAGATTTAATAGAAAGCGAAGTCGTGCCACTACTAAGGATGATAAGTTTGCAATGCTCTCATAGCAAATTAGAGAGGTTGCTAATGCAATGAAAAAGTTGAGTCAAAATCATTTGGATATTGCTGAGCTCTACAAAGAAGTGATAGGTGTTGAAGGTTTTGATGAAGCTACCCTTGCATATGCCTTTGATTATCTAGTGGACAAGGAGAGAGTGGCAAAAGCATTCATTGTCAACAATGCTAAGCTAAAGAAGTTATGGCTTGAAGATTTCTTAAATGGAAGAGGAAGTGGTTATTGACAAGTATCGAACTTGGAGCGTTTGTTCTTGATACTGTCTGAACATTAGACTTTGAATGTTTGTTTTTGATACATTATAACCATTAGACTTGTTCTTTGATTACTTGTAATAGTTTCCTAAATGTACTGTTGAGTACTGCACGAAGGAACATATTCACTTGAGTAAACTCATGTACTATCTAAGCTGTGACTGAGTTTTTCCCTTTGCAAATAGAAAGTTGACTTCTGGCTTTGTTGTATAAACCAAATCAGTACCAAGTTCCCTTCACTCCTTTCACCGGTGTAAATAATCATGGTTAGATGATGTTTGGTTGTGCATAACTTCTAGATGAGTCCGAATCATCCTTTGCTTGGCTCTTTAGGATGTGGCTCTTTGCAATGAATGATAGACCCCCTGTTTCTATAACTATTGACCAAAATAGAGCCATATAGGCTGTAGTGGCTCAAGTCTTTCCACAAACTTGCCATTGTATCTGCAAGTGGCACATCTTAAAGGAGGGCCAGGAAAGATTAGCTCATGTCTACCTTGCTCATCCTTCTTTTTACAGGGATTTGTACAGTTGCATTAACTTCTCTGAAACTATTGAGGATTTTGAAGCATCTTGGGTCACTCTTCTTGATAGATGTGGTCTCCAAAAAAATGAGTGGCTTAAAGCAGTATACAACGCTAGGAAGCAGCGGGCTTTGGTTTATTTTTGTGGCACTTTCTTTGCTACAATCTCATTAAACCAAGGGGTACGCTCATTCTTTGATGGATATGTGAACCAACAAACAATAGTCCCTTTGTTCATTAAGCAGTATGAAAGGGCTTTGGAAAATTCATTAGAGAAGGAAATATAAGCAGATTATGATACCCTGGGCACCACACCAGTCCTGAAAACTCCATCACCTATGGAACAACAGGCAGCAAATCTTTATTCAAAGAAATTTTTTTCTAAGTTCCAGGAGGAACTAGTTGAAACTTTCGTGTATACTACAAATAAGATTGAGGATGATGGAGTAATTAGTAAATATAGGGTTGCTAAATATGAACATGACGACAAAGCATTTATAGTTACTTTGAATGTGTCTGAGATTAAAGCAAGCTGCGGCTATCAAACATTTGAGTGCTCAGGAATATTCTGCAGACATATATTGACTGTCTTCACTGTGACAAATATACTCACCCTTCCTTCTCTTTATATATTAAAGCGATGGACCAGGAATGCGAAATCTCTATTGGGATTTGAGGAACAAAATTCTAATCCACATGGTATTGAAACTCTTACATCTCGCTTCAACAGTCTATGTCGGGAAGCCATCCAATATGCTGAGGAAGGAGCAATTGCCGTGGAAACATATAATGTTGCAATGAATGCTCTAAAAGAGGGTGTTAGAAAGTGAGAGGCAAACTAGTGTAAATTGTTAGTTCAAAGGTTATTCAATCATTTTCCAAATGCCATCCAAATGATTGAAAACATTTTCAATCACATATCACAAAACACAAAAAACTATGAAAATGATTTTCTGGAAAACATTTTCCAGAAATGTATAATTTTCGCGAAACAAACGCACCCTTAAGCTCCTTTTGTTTCACAAAAAACGCTTTTCTTATTTTCCAAAGTTTGGTTTACTTAGGAAAATGAGCCAATTTAAAATATTTTTTTGTTGATGGAAATTGTTTTCTTACCAAAGCTTATATTTAGGAAAAATGTTTTCTGATTTTTATAATTAGGTATTAGCACTTGGATCAGAAACTCTGTGCTTAAGGATGTGAATCTCAACTCTCATTCTCTGGTCCTTGGCAATAAGGCTGGGCTAGGTCCCCAACCCCTAGGCTCAAGACCATTGAGGATGGGCCCAAGCCCATCTAAGTAGAGCTCCAAAACCTATGCATTCGGGCTCTAGTCTATCAAGGCTGAGCCTAGGACACTGGTGGTAGGGACACTAGGCTTGGAAATTGTTGACATAGACGTTAGCCATATTACATGGCATGATTGGCTCTAACATGGAAAATTATTTTTTTTTTTGAATTTTTCATAATTTTTTATTTTATTTATATTTTACTTCTTTTTTTTTTTTTTTTTTTCCTTTGCCCATTGCTAGGCCTTGATAACGGCAAGCGATCGACCACAATAGAGGGCTACTGAGGCTTGAGCTTGCCCCGAGGATTTTTTTTATCTAAAACGGGCACTTTCTCTAAGTAGTTGGATTTACTCATTTTAATCTCTTACGACAAATTCCAATTGCTAGGCTACAAATCTTTAATTTTGAACCTAAAAAACCTCTCTCCAATTGTCACTCGACCTTCTGGCGTCATCTCGCCTTTGTTGAGCAATGAGCACAATGATTAACCTTTCTTGAGCCACCTCCAACTACTTACCTTCATATACTCTCCCTCCTCTTTTGGTTCATCCCCTCCCTCCCCTTGCCCCTCTACTTCACCAATCTTTACCTATCTATCCACTATAGAATCTGAGCTTGATGACCACGTTGCTCCTTTGTATCATAGAGCTCGATGCCGCCTCTAGCTATGTGCATAAGGTCCATTGACGGCACATGACCTTACAGCTCAAGCCTTAAACCACGCATGCCTATTGCCACAAGTCAAATGAGTGGTCACTGTCGCCATCCAATTTAGTCAAGGGATAATTATTGAGATGCGGAATCCTGAAGTGCCAAAACTTGGCATGGGGAGACACTTAAATGTCAAATGTTACAAAATGTATATTTAAGTGCCAAAATCGGAGCAAAATTTATTAGTTAAGTGCCAATGGTGAGAAAATCTAGCCAAAATGTGGACATGTCACTTTTTCGACGAGCTGAGGTTAAAATTGTATTGTTTTGGGTGTTGACATAGCCAGATTAGCCCAAAATGACGCTTTTTTAGCCTTAATTTGATTTTTATATAAATATTAATTAAATAATACTAAAAGCTTAAAAAAAAAAGTGAAGTAGCAGCACAACACAAGCAGGGCTCCCTCGCTTGTGGTTGCTGTGTTATCGCCATTGGAATGGTGGTGAGAGCCACAAGGGTCGTTGGTGCCTAGGTGAGGGCTAGCACACATGGAGAGGGCGGCAACTCTCTCTTAAATTTGGGCGAGGGTCGCTGGCCTTTGTATAGGTGTTGATGGCCCTTGCCCAGCATCGTTGACCTTGCCTCAAGTCCAGAGGTGCTAGGGAGGGCCAAAAAAAGGGTGACAACCTTCTCCCAGATCTAAATGAGGGTTATTCACCTTTGCATCGGCCTGGGTGAGGGTCGCCGGCCTTCGCCCAACATCGCCACACTTGAGGCGAGGTTCGGCAATCCTCACCCAAATTTGGGAGAGGGTTGTTGTCCTCTCTTGGCATTTGGCAAGGGTTGAGGCCCTCGCCTTTGGTTGGTGAGGATTACAGGCCTCTTCTAGGTGCCAATGACCCTCACCATCCATTGCTACTGCCCTATCAACAATGAGACAGTGGCCACAGGCGGGGGAGCCTTAGCTAGTGGGACCCCCTCCTACCCATGCTGTTTTTTTTCCCTTCTTTTTTAATATTATTTAATTAATATTTATATTATAAATTAAACTTAGGGTCAAAATGGCGTTGTTTTTGTGAGGGGAAGCTGAGGTGGATCTCTGGCGAGTTATGTAGGCAATAGAAATTATTAAAAAATTGCCACGTTGAATTTTTGGTGACTTTCACCAGAGTTGGTACTTAAGAGATTTAATTTTAAAAAAAATGACACTTAAGTGTACATTTCGTAACTTTTGGCACTTAAATATCTCCCTATATAAAGTTTTGGCACTTGGGTTGCTCTTTAACCAAAAATTATCAAAAAAGTCTTAATTTATTTAATTTTTGTCAATTTAGTGATAAACCTTTTGATTGTACCTATTGAGCCATAAATCCTTTTACGTTTTATCAATTGAGTCCATTTAATCAATTTTGGCTAAAAATCATTGGCAGGATGTTGGTCGTCCTAAATGGTATAGTTGAAGCTAATGTGGAGATTTTTTTTAAATTTTAATTATTTTTTTGAATTTTTTTCTTTTTTCTTTCCTTTATTGTTAAGGGTTTGTGACTCCATTGGTCGAGGCTTGGTGACCCCCGCTAGCCGTGAGTTGCCGCAGTTGGTAAGGACTAGACCCATAAAATGGGTGAGTCGAGGGTTGGGTTGAAAATAACCCGACCCATATTGACCCATTTAACTTGTTTTGACTCATATTAATGCAATGTAAATCTAGTGACCCATACTCGACCCGACCCGTATTGCTAAAAGTGATTATTATTGTAGAAAACCTAGGCCCACTCTAAGCTCTATGCTAAATGAATAAAACTTCAAATCAAATTAAAAAAAAATTAAAAATAGTAAATAAAAATTTAAAAATTTAAAAAACCTATAAATTGATTTCAAAGAATGCGAGGTAGAGGCAAGGTGGTGGGGGGAGGAGATGGGGTGGAGGCAAGCGGTGGAGTGTCGCAGTCACTGACTCATTAGTAGGTCATTATCACTCACTAAGCTTGAGGATGATTCAAAGAAGAAAAACACACGTTTTACAGTTAGTTTAAAAATGGGTAAAAAATGACTTATATATTCTACAATTGGGTCGAAAATGAGTCACACATTCTGACCCATTAAGATAGAACATGACTCACAAAATGGGTTCATGACCCATCTATACTCCCCTAGTGAGGACTCATAGCTCTCACCCAATGGTTAGTGGGGGCTCGCGGCCCTTGTTGGCCACGTGTGAGGGTAGTGTGCCCTCATTGGCCACTGGGGGAGAGCTCACGACCCTCGCTTAGAGTCATGATGGTCTCTCCTAGATGTGAGCGAGGGCCTAGCCATCCTTGCCTACCACAGAAAAGAATAAAGAAGGAAAAATTAAAAAAGGAATGAGAATTCAAAACATAATTAAAATATTATTAAAAAGTGTTAACGTTAGCCTGGGTGTACTACGTGGGATGGCTAGCATTTAAGTTGATGAGTTCCAATCAAAATTGATAGACTCAATTGGTAAAATATAGAATGTTTTTTGTTTGTTTCCTTTCTCCAAGTCAGCAAGCCCACAATTTCCTTTGTAGTCTACTTTCCACGGTGAAGGTCCAACAAACACTTTTGGACTAAAGCATGAATATAAGAAGTCGACTCCAATTCGTAAAATCAAAGTGACCTCATTGGCTTCCTCGATTTTGTACATCCACAAAAAAATTCAACTTTTGAATGATCCATCAATAGACGAAAATCTATTATTTTTGTCAATTCAGTTCTAAACCTTTTAATTGTGTCAATAGAGTTATAAACTATTTCACATTTTACCAAGTGAGTTCATTTGATAAATTTTGGCTGAAAATCACAGATGTAGATATCATCCATTTTATGTCATTTTACGTGATAAGGTTGGTGTTAATGTAAATAATTTTTGATGATATTTTATTATATTTTTCAATTTTTTATTAATTTATTAATTTTACTTTTTTTCCTTTCTTCTCTTTTCCTTCTTAAATTTTTCCTTGTTGACACCTAAATTTTGGTGATTTTTTTAGTATTTATTAATTGCATTGAAAAATTAGAGATTAAATTCTAATCCCTTAACAAAAAATTTCTTTCATTAAAATTGCATCGCATATAGATAATAGGAGCACTTGCATCACTAATTTAAAAATTTATAAAAAATTAATTAATTAAAAAAATTGAATTTTTTCAAAAAAAAAAGAATTTGAAAAAAAAAACATTGTGGGTTCGGGCCAAGGCTGGGCCTGCCCGGCCCCTTTCTTTTCTTCTTCTTCCCTCCCGCACGGGCTGGGTACATTCTTCTTCTTTCCTTTTTTCTTCCTCAGCCCGGCTCGGTCAACCTTTTTCTTCTGCCTTTCTTCCTCCACGCGAGCAGCAGAGCAGAGGCAGAAAAAGATGATGTTGAGGTTGACAAGTCAGAGCAGAAAGGGGAGAGCTGAAAGAGGAAGCAGCGAGCGGCAGGGCAGAAAAAGGAGGAATAGCAAAGACAGCAAAAGGGGATGAGGAGGCTGGTTTTCTAGCTCAGCCAGGAGCAGAGAAAAGGGAGGAGGTCATGCGCCAGAACCTCACTGGCTCTTCACACAATGCACTTGACCCTGGCTAGCTTGCTGCAAAGTTTCGAAATCAACACGGTCTCGGACGAACCGGTGGACATGACCGAGAGCCCTAGCTTGACGAATTTGAAGGCCAGCCCACTTGAAGTTTTACTCGTTCCACACCTTGATCAGAAGGTTTATGAAATAGACGAGTAAGAGAATTTGTAGTCTTTTCACTATAGTAAGTACTTCATTCTGTAAGGAGAGCCACAAGCTCCGTTTTCTCTTGCAAATCAGATTTGAATGTAAATGTTCCCACCTAAGTGGCTACCGAGGACCGCAATTTGGAACAAAACAAAGACTTTCAATTTTAGTACACTAGAATCCCTTTACTTACATAATCATTTTTTGTGAAATTGTTAGTTTCCAACTTTTCGTCACATTTATGAATTGTTACAATATTGGTGTTGGAGCATATTTCGGGAAAAACAATCAAAGCATCTCTTTTCAGCATGTAATAGATTTACTTATTTGTTTTTCATAGTTATGGACTAGGAAGAGAAAAATTAGATGCCTTCAGGGCAATCCAGCTTTTAGTTTTTTTGGGTTGAAAGTCGGAGATAGTGTTAAAGCAATCTTTGGAAAAATAATGCTATAATTTTGTCAAAACTCAAGAATATCACATAATTCATTCTTAATTAGCAAGATGCATGTCCAATACACAAGTGCAAGGCTTTCTTCCTTTTTTAATAAAAGTTGGTCGTTAATCTATATTGCATTTTTTTGTTTCTTCTTTTTAATTTTTAGTCGGATACATCATATATTGATTGGTATTGTTGCTTTACAAAGTTCATCAAAAATTTTCTATTTTCTGTTCAACGAGTCCAAACAGCTATTTATCTGATTTTTTTTTTGTCATATCAACAATATGATGTCCTGTTAATTAGCATTACCAAATGTAACTTAGTGTATTAGATACTTTTTATTTATCTTATCTTTTGTTGACACTTAAATTTTGGCGATTTTTTTTAGTATTTATTAATTGTATTGGAAAATTAGAGATTAATTTATAATCTCTTAACAAAAAATTTCTTTCATTAAAATTGCATCGCATATAGATAATAGGAGCACTTGCATCACTAATTTAAAAATTTATAAAAAATTAATTAATTAAAAAAAATTGAATTTTTTCAAAAAAAAAGAATTGAAAAAAAACATTGTGGGTTCGGGCCAAGGCTGGGCCTGCCCGGCCCCTTTCTTTTCTTCTTTTTCCCTCCCGCACGGGCTGGGCCCATTCTTCTTCTTTCCTTTTTTCTTCCTCAGCCCGGCTCGGTCAACCTTTTTGTTCCGCCTTTCTTCCTCCACGCAAGCAGCAGAGCAGAGGCAGAAAAAGATGATGTTGAGGTTGACAAGTCAGAGCAGAAAGGGGAGAGCTGAAAGAGGAAGCAGCGAGCGGCAGGGCAGAAAAAGGGGGAACAGCAAAGACAGCAAAGACAGCAAAAGGGGATGAGGAGGCTGGTTTTCTAGCTCAGCCGGGAGCAAAAAAAAAGAGAAGCAGAACCGAGAGAGAAAAGGAGGAGAAACAAAGAAAAAGAGAGAAGAGAGAGAGCCCGAGAGATCGAACTGGAAGAAGGAAGACTTGAGGAGCAGCTAACCGTTGCCGGAGGCCCGTCCACCGCTGTCGTCTGCCGCAGCCCATCCCCGAACGAGGTAAGTCTCCCTGAACCTCGGTTGCTTTATTTCTGGAAAATACCAGGCCGGAGCTCATGGCCGACCGGCTCGCACAAGCTCCGGCCCTCGTCGTCCTCGTATTTCGCTCCCATTTCCCTTGTATTTCATGTCCGAAGACCCCTAGAGCATGTTCAAGGCTCGGTTAAGCCAGAAACCTTTGATTTTGGTAGCGCGCCCCAACCGTTTGATGAAATACCCCACCGAGAAAACCGACCCTAGCCCTTGCCGGAGTCAGCCTTTAGATTTTCTGCATTGCTAGGAGGTATACGGTGAGCACGCGCCATTTTCGGCGTCTTCCTCACTTTTCGGAGCGTTACTCGGTGCTGTTTGGATCGGAAAGTTTTTTTTCGTAGCTCGCTGAAGTCCGTCCTACGGCTCTCGTAATGCCGGCCAACGAGCCGCCAGCACCACTCAGCGTCGGTCGGACGGGATGAACGACGCCAGGCGACGACATGTTGACTTCTAGAAGGTCGGCGAAAGAGAGCGGCGGTCTACAGGCTAACGTGCTGCTGCTGCGGGAAGATGAAGACGTCGAGGAAGAAGACCAGAGGAGGGGAGAAATCTTCATGCAGAAAAGGACAAAAAGAAAGAATAAAAAAGAGAAAAAAAAAACAAAAGAAAAAGGGCCAAAAACGAAAATAGAAATAGAAAATGGCTGAGAGCTTTTTGAGTGGGCCTGGGCCCGCGCCAGACGTAGGGGAACGGCCAGGTCGTGAACAAATGGGAACGGGCCGTTTTAGTATTTTTGTGAGCCAGTTAGGGTTAATTTAGTGTGGGCCTTTTTGTTTTTGTTTTTTTTAGTGGGTTTAGGGCCGGCCCAGTCTTTGTGGCCCAACCCGGACCGACAGGATTCGAATCATTTTAGTAGGGCCGGGCCTTTTGACCCGGTCCGAATTATTTCTTATAAATATATAAAATATAATAAAAATCCAAAATTTCAGAAAATCATAGAAAACACTAAAAATATTAAAAAATTATAAAAATTTTGAAATTTCAGAAAGTTCATGGAAAATTCAGAAACCTGAAAATTTATAAAAATTTTCAAAAAAATATTTTTTTTAAAATCGAAAATATTAAAATATTGAAAATTCCAAAAAGTTCAAAAATCTCAAAAATTCCAAAATTGTTTTAGAGTTCCCTAAAAAGCTCTAAAATAATTATTAGGCAATTTTCTCTTAAAAAATGTCGAGAAATCATCAACCTAAGTTTGTGTTTAAAATTGAACAAGCCTTTATGGCTTCACCTCATGGTTTTCATCCTCAAATATAATTGCCCTTGATAGCACGCTTATGATGTGATGGTTGTGGTTTTCCCTTTAGTTTAATTAGGATTGTTATCTATTTATCTCTTAATGCTATATGCTTATTTTCCCTTGCAATTTATTAATGTTTTCTTTAATTTTTGATTGTTATTTTGATGATTGCACACTCGCATGATTACCTCACATGTTAGTAGTTAAGTCTAAAATCAATCCAAACTGCCTAACAAAAATCTTTTTGAAATGAACAAGATTAGGTACCGAAAGGGTATTAATTGGCTAATTAGTGTAATCAAGTCCTCGACCCTAGATTCTCTGGTTGTATAGAAAGTGAGGCATGCTCCCATGCCTTGCTTAGTTTCTAGTCGACCCCAATAAGCTAGTGGCGATTCCTTATTTGGAAATTTTCATGAATACCCTATGTCATGCGAGGTATGGGCTTGGAGAGCCTATGTCCAATGAGGGTCCTAGATCCACTCTTTGGATAATACCCTAAACTTATTTATTTAGATATTTCATTTCCCCCACGGGACGGAAAAAATAGGTCGTGTCATTCCTTTTCTCTTCTCTACTTTTTTTCTTTTTCCCTCTGTTGGCCATTGTTGGGCCTTGTTGATGGCCCATGGAGGTCACTTGTTTCATGTGAAGGCTACCCTCGCTGGCCCCTAGCATGGGTCACCCTTGCTCAATTTGGTGAAGTGTAGCCCTCACTAGCCTGGGGGAGGGTGACCTTTGCCGGCCATTGATGAGGCTTGACAATAGTTGACAGAAGGAAAAAAGAAAAAAGAAATAGAAAAGAAGATAAGAAGAGAAAAGGAAAAAACATTAAAAAAAGTAAAGAAGTAAAGAAGGAAAATAGAATAGAAGAAAAAAAAAAAAAAAAGAAAAAATTGAATTAATGTTAAAATATTATTAAAAATTGTCTATGTCAATATCAACTGTGTCTGTAGGATGACTGGCTTCACATCTACAATTGACCGGATAGAGTCAATTAGTAAAATGTGAAAATGTTTTAAATTTAGTTAGCACAATTAAAAAGATTTATGATTGAATTGATAAAAGTACAATAAATTTAAGTTTTTTGGACAATTTTCCTATAGAGCAGGCTTCCTTACAATTCAATTTAGATTGAGTCTCACTCACGGCCTCAGACTAAAGACATAATTTCAATAATTAAGCAGCGTTAGTTTATTAATTTATTGCTTTCAACTTGGTGCTTGCTCGTTCGGTATTGCTTCTCACGTTCATAGTTTCCAGCATTATTCATTGACTAACTTCTTTGCAAGCCGGTCGGCTCACGTTCCTTCTGCTGTCTTAATCTCTTCCAAGATTCAACCTTTCTACTCTTAGTTTAGAGAAAAATGGATCACAATTTCCAACACACGTACATCGGATCCTAATACCTGTCGTTTTTTTATAAGTTTTATGAAGTCAATGAGAGTTTGCCATTATTACTTATGTGTGTAATCCAACGTGCCTGAGCTAACAGCTTGTTTTGGCCGACCATCCAAAACAACCATTGAAAGCGATGTCAGTTAGGTATCCTGATACTGATGTAAAACCTTTCAAACCTAGAGAGCATAGAAGGCAAGGAAGTCAACCTTTAATATTCTCCAAGCGCATATAAGTAATTGCAACAGTGAACGCGTTGAAAATTTGGATGTGCGCGGAAGTATGATTTTGATATCGATGATACTTTTTACTTTGATATATGCAAATGTGTATTTGTATGGTCTAGTTTGTAGAGGACGGACAATGGATGAACTGGGATAGTTAGAGGATATAGGTCATGGGATAAGAAATAATTATTTCACTAGTATAACAAAGTGGCATAACATAATTGTAGGAGGAGGTTTTGGTCCTTGTGGAGGAGTACAAGGATATGGAGTTTATTCTCAACTCCCCCACACATACACGGTGGAGGGTTCACCCCACACAGACTCAAATGATGAACTACAAGTCTATTTATAGGCAATTACAACCGACATAGTGGAACACGATTTTTTCTTCTTTTGCCGAGATAGTTGACTTCAACTTTTGACTAAAGCTTTCCTTCTTCAACTTGACCTCTTGTTGCCCACGTTCAGTTTCTTCTCCAGCCGCTATTCGTGACTTTTTTCAAGGTTCCCAATTAATCTTCTCCAATTTGGCTTTTGCTTACTGTTTCTTGTGCTGCTACTTGTTTGCATACCTACGTGAGTCTTCTAGTTCAGCTAGCAGCCGCCGTTCTAAACAATTCTGGACAAGCGCGTTTAGCTTCTTGATTAAGCTAGCTGGATATTTGACTTCAAGTCTGCCTGTTCAACTTGGTCACTTCTCGTTCTCTTCATGACTAAGCGAGTAGCTTCCAGATTTTGTTGAAAATGGATCACCAATTTCCAACAGAAAGCAAACCCAACCGGAGGTCATGGCCAACAAGCAAACCTGGAGCAAGAAACACTTTGTGCTAGTCCATGGGGTTTGCCATGGAGCTTGGTGCTGGTACAGAGTGGCCACCCACCTTGAGTCCTCAGGCCACAAGGTCACCGCGTTGGACATGGCTGCTTCAGGGGTCCATCCAAAGCAGCCCCAAGATTTGAAGTCCATCGTGGAATACGTGGAGCCGCTCATGGAGTGCTTGGGGTGTCTGGGTCAGCGAGAGAGGGTGGTTCTGGTAGGGCATAGCCAGGGAGGGGCTGTCCTGTCGATGGCCATGGAGAGATTTCCTGAGAAAATTGCAGTTGCCGTGTTCGCTGCTGCTTTTATGCCTGGCCCTGAGCTCCCCTTTCACTCCATCTTTGAAGAGGTGTCTCTCTCGCTCTCTCTGTGCACGTTAATTTTTCTTATGAACTTGGCTAAAGTAGTGGTAAACAAGACAGGTTTTGGATTTTTTTTCCCGGTACAGTAAACCGCACATATGCTTATGAATCCAAATTTGCCCTAGAAAGGTTCTTAAGAGTTCCAGCAATTAGGCGCGGGGCCCCGGGGTGGGGGGGATGGTTGAAACGTTACCAGTGGTAATATTCTCGAAGACAGTGCACGATACTCCAAGATGAAGCTGTTAAAATAATTAGGGTACGAAATAATTCAATACAAGCATTACTGGTTGGTTCAGTGCGGGATTCATGCGAGACCTAAAGTAATAATTTAATGGATCCTAGAATGTATTAAACCCATATCTGGCTGCCATCTCGACACGTTTCTCTTCCTTTTATACATAAACAATATAGTAATCGAGATGATCAGGTAATCCAACCATGGGATGGCTACCAAAAATTGAACGCAAATGGGGGCGGCCAGGCCGGCCACCAACTGATAAGGAATAGATTAATATCATTTCACATTGCATTTTTCTTTTTTTAACTGATGGCATGGTAAGATGCATCTTATTGGGCTATTGAAAACAACCTTAGCTTAGATCTTCACCGAAATACAGTGTGTACATAAATGTGCATTTGCAAAAATGTACATAAAAAGTTTTAAATCTTTTGTCGCATTGGTTTTTCCAACGAACAAGTGATTGGTGTAACTCAAATGAATGAAAACTGATAGTTAAGGAACTCTAATGAGTAATAAAAAGTTGTGGCACTAAAATTAGTATTGTACAAAAGGTTTGGAACTTCTATTGTACTTTTCTCTACATTTGACATTGTGCAACATACAAAACTGCAGATAAAATCAATTAAATGCATTAAAACAGACTTTAAAGGGACTTTGTCATGAGTTTAGGAACACCATTATGAAGATCTCAAAATTGGAGGACGAGCTCTTTTGCTCTCCCCTATCTCTAAAGGGTCACTTGTACAAGCATCTCAATAATTCCTTCTTCTTTTATGTTGTGAAGAAAATTCATCATGACATAGTTGACTAAATAGATTAAAGTAGTTGAGAGAATGTAGAAAGCACATATCGAATTATCCTTTTCATATATGAAGACCTACATATTTATGCATGACATTTACTAGCTGCTCATTGATTATACACTGTCTCTTCTATGATCGCAGCATTCTCGTAGATTGGACTATGGTATGGTTCCACAATACCGGTTTGATGATGGCCCTGATAAGCCTCCAACCTATATTTTGTTTGAAGACGACTTCTTGGCTTCCAAGCTCTATCAACTCTCCCCACCTGAGGTTAGTTCACCTGTTTTTTTCTTTTTATCAAATAAAAGAACATAGAATATCTACACTAAGAATTGTTAGAACTTGAATGGGTATCAAAGTTAGAACGCATCTTGTGATTTTCCTTTATTGTTTGAAGGACGTCACGTTAGCGTCCTACCTAAAGCGGCCATTTCCTCTTTATCCTGATCAAATCAAGACGAAGGAGGAAATGGCAGTCACGAAGGGCAGATTTGGCTTGGTTCGCAGGGTTTACATCGTATGCGACCAAGACCTTCTAATGATGGAAGGCCTGCAGAGATGGATGGTGGAGATGAACCCGCCAGATGAAGTCAAAGTGATCTCCGGCTCAGATCACATGGTCGTGTTCTCTAAGCCCCTAGAGCTTTGTGCCTGTCTCGAAGAGATTGGGCAACGTTATTGTTCTTGAGATTTGTTACAGCAGTTGCATTTTTCTCATCAGCATGAAAAATGAAGTTGAGGAATGAAGAGGGCGTTTCTTTCTTAAAAAAGAAGTAAAGATTGTGTTGAAATAATTTGTTATCATTAAATAAAAAATGATTGTTAGATACAAAAAGAGGTGATTGTTGGATACAAAAAGAGTGTTTGTTTCTCCAGGATGAAATAAAGAGTTTGTTGAAATAATTTATCATCATAAAAAGAGGTGTTTCTTAGATATGAAAAGAGGTAATTGTTAGTTATTTAAAGAAGTGATTATTGATGGGGAAAAAAAGGGATGATTGATTATGAAGGGAGCAATGGTTCCGATAAGGTATTAATTTTTAAGAGATGTGTTGTTTGATTATGTTGCCTAATAGTTCATTCCAAAATAATCTCTCAATCTAATTAATAAACTACACAAAATGTCAAAACAAAATTTCCACGGCTTCATATACTCAAGATGTAATTTATGAGCACAAGCCCCTTTTGGATACACGTACAATAAACCCAAAATAGAAAACCCCTTTCTAGGAAACTTACTCCAATTAAGAAACTCATTCAAATTAGGAAACTTATTTGGATTTAAAAAGTTTTATTTTTTGAGCTCAAACTCAAGATATATTCTCAACAATTAAGTATTGACAAGGAGTGGCCACCCTCCTCAAGTCCTCAGGCCACAAGTTCACTGCGTTGGACATGGCTGCTTTAGGGGACCATTCAAATCAACCCCAAGATTTGAAGGCCGTCGTGGAATATGTGGAGCCATTTTTGGAATTGTTGAGGGTTCTAGGTGAACGAGGGAGGATGGTTCTGGTAGGGTATAACATGAGTGGGCTTGTCCTGTCAATGGCCATGGAGAGATTTCCTGAGAAAATTGCAGTTGTTGTGCTTGCTGCTACTTTTATGCCTAGCCCTGAGCTCCCCTATCACTCCATCCTTGAAGAGGTATCTCTCTCTCCACGTCAACTTTCCTTGGCTAACAGAATGGTAAACGAGTCAGGTCGTTTATTTATTTATTTTGATATAGTAAACTACAGGGAGCATTAATCAAAAAAATTATAAACCTATTATAATTATGCCAATTTAATTCTAAACTTTTTAATTGTACCAATTCACCTAGATCTAGGCAGAGCTAGCCTTGCTCGTGGCTGCAATGGCCTTGTGCAGGTTCAGGTGAGGGCTTGGCTACCCTCTTGGCCCTTGCCAGCAGCCATAGTCAAAGAAAAAAATTAATAAAAAATTATAAAAAATAGTTAAATATTATTAAAATTATCCTCATCAATGTCGATCGTGCTACATAGAATGGCTAGCGTCAATGTTAGTAATTTCTGGCCAAAATATGCTAGATGTACTTAATTGGCAAAAAAAAATAAAAATGAAAAAGGTTTTAGGAATTGATTGGTAATATTAAAATGTTTAGGACATAATTGGCAAAAATATAATAGCTTCAAGATTTTTTAGATATTTCCCCCTTAGCTCACATTTGATGATTTTTGAGTTAAATTCCACTCATTGACTTTGATTTCTTGGATTGCCATGCTAGTTATGGATTCTCGGATGGTAAGGTCCAGGGAAATACTAGCTAGCATATGGGTAAAGTACAAAAAGAAATCTTAAATCTATTGCATCAATATCGTTCGGTTCCAAACCTTTTAGTTGAACCAATTTAGTTGTGAACATTTTTGGTATTAATTTAATCCATCCTGCCAATTTAGGGGGTACGGACCTCTGAAGTGCCAAAAGTTGGCATAAAGAGACACTTAAGTGCCAAAAGTTACAAAAAGTACACTTAAGTGCCAAAATCGGAGCAAAATGGATCACTTAAGTGCCAACAACGAAAAATTCCGGCCAAATTGCGACGTGTCCATTTTCCGGCAACTTCATTTCTTCGACGGAGCATTTTTTTCAAAATAAAAATCCACATGGCAACTTTTTTAAAAAAAAAAAAAAAATTGTCAATCGATTTTATTTTAAAAAAAAAAAAAGGGAGGAGGGGATCGGCGAGGGTTGCCCTCGACGATCCCCTCCTTTCCCCCTTTTTTTTTTAAAAATAAAATTGATTTTATAATAATATATTTTTAATTATTTTTAATTATTTAATTAATAATTTTTAAATCCACGTCGCCCAAAACGACATCGTTTTGGCTGATTTTTTTGATTCGGTTTCCGGCGAGCCACGTAGGCAAGAAAATTAATAAAAAATGCCATGTAAGATTTCCGGCGGGATTCTAGCGATTTGGCACTTAAGTGATCCATTTTTTTTTAAAAGTGGCACTTAAGTGTACCTTTTGTAACTTTTGGTACTTAAGTGTCTCTTCGTGCCAACTTTTAGCACTCCCGTCGTACTTATGCCGCCAATTTAGGCTGGAAATTGCCTGATATGGACAAATTTTATAATCTTTAAATATTTTATAATTTTTATTATTATTTTATTTATTTTTCTTTTTCTATTTTTTTTTTATGCATTGTTAGCTGGCAAGGTTGCTAGCCAACCATCAACAACCATAGACGAGGGCCCTTGCGTGCTTATTGGCCATGAGAGAGGGTTGCCATGCCTTTGTTGGCCACAAGTGAAGGTGTTGGCCATCCCAAACCCAAGCGAGGGCCAAAGCCCTTGCTTGTTGGCCTACAAAGGCATGAAGGCCCTTGCCCAGATCCAAGAGAGGGCATTGCGCCCTTGCATGTCATAAGTGAGGGCATTGGGCCTACAACATCCTTGATTCTAACCCTTTGAAGATTGATCATAAGGTTCAAAATGGATTGATCATGGAACATTGGTCATGGGATCAATTGGCTCGATTGGTAAGGAATCAATGATCAATTATAGTCCGACCAACCGACCAGCTATGAACTGGCCAAGAGATTGGCCATAAATCCGCCACCGACCATACAAGTGGAATTTACTAGCTTATGAGATGACTTTTGGGTCACGAAAATTGTTTATAGGATGATCATAGACCGTCATGAATCAGAGGACAGTTGTAGATCGATCAGTCATGATTAGCACGATGATTCCATTGACCATGCTCCGATACACAAATGATCCAACTTGGTCAGTTGTGATCATGTCCAGATTGAAAATGCATAATTTCTTATTTAATTCTTAGTGATTAGAAAGGAATCTCGAATTGGTAAGTTCGATTATGGATTGGTTATGCATTGACCACAGACCCATACAATGGATTAGGCACTGATCAAAATGAACCCCAAGATAGACTCATCGATTTCGTCGCTAATTCTCGGATCCATGAGTGCCTTGTCTTAGTGCTAGGCCATGGAGAACCCTAGAACTATCCTTGAACCAATAGGTGAACCGCAGATCATGTAAGGAATTCGGTCGTAGGCAAGTATTGTGATGGGCCCAAGAACTGGAATCGAGTGAGCTAATCATGTCGACCACAGGGCCGGCCAATGAGCTGACCTATGTGCCAACCTTCAAGGACATAGAACTACCGAAGGGGATGGTTTGAGCTCGAGAAGGGCACGATGGCTTGAATCTCGGACTTGATGGCATCGGTTATTCGAGATGGGCCTTATGATCACTCGTTCGGCCCTAAAATCATCTCGAACAATTGATTTCTTGTGGTGGCTTTATTCTTGAGGATATGGACAAATTTTAGAACTCTTCAGGATAAGTTCATTAAATGAAGGTAATGATTCATGGGAGTGAGGTATCCAAAGCTAGATTTTATCATGATGGCTTTAGATTTTCCTTGGGGAGCAAGTCAAGGAATTTGACACATGCTTGTCTTGTTCTTGAGAAATCCTAGAATTCTCTATAAATCTTCATTAATGAGGATGGTGAGTCATGGTGATGAGTTGTCTAAGAAAGGGATTTGGTCATGATTGCATGAAGATTTTGCTTGATGATGGCTAAGAATATGAGTCACCACTCATATGAACCAATTGGAAATGGACATTCGGTATTCTCATCATGAGCCTAGGAAGTGTAGACACTGATTTGGCACCCCATGTGTCACCTCTTTAAGAATGCATCAAATGTCATTAAATGAAGGGGCATTTAGGTGGACTAATGGCGGCAAGACAAATGAGATTCTAGAGTCTTCTTTAAAGCTCTAGATGGCCACCTCATCATAGTAGGTTGTTAGCCTAGACATCTCACCCAAGTAAGTGTGCCATCTAAACAAAATGGGTGTGCCACTTCGGAAAGTTTGATCGGACCATTTGGAAGTGTAATAATAAGGACATAAACCATAAATAGGAGTAGCCTCTCCTCATTTCTTACTATTTTGGTCTCCTCTCCTTTCTTCTTCTCTCCTTCTTCTTTTCCTTAGGTGTCCTCATTGCCTTTCCTCTCTCTCCATTTGTGCGCCCCATCTCCTCCATCAATTCATTTCTTTGATTTTCTAAGGTTCGTCCAAGTAAGTGAGACTTCCTTACCTCTCCCTAGTATTGACTATTTCATCGTTAAGTCTAGACAGTACTCTCTTAACAAGCCATGAGTAGAATAGGCAATTATGTATATGCTTTGTTCGTTTGAAGTTTTAAGCATGTGCTTGAGTCTTTCACAACTGGAATGATGCCAAAGTTTGTGGCTTATGTTCAACGCAAGTTGCAAATGCCCAGAGCCATAAGGCTTGACTCGCCAATGAGATGTTCGGAATTCAAGTCTTGAGTGACACAAGGATCGCCCAAGGCCGCAAGGTCTTGGATCGATATTGAGGCGTATTGAATCCTAGTCTTGTTTGGTACGGGGATTGCTAAAGCCTACAAGGTCTTGGTTGGCATCAAAGTTTACCAAGTTCATATCTTGGATTGGTGCGAGGTCCTTGACACTAGGTGATTGAACTAAATCTCAGGCTTAGGGTCATTCACGGCATCATTATAATCAAGTCATAAGAGGCATGGCATGCACAATAGTGCATGAGCATGCCCTTGTTGGGCCATGAGTGAGTCAGCTAAATAAAAAGACAAAAATTGGCATATGTGATGCATTTGTGTGATCATTTAATAAAAGACGAGAACTGTCACTACTCAAAATGGATGATGATGCCTCCATGCCAACATAATGCCTTGTTAATGAGAACGAGATGCCCCCACGCCAATGGGATGTCGGGTTTAAGTTTGGATGCCTCAAGGAAGCTAGCCCTCAGAATGCCCCCACACCATTGGGATGCCGTAGTTAAGCCAGGAAGCCTAGCACGAAGTTGGAAACCTCGGTTGAGCCGAGAGAACCTGGTTGAGCTAGGACGATGTTGAATGAAACTAGCTTGACTGCCGATTATGCATAAGTTTGTACGTGTTCTTGCATTAGCCGAAAGACATATGGTGAAAGATCTTGCATATAGTCATGGCATAGCATTTGATTGCTATTGATCTACCATCAACTCTATTTGCATGATTTCCTTTGGCTAGTCTTTAATGAAGAAATGTCTTGCTAGCTGAGAGATAGGAGTTTTATTTACTGAGTTCCCAAAACTTACCCCTTTACTTTTATAGGTTTGCAGGGATGGCTACCTATAATCTTGGAGGTGTGGAATGTCGATATAGTGGACATAGAGAAGGATACTGTTGTTTGTAGTGGAGGTAGGAAACCCAAGCCTTTTGATGTTATGTAAAATAGATCAAGAATAGAGTGAGCTTGTATTGAAACTACTATTGTAATATAGTGGTGTGGTTTATGTTTAACTTCTTCTTGCGATTCCCCTGCTCTCGTTGTTAGGGTTATTGTGTTTACGCTTCCGCGTGTGCTTATAAATAAGATAAAATGAATTGGGTCGGTGACAAGTTTGGGTGTTGCAAAAATAGCCCGCAACTTGCCTAGATCCAGGTGAGGGACTTCGTGTTATCGCTTGTGGCCAACAAGGGTGTAGAGGTCTTGCTTGTGGTTGGCAAGGGTCGTGATGCTCTTGCTTGGTTTAGGCGAGGGCATTGTGGCCTCAGCACTCCCTCGCTAGGATCTGGGTGGGGGTTTGACGCCCTCATTTGCGGCTAGCAAGGGCATAGAGGCCTTGGCCCAAACTAGCCTATGGCCGGTTGTCAACCTCATCAGCCAAAGGATGAAGGAAATGAAAAAAGAAAAAAAGAAAAAAAATTATAAAATTATAAAAAATTTCCACATTGGTGCGGCTGTGCCACATAGGATTAGCGGAGTCTATGTTAGCAATTTCTGGCCTATATTAATTAGATAGACTGAATTAGTACTAATGCAAATAGATTTAGGACTAAATTGATCCAATTAAACAATTTAAGATTGAATTGGTACTAATGCAATAAGTTTAGGAATTTTTTGATACTTTTCGCACGGACATCTCTAGGATGAGAAAGTTGAGGAGCCATCCTTCCAAAACGAAAAATGAGGGCGTCCACAATCAATCCCAGCCCAACAAATGGCAAATGAAGGTCCGCGTTCCAACTTTGTGGAACACCACCGATATGACTAGTGTTATAAATATGTCTCAAGTTTGAACCTCGTTGAGCAAACAACAAATTAAATAAAGTCCAAGTGGGACTTTTGTTAGGAATTAAATAAAATAGATTTTGAAGGACACTGGGTCTCTCTCTCTCCACACACTTCTTAGCCGTGACTTTGGATCCTTAAGCAACAAGAAAATATCAAGGAAGAAATCGAGAAGAATCAAGAGCCATCCAAGGAGAGGAAAATTTCCACTTTGATTTCCTTTACTTTGACTTGAAGGAAAATGTACAGCTGAAGAGGCGGTGGACTTGGTAGTGGAAAGCCCTATAAATATAAATGTAGTTCATTAGGGTTTTATATGCAGAGAGAGTGAGTTTAGCTTAGAAAAGTTAAGCATGTATTAGTGGTGTGGATTTTTTATAAAAGCCTACGCAAGGCCTTTGAAAACTATTGTCTCTCTTTTGTGTCATTCTCTCCCCACCAAATCCTCTAAAGCTATTTGTTATCCTTTTAGTTCCTACAATTGGTGTCAGAGCTAGCAATGGCATCCACCAGTTCCGTTCATTTGCAACTTCCAAAGTTGAACGGAAAGAATTTCAACAACTGGTCCGTCCAGATGAAGGTTCTTTTCAAATCCCAAGATTTGTGGAACTTGGTGGAGAGTGGCTACACCGAAGTGGCCGATGCTGAAGAATTCAATGCTTTGAAGAAGGAGGAGAAAGATTTGTTGGTGGAGGCTCGAAAGAAAGATCAGAAAGTCCTATATGCAATCTTTCAAGCCGTAGAAGAATCGATATTTGAAAAAATATTGAGTGCGGAGATCGCAAAAGCAGCGTGGGATATTTTGCAAAAATCCTACAAAGACGATGATCGTGTTAGGCGGGTGCAGCTCCAAACACTTCGAGGAGATTTTGAGTCATTACGCATGAATGACTCTGAATCTATCTTGGCTTACTTTGATTGAGTACAAACCATCGTTAACAAATTGAAAGTTAATGGTGAAGAACTACAGGATGTATGAGTGGTAGAAAAAATCTTGAGGTCTTTGACTGAAAGATTTGACTACGTTGTTGCGGTGATTGAAGAAGGCCAAGATATATCAACCATGACGTTGGAGCGGTTGATGGGTTCATTATGTTCGCATGAGCAAAGGATGAATCAGAAGTCCATTGGGTCGAATCCTAAGCAAGCATTGCAAAGTCGGGTCATTCACTCAAGTTAAGGAGGCCATCATGGTGTCCGAGGTCGTGGAGGTGCTCGAGGTAGAGGTGGAAATCTGAATTCCATTGGAAGCTATAAAACACATGACAAATCAAAAGTCAAGTGTTTTAAGTGCAACAAATTCGGACATTACAAATCCGAATGTTGAACAAACATGGGGCATGAGCAATCAGAACATGTACATGCAGTTGATGCAAATGAAAACGTGGTGTTAGCGTGCAATACGGATGACTTGAGTACCATGGATGCCAAAATATGGTACCTAGATACCGGGTGTAGTAATCACATGTGTGGCCGAAAGGAGCTATTCTCATAGTCAGATGAGACGATTCGTGGTGAAGTCAACTTTGGGAACAAATCAAAAATTCTGGTGATGGGCAAAGGTAACATTGATATCAAATCAAAAAATGGTACTGATGTTACTATTGCAAATGTTTACTTTGTGCCGGGACTTTGTTGGAATTTTCTAAGTGTTTGGCAACTTTTTGAAAAAGGCCATAAAGTTAATATTGAAAATGGAGTTTGCACCATCAGAGGTATAAAAAATAAGTTGATCACAACGGCGCAAATGACGAAGAACCGGGTGTTCCCTCTGTCTCTTCAAACAAAGACTCTATTGAGTTTTCAAGCAATGGCGAAAGATGACAAGTGGCTATGGCATCTTCGGTTCGGTCATCTAAATTTTCGTGGACTAAAATTACTTGTCCAGAAAAAGATGGTGATTGGCATGCCTTTGATCGACAGTCTAGATAGCCTATGATAAGGATGTCTTGTTGGAAAACAACATCGAGAATCTTTTCCAGTTGGAAAAGCTAGAAGAGCTAAGTAACCTTTGGAGCTGGTACATACTGACATCTGTGGCCCTGTTGAAGTGGAATCATTTGGACAAAAAAGGTACACACTAATTTTTGTTGATGATTTTACTAGAAAAACATGGATATATTTCTTGAGAGAAAAATCCGAAGCTCTTGGCAAATTTAAAAAATTCAAAGTCTATGTTGAGAAACATAGTGGGTTTAATTTAAAGACGTTAAGGTCAAATAGAGGTGGAGAATTTACTTCCAATGAATTTGACAAATATTGTAAAATTCATGGAGTGAAACATCAGTTGACTGCTAGCTATACTCCTAAGCAAAATGGTATATCAGAAAGAAAAAATAGAACAATTTTTGAAATGGCAAGAAGTATGCTAAAGGCTAAAGGTTTACTGAAGAAGTTTTGGGCAGGAGTCGTTGTTTGTGCTATGTTTATACTAAACAGGTGTCCAACAAGGAGTGTTCTTGGAAAAACTCCAGAAGAGGCTTGGAGTGGCAACAAGCCAGATGTTTCGTTCCTACTAGTATTTGGGTGTGTAGCATATCCCCGTATACTAGACGAACGGAGGAAAAAGTTGGACAACAAAAGCCAGAAGTGCATTTTCATCGGCTACGGTGAGGTGACTAAGGGTTATAAGCTATATAATCCAGTCACAGAAAAAGTAATTATCAGCAAGGATGTTCAATTTCTTGAAGATGAAGCCTGGGATTGGAAGCAAAAGGATAACCAGAAAAGTATCTCTATTGAAGATGAACCATTGGAGGGAGAGACAAAAAGGTCTTCAACTGAAGATCCATTAGCTTCGCCTGGAAGTTCGTCTTCTTCACCAACAATAGATTCAGAATCGTTGATTCATTGTTCGCAACGATCGCGGCAGATGCCAGTTAGATTCAAGGATTATGTGGTCATAAGAGATGATGATAGTGACAATGATGAAATTACTGATGACACAATGGTAAATTTCTGTTTATTTGTAGAATGTGACCCCATGTCCTATGATAATGCAGCAGTAGATGAGAAGTGGATCAAAGCAATGGATGATGAAATCCACTCCATTGAAAAGAATGACACATGGGCACTAACTTCTTTACCACCTGGTAAGAAGCCCATTGGTGTCAAGTGGGTGTACAAGACAAAGTACAAACCCGACAATTAGGTGGACCATTACAAAGCTAGATTGGTCGTGAAAGGCTACAAGCAAAAGCCAGGTATTGATTATTTTGAAGTATTTGCACTAGTAGCTCGAATGGATACTATTTGAATGATGTTAGCACTAGCAGCTCAAAATCGTTGGAGGATCCATCAAATGGATGTGAAATCAGCATTTCTTAATGGTTTCCTTGATGAAGAAGTATATGTGGAGCAACCACAAGGTTATGTGAAGAAAGGGCACGAAAATCAAGGGTACAGGTTGAAGAAAGCTTTATATGGGCTAAAACAAGCACCTCGAGCTTGGTACACGATAATTGACACATACTTATTGGAGCATGGTTTTCAAAAGTGCCCATATGAGCATACACTGTATATCAAATCAAATACTAATGGTGATCTCATAATTATATGCCTTTATGTTGATGACTTGATATTTATAGGCAACTGTGAAAAAATGTTTGCTGAATTCAGGGAGGCCATGACTAGTCAGTTCGAAATGACAGATTTGGGACCAATGTCCTATTTTCTTGGGCTTGAAGTGAAGTAGACAAATGATGGCATATTTGTATCACAGCAGAAATATGCTAATGATATTTTGAAGCGATTCAATATGGAATAACTAAAATCAATTCGAACTCTTGTAGCAGGACAGTTGGAGCTGAAGAAAGAATGAGATGGTGAACTGGTAAATCCCACTTATTTTAAAAGCATCATTGGCAGTTTAAGATATTTGACTTCCACAAGGCTGGATATTACTTATGGCGTGGGAATTATTAGTTGGTTCATGGAGAAACCATACCAATCACATTTGCAGGCAGCTAAAAGAATTCTACGGTATGTTAGTGGAGCTCGTGATCATGGAATTTTATATTCTTACACTAACAATTTCAATTTAGTGGGATATACAGATAGCGATTGGGCTGGTGATACTGAAATGCGGAAGAGTACTTCCGGATATGCGTTCTTTCTTGGATTAGGAGTAATTTCTTGGTCCTCGAAAAAACATCAAATTATTGCACTTTCAACAACTGAAGCAGAATACATAGCAGTGGCTTTAGTAGCATGTCAAGCGATATGGCTTCATAGGATGCTTTCTGAGCTAATGCATGAACATAAATGTCCTACTAAAGTGATATGTGATAACAAGTCGGCGATTGCATTAGCCAAAAATCCTGTGTTTCATGGCAGAAGCAAACACATTGACATCAAGTATCACTATATCCATGAGTTGGTTAAAGAAGGTAAAATTGAACTTGATTTCTGTAGATCTGAAGACCAGGTTGCAGATATCTTGACAAAACCATTGAAGGCGGATCCGTTCGAGAAATTGAAGATGATGCTCGGTGTTGTTGATTTTCAAAATCAATTTTAAGGGAGGTTGTTAGGAATTAAATAAAATAGATTTTGAAGGACATCGGGTCTCTCTCTCTCTACACACTTCTTAGCTGCAACTTTGGATCCTAAAGCAACAAGAAAAGATCAAGGAAGAAATCGAGAAGAATCAGGAGCCATCCAAAGAGAGGAAAATTTCCACTTTGATTTCCTTTACTTTGACTTGAAGGAAAAGGTACGGCTGAAGAGGCGGTGGACTTGGTGGTGGAAAGCCCTATAAATATAGATGTAGTTCATTAGGGTTTTATATGCATAGAGAGTGAGTTTAGCCTAGAAAAGTTAAGCATGTATTAGTGGTGTGGATTTTTTATAAAAGCTTACGCAAGGCCTTTGAAAATTATTGTCTCTCTTTTGTATCATTCTCTCCCCACCAAATCCTCCAAAGCTATTTGTTATCATTTTGGTTCGTACACTTTTGTGATCGTATGTGATTTTGTTTGGCACGCTGGCCGCATTCCATACGTTAGATGCTTTTCAAGCGAAAGGGAGAAGGAAGGATGAAGGACAAAGAAAGCCGCAAAAAGAACATGTGGATTTGGCTCTCATGAAGCTACAATGATGTAAACTTGCGCGCATTCTTCCGCCTCAAAAGAAAGACGTTCACTAACTTCTCAATTTATGAAGAGGGCCCCTCTTTCGACATTTACAAACATATCCATTACGCAAGTACTTTAAAGTGTGCCCAAACAGATAAAAAATATTTTAAAGAAAATGCTATTTTGGCCAGGCTCACGAATGGGTTAATTACTCGGTTGTGAAAAAGCATTGGTGATGTAAAAACGAGAATTTGTAATAGGCAATTCGATACAAGCTTACGATAAAATATGGCACATAGAAATCTCACAGCCCCTACCAGGTTACTACAATAAAATTTCTCTACCCACATACAAAAACACTTAAAAGTCGCTAGCTTATACGAAGACACATCCCCAACTCTTTTATTTTAGTCTTTTTTGTGCTCTTGTGGCTCTATCCTAAATTCCCATGAAACTTTGTTTATAGAGCACGGGGCGGTGGGCACTGTTACAAATGCTGCCGCATGAGGAACATAATATTGCCGCCGAACAAATTGAAGTCAAGAACCTTCCTTCGCGTGATTGAGAGCACCGAGAAAGAACAACACTTCTTCAATTTGTATTCTAAAGGAATTTGATGCTTGTCCCCGTAGCGTGGGAGAGGTTTACTATTGATTTCAAGAGGTGTTGACAATTCAACGACCAAAATTGATTTCATTATATTTTAACATAAACTTCCATGCTATACAAATCCAAACGGCATACCAAGTCTCTAAGTGGTGCCACTTTATCTCAACTAAACCTGTCAAAGTGGGTCATAAATCAAATTCTTAATCCCTATATGATAAGTTGAGTTGTTATCGATGACCAAAATCAATTTCAGTATATTTTTACATTAGCTTCCATGGCATACATATTCAAATGGGATACCAAGTCTCCAATCTGTATCACTTTATCTCAGCTAGACTTATCAAAATGAGTCATAAACCACTTTCTTAACTCATATATGATGGGATGAGTTATTATATGAGTTAGTTATATTTAGTAAATGAGTTATAAATGGGTTTAAATATAATATGTGTGCTAAATTAGTTGTAAATGGGTTATGAATGAGTTAATGACTTATTTAGACCTAACTTACCTTTATGACTCTCTTCTCATTCTTTCTTATTCTCCTCAATCTCATGCTCACTTACTAAGCATTCTTACCTTAGTTTGGGTATAAGTTTTCATAAATCATGTTGAATATGAAAGTGTTTTGATAATACGAGTCAAGTTGAGTATTGGTCATTGTATTTGCATTGCATGGAAATGGGTCTATTTGAATTGGAACTTATTCGACCCAACCTTGACCCATCTGTTTGGCGGCTCTCTCAATTGTTGATGTATTTAGCTGCTAGTTAAACAAGATAATCATTCACACGATCAACAGTAGAGAGGATAAATAGTGTACATGAGCACCTGCGGATGAGTAGAAGATCTCTCCCTCTCTTATAACAAAACCCTCGACTTTGGATTCTTTCAGAACGGAAGATATTGTACCGACCAATTAAAATGGGTATGTGGGTCGATCTCCTGAGAGAAAGTGCCTGTTTAGGATAACAAAGATCCATTGATCATTTAACCAGCTGAGCAATCTGTTTCGACCTCCAAAAGCTCGACTGCTAGAATACGTTGCTCTTGGGGCTTTAGTTGTTATGTTTATATTGAGGGTAAAAGCCAATTATTCCCCCTTACAAAGTTTTATATCTTCCTGAAGAAACAAACCTACTTTTCACTCGTTAACCTCCATGTTGATGAGAAGATGCATATGGGCTATAGCAAATCTCAAGAACAGTAATGTTGCCCAATCTCTTCAAGGGAAGCACAGAGCTCTAGTGGCTTAGAGAACATGACCATGTGATCGGAGCCCGAGATCACCTTTACTTCATCTGGCGGGTTCATCTCCACCATCCATCTCTGCAGGCCTTCCATTAGTAGAAGGTCCTGGTCGCACACGATGCATACCCTGCGAACCGAGCCGTATCTGCCCCACGTGACTGCCATTTCCTCCATCTTGTCTAGATCAGGAAAGAGACGAAATGGCCTTCCTAAGCAGGACGCTAACGTCAAGTCCTTCGAACAGGAAAGGAAAATCGCTAGATAAGTTCTAACTCAGCCATTTCATTTTCTGCCAACTAATTATTTTTTCAGTGTCGATAATTTCTAATTATTAAAACCGAAAAGGTGGACTGACCTCGGGTGGGGAGAGTTGATAGACCTTGGAAGCCAGGAAGTCGAATCCAAAAGATATATAGGTTGGAGGCTGCTCTGGGCCATCATCAAACCGGTATATTGGATCCGTCTTATATTCCGCTCTGCGAGAATGCTATGATCATACAAAAAGATAGTGCAACATCAATGAGCATGACGCAAATAAATATATGCATACATATACATATATATATTTATTTATCTATGTATTGCGATGTGACACGAAGGGCAAAGCAATAAATGATTGAGACGCATGTGCAAGTAATTTATCTTGATCACATGGAGGTTTCGTACATGTTATAACAATAGAGCTTTGACATCAATACCCGAATTGTTTGCTATTATAGGCAGTCCTAATGAAACACGCATTTAGTTGGGTCTTATTTTTGGCGGTGTACATCACCTCAACAACAAATACACCAAAAAAAGTCTATTGGAAGTTTCAATTTTTTCAAAGACACTCGATTTAATACCATGATTTTTTTGATTATTTCTTTGAGCTCCTTGACTTTCAATTTTCGATCATTTGAATTATATCAGTCGCTTGCCTAAAAAGCAAATATGGCTTTATTCAGAGAAAAAACTAGGGGTGGCAAAAATGCCCAACCTAACTTGACCCGACCCGGCTCGGCCCGACCCGACCCGGCTCGGCCCGACCCGACCCAAGAATTATGAATATTTTGAGGTTTGGGCTCAATTTTGTTTGGGTAGGGTATTTTCGTTTGGGTATTGTTTGGGTTGGGTCGGGTCAAATAATTACCCTACCCATTACCCATTACCCATTACCCAAACCAAAATATTTTTCCTTTTTTTCCCCTTTCATTCGCCGATCTCCCCTCCTCTCTCCTCTCTTAATGCCGATCTCCCCCTTCTCTCCGAGATTTCAGCGAGGGGCGAGTGCAGATGGATTTGGATGCGTAGATTTCGAAGGTCTAAGAAAGCGGATTGTCTCTTAGAGAAGAACGAGCTCTACCTACTCTGTGATTATGTAAGCCCTCTCTCTCCCTCTCTCGTGGTTGAGTGTGTTGTTTGAAGCTTGGGGTTTTTACACCCGACACCATTGGCGTTTCCGAAGACGACGTCCCGTAGGAGAGGACGGGATTGATGGAGTCCCTGCCTCGCTTCCTCGACATCGACGGCAGGTTGTAAGACAGGCCACTGTTCGATGGTTTCATCACGGCCTTGGGATGGAAGGAATCGCTGAGGAGAGACCCGTGCTGTTGCAGGAGGGGCAAAGAGTCGGGGGCGGTGGTGGTTCCCGACAGTGGCAGCCCACAGCCCAAATGGGCGGCGTTGTACGTGGCCGGGGTGGCGTTGATCGGGTTCATGAGCTCTCTGTTTTTGAGTAAGTGATGGAGGGCGAAGAGATTGAGATGGCTAGAGCTAGCTTCGACAGCCATTGAAAATCAATCGGCGGGAGGGGGGTTGATGGCTCTGGTTGTGCTTCTTTCCCTGTGAAACGGAAGCATGGTTGCGAGCAGAGAGAGGGCGGTGTGGGTTTAAAAGGGAAGGGGACTAGACGAGGAGGAAATGGACAAACTAGGCATGCATATGATATAGGGAGAGGAGAGAGAGAGAGGGACAAGAGAAAACACAAAACCAACGCACTCGATTCTCTTCATTTACCGATGCAAAGTGGAATAAATACAAGTGAGGAGAGAAAAAGAGAAACTGAGGTTTATGTTTCATGGCGTTGGAGATCCGGTCATATCCGTAATTCCAGCGATATTATGTATGATCATTTAAAGAATTTTTTTGTTTATTTTAAAAAAAAACCCGAAACCCAACCCAACCCAAACCGACCCGACCCATTTTTTTGCTTCATGTTTTATGTATTTCAGGTCGGGTCGGGTCGGGTCAGAATGCATTACCCTTATTGTTCGGATCGGGTCGGGTAATATCAAAACCCGGCCTGACCCGACCCGTTGACAACCCTAGAAAAAACCACATATTCAGGCTTTGTTCGTTTCACGGAAAATAACTTCTAGAAAAATTTTTTTTTTCGGATTTTCTGACGTTCGTTTGATGGAAAATAAATTTATTGGGGAAAACATTTTCCATGAAAGAAAAAAAAAAGTGAGAGGAAATGTTTTCCACTTTTCAAATTAGGGAAAACATTTTCCACACTCACTCTTTCCTATCTCACATCTCCTATTAGTCCTTACTTCTTTATTTTATTTTTTAAATCAATTTTTTATTTTTTCATAAATTCAAATTTTTTGTTATTTTTTAATAAAATCGATTTTTTATTATTTTTTGTTTTTCTGTCTTTTCTTTTTGCTGTTTTTTTTTTTTTTTTTTTTTTTTTTCAGCCAATCGCTAGCCACGGCAACGGGTAGCGATCGGCGATAGGCGAGCCGAGCTCGCCGATCTGGCATCGTTAGACGGCGACAAGGCTTGGGCCTCGTAGATCGGCAACACTCGAACGTCGCCAGAGGTGAAGAGGCTCGGGCCTCGCCCGATCGGTGACGCCCAACCACGCTAGATAGCGGTGAGGCTCGGGCTTTGCCAAACGGCGATGAGGCTCGAGCCTCGCAGATCAGCGACACTCGGGCCTTGCTAGACGTCGGTGAGGCTTGGGCCTCGCAGATTGGCGATGCCCAAGCCTCACCAAACCGTGGCAAGGCTTGGGCGTCATCGATTTGCAAGGCCCAAGCCTTGCCGTCGTTGGAGAGGCCCGGGCGTTGCCGATTCGGCGAGGCCCGAGCCTCACCACCTTGAGCTCGCCTTGACGGTGAGCTAATAGGGTGAGCTTGCTAGAGGTAGGCGAGCTTGAGGCGTGGCTGGCCGCCGGCCGGCAACAGGCCAAGGAAGGAGAGAACACAAAAGAAAATAAAAAATTAATAATCAATTTTAAAAAATAAAAAATAACAATTTTAAAAAATAAAAAATAAAAAATTATTGAAAAGAGTTTATAAAGGAAAATATTTTCCTAAATGAACACCGGAAAATATTTTCCATTTCAAAATCAAATTTCACCCGAACGTTAGAAAATAATTATGTTTTTCTAAAAAATTGCTTTCTGGAAAATATTTTCCAAGAAAGTAATATTTTCTATGAAACGAATGAAGCCTCAATGAAAAAATGTCACATCGCCATTTTCAACGATCTAAGTCGTTAGAGCAATTTAAATGAATGAAATTTGAAAGCTAAGGAAGTTATCGTAAACCGAGTTTGTGCGAAAGATTTGTGAGATGGTAGTAGTCTATTTCTGAGCGGTTAGTGGCCGCCCTCTCCTCCTTGATTTGGGCGTAATCCTTTATTGCCATCTCCTATTTAGATTATTTGATAATCTCAATTGCGATATTGCAAGAAGCACGTCAAGATGACAGCTTCATAACATTTTATATCGCATGAGTCCCACACTGAACCGACCAATTATACTTGTTCGCTTAATTTGAAAGGTTTTTCAAGAAATTATTATCAAGAGAAACATATTGGGATGGAAAACTATGTGCTAACCTTAATAATACTGCTCATCATTCGATCTTTTCTTTCTAACTGACGATGCAACTGCCAGTAAGACAGACTTCCTTTTGTACTTTTAAGTATTTTAACATCTCCATCTCGATTTTTTCCCGAGAGCCTCTCGGATTACTGTTCATCTTCTCTCAAACTGCTGATCCCGAGTTACTGTAGTCGGCCTCCTTTGAGCAGCTGCCCCGGCCACCACAGGGCTCCGTTGGAGCTGATTTTTGGAGGGATTACTCCTCTCATTAGGGACAACGATCTCACTGAAGCATTTAAGCCAGGTATGTCCCAATCTGCCACAATCTTGGATCTGGGATAGGGTTCTGCAAGTAGAATTCGGTCTGTTGCTGGCTTGTGTGCTGTGAATATGGATAGCGATCGTCTCCCCCCTTCAAATGGGGCGGGAAGTAGTCAACGCAGGAGCCATAGTCGTCCCCCATTTCGCCGATCGAAGTCTCATGGTCGCCCAGGAGGAAATAGGGGAGGAGTGGCTTTCAATGCCAATGGGACCACAGGGTCTGATCGTTTTACAGAAACCAGCGAATGAGGGGGAGCATCCACAAGCTGGAACTCAAGCTGGTCCTTCTAATGGAAATGGTCCGCCTCCCCTTCGAAGCGGAGCCCAACCCCAGCGTTTCCAATCGTCTGCTCAAATGCAGAATGGTAAGGACTCTGCTGCTTCCCGTTCTTGGGCAAGCGTGGCCCGGACTGCGGTCAAAGGCTACTCCCTTTCATTCATCGAACCAGTGAAGATTGATGGGGAAGAAATTGCTGATATTGGCGATGACACTATAGATGCAATGGACCCTATGTGGGCTCAATGTCTGGTCGGCTATCTTGTGGGCAAAAGGCTTCCATTTTAGCTTGTTGAAGCTGCACTTAAACATGCTTGGGGCACCAAGCTAGTCGAGGTAAAGGCAGACGACAAGGGATTTTTCTTTTTCCGAATCCCGGATGTGGAGTATAGAAGAAGAGTGCTGGACAGCGGGCCGATTACGGTCGCTAGGGTGCCTTTGATATTGCAGCAGTGGGAACCACTATTGGAACTCAAAAAAACAATCATTCCAAGGTCCCGGTGTGGATTCGATTGAGGGATATCCCTCTAGCCTTATGGTCTGCGAAGGGCATAAGTAGTATTGCTAGCTTGATCGGCAAACCACTCTTTGTAGATCAAAATACCGAGGAGCTGAAAATGCTTGCTTTTGCACGGGTGTGTGTCGAGCTATCCGCCTCTAAGGCCCAAAAAGAGACTTTGAAAGTGAGGATGAAAGGGGAAATCAGAATGGTGTCCATCGAATATGAATGGAGGCCGGTCTTATGCGCGCGTTGTCATGTGTTCAGCCATAGGTGCAGCCCTGCTGATCCAGCTGGCCAGGCAGTTCCAGCCACTGTCTTTGACGTTCAGCCAACTGAGCAGGCTGAAACGTCACAAAATCTACCTACTACCCAGCCTCGGATGGAAGCTACATCAGTGGTCCAAGCTGATACGGCTCAAGCGCCTGCCATCCAACTCCACATTGAAATTACACCGTCTGGTGTGGCCGCTCGGGATCCTGATTCCCCAGGACAGAGACCAGCGCAAGCTCCAAGTAACGCCGGCCCTCAGAACAAAGCGGGACTCAAGAACCTTCACAGACCGTATTACCTAGTGCCTCTCCCCTGCCTAGGTCTGATCCTCGGAGGCGCAACAAGGAAGTTATTCGGGTTGATGATGCTCTACACCAGATGGCTACGTCAAATGAAGCCTCTTTCTCATCAGATGATGACTTAGATGATGCAGATGATATGACCAGCTCCTCGATGGCTGTAATTCAGGAGATGTCTACCCCTGTGGTCGCCCAAGATGATTCTAAACAAAATGAAATGGAGGTGGGTGCCAAGGACACTTCGGTGGAGGACTCCCAGCACTCCCAGCAGTCTACTCCCCAACCGCAGGCTTCGGGCAAAGCAAGTTCTTCATCCAAAAAGAAGTCACCTCCTAAAAGATCGTCGTATGGCAAGCGACGGTCTAGACGACGTAGGTAAGCATTTGCTCTCCTCCCTCTTTTTGCATATATCTATGAAATTTGGCTTTTGGAATACTCGGGGTATTATGGGCCCGGTTAGACAATCGGAAGTGAGGCATTTTGTGCGGTCACATGACATTTGTTGTCTTGGACTTATGGAGACTAAAGTCCCGCCTCACCATTTTGATTCTATTTCATCTAGCCTCCTCCCCGGGTGGTTTTGGCTAGCCAACTATGATTTCTCGGCTAGGGGTCGTATATGGATAGGTTGGAATCCAATTTTGGTGGAATTCTCTAGCCATTTTGTCTCTAGTCAAATGATCCATGGCCTTATTAAGATTTTGCATTCGGGTTCTACCCTACACTTTTCGGCTATCTACGGGGACCATGCATTCACTGCTCGGAAACCTCTTTGGAATGACTTAATCCGTTTGAGCTCATCCACTCTTAATAGCCCTTGGATTGTGGGAGGGGATTTTAATGCAATTTGGTATCCATCAGACCGCCTAGGTAGCCCGGATATCTGGCACCCCACATTTGATGAATTCAAGGAGTGTCTTCTTCAGGCTGGACTGGATGACCTTCGGTATGTTGGCTTTAGATTCACCTGGTCCTCTTATTCTGGGGAAAATAGAAAACAACGGAAGATTGATCGGGTTTTAGTAAACAATATGTGGAGTTCGGAATACTCGTATTCGGAGGCCTCCTTTCTTCCTCCTGGTATATCCAACCATACCCCGATATTAGTTTGTGTTTTGGCCAATCGAACTTGGAAGAAGCCATTTAAGTTCTTCAACTTTTGGATGACACACCCTGATTTTCGATCCATAGTAACTCAAACGTGGGAGCATCATTTCGTTGGCACCCCTATGTACAAGTTATGCTCCAGGTTGAAACTTTTGAAAATCAAGCTCAAGCAGTTAAACAGGGAGGCATACTCTGATATCTCATTGCGGTCTAACGCTGCTAAGCAAACACTCTTCTCAACCCAAGAGGCGCTTCTTCAAGACCCCCACAATAGTGAATTGGCCGAAGCTGAGGTGGCCCAAAAAAAGGATTATTACACTCTTCGTTCTCTTGAGGAGTCATTTTTTAGACAAAAATCAAGAATCAGGTGGCTTAAGGAGGGTGACCAAAACACCAGGTTCTTTCATCACTCGGTGAATCAGCATCACTTGCGCAATCGGATAATCACAATCCAGGATGGTGCGGGTAATATGATCTCTAACCCGGGTGAAGTTCAGCATGCATTCACATCATATTTTCAAAATCTTTTGGCTTCGGCAAACACGACTTTGACACCATCTACGGAGGAGGTCAAGGAAGTCCTCAAGCATGCGCCGATCGACGACTGTGTTAGATCCCTATCTCGAACCGGTTCTCTCTCGGGATATTAGAAATGCTATATTCTCTCTTGCGGGGACAAAGCCCAGGGGCCCGATGGCTTCAATGCTGAATTTTTTAAAAAAGAACGGGATATAGTGGGATCCTCGTAAGAGGCGGTCCAGGATTTCTTTCAATCAGGTAGATTGCTTCGTGAGATTAATTGTACAATCATAGCTTTGGTCCCCAAAGTACCAAATGCTTCTTCAGTGAGTGATTTTCGGCCTATCGCCTGCTGCAATACTATTTATAAATGTATTACGAAGATCTTGGCAAATAGAATTGCTGCAGTCCTTCCAGGTATTATCAGCCCTGCTCAGACAGCTTTTGTTAAAGGCAGGCGTATTACTGATAATATTCTCTTGGCTCAAGAATTATTCAGCGGATTCCACTCTCCTACTTATTCTCCCAAATGTGCCATCAAAGTGGACTTCCGGAAAGCCTATGACACATTGGACTCGGAACTTCTTGGAGACTACTCTTATGGCTTTTGGCTTTCCTGAGCATCTTGTACGACTGATTATGGTATGTGTTCGTACCCCTAAATTCTCTATTTCTATTAATGGTGAGCTTCATGGCTTCTTCAATAGCGGTAGAGGACTTAGGCAGGGCGACCCAGTATCTCCATATTTGTTCACTCTGGCCATGGAAGTGCTCAGTGGTATCCTAGAGTTGCAATCAAACCGGTCTCAATTCTGATTTTACTGGAGATGTAAGACATCCTGCTTATCGCATCTCTTTTTTGCGGATGATGTCTTCATCTTCAGTCAGGGCAACACCAATTCGGTTACATACATGAAGGAGGGACTCCACCTATTCTCCCAATGGAGTGGACTTATCCCCAACAATAGTAAGAGTGAAGTATTCCTCTCGGGGGGTTCGGAGGCCTTGCGGGAACAGCTCTTGCAAATATTGAATTTCAGATTGGGGACTCTTCCGGTCCGATACTTGGGCGTGCCAATCATAACTACGAGGTTGAGCAAGACAGACTGTCATGCCCTGGTATGTCTTCTAATAGCTAGAATCCAATATTGGACACATCGCTTTCTATCTTTTGTGGGTAGACTACAATTGATTAAATCTGTTCCGCATGCAATTCAATCATATTGGGCATCCATTTTTTGGCTCCCTGCCTCTATAATTGATAAGGTAGAACAAATTTGTCGACAATTTTTGTGGAAAGGACCAGGTCTTGGGGTAGGAGGTGCTAAGGTTGCTTGGGATGATGTTTGTCTTCCCAAAAATGAAGGAGGTCTGGGGATTCGTCGGATCCGTGACAGTAATAAAGCGGCTATGATCAAACACATCTGGATTCTTTTTATTGATAAAGAATCCCTTTGGTGCAAATGGATCCATATGACACACCTCAAAAGGAAATATTTCTGGACCACAACACCCCCGACCTTTTGTTCTTGGGCTTGGCGGAAAATACTTGCACTTAGGGAGGGAGCCCAAGGCTACTTCAGGTGGAGAATTGGGGATGGATCATCAACCTCTCTATGGTTCGACCCGTGGCTGAATATAGGTCCTCTCAGTTCGGTCTACTCCGACACTCATATATATCAATTGGCACTCCAGAGACATGCTACAGTTGCTGACTTATTTACTCCGGATGGCCAGGATATTCTACAGGAGATTACTTCAATGCAAGTCACGGTCCCTACATTGTCACATGTCCCGGATTCTTTCCATTGGACTATGCAGCCTTTCGCTCGGCTCTTTTCTTCGCGTCCGCCTGGGCAACTATCAGAAGGCGAGCCCTACCGGTCCCATGGGCATCATTGGTGTGGAGTAACTCGATTGCCCCCCGGCACCAATTCCTCCTATGGCTCATATCCCGAAACAGGCTCCCTACCCAGGTACTTCTGATGTCCTATGGTAGATTGCCATCCGTGCATTGTGCTTTTTGTAATACAAGGCCGGATTCCATAGAACACTTGTTTTTTGATTGTCATATTCCCAACTGCCTTGCTGATTTTTGGGCTGCGAAATGTAATCTCGTGTGGATTAACCGACCCTGGATGGAAACTGTGCAATGGCTTATCACCACACTCTCGGGGAGTGGATTCTACATTGACATAGCTAGGTTCTCCTTTGGCGTACTTTGTTATGTCATTTGGAAAACCAGGAACGACCTTATATTCCGGTCCTCGAGCCTCTTTGTGCCATCGATGAAGCAACACCTCATCAAGGCAGTCAAAGATAAAGCCTTAACTCTCGGTATGGTCCCTGATTCCCCAAGACACAGGAGATTACAACGTAGTTGGGGCATAGATCCTATCGTTTTTGGGTAGCTTACTATGGAGGGTTTTATTAAACCGCTCCTACTTGTTGTATTTTCCTTTGTGTGAACTTGGCCCCCCCCCCCACTCCAGCGACGTGTTGTCCCGTTGAGTATGGGTCGGAGCCTTGACTCACTCCTTGTACATTTGTATGGTTGAAAATCTTCTATAATACTTACTTTTACCAAAAAAAAAAAAACATCTCCATCTCGTAGTGTATTGCACTTTCTTCCTTTTTCACATTGCACTCCAAAGACATTGCGTGGAGAGAGAGAGAGAGAGAGAGAGAGAGAGAGAGAGAGAGAGAGAGAGAGAGAGAGAGAGAGAGAGAGAGAGAGAGAGAGAGAGAGAGAGAGAGAGACCTCTTCAAGGATGGAGGAAAGGGTGAGGTCGGGGCCAGGCATGACAGCAGCAGCAAACACAGCAACAGCAATTTTCTCAGGAAATCTCTCCATGGCCATTGACAGGGCAAGCCCACCCATGCTATGCCCAACCAGAACCACCCTCTCTCCATCACCAAGACCCCCCAAGAACTCCAAAAATGGCTCCACGTACTCCGCCATGGACTTCAAATCTTGGGGTTGCTTTGGATGGACCCCTGAAGCAGCCAAGTCCAAGGCAGTGACCTTGTGGGCTGAAGACTCGAGGAGGGTGGCCACTCTATACCAGCACCAAGCTCCATGGCAAACCCCATGGACTAGCACAAAGTGCTTTTCTCTCTCAATTTCCCTGATATCCATGTGTAGTAACCAGTCAGCATAGGCCACTGATAGGCTTTGCTTCACCATCGGTGTTTTAATAGGAGCTTCAACAATATTAAAGAATTTGGCGTACCGACCATTGTGCATTGCTCTTCGGCGCAGTTGCGTTTCCCTTTTTACTTTCCAAGGACATCGCTTTCAAAAGCATTTTTGGATCGCTGCCAAAACAAAATTGGCAATTAGGAGCCTCCATTCCACCAATTCGTTACGACTTATTATAATCTAACATCCTCGTCTCCCGAACAACCCACCCAACCGGTTTACATGGAGAAAGTGTTTAGCTCGCTTCACATCATTAGCGATATAATTTCTTCATTAGATGATTTTGTCTGTTAATTTTCAAGAGAGGATACTTAAATTGAACGAGCATAGTCTATAAGAGCGTCGCTTGGTATTACATAGAACGAGAAATAGCACTTATCCGGGGAGTATCATGCCGTGTTTGCTCAAGTCAAGACATTTTCCTACTTCCAGCTAAGCTCAGCTTCAACTTTATGTCAAGGCACTTCCCAAAGTGGGGGAAAAGGTCAAAAGATCTTTCTTTGTACCTGCAAAAAGAATCCAAGGCAGCATCTCCACGTTGAGCTAACAATTATGTTCGGGAGCCGCTACATAAAGAACACGTAATCGTAGAAATCAACGAATACAATAATTTGCTGTTGACACCCGAATTTTTCTTTATTTTGTTTTAAATACCCATTTATTTTGCATTTATAAATAGTTATTAATTCATAGAAAAGATAAAAAAATTATTAAAAAAAAAATTCGAAAATTTGAAAAAAAAAAAAAAAAAAAAAAAAAAAAGAAGTCTGCATGGGCTGACTTAGCCCAGCCCATCTTATACTCACCCATCTTTTTTTTCTCCCCCCGGCCCAGCCCGTCTCCCTCAGCCCAGCCCGTCTCCCTTCTCCTTCTCCCTCTCCGCACGTGAAAGGAACGCACACACGCACGTAGCAGCAACGCTCACGACGTCGCCCCTTGGCTGACGTCACCCGCGTGACGCCAGCAAGGGAAGATTCCCTTGCTGCGCTGTCACGCGGCCATAGGAGGGGCAGAGAAACGGTTGAGGAGCCGGGATCGACGAGGAGCAGGGGGGCGTCGATTCTGAGCAGCAGGGGGAAAAGGAGAGAAAAAAAAAGGCGGAGAGAGGGAGGGAGGAGATTTTCAGAGAGAAAAAAGGGGAAGAAAGAAGGCCGGTTTCTAGTTTTTTCGAGGTGAGGAGAGATAGCCGATCGAAGAACAAAAAAAGAAAAGAAAGAGGAGAAAGAAAGAAAAAAAACAAGCGCGAAGCCTGTGCTGGTTTTCGGACAAGAAGAGGAGGGCGAGAGAGAGAGAGCCGCTGTCGCTGCCGGAAGTTGTCCGTCCGCCGTTGCTCGTCGTGACACCTCGTTCGAGCCAGGTAGGTTCCGTTTCCTCTTGTTTCTGCTTTGCTGTGACGAGGATGAGGGCCGAAGCTCGCGCCGACTAGTCCGCGCGAGTCCCGGCCCTTTCGATCCACCATTTACATCCCTGCGCATGTTAGAATGGTTCGATAGAAGCTCGGGCTCAGTCCCACGCCGGTTCGAGTCGAAGAATCCCCGTTTTATTCATGCCTGCAAGCTGTTTGTGGAAATGCCTAAGAGAGACCCGAAACCTTCGTCACCGAATCCGTCCCCGACGACCTCTTTTTGTGGATTTGCCCGAATATGGCTTGATCTAGTGTCTCTATTAACATTGTAGTTAGTTTCATGTGATTTATGTGCTTTGTTGAGCCGAAAAGAGGCATTTTTGGTTTTCCGGCGAGGGCATTCTTCCGGGTCGCCGGAGGTCGTCGCGCGGCGACGGCCCGGCGACGGCCGGATAGAACGGCCGACGCCGGAAGACACGGCGACACTTTTAGTATCGTTTTGGGCTCGTAGTAATGTCGGCGGCGGCCGGGTGGAGCTGCACAGGTTTCCGGCGAGGCTTCGGCGTGGGGCGTCCGCGAGGAAGAAGAAGACCAGAAAATTCCTAAAAAAAAAAAAAAAAAAAAAAAAAAAAAAAAAAAAAAGGGGAAAAGAGGCCGGGCCGAAAATTTGAATGAAAGTGGGTGGGCTGGTTTATTATTTTCGAATGGGCCTAGGATAGGTTTGAGCTGGAATTTTTAGAATTGGGGATGGGCTTCGAATAGGCCTAGATTGGGGTTTTGGGTCGAAATTTTAGAAATAGGGATAATGGGCTGTTTTAATTCCTTTTTGAAATGGGCCATTTTAAAAGTATTTTGGACCGGGCCGTTCGGCCAGCCCGGTCGTTGCTCCGGCCCGGCCCGATAGGGGCCGGGTCGGTTTAGTAGGCGGGTCTCCCGACCCGGTCCGAATTACCTTTTAATTAATTAAAAAAATCCAAAAACTCGAAAAAATTAAATATTAAAAAAATATTTAAAAAAATCGAAAAATCATTAAAAATTTTAAATTTTTTTTTTTTTTTTAATTTCAGAAAGGTTTTAAAAGTTTAATTTACTTTATTCCTTTTTTTCGAATATTCAAAATTTCAAAAAAAAAAATTAAAAAAATTAGAAATTTCCAAAAACATTAATAAATGTCTTGTTTTAAAAAAAAAAAAATTCAGAAAAGCAAAAAATTTGCAAAAACCTTAAAAGCTTGTTTTCTTTAATTTCAGAAAATTCGAAAATATTAAAAAATATTAAAAAGCATAAAAAATCAAACAATTCAGAAAAATCGAAAAAAAATCGCAAAAATTCAGAAAACCCTTAAAAAAAGAAAAAAAACCAAAATTGAACAAGCCTCAGGGCTTTACGGCTTTTTTGAATGTGTTGACATGTCTTTAGTTAACACACAATCAAGTTAGGTACCGAAAGGGCGTTAGTCGCATGACTAACGTAATCAAGTCCCCGACCCTAGACTCTCTGGTTGCGTAAATAGTGAGACACGCTCCCATGTCTCGCTTAGTTTCTAGTCGACCTTAATAGACTAGTGGCGACTCCTTGTTTGAATATTTTTGTGAATATCCCATGTCGCGCGGGGTATGGGCTTGGGAGAGCCCGAGTTAATTAAGGGCCGTTGGCCCGAAATTAACAATGCCCCTAAACCTATTATTATTATTATTTTCACAAAAATTTTAATTTTAGGTCGCGACAGCTTGGCGACTCCACTGGGGATTGGTTCTAAACCTTAGAGGACTTAGGCCTAATTTGCTTGATTGTGTGTTATCTAATGTGTTTCTTTAGCAGCGCATTCGAGAATGTGAGGTAAGTCCACTAACCTCGTGTTAAATGTTGGTGCAGGATTGGAGTAATAAGGGGTGGAGTTTTTGCTAACACTTTGTTTCGTAGGTTGGTGGATGCGAATGAATGTTTATATATTTGAATTTTTGAAGTGTTGTTTCTTATATAAACTGTTGTGCATGTCTTTCTTACATTGCACTACACTTTAGCACACACAACCTGCCGCCGGACCTGGGCCGCATTAGGATCACTTAGGATGGTGTTGAGATGGATACCACTCCGACTACCACCATGTAGTACGAGTCGCCCATCTCAATTCCGAAATTCTTCTGACGTCGAGAGCTTCCACCCCGGTTGCAACCGCGCATCACGGGTCGACTCTTTGACAAAGCCGGAGTCATGGGAACCCCGACCCAACCGCGACCATGCTAGTTCAGTCCGGTAATCCTGTGGCTTCATTTGAGCCGTCTAGAATAGAAATTAACCCACGGTCTCATGCGCATGTCTATGTGATTGAAAAAAAAAAGAAAAAAATGGAAAAAGAAAAAAAAAAAAAAAAAAAACCATCACTAATGATAAGAATGATTTCTCCCTTTACTTATTCATTTTTTATTGAAATTTTCATTTTTGAAATTTGCGGAGATTAATCGAATGCCCTCAGTTTAGGCTTCTAATTGGGAAAATTGGCAATTACCCTTCATAAGCAAACATTCAGTGTCAATTTCAAAAATCATTAATTTAGCCCTGCACAATGGATGATTTTGTCATAGTTTCTAATCATGGGCTTAAAGTCATATCTTGTCAAAAAAAAAAAAAAATTCTTCAATTCATGATTATGTTTTGGGGCACAAAACTCGACATCATACCTTTAATCAAATTCTTTCCCTTCCACATTTTGGGATTAAAAATTCAAATCACATTTTTATGTATAAATTTCTCAAAATAAAAATCACCTCATTTTGGCAATAGTAAAAGCACAAATCATTCTTTCAAAATTAATGCCACATTTTGCATATGAAACTTTTGGGAATAGAATGGGCATTCGATTGATAATTGCAGATTGATCTTTCAATGACGTCTCCTCTTACAATCAAATCTTGGCAAAATACCGAAATCCTGAAATAGGAGTTCTGGGGCATGTACCATCGCCTCGATTTCGTTGTAAGAGGCGATCTCATTGGAAGATCATTTTCTCATTCACATACTGACATTATTTCTTCTTCTTGCAGATGCGTGACAGCCATCCTTCGAATTGTTCTTACTTGACCGCGCCAAGAAGTGAACTTTAGATTTAGGATGAGGATTTTTTACTCATAGTGGTGTATTGTATTTCCTTTATGACTTTATTCTTTTTAAGGATGATGTTTTCAATTTCAAGTCGATTATAAGCCCAATTGACTCATTTTTTTGGGCAAAGAAATTCAAATTTGTAAATACCCTTTGACTTCGAGGGCAATTCGGAAGTTGGTGTATTCTATTGAATTTCCATGAGTTTTAGAAAGTCAATGCATTTTGTCTCTCTAACATATTTGTCCTTTGCAGGGAATCTTGGGAAAGATAACTTGGGATGGTAAAGTTGTAATCGTTCCAATGGAATCAATTTATTCCGAAACTGATTTGTTCATACATTTTCCTGCAGGAGAGAACTAAACAATTTTGACGTTGGTATTTGAATTAAATCACAAGCAAATGCTCTCACAAGTCTTGATCTTGGAATTCAAAGGATTGAAAGTCCAACTTTGATATTGATTTCTTCGGAAACTCGCACTCATGAATTCAACCGACACTTCCGACGCATCGCCTTCCATCATGTCCCAAATCTTTGAAGCTATCAGATATATAGCATTAAGGGTTAAAAAGATCACTGGCTAGATTGCATTTGATCAGTTTCTTGTGATGGGAGTTCACTGCCTCAGAGACTCATAGCTTGTTCAAGCCTCAAGACAGCATCGTGCCTCATCAAAGAATGGATCTTTTGGGATGCAATCCAATGTTAACGTCCTTGATGAGAGAAGAATTTTTCTCACTGATTTTATTTAGAATTTGAACAAAGTCATTGCACGCTAATATACTCGATATAGCTTGCTGGATTTTTGGGCTTTTATCTTCATGATCTTGGACATGATTGATTGGAAAAGTTCCATGGTCAGGAGAAGATTAGTACAATTACGGTGTCCTCTTGAATGGTAGTTGCCAACAAAGACATCTACTTCTAGAGGGTCAATGTACCTAGACGATCTCTCCATAGATGGAAATGAATATACTCAGATCAGTGCTATCAATTGAGAAACGACCATTGAAGAACACATTACATGGGAGGTTCATGATTCCTCACTCATTGAAACTGAAAATCAATCATTGATGAGGACCCGAAGTGCCTCAAGCATGTGTTGAAGCGTTGCTGGTGCCAATCTTCCACAAAGGCTAAATGAAGCCAAGTTCTGTTCTAGGAAGTTCCTTTATTCAGAGGTCTAATGCCACCATCACTAGACTTTTGACGAGCTTTATCCATTGATGACTCACTTGCTCGTGAATTGGCATCACTAATGCATCTAACAGATTTGTGTGTTGCTTCGAACTATGTCATGGGGAAGATTAACCATATGAAGCCGCCTTGCTAAGAGACATCGAAGTCATGAAGACTTGAAGCATTCCCTATTCAGCCTTGTTGTGTAGTCAAGAAACACAAAATGTTTAAATCTGGTTTTAAACTCCTTCGGCGTCGACTTTGTTTGGAGACCATCAATGCAGCCCTCATGATTTGTGATGCAAAATGCAGCTTTGTTATCTACTTTTTCGCAAGGAAATGAGGCAAAATCTTCAAATATCAAACCAGTCCGTCGATTGCTTTGCATGATGAGACAAAGGAAGGGAATTGACAAGTATTCGAAAAGAAGACAGTTTTGGCACCAAGTTTTATAATGTTCGAACAAGGCAACGAGGCATTCTTAAACCTAGTTGATCATGAGCGATGAAAAATTCGAACGAGGCAAAGATTCGCTGATCCAACATGATAGAGCTATGTGTGGCAAAGTTATTCTAACTTCATAAGGCGCACATTTGAGCATTGGAGCAATATTCCCCCTTTCTCTGCAAAAGATGCCTTGGGATGTTGAGCCGTCTGACTTTGAAAAAGGATGTATTTCGTTCCTAAATTTGATACTCTTTAGTATAAGGAAATGACACATCCTTTTCTTTGATGCAGGGTAAATTTGAATGAAACAAAAGCTCATCAGATGAGTATGACAAGACACAAGACATGGCACAAGATGCAATGGGATGTTGAGCCGGTAAATTTGAATGAAACAAAAGCCCATCAAATGAGCATGACAAGGCACAAGATTTCAACACGTGCCAGAGCAAGATATGAGGAAGCTTAATTACATGTCTTAATGTAAAAAACATTAGAGCAGCATTTGACTTTGGGGCAATATCTCCTCTTCCTCACCAATGACGCGTGTTGGGGAAAAAATTCATTACAAAAGGATGTATCGTTCCTAAATTGAGCCCTAATTAAGTAGGGAGATGACACAATTCATTTTCTTTTGTCGCAGGGCGATCATCAACCCAAGTCACTCAAAGCATAGTAAATCAAACCCATGAAGCATGATGAAATGGAGTCAATCAATTCGACACTAAAAAGGGTGTATTGTTCTTGAATTAATCAAATTCGATGTTAGAATGCAAATAACATGTCTCATCTTTTGTAGGAAAATGTGCGCATTGACTGCGGAAGCAGTGCCTTTCACCAAAGAAGCATGTTAAAGCACAACCATCCATTTTGGTGTAAAGGATGTATATCGTTCCTAAATGATTTCCAATTGAGTGTGGAAATAACATGCCCAATCATTTTCTTCACAGGCGATAAATGGGGCAAAGCATCCAAGAAGTAATACCCTTAAATGTCACAGCATAAATGCTCATACCTGAAAAGCAAAAGCACATGAAGGGTAAATTGTATCGATTCCAATTGCTCATGTTGATATTGTCTCTAACATGATCCCCTTTTCATTTGATAGGGAAACATCAAATGCAAAAAAGATGCCAAAAAAAAATGCAAGTGAAGGGCAATTTGGGGTTGCCAAATATCCAAGAAGATGATGTTGGCATTTGAGTAATAAATGCGAGTGAAGGGTAATAGTGTATCGTCTCCAATTTTTCAATCCCTAAGGATTCTTGCATTGATACCTTCCTTTCTATCCTTTACAGGTTTACTAAGTCGCCCTATTGCAGGTAAGTACCCTTCTTATCAAAATCAAAAGAAAAAAAAATTGAGAATTTTCATCAAAAAAAAAAAAAATTCCGCATTTTACTCAGAGCAAGTAAAAAAAAAAAAGATAAAAATTGAGAAAATGAACTTTTCACAAAGTTTCTGAGCATTGTTTTTTATCTCAAAATTGTATGTCTGTTTGATGGATCACTCATTTTGAATCAGAATTCCTCATGGAGATTAATCTACTCAGATGATCTCGACCAAATGAAATTGAGATGTTAGTCATGCCAAGTAGGAAATGCTTAGGATGAGGAAAGGCAATCCATTTCCAAACACATCCTTCAAACATTGTGAGAATTGAGCGAAAAAAAAACTTATGTCGTTTAAGGACAAAGGAGTCATTCGCAATTAGTACATGGACCAAAATGAAAAGAGGCATTTCTCCTCTCTATCTTACACACCACAGGTGACCATAGTTAGCCCATTTGAGCCTTTAAATGCGAAGAAATCAAAAATACCCCTGTCAAGAACCACCCCACAATGGGGCAAATTTAGAGGTTTTGATTGACATCATGTGGTGAAAAGATGAGAAAGACTTCTTTGCTTTCACTTGCATTAATCTTTTTGTGGTATTTTCAGGTGAATTCTTATGAAGCTTGAAACATCCCGAGGTGAAGAAGAGCATTCTTTTCTCTACCCAAACACCGATATCCATTGCTTAAACCAACTTGAGCCTGATTGTTCATTTCTGAAACCCAAGTGGTGATTATCTCCCCATGTTGGGGCAAGGCACATGATTGATCAACACAATTGGCATTTATGTGAAAAGCATCTTGAAAGTCCTGAAAGCTCAAAAAGTTCAAAAGAGCAAAAGTCCAATGAAAATTAAGGGGCATGAAAAAGCAGTGTGCATAGTAAAAGCAAGGCCAATGCCCGTAAAAAAAAAAGAGAGAAAAAAAAAGGGAGATTTGCATCAGGGGGCGAAAAACTCCTATGTAAAAAAAAAAAAAGAAAAAAAAAAAAAGAGGTCATTAAATTCAAAATGCTTGCATTGAAAAGAAACTCATTGCAAACACAAAAAAAAAAATTGAGAAGGAAAAAGCTCTTATTCGATTAGTCAAAGGACTTTCGAGACAAATCAGATTTCAAAAGTCAAGTGCTTTCAAAAAGATTGAGTGATATGACCATTATGCCATGACAATCACCAACTTTCAAACCCCTTTTTGTGAAAAGTTCTGAGCCTTTCGAGCCATAACCAAACCAATACTACAACCCTTCCCGAAGTCTCTTCAGATTGGGATGATTCAAGCGAGAATAAGGATTTTCCAAAAAAGCTACCGCTCGAAGAAGTGGGGGCAAGGTTGTCTTATCTTATCTTAAGGTTTCTTGACTTGTAAACCTAGTGAAGATGTTGGCAGATAATTGTTTCATTTCATGACCAATGATGCTTATCCATCGTTAAAGCCATGACCAAACCCGTGTTACGGTCCTTCTGAAAGACCTTTTGGATTGGTCAAGATGTACTTATTGCGAATGATTCTCAAATCCTTCGACATTGGAAATGTGAGGTAAATTGAGTGATCAAATCACTTCCCACATGAATGGATGAGATTAAATAGCCTTTCTTTAGAGCATGTGATAAGCCCTTTCTAACTAAGAAACTCTTGCTTGGCATGCTTAATAAGCCTCTTTCATGAGCATGATCATTCTGATATGATTTTCCTTTTAAAGGGATTTGATGATTAATGATACCCTTCTAAGCTTGACGACAATTTTGTGGTACATGATACCGAAAGACATCAAATGTTTTCAATGTGATCAGACTTAGCTTGATTTGCTCATGCAATTAATGCTACAATATTGCGAATGCATTTTTCTGATATTGTCTCTAATGAAATTTGTTCAAGTTGAATTTGACAGGTTCACTCGGTGAAACTACACAATTTCTAAAATGGTTCGTGGGTCCTCCTTAAACCACATGGTTCGTGGTCAACCTGAAAACCATGCAATTTTCATAGGGTTTGTGGGTCTTCCTTAAAACCACATGGTTCGTGGGTCCTCCTTAAACCACATGGTTCATGGTCAACCGGAAAACCATGCAATTTCTAAAATGGTTCGTGGGTCCTCCTTAAACCACATGGTTCATGGTCAACCTAAAACCATGCAATTTCAATGGTTAATGGTCAACCTAAAACCATGCAATTTCAATGGTTCATGGTCAACCTAAAACCATGCAATTTCCAAATGGTTCATGGTCAACCTAAAACCAAGCAATTTCAATGGTTCATGGTCAACCTAAAACCATGCATTTTCCACATCGGTTCATGGTCAACCTAAAACCATGCATTCTCGGTCGAAACCCGTTATTACACGGTAAGACTTTGCATCCTAGGTCGAAGCCCGTTATTACACGGTAAGACCTCCCTTCAAGTCGAAGCCCGTTATTACACGGTAAGACTTTGCATCCTCGGTCGAAGCCCGTTATTACACAGTAAGACCTCCTTTCAAGTCAAAGCCTGTTATTACACGGTAAGACTTTGCATCCTCGGTCGAAGCCTGTTATTACACGGTAAGACCTCCCTTCAAGTCGAAGCCCGTTATTACACGGTAAGACTTTGCATCCTCGGTCGAAGCCCGTTATTACAGGGTAAGACCTCCCTTCAAGTCGAAGCCCGTTATTACACGGTAAGACTTTGCATTCTGGCCGAAGCCCGTTATTACACGGTAAGACCTCCCTTCAAGTCGAAGCCCGTTATTACACGGTAAGACCTCCCTTCAAGTCGAAGCCCGTTATTACACGGTAAGACTTTGCATTCTCGGTCGAAGCCCGTTATTACACGGTAAGACCTCCCTTCAAGTCGAATCCCGTTATTACACGGTAAGACTTTGCATCCTCGGTCGAAGCCCGTTATTACACGGTAAGACTTTGCATTCTCGGTCGAAGCCTGTTCTTACACGGTAAGACTTAACTAACCCAGTCGAAGCCCATTCTTACATGGTGAGACTTTACTAACTCAGTCGAATCTCGTTATTACACGGCAAGACTCCACTAACATAGTCAAAACCCGTTATTACACGTTGAGACTTCACTAACTTGGTTGAAACTCGTTCACACGAGTCGAGACCTCAAAAAAAAAAAAAAAAAAAAAAGGGGAAAATGAATGGAATAAATCCACGCTTCCATGGCTCGTCGGTGAAAGTCGGGTGTCACCTAGTCTTTGAAATGAACCTCTTCGAGCTCCCTTTCAAAGAGGGTAATTTGTTGACACCCGAATTTTTCTTTATTTTGTTTTAAATACCCATTTATTTTGCATTTATAAATAGTTATTAATTCATAGAAAAGATAAAAAAAATTATTAAAAAAAAATTCGAAAATTTGAAAATTCGAAAAAAAAAAAAAAAAAAAAAGTCGCATGGGCCGACTTAGTGCCCATCTTATACTCACCCATCTTTTTTTCTCCCCTCGGCCTAGCCCGTCTCCCTCAGCCCAGCCCGTCTCCCTTCTCCTTCTCCCTCTCCGCACGTGAAAGGAACGCACACACGCACGTAGCAGCAACGCTCACGACGTCGTCTCTCTGGACGTCGCCCCTTGGCTGACGTCACCCGCGTGACGCCAGCAAGGGAAGATTCCCTTGCTGCGCTGTCACGCGGCCATAGGAGGGGCAGAGAAACGGTTGAGGAGCCGGGATCGACGAGGAGCAGGGGGGCGTCGATTCGAGCGCGGGGGAAAAGGAGAGAAAAAAGGCGGGCGGAGAGAGGGAGGGAGAGATTTTCGAGAGAAAAAAGGGGAAGAAAGAAGGCCGGTTTCTAGTTTTTTTGAGGTGAGGAGAGATAGCCGATCGAAGAACAAAAAAAGAAAAGAAAGAGGAGAAAGAAAGAAAAAAAACAAGCGCGAAGCCTGTGCTGGTTTTCGGACAAGAAGAGGAGGGCGAGAGAGAGCCGCCGCCGCCGCTAGGAAGTTGTCCGTCCGCCGTTGCCCGTCGTGACGCCTCGTTCGAGCCAGGTAGGTTCCGTTTCCTCTTGTTTCTGCTTTGCTGTGACGAGGACGAGGGCCGGAGCTCGCGCCGACTAGTTCGCGCGAGTCCCGGCCCTTTCGATCCACCATTTACATCCCTGCGCATGTTAGAATAGTTCGATAGAAGCTCGGGCTCAGTCCCACGCCGGTTCGAGTCGAAGAATCCCCGTTTTATTCATGCCTGCAAGCTGTTTGTGGAAATGCCTAAGAGAGACCCAGAAACCTTCGTCACTGAATCCGTCCCCGACGACCTCTTTTTGTGGATTTCTGTCTGAATATGGCTTGATCTAGTGTCTCTATTAACATTGTAGTTAGTTTCATGTGATTTATGTGCTTTGTTGAGCCGAAAAGAGGCATTTTTGGTTTTCCGGCGAGGGCATTCTTCCGGGTCGCCGGAGGTCATCGCCGGCGACGTCTGGCGACGGCCGGATAGAACGGCCGACGCTGGAAGACACGGCGACACTTTTAGTATCGTTTTGGGCTCGTAGCAATGTCGGCGGCGGCCGGGTGGAGCCGCACGGGTTTCGGCGAGGCTCGGCGTGGGGGCGTCCGTGAGGGAAGAAGAAGACAGAAAATTCCTTAAAAAAAAAAAAAAAAACGAAAAAAAAAGGGGAAAAGAGGCCGGGCCAAAAATTTGAATGAAAGTGGGTTTGGGTTGGTTTATTATTTTCGAATGGGCCTAGGATAGGTTTGAGCTGGAATTTTTAGAATTGGGGATGGGCTTCGAATGGGCCTAGATTGGGGTTTTGGGTCGAAATTTTAGAAATAGGGATAATGGGCTGTTTTAATTCCTTTTTGAAATGGGCCATTTTAAAAGTATTTTGGACCGGGCCGTTCGGCCGGCCCGGTCGTTGCTCGGCCCGGCCCGATAGGGGCCGGGTCGGTTTAGTAGGCCGGGTCTCCCGACCCGGTCCGAATTACCTTTTAATTAATTAAAAAAATCCAAAAACTCGAAAAAAATTAAATATTAAAAAAATATTTAAAAAAATCGAAAAATCATTAAAAATTTAAAAAAAATGTTTTTTTAATTTCAGAAAGGTTTTAAAAGTTTAATTTACTTTATTCCTTTTTTTCGAATATTCAAAATTTCAAAAAAAAAAATTAAAAAAATTAGAAAATTCCAAAAACATTAATAAATGTCTTGTTTTAAAAAAAAAAAAAAATTCAGAAAAGCAAAAAATTTGCAAAAACCTTAAAAGCTTGTTTTCTTTAATTTCAGAAAATTCGAAAATATTAAAAAATATTAAAAAATATTAAAAAGCATAAAAAATCAAAAAATTCAGAAAAATCAGAAAAAAATCGCAAAAATTCAGAAAACCCTTAAAAAAGAAAAAAACCAAAATTGAACAAGCCTCGGGGCTTTACGGCTTTTTGAATGTGTTGACATGTCTTCAGTTAACACACAATCAAGTTAGGTACCGAAAGGGCGTTAGTCGCATGACTAACGTAATCAAGTCCCCGACCCTAGACTCTCTGGTTGCGTAAATAGTGAGACACGCTCCCATGTCTCGCTTAGTTTCTAGTCGACCTTAATAGACTAGTGGCGACTCCTTGTTTGAATATTTTTGTGAATATCCCATGTCGCGCGGGGTATGGGCTTGGGAGAGCCCGAGTTAATTAAGGGCCGTTGGCCCGAAATTAACAATGCCCATAAACCTATTATTATTATTATTCTCGAAAAATTTTAATTTTAGGTCGCGACATTTGTCAAGTGCTGAATATGGGTAATTTACTTAATGCAATCAATTGAAGGCAGGCAATTACCTTAAATTGTAAAATAATCCGGTAAACTGATCTAATTATATTTTAGTATGGTAATAATCAGCACGATGGAGTCATTGAGAAGTTGTCTTTTTGGCAATGAAGTAAAACATAATACTAATATTAGTTCTAAATAGATGTTTTTTTTTTTCTTGATGACAGAGGACTCCACCTGGGCCCCATCGCGCTCGGCAAGCGCTAAGGGACCGGGTGCCTATACCTCGGGCCAATGGGAGCTAGCCACCACACTCCTCATCAGCGGGTAAGTCGCCTAGCAAACGCCGAGAGGATTCGACCCGCAGACCTTTCGCGAGAGGCCCAGCGAGCAAACCATCGACGCCACCGCAGCGGGTGGTAGTTCTAAATAGATGTTTATCCTTACATATTTCTCATTTTTACTTTGTTCTCTCGTTTTAGGAGTTCATATCGTAGATAACCTGTGAAATTTCTCAAGGCCCGTACAACACATGCTGGCAATATGTTTATATGAGAAAAAATTATATTAAATATTTCATTTTATATCATAAGTTGGAATGCAATAATACCAATCCACTAAGAAAATGCATCTCTCTTATTCTTTTAGTTATTTAATGGTAGGCTTGGTTTTTCTCTCCATCCTCCTTAGGGTTTTCCCTCTCTCTCATCTTTACATAGTTTTCTTCTTCAATCTCTCTGGAGAGTTTGAGTTAGATCCCTTACTAATCTCCCTTATTCCTTTTTCTTAGGCTGATTTGGTTCTCTATTTTCTTTTTCTTGTTTTCCTCCTATTTTGAGGAGTTTTTCCCTTCTGATCTAGTCTAGATCTAGAAGTTTCTTTCTCCGTTTCAGGGAAATTTCTATCCCTATTTAGTCTAGATTTGGGGTTTTATGCATTTATCATTTTGGGCTTTTACTACCCTTAGATTTCGTTGGTGTACAAGTCTTGTTTCACCCTCACAATTTAAGAATTTCATTGGTGACTTCTCTTTGGTGACTTCTCTTTGGTTTCGTTCATGTACAAGTCTAGCTTCAATTTGGGCATTTTCTTTGTTTTTTATTAAATTATAATTTTTTTTAAAAATTGCCCATCTTTTAGTTGCTAAAAATTGTCCGCCGCGAACATTTGGCTGGCTGACAAGCTCATGTTATTTGATACTGACTTGGCCTTTAAGTTTTATTTGAAACAAAGTCTACTTAAGACATTTTTAAATGAAAGAATATGACCACATTTCAAACCTTATTTGGAATTCTTAATATATTATACTTTAAAAAAAGCGTAACTTATGTATCTATGTGGATGTAATTGTCAATAATTTCCACGATAAAATCAAAGAAAATCTTGTGAGTTGGTTTGCAAAACGCTATGTTTTTGTTTTCAATTTAATTTATTTCGTGACTATATACTGTTAAGAAAAGGTTTACTAGTGACACTAATGGATTATCTACTTAGAGGATTCTATATCTCATAGAACTCTTTCTTTAATTAGTGTTAGATTAGACAACTCGGTGTCGACACGACGTTATCTCGGATTTAGGTCTACTTTTGGACCTGTCCTTGGCAGTACAGGGTGTTATGTGATGAAACTACTTCGAGTTAACACTAACTATACGATGGTGATCTATGTTGGCTCAACACCTGTTGCGTGCGGGGGGAGGGGCCATACAACTCATATAGAAACAAAATCTGGTACGTGAAGAGGTAATAGGTTCTCGATTATGTCATGATTGAAATTATTTTCCATGGCTTGCTCAAATGACGAATGTTTTCGTCCTTAAATGCAAAAACATAGAATAATTTTTGACAAACTATTACCATCTCTTGGAACTTACTTTGATCATAGATTCTTGCAATATTGAGAACTTATGTGATAACCAATTCTAAAGCATATATATAAGTTCAAACTGAAACAATCTCATCATATGTGGCATGGGAATAAGATGATTTAAACCATGCCTTAGAGCAATGTATCTTTATTTTGATGGTGATAGAGAGGACTCGCATGGCCACGGATCTCAAGAGCAATAACGTTCAGCAATCTCTCCAAGAGCATCGTGAAGCTCCCGCGGCTTAGAGAACATGACCATGTGATCTGCCCCAGTGATCACCTTCACCTCATCTGGCGGGTTCATCTCCGCCATCCATCTCTGCATGTCTTCCGTTATGATGAGGTCTTGGTCGCACAGGATGTACACCCGGCGGACGGTGCCGTATTTGCCCTTTGTCACTGTTACTTCCTCCATCATCTTGGCATGATCAGGGTACATACGAGATGGCCTCACCAAGTAGGACGCCAAAGTCAAATCCTAATGACATTTGCAGATTATTCATCAGTAGCGAATCAAAATATGTGCCTTCACTTTCAAATTAAATGATATCGTATATCACTTTTACAGCAACCACTAATAATCCACGAGAATCGTAATTTGGTTTATTATTCCTATCACATACTAATTAAATTAAGAAAAACGGATAAAATAGGCACGTTTAATTTCAAATTAAATGATATTGTATGTCACTTTTACCGCAATCACTGATAACTATCAAAAGAATTGTTGTCACGCCCCAAACCCCGAGCACGCGACAACCTCTTCTCTTGGTCGATTGAAAGCGACGTCTTAGGACCCATCAACGACCATTCATTTTATCTTTCGTTAAGCGCAAGCGGAAGATGAACCATCCCAAGACAAACAAACAATCAAACATGGATAAAGGGGTGAACAACAATGACAACAACAACTACTCATTTATACATCTTCATTGGATTAACCAACGGAGGATCATTTTCCGAATTACAAGCCTGACAAAAAGGCCAATCCATCATCTAAGCCAAATAAAAAAGAAACTAGGCTAATCCAATTAAACAAGAAGAACCCTTGGGTTCAGCACCATCATCACTCGGACCCATCGGACTCGGTCTCTGTCGAGTTGATCACTGGAGGAGTGGGGTAAGATCCTCCATTGTGGGTACGCCATTCTAGGGCCTGAAAATGGTTAACCATGATGGGTTGAGATAAAATCTCAGCGAGTTCTCCCCCTAAGCCCTGGTTAGTACGCTAACTCTACCCGGGATATCTCTCCAGAACCACCCCCTCACTCAACCCAACGACAGGCAGCCAGCAAAACAGTAGATCAAACAATAGACAGGGCAACCAATTATCAATATTCGGTTTGCATGCAACCTTACCCGGTTTACCATACCCTGCATGTTAAATCTCATATAATGCAAGTAAGGCACATGGCCGTTAAATGAAACAGTTCATCAATCACATGCGAATCGCGTTACAAGCGATCTCACCTGGCCATTGCCACACCCTGCACAACTGTCAATTCATGCGGCCGTACCATAAATAATGCAATCATCACGACATTAAGAGTATACGAATAATCAGAGCATCTCACACAATTTTCTCACGTCTCACACTCACACATGCTCCGATTATTATGCCCCCTCCTGGGCCACAGCACAACCTTATGGTTGGCAATTCCTGGCTAAACCAGTTTCGTCCTCTTTACCTCGAGGCACGGCGACGTCAGGGGTCATCCTTTCTCTCTGACGGCAATCCCGAAGGAGCACACGACTTGCCCATACCGCAGTCCCTCAACTGACAAGAACATAGGACCTGCCCACTACCGCAGTCCCGCAACATGTCCCTCATCAGGCACCTGACCGAAGTTAGGTGACTGAACGGCCACGGCACAACCCCATAAAGATTAGCGGTCTTCCGGTAACGCCGAGTTTCCTCTCTTAATGTGATCATGCAACACATCATCAAGCAATTCATTTATATTTTTGCTTTGTCGTGAATGCAACATCGCTCATGCTCATGCGACATGCCATTTCAAATAACCCACGCAATATGTCATGCGATCTCACTCGACAATTTCCAAAATTCAATTCAACCAACACTCGGTCACGCAATTCATCAATATTCATGAGTATAATTAAAAATCGATACTTCAATAAATCATAACAATCAAGAGCACATCAAAATAAGACTAAATTTAGCTTCTGCATGAACAATGCCGTGAACTGTAATCGTGAACAGTAATTATGAACAGTGATTTTTTCGAAATTCAATTAATTAAAACATTTAATCTAGAAATTAAACAAAATATTAATTAAAACAATTAATCAAATCATGCTTAATTAAACCATAAAACACAATTAATCACATAAAACACAATTTAGGCAATAATTAAGCACAATTAGCAAAATTAAGCTAATCTAATCTTAACCATCTATCTAACCACCTATCTTAGGGCTAATACAACTTAATACAACTTCCTAAACTAATCTTACCACTAATTAACCCAACCCTAAGCAAGTTTAGGTACTAAATAGGGATTAGGAGCTAAACTCACCCGTTAAATGGGCCGACGACACGGATGCGGTGGCAACGACGAACCCGACACTCGGGGACCTTTACCACAGCGATCCAAGGTGGTCCTGGGGCCAAAATAGCAGCAACAACTCGGAATCCCTACTACAACTCTAAAAAATTGCACTGCTGGAGAAGCAAGAAGCTGATCGAAGGAAAACGGGTTGCCTAGAGCTCCAACGAGCAGCGGGCCAGCGACCAATGGCACTTGGGAGTCGAGGGACAACTGCTGATGGTTGGGATGGACGGTGGTTGGGTCGAAATCGAAGGAAAATGGCTGAAACAGGCGGAACAAGCAAGGACAGGCAGAACAATGACGGTCCAGCAACAACCAGCTTTCGACCGGAATACAGGTTGTTCGACGGCTCCTTCCGGCGATCGGCCAACGTTGTCTGAACGGAAATTCTATTCTGAACATGATGACGGGTGGCACGAGACGAGATTCCAACGGGAAGGCAATAAACAACTCGGTTTTTGGTAAAATGTCAGAAACTAAAATTTCAGGAAGGAAGGGAAACTAGGGAGAGAAGTGTGTGCGATTTTGGAGAAGATGAAGAGGAGAGAGAGAGTGAAGTGAGGCTGAAGATAGGCCTCAATTAAGGCCATTAATGGCTTGGCTCAAGTTCCCAAAAACATGACATCATATTCTCTCTCTTCCTTTTGACTTTTCTTCAAAATATCCAAGGGCATTTTGGTCATTTCCACCTTGCACATTTCCCAAATTGCCCTTGGGCTGAAAATGAAAGGCGGGCCTAGGAAACATGCTAGAAAATGAATAGAAACGGGCTTGGGAATCGGTTGGGCTTGAAATGGCTTAAGGTTAAACAACGGGCTCGGAAGGTAAATTGTTGGTTTGGCCTAATAGGCTCACTTGCTTGCCTCGAGCCTTCCATGGCGGCTGTCTCACCTTGGGCGTGAGGCCCACACTGTTCTTGCCTGGCCCACATCCTCATAGGCTCATTTTCTTAGTTCGAAAATCCCTTTTTCAAATACCCGGCTCAACTAACACTGTCGACTGTGGAGGAAACATCATCCAAAAGTCTATCTCGGACATTCTCGAAAATTCAAAGTCCAATACTGGATTCTCATGCCTTGTCAATTTCGCCCGAATGGCATTTTGGTACTACTCAGACTGATAGGCGACTTTAAGGATTCACGCATAACCGACTCGTGCCAATTCACATTCAAGACTTCTCGACACATGGACGTCCTTGACTACATGAAATTGCGAAGGATCGATTCTTATTTCAAAGTACACGATTATCAAGGATCGACATAGGGTCGTCGTGGGTTCGATAACAGTAAACGGAATCACCCGTCATCCCATTATGTTTTGTCCGCGAATCGACTTCTATTCGTCCCTGGAATCGGCCTGTATATCTACAGGATCATCCTTACGCAAGTCTCACAGTCGAGTCATTTTTCCAGGTTAAGTTCTTTAGTCACACGAATTTTGTCCCATTAATCTTTCCCCTCAAGATCAGTATCTCAAGAGCGATCAATTCCGAGTGAGATCAACCAACAATGCATTGGCGAAATTAACATTCATTCATCCCTCAAAGGGCTCAAATTTCAGAATGTTACAATTGTCATTTGGTTTAATTAGTCTATCACATACTAATTACATTAAATCAAACATATGCCTAGATAAATCTAGGAATTGTAGCCTAGTTCTCTGGCCTAATTTGAACTATTGAACTCATAAAAACCATGTTCAGTGATTAGTGACTCCTTTATTTTGTTCTTTACCTAGCATGATATTAGACTTGTATCTTTTTAGACTCATTTCAACCTATTTGATGGACATCTTTTTTTATCCGAATAAGCCCAACAGACCCGAGTGAAAAAGTGCGTGATTGACCCATTTGTCACTAACATGCCCAGTTCCTTTCCTCAACCCATAGCAAACCACAATCTAGGCAATATATGTGTGTGAATGATTGACTTTTATAGAGCAACCATATGATGCAAATGATTGACTTTTGTAGAGCAACCCACAAAGGAAACAAAAAAAGAAAAAAAGGAGAAGATTTGGGCACTAACCTCAGGTGGGGAGAGTTGATAGAGCTTGGAAGAGAGTATATCATATCCAACTATCACTAGGCCATTATTGAAAGAGCGTGCCAAGTCCCTCTCATGTCCCAATCTGCGAGCTTGCTACATGGATTTGCAGGGAAATAGGAATCAAAAGAGTCGTCCGATAATATCGGGCAAAACTATTTTTCCGCTAATATGGACAAAGGAAAATGGAGAATACAGATCAGCCATTGAAGACTCAAAATATATTGTCATCTTCTAAGGAGATAAACTACAACGACATTCTGAATTTAGCAGATCTCGATTTTAAATTTAATTTGTCCGATTACATAATTCTCGACATCAAATGGACATTCGGCTGAAATCAGAAACACATCAAACTGACTACTTGTTTCACACATAGGTAATCCATTAATTAGTCTTTGTCCTTGGTCTCTCCCATGAAACTATGTACTTGCCTTTAATGATAGAGCTCATTCTATTTGTCTTTCTAAGTCTCTAAAACCCGTTCCTGTTGTACTTTAAGTCTGTGATCCCTTGGTCTTGATCTTGAGACATTGAGTAAATACACACAAAGGCTTCTCTGAAAATTGATAAGTGGATAATGATGGATTCATAAATATTTAAATTTAAATAGCTGGGTCCTATTCAAACAATCAACAAGAACCTATATACATCATTTTAATTATATCACATTTAGTCTATCAAATTGTTTGATCTAAGCATTGATTTTTGCGGAATGATAGTGATTTCTCAATGAAAGGCATTTGGACAGCATGCAACGCTGAGAGCATGTCTCTTTGGGAAAAAGAGCTTGTGCTCACAACAGATCATCTACAACACTAATATCCAAAAGGCTAATTTGGATGAAACACTTAGAAAATGTGTTCTGGATCACCATCTTTACCTTTATTAGTAGCTGCTCTTTTTCACTACTCTGGTCAAAATATAACTGGTGATTCACCCTCATGCATCCATGATGATGATGATGATGATGATGAGGTCTCTTCGAGAAATCATTTCATGCAGCCAAAAAGAATTGGGACCATTTATCCGTTGGTCTACATCAAAATTTTCGATGAAATCCAGTGGACTCAATGTGTCCAATTATTTTATAATTTTCGTATTTGTGAAAGATAATTCCTTCTAAACTAGTTTGCCGACCTGTGCGCACATATTGTGAGGGGATTAATTTACATTACAAGAAGTCGAGAGTCTCTACACGTTTAGTAACAAGGAAATGTAAGTTAGCGCTAAAAGCAATAAGATCGACACTCAACCCTGCCATACCAAAAACAGTTTTCAACTATTAGTCATGAGCCAAGAACTGGACATGATTCTTGCCCTTGTGTTCAATTTCCCCGGCCTTCTTTTCTATTGTAGGACATTGTCAAGAAAATTTCAATAACCACCAGTTAGCTCTAGGCCAAGTCTGTATTGCCGGGTCTCATTGTATAGCACATAAGAGAAATATACTTGCTTGGAGAGAGAGAGAGAGAGAGAGAGAGAGAGAGAGAGGGGATGACAACATACCTCTTGAATGGAGTGAAAACTGAGCTCAGGACCAGGCATGAAAGCAGCTGCAAAAACCGCAACATGTACTTTCTCAGGAAATCTCTCCACGGCCATTGACAGGACAAGCCCTCCCATGCTATGCCCTACCAAAATCACCTTCTCTTCTTGAGGAAGACCCTCCAAAAATTCAAAAGAGGCTCGGCATATTCCACGATCGAATTCAACTCCTGAGCTTGCTTCGGATGGACCCCTGAAGCGGCCATGTCCAAGGCAGTGACCATGTGGCCTGAGGACTTGAGGAGAGTGGCCACTTTGTACCAGCACCAAGCTCCATGACAAGCCCCATGGACTAGCACAAAGTGTTTCTCTCTCTGAGCTTGCTTGTTGTCCATGTCTAGTAACGAGTCTTTTGCTTTCACTGTTGGAGTCCCAAATATAGGATTTATGTTTTGTGGTAATGCCAATCTTGTCTCAAAAAATTTAAAAAAAATGAGGGATTTGATCTAACTCATGGGATGCTTCCCTTGTGTTGTGACCTTTCTAGAGGTGAACCACAAAAGGGAAAGCTAATGGATTACTAAATCCAAAAACTTAACATGAATTATCTTAAGCCCATACTAACTGCAATTTTGATTTTAATTTAATCAATTAGGAGTTGCCACTATCTAATGTAGGTCCATCAGAAACCCTTTGGGTACCTTTTCTTTTATTTCAAAAACATTTTGCAGGCAGTTTTTGTTAAATTTAAATCTTAAACTACTAACATGGGACAAGTATTCATGCAGGTGTGCAATAAAAAAAATTGTAACATTCAATTATCAAGAATAAATAAATGAATTGCTAGAAATATGGCTAACCTCAATGCAATGCAAAGCAAAGCATAACCTTACCATGATTGATTTCACATATATCTATATGATGATAATAAAAATCGCATGCCTAGCCTAAACATAATTTCTAATGCAATAACAACGAATTCTTTTTGAATTTCCATGAATAGTTAGGCTATGTGCAATGCATGAAATGTGATCTATTTCTAAATCATGACGATGTGTTCTAATTTGACATGACATGTAACATGCAATCTATGTAGGACCTAATTTTGATGATAAGTAAAATTAAGGTAGAAGAATACTATAAGTGCTAAAAGTTGTATATGCCACTTACTTTAATGTGAAGAGTTTTTGCCAAATCACTTAAGTGCTGAATCGGAGAAAAAATGATTACTTAAGTGCCAACTACCAAAAAAATACATAGCTTTTATAATTAAAATTTTTATATGAATTTGCATATTATTTAAAAATTCCAGACCTCATGGCATTTTCACGTGATGTGCTTGGCACTTAAATGATCACTTTTTAATATCGACTAGCATTGCAGTGATCATGTTAAATAAAATTTAGCAATCAAACAATCAATATTTACAATTTTTAGAAGACATTGTTTAGGGGTTATATGCTGACTCCACATGCTAGCGAGCCACGTAGGATTGAGAAATTAATCAAATATGATCACGTTGGATTTCCCATGACCCAATGATCTGAAAAAATCTTTTGGCACTAAAATGAGTACCATATATAACTTATAGCACTTATAGTGCTCTTTTAAATTAACATGAACTATTCTAACATAGCATGTGATTTAAGTTATATAACCCTAAAAATATAATTACTAAATGACATGGCCATGATGACATGACAATGATAAATTGTAATGATGATGTGGCATGTGATGACATGAAAACAAGTATGACATAGCAATGATGATATGGCAATGATGTGGTAATGTTGACACGGCAGGATAACATGGCAAGTTGCGACATATAATAGACGCAACTAATTCTATATGATATATGCATGTTATTTTTATGATTTTCTTTTAAACTTAAAATAGAAAAATGCCTAAAAAATGATATTAGGAAATAATTTGAATTAAATACTATTTTAAATTAGGAAATTTCCTAAATTACTACATTGCTTCTAAATGCAATTCCAAAATAGGAAATGAGTAATGGATGCTATTTATCCTAAGACGAAAGCAATTTTTTTTTTTTAGTATTTTCAAAATAAGAAAAGTTTACTGAATTAATAACATGCAATATTTAAATCCACGTACTCAAATATTCAATCCAACCCAAAATAGGAAACAAATAAAATTGATAAACCGATCTTAATTCTTAGATATCAAATTATCGATTATATGCACAACTCGAAACGGAAATTTCCTAATTTGGATTATGCCTAAAAAACTCAAGCACATTGAGATAGATCTCAGTGATTGCAAATTAGGCAACGAGTTATTGTAATTGGATTTGGTTTAGAAAGTTACCTAATTCGGAAGATATGTTTCCAAACTGGGACCGAGAAGAATCACGGTGACCGGTGAGACACGAACTGGAACCGGCAAAAGGCAAGCTGCAAGCGAAACCGGCAATGGAAGTGGTAACGGCGAGGGGCAGCAAGAGGCTCACGGCAACGACAAAGGAGGTGAGCTCTATGAGGAGACGGCAATGGCGCTCGGCTGTGCTGAGCTGGGACGCACGATAGTAGACTTTCGGGATGCCGGGATTGCTGGAAAAACGTTCTTAAGGGACTGAGGTGCTGTCCGAGGTTGTTGATCACAAAAATAACTTACCGGAGAACCTGCAGAAAATATCAAGGACGCTGAAAGTTAATCAGGAAGCTTGCCGGTGGTGATGATCTGTTGAGGGAAAAAGCGGGGCGTGGTTGGATGGCGTCGGAATTGGACAGGAGTCTTGGTGCAGAGCGAAGGGGCTGGTCGCGACAAAGCAGCTGTGCTGCAAGGTTAGGTTGTGCAGGACAGCAGCGGCTCAGCGAGATGGCTTCGGACTGAGGAATTGATCAAACAAACGAGGGAAACACAAGCGACACTAGTGAGAAGAGTTTGTTACACGTAGGTTGCTGTGGAAAGGACAGGTCTTTTTCTTCTTTAAACGTGTATGGATCGTGTGTATTATGCTCTGCAATCCTTTGGTGTTTTCTGTATCTTGTCTTCTTTTTTGCCTCCAAGTAAATGACAAATGGTAATTTTGGGCCAATGCCCATATTAGTTCCTAAACTTTAAATTTTTTAAAATGTGATCCTTGTATTTTAACTAAATGTGCAATGTCATTTTTGAACTTTTAATATATTTAATGTGATTCTTGATCTTTTGGTATATATTCTATTTAGTTCCTAGACTATATGAAATATTTAATGTTATAGGGACTAAATTAAACATTTACCAAAAGCTTAATGATTACATTAAATAAATTAAAATTTGAGAAATGATATTTTATATTGAATTAAAATTCAAAGACCATATTAGCCAAGTTTAAAGTTTAGGACATTGCACATTAAGCCAAAGTTTATGAATTATTTATATCACTATCCCTCAAATGAGAGAGCCTCCGTTGACATTTCACTCTAGTGCTCTTATAAGACAAATAAATTATGATCCGAATTGTTGCTGTTATACTAAATATACGATGGTGATTGACGTTGGCTCAACATCTAGCGCGGGAGGGACTGTACACCTCATATAGATATGAAATCCGGTGCATGAACAGGTGACAGATTCTCGATTATGTCAAGCTAGAAATTCTTTTCCATGTCTTGGTCAAATGACAAATGATTCCACGCTCAATTGCAATAACATTTAGTAATTTTCAACAAACTATTACTATATCTGTGACGTCATGAAATTTCCCGAACTATTTTGAACTTTAATTATGAATGTTTTGTTAATTTGTTGTTAGTTGAGTCTCGCTTTGAACTGATCACTCACGAGATACAAATTAAAGGGAAATGCTACTGCGGACTCGTGTGCACACGTGAGTCCTAAAAGCTGTCCATTAGTAAGATCCACTAAAGTTGCGATTGATCGACTCGGTCGTGATTTGTCGGGACCTCACCTCAGGTGCACCACCTAGGGTTTAGCTAATGGATTACTATGCCTAAACTTAGCTTAAGCTCTCTCAAGCCCATACCAATTCGTGACTTAGGGTTTAAGTTTTTAGTATGTAAATGATTTTTACTTAAGAGTTGCCACTAATCCATTTTTGATGGGTCGATTAGAATCCCAAGTAAAGTAATGGGAGAATTACTTTACTCCTACGAGCTAGAGACTATGGGATCGGAGACTTGATTACGTTAGATTTTTCTAACGCCATTTCAGTACATTTTCTCTTTTATTTGAAAAAAGGATTTGCAGGTGGTTTGTGTTGATTTTAATTTACTCCATAAAATGCAATGTGATCATGCGAGTGCGCAAGCATTATCTAACACTCAATAAAGCAAAATAATAAATAAATTGCAAGGAAAATGAGGAAACTACTTACCTTGAAGTTATGAAAACATCTGCGATGTTAGCTTAAAATTACATTAATGATCCTAGATATAATTTTTAATTAACACACATTCATTCAAATATTTTTTTAAGGTTCACTTATTTAATAAAGCCTAAAATTACGTACAATGCATGTAATGACGTACAAAAGTGTCTAACTATAATAGCATGCAAAGTGTAACCTAATATGCAAACTATATGTCACGCGACAATAACTTAATCTAATGCTAGAAAATATTTAATGCAACTATCGTAGTATGTCATGCATTCAAATGACCCTAAACATGCAATAACTAGATAACATATGGAAGATCACCTAATTCTACATGACATGAACATGGCAATTTTTATTTTTTATTTTTTATAATCAAAATTCGAAATTAAAAATAATAACCTATATTTAAACATGCAAACTATCCTAAAAGAAAATATTCTAACAAGAATCACATCCAACTCAACTATATTTTTTTTGGTTTTTCTTTTATAAGCAAAATCAATTCGAGCAAAGGCATCAAGAAAGCATGGCAACAAATCAGGCAAGATATTATCCATGTCCATTTAATCTTGGAAACAAATAAAATTGACAAATCGTATTTCGGGCATGAGATCGGATTGACCAATATTTCAGAAAATCATGAATCGTATCTCGGGCATGAGATCGGATCGACAATTTTTCCGTGCGATTGTGAGTCACATTTTGGGCATAAAATCGAACTAACAACCATACGCACATTGTGAAATAAAGAAAATTTCCTAGTTCACAATAGGTCAAGAGATCTTTTGGACATGGCAATATTGATCAAATATTTAACTAAGATTACAATCCGACGAACTAGGCAATAAAATATGAGAAAATTGTATTAATTAGGATTCTTACCTAGCTTTCGATATCGCACGAATAAAGTTTTTGTCACGCCCCGAACCCCGAGCACGCGACAACCCCTTACCATGGTCAATTGGAAGCGACGTCCCAGGACTCGTCGACGACAATTCATTTTAATCTTTTGTTATGCGCAAGCGGAAGACGAACCATCCCCAGTCCAACAATCAATCAATCAATCAATCAGGGATAGAGGGATGAATAACAAGAACAACCATCACTACTCATTTACACAATTTACTGGATTAACCAACGGAGGATCGTCTTTTGAATTACAAGCCCGACAAAAGGGGCCGATCCATCCTCTAAGCCAGGCCAAAAAGAAACTAGGCTAATCCAGCTATACCGAATGAACCCTCGGGTTCAACACCACGGTCACTCGGACCCATCGGACTCGACTCCGTCAGGTCGATCACTGGAGAAACGGGGGGCAGGATTCTCCACAGCGGGTGCACCATTCTAAAGACCTGAAAAATGTTAACCACGATGGGTTGAGATAAAATCTCAGCGAGTTCTTCCCCCTAAGCCCCGGTTAGTACACCAACTCAACCCGGGGTATCTCTCTAGAACCACCCCTCACTCAACCCAACCACAAACACCCAGCAATCAGCAATCAAACCACAGATAGGTTCAACCAACAATCAGAAGTCGGTTCGCATGCAACTTTACCCGGTATGCCATACCCTGCACGTTAAATCTCATTCAATGCAAGCAATGCAACCAACAATCGAATAGTCGGTTCGCATGCAACCTTACCCGGTATGCCATACCCTGCACGTTATAAGTCAGCACAATACACGCAATGCACATGACTGTTAGATGATGCGGTTCATCAATCACATGCGAGTCGCGTCGAAGCGATCTCACCTAGCCATTGCCACCCCCGCACGTTATCAATTCATGCGTGCGTGCCATAAATGATATGATCACCTCATGCATAATCGGAACCAATGATGCCATGTTTTCTCATGTACTCTCGCATCCACACGTGTTTCGATTATTACTGCCTTACAAGGCTACAACTTGACCGAGGTGCAACGGCGCTACGGCGCCCTTCCTCCGCAGAGGCGCAACCGTGCCCTTCCGTGCTATTGCTACAGCGCTACGGCGCCCTTCCTCCGCAGAGGCGCAACCGTGCCCTTCCATACCCTCCGAGGCGCCACGGCGCTACGGCGCCCTTCCTCTACAGAGGCTTAACCGTGCCCTTCCGTGCCCTCCGAGGCGCAACGGCGCTACGGCGCCCTTTCTCCGCAGAGGCGCAACCGTGCCCTTCCGTGCCCTCCCTTTCCATAATCTCCGATAAATCGGGTTCAACTTAGTGATCACGCAAGCATTCCATCACAATCCACTTATTATTTTTGAGCATTAGCTAATGCACACATGCTTGCATATAAATCCTCAAATCATTTCTCACAAAAGCGGTCCATTTTCGATGTCCCTCGAACAAACCATTTTCCCCACATTTCTCATAAAAACGGTCCATTTCCAGTGTCCCTTGGACAAATCACTTTCTTTCTCATAAAGGCGGTCTATTTCCGGTGTCCCTTGGACAAACCATTTTTCCCTTTTTGTGAAATTCACACGATTCATGCGAATGTTCATGCCACGACACATCAATTTCACTTCATATGATCAAAACACATGAAATTATGCACAATTTCACTTCCGGATGAACAGTGCCGTGAACAGTAATCATGAATAGTAATTCGTGAACAGTAATCCATGAACAGTAATCCGTGAACAGTAATTTCCAAAATTCAATTAATAATAAATTAAATTCATAAATTAAAGAAAACATTGATTAAACACAATTAATCAATCAATTAAGCTAAACATGCTTAATTAACACATAAACCACACATAATCAACACTTAAGCATAATCAAGCATAATTAAGCAAGATTAAGCTAACTTAATCTTAATCAAATATCTAACCACCTATCTTAGGGTTAATACACTTAATTAACCCTCCTAAACCAGCATTAACACTAATTAACCCAACCCTAAGCAAGTTTAGGCACTAAATAGGGATTAGGAGCTAAACTCACCCGTTAAGCGGGCCGGCGACACGGACGTGGCGGCAGCGACGAACCCGACACCCGGGGACCTCTCTCACGACGATCCAAGGCAGTCCCGAGCTCAACACAGCAACAACAAATTCGGATTCCCCCGAACTTCACAAACAAAGACCTTTGCGGGGAGGAGGACGGGGGGCGACCGGAGGAAAACGGCTTGGCCGAGCTCCGACGAGCGGCGGGCCAGCGATCAACGGCACTGGGGTTGATGGGGAACCACTTGTGGCTGGTATGGGCGGTGATTGGGTCGGAAATGGAGGAAAACAGGTCAAAAGGCGGAACACAGCAGAACTGGTCGCTACAGTGACGATTCGGCGAGCAGTCGGCTTCCGGCAGCCGTACAGATCGGAAGACGGCTCCGTTCAACGAACGGCCGACACTATCCGTATGGATTCTCTCTCCCGAGCGCAACGGTGGGTGGCACGGCCCGAGATTCCATCGGGAAGGCAATGAACAACTCAAAATTCTGTGAGAGGTCAGAAGTAGAAACTGCAGGAAGGCAAGGGAAGAAGGGGAGAGAGGGGCTGCGATTTTGGAGAAGATGAAGAGGAGAGAGAGAGTGAAGTGAGGGCTGGAGATAGGCCTCATCAATGCCATAAATTCTTGCTTCAAATCCCAACCAAATGACATCATCTTCTCTCTCTTCCTTTTTGACTTTTCTCCAAAATATCCAAGGGCATTTTGGTCATTTCCACCTTGCACACTTCCCAATGTGTCCTTGAGCTGAAAGTGAAAGGCGGGCCTAGGAAACTGGCCGGAAAATGAATAGGAACGGGCTCGGGAATTTATTGGGCTCGAATTGGCTCATATTTAGACAACGAGCTCGGGAGGGTAAATGCTCGGTTTGGTCCAACAGGCTCACTTGCTTGCCTCGGGTCTTCCATGGTGGCTGTCCCACCTTGGGCGTGAGGCCCACACTGATCTTGCCCCGCCCACGTCCTCGTAGGCTTGTTTCCTCGGTCCGAAAATCCCTTTCCCAAAAACTCGGCTCAACTGACACTGTCGACAGTTAATGAAGCATCATCCAAAAGTCCGTCCTAGACGTTCCCTAAAATTTGAAGTCCAATATTGGATTCTCATGCCTTGTCAATTTCGCCCAAATGTCATTTTGGTGCTTGCTTCATCGACGGCGGCTTTGAGGATTCACGCGTAACCGACTCGTGCCAATTCACGTTCAAGACTTCTCGACACATGGACGTCCTTGACTACATGAAATTGCGAAGGATTGATTCTTATTTCAAAGTACACGATTATCAGGGATCGACATAGGGCCGTTTGCGGGTTTGATAACAGTAGACGGAATCACCCGTCGTCCCATTATTTCTGTCCGCGAATCGACTTCTATTCATCCTTGAAATCGGCCCGCATGACTACGGGATCGTCCTTACGCAAGTCTCACGGTCGAGTCGTTTTCCCAGTCGAGTTCTTTAGTCGCACGAGTTCGTCCTCTCTAGCCTTTCCCTTCAAGGTCGGTATCTCGGGAGTGATCGGTCCGAGTGAGATCAACCAACAATGTATTGGCGAAATTAACGTTCATTCCTCCCTAAAAGGGCTTGAATTTCAGGATGTTACAGTTTTCAAATGGGGACTCATCAGATCAAGGAGTGACTTGGCGCTACAACTCAACTTTGGCAGACGTCAAACTTGCTTTAACGATATTCTTTGAATATTCAACTTGGACTTTCAAAGCCCCACCGTCAAATTTTCAACTTGTCCACCTTGATGGTCCATGGGTATTCATAAAAGCTGCACAAAAATCTAATGAACTGTCCAAAGAAAGTTGACGTTATTTGGTCATGCAAGGACGTTGGAGTTGAGCAGCGATCCGTTAGTGTCCTGGGCTGGTTGGCGGTAGATCGTCGCAACCGGGAGCTCTATGGACAACAACTTGCACAACTCACCAAAGTAAGGAACTCAGGCAAAGCAACAGCGCGTCATTGGGAGGCTGGGTGCGGCGGTTCGTCAACAAGGCGTGCGGCTCTCCATCGAATGGGCTGAAGTGCGATGAAGCTTGGGCGATTGGGTGAAGCTCCGCCTCGTATGAAGGAATTTGGCGGACGCGATTGAGCTTGAGGAAAGAGAAGCACCCGTCCTCTTAACTTTTCCTGAGTCAAAAGAGAGGAGAAGCTTTCTCGACACAGCACCACTCTCTCTCTCTCCCTTTTCCTCACAATTTCTCTCTACAACAAGACTCCCTCCATTGTGGCCATCTCTCTACTCTCTTTTTGTGTTGTGTTTTTTTTTTGTGTCCCCCTTCAGTGTGTGTGGCCCGCCCCCTTTTATAAGTGAGAAGACTATGTTATTTAAAGAAAAGTGATAAATTTGCACGTTGCTTATATAGCTCTTGTATCCCACGTGTAATATTTTTTCCATATTTCATCCGACACCTTCCTTGAATATGAAATAATAATGCGAATATTCTCGGGAACATTCTCATATTCTCGGGAACATTCTCATATTCCTGGGAATATTTTCATATTCCAACTCGTCACCCTCTTAACAGGCCTAGTCAAATTCTCTTTCACCGTGAGCTTAGTCCAACTTATTAAATTAAAGTTTAGAACAATTGAAGCCCATCTACCACATGTCCAATGTAAAATGCAATAATAAATACTCCTAAAACTATATGCTATGCAATTTAATCATCATATTTTTTTGTTTAGGGTTTTAAATTAATTCCTAAATTTTGTGCATTAAATTACGAATGATCAATCAAAATTTAGGTATCAACATGATTTTTAATTCAAATTCGGATATCGAACTTTTTGGACGTCGGGATTAATTGGTGGACCTTGGCCTCATTATTTTCCAAAATTTTCAGGTAGTCGGAAATGTTGGATGTAGGACCGCCGAGCCAAAATTCGAACCCGAGACCCCACCATTTTTCTTTCCCTCTCCCCCGTCTCTCTCCCATGTGCGCCTCTCTCTCTCTCTCTCTCTCTCTCTCCTCTTTTCCTCCCTTTCTCCTTCCCGTTCTGCACCGCCGACCCCTTTCTCCCTCACGTCCCCTCCCCTTGGCTTTTTCCTCCTCTGCCGCCTGCACCCCGTGCTCCCATTACTGTCCTTTTTCCCCCCTTCTCTCTTATTTGACTTTTCAAACCTATCTCTTTCTCTCTCTCTCCCTCTCCCTCTCCCTCTCTCTCTCTCTCTGCCGAAAATCGCATGGACGTGCGCTGCCCACTGCTTCCCTCCTTTTGCTTCTCTTCTAGTCCTCGGCTTCTTCTTCTTCATCGTCTCTACCCCTATTGCTGGCCAACCGCTGCTGCCATTGCATTTTCTGTGCCACCGCCTCACCAACCGCCACCGCAGCTCTGCCACCACCCCTGCTTGTTGCCAAGTCGCCGGCGAGTTGCTGTCCCACCTCTCCTCTCCTTCCCCGCTTGCCGTCGCCGAACTGCAGCAGTTGCTGCGTCCCTCCAGCAAGCCGTTGCTCATCACGCAGCCGCTCACTGGTGCTGCCTGGTCGCTATAAGATAATCGAACAGAATGTTCTTCTCATGCTTGATGAACAAAAATTCAAGCACAATAGAATTTTATGCGGAAACATGATCAAAAATAAATCTAACCTCCAGCCATTGTTCAAGTTTGCATTTGTCGAAAATCCACGAGAACTTCACGGCGATCCGACCGCGATTAGGGCGCACTCTACTAACCCAATCCCCTCGCTTATTGATGGTGTATTCCAAAAATGAGAGGGTTTGTGTTAGACCTTGTGTTCACTCTAAAAGTTGAACGTTCATCCTTATAAACCGTCTTCTATCAAGACGGTTATTGAATGGGCAGTTGTCACGAAAAGTTATGAAGGGTGGAAAAAACCGCACGTGGAAAAACCGTTCGTCAAAAATAAAAATGTGAGTTAATATTAATGGTAAGTTTTATTTAAAAAACTATACCTCAAAATGTGGGATCGTATATTAATATTACATTCTCCCACTTGATCCCAACATTTTCATGAACGAATTATCCAACCAATTCATGAAACTTTATGCTTAAGAAAAGAAACAAAACGCATGAATCATGGCGACATGTCCTCTTAAAACGAGTAATATCTTCCATGTATCACAATGCATCTTACAACACATCTTAATGAATAAACTCTATGTTTATTCCAAAATCAAGGATAATTGTTATTCTCATAAAGAATATAATGTGTACACCAAAAGTTGAGAATAACATTACAACTGAATAAGAGTTTCATACAACAAAGATCGTACACATGACGATAGATTACGTAATGGGACCTAGTCCCATACTAGCTACATGATTCTTATACTTCATTGGTGGCATGCCTTTAGTCAAAGGATCAGCTATCATCAATTCAGTGCGAACGTGCTCAATGACTACTTTATTCTCCTTAACACGTTCCTTTATGGCTAAATACTTTATGTCGATGTGCTTGCTTCGCTGCCACTTTTGGCATTTTTAGCTATAAAAACCGCAGCTGAATTGTCACAATATATCCTTAATGGCCTAGAAATAGAATCAACAATTCTAAGCCCAGAAATGAAACTCTTCAACCATACACCATGCAAGGTAGCCTCAAAATAAGAAACAAACTTAGCCTCCATAGTGGAAGTAGCAGTCAAAGTTTGCTTCGCACTTCTCCATAACACGGCTCCGCCAGCTAATATAAAAATGTATCCAGATGTTGATTTTCGAGAATCAACGCAACCGGCAAAGTCCGCATCCGAATAACCAACTACTTCCAAGTTGTCAGTCTGTCTATACATAAGCATGTGACCTTTGGTACCTTGAGGGTATCTCATCACTTTCTTTGCAGCTTTCCAATGGTCCATACTCGGGTTACTTTGATATCTTCCCAACATTCCGACAGCAAAAGCAATGTCAGGTCGAGTGTAAACCTGAGTATACATCAGGCTTTCGACAGTAGAAGCATATGGAATGTTTTTCATTTGTTCCCTTTCTAGATCATTTTTCAAGCACTGGTTCAAATTGAACCTATCACCCATCACAATGGGTGCTATACTTGGTGAACAATCTTTCACCCGAAATCTTTCTAAAACCTTATTGATATAGGTTTCTTGAGATAGTCCTAAAATTCCTTGAGATCTATCTCTATGGATCTTAATGCCAATGACATAAGATACCTCACCCATATCTTTAATATCAAAACTTTTAGAAAGAAATTGTTTCACCTCATGTAACAACCCCTTATCATTGGTCGCAAGTAGAATATCATCCACATATACCACAAGAAAATAAATTTTGCTCCCACTAACCTTCTAGTATATACATTGATCCATGACATTTTTTACAAAATCGAATGAAGAAATCACATCATGGAACCTTAAGTACCATTGACGGGATGCTTGTTTCAAGCCATATATAGACTTCTTAAGCTTGCACACCAAATGCTCACTTTTACTAGAGAGGAATCCTTTAGGTTGTTTCATGTACACCTCCTCCTTTGGTTCCCCATTGAGGAATGTCGTTTTCACATCCATTTGATATAATTCCATATCAAAATGGGCGACCAATGCCAAAATAATACGAAGAGAATCTTTCTTGGATACAAGAGAAAATGTCTCCGTGTAGTCGATTCCTTCCTTTTGAGTGAATCTTTTGGCAACAAGTCTAGCTTTGTATCTCTCAATGTTGCCTAATGAGTCTTTCTTAGTTTTGAAGACCCATTTACAACCAATGGCCTTCACACCATCAGGCAACTCAACTAAATCCTAGACTTCATTTGATGCCATAGAACTCATCTCTTCCTTCATGGCATTGTACCACAAATTGGATTCATCACTACTCATGGCTTGTGAAAACGTTTTAGGGTCATTCTCAGCTCTAATGTTATAGTCAGATTCTTGTAGATACACAATATAATCACTAGGAACTGCTGCTTTCCTCATTTTAGTAGATTTTCTTAATGTTGTATCAACTGGTTGTTCAACAGTTTCTGGTACTTGCTGAACAATAGGATCTACTAGATCAATATCAGCAGGTTGTGGAACTTCAATGGTTTGTTGTTCAATAGCTGGTTGAACTGTAGGGGCATTATGAACAACAACTAACTTAATACTTGAAGTGGTAGATTGAGTATCTGAATGGTCATTTTTAGGAATAAGTTCCTTCAAATGATCGCTCCCTTTAATCAAGTCATTTTCAAGAAACTTAGCATTTCTTGATTCCACAATCCTAGTAGTGTGAGATGGACAATAGAACCTATACCCCTTGGACTTTTCGGCATATCCAATGAAATACCCTTTTCGGCATATCCAATGAAATACCCACTTATAGTCCTTGGGTCTAATTTTTCTTGTGGATTGTAAACTCTCACTTTAGACGAGCATCCCCAAACGCGTACATGTCTCAAACTCGGCTTCCAACCCTTGAATAACTCAAAGGGCGTCTTTGGGATAGCCTTGGTTGGAACTCGGTTCAATATGTACACTGCCTTCTTAAGAGCTTCAGTCCACAAGGACTTAGGAAGTTTAGAGCTACAAAGCATACTTTGCACCATGTCCAATAAAGTTCGGTTTCTTCTTTCTACTACACCATTTTGGTTTGGAGAACCAGACATAGTGTATTGGGCAACTATCCCATTCTCTTGAAGAAACTTCGCAAATGGACCAAGTGCTTGTCTATCCTTAGTGTATCTACCATAGAATTCTCCACCTCTATCTGACCTCACGATCTTAATTTGCTTACCGCATTATTTCTCTACTTCCGCCTTAAACACCTTAAAGGCATCTAATGCTTCATTTTTATTATGAAGCAAGTAGAGATACATGTAACGTGAGTAATCATCAATGAATGAGATGAAGTATTTCTGACCATATGAGTCCATATCAGGACTACAAATATCAGTTTGTATGATTTCTAATATGTCTGTACTCCTCTTGGCACCTTTTTTTGTCTTGTTGGTCTGCTTTCCCTTTATGCAGTCCACACAAGTGTCAAAATCAGTAAAATCCAAAGTACTAAGTACTCTACTATTTACTAGTCGTTTAATTCTTTCTATGGAGATATGTCACAATCTCCGGTGCCACAACATAGAGGAATTTTCATTCACAACACATCGTTTCACACTAGCATTATCATGAACATGCATCGCATCAAAAAAGACATTGTCTTGCAAATTAATTCGAAAAAGACCATCAGACAAAGTACCACTCCCAACAATTTCAGATTTAAACAACAAACTGAAGTTTGAACCTGAAAAGTGAAAAGAGTAACCTAAAGGTATAAGTCTTGAAACTGAAATTAAGTTTCTAGAAAAACTAGGTACATAAAAGGTCCTTTCCAAATTCAAAATAAAGCCACTATCGAGAAATAAACTGCATGTCCCAATAGCTTCCACATGCGAACGCGTCTTGTTTCTCGAATAAATGCATTGTTCACTTCTCACTGGCTTCCTTTGGTTTTGAAAACCCTGCAAGGAATTCGAAATATGGATTGTAGAACCAGAATCAATCTACCAAGTGTTGCGACTCACATCAGCCACATTAGATTCATAATAAACACAAGAGATTATATTACCTTTCTTCTCGAGTCAGGCCTTAAATTTGACATAATCCTTTTTCATATGCCCCTTCTTTCTATAGAAGAAACATTTAGATTCTTTCTTAATGTCAGCTTGGGGAGGTATTTTACCTTTTCCTTTATTCTTGCCATGACCCATACTCTTTCCTTGTGTTGCCAAATGAATACTTTCTCCCGATTCCATAATCAGTCTTTCTTCCTCTTGAACACACATGGTCATAAGTTCATTAATTGACCATTTATTCTTATGTGTGTTGTAAGAGATCTTGAAAGATGCATACTGTTGTGGAAGAGTGTTCAGGATGTAGTACACAAGAAAAGACTCAGATATCTCAACCTTAAGGTTCTTCAATTGAGCTACAATATCCCTCATCTTCATGATGTGCTCACGCACACCTCTAACACTAGTGAGTTTCATAGATGAAAACTTCATAATTAGGGTCATAGCATGCGCCTTTTCAGAACTCTCAAACTGCGCATCAATGGCTTTCAATAAAGCCTTAGCATTGCTATGCTGAGCAACCGAACCACGAATACTAGGAGACAATCGTGCCCTTATGAACATCACACTAAGGCGGTTGGACTTCTCCCATTGTTCATAAAGGGCTTTCTCAACTACAGTGCTCATATCAGTAGGAGCAGGTGGTTCGTCTTTCCTTATAGCATAGTCAATGTCTATACACCCCAATTGAAGAAGAATTAACTCCTTCCAAACTTTATAGTTTTCACTATTCAGCATGGGAACATCACACTTAAATTCAGAGAAATTCACAGGTTGCAAAACTGCATATCAAATAATCATGCTTATGTCACAAAATATGAGGCAAAATTTACATAAATCATACTTTACCAATGTAAAACATGGCACAAAATATGAATCACATAACATAAAAACTACTGTGGGCTAAGTTTTTAATTTAAATAGATTCATAATAACTTTATGAAGAAACTATCATATTATATTCCTTTCCTTAATCCTTGTGGGTAAATTAAGAAAAATAATATGATATTTCAACCTAATTAATCATATTAATATAATGAAAATTCCTGTGGGATAAAATTCATCATATTAATAAGATTAATTACAATAAATGTCCATTTCCAAATGTGATCCAAAATTCTTAATATATAATTTAACTAATTAAAGATGTTGTGGCTACTCTTTAATTAATTAAAAAATATATGGATCACTAGACATTTAAATTTCATACATAAAATACTCACAAAATGCATCAAGGGTAGAATGGTAATTTAACACCACAAGGGCAGAATAGTAAATTCATTAATCAGTGGAATAACAATAAATTAATTCCCCAAAGGTAGAACCATAAATTAAAATGGCAAGGGGCAAAATTGTAAAATCCACATAAGGGCAAAACAGTAAACTTCGGTGGGTCCATGGCCAGGGTGCGTGCAGCACACGCGCCTGCCCTTGCGCGGGCACATGGCGCTCATGCGCCTTCTTCACCATGCGGGCGTGTGAAACGCATGCGCGGGGGCAGTTACGCGCACGTGGTGCCCACGCGCCAGCAGTTCCTATGCGTGGGAGCCATGTGCCTTCTGCCTTCGCGCGGAAGACTGATTTTTGGTCAGGTTTCATCGTCTCTGCTGCACTTTCGATGAATGGGTCTCCTTCGGCAGCCGATTTTAGACCGAAATAATTAGTGGGTGTTGGAGAACACATCGGTGCGACCACATAGACCCAAACATCAGCGAAAATGATGAAGAAATTGGTTTGAATCAAGCAAAAATTCCCTTTATGCAAACCCTTAGCCACCGCGACTTCCGGCGCACGATTAGCCTCCGGTGGTCACCGATATGCCAGAAAACTTACAGGCATTCTACCCATGGCGGTGCGACCGTACTGGTCCGAAGCCGGGCGATGGGTTGCCGAAATTTCGCTGGAAATAACAAATTTCTCTCTAAACCCCAATTCCGATTTACTGTTCATTTAATTCCGAAAAAATGCACCAAAAATATTCGCAAAAAACAAGGTAGAGGCACTAACACGCTCTGATACCAAATGTAAGATAATCGAATATAATGTTCTTCTCATGCTTGATGAACAAAAATTCAAGCACAATAGAACTTTATGCGGAAACAGGATCAAAAATAAATCTAATCTCCAGCCATTGTTCAAGTTTGCATTCGTCGGAAATCCATGGAAACTTCACGGCGATCCGACCACGATTAGGGTGCACTCTACTAACCCAATTCCTTTGCTTACTGATGGTGTATTCCAAAAATGAGAGGGTTTGTGTTAGACCTTGCGTTCGCCCTAAAAGTTGAATGTTTGTTCTTATAAACCGTCTTCCATCAAGACGGTTACTGAATGGGCAGTTGTCACGAAAAGTTACGAAGTGTGGAAAAAACCGCACGTGGAATAACCATTCGTCAAAAATAAAAATGTGGGTCAATATTAATGGTAAGTTTTATTTAAAAAACTATACCCCAAAATGTGGGATCACATATTAATATTACAGTTGCCGTTGAACCGCTGTGAGCCGCGGCTGGGCCACCCCCGACGCCAACCTCTCCTCCCTCCTCCGGTTTTCCTCCGTTTCCCCTGGGTTCCGAGTTGGGCTTCGCCACCATCGCCCGCCTATTCTCCTCTCCACCATTGTAGTCACGTCGGCTAGCATCGGACGCCACCGCTCGACTGCCATCCCGGCCGAGCCAACCGCCCGTCCTCCTCGCCGAGCTCATTCCTTCCTCTTACGGTGCTAGTTCGGTCGAACTAATGATGATCCCCCAGCTGACTGAAGAGCCGTCCCTAGGCGGACCCAAGCTACTGGTCGCCTCTTCCTCCCTCGGCTCCTCCTTTGGCCACATGGACGGTGGGTCTTCGACCAAGATCCGGTCATCGCGTCATCCATCCCGACACCCTGGAGGTGCTCGTGCATCCACCTCGCCGCCCCCGTTGCAGCCATGCCTTCGTTGTCGTTAAACCGTAAGTTTCAGCTCTAAATCATCGTTTAGCATATTAATCGTGTTTAGGGTTAGTTTAGTTAGGTTAATCGGGGTTAGTGGGGCTAATTAGATACTAATGGTGGTTTAAGTTAATTATGGGTTTATTTTCTTATTTATATTTATTTATTCAGAAAATAAAATAAAATTGTATTATTATTATTTTTAATAACAATAAATTATATTGTTGATAATTATTGTGTTTAATAATTATTAATTAAGATAATTCTCCGTATTTGAATTAATTATTTTTCGATAAATAATTGTGGTAAATAGTGATTTATGAGAATTATTGACCATCGTATTATTGTGAGACCATTATTGTCTGAGGCAACAATTGATTGATTTGCTGATTGCTTATTTATACCTTATTGATTGAAGCACATATATTTCGGGAATTATGTGGTATTTCCTTACGAAATTGGTTGATTATCGGATTATTGCAATGTGGCGGTTCATGGATAATATGGGAAATATTTATTACTTCGTATGTGGATTTCATGCATGTCTTGTGTGGATTATGATGTGTGCTTATGAGTCCACTTGTGCCCTGAGGCGTGTGTGACATGGGGCAAAGGGCGGCCTTAATGCGTGTTTACATGGGGAAAATGATAGAGCCTTGATACATGGTATGCGGGGAGATAGTGGAGGTTGTGCTCTAATGTGTGTTTACGCGGGGAAAATAATAGAGCCCTGATGTGTAGTACATGGGGAGGTAGATGTGGTTGTGCCTTAATGCGTGTGACGTGGGGAGGTAGAGGCGGTTGTGCCCTGATGCGTGTGACGCAAGGAAAAAGGGAGAACTCTGAAGCGTGTTGATGTGGGAAGATGCATAATTGGAATACGCCCGATTGTTATGTGCATGCAATGTTATATGTGCGATGTTCTAATTATGTGATTATCTATTTGCCCTTGTGCGGTCATATAACTAATATCATGTGGGGTATGTACAGTTGCAAGCCATGCCTGTTAGATACCCTTGAGGTGAATTGGTATCCTAACTAAGACTTAGCATCCGAACTTACTGAGATTTTATCTCACTGGTTATTATTTAACCATTTTTAGGTCTTTGATGAATGTGCATGGCCATAGATTTTTGGAGTGAATAGACCTCGAACCCTAAGGATAAGGGAGGAAGTAGATTGTTTGAATTGTCTATATTTTCTTACCATCTCTATTGATGATGTTTGACCAGGGTTTATTAATTGCTTTCACATGGGCATATTTATCTAATAAAAAAAATGATTGACAACGTGTCTTGGGATGTCGCACTCTTTTGACCACAAGTGGAAAAGGGGATCGTCACGTTCTCGAGGATCAGGGCGTGATAGTCTCTTAGAATTTACTTGGGTCATAGACTCTTGCAATATTGAGAACTTACGTGATAAGCAATTCTAAAGAATACATATAAGTTCAAACCGAAACAATCTTTATCATATGTGGCAAAGAAATAAGATGATTTAAACCATGCCTTAAGACCAATCCAACCTTATTTTCATGGTGATAGGGAGAGCTTGCATTGACCGCACATCTCAAGGGCAATAACGTTCAGCAATCTCTCCAAGAGCATCATGAAGCTCCAGCGGCTTAGAGAACACGACCATGTGATCTGCCCCAGAGATCGCCCTCACTTCATCTGGCGGGTTCATCTCCGCCGTCCATCTCTGCTTGCCTTCCGTTATGGTGAGGTCCTGGTCGCACACGATGATTGAAAGATTGGACTCAATCAATTTTCATAGAAGTTATTTTATTCATAAACGACTCGGCCCAACATATTCTAGTTAAAAAATAAGTGATTGACCCATATTGCCAAATCTATCTATGCCAATTCCTTTTCCCAGCCCATAGCAAAGCACAATTTAGGCAACATTGTCGTGTACACATTTTTTCAAGTCATCTATACATTTGCAAAGTGCTAATGCAAAATAGTGACTTTTGTAAAGAAACCCACAAAGAAATTAAAAAAAAAAAACGGAAAAAGAAGAAGATTCGGGCGCCAACCTCAGGTGGGGAGAGTTGATAGAGCTTGGAAGAGAGTAAATCAAATCCAAAAAACAGAGAAGTGGAAGGTTGTTCACGACCGTCATCGAAAGCATATGCCAAGTCCATGCTATACTCCAATCTGCCGGCATGCTATGTGGATTTGCAAGGTGATACAAATTAGGGGTATGCTACCGGATAAGGTTTACCTGGAAACTGGATCGTACCACCCAAAAAATAGGGTTGGGAATTGGCCATTTGGTAGGATGATGTATGAACAACTGTGTCTGCATCCATGATAATCTCTAGTTTGTACATAAATATCATAGTAGTGAAATCGACCCGGCCAATGAAAATTGCGGAAGAACAGTGTGCTTCTTATGTCAGTGTTGGGGCGAAAATGAAATTCATATTTTAAATCAGGAGCAAGATCATGGAAACCAAGATCATCGTTCATAGATTTGCAATGCAATGTGAGAGTCGCCTCTCGAGGCAACTTGTTAATGAGTTCAACATGAATTGGAGCACGCCTAAACACATTATTGGGTTCAGCAGCTTGACCCACAAAGCAAAACAATACGAAGGAACCCAGTGACACCAAAATGAGACTTTTTTGTTTACCCATCTTTCAAGGCCTGTCTTTGCTTGATAGAATGGTGGCAAAATGCACTTTGCAATCTAAATTATTTAAAGGAGGAAGATGATGCTTGTTTTGTAAATTGAATAAGAAAAAAAGATCCTGATAAAGCAGATACATTATCCATGCATTTTGAGTAATATAATAAGTCGCTGCCAACTTATTTTTTCCTTTTTGACCATGTTCTAATTTATTAAAGGAGGAAGTTGATAGCTTGTTTTGTAAAGTGAATAAAAAAAAAAATCCCAATAAAGCATTTGTGTTATCCATTTGTTTTGAGAAATTAAGAAAGCATGTGGTTAAGTTAAGTAGGATATTCTAATGCTTTATGATCTTAATTAAAATCTTGATAATTTGCCTTTAAAATTTCTTTAGATTAGGTTTACTTTGTCACTTTACTTAGCTTTTGAATTCTTTAAGTTTTGCCCTTTTATATTTCACTCCTTTAATTTGTTTAGTTCACTTTTACTTGCCTTTTGATTTGTTTAGTTAGATCTTTAGATTGATTACTTTCGGCAAGTAATTGATTATTAGAGACAATCCTAGTAAGAATGATACTCACTTTTCATTTTAATACTTGTAGATATTGTGCACTGTAATTCGTCTGTCAAATTCTTGATTTTTTATGTAATACATGAATGATCAGATCGCCAAATTTTAAATGTCAACAAATATTAATAATAGTGAAATTCGCATTTGAAGATGATTGTTGATGGTACATAAAATAGTCATTACAAGCATTAGATTCCGTAGCTAAAAACCAGAAAAGGTAACTAAAAAGCCGCTGAAAGTTTCTACCCTCAGACGATGGAATAAGTGCAGCATACTCCATTTTAGGAAACTCGCGGAAGTCATAGGAACCGACCAGATTAGCAATCCTGATTCCAGCATAGGTCTTCGACGAATCTCGAATGGCTTGCTAGTATCTTTGAAGTCCTCCAATGGTTAAATTGAAGACTTCTATGAATATGGGTCAGCAAAGCTTGGAAGAGATTATGAAGGTCGAAAAAACTGCGGTAGTTGTGCGTGTAAATGGTTGGCTTTGTAAGCGCATATATTAAAGTGTACAAGTGTAGTTACAATGATTGTGTCTTGATAATATGATCTATCTTGAGAAAGAAACAATGCTTATCAGTTGTAGCTTGCATTGCTAATTGCTCGTGGAATCCCGCCGTATTAGGTTCTTAGATGTAGAGTGAGCATAGGCTTGGATATAAAGCCAAGCCACTATAAACCTGCTAGTGATTTATCAATGCGTGTACTATTTTATATATTTCACAATCTGATTTGTTGATTGTTGTATTACTCCATGAAAGTCCTTTTTGTTATCATCATAAACCTTTTCAACCCCTTTCTAAGTTGAATTATTAGCGCCATTGCTTGGTATCAGAATCCCAATACTTGTTATTTGGAGTGCTTTACTTCTGAGCATAAACATAACTCGCTGGAAAGCCCGCAGAATATATCAAGGACGGTGAAAGTTTGTCAGAGCGTTCGCCGGTGGTGGTGGGCAGTTCAGCAAAACAGCGAGGTGTGGTTGGATGGCGCCGGAATCGGACTGGGGTCGTGGTGCACGGCCGAGGTACTGGTCGCGACAGAGCAGCAGTCAGCGACGTCCGGGGGTTGCAGGACAGCAGCGGTGCCGCGAGATTACTAGTGCGGCGTCAGATTGAGGAGTTGATCAAACAATCGTCGGAAACACAAGCGACACCACCAGTGAGAGGAGTTTGCTGCCCGTAGGTAGCTGTCGAAAGGAAAGAGTTCTTTTCCCTCTAAACGTGTGTGGATCGTGTGAATTGTGTTCTGAACACCTCTGGCATTTTCTGCATTATGTCTTCTTTCCTTTGTCTCTAAAAATTGAGAGACGTTCCATTCTAGTGCTCTTATAAGCCAAGTCTTGAATAGGTAAATAATTTATTCTTTCCAAGTGTGCCTATTCCTTTGCCTTTTGGGGAATTAAAATATATAAATGAAGGGCCAAATATATGCTAGCACTTGTAACCAATTTTCTCAATCTTTTATTTTCTTTCCAACTTGCCATGAAGTGAACATTCCCATAGACTCAACCCATGATATTTTTTTCTTGTGGGGCCTTTCGATGAACAATTGAAATTTATCGAGGTAAAGAGCATTGCATAGGATAAAAATCTTATTTTTAATTAGTTAATGATTGTTGTGATATTTTTCTATATTTGGAGGGATGTTGCAAAGCCTATAATCTATTTAAAAATTTCAAAAGCTCTCTCAAGCGTTAAATGAGTGTTTTGATTAATAAATTTATTTTTGAACTTATACATTAGTATCATGTTAGTGATAATATAATTCTTTAACACAGAAATTCAAAACTTAATGATCTTTGATCTTCATGATTTTTACAATAAGATAGATGAAGACATACCTTTATCCATAGCTTTACTCTTGAAAATAATTGTTTCGGAAAATTGAAGAATTCGAACCAAATAAAGAAATCCAGATTCTCTCCCTTAACTCACTATTCTTTAACATATTCTATTGATGGAGGAGAGAATAGTATGTTCTTTTTTGTTATTGTCATTATGGGTGGAGAGGACCGGACTTTATTTATACGTTATATTAATAGATGCCTTCTATCAAAGCACCTTTTAACTTTTATAAGAGTTGCATCTTTTCGGAAAAACGGTAACTTCCTTGTGAGGATGGTACCCTTTCGTTTTATTAGAGTTGTAATTTCTTGTAGCCAATATTTATTTTATAGCATTTTTAATAATTATTAAACCATTAAAAAATAATATCATGTAGGCCACAATAATTTTTACATTCTCCCACTTGGCCCATATGACCGTTCTTACATGTTTTAATAAAGACCATAATGTGTACAATAACATTATGCTATAATTTTCATTAAATTGGCTATCATATAATAATCACAATTACGTAAAGAAAACTAAGGCGAGTCATAGCAATTATATGTCATTAATCGACATAGGCCCTTCTATGTACTACACAACTATAACTCTCTACTTAACATGATCCATAAATGAGAGGTATAGTAATAGTCCAATTATAATGTATTTGTTAGAAACTATTATGTGTAACATTCATCTATTTTCCATAATGTATATTAAATAGAAAACAAGAAATATCATAAACATATAAATGAGTGCAGAATGTCAAATACATAAACTTAATACAATCATAATACAAACATTAATGACGTCCAATAATACCCATCCTTTCAATATGTTCATTAAATGTTTTGAGTGGCAATTCTTTTGTAAAGGGATTTGTTATCATAAGGTTGATGCTAATGTATTCAATTGATACTCTTTGTTTCCAAACTTCTTATTTAACAGATAAGTTTTTAATTTCTATATGCTTAGCACCCTTGGAATACTTGTTGTTTTTAGAGAAGAAAACTACTATAGAGTTATCACAATAGATTTTCAATGGCTTGGCAATACTATTGACAATCACAAGCTTTGAAATAAAATTCCGTAGCCATAATCTATCAATAGTGGCCTCAAAACATGCGACAAATTCAGCTTCAATAGTGAATCCAGCAATAACTAACTGCTTTGCACTCTTCCATAGAATTGCCCTTTCAACCCAAAGAAACAAATAACCAAATGTTGATTTTTTTTGTATAGCATATCTGGCTAAGTCTGAATTTGAATATCCAATTATCTTAAGGTGATTGGATCTTTTATATGTGAGCATATGATTCTTCATTCCTTATCAGTATCTGAGAATTTTCTTTGTAGTTTTCCAATGATCTTTTTCAAGATTACTTTGATACCTGCCTAGCATTCCGACAACAAAACTGATGTTTGGTCCAATGCAAGTTTGTACATACATTAAGTTCTTGACAACATATGCATAAGGAATATTTTTCATTTTTTCTCGTTCTAATTCACTTTTCAGACATTGCATAAGGCTAAATTTGTTATCTTTCTGAATTGGAACTATTCTTGTTGAACATTTATCTATGTTGAATCTCTCTAAAATTTTCTCAATGTAAGCTTTTTGAGACAACCATATCAATTCTTGTGATCTATCACAGAATATTTTTATTATTATCACACACGTTATCTCTCCTATATCCTTCATTTCGAAATTCTTATAGAGAAATTTTTTGGTTTCATGTAACAAACCAAAATCATTAATAGTAAGCAAAATGTCATTAACATATACTAAAAATAAACTTGCTCCCACTGACCTTATATATATATACATCAATCAATGGTGTTTTCCTTAAATTCAAATGAAGTTATGGTATGGTTAAACTTAAGATACCATTGTCGGGAAGTTTGGTTAAGTCCATATATTGACTTCTTTAATTTACATACATTGTGTTTTTTTTCTTTAACCGAAAAGTCTTCGGGTTGGTCCATATGAATCTCTTCTTCTAAATTCCCATCAAGAAAAGTGGTTTTTGTATCCATTTGGTGTAACTTTAAGTTATAATGAGCCACCAAAGTCATAATGATTCTAAGAAAGTCTTTCTTGAAGACTTGTGAAAATGTCTATTTATAATCAATGCATTCTTTTTGAGTAAAACTTTTTGCAAACGATTTGGCCTAATGTCATTCAATATTCCCTTTTGAGTCGCACTTGGTTTTAAAGGCCGATTTACACCCGATCTTCTTACATCATCTAGGCAATTCAATAAGATCTTAGACTTGATTTTGATGCATAGATTTCAATTCTTCTTCCATGGGATTAAACCATTCATTAGAATTTTCATACTCCATGGCTTGGGAAAATGAACTTGGATCATTTTGAATTCCTAAGTCAATTTTTGACTTTTGTAGATGAGCCACATAGTCATTAGAAATAACTGATCTCCTTTCTTTTTGAGATCTTCTTAATACTATTTCTTGTGATTCAACTACTGTGGGTTTAATATTGACATCTCTATTATTGAGTGTTTTTTTCATTAATTTGTTGTTTTTTGACTATTGTTAGATTGAACTATAACATAGGAACACCAATTTAAGAAGTTTTGGATATAGGAACTTTTATCCTTACTTATTGAATGCAAGCATTACACACTCTTTTACTCTAAGTAATGTCACTATTCTCAATGAACCTAGCATTTCCAAATACAACAATTATTGTACTATGACTAGGACAATAAAATTTATACCTTTTGGATTTCTCTGCATAACCAATGAAATAATTATTGGTTGTTCTTGAATCAATTTCTTTTCATATGAATTGTAAATTCTTACTTGCACTAGATAATCCCAAATATACAGGTGTTATAAACTAGGTTTCTTTCTTATCCATAGTTCAAAAGGAGTCTTTGGAACTATCTTATTAGAAACCCTTTTTAATAAATACATAGAAGTTTTACAGCATACATCTACAATGACAAAAGTAAAGATGAATGACTCATCAAACTCTTAATTATTTTCATTAAAGTACGATTACTCCTTTTTGCTACACCATTTTGTTATGGTGAACCTGGCATTGTATATTGAGCACAAATGCCATGTCTTTTAAGGAATTTAGCAAATGGATCCGAACATTATCCTAATTCATCATACTTTCCGTAATATTTATCACTTCTATCCGACCTCACTATTTTCACTTTTTTATCTAATTGCCTCTTAATCTCTTTTATATACACCTCAAGTGCATTCACTGATTGAGCCTTATCATGCAATAGATCAATGTAACCATAACGTGAAAAATTATCAATAAAAGTGATGAAATAGCTTTCCTTACCAAAAAATGGAACATCAAAATGACCACATATATCAGTATGTATAATTTCTAGAAGCTTTGTGCTTCTTGTGGCACATTTCTAAGTGTGTTTTGTTTGTTTACCTTCAATACAATCAATACACACTCCAAGGTTAGTGAAATCTAAATTCAGAAGAATTTCATTCTTCACTAATCTTTGCATTCTTTCCTTGGATATATGACCCAAACGTTTATGTCACAAATAAGCAGAATTCTCATTCACCAAACCTCGTTTAGTGCCAACATTATGATGCAAGGTCATTAAGGTCTCAACAAAATTATCATCAAGTCTAAACTTGTAGAGACCATCACATAAGGCTCTAGTTCCAATAAGAGTATCACTCTAAAATAAACTGAAAGATCCAAAACCAAACTTACAAGAAAATCCTGCTATATCAAGTTTTGGCAAATAAACTAAATTGTGAAAAAATGTAGGTATATAAAGGGTTTGAACAAAATCCAATACCCAATATCTAAGACCAAATGATAAGTGACAATGTCTTAAATTGGAGCTTTGTTTCTATTCTCCGTGATCACATAGCTTTTATTTGGCTTTATGGTTTGGATCATTATAAATCTCTACATCATACTTGACACATGAGTGGTGGCATTATAATCAATTCACCAAGTATTATGAGGAACTTCAATAAAGTTTGATTCAAAACATTTAAAGCACAAGGCTAACCTTTTTTTTTTTTTTCAAAGCCAAGCTTTATGTTTTAGACAATCTTTCTTCAAGTGTTCAATTTTGTTGCAAAAATGACACTTAATAACATTGTGTTCCTTCTTGTGGATTTGAGAAACCTTTGAAGTCATTCAAGACATGTAATCCTTTTTTCTTACTCTTACCTTTCCTTTTGGAATTCTTTTCAGCTTCTTGATAACTTAAGAGATGAACAGAATAAGCTGGTACGAATAGAACCAACGCTCGAAACATTGTTCACTCTCTCTCTATACCCCTTCCTCACGTATTTGCCCGCTTGGTGATGCCGGAGCTGGTTCTGGTCGGATTAGGGGCCCTTTTGTGGTCAAAATTGGAGGATCTCCACCTTCCCTAGCTGGTCTTCATCTCTTCCAAACGATTCAAGCCAAGTATGCCCAAATCTTCCTATTGGACAAATCTGCGATTTAGGGCTTATTGCTGCAATATCTTCCTACTTGTTGGTTTGTTGCTGTTGATCTGTTGATTATTGATGGAGAACCCTTTGCTACTAAATCACCCGCCCATTGAGGCAGAGAGCAGTCGTCGAAGGAGCCACAGTAAGGCCTTCTCCTCATCGCTCTGCCTCCCGAGGCCGGTCTGGTCTAAACAGAGCAGGGACCTCTGTAACAACCCTTGCTATTGTGCCTCATAGGTCTTCTCAAGGCCAAGAGGTCCCGCACAATCTGGTAGGAATGTTGTCACCATAGGAAATGTTGGATTCTCTGTGGTTCCCTCCCCGGGAAATGCTTAGCCAAGCCAACCCCATTGCCAAGCTTCAAATCAAAATGGGCAGGAGGGTTTGCCTCCTCGGACGTGGGCTAATGTTGCACGGACCGCATTAAAAGGTTACACCTTGAAGTATTATGCTCCCATTCGTGTTGACAAGGAAATGATTGCTATCTTTGATGATGATATCGTTGATGCCACAGACCCTATGTGGTTTGAATGTATGGTGGGATACCTAATAGGCAAGAAGTTGCCATTTAAATCGGTAGAAGCCGCTCTAAAAAACACTTGGGGCTCTAAATTGATTGATGTTAGAGCTGATGATCAAGGTTTCTTTTTCTTTAGAATCCTTGATGCCGACTTTAGAAGGAAACTACTTGATAGTGGTCCTATCATTGTTGTGCGAGTGCCATTGATCCTTCAACAATGGCACCTGCTCCTAGAGCTCAAGAAAGGTAACCATTCCAAAGTTCCAGTTTGGATTAGATTGAGAAATATACCATTTGCATTGTGGTCATCTCGTGGCATTAGTGGCATTGCAAGTGTGATCGACAACCCCCTTTATGTTGACCAAAATATAGAGCAGCTGAAAATGCTCTCGTATGCATGTGTCTATGTTGAGTTATCTGCCTTCAAATACTAGACAAGATGAAGTGTTGGTGGAGCTACAAGGAGCAATAAGGATGGTGTTGATTGAGTATGAATGGAGGCCAATTAGCTATTCTTTATGTGGCATGTTTGGCCACTGATGCAATCCCCCAAAGATCTCTTCAGGCCAATTGGAGCAAGCTGTGGATACCTTTCTCAGCCCACCTGAAGTGCTGCCTCTTTCCAGGCCGTTGGTTAGCAGAACAACAGCTTCTCCTCCTATCCCCTTGCCCCACAATAGCTTCGGTGGCACCCCTGCAGTAGCGCCTCTTCCAGCTCCTCTCCCAGCGCCTATTCCAGTAGCAGTTATTGCAATCAGCTCATCAATTGGCCCAACAACTCATCCAGTAGCTCAAGATCTTTGTCCTGCAGCAGGCCTTCTTTCGGCCCCCCTGACTTGCAATTCTGGTGCGCCTAGTACAACAGTGGGCTTATCTTCAGCCACTCCTCTCTCTACGAAACCAGCTGCACTAGCTCTAGAAAGGGCCCGAATTCAGGGAAACTCAACAGCATTCGAAGGTCCCATCTTAGTGGCAGGTCCAACTTGGCAAACATGCAAGCCACCGGAAATCAGTATCGGTAGAGCGGAAGCAAAATGGCATCTTCGGTAAGTCTCCTCCACAGATAAAGAGAAGAAAAAACTTACCATCTTTGACCTGGTAGCCCAAGAACTAACCAACAAGGTCCAAGATGATTCGGAGGGCCCCCAAGACTCATTTGCATCAGTGGATGACTTGGATGACGAAACTGATTCTATTGGCTCTCCTAAGGGTGAAAAACAGGAGGAGGAGGGCTCCTTGGTTGCTGCAAAAACTTGCCACTTGGCTGGCCCCTCTTTGGGTTTTCAAGTGGTCCTCCCTATTGAAGAGAATGCTAAACCCCCTCTTCTTTGCTGGATAACCAGCCTTTAGAAGTTAAAAAGTGGCGCGCGGCTGAACACAAATCCCCTCAAAAATCGCCGGCTAGCATACGGCAATATAGGAAGCGTAAGTAGGCCTTTTTATCTCTACTTTTTTGAATGAATATAGCTTTTTGGAATATTAGGGGTCTTGTTGACCCGGTGAGGCAATCTGAAGTTAGACATTTTGTGCATGAGAATAAAATATGTTGTCTTGGCTTGTTGGAGACCAAGGTATTGCCCCACCTTTTTGATCCCATCTCATCTAGTCTATGCTCGAGATGGAAATGGGCTGCAAATTATGAATATTCAGTAAGAGGCCGTATTTGGGTTAGTTGGAACCTAGGCCAAGTCGAGTTTAATAGCTACTATGTGTCAAGCCAAGCCATTCATGGCACTCTAAAGGTTTTGCAAACTGGTCTCACATTGTATCTTACGGTTGTGTATGGAGAACACACTTTTGTTGCTCACCGGCCTCTATGGAGTGATATTATCCATTTGAGCTCCACCCTCTCGATGACCCTTGGTTAGTGGCGGGTGATTTCAATGCAATATGGGACTCTTCAGACCGCCTAGGGAGTCCGGAGACTTGGCTCCCCTCTTTTGATGAATTTAGTGAATGCATTTGCCAAGCCGAATTGGATGATCTTCGGTATGTTGGGATGCGATTCACCTGGTCAACCTCTTCGGGACCTCATCACAAGCAAAGGAAAATTGACCGGGTACTAGTCAATAGCAAATGGAGCATGGACTACTCTTACTCAGAAGCCACCTTATTACCCTCGGGTATCTCGAATCATTCCTCAATGTTGGTCAGAGTTCTGGCCTCTCACCCATAGAAAAGGCCGTTCAAAATTTTCAACTTCTGGATGTCCCATCCGGAATTCAATGCTATGGTCTCCTAGGTGTGGGATATCCCTATTCCAGTTACTCCTATGTATAAATTATACACTAGGCTAAAACTGCTGAAAAATAGGTTAAAGCACATGAACAAAGAGGTGTATGCTGACATCTCCTTGCAAGCCGCAACTGCCAAGCGGGTTCTTTTTGATATCCAAGAAGTGCTCTTTCGGGACCCGCAGAATGTAACTCTTGCAGAGACTAAATCAGCCCAAAATCGAGAGTTTTACAAACTTCTCTCCCTTGAGGAATCCTTCTTCAAATAGAAATCTAGGATTCAATGGCTAAAAGAGGGTGACTAGAACACCAGTTTCTTCCACCACTCAGTCAAACACCATCATTTACATAATTGTATCCTTTTAGTTTAGGATAGTGCGGGAAATATGGTTACGGATACTAAAGATGTTCAGCGGGTCTTTGTGTCCTACTTTCAAGATCTTTTGAGTCCGGTGAATACACCTGTAAGAGCCTCCTCCAGAGAGATCAAGGAAATTCTAAAGCACACCCTTATTGATGATCAAGTTAGGTTCCTTTCTAAGCTTATTTCCCCTTTGGATATTAGGGCTGCCATGTTCTCTCTAGCTGGGAACAAAGCCCCGGGTCCGGATGGGTATAATTCAGATTTCTTCAAGAAGAATGGGAGACGGTTGGTCCGTTAGTAACTAAGGCTATCCTAGATTTCTTTCACTTTGGGCGACTTCTACGGGAGTCAAATTATACCATTCTTGCGCTAGTTCCAAAAGTACCAAATGCATCCTCGATAAATGATTTTAGGCCTATTGTGTGTTGTAACACTATTTACAAATGTATCACAAAGATATTGTCCAACAAAATCTCCGCAGTACTTCCTTCTATTATAAGCCTAGTTTAGACAACTTTTGTTAAAGGTAGGCACATTTCGGACAATATCCTATTGGCTCAAGAATTTTCAGCGACTTCCACTTGGACACTTATTCTTCCAAATGTGCTATCAAGATTGATTTCAGGAAAGTTTATGACACTCTGGACTGGGATTTTCTAGAGGAAACTTTGACAACTTTTGGGTTCTCGCCCATCTCATACATCTTATTATGGTATGTGTCCGCACCCCCAAATTTTCTCTTTCACTGAATGGAGAACTCCATGGATTCTTCAATAGTGGTTGTGGCCTTAGACAAGGTGATCCGATGTTGCCCTATTTATTTACCCTAGTAATAGAAGTGCTGATAGGTATCTTGGAGTCTCAAGCAAGCCGACCTAAGTATCGGTTTTATTGGAGATGTAAGAATCCTCTTCTCTCACATCTATTTTTTGCCGACAATGTCTTCATTTTCAATGAAGGCAATTTGGCCTCGGTATCCTATATGAAGGAAGAAATAAACACTTTCTCCCAATGGAGTGGCTTACTCCCAAATAATACCAAGAGTGAGGTGTTCCTCTCGGGTGGATTGGAGGTTACCCAAACTCAGCTCTTACAAATCCTAAACTTCAGGAGGGGATCCCTTCCAATTTGCTATCTTGGCGTTCCAATCATCACATCCCGATTAACCAAAGCAGACTGTAATGCCCTGGTATGCGTACTCACCTCTAGAGTTCAATCTTGGACACACCGATTTTTATCCTTCACGGGTAGATTACAACTTATCAAATGGTATTGTATGCTATACAAGTCTATTGGGTGTTTTTATTTTTGTCTCCCATCATTTGTTGTTGATAGAATAGAACAAATCTATCAGCAATTTTTATGGAAAGGACCCGGCCTTGGAACTAGAGGAGCAAAAGTTTCCTGGGATGACGTTTGTCTCTCGAAAGAAGAAATGGGACTTGGGATAAGAAGAATCCGAGATAGCAACAAAGTTGCCATGATTAAACATATTTGGATCATCTTCTCTAATAAGGAATCACTATGGTGCAAGTGGATACATGCCATCTGCCTCAAAGGAAAGTATTTTTGGACCACCTCCCCCGACTGTGTGCTCGTGGGCTTGAAGGAAATTACTTGCGTTGCAGGGGGAAATCATATCTTCCTTCAGATGGAGGATTGGTGATGGACAAATTGTCTTGCTATGATTTGATCCATGGTTGGACATAGGCCTTTTAAACTCAATCTTCGACGATGCCTACATTTACCAATCGGCTCTAACTAGGAATGCTAAGATAGCAGACCTTCTTTCTCAGGATGGTCAGATTGTGCTGCGCGACTTACTTTTATGGCAAATTTTGCTTCCTTTGCTGAACCCCATGAGGGATACCTTTATGTGGGTCGAGCATCCCTCGGGCATATTCTCTACTGCATCCACATGGTCAGTCTTTCAGAGGAAAGTGATGCCGGTCCCGTGGGCCTCTTTTGTATGGAGCAAGGCGTTGGCTCCTTGGTATCAATTCCTCCTTTGGCTTATCATTCGGAACCGTCTTCCTACTCAGGTTTTTCTAATGTCTTTCAACATATTACCTATGGTTCATTGTGCTTTATGCAACTCTAGGCCAGATTCTATAGACCACCTTTTATTTGACTGTCATGTGTCCAACTCTCTTGCTACCATTTTGGGCTGCAAAATGTAACCTCTCTTGGATTAACCGGTCATGGGTGGAAAATTTTCGATGGGTTTCCAACACTCTCTCTGGAAGTGACTTCTATTTTGACATTGTAAAGTTATCTTTCGGTGCTCTTTGCTACGTTATTTGGAAGACTAAGAATGACATAACTGTCCGGTCCTCCAACCTCTATGTGCCTTCCATGAAGCAACATCTGACCAAGGCAGTCAAAGACAAAGCCTTCTCCTTTAATTCGATAGCCAACAACCCAAGAAATAGGAGATTGCAACGGAGCTAGGGAGTTGACCCAAATTTTTTTAATTAGTGTGGGGTGGTATGTTGCCCTTGGGTTCTTGTAATATCTCTGTTGCTTTTGTGTACTCGGCTCCCCCCCCACTCCAATGACATGTTGTCCCATTGAGTGTGGGCTAGTGTCGAGTCTCACCCCTTTTATATTTGTCTGTTGGTTTTCTCATATATAATACTTACGTTTACCAAAAAAAAAAAAAACAGAATAAGCCTTTTTGTTTTTGCCCACTTTGCTTCTCGGATTACTGTTCACTTGCTCTCAAATCTGGTCCTTCGAACTACAATTGCCCGCCGATTTGCAAGAGGAGTTCTGGTGGCTGGAGGCAGCGGATTCGGCTGGTTCTTTGAGGATTGGCTTGGTTTCCACTTCTCTACCTATCCACCGAAGCATTTCCGTTGAGAACGCCTGAATCTCCTGGTATGACTCCATCTCCCTAGGGTTTTGAGAACGCCTGAATCTCCTGGTAGGCGGATGATTTTTCCTTACTCAAAATTTAATTTTCAATATGTAACATCCAAATTATTCAAAATAATCCAAAAAAATCTCCCTGGGAGCCGAGCCGCTCACTCCCTCTCCCTTCTTTTTCTCTCTCTTTGCCCCTTGCTTGCAAGGTTTGCATTGAACCTCAAAGAGCATTTTTGCCTATAAAATCCATGGAGATTAATAAATTTGGTCGGAGCCTTGTGGTTGAGATTCGTATTATCTCAAAGGATGTTAAAATTTCAGAGTTTTGTTTGGAGTTTTAGTAGTTCAAAATTCCCAAAATGAGGAATTTCTTCCAAATCCTCTTATAGAAGAGAAGGAAGTCGAAGGAGGAGTAGAAGTTGATCGGCGGCTTCTCATCCCCCAACCTATGTTTAATCAGATCGGGGCAAAGGTCCTGCTTCTGCACTTGTGTCTTCTAGAAATCCTATTGATAGACCTGGTGGCCCAATTGAACCATAGGTAATTATCTCCAAGGCTGTTCATGGGAGTGGAAATGTGCAAGAGGGCCAAATAGCGCTAATGCAAATTGATGCTGGCCGGTTAGTTGCTACTGATCGGCCTTCTACTCAGCTAGGTGAGGGGACGACAGCTCCCCCTGGAAGGTCTTGGGCAAATGTGGCTAGAACAGCCCTCAAAGGGTATGACCTATCTTACATCCCTCCCACTCGCCTGAATGATAGAATTATTGTAAGCTTATCTAATGAAGTGCTTGAAGCCGCTGATCCATTCTGGTTTGAATGTCTGGTGGGGTACTTTGTGGGGAAAAAACTTCCCTTTAAACTGATAGAATCTGCTTTGAAGCATGCTTGGGGTCATAAATTAGCTACTATGATAGCCAATGATCAAGGATTTTACTTTTTTATATCCCCTCAATAGTGCTACACAGACAGTTTCAGTTGAGTATGAATGGCACTCGGTCTCCTGCCCATCTTGTGGAACGTTCGAGTATAAATGCTAGGAGAAGGTAGCACCTCAGAGCAATGAACCTCCTGTTTCCCCGGTTGCTCATGCCCAGGAGAGTGAAACTCAGCACCTTCATAATGACCGATCTGTTGATGAACATCTAGCTTCTGCCTAGATGCCTCTTGAAGCTAGTAACTCTAAAAGGGATGGTCAGGGTGCTCAAGACCAGAATCAAACTGATTTAGGCCATTCGGCTAATGTAACTATACAGCTACAGCAGAGGAAGTCATTGCACCCCCCAAAGAGGGATGGTAAGTCTAACTGGCCAACAGAAGCACTCATAGACGGAAGGCAAAGGCCACCTATGAGAGGAGCACAACTCGGTCTGCTGCTGCAATCCCATCCCTGGACAGGTTGGAATGACAAGTGTTGAGCAAAGACCTTCTTAGGGATGCTGGTATATGCCCTGTAGACTTTACATTACATCAGATTCTTTCACCTCGGCGGATGATCTAGAAGAGGAGTTGGATGCTGGAAGTAGCACAGAGGAGGAACATCCTAGGCTGGGTTGCTCCGGGGCAGCGAGGACAGTAGAGGATCCTTATGATATAACCTTAAAGCAACCTGTGCCGGGATTGGAGATGAGCCCAGCTCATGTTTTCATGCCACAAAAGGAGCCGAGCCCAAAGCAAAAGAGCCGGTGGAGGGCAGGCAAGCGCAAGTAAGTCCCATATCCCCTCTTATACATGGTAGTATATGTATATAGGTTGCTAGAATATTAGAGGAATTATGGACCCGGTGCGGCAAGCCGAGGTGTGTAAGCTAGTGTGGACTCACAATTTATGCTGCATTTGTCTCATCAAAACAAAGGTTCCAGTTGTTCAATTTGTGAATGTCTCCTCTGGCCTGATTCCTGGTTGGCGGTGGACTTCCAATTATGAATTTTCTTCCGGGGCCGCATTTGGATGGGATGGGACTCTAATATTGTCACTTTTGATATTATGCGAGTAAATAGCCAAGTTATACATGGTGTTTTGAAGGAGCTCCGCTCTAGTATTATGTTCTACTTCTCAGTCATATATGGTGAGCACTCATTTGATACAAATGAGCAGGGCGGTGAACGATAGCTCGTCGTTAGCGGCTAGCGACTTCAATGCGATTCGAGACCCTTCTGACTGGATTGGAAGTCTGGACACTTGGCTTTCCTCATATGATGAGTTCAAGGAATGTCTAACACAAGCTAAGCTTGAAGATCTTCATTATGTGGGATATCGATTCACATGGGCAACTTCTACTGGTGAAAGGAGGAAGCTAAGGAAGATTGACAAGGTTCTTGTAAATAGCAAATGGTGTCAGGACTTCTCCTTTTTGGAAGCTTCATTCTTAGCTCCTAGTATCTCTGACCATATCCCTATGGTGGTCAGGATCTCTACCCCGCCTACACAAAGGAGGCCATTCAAGTTCTTCAACTTCTAGATGAAAAATCCGGCATTTTAGTCTACTTTTAGCCAGGTGTGGGATACTCCAAGACTAGGCATCCCTATGTTCCGATTGTACAACAAGCTTAAAGCCCTCAAAGGCCGACTTAAGCAGTTGAATAGGGAGGCTTTCTTGGATATCTCGGAGAGAGTAGAGGCGTCAATGCAAGCACTCCGAGCTGCTCAAAATGCTGTCCAATTAGAGCCACATAATCCCTTGCTGGTGGAATTGGAAAGAGACCAACACCGAATGTTCTATGAACTCTGGGCTCACGAGGAGTCATTTATTCGGCAAAAGTCCAGGATTTGGTGGCTCAAGGAAGAGGACAAGAATTCTAGATATTTTCACAACGGTGAATAGTAGGCGCCTTAGGAATCAAATCCTGTTTGTTCGGTATAACTTGGGTAACATGGTAACAGATCCTGGGGAGGTGCACAGTATTTTTGTCCAACATTTCCAGCAACTGCTAGCTCCGGTAGAATTGCCGTCTTAGCCATCTCACTTGGAGATTAAGGGCAGACTGTGGAACACCTTGATTGACGAATAGGTGCGCTCTCTTACTCAGCCAATTCTTCCTTTGGAAATTAATAACGTCATGTTCACACTAGCGAGGGATAAAGCCCCTGGTCCGGATGGGTACAATGCTTAATTTTTTAAACAAAATTGGAATGTGGTGGGTCAAAATGTCACCGAAGCAGGCCTAGATTTTTTTACCACTGGGCGGTTACTTAAGGAGGTCAATAATACGATTATAGCTCTTGTTCCCAAGATTCCCAATTCATCCTTTGTAGGGGACTTCCGTCCAATTGCGTGTTGTAACATGGTTTCCAAATGCATCACTAAGATAATAGCGAACAGAGTGGCTGCTGTCCTCTCGAACCTTGTAGACCTGTCCCAAAATGCTTTTGTCAAAGGGAGGCGTATTAGTGATAATATCCTGCTTGCACAAGAGCTACTCAATGGTTTTCATATAGAGCTTTATCTTCCAAAATGTGCAATTAAAGTTGACTTTCAAAAGGCGTATGATACCCTTGACTGGAACTTCTTGGAATCAATTCTAGTGGCATTCGGGTTCCCCAATCAGGTGGTGAATTGGATTATGACCTGTGTTCGGACTCCAAAGTTTTCCATTTACATTAATGGAGAGCTACATGGGTTTTTCTCAAGTGGCAGAGGATTATGCTAAGGGGATCCTATGTCTCTATCTCTTTACCCTTACAATGGAGGTGTTGTCGGGATCATATATCAGCATGCTTAGCGACTAGAGTTCAAGTATTATTGGAGGTGCAAGTCTACTCACCTTTCTCATTTATTCTTTGTTGATGATGTATTCTTGTTTTGTGAAGCAAACCTCACTTCAATGATGTGCTTGAAGGAAGGGCTTCAACTCTTCTCCTCTTGGAGCAGGTTGATGCCAAACATGAGCAAAAGTGAGTACTTCATTGCGGGAGGAACCAGGTTAGTACATGATCAAATTAGTTAGGCCCTGGGATTTCGGGAAGGCTCTCTTCCCATGCAGTATTTGGGTGTTCCAATCATCACAAAAAGATTGGGCAAATCTGACTGCAACGCCTTGGTGAGTCTAGTAATGTCGAGAGTTCAAGCATGGACACATTGCTTTTTATCTTTTGCTAGTCGTCTCCAGCTTATAAAGTCAATTATTCATACTATTCAAGTTTATTGGGCGAGTCTATTCATTCTCCCTAGTGTGGTCCTTGATAAGATAGAGTAGGTCTATCGCCAATTCCTCTGGAAGGGCTCGGGTCTGGGTCTGGGTCCGGGTGGTGCAAAAGTTGCATTGGAAGAGGTTTGTCTCCCAAAGGATGTGGGAGGTCTTGGTTTGTGGAGACTTCAGGATCTGCAACAAAGTGGCTATGATGAAACATCTTTGGCTTCTGTTCACGGACAAGGAATCCTTATGGTGCAAGTGGATCCATGCCACATATTTAAAGATAAAGAATTTCTGGGTTGCTACTACACCAATGATATGTTCGTGGGCATGGAAAAAATTAATTGGGCTCAGAAATATCTTCCAAAGGCATGCTCGATGGAGAATAGGGGATGGTTGTTCCATATCGCTATGGTTTGATCCATGGCATCTAAGAGGACCGCTTAGTGAAGTGTTTTCTAACTCATACATCTATCGCTCTAAACTTCCTCGTTAGGCCACGGTTGTAGATCTTTTCATGCCGACTAGATAGGAGACCATGCAGGTGATTCAATCATGGCACTACTTGATTCCGAATCTTCAGCCCTTCCCAGACAAACTTAGTGAAGTGTTTTCTAACTCATATATCCATCGCTCTAAACTTCCTCGTTAGGCCACGGTTGTAGATCTTTTCACGCTGACTAGATAGGAGACCATGCAGGTGATTCAATCATGGCACTACTTGATTCCAAATCTTCAGCCCTTCCCAGACAAACTTATATGGCTAGAACATCCAATGAGTACATTTTCCATAGCCTCGGCTTGGGCGGCAATTAGGAGGCAAGCTAATAGAGTCCTGTGGTGCTCTTTTACTTGGGATAATATGTTGGTCCCTAGGCATCAATTTCATTTATGTTTAATCACGAGGCATCGACTACCTACTCAAAGGATGTTGTTACCTTATAGGAGGATTTCGGATGTAGTATGTGTTTTTTGTAGTACCGGTCCGGATTCCATTGATCATCTATTTTTTGGTTGCCCGATATCACGCTCTCTTGTTTCTTTTTGGGTGGGCATATGTAATTTGTCTTGGCAGGAAGGATCGTGGAGGAACACCCTTCATTGGGCGATAGCTTCCCTCTCGGGCAAGGGCTTCTACAAAGAATTATCTAGATTCTCCTTTGCCACCCTTTGCTATGTCATTTGGAAGACTTGGAACAATGCTATCTTCCGTGGCAGCACTTGTACATCCCTTCCTTGAAGGCCCATATTATCAAAGCAGTCAAAGATAAAGCTATGTCATATAGCTTTGTTGAGGACACGCCATGTGACGTCCTGAAATTCGAGCCCTTGGAAGGAGGAATGAACGTTAATTTCGCCAATGCATTGTTGGTTGATCTCACTCGGAATTGATCACTCTTGAGATACTGACCTTGAGGGAAAGGCTAATGAGGACAGAACTCGTGCGACTAAAGAACTTGACACTGGGAAAACGACTCGACCGTGAGACTTGCGTAAGGACGATCCCGTAGTCATGCAGGCCGATTTCGGGGACGACTAGAAGTCGATTCGCGGATAGAAATAATGGGACGACGGGTGATTCCGTCTACGTTGTTATCGAACCCGCGAATGGCCCTATGTCGATCCTTGATAATCGTGTACTTAGAAATAAGAATCGATCCTTCGCAATTTCATGTAGTCAGGACGTCCATGTGTCGAGAAGTCTTGAACGTGAATTGGCACGAGTCGGTTACGCGCGAATCCTCGAAGCCGCGCCCGTCGGTCTAAGTAGTACCAAAATGGCATTCGGGCGAAATTGACAAGGCATGAGAATCCAAGATTGGACTTCGAATTTTCGGGAACGTCCAAGACGGACTTTTGGACGATGCTTCCTCGACAGTCGACAGTGTCGGTTGAACCGAGTTTTTGAGAAAGGGATTTCAGACCGAGGAAACGAGGAAACGAGCCTACGAGGACGTAGGCTGGGCAAGAACAGTTTGGGCCTCACGCCCAAGGTGGGACAGCCGCCATGGAAGGCCCGAGGCAAGCAAGTGAGCCCGTTGGGCCAAACCGACCCTTTACCCTTCCTAGCCCATTGTCTAAACCTGAGCCAATTCGAGCCCAATAAATTCCCGAGCCCGTTCCTATTCATTTTCCGGCCTTTTCCTAGGCCCGTCCTCCATTTTCAGCCCAAGGACAGATTGGGAAATGTGCAAGGTGGAAATGACCAAAATGCCCTTGGATATTTTGAAGAAAAGTCAAAAGGAAGAGAGAGAAGATGAGGTCATTGTTTGGCAAGTGGGGCAAGCCTTGATGGCTTGGATAAGGCTTATCCTTCAGCCTTCACTTCACTCTCTCTCTCCTCTTCATCTTCTCCAAAATCGCAGCCCCTCTCTCCCCTTCTTCCCTTGCCTTCCTGCAGTTTCAGTTTCTGACCTCTCACCGAAATTGGAGTTGTTCGTTGCCTTCCCGGTGGAATCTCGGGCCGTGCCACCTATCAAAATGTTCAGCACAGAAATTACGTACTGTTCACGGTGGCCGATCGCCGAACGGAGCTTCCGTCCGTCCCGTACGGCCGCCTGAAGTCGGCGGTCCTCCGACCGTCACTGTGCAGCGCCTCCTGTGCAGCTTCGGTTTTCCTTCCGATTCTCTCCATTTTTAGCCTACCCAATGCCCACACCAGCCACGTACAACTCCCCCTTGACCCTCTGGAACCCCCAGCCACCGGAAACCAGCTCACCGGAGCTCCGGCCAGCTTGTTTTTGCTCCGACCAGCAGCTTCCTCCTACTGCAGTGCTGTCTTTTGAAGTTTGGAGTTTGAGCAGAGGTTGCTGCTGTGATTTCCGTCTCGGGACCGCCTTGGAGTGTCATGGGAGAAGTCCCCGGGTGTCGGGTTCGTCGCCGCCGCCGCACCGGTGTCGCCGGCCCGCTTAACGGGTGAGTTTAGCTCCTAATCCCTATTTAGTGCCTAAACTTGCTTAGGGTTGGGTTAATTAGTGCTAAGGGATGATTAGGGTGTTTAATTAAGTTGTATTAGCCTTAAGATAGGTGGTTAGATATTTGATTAAGATTAGCTTAGCTTAATCTTGCTCAATTATGCTTGATTATGCTTAAATGTTGATTATGTGTGGTTTATGTGATAATTAAGCTTGTTTAGCTTAATTGATTGATTAATTGTGTTTAATCAATGTTTTGTTTAATTTCTGAATTTAATTTATTATTAATTGAATTTCGGAAATTACTATTCACGGATTACTTGTTCATTGATTACTATTCACGGATTACTGTTCATGATTACTGTTCACATGCACTGTTCACGGCACTATTCATCCGGAAGTGAAATTGTGCATAATTTCATGTGCCTTGATCATATGAAGTGAATTGGATATAGCATTTCATAAGCATCCGCTTGAATCGTGTGATTTTCACAAAAGAAAGAAAATGATTTGTCCGAGGGACACTGGAAATGGACCGCCTTTATGAGAAAGAAAGTGATTTGTCCGAGGGACATTGGAAATGGACCGCTTTTATGAGAAAGGTGGGAAAAATGGTTTGTCCGAGGGACACTGAAAATCGATTACTTTTATGAGAAAGGATCTAAGGTTTTATATGCAAGCATGTGTGCATTGGCTAATGCTCAAAGATAATAAATCGGTTGTGATGGTATGCTTGCGTGATCACTAAGTTGAACCCGCCGCCCCGGCCGAAGTTCGGGGGGTGATAGTCCGATTTATCGGAAACCCGGCAAGGGCACGAAAGGGCACGGTTGCATCTCTGCGGAGAAAGGGCGCCGTAACGCCGTGGCGCCTCAGTTGTGAGCCGGATGCGGAGTCGCGGTAGAGGCCGGGCCCATGCTCCTTCGGGAATGCCGTCTTGGGCGGGGGTCCCTTGACGTCGCCGCGCCTCATGGGGGAGGGCGATGCCTGGCTATGGCAGTAGACACCGGCGGGAGTTCGGTTGTAGCCCGAGGGGCAGTAATAATCGGAACGCGTGTGGATGCAAGAGTGCATGAGAAACATGACATCATTGGTTCCGATTATGCATGAGGTGATCACATCATGATTTATAGCACGCACGCATGATTTTATAACGTGCAGGGTGTGGCAATGGCCAGGTGAGATCGCTTGTGGTGCGACTCGCATGTGATTGATGAACTGCATCATCTAACAGCCATGTGCATTACGTGTATTGTGCTTACTTATAACGTGCAGGGTATGGCATACCGGGTAAGGTTGCATGCGAACCGACTTTTGATTGTTGGTTGCATTGCTTGTATTGTATGAGGTTTTACGTGCGGGGTATGGCATACCGGGTAAGGTTGCATGCGAACCGACTAATTGTTTGTTGGTTGCCCCCGTGCATTTGTTTGCTTGCGGGTTGCGGGTTGCGAGTTGCGAGTTGTTAGTTGTTTGTTGTTGGGTTGAGTGAGGGGTGGTTCGGAGAGATACCCCAGGTTGAGTTGGTGTACTAACCGGGGCTTAGGGGGAAGAACTCGCTGAGATTTTATCTCAACCCGTCGTGGTTAACATTTTTCAGGCCCCTAGAATGGCGCACCCGCAGTGGAGAATCCAGCCCCGCTTCTCCGGTGATCGACCCGACGGAGTCGAGTCTAATGGGTCCGAGTGACCATGGTGTTGAACCCGAGGGTTCATTCTGTATAGCGGGATTAGCCTAGTTTCTTTTTGGCCTGGCTTAGAGGATGGATCGGCCCCTTTTGTCGGGCTTGTAATTCAAAAGACGATCCTCCGTTGGTTAATCCAGTAAATTGTGTAAATGAGTAGTGATGGTTGTTCTTGTTATTCATCCCTCTATCCCTGATTGATTGATTGATTGATTGTTGGACTGGGGATGGTTCATCTTCCGCTTGCGTATAACAAAAGATTAAAATGAATGGTCGTCGACGAGTCCTGGGACGTCGCTTTCAATCGACCAAGAGAAGGGGTTGTCGCGTGCTCGGGGTTCGGGGCGTGACACGCCAAGCAACAGACGGCTACAATGATACTAGCGACTAGATATGGCCATTTTTTGTACGTGATGGCAACTAATTCATGTTGTCTTGTATAGTTGGTCATCGCTTTGTTTATTTTGATTTGAGTAGTTTCCTAAGCTTGGTACCACTCCACTCATCTGACATGTTGTTGGGGTGAGTGTGGTGAGTGTTGAGTGTCTTTAGTACTGTATAGCTTTGATGGTTGAAATCTATACACCTCTTAATTTACCAAAAAAAAAAAAAAACAGAATAAGCCTTTTGATTATTTATCCTTATTTCCTCTTGAACAAGCATACTAGCTAATTCATTTACATTCCATTTATCATTTATAGTGTTGTAATTTATCTTAAATGACCCATATTGCTCATGAGGTGAGGAATTAAGTATGAATTGTATTAAAAAAATAATAATTCACGTTCATTTCCAAAGTCTTTAACTTTGCTATTAAATTTATCATATCAAGTACAAGCTCACGTATGGTACATGAACCATCATATTTCATGATAATTAATGTACTCATTAATGTACCAGCAAGTGACTTATCAGCAATTTGAGAATGCTCTTCCATAAATTTATATAAATTTCTTAGCATTGTCAATTTTGGGAAGAGAAGTATTTAAGTTGTTTGCAACTATCATTCGCATGAACATTAAACTTAGTCTCTTTGATTTTCCCAAGATTTATGGAAAGACTTTTCATCATCGCTACTTCCATTAGTAATAGCAATTGGTTTATCAACTTGAAATGCTAAATCAATGTCCAAGACACCTAAGTAAAACTGGACCTGTTCACTAAAATCAGGAAAATTCATCTCATTGAATAAGGGAATAGATGAAGCATGCAAATGAAGTGAAACAGGTATAGATACTACAAATATGCAAGAAAATACTTTGAGAATATCACTTAATCAGATTCAAACTAAACAATACATGTACATCATAGTTTTCCTTTGGGTGATCCTATGATATACAAACATACATAAACAATAATGATGCTGATAACTTTTATTTGGTAATTTTAAATATATCCCATAAAAATTTATTTGCTATCTTTGGATATATAAACAAATTTAATAATACATATTAATTACCAACTATTATATTCATGAATTATAAGAAAATAATTAACCTTTGGGTTGATCCCTAAGTTCTTATAATAAATGAACTTCAATATACCCATGACACCAATAAGGATATGTGACATATCATTTCATTAATAGCATCAATTAACCATGAATAATTGAATAAAACAATTTACAATATAAAAAATTCAAAAGACTTTAAGGTTCGGCCACTTTAATGACTAAATAACCATTCAAATTTTTCTCCTACAAAACCCTTTTGAAAACATTTCAACAACAACAAATAACAAGAAAAAGAATCGTTCGATGAATTTTCATCCATAAATTATAACATTTCAATAAACGGAAAAATTATGAGATCTTAAACCATGCTTTGATACTAACTATTAGCAATAATATAATTCTTTGATGCGAAAATTCGGAATCTAATGATCTTTGATCTTTACGATTTTCACAATAAAATAGATGAAGACATACATTTATCCATAGCGTTACCTTTGAAGATAATTGTTGCAAAAAACTAAAGAATTCGAACTAAATAAAAAAAATCTGATTTAATGTATTCTTTTGATGGAGGAGAGAATACTATGTTCTTTTCTATTATTGTTATCTTATGGGTGGAAATAGGATGAGACCCTATTTATATATTCTATCAATAGGTGCATTTCATCAAAGCGTCTTTTAACTTCCATAAGAGTTGCACCTCTTTAGAAAATCGGTAACTTCCCTATGAGGATTGTACCATTTTGTTTTATTAAACTCGTAACTTCTTATAGCCAATATTTATTTTATAGCATTTCAATAATTATTAAACCATTAATAAATAATATCATGTGGACCACAATAATTCTCACATGTCAAATCAATTCCATATTTTTGTTGGATTCCATGTGAACTTAGATAGTGAGAATTGCTCATGTTGCCTTTGTGTAACTTCCATAAAAATATCCGGTTCCTCTAGTATCAAAAAACCACATGCAGTAATATTCTTGAACTAACCATGTTCGAATATTTTTTAGTATAATGCAGTATAAAATGTATCAAACACATAATTAGCTATCATTTCGACTTGTTTCTTGTCCTTCTACGCATAAAAATTATCGCAATGAAGATTATCAAGTAATCTGAATATGGGCGTGGTAATGCAACTTTCTTTTCCTTTTTTATTTATTTATTTTACTTCTTTCTCTCATTTTAGGAACTCCTATCGCAGATAACTGGTTAGATTGCTCAATGCTCGTACAACACACCCTAGCAATATTTTTATATGAGTAAAAATTATATTAAATATTTTAATTCATCAATATGCTCCTAATTTGAAATGCAATAATAGTGATCCACTAATAAAGTCCGTATTTCGTATCCTTCAGGTTATTTAGGAGTAGGCTTGGCAAATAATATAATAGGAACTTGAAAGTGGGGGAAAGGAGATGTTACAGGGAATACGAGGTGACCGACAGTCTTCAAGATGCCCGTGGTTTCCTTTTCGGGTCGGACCAGGGGGAATTGTACTGCAGAGTTTTGTGGATGGAATTTGAGTTGGGAAGTGGCAATGCACTCCGACCAGGTTCATGCAAATTGCGAGCAACCATCCAAGCTTGCGCTTTAAGGTTTGGAAAGTGAAATTCTTGTTTTGAACTTTGATTAATCACCTCAGCAACCGTGGTAATCGAATGGCCTGTGCATATTTTGTTGTGGAATTGTCTAATGTTGAAAGTTTGACGTTTTAAAGCTATTACAAAATGTACGCATATGTGAGAAATCAAAATCTGTTTAATTTGATACTTGCTCGATTTTGTGAAGTGAAAAAGAATGCGTCCACCATATGTGATATTGAGGTGCATTCAATGTCAAGTAGAGCGTACTTTGTGTGATGGAATGGTTGGTCATTTTATCTCTATTCATTGGAATGCAAATGTTACTTCTCTTTGAAATTTTTTTTTTCCTAATAGAGTTTTGGGAATGGATTATATGGAAATAAACCGACTGAAAGTATTTTCACTTAATCGACATCAACTAGATTGACGGAATGTCTGTGATACTTGTGACTTATGCCATGTATGTTGTACCCGAAACCTAGCCTCAACCTTCTTCTACTCCTTGAGCTGTGTCCCTATTAAGATAGACTAGGACTCCATTTATTTTGCAAAACATGAACGATTTGAAAGACAGTTTCTTAAAAAAATTATTTAAATTGCTCATTAAAATAAATAAATGGAGAATACTTTCATTGTCCACGAAAATTTTTAGACATAAATTGTTATCGATAATGAATACCTTCTTTATTGACTAATTATTTTAAGAGATATAAGTGATAATTTTGTGAAAGTATTTATAATATCATTTATTTTTTTACGAAACAAACAAATTTTAAATTGGAATTTCTTTTGTTTCTATTACCATACCGATGGCATGGCTAGTCACTTGAGGCGATTTATTGGCCAGTGGACAATGACCATACCGAACTGACTTGCGTATATTCGGTGGGTTACTACGTGGTATTTTTATTTTTTTCTAATTTTTTATCTATTTGTCTGTGTGCCTTGATGTTACATAATTATTAGTGGCGTTGGCCAGTCACATTTTTTGATAAATTTATGGATTGAATTTGATTGGATTAGTGAATGTTATTGAATGAAGAGTCTACCAATGCAAAGGGTTTGTGGTTAGATTCTTCTATTTTAAACCTAAAAGTCTTATTTACGGGGCTAGTGTTGCTGACGCTTAGTATCTTGGAGGCGGGATAGCCTAAAGATGGTCTCCTACCTTGGATTGTTTTGTTACTATTTTGTACAAAGTATTTTGGGCCTAGAGTACTTGGATGCTATGTGTTTATATAGTAGCCTGTGGAATGTGTATGTCTATGCTTCTCTCTAGTTTGTGTAATTATTCTACAAATAGAAAAGAGATGATATTACTGGATATGGTAAAGCACAAATAAAAACCCTGAGGTACGGACCTCTGGAGTGCCAAAAGTTGGCATGGAAGGATACTTAAGTGCCAAAAGTTACAAAATGTACACTTAAGTGCCAAAATCGGAGAAAATGGATCAGTTAAGTGTCAACGGTAAAAAATGCCGACCAAATTGTCATGTGTCCATTTTCCGATGGCTTCATTTGCTTACGGAGCATTTTTTTTTTTTCAAAATAAAAAATCCACGTGGCAATTTTTTAAAAAAATTATCCACGTCAGATTTTTAAAAAGTTAAAATCGATTTTATTAAAAAAAAAGAAGAAGAAGAAGAAGTCTGTTTTTTTTTTTTAATAAAATCAATTTTATAATAATATATTTTTAATTATTTAATTAATAATTTTTAAAATCCATGTCAGCGCAAAAACCACGTCGTTTTGCACTGATTTTTCGTCATTTCAATTTCCGGCAAGCCACGTAGGCAAAAAAATTAATAAAAAATTACCACATAGGATTTCCGGTAGGGTTTCGGCGACTTGGCACTTAAAAGTGCGTTTGGTAACATTTCTACTCTAGGAACAGTTTCTTTTGAGAAATAGTTCTTTTCTATTTATACTCCCTAGAACAATTTCTGAGTAAAATGAGGCGTTTGGTAACTACAAAAATTTATTGTTCTCGAAATAGAAAAATAATAGAAATACGTTTAGTATTGACAAATTTTTTTTATTTCTTTCTTCCTTGATGGTGGTGGCGACCAACGAGTGGGGGTGGTGACTAGTGGCCGCCGCGCCGCCGCCGGGCGGTCGTCGTCGCCCGATCACTAGCGGCCCCCGCCCATTGGCGGCCGGTCATCGGTCGCCAGTTGCCGCCCCCGGTCGCCGGTTGTTGCCGCACTATCGCCGGTCACCACCCCCGCTCGCCGATCACTACCACCGACCGCCGTCGCCACCGGTCGCCGACCCCCACCGCCCGCTAGTCACTGGTTGCAGGGTGAAGGACGACAACTGGTGGTCGGCCGGTGGCGAGCGGGTGGGGCGGCCGGCGACTGGTGGTTGGCCAATGGCGAGCGGGTGGGGGCGGCTGGCAACAAGTGGCGGAGATCGATGGCGGCGGCGGTGTGGCAAGTGGGTGGGGGTGGCTAGCAGCAAGTGGCGGAGATCGATGGTCGGCGGTGGCAGCGGGTGGCGGCGGTGGCAACTAGCGGTGGCAGCGATAAGTGACGGGCGATGGTGGGTGGGTGGCCGAGTGTTATAAGCAGTGAGAAGTCCCCAATAAATAGTTTCTAGAAATTATTCCCAGGAATAATAAGCTATTTTTTTCTACTTCTCATTTCTACTCCAAATTTATTCCTAGGAATAACTTTCTATTCCCGAGAATAGAAAAATCAGTTGGCATTATCAAACGCATTTCTATTCTTTTTCTATTCTAAGGAACAAAAGAACAGAAAAATAGAAAAAATGGATAGATTCTAAATAGACCCTAAGTTATCGATTCATTTTTTTTAAAAAGTGGCATTTAAGTGTCCCCCGTGCCAAGTTTTGGCACTCCCACTATACTTATCCCTAAAAACCCTTTATGTCTAGTTTCTACAGTTATGTAAATGCGTCTTAAATTGCATTTATTTTGCAGATAATTGATGATTTGGAAAACATCTTCCTAAATCGATCATTTATATCACTTACAAAATGAATGAACGAAAAAAAAAAATTCATCATCTATAAAAATGTTTAGATATAAATTGTTGTCAGTAATGAAAAATTTTTCATTCACTAATTATTTAAGTGATATAAGCAATCAATTTTCAGAGAATGTTTTGCAAATCATTCATTTTATATGGAACAAATGGACTCTTACCAAAACCAGGTTCCACGGTTGGAGATTTGGGGATGGAAAGGAAACGATTTTTATGATTTTTTGTTCTTGAATAAAAACCATCGTTGAAGTGTTTAATTCCCCCACAATAAATGTTGTACTGTTATAAGAAATATTCTTCTTGGATTGACAAAACCACAGGGAGTTTAATCCAACAATTTCTTGTACTTTGTACAATGTGTTTTGGATCTAGAATACCTGGATGCTATATGTTTATATTGTGATATCCTGAAAATTCGACAATTTTCATTATATATGAATGATTATTTCATCAATGCATTATTAGTTAAATCTTGTTTTAAATTGATCACTCATGAGATACTAATCATAGGGAAAATGCTATTAAGGATCCAAGTACACACGATCAAAAAACTTAACCATGGATTGACAATTCAACCATAAGGAATGATGATGGATGATCCTGTGCTAATATAGGCTGATTAATGAACAATTATAGGTTGATTCACCAAGAGAATATAATTGGATCATGGGTGATTATGTATGACCATTGTATGGATTGCAAATGACCCTAAATCGATTTTTAATGATTGTGTACTTTGGAACAAACAATTGATCCCAACAATTACATGACAATTGAGGTCATTCATGAATTGAAAAAACTTAAACGTGGATTAATATCATTTCAATCATAGGTCAACTATACATAACTCCTAAAAGTTGTCTGTTAATTTGAGATGTACTAAAGTTGCACTTGATTGAATTTAGCATGATTTTTAATCCAATTTTGGATCCCGAACTTTCAGGAACATCAAAACTAAAGTATTAGACATCGCCTTATTGATCCTCATATTAATTAGTAAACATGGAATCATAGGAAAATGGATTAACATATTGAAAATTAAAGCCTACAAGGAAGTGAGCCAGGTGAAAGCCCATTAGGTCTCTGCCCAATGTGGTCAACCACCTTGAGCCCATCCAAGCCCAAGTGGGCCCAAGCAAACCCATGAGCCCATTTAAGCCTAATTCAAGTCCAATAGCATTTTCAAGCCGATTAACCTTGCAAAGCCTATTTCTATTCATCCAAGCCCAACCTATGGCCCAAGGGCAAAATTGGAAATTCATGTCTTGACATGTGAAATTACCAAATTGCTCTCTTGCATTAATGAACATAAAATGAAAGGGGAACAAAATGCATGGTGAAGAGGAAATTATGGGGGATTGTACTTGCTAATAAATGAAATGAATGATGAAGATTTTGGGAAAAATCTTCAAGTCTCATTTCCCTCCCCCCCCCTCTCTCTCTCTCTCTTCCCCCTTTAGTTTGACCGCCCTCTTCCACCTTGAATTCTCTCTATCATTCTCCCTCTTTCTTCTTCTTTCCCTTCTTGTTTTCTTCTTGTTGGTTGCCCTCTCCACTGTCCCCTGTTGCTGCTTATGCTAGACTAATGCTTGTTGCCACTTGGAGACGCCATTTGTGTGTCGTCCCGCCCGTCTAAGCTGCCGCTCAACTACCGTTTCTCTCTCTCTCTCTCTCTCTCTCTCTCTCTCTCTCTCTCACTCCCTTCAATCTCCACCACCGCTGAACACCAATATCACAAGACCCATTTTCACTAGCATCCCCTTGCCACTTCTAGACCTAGCCGCTCATCACCTAAGCTACCGCCATCATCCTCATGTCATCAGCTTGACTAACTGGTAAATTAACTCCCTATTCCCTTGATTAGTGTCACGCCTCGAACCTCAAGCTTTTGACAACCCCTTACCATGGTCAATAGAAAGTGACATCCCAAGACTCGTCGACGACCATTCATTTTAATTTTTCGTTATGCGCAAGTGGAAGACGAACCATCCCCAGTCCAAACAGACAATCAAACAATAAAACAGGGATAGAGGGATGAACATCGAGATAACATAAATACACATTTATATAGGCATAAGTACAACGGGAGTGTCAAAACTTGGCACGGAGAGACACTTAAGTGTCAAAAGTTACAAACGATACACTTAAGTGCCACTTTTCAAAATAAATGGATCACTTCAGTGCCAAGTCGTCGGAACCCTACTGGAAATCCTATGTGGCAATTTTTTTATTAATTTTCTTGCCTACATGGCTCATAGGAAACACTAAGTCTATGAAAAATCAACCAAAACGACGTCATTTTGTGCTAACGTGGATTTATAAAAATTTATTAATTAAATAATATTAAATAATTAAAAAGTATTATTATAAAATCAATTTTATTTAAAGAAAAGAAGAAGAAGAAGAAGAAGAAGAAGAAGAATAAGAATAAGAAGGGGATCAACGAGGGTTGTGCAGCCCTCGCCGCCGGCGCCCCACCCTTGCCGGCCTTTCTCGGTGAGGGTGGGGCGGCAATGGCGACGGCAGTGAAGGCTACACAGCCCTTGTCGATCCCCTTCTTCTCTCTGTTTTCTTTTTTTTTTAGTAAAATCGATTTTATTTTATTTTTAAATCTAACGTGGACAATTTTTTTATTAAAATTGCCACGTGGATTTTTATTTTGAAAAAATGCTCCATCAGAAAATGAAGTTGCCGGAAAATGGACATGTGGCAATTTAATCGGATTTTCTCATCGTTGGCACTTAAGTGATTCATTTTGCTCTGATTTTGGCACTTAAGTGTACCGTTTGTAACTTTTAGCACTTAAGTGTCCCTCCATGCCAAGTTTTGACACTCCTGGGGTCCGTATGTCCATTTATACACTCATACTGGATTAACCAACAGATGATCGTTTTTTGATTTACAAGCCCAACTAAGGGGCTCGATCCATTCCACTAAGCCTGACCAAAAAGAAACTAGGCTCGACTAATCCATCTATACAAAAAGAACCCTCGGGTTTTGAACTACCATCACTCTGACCTATCGGACTTAGGCTCTATAGGGTTGTAGTTCGGGTTGTCGCAGTTCGGGCCAATCACTGGAGGAGCGGGGGTGGGGTTCTCCACTGCACCATCAGGAAGGTTCAGCTCCATGGGGTCCCAGTCATTGTCTTCAGGGCCCCTACTAGGTAGTTTATCAAAACCTCGTAGGGGACCAATCAGCAGATCATCCTACCGAATGTACCATGCCAGGAACCGATGGGATATCCATTGCCTTGTATAAATGCACCCGACCCGAGAACCGATGGTGCGTCACAATGGTCTCTCAATCCTGGGGGACCCTAAACCGCATTGGCGAGGGCGTCATCCTAAGGGTCTAAAAATGGTTAACCACGACAGGTTGAGATAAAATCTCAACGAGTTCTTTCCCCGAAGCCTCAGTTAGTACACCAACTAGACCTAGGATATCTCTCCAGAACCACCCATCACTCAACCCAACTAAAAACAACCAGCAATCAACAATTAACAATAGACAAGGTCAACCAACAATAATTAAGTTGGTTCACATGCAATCTTACTCGGTATGCCATACCCTGCACGTTATATTTCAGCCCAATACACGCAATACACATGGCCGTTAGATGATGCAGTTCACCAATCACATGCGAGTCGCGTCATAAGTGATCTCACCTAGCCATTGACACACCTTGCACGTTATCAATTCATGCATGCGTGCCATAAATAATGTGATTATCTAATGCATAATCGAAACCAATGATGTCATGGTTTTCTCATGCACTATTGCATCTACATGTGTTTCAATTATTACTGCTCCACAGGGCTACAACTTGGGCCGAGGTGCTATGACGCTACAGCGCCCTTCCTTCGTAGAGGCGTAACCGTGCCCTTCCATGCCATTGCTACAGCACTACGGCGCTTTCCTTCGCAAAGGCACCACCATGCCCTTCCATGCCCAAAAGACGTCAAGGGATACTCTCCCAAGACAACATACCCAAAAGAATGTCAAGAGATACTCTCCCAAGACTGCATGCCCGAAAAATGTCAAGGAATACTCTCTTGAGACCGCATGCCCAAAGAACGTGAAGGGATACTCTCCCGAGACTGCAGGTTCAATTTAGTGATCATGCAAGCATGCCATCACAACCCACTTATTATCTTAGAGCATTAGCCAATGCACACATGCTTGCTTATAAAATCTCACATCTTTTCTCATAAAAACGGTCCATTTCCGGTGTCCCTTGGACAATTCACATTTTTCCCATTATTTATGAAAATCACACAATTCATGTAGATGCTCATACAATTACACATTATGTCACTTCATATGATCAAGACACATGAAATTATGCACATTTTTATTTCTAGATGAATAGTGTCGTGAATAGTAATCAATGAACAGTAATTTTCATAATTCAATTATTAGTACATTAAATTTAGAAATTAAACCGAATATTGATTAAACACAATTAATTAATCAATTAAGCTAAACATGCTTAATTATCACATAAACTACACATAAGCATAATCAAGCATAATTAAGCAAGATTAAACTAAGCTAATCTTAACCACTTGTATAACCACCTAACTTAGGGCTAATATAACTTAATTAAACTTCATAAACAACCATTAACACTAATTAACCCAACCCTAAGCAAGTTTAGGCACTAATTAAGGGATTATGGGCTAAACTCACCCGTTAAGCAGGCTAGAGACATAGACGCGGCGACAAGGGCGACATTTGAGGACCTCAAACACGGCACTCCAAAGTGGGTCATGGGCTGAACATAGTAGCAACAAACTCGAATTCCCCACTGAACCTTTGAAAACAGCACTACAAGAGGAGGACAGAGGCTGATTGGAGCAAAACGAGCTAGCCGGAGCTCCGGCAAGCGGCGGGCCGGCAACTAGCAGCACCTGGGGATCGAGGGAGAACTTTTGGTGGCTAGGATGGGCAATGGTTCAATCGAAAATGGAGGAAAATAGTAGCAAAGGCAAAACTAGACAAATTGGTCTCTACAGTAGGCGGTTCGGCGAGTAGCGACTTTCGGCAATCGAACGGGACAGTCAGAGGCTCCTTCGGAATGCGATGGCAGGTGGCACGGGACGTGATTCACACGAGAAAGCTATGAACAACTCGATTTTCGGTGGAAGGTCAGATATTGGAAATTGCAGGAAGGAAGGGAAACCAAGGGAGAGAGGTGTGTGGTTTGTGAGAGCTGAAGGAGAAGGAGAGATAGTGCATTGAGGGCTGCAATTCAGCCTCATCAAGGCCATATAATGCCTTCTCCAATCCTCCAAGTAAGCGACATCATCTTCTCTCTCTTCTTTTCACTTTCCTTCAAATATCCAAGGGTATTTTGGTCATTTCCACCTTGCACAATTCCCAAACTGCCCTTGGGCTGAAAATGAAAGGCGAGCCTAGGAAATGGGCTGGAAAATGAATAGGAATGGGCTTGGGACTTTGTTGGGCTCGAATCAACTCAAGTTTAGACAATGAGCTCGGAAGGGTAAATGGTCGATTTGGTCTAACGGGCTCACCTGCTTGCCTCGAGCCTTCCATGGTGGCTGTCCCACCTTAGACGTGTGACCCACACTGTTCTTGCCCGGCCCACATTCTCGTAGGCTCGTTTTCTCAATTTAAAATTCATTTTCCTAAAAACTCGGCTCAACTAACACTATCAATTGCCGAAGAAGCATCATCCAAAAGTCTGTCCTAGACATTCCCGAAAATTTGAAATCCAATCTTGGATTCTCATACTATGTCAATTTCACCCAAATGTCATTTTGGTACTACTCAGACTGACAGGCGGTTTCGAGGATTCACGCATAATCGACTCGTGCCAATTCACATTCAAGACTTCTCGACACATGGACATCATTGACTACATGAAATTACGAAGGATCGATTCTTATTTCAAAGTACACGATTATCAAGGATCGGCATAGGGTCGTTCGTGGGTTCGATAACAGTAAACGAAATCACCCATCGTCTCATTATTTATGTCCGTGAATCGACTTCTAGTCGTCCCTGAAATCGGCTTGCATGACTACAAGATTGTCCTTACACAAGTCTTACGATCGAGTCATTTTCCCAAGTCAAGTTCTTTAGTTGCACAAGTTTTGTTCTCATTAGCCTTTCCTTTCGAGGTCAGTATCTCAAGAGTGATCAATTCCGAGTGAAATCAACAAACAATGCATTGGCGAAATTAACGTTCATTCCTCCCTCAAAGGGTTCGAATTTCAAGACGTCACAATTCTTCCCCCCTTACAAAAATTCCGTCCTCGAAATTTGCAACCATTGATAAATCATAAAAAGATGGGGGTGTTGATACTCAGAGTGAGAAATTAACCTCTTATGATTACATGATAATCGAGGATTACCCTGACTTGAATATGCACAATTGTGGAGTGAACATCACAAATCAAACGCGATAGAACCCCTAAATGCCACCTCATAGTTAGGTCATACTAAAGTCGCGATTGGTCAATTTTAACCATGAATTTTAATTTGATTTCAGGTTTCAAACTTGCAAGGATGTCAAAACTAAGATATTGGACATTGTCTCATTGATTCTCAAATTTATTAGTAAGCCTGAAAATTATTGAAAAATGATTCAACGGGCCGAAAAATTGGAACCAAGAGTAGATGAACCGACCAAAAGATCAATGGGCCTTGTGCCTATTAGAGGTTGGCCACATGGGCCCCAAGCTAGCCCAAGTGGGCTCAAGTGGGCCACCAAGCCCAACTTCAAGCCTTTGAACTCATTAGCATTTTCTAGCCGTTTCTTTACAATTTGAGCCCAAACCAATTTTATTCAAGCCCATTTAAAATTATGGCCCATATATGCGTATAGTATAGTATACTATACTTTGACAAGTTATCATTTTACCCCTTCTAGAAGTGGCATTTAATTTTAGAGGACGAAAGGTAAGAAAGACAAGGGAAATGATGGAAATTTTGGGAAATGGATGAAGCTTTTTGAAGAAGGCTTCAAAGGGGAAAGCCTTCATCTTTTCTTTGTCTTCCCTCTCTCTCTCCTCCCTCTCTTTCCTTTTGGGCATTTAGCCCCTCCCCCTCTAAGTTTCTCCCTTATTTTTCACTCTTTCCTCTTCATTTTCCTCTTGTTTCTTTCCCTTGCCATCACCTTGAACCGCCGCCCCCTTGCCATCAATGTCTTGCCACCATCTAGACCACCGTGTGTTGCCGTCTCGTCATTCATCCATAAGCTGCCGTCAGCCGCTCCTCTCTCTCTCTCTCTCTCTCTCTCTCTCTCTCTCTCTCTCTCTCGTGTTCTCATCAAACTGATTAACCACCCCCCACGGAGAGACCCATTTTTGAGCCGCATTGTCTCGATATTTTGGATGTAGCCACATGTAGCCCTCATTGCCACTGTCGTGCTTTGTCGTCATAATCGTCGTTGGGTGAGTTTATGCTATAATCCTTCGATTAGTCCATTAAACTTGCTTAGGAGTAGGTTAATTTATAGTTAATCTTAGTTAGGGGATTAATTAAGATTAACTATGGTTAAGATGGTTGGTTAGAAGATGACCATGATTGAGTTAGTCAAAAAGTAGACTATGATTAGTTAATTAACCAAGGTTGGGTTAATTATGATTAGTTAATTAACTAAGGTTGACTTAGGATTGAGTTAATTAACTATGGTGGAAGCATGGTTAGGTTAGTTAATTATGGTTAACTTTAAGTAATTTGTTAATCATGCTTAGTGCTAATTAACAATGGATAATCGAGGATTCGTGAGTAATCCTTATTAGTATTATTTTATTAAAAATAATTAATTTATTTTGATTACTAATTATTTTAATATTAATTAATTAATTAAATTATGAATAATTAATTATTTATAATTAAATTGTGGGACTAATTTGATGAGTCCATATTTTTTAAGGAATATTGAATTGTTGTTTGAATCAATGCTGCATTGATTGTATGATTGATAATGTTGAGTGTTTGATTGCCTTGATAGACAATAACGTCACGTGGACATTATACCTTGATGTTTCTATAAAATTGCATGGACATATAAAAGGAAAACCCTGAGGTGTCAAGCATATATATGTCAAGATTTGCAATAAAAATGAAAAGGGCATGTTTTAAATTGTAAGGCATGAAAGTTGGAGGTTTTGAAATAAAATGTGGCCATGTACAATTCTTTCCTGCAATTTTTACATGAAAAATGTGTATTGATTTATTATATTGAGCATGTACCACATATGCATTAGCTAATGCATAGAAATGATTAAAATGGATTATTGTGGTGTGTTTGTGTGGTCACATAATATAACCCGTTATTCTAGATGGAGTTCGGGGATGAAGTCTGATTTGTCGAAATCCCGGCAGAAGTTCGGATGCAAGTCGTGGTAGAGGTTAGGCCTATGCTCCTTCAAGAATACCGTCTAGGCAGGAGTTTACACATAGCCATGCCCGATGAGGCGAGATGGGGCATGGCGATGCCTGGCTAAGCCAGAAGACACTAGTGGGAGTTTGATGGCCTTAGTGAGGGCATAATAATCGGAACACGTATGAATGTAGGAGTGCATGAGAAACATGTTGTCATGTGTTTTGATTATGCGTGTGCTGGTTGCACTGATTATGGTATGCCTGAGTAGGTACCTTGTAGGGTGTGGTAATGGCCAAGTGAGATTGCATGCGATACGACTTGATTGTGATTGATTAATGCAGTACTAAGAGTGCATGATGCATTAATTGTGGCATGCATTTGTATTTACCATGTAGGGTATGGCATGATCGGGTAAAGTTTCCTGCCAGTCGATATTATTCATGGGGTTACCTAGTAGATCGAGTCATTGACTAAGGCAAACGAGTATTGTTTTGCTATGGATCTGCTTGAGTGATTTGGTTGTGCAATTGGTACCCGGAAAGTTGATGTCCTAACTGGGGCTTATGACGATAACTCATTGAGATTATATCTCACTCATTGTTTATAAACATTTTCAAGTTCATAGTTATGGCATCTATATTGCCAAGAATCTAACAGTGTTGGAGCACGTCGTGGAGGGTAGCAGGATTGTGTGCCCGATGGTTGTAGGAAGTAGATTAATCATGCTTAGTATCTTTGGGTAACCATAGGGGAAGTCGCCTGACTGAGGGGTTTGTATATGAACTTCCTAGGGTTAATCAATATAAAATAAAAATGATGTTGCTACTGTTGTTTGTGGTCTTTCTACTATCCTTGTTGTTTATTAATTGGGTGTTGTTGATTTGCTTCCTCGTGCATTTAATTGCAAGATAAAAAGAATGGTCGGTGACGCATCTTGGGACGTCGCATTTATTTGACCAAAATGAAGGAGTTGTCGTGTGCTTGGCATTCAGGGCGTGATAACCATATGAGTGCTTAAGAAGATAGTTGGCATGGCATGCATGTTCTTGAAGTGCCATTTCATGAGTGCTTAGCCATGGATTTTTCCATTGATTTCATTCATGCAATTACACTAAGAGCTTTTATGTGTGTTTGGAGTCAATTAAATTCTCATGGTAAGAATTTATGTGAGTTATTTGTTGTAACCGAGGATTGTGAAATACTAAGTTGTTTGAGTGACTCGAGTATAATTGTGATCTCCATGTACTACTTGATCTATAGTGAAATTCTAGTGTTTGATTAATTTTCTTACTTTGTTTTATTGTTCCATCGCTCACTTTCTACATTTCCTACCTTATCTTTTTCCTAGAGAGAGAGAGAGAGAGAGTCCTATAGTCCAGTGGGAGATGACACAAACCAGTTTGACCACATGTCAACAACCACAAAAAGGAGAAATGATTTGATGAACCTAATTTAATTACAATCACATATATATATATATGCATTTTATATATATATATATATATATGCATTTATATGTGTGTGTGTGTGTGTATGAGAATTTCACAACAAACATGCCTCTATTCTAGATATCTTGGTAGATGGAGTGTTCATCACGACGAATTCCAAGGATTGCAAATGTTGTATTGGCTAGTATTCCAATCAATCAGACACGGACTATTTGGAAGGATAATGTATGAACAATTGTATCTGCATCCAAAGACATCTTTTCTTTATTTATGAACATCATAGTTGTGAATCTGACCTAGCCACTAAAAGTTGCAGAAGTACAGTGTGTTTCTAATGAGAACATTGGGCCAAAAATGAAATTCCCATTTTAAACCAGGAGCAAGATCATGGTAGCCAAGATCATTGTTCCCAGATTTGCAGTGCACCATGTGTGATGTCCTAAATTTCAATTCATTTTGGAATATATGAATGATTATTTCATCAATACACTATAAGTTTTATCTCGCTCTGAATTGATCACTCATAAAATACTAACCAAAAGAAAAGGCTATTAAGGATTTAAGTACGCATGACCAGAGAACTTGACCATGGATTGACGACTTGATCATAAGGAATGACAAGGGACAATCCTATGCCAATATAGGCTGATCAAGAAATGATTATAAGTTGATTTGTAAAGAAAATATAATCAAATCACGAGTGATTCCATATTACCATTTTATGAATTGCAAACGACTCTAAATTGATTCATAATAATCATGTACCTCGGAACAAGTAATCGATTCCTTGTAGTTATATGACATTTGAGGTCATCCATGAGTTGAGTAGATTTAAATGTGAATTGATAATATTTCAATCATGGGTCCAATAAGCTTAACTCCTAAAATCCGCCTATTAGTCTGAAATACACTAAAGTTGCAGTTGATTGAATTTAGCCATGAATTTCAATTCAATTTTAGGTATTGAACTTTTAAGGCATTAAGACTAAAAGGTTGGACATCGTCTTATTAATTTTCAAATTTATTGGTCCGCACGAAAATGCTAGAAAAGGGATTTATGGACTGAAAATTTGAGCCCACGAGGAAGCGAGCTAGGCAAGCATCCATTGAGCCTTATGCCTAATGTAGGCAACCACAAGGGCCCCAAGCAAGCCAAGTAGGCCCAACAAGGCCCACCAAAACCAAATCATTCCTAAGCCCATTTTCAAGCCTAATGGTAAATTCAAACCCAATTTGAGCCCAACAACTTTGCAAGTCCATTCAAATTTATTTGAGCCATTCCAAGGCCCACTTGTTGACTTTGGCCAAAGGGTAAAAAGGGAATTTCATGAGCAAAATGTGAAATTACAAAATTGCCCTTCTTGGCATTAATGAGCAAAAGACAAGAGGAGACAAATTGTGTGGATGGCAGAAAGTTAGAAGAAGTGATATGCTCATTAAAGAAGCGCATGATGAAATTTTTGCACTAATTCTCGAGCTCTCTCTCCTCCTTCTCTTTTCTCTTTATGCGGCCGAACACTCTCTCCCTTTTCATCTTTGTATCAATTTTCTTCTTTAATCTCTTCTCTTCTTCTTCCTTGTTACTTTGCTGACGCCTCCTAAGCCGCACGCCACTACCACCTTGACCCTCGTCCCTAGTCGCTAGTGTCACTAGCCGCCTATCCGTGAGTCGCCCTCTACCCGTGCTGCCGTCCAAGCTGCCACCACCGTACCTCTTAGCCATCCGCTTTCTTCTTCCCTCTCAATTTCATCCTCACCTACCAAACCAACCACCACTTCCTCACCACCTGTTGTTTGGACCACCTCACACTACCCCACCACATAAGCTGTCGTCTACCATCAAGGAGATGCCCAAAGCCTCGCTGCTACTCTCTTCCTCTTGGCCTCACCACTATCAAGCACCACCCATGAGACCCATTTCCCATGCCACCACTCCTTGCCATTCCAGTGTAAGTGCTGTGCAGCCCTTGCTACCATCATCGCACCCGTATCGACTTCATTGTTATTGGGTGAGTTAACACTCTAATCCTTCGATTAGTCCATTAAACTTGCTTAGGGATAGTTTAGTTATAATTAAGCTTGATTAAGATTAGTTTAATTAAGTCAATAACCTATCGCGATAGGCTATTGGAAAGGATGATAAGCTATCGAAATAAGCTATTGAGGAAAAGTTGATAAACAATGGCCAAATAGGCAATAAGCTATCGGACATGGAGATGAGCTATTGTCAAAAAAATGATAAGCTATCATAAAATTTAGTAATAAGCTATCATCAAAGGGATGATAAACTATCAAAAATTTAATTATAAGCTATTGCTATTTAAGTGATAAGTTATTAAGAAATGCTTGATAGGCTATCGCGATTAGGGCGATAAGTGCTGCTTATATCATGATTTCTGCCTGAGTTTTATGTGAAATTCTTGCACATGTAGTAATGTTAGATGTCTGCTTTACCATGAAACATGTTTGCCTCGCATGAAACTTCACAAGTAAATTTTTAAAAGAGTTTTTATGGACATATAACTAGTAAACCTTGAGATGTCGAGTTTATATATTTTGTTTTATGAGTTGAATGAAGTAATTATATTTAAAAAGGGAAGCATGCAAAGTTTGGCAAATTAATAGTGCTTACGTGATCACGTATGAATATGTTCGTTACATTTTAACAAAATAAATTGCAGTAGTCTATTATTGAGAGCACGTGCCACATTTGCATTGGCTAATAATTAAGAAATAAAATAGTTGCATGATTTGAGATGTTCGTATGATCACACTAAATGAACCCCTCACCCAATAGGAATTTGGGGGAACGATTCTTGATTTATCGGATGCCTAACTGGGGTCTGGATGTCAAGTTGTGATTGAGGTTGGACTGATACTCCTTTGAGGAAGGTCTATGGAGGGGGTCCCAAATGTTACCATGCCTAATAGAGTGGGACAATGCCGGGTTATACTGGAAGACTAACAACTCTCGTGTTGACGGTGGCTCAAGAGGTCGTAATAATTGGAATACACATGACTGCATAGTGCATGATAAATTATGATATGTGTTCTGATTATGAGTAAGTTTGTTTGCATTATTTTTGGCATATGTGAATTTGTATTGTGCAAATTTTTTACCAAAGCAATGTAAGGAAGCCTGTACTTCGACTCAACGGTTTGTGGACTTTATTATGATGTTTTTTTTTTCTATCTTGTGGTGTTCATAGTTAAGGTAAAGCATGGGTTGCTTTGCTATTAATATACCGTCAATGTGTGGTTGCATGTTTAGGTACCCCCAAAGTGAGTTGATTTCCTAACTAAGACTTATGGCGTTAATTTGCCAAGATTTATATCTCATTTATGGTTGTTAAATGTTTTAAGGTCCTTAGGATGGTGTACCACCTAGTGCGGTTTGGGGTTCCCAGGGACCAAGACACCCTTCTTACGATTCATAGATTCCTTGGTATGTTGCATCTATATGAGCGCCACATGTCCACTCTCCAGGTGGATGAGGGTTTGACCCTATGGGTGTTGTACATGTTCCAGGCATGGTTTATTCAAGAGGGTGATGACATGTTTAGTCCTCTATGAGGATTCGATGACTCGCCTAACGAGGTCTCTGGTCGTGATATTGGAACCCTATGGATATCGACTCTCCTAATAGGGTAGTGGAGGACCTAAACCCCAAGCTGGACCTGATGTACCCATCAGACTATGACCTGTTGGAGCATGACTTGCACTCACCATCCTGCTACTTTGACAACCCTTATTGAGCATGCTTGACCCCTGCTTTTGACTAACCTGACCCCTTTTTGGATGGAGTAGATTGACCCTCAGTTCTCTATAACTTTTTTTGGCGATTAAAGAACAGTGCCCAATTATAGGGTTTATATATATATATATGTTTCCCTTGGGTTAATCTAGTAAATAAATAAAATGGTGTGTTTGCTTCTATTGTTGTTGGTCTTTCTAGCTATCTCTATTGTTGTTGTTTGACTGGGTGTTTGATATTTCGCTTTTTCATTCACATAATTAAAATATAAAAAGAATGGACAATGATGGGTCCTAGAATGTCACATTCATTTGGCCACGAGTGAATAAGAGTTATCGCGTGGTCCAGGGTCAAGAAGTGACACCGTGAGAGTCAACCCTCTGAGCAAATTGTTAATGAGTTTGACATGAACTGGAGAATGCCTAAATATATTATTAAGTTCGGCAACTTGACCCATAAAGCAAAACAATATAAAGGAACCCAGTGACACCAAAACGAGACTTGTTGGTTTACCCATCTTTCAAGGCTTATCTTTGCTTGATAGAATGGTTTATCACGAGTGAATAGGGGTTGTTGCACGCTTGAGGATCGGGACGTGATACTACAAGAGTCACCCCTCCAGGAAAATTGTTAATGAGTTCGACATGAACTGAAGAATGCCTAAACACATTATTGGCTTCAGCAGCTTGACCCACAAAGCAAAACAATGCGTAGGAACCCAGTGACACCAAAACGAGACTTCTTGATTTACCTGTCTTTCAAGGCCTGTATTCGCTTGATAGAATGGTGACAAAATGGACTCTGCAATCTAATTTTTTAAAAGGAAAAAGATGATGCTTTTTTTGTTAAGTGAATAAGGAAAAAAAATATTCCTAGTAAAGCAGACGCATTACCCCAACTTTATTTTTTCTTTTTGACCATTCTCTAATTTGTTAAAGGAAGAAGTTGATAGCTTGTTTTGTAAAGTGAATAAGAAAAAAATTCCTGATAAAGCAGATGTGTTATCCATATTTTTTGAGAAATTGATAATCATGCCAATTTGTTTTTTCTTTTCCTTTTAACCATGTTAAAAATTGTTAAGGATTTCTCCATGATAATTTCTTATATTAGAGATATTCTGAATAGTTCTACTAATTTTCCATATCCTTCAAAATTGCATGTATATGTTTGTTTGATTATACATATCTTGATTGATATGCTTTTTTTGATGGTCATCTAAAAAAGCATATAAAGAGACTCATGTATTCTTTTTCAATATATATAAAAACGTACCCAAATTCCATATTTCTCTCTTCTTCATTTTATTTTTCTTAACTAACCAAAATATGTTTATCAGAATGACATGGGAATATATTTCCAGTTTTTCATGGTAGAACAATTTCTATGCACAAAAAAATTTGAAAGTGGATTGGATGTTTACTTGCCTTCTTATTCTAGGGCTATGGCACATTGGCAAATTTGCACACATGTGCCAACAAAAAAAAAAAAAGAATAGGGCACACATAAATGTGAATCTATGGAAAAGTCCATCAGAAGTTCAAAATCTTTCTTATGGGTTTAGTGCCGTAACTTTTCGATTGCTCATTTAAGCTCTTCAAATTTCACTTTTCATTTAATAACTCAAACTCACTCGCTCATGCAACATTTAAGTTGCTCTCTAACTTCTTATTTAAGCATCACTTGCTTTTTAAAGTTATATGGACGGGCGATCTGTATTAGAATCCAATGCAACATTTGTGACATTCTAAAATTCGAGCCCTTTGAGGGAGGAATGAATGTTAATTTTGCCAATGCATTGTTGGTTGATTTCACTCGAAACTGAATCACTCCTGAGATACTGACCTCGAGGGGAAAGGCTAATGAGAATAGAACTCGTGCGACTAAAGAACTTGACCTAGGAAAACGACTCAACAATGAGACTTGCATAAAAATGATCCTGTAGATATATAAGCTGATTTCAAGGATGACTAGAAGTCGATTTGCAGACAGGACATAATGGGATAACGAGTGACTCGTTTACTGTTATTGAGCCCGCAAATGACCCTATGTCAATCCTTAGTAATCATGTACTTTGAAATAAGAATCTATCCTTCACAATTTCATGTAGTCAAGGACGTTCATGTGTCGAGATGTCTTGAACGTAAATTGGCATGAGTCGGTTACGCGTAAATCCTCGAAACCGCTTATCAGTTTGAGTAGTACCAAAATGGCATTTGGATGAAATTGACAATGCATGAGAATCTAGAATTGGACTTCGAATTTTCAGGAATGTTCGAGACGGATTTTTGAACGATGCTTCTTCGACAATCGATAGTGCCAGTTGAGCTGAGTATTTGAAAAAGGGGTTTACAAATTGAAGAAACGAGCCTATAAGGATGTGGGCCAGGCAAGGCCAGTGTGGGCCTCATGCGCAAGGTGAGACAGCCATTGTGGTAGACCCGAGGGAAGCATATGAGCCCGTTGGGCCAAACCGACCATTTATCCTCCCGAGCCCGTTGTCTAAACTTGAGCTGATTCGAGCCCAACAAATTCCCAAGCCCATTCCTATTCATTTTCCAGCCCATTTCTTAGGCCCTTCCTTCATTTTTAGCCTAAGGGTAGTTTGGGAATTGTGCAAGGTGGAAATGACCATTTTGCCTCTAGATATTTTGAAGAAAGGATAAAAGAAGTCACTTACTTGAGAAGTTGGGCAAGGCATTCAATGGCCTTAATGAGGCCTTCAATCAGCTCTCATTTCACTCTCTCTACTCCTCTTTCAGCTCACAAAACCGCACCTCTCTCTCCCCTTGTTTTCCCTTCCTTCCTACAACTTCAACTTCTGACCTTCCTCCAAAAATCTAGTTATTCATGGCATTCACGTGTGAATCACGTCATATGCCACCCGCCATCGTGTTCAGAACAAAAAATTTGTTCAGATGGGATCGGGCGTTTGTCGGTCGGAGCTGCCGACCGACTTGCCGACCGACCGAAAGCCGATTGTTGCCAAACCGCCTACTATAGCAACCAGTTCCGCCTTTTCACTTGTTTTTCTCCCATTCTGACCAAACTACCGCCCATACCAGCCATCAATAGTTCCCCCTTGACCCCCGAGTGCCACCGGTCACTGGCCAACCGCTGTCGAAGCTCCGGCCAAGCCGTTTTACTCCAATCAGCCCCTGTCCTCCTCTAGCAATGTTGTTTTCAGAAGTTCAGCATGTGAGCAAAGGTTGTTGCTGTTATTTCAACTTCGGGACTACCTTGGAGTGTCATGGTTGAGGTCCCTGGGTAGCAAGTTTGTTGCCGCTACCACATTCGTGTCGCTCACCCACTTAACGGGTGAGTTTAGCCCCTAATCCCTTAGTTAGTGCCTAAACTTGCTTGGGGTTAATATTAGGTTAGGAAGTTTAATTAAGTTGTATTAGCTCTAAGATAGGTGGTTAGATAAATTTTTAAGATTAGCTTAGCTTAATCTTACTTAATTATGCCTAATTGTGCTTGATTATGCTTAATTGTGTGTTATGTGTTAATTAAGCATGTTTTGCCTTAATTGCTTAATTAATTTGATTATTTGTTTTAATTAATGATTTATTTAATTTATGTATTTAATGTTTAAATTATTTTAATTTCTAAATTTAATTCTAAAATTCTAAAATTCTAAAATTTCACTATTCACGGTATTGTTCACTGCAATGTTCATCCGGAAGCTAAAATTGTGCACAATTTATGTATCTTGATTTTATGAAGTAAATTGGATGTGTCATTGCATGAACATCTGCATGAATCATGTGATTTTCACAAAAAGAGGAAAAATGGTTTGTCTAAGAGACACCGAAAATCGACTGCTTTTATGAAAAAGGATTAGAAGTTTTATATGCAAGTATGTGTTCATTAACTAATGCTCAAAGATAATAAGTGGGTTCTAACGGTATGCTTGCGTGATCACTAAATTGAACCCGCCATCTTAGGAGAGTATCCATTGACATTCTTTGGGCAAGCCATCTCGAGAGAGTATTCCTTGATGTTCCTTGGGCATGCCATCTTGGGAGAGTATCCCTTGATGCCACTATGGAAGAGGGTGATGTCTGGCTCTACCAGTAGACACTAGAGGAAGGGCACAGAAAGGTACGGTTGTCTTTATGGAGAAAGGGCACCGTAGCACCATAGCTGTGACGTATTGAAATTTGAGTCCTTTGAGGGAGGAATGAATGTTAATATCGCTAATGCATTGTTGATTGATCTCACTCGGAACTGATCACTCATGAGATATTGACCTTGAGGGGAAATGCTAGTGAGGACAGAACTCGTGCAACTAAAGAACTTGACCTAGAAAAACGACTTGACTATGAGACGTATATAAGGACTATCCTGTAGTAATGCAGGCCGATTTCAAGGAAGACTAGAAGTCAATTTGTGGACAAAAATAATGGGACGACAGGTGATTCCGTCTATTATTATCAAACCCGCGAACGACCCTATGTCAATCCTTGATAATCGCGTACTTTGAAATAAGAATTGATCATTCACAATTTCATGTAGTCAAAGACGTCCATGTGTCGAGAAGTTTTGAACGTGAATTGACACAAGTCAGTTACGCGTGAATCCTCAAAGTCGCCTGTTAGTCTAAGTAGTACCAAAATGACATTCAAGGGAAATTGACAAGACATGAGAATCCAGGATTGGACTTCAAATTTTCTGGAACGTCCGAGATAGACTTTTGGATGATGCTTCTTTGACCGTCGACATGTCACTTGAGCAAAGTTTTTTAGGGAAAGGGATTTTCGGACCGAGGAAATGAGCCTACGAGAACGTGGGTCAAGCAAGATCAGTGTGACCATCACGCCCAGGGTGGGACGGCCATCATGGTAGACCCGAGATAAGCAAGTGAGCCCGTTGGGCCAAACCGACCCATTTACCTTCCAAGCCCAATTGTCTAAAACTAAGCCGATTCGAGCCCAACAAATTTCCGAGCTTATTTCTATTCATTTTCAAGCCCATTTCTTAGGCCCACCCTTCATTTTCAGCCCAAGGGCAAATTGGGAAATGTGTAAGGTGGAAATGACCAAAATGCCCTTGGATATTTTGAAGAAAAGACAAAAGAAGAGAGAGAAGATGCTATCACTTGCTTAGGGGAGTGGAGAAGGCATTCAATGTCATTAATGAAGGTCTTCTAGCAGCCTTCACTTCACTCTCTCTCTCCCCTTTCAACTCACATTTTCACACACACTCTCTTCCCTTGCTTCCCTTGTCTTCCTGCAATTTCAATTTTTGACCTTCCATCGAAAATCGAGTTGTTCATGGCCTTCTCGTGAGAATCTCATCTCGTGTCACCTGCCATCACGTTTAGAATAGAAAATCCTTTCAAATGGCATTGGTCATTTGCCGAACGAAACCGCCGGCTATCCCATATGGTGGCCAGAAGTTGCTGCTTGCCGGACCATCATTATAGCGGCAGCTCGGCCTAGTTCCGCCTTTTCCTCCATTTCTCTCCCTTTTTGACCAAACCACTGCCCATACCAACCACCAGCAGTTCCCACGTGACCCCTAGGTGCCATCGATCGCCGCCCGCCACTCGCCGAAGCTCCGGTGAGCTTCGTTCAGTCTCTTTCCTCTCCAAGCAGTCAGTTTTTCAATGTTGCAGAGGGGATCTAAGTTTGTTGCTGCTATTCTCAGCCCTAGGACCACCTTGGATCATCATGGTAGAGGTCCTCGGGTGTCGGGTTCGTCACCTCTGCTGTGTTCAAGTTGCCGGCCCACTTAACGGGTGAGTTTAGCCCATAATCCCTTAGTTAGTGCCTAAACTTGCTTATGGTTTGGTCAATTATTGTTAAAGGATGTTTAGGGTGTTTAATTAAGTGTATTAGCCGTAAGATAGGTGATTAGATAAATGATTCAGATTAGCTTAGCTTAATCTTTCTTATTTATGTTTAATTGTGCTTAATTAGGCTTGATTGAGTGTTGTGTTAATTAAGCATGTTTTGCCTTAATTAATTGATTAATGTGATTAATTGTTTTAATCAATCATTTATTTAATTTATGTATTTAATTATTTAATTATTTAATTTTCGGAATTTATTTATTTAATTTATTTAATTTTTTAATTATTAAATTCTGAAATTTCACTATTCATTCACTGTTCATCCGAAAATTATAAATGTGTATAATTTCATATGTCTTAATTATATGAATTGAATTGGATGTGACATTGCATGAACATCCGCTTGAATCGCGTGTTTTTCACAAAATGGGGAAAAATGGTTTGTCCGAGGGACACCAAAAATGGATCACTTTTATGAGAACGAACTTGAAGTTTTATATGCAAGCATGAGTGCATTGGCTAATGCTCTAAGATAATGGGCCCATTTGGTTCAGCTTTGGGCAAATGCCCTTAGGAAAATGCAAATATCCTTAGGCTAAAAGGGGTTTCTGAAATGCAAATACCGTTTGGTAAAATGAAATTTTTCATTACAGTGTAAAGCAACTTTGGCCAAAATACCGTTTGGTAAATACTACACTTTATAAAGAACTTTTACCAATTTTTTTATATCTATTTCCAGTAGCCAAATCTGGCCACTGGCCACCCTCCGGCGGCCAGATCTCACCGCCGGCCACCCTTCGGCGGCCAGATCTGGTCGCGGAGAGCCTTGCCTGAGGTCGCGCAACCTCAGCCGAGGTGGTCTGAGGTTGGGTGACCTCAAGCAGTGGTCAGATCTGGCCGTTGCTTGGGTTGCTCGGGTTCGCGTGGCGCCGACGGATGGTCGCCTAGGTCACGGAACTCCACCATCGCCTGGGGTCACAAATCCAGGTGTCGTTGCCTAGGTTCGCGACCCCACCTCTGTCGCCCGAGCGCGTGACCCAAGCGAGGCACCACCAACGCGCAACCCAGGCGACGTCGCCTGGGTTCGAGACCCCACCTTCGTCGCTCGGGCGCGCAACCCAAGCGATGGAGCCTCCATCGTGCAACCCAAGCGACGTCACCTAGGTTCGAGACCCCGCCTCCGTCGCCCGGGCGCGCAACCCGGGCGATAGCGCCTCCGTTGCACAACCTAAGCGACATCGCCTGGGTTCACGACCCCGCCTCCGTCGCCCGAGCGCGCGACCTAAGTGACGGCATCTCCATCGCGCAACCCAGGCGACGTCGCCTAGGTTCGCAACCCCGCCTCCGTCGCCCGAGCACGCGACCCAAGCGATGGCGCCTCCATCGCTGGGTGCGCGACCTAGGCGATGGCGCCTCCATTGCGCAACCCAAGCGACGGCGTCTCCGTTGCCAGGTGCATGCGACCCAAGCGACGGCACCTCCGTCACGCAACCCGGGCGACGGCGCCCGTCACACAACCCAAGCAAAGCATCGCCGGGTTCGTGACCCCACCTTCGTCGCCGGGCGCGGTGCGCGACCGCGTCCAGGCGCAACCCGGGCGACGTTGCCTAGGTCGCGCAACCCGGGCAACGTCAGCGACGGGTTCGCGCAACCCCACCTCGCGTTTGCGACCCCACTTCCGTCGCCCGGGCACGCGACCCGGGCGACAGCGCCTCCGTCGCGCAACCCAGGCGACATCGCCTAGGTTTGCGACCCCACCTCCGTTGCTCGGGCGCGCCACCCAGGCGACGGCGCCTCCATCGCGCAACCCAGGCGACGTCGCCTCCGTCATGCAACCTAGGCGACGTTGCCTGGGTTCGCGACCCCGCCTCCATCGCCCGGGAGCACGACCTAGGTGAACACCGCCGGGGCCACGCGAACCCAGCGATGGCAACGACGCTTGGCGTGACGGTCACGCGACCCCAGGCGGGGGTCGGTGGGGTCCAGTGACCCCTTAGTGGCATTTGCCGGGTCGGGGACCCTTGGCTGACGGTTGTCGGCCTCATCAGTTGATTGGAGAAGATGAACAGTAACCTAATGAACAGTGTAACTTGTATTTGGAAGATGCAACTTCCCAAAGTGACTCCGGACCTCTCATGGGCTAAAGGCCTTTAGAGCCCTTTAGAGATACAATTGTATTTGGCTAAAGTCCTCCAAAAAATGAACCAAACAAATTCGCATTTGGCCAAGGGGCTTTCGGGGCTAAAAGCCCATTGGCAAAGCTAAACCAAACAAGGCCAATAAGTGAGTTGTGACGGTATGTTTGCATGATCACTATACTGAAGTCACCATCTTGGAAGAGTATCCCTTGACATTTTTTTGGGCATGCAATCTCGAGAGAGTATCCCTTGACATTCTTTGGGCATACAGTCTCGGGAGAGTATCACTTGATGTTTTTAGGCATGCCGTCTCGAGAGAATATCCCTTGACATTCTTTTGGGCATGCCATCCTGACAGAGTATCCCTTGATGTCTTTTGGGTATGAAAGGGCACGGTTTTCACCTCTGCGGAGGAAGAGCGCCGTAGCACCATTGCGCCTTATTTGTAGCCCTGTGGGGCAATAATAATCAGAACATGTGCGGATGCCAGAGTGTATAAGAAACATTGCATCATTGGTTTCAATTATGCATGAGGTGATTATATCATGTGTAGGGTGTGGCAATGGCCAGGTGAGATCACTTGTGACCCGACTCGCATGTGACTAGTGAATTGCATCATCTAACGACCATGTGCATTGTGTGTATTGTGCTGATATATAACGTGCAAGGTATGGCATACCGAGTAAGGTTGCATGCGAACTGGCTTTTGATTGTTGGTTGACCCTACCTGTTGTTTAATTGTTGACTGCTGGTTGTTTGTTGTTGAGTTGAGTGAGGGGTGGTTCTGGAGAGATACCCTAGGTTGAGTTGATGTACTAACCGGGGCTTAGGGGAAGAACTCGCTGAGATTTTATCTCACTAGTTATTGAATAACCATTTTCAAGCCTTTAGAATGGCACACCCACAGTGGAGAATCCTGCCCCTGCTCCACCAATGATCGACTTGACGAAGCCGCGTCCGATGGGTCCGAGTGACCGTGATGCTGAACCCAAGGGTTTATTTTGTATAGTTAGATTAGCCTAGTTTTTTTTTATTGGCCTAGCTTAGAGGATGGATCGGCCCCTTTTGCCAGGCTTGTAATTCAAAAGACGATCCTCCGTTGGTTAATCCAGTAAATTGTATAAATGAGTACCCAAGATTTCTACTGTTCATCCCTCTATCCCTATTTGATTTTTTGATTGTCTTCTTTGGATTGAGGATGGTTCGTCTTCTGCTTGCGCATAATGAAAGATTAAAATGAATGATCGTCAATAAGTCTTGGGACGTCACTTTCAATTGACCATGATAAGGGGTTGTTGCGTGCTCGGAGATCGAGACATGACAACATTTAAGTCGCTCTCTAACTTCTCATTTAAGCATCACTTGCTTTTTTAAAGTTAGATGGATGGGCAATCCGTATTAGAATCCAATATGTATGAAACAGATCAGGTCACGATGAGAAGACGGATGAGTCATAGCCATTTGTCTAATTAGTATCGCACTAAATATGAGAGGCTTTTCATTATGGGCATCCGGTAACCAATTATGTTCAACTTATTATTATCAAACTTCCTTATCTACCAAACACCCAACCATTATATTTCAAAACAAATAAAGCGTTTGGCTTGCTTCACGTCATTAGCAATATAATTTCTTCTTTACATGCTTTTATTGTGAATTTTCAAGAGCGGATACTGAAATTGAGCAGATACTTAAATTGAACGAGCATAGTCTATAAGTGCGTCACTCGGAATTAAATAAAATGAGATATGGCACCTAAACAGGGAGTAACCAGCAGTAATTGTATTGCAGAGTCTTGTGGATGGAATTTGAGTTTGGAATTGGCGTGCTCTCTGACCAGGTTCATACAAATTGCAATATGAACAGTAATCCGAAATTCAATTAATAAAAAATTAAATTCAGAAATTAAATAAAACATTGAGCAACCATCCAAGCAGTTTATTGGGCGACCAGGCCCACATCCTCATATCTCAGTCCAAAATCCCTTTCTCAAAATTGTCAAGGAAGCATCATCCAAAAGTTCGCCCGGACGTTCCCAAAATTCGAGCAATTCTCATGCCTTATCAATTTCGCCCAAATGTCATTTTGGTATAAGATGTTGGGCCATATTGCTGAAGATATTTTTTGATTCTTCAAGAAACGATTTGATTCCACGGATGATTGTGCAAATCTTAGATTTTTAGATCAATTGATTCATTCATTTCAAACAGGAAAATAGTATCTCACATATCATTTCCTACATCGTACACCTTTGTATTATGTATTTTCTGATGTACATGAATGAAAGAATAGAATTCCTTGAATTTCTCTAATTTTTGTCATCGTTTCTTATGATGTACATGAATGAAAGACACAGTAGAATTCCTCAATTTCTCCAATTTCTTCAATAACTGCCAGTTAGCTCTAGAGCAAGTCTATATTGCCTTATGTCTTATTGTATAGCACAAAAGAGAAACAGACTCGCTGTGAGAGAGAGAGAGATGGCAAAAGTTATAGGAAGGAGAAATGGTTCGATGAAACTTATTTAATTGGAATTACATACTATGTGAGAATCTCCCACAAGATAGGCCTCCATTATAAATATCCTGTTAAATGGAGTGTTCATCACGATTGATTCCAAGGATTGCAAATGTCGTATTGGCCAGTATTCCAGTTAATCACACATGGACCATTTGGTTGGATGAGGTATGAACAATTGTGCCCGCATCCGTCATAATCTTTGTTCTGATTATAAACATCATAGTGGTGAAATTGACCCGGCCACTGAAAGCTGCAGAAGAACAGTGTGCTTCTTAGGCCAGTGTTTGGCCGAAATTGAAATTCATATTTAACATCAGGAGCAAGATCATGGAAACCAAGATCATCGTTCTTAGATTGGCAATGCACTTTGAGAGTTACCCCTCCAGGCAACTTGTTAACGAGTTCAACATGAACCGGAGAATGCCTAAACACATTATTGGGTTCAGCAGCTTGACCCACAAAGCAAAACAATACGAAGGAACCTAGTGACACCAAAATGAGACTTGTTGGTTTACCCATCTTTCAAGGTTTGTCTGTGCTTGATAGAATGGTGAAAGGCACTCTGTAATCTAATTTATTTAAAGGAGGAAGATGATGCTTGTTTTGTAAAATGAATCAGAAAAAAATTATTCCTGATAAAGCAGACGCATTATCCATGCGTTTTGAGTAATATATTAAGTCTCTGCCAGCTTTCTTTTTTTCCTTTATGATCATGTTCTAATTTATTAAAGGAGGAAATTGATAGCTTGTTTTGTAAAATGAATAAGAAAAAAAATTATTCCTGATAAAGCAGACGCATTATCCATGCGTTTTGAGTAATATATTAAGTCTCTGCCAGCTTTCTTTTTTCCTTTGACCATGTTCTAATTTATTAAAGGAGGAAGTTGATAGCTTGTTTTGTAAAATGAATAAGAAAAAAAAAATTCCTGATAAAGCAAACGCATTATCCATGCGTTTTGAGTAATATATTAAGTCTCTGCCAGCTTTCTTTTTTCCTTTTTGACCATGTTCTAATTTATTAAAGGAGGAAGTTGATAGCTTTTTTTGTAAAGTGAATAAGAAAAAAAAATTCCCGATAAAGCAGATGTGTTATCCATGTGTTTTGAGAAATTAATAATCTTGCCAATTTGTGTTTTCCCCTATTTGACCATGTTAAAAATATTTTAAGTATTTCACCATGATAATTTCTTGTATTAGAGATATTTTATAATTCTACTAATATTCCATATCCTTCAAAATTGCGTGTATATCTTCATTTGATTGTATATATCTTAATTGATATTGTTGTAAACTAGTATTAACACCTAGAGGGGGGTGAATAAGTGTAGAGGAATTTTATGTGCAAGCAATAACAATTTTTTGCAATCTATAAACTGAAATTAAATAGAAAGAGTAGAGAAGATTGCAAACACAGTTTATAGTGGTTCGGCTTTAGACAAGCCTATGTCCACTCTTCAAGCGATCAGCCAATAGGCTGGATTCCACTATAAGATCAAAGGTGATTACACACTCTTGAGTGTTAGCACTCGATGATGATGAATCTCACTAAGTCACTCTTCCTGGTAATTCACTATGATCTCTCAAATTCACACTTTAGATAACTAAAGAACAGAATCGCACTTTGGAATATGTTTATCCTATCTATCTCCTAGGTCTCATCCTATCCTTATATACTCTCCAAGCCACATTCGACCGTTGGCTCTTCCCTTGAGAGTTTAGTCTTCCCTTTCCTGGACAGACTTTATAATCAAGTCTTTTTGACCGTTGGAAGTAGATTAGATCCCCTTGGATTCTGCTCGCCTATATAATCAAAATCTGGGCTTCCATAAGTACTTCATTCTTCTTTGGAAGTTGTCCTTTAATTGATCCTGCAATTGAATTAATATAACAGAATCAATGTAAACAAGGTAAGTGAAATACTTGACCGTTGATTATCAGTTCCTGAAGTTTCGCTCTGAGTCTAACTGACTCAAGTTCTGAGTCTGCTCAAGATTTCAGTTTGGTACGGTCAGACTCAGAATCTGTGTTTCTTCAAGTCTTCCGTCTGGTACGGTCAGACTCAAAAACACCATATGTTTTCCTTCTGCCACTAACAGACTCAAAAACATACACCACTCTGTGGTTTATTCCTTTTGGAGATATGTATAAATACTTACATAAAATGATTTGTTAACATCAAAACTAGGAGTTTTCAACAATCCCCCCCTTTTTGATGGTGACAAAACTTTTTATGCTTCTTGCTTGTTGTCCCCTGCAAAATATGATTGGCAGCGCAAACTTCCAAGTATAACAGGAGTAATGATGCTCACATCAGATAATTCACTGCATTAACAAAAATAGACTAAACAGCAAACAATAATTCAGTTTACGAGCACAAGCAACAAACCGCAAAGTTCAGCAAAAAGTCCAAACAAAAACATCCCATGCAGGTTCAAAATTCAAAATCATCCAATCCAGGTCTTACTACCCCTTTTTGTCACAATCAAAAAGTCTATCATGAAAGATAGGTAAAGTCTGACAAAAAAAAAACTTGACATTAGTTCAAATAATGTAAACTAGAAGATGATTTCTTTAAGAAGATTTTTTCGTGGGGGTCCGAACAAGGGTGAAATCCTGCATATCCGTGGTAGACTCTTCGATTCTGTTTAGACATTGATGAACTGTGTTCTCAAGAGTCTCTAGTCTGGAATTGAGAGAGCTTTCCATAGCAACTTGGCGATCTCTTATTTCCATAAGCAAAGCCAATATCTTCTGAGAATCGGCACGATCAGATGAAGTTGCAGGGATATCTTCCTCACAAGTCTGAAACATAGGCTCCCCCTGAGTTGATGCTTCTGTCTGCCCTTGTTGTCCCAATGGATTTCTATCCTTTTCAGCATCAGGAATAGTACCCTCATTTGTTCGAATTTCTTCTTCTTCTATTTCTTCCCCTTCTTCTGGTCCACCTTTATTAGACTCAATTTCCTCTGGCTCTGACATTTCCACATGCTCATCTATGTGAGGTGCTGCACTAGGAAGAGTTTCTTTTGTCATTGTTGGTAGAGGCAGTTCTGGTTTTGGTTGTGTCGTTCTATGTATAGTCTGACCCATTTTCACCAGAATTTCAGAAATTGTCTCCTCTTCATCATCTTCATCATGTAGTAACAATTGTCTTCTCTTCTTGGAACTGGGTTCTGTAGCAGCCATCTCTTTTCCCTTTCGCTTTGATGTGGTTGATGCCTTTGCCAATTCCTTCTCTTTTCTTCTCCATGTCTCTGCAACATTCCTTAGCCTCATCTTGTTTATCATCTTAAGATCTATGACCATGGTTGGAAGTTCTGTAGTGCAAAGTCTACCCGGTATATCAATCTTATGATATTCAAAGATTCTGGTCACCAACGCTCCATAAGGCAAATGTCCTTTATCTTTCAAAATTATTTGATACATGTGTAAAAGAACAATGTGAGGGAGTGAGAATAGAACTCCCTTCTCAATTGCCTACATTAGTTTGGCCTCGAATCTTGACACATCAGTTTTTTATGAAGCCTTGGGACGAATGCAGCTTATGATGATTTTATGCATAATAGTTCTTGCTGAAGTTAAGAAATGATAGGTAAAATTAGGCCTAACAGACTTTGTAAGATACTTAGAGACAGTCTCATAGGTTACTTCTATTGGCATGAAATGTCCCCTTTCAACTTTCATTATATCAGCCAGAATATCTGTACTCACATCATAAAACCAATCGTACACACTGAACTGCATTTTATTGGAGATAGAAATGTCAAATTTGAGTAAAAGTATGCTGTTAATTGTAGATAAACAACAGCAGAGTTAGTGCAAAATTGGTCCATCTGCAACATTTCAAAATGTTCTCACAGGTTCACATCAGCAACATCCAAAAAATCAAAGTCCACGATTCGGTGATTCATAACTCCACTTTCCAGCAATCTATTATAGGAGTTCTTATGTTCTTTCGACCGGAATAGTTTCCCAGTGGTATTCCTAACCACTGCTGCAATTCCCATTCTGACTTCAAAATTTCTATAGAGTCGTTCATCATCTTCCTTCTCTACCAGGGTATTTTCCCTACTTCTACTCACTTCACTTCCTTGTGCACTTCATCTAGAAGGTGGTTATGTAGTTTGCACAGCCTGAACCAGACGAAGTTCATTCGTATACCCTTTTTCTCTCAACAGAAAAAGTTTCATGTCCTCCGTAGCATTATTTCGTACTAAGCGTTGATACATTCTCATGACAGAATGAGGGTTAATCTAGACGTACCTCTTCTGGAGACATTTCTTTGCTCAGAATCTGATGGGGAATTTCTCTGAGGATCCAAATTTTCAGTTGCATCCCTTTGAATCGATGCATTTTGAAATTGTCCTTCGGAATCATCAGAAGTTTGCGTCAGATCAAAATGCGTCTGTCCTCCCTCCACGTTCCTTGGTCCTCTTCCAGCAATCCTGTTAGATCTTTTTCTGGGAGATGGGGACACAGACCTTGATCTGGACATGGAGGATCTCGAAGCCATTGTTCAGAGAGGGTTTGATTTAGAGAGAAAGATTAGTTCTTTGGTTTTTCTGAAAGAAGGTTTCTGAAGACTGTCGTGAAAAGTTCGTCCTTTTTGGGGGTTATAGACTCTTTGAAGATGAAAAGACACGACTTTTGGCTCAAAATAGCAGTTTTTCGAAGATTATTAAAGGGGAAAATAAATGTAGATAACTTAGGCATGTACCGAAATTATACAAATCAATTATTTTGCTAATAACTTACCAAGATTAATCAAATAAGACAATAATTTAAGCGCCAAAAATAAATTTAAACATACCATAAACTTCTTCACGGAGCTACCTAGAAGATTGGTCCAAATGCTTCTTCTAGACTACATCTTGTCTTGAATAATTTTATGCAAAAAGATTAATGATATTTAATCTACTACATTTGAATCAAATATACCTTTGTCCAGTGGCTTTGTGAAGATGTCTGCCAATTGATTTTTTGAATCAATAAATTCCACGAATACATCCCCATTTTGTACATGGTCTCTAATGAAATGATGCTTTATCTCAATGTGTTTTGCCCTCGAATGTAGGATTGGGTTTTTGGTGAGATTTATTGTACTTGTATTGTCACACCTTATTTCAGTGCAGGCCTCTTCCTTTCCATAATCCAGTAGTTACTGTTTCATCCATAAAATTTGTGAGCAGCAGCTTCCAAGGGCAACGTATTCTGCTTCTGTAGTTGATAGAGCCACAGTGTTTTGCTTTTTAGAAGACCATGACATCAGCATATGTCCTAGTAATTGACATGTTCTGGATGTGCTCTTTCTGTCTACTTTACATCCTGTTAAGTCAGTATCTGAGTAGCCAATGAGAGTAAAGTCTGTTCCTTTAGGATACCACAGATCTAGAAGTGGATAAGTAGCTATGTACTTAATAATCCGCTTTACTGCTGTAAGATGAGATTCTCTAGGGTCTGCTTGAAACCGAGCACATAAACACACACTATATATAATAATATCTGGTCTAGATGTAGTAAGATAGAGAAGAGACCAAATCATACTTCTATAAGTCTTTTGGTCAACTTTCTTTCCTGATTCATCCTGATCAAGTTTGATGGATGTTGATATTGGAGTTTCAGTCTTCTTGCAGTTCTCCATTCCAAACTTTTTGATTAGGTCTTTGGTATATTTTTCTTGATGGATGAAAATTCCATGTTTTGATTGGTTGATTTGAAGTCCTAGGAAGAATGGAAGTTCTCCCATCATGCTCATCTCAAACTCCTCCTGCATGGACTTTGAGAAGTTCTTGCACAATTGTTCATTAGAAGAACCAAAGATAATATCATCTACATAGATTTGTACTAGAAGAATATCCTTACCTTCCTTCTTGATAAATAATGTTGTATCAACCATACATTTCTTGAATTTGTTGTCTAGTAGAAACTTACTGAGTCGTTCATACCAGGCTCGAGGCGCTTGTTTCAGTCCATACAGAGCCTTTTTCAGTCTGTATACATGATCTAGCTTTCTTGGTTCCTCGAACCTAGGAGGTTGTTCCACATAGACTTCTTCTTTGATAAACCCATTCAGAAAAGCGCTCTTTACATCCATCTGAAATAGTTTGAAGTTTTTTTTTTTGGTAAGGAAATAGCTTGAAGTTTTGATAGCAAGCATAGGTAAGTAATAGTTTGATAGCTTCCAATCTTCCTATTGGTGCATAGGTTTCATCATAGTCTATTCCTTCTGACTGTGAATAGCCTTTGGCTACAAGTCTTGCTTTGTTTTTAGTCACTTTACCAAGTTCATTCACTTTATTCCTGAATACCCACTTGGTACTTATGATGGTTCTTCCTTTGGGTTTGGGAACCAATTCCCATACATCATTCCTTTTAAACTGCTGGAGTTCTTCTTGCATTGCTTCTATCCAGCTTTCATTTGTAAAGGCCTCATCTATTCCTTTGGGTTCAATTTCAGAGATTAGTGCCACAATACTTGTCTCCTTTCTATTCTTTGATCTAGTTCGAATTCCTTCACTGATATTTCCAATGACAAGCTCTTGAGGATGGCTAGACTTATGCTTCTTGTTGTTGCTCTGCACCATGCTGTCATGAGCATCTTCTAATAACTGAGTAGTATCTGGCTGAGTGAATCTTTGTTCATGGGTCCCCTCAGAGTTGATTTTTTGTGATGAGTCAGCTTCTTTGTTAAGAGTTTAATTCTCAAGAGCAGCAGTTAGTTCTACATCTTCAATTTCTGTTCTACTCTCGTTGGAGGGGTCTTGCTCTTGGAACTTCACATTCATTGATTCTTCCATTGTCTGAGTGTTCTTGTTGAACACTCGGTATGCTTTACCGGTCGCTGAATAACCTAGAAATATACCTTCATATGATCTCTCCTCAAACTTGCTTGGAAGATTGTTAGCATTTTTAAGAATGAAACATTTACAACCAAAAATTTTGAAGTAGGAAACAATTGGTTTTCTTCCTTTGAAAATCTCATAAGGAGTTTTCTCAAGAGTTGGTCTCAGAAAAACTCTGTTAATGATATGACAAGACATGGAAACTGCTTTTACCCAGAAACGAGTTGCCACCTTACTTTCAATAAGCAGAGTTCTAGCCATTTCTTGCAAAGATCTGTTCTTTCTTTCTACAACTGCATTTTGTTCTGGAGTGTAGGGGGAGGAGAACGTATGTTGAATACAATTTTCATTACAAAAGTCTGCAAAGTTCTGATTTTCAAACTCTCCTCCATGATCAGTTTGAAATAGAATAACCTTTCTCATTTTGAATCCTTTTCGCAAATATCGAAAAATAAGAGAAAGTTTCACTTTTATTGGCAAGAAAGAACACCAATGTAAAATGAGAGTAGTCATCTATAATTACCAGATAGTATTTCTTACCTCCAATGCTTTGAGTTCTAGTTGGGCCAAATAGATCCATGTGAAGCAACTGCAGTACATGTTTAGTAGAAACTTGTTTCATAGATTTAAAAGAATTTCTAACCTGTTTTCCCAAGGTGCATGCAGAACAAAGGTCTGTCTTCTTATAGGTTAATGAGGGCAAGCCACGAACAAGCTTTTTGCTTTGTAGCTTGGAGATTTGATTCATGCTGACATGTCCAAGTTTTTTATGCCAGAAGTTTGCCTCATCATGGACTGAAATTAGACATTTAGCAGTGTCTTCATTTATGTCCAGAAGATAGATGTTCCCATGTCTTCGTCCAATGAATGACTGAGAAGAATCATTACTAGTTCCAGAACATAAATTTTCCTTGAAATTAATTATGAATCCAGCATCACATAGCTGGCTGATACTCAGAAGGTTGTAGTTCAGTTCTTTAACCAGAGATACATTGTTGATGATTAAACTGCCAATCTTGACTGTTCCTGATCCAACAATGTTTCCCTTGGTGTTTCCTCCAAAAGAGATTGTCCCTCCTTTAACATTTTCTAAAACAACAAACATTCTTGAATCTCCAGTCATGTGTCTTGAACATCCACTGTCCAAATACCATTTCTTCTTGCTCTTGAAACTTACCTGCAAACAACATGCAAATTCACTTCCTTTTTGGTACCCAGATTTTCTTGGGTCCTTCGGTGTTAGTATATGCTTTGTCTACCCATTTCTTTTGAACAGGTCTCCAGACTTTAGGACATTTGTTTTCAAAATGTTCTTTTTCTCCACAATTAGAGCATTTGAGATGATCCCTACCAATAGGTTTAGTGAAAGTCTTTTTGAAATGATTTCTATATGCTTGTCGAGGAGGTCTCTTTCTAATTCTCTCATTGACTTTAGGAAAATCAATTAATGAATCACTTTCCTTATAAAACCCAAGTCCTGACTTATCATAATAGGGAATTTGAATGGAAAGTATATGCTGTAGGGTTTTCGATCCTTTTGAAAACTTTGTAATAATGTTCAAAATTTCTTTTATGAGAGACCCATTTTCATTTAGTAAGGAATTTCTATTTTCTTTTGTCTCCAAGATTTCCTTTTTATGAGATTCATTTTCATTTAAGAGAAAATCTCGATTTTCCTTTATTATTGATAGTTCCTTTTTAAAATCATCTAATTTTTTATTTAAAGAATGATTCGTTTGACTCAACTTGTGATTTTCCTTCTTTAAACTGGAAATTTTTTTCAGAGTGGATTTCAAATTCAAACATAGTTCATTTATATAATCTGAAACTTCATTAGGAATATGAGAGTGACTAACCTCAAATTCTTTATTTGAGTCTGAATCCACTTCAGAGTTTGAATCTGAGTGTGCCATTAGACATATGTTACCATATTCGTCTTCACTGTCTTCAACCTCAGTGTCACTCCAGGTTTCAGCTTTTAGAGTTTTCTTGACTTTTCATATTCTTGAGTTTTGGACAGTTCTGTTTTATGTGACCTTTCTTTTTGCATTCGAAACAAACAACATCAATGACATAATCTTCCTCATCTTCTGTCTTTTGTTGTCCAATCTGCCTGTTTTGCTTCTTGCTGTAGAGCTTCTTACCCTTCTTGTTTAGCTTATTCACCTTTCTAATTAGCAATGCTAGTTCTTCATCGTCCAGCTCGTCCTCAGAATATGTATCATCAGAGTCAATGTTAGACTTAAGAGCAATGGTTTTCTTACCTCTGGATTCCACTTCTTCATTTATTTGTTTTGCTTCATAGGACTGCATAGTACCAACAAGCTCATCGACTATCAGTGGTGAAATACGCAAAGTTTCTCTGATAGAGGTCTTCACATTATTCCATTCTTTTGATAGTCCTCTTAATAGCTTGTTGACTTTCATAGGACCAGGAACAGGCTGTCCTTGATATGCCAGTCCATTTACAATTTTTGTAAATCGACTGAACATGTCCTCTATTGACTCTCCCTGCTTCATCTGGAAGGATTCATATTGACCAAGTAAAATATTTACTTTGGTCTCTTTAACAAGTTCCTTCATAGGTCACCAAAGTCTATCCCATACTTCCTTTGCTGTATCACAAGAAGATATTTGGTTATATTCATTAGGTGATAAAGCACAATAAAGGGAGTAGATGGCCTTAGCATCAAGAGTTTGTCTCTTGGTCAGTTCTTCTAGAGAAGTGGTAGCTGATGTTTCTGTTGCTTTCCCATCATCTTTCTTTGAAGTTTCTTTGGTCTCAGCATTTGGATCAATTCCTCTAGCAACTACATCCCATTCCAGTGGATCCTTTGATCTGAGGAAGGCCTTCATCTTGTTCTTCCATATATTGTACTCTTTGCCATCAAAGTAGGGTGGTTGCGTATTGCTTTGTCCCTCGATCAGTCCTGGTGCAAGAATACTAGCTATAGAGGATCTTTAATTTTGAAATAACAAACACTTCAAAAACTTTGAGCACCGGGCTCTGATACCAATTGTTGTAAACTAGTATTAACACCTAGAGGGGGTGAATAGGGGTAGAGGAATTTTATGTGCAAGCAATAACAAACTTTTGCAATCTATAAACTGAAATTAAATAGAGAGAGTAGAGAATATTGCAAACACAGTTTATAGTGGTTCGGCTTTAGAGAAGCCTACGTCCACTCTTCAGGCGATCAGCCAATAGGCTAGATTCCACTATAAGATCAAAGGTGATTACACACTCTTGAGTGTTAGCACTCGATGATGATGAATCTCACTGAGTCACTCTTCCTGGTAATTCACTATGATCTCTCAAATTCTCACTTTAGACAACTGAAGAACATAATCGCACTTTGGAATATGTTTATCCTATCTATCTCCTAGGTCTCATCCTATCCTTATATACTCTCCAAGCCACACTCAACCGTTGGCTCTTCCCTTGAGAGTTTAGTCTTCCTTTTCCTGGATAGACTTTATAAGGCAAGTCTTTTTGACCATTGGAAGTATATTAGATCCCCTTGGATTCTGCTCGCCCATACAATCAGAATCCGGGCTTCCATAAGTACTCCATTCTTCTTTGGAAGTTGTCCTTTAATTGATCCTGCAATCAAATTAATATAACAGAATCAATGTAAACAAGGTAAGTGAAATACTTGACCGTTGATGATCAGTTCCTGAAGTTTCGTTCTGAGTCTGACTGACTCAAGTTCTGAGTCTGCTCAAGATTTCAGTCTTGTACGGTCAGACTTAGAATCTGTGTTTCTTCAAGTCTTCCGTTTGGTACGGTCAGACTCAGAAACACCGTATGTTTTCCTTCTGCCACTAGCAAACTCAAAAACATACACCACCACCCTGTGGTTTATTCATTCTAGAGATATGTATAAATACTTACATAAAATGATTTGTTAACATCAAAACTAGGAGTTTTCAACATATATGTTATTTTTTATGGTCATATAATAAAGCATATAAATAGACTCATATATTCTTTTCCAACATATATAAAAATATACCCAAATTCTAAATTCCTCTCTTCCACATTTTATTTTTCTTAAGTAACCAAAATGTGTTTACTAGAGTGACATGGGAATATGTATCCAATTTTTCATAGTAGAACAATTTCTATGCACAAACATAATTTGAAATGGATTAGATGTTCACTTGCTTCCTTATTCTAGGGCTATGGTGCATTGGCATGGGCTTATGCAAAGGCGATGAAACAATGTACAATCAAGTAAACTAGAATGTTGTTGGAAAAACACCCTACGAACAAGTAGATAGTAAATTAAAAGGGTAACCACCTGGTCTACGCGAACCAGATATTTTAGTTCCTTGATTCCTTTGTATCTGCAAAGAAGAGAAACTAGGTTGTAATGGACAATGTGAACAAACACCGGTATTAGTGTTATCTTGTGGTGGCTTAGAGGTATCTTTATCTAGTTAGTGGTCTTGAAGGTATTTGGTTATTGATAAAGGGGAGGAATAATTGATCGTGTCATCATGCATCATTTCATTGGTATCCTCCTTGGAGATTGTAATTCAACTCGCTCACAATCCGCACCTGCCGATGATGAGTTTCAGATAGGGTTGCTAAGGAGTTAACATAGTTGCAACATCCCTAAAGCGGGCTGGACCACGGGTTTGATCAATGGATTACTAAGCCTAAACTTAGCTCAGGTTCTCCGAAGTTTATATCTATTCACGACTTAGGTTGAAGTTATTTAACATACAAATATTTTATCTAGGAGTTGTCGCTAATCAGCTTTGGTAGGTCGATTAGATAGAAAGTAAAGTATTGGGAGAAATATCTTGCTTTTATGAACTAAAGATTAAATGAAGTTGAGAATTTGATTACGCTAAATTACTCTAACGCCATTTTAGTACCTTTCTCTTTTACTTCCAAGAACATTTTCAATAAAGCCATGCAACAAATAAATTGTAAGCATGGAGAGGAAATACTTACCCTAAGGCGACACAAGCATCTGCAAGCTTAGTAAAAAAACCACATTTATCAACCTAAATGTGATTTCTAGTTGACAAACAATTCCACTCAAATCTCTTTTTGGGTATTTCTTATTTAAATGAAAGCTAAGCTATATGTCATGCAAATTAATTAAATGTCCTAATTCTAATGATGGACAATTTCCAATTAAATAGACCTAACAACAATTACCAAGTGACATGTACGCATGTATATGATATTTGTGTATTTTTTTAAAGTCGTATTTAAAAAAATCCACCTAAATCCTATCTTAACCTGGAAAGTTATCTCAACAAGCAATTCAATTCAAAAATATTATCTAACATGCATTCCAATCTATTAATAAAGTATCTAAGCTATTCTATCCTAAGAAATGAATTCTAAACCACATGATAATGCATTCTTTGTTGTATTTTTAGGATAAAGAAAGCAATCACCAAATCATCCAAGATCACAAAAAAAATCATCCAATAAATTCCATAAGCAAACAACATCTAATCAACTTGAAATTTTGCAAATAAAATCGTTAAATTGATCAAGCCTTAAAAATCAAAATATCAATTTTAAAGATTCTCATGAAATCAATAATTGTATCTAATGCCTTATAGATAGAATCAAAGATATTAGATGCGTGTAAAAACAAATCAAAATGTGATGGTGGAGATGAGATTGATGTACAAGGTCAAGCCTCAAAAGAGCCAGTGAAAAAGAGTCGTGGGGGGTGTGGTGCCGGGGGTGTGATGCCCAGTAGCCAAAGCTTACTATTGAAGGAATGAAAATGATAGCAGAGTATAAGGCTCAGCGGAAGAAAAATGATGATCAGGATCAGCTTCCTAAACCAATGGAAAGGAAACACACTTTCTGCCGAAAGGGTAATTTGTTCATTTGCATGAACAGAACTAATTTCTTTAGTACGAATCACACTGAAATGACAAGAAACTAATGATAAAGTAGCACACAAAATATTAAGAATAGGACTTCATAAGTAACACAACTTTTTAATTACATTCACTTAAAGTGCCGAGGAAATTATCAAAACAGCCATAAATTTTTTGTAATTTTTTCAATCCAGTTCCAATTTTTTTTTTTTTTTGTCAATTCAGTCATAAATCTCTTGTAATTATATTATTTCAATCTATCTGGCCAAATTTAATTGACCGGCACGTTTAGATTGCGGTTCATGCCAAATCAGGATAATCGTCAATTTGGGAAGAAGCCAATGACAGGAGAAAGGTATTCCCTCCTGCCCAATAAGAGGAATGGCGATTATATGCAGTTGCGAATTAGAAAATACATCCCAATAGATATTATCTATCAATCAAATGGATCAAATTAGATATTGATAATGCAAATTTGGCAATGAAGGCTCCGTTTGGCAACATTTATCTTCCTCTATTTTTCTATTCTTTTGTTCCCTGGAATAGAAAAAGAACATAAATGCGTTTGGTAACGCAATAGTTTTGAAGCAGAAATAAGAAGTATGGGAATAAAAACAAGAAACAATTTCTTCTATTGGAAACCCTAAATAGGTGTTTCTTCTCTTCTCTTGAGCCCGACCAGCCCCTCTCTATTCTTCGCCACCTCCGCCCACCTCCGCCTTCCTCCACCCGCATCACCTCCGCCTGCCCTTCTCTGGTGGTGTCACCACCTCCAATCACTTGCCTCCAGTCGTGTTGCCTTCGTTCACCTCGCATCTACTCGCCTCTCTCCAGTCAGCTTTGGTGGCGTTGCGTCGCCTCTGCTCATCTCTCTCCGGTCGCCTCTGGTTGAGTCATGTCCGCTCAGCTCTCTCTGGTCGGCTCCTCCGATCCGCTCTTCAATTCGTACGTTCGCCGAGACAGGAACGGGCATTTCTCAAGTTCAGGCGTCCCTTTCTTTCCCCGCTATACCTTTTCTTTTCCTTTCGCAGTCTTCTGCCTCTATCTAGTGATCTTGGGAGGAGGGAGATCGATGATTAGATGAGCTTGGTTCTTCGGATTTGATGGTTTAGTTTAGTTTTGTCGGGATTCATGTGATGATTGGCGTTTGCGCTACGGGTGGTTCATCTGGGTCTATCAAGTTTGGTGGTCTTCCACGGTAAAATTGGGTTTTCTAGTTTCGCCGATGGCTGTTGGACCTGAGGAGATTGGTCGGTGTTTGGAATTTGCGATCTGGGTTTTACTGTCATGAGGATTTGATCAGCTTTTAGACAGAGTTGATGATCCAATCCTTGTGATTTGAGGGGTGTAGATTTCAACATAATTTCTGATTTTCTCTCGTTCGCATACAATTGTGAAATGTGCCTCTACACAAACATTGGTCAGCTCGAAAAGGTTCCCGATGTGCTTTTAGAAATGAAGGAAGCCAATATTTCTCCTAATAACTTCAGCTACAGAATTTGCTTGAATTCTTACGGTGCAAGATCTAATCTGGATAATATGGAGGATCTTCTAAAAAAAATGGAGCGCCTCCAACATGTGTCCGTGGACTGGTCCACGATCTTAGTGTGCTGTAGTTAGGTCATCAGTGAGGGATTTTCCACCAATGGGATAAGTATGTTCGTGATAATCTCATTGAGTCTTTTCTTCCAGATTTTAGAGTACTAGAGATTAGATCTTTGTAAAATTCTATCAAAATTAGCATTGAACATGCTCACAGGATATTATTGAAACCATAAGTCATTGTAAAAGAGCTAGGGAAGGCTGGAGTTGATGTTGCGTGACTACTGTGCGTCCTAATGTAGTTAAATTGAGCCTAATATGATTTTCATGAAGAATTGATCTCAGTTTTCTACTTTGGTTAAGTGGGGAACCTATGCAAAGTCTCATTATATCACAGCGTCTTGCCTATGGGGATTTTCATATTCTTGTCCAGCAGAAAACTTTCATGATTTGTTAGGTCTTCTATCTCTTTGTTTACTGAATTTAGCATATTCTTTCTTTAATTCATTGATTTCGAGGCCTACCCGATGAGGATGAGTGTTTCCAACTTGCTGCAAAATACGTGGATTTCTCTTTTCTACTTTACAATATTAGAATCGAAGTCTTTCATTGAAACTTCGACTTTTTATAAACATTTTGTAGTAGGAACACTTGGTTTATGCTGAAAGAATAGATCTTCTATATTTTCTTGATACAATGTGTGACGAATTACACCCAAAATAATATATTCATGGATTGATGGAGAAAGAAATTTTGTATATATGTGATGGATGAACGAGAGCAAATATATTGAGTAATCATTGACAAAATCATAGATGAATATATGCTTTTCATTTAAAAGCAAGCTAGCATTCTTCAACCAGTTTATTACCATGTATTTTGTGATAGTCATTGAGATATAATTTGACAATTGCGAACCTTTAGTGATTACTTCTTGTGTTCAGTGTGCATATTAAGAGGGAGATCAAAATACCTTTGTGGTGGACCTAATTTAGTGAAGCAGTCCAGGTATTGTTAGAGATCTTTAGTCAAAGACCCCAAGTCTGATTTTTGAATATGTCAATAACACAGATTTCAAAGTGTGATATCCGACCCTTTCTGACTAAGATATTCGCTATTATATGTATGAACTTTGAAAGGCAAGCCTCCCCCCCCCCAAAAAAAAAAAAAAACTCATTTACATTTGCTTTTGTCCTTAAGTTTTTTTCTCTACTTGTTTCTCAGGCTCTTGTTGTTGACTATAAGTGGTGCTTGTAGTTGAAGCCTATAACTTTAAGATTAGTTTTGATTTTGATCTTTCTAACAAATGTGAGTAGCGAAGAAATCTTATGACTTGTTTTACTGTAAAAGATATTGTTGATGTTTACAACAAAATTGCTGTCTTTTTGCAATCCTTTAAAATTTCATGTATGATTGTTTTTGCTTTGTGCTTAGCTTAGTGAGCTTGTAGGAAGCTATGACATCCCAAAAAGAGGCATTCAACACAAAGTGGACTGAGCCTTTAACTAACTTGTATGTTAGTTTGTTGGTAGAAGAGATCAAAAAGAGAAATCGCACCTCTTCTACTTATAACAAAGTGGGGTGGAATAATATACGAATTGAATTCAATAAACGAACATGACTCCAATATACTCAAGTGCAGCTCAAGAACAAGGCGAACAAATTGAAAAAATAGTATGGAAGTTTTAAGAAATTTCTTTCACAATCCGGATTTGGCTGGGATAATGTGAGCAAAACAGTTGTTGTCGATGATCCAAGTATATGAAAACCTCACATTAAGGTATGATTCAAACTTTGGTCATTTGAAATTCCTTGTAGATGTACATGGCAAGGTATTTGCTTATGTTACTAACATATATCATCATTTTGAAAACTACAGGATAATACTAAGTGGGCAAAATTCAAGAAGGATGGGTTTCCTCAATATGCCAACTTATGTATTGTATTTGGTGATACATATACTACTGGAGAGCATGCAGCAGCAAATGCCGAAGATTTTGTGTTGTCAAACGAACTTAGCACTGATGGTGATGATGCGGACTATGGTCGAGAAAATATAAGTGAACATCATATTACTGAAGAAGCCTTTACACCCGAGGCCACTCCAGTTCATGACAAGCATAACTTGGATAGAACTCCAAGTAGTAAGAGGAGAAAAAATAGTCACTCATTCGGTGTTGCTAAGACTTGCAAAGCCCTACAAGAGATGATGAAAACTAGGACTAGTCTATCTGTGAGTGGTTCTGTCACCTCACAAGCCCCATCACCACCTATAGACCCATTTTCAATATCTGCTGTGATTGATGTCTTAGTAAGCATGCCTGAATTAGAGCAGGATCTTTACAACAAAGCAGTGGAACGAGCATGCAATAGTGCCGTATGGAGGGAGGCTTTCATCAAATCCCCGTCTGAAAGGAGAAATGGACTTCTCCAGTATCTTTAGTAGACGTTGAGAAATGTACAATGGATTGTGTGGGGTTTCTTTTGACTACCACTTATGTTATAGATTTTTAATTTGTTTTTAAAGATAATGATTTTGAGACTCTTGTATTTGTGTGGTGGTTTGGATAGTATGGTTTATGTGGAATTTTTTATATTTAGCTTGCTTTGACTCCATGATTTATGTTATTGATTTTTGTTGGTGGTTTTTTTTTTAACATATATCTATGTTGATGTTCTTGTATTTGTGTGATGGTATAGGTACTATGGAAGGGGGATCAAATAGTGTGTCTAATAAGGATATAGCAGCAGTTGAACAATACTTGGAAGAGTTTGATATTGACATAATGATAGCATGGTTGTGTCTTGTTATGTTGGACATGTGTGTGCATACGAAAGAACCTATTAGGGACAATAAATTGTCAGGACCCGAATGGATAAGGGAGATTGTTTATGGACATTCAGATAGGATATATGAAGCATTCAGGTTGGAGAGACATGTTTTTCTAAACTTATGTGATTTAATGAGGGAAAGAGGTTGGTTAAAAGATAATCGATATGTAAGGGTAGATGAACAAGTTGGGATTTTCTTATTTGTGATTGGTCACAAAAGCTCTAACAGAAATGTACGTGAGAGATTTCAACATTCAGGAGAAACAATAAGTAAGTATTTCACTAGAGTGCTGAAAGCATTAGTCAAATTGTCGAAAGAGGTTATCAGGCCACCTTCCTTTGATGTTGTTCTGGAGGAGATTATTATTGATCCTAACCATAAACGCTACTTCAAGGTATGATTTTTCTATCGATTTTATACCATTAAATACATGTAGCTGATAATCTTGTATAACGCTAGATTTTTATAAAATTACAGGGTTGCATTGGTGCTATTAATAGCACCCATATTAGTGCTTCTGTCCTAGTGTCACAACAAATCCCATTTAGAGGTAGAAAAGGGAGTACCACTCAAAATGTGATGTGTGCTTGTTCATTTGATATGAAAATTACTTACATATATGCACTTGAGACTCCTCGACTGAAATTTCCTCGAGCACCACCTAGTATTTGTTTTGTCTATATGAACTAATTTTCTTTATGATTGTATAGCTATTGCATATCACAACAAATTTGTATATCTTCTTATAGGTAAATATTACGTGGTAGATTCTGGTTATGCAGCACTTCCAGGATTTTTAACTCCATTTAAAGGTGAACAGTATCATTTGAATGACTACAAGGGTAGCAGAGACGGCCCAGAACAGCCAAAGAACTGTTCAACTATAGACACTCTTTATTGAGGAATGTCGTTGAGAGGTCATTTTGGGCATTAAAGAATCGCTTCTTCATTTTGAGACACATGCCTCCATTTACAATTAGAAAGCAAGCATTTATTGTAATTGCATGTTGTGCTCTTCATAATTATATTCGCGACCAAGACAAGATGGACAAAAAACTTTGCTCAATATGGAAATCCAAACTATCCATTTAGACCTACACAAGAGGAGATTGCAGATAATACATCACTCGAGGGGGTGGCTGAGATAAACATGATCAGGAAAAATATTGCAAACAAGATGGCAAGAGATCACAACATGGATGAGATTCCACGACTTTATATTTTTTATTTTTGTAATGTGTTTGTAAACTATTATGAATACATTTCTTGATTTTGTATTTCTAACTTTTGTAATGTGTTTGTAAACTATTACAAATACATTTTTGTTAATTGTATTAATGTCATTCAATTCTATATTATTTTATAGAAACACGTCTTATCTATTTTGGTAAATGATGTGTCAAGATGGATAATCACTGATTATTCTATAGCAATAGAAATTCACTAAATTGTTGAGTTTTAGAAAATGAAATTGACATTCTTCGATTTGCAGGTGCAGCTTGAGCTTACCAATCATTCAGGGGGGTAAAATGCAAATAATCTCTAGCAAAAGCAAATGCTCTAGCCTTAAGAATTAATTACATTTAATTAGACAACTTTATGCTTTTGATTAAAACAAACTTTCCTAAAGAGGGATGAAAAATAAAATAAAATGATCTAGAAAAGATCTACTTCGGTTGCTTGGGTTGAGATTTGTGGTAAATGTTAAAACAGTCTTCTTATTCCATCACAGAATAATGGTCTCTTGACTATTAAAAAAATAAAATAAAATTGGGAATAGCAATCTTATTAATGGAAATATACAAAAGAGGAAAAAAGTTTATATGAATTAATCCTTAATGCAAATCTATAATTAGTGTAATGAGATTTTGATCTTGTCAATTTTATATAATCTCTAATCTATTATTCTAATCTCTTCATTTTTCTTTTTTCTTTTTTAAAATTAAAATTGGACATAGAAATAGAAATAGAAATTTCGTACAGTTTTTACCAAACGGATTTTTGTTCTTTTAATATTCCAGAAATAGAAATTTCGTGCAGTTACCAAACGCATTTTTTTGCTCAGAAATTGTTCCCCATAATAGAAATAGAAAAGAACTATTTCTGAAAAGAAATTGTTTTCAGGAATAGAAATGTTACCAAATGCATCCAAAATATTCGAATCATATTTGGATAAGATTTCACCTAATCTAGTGGATATGTATCCACAGAATTGGCTCGAGATCATGGATGATTGGTGGTGGCTCGCTGGTGAGGCTTAGCACGATGAGGCTCGTGCTGCTTCACGGTGGTTCTGGGCTAACTTGTGACTTGGTGGCGTGGTGCCGGTGGGATTGCAGTTGGGGGCTCGTTGAGTGGCAAGGAGAACCAAAGCCGAGAGTAGATGAGGAAACAGATTTGGATTTTTTTGTCTCTTTTCGTCTAAGCGTATAGTCCACAAATGATGCCTGCGCAAAAGCTGTTCTTTATTTTATTTATTTTTTGACTTAACCAAACAATCCCACGCTCCAGCTCTGACCGAATGAGTCTCCTTGGCCTCCTTCCCACTTTTGCTTCCCACTTGGGTCGAGCGGCAACAGCAAGCAGTAGACAAAGACCACCGCTTCAAACTTATCTTTAGACAACTTGGCATCTCCTTGTGTCGGCAAGATTGATGTAGCATGGACTCCGAAGACGATCACGGATGAAACACCCGAGGCGGTCTTGGCCTTCGTTGATGAAGCGAAACAGCTCGTCACTGTCGTTGCAAGGGGGGCTTCTCGGATCAGGACAGCACCAAGGCAACGGGAGCAAATCGGCATTGCAGGCAGTGAGGGGCGACAGCTCTGGTCTTCGTGGCACAGCATGATCAACACTCAGCAGGGAGCTTGATTAGCGACAACAGCATTGCATCGTTGAGCTCCTTCGATCAGTAGCCGGCCTTGGGCAAAACAGGATGGCGGAGAGCAGTGGTCTGGCACGACCACAGGTCTAGCTGTGCAAGGAGGTGCCGGCGAAGGGGAGTCTCAGCCTTGAGGAGTTAGCCGAGTACTCTCCCTCTCTCACTTTTCTCTCCATGTGCCGTGACTCTATATTGTGGCCGTGTGTTCAATGTCTCGCCTTGCTCCTCCTTCCTGTTTACTTTCCTAAATAGCTGAGCACGTATAAATATAGTGGGAATCCACGCCGATCGCCAGAATTTAAGACTATCCACCCGTCTCGTATATACGAATACTTTGAAATATTTTGCCGTCGGATGACCAAAACAAAAACTAATTGATCATAATGCAATTTTTGTGCTATGGGATTGCTTCAAACTTTTATCGTTCTGGGTTCAGTCCAATCAATCCCATTAAGTTCATAATCATTTGCCTGAGTCCATTTGCTAGTTCGTTAAATATGTATAGATATGGGCCTATTAAGCACTAAAGCAAATCCTCCTCAAACTATATGTTATGCAAATTAATTCTAATATTTTTGTTTAGAGGTTAAACATATAACTCTATTTTAGATAGATATTTTTACTAATTTAAGCTTAATATTTGCTAAGCTTTGATGAATTTTGGGTGAATTTATTTGCTACTCATGTAATTTTATTGTATTTTGTAGGAAAACACCAGGACCATATGCGTAATTTTCCATGTGTCCATGCTGAATTTAGATCAATCCCTATGCATAATATCTTCCAGAATAATTCCACATCCTCTAGAATATTTCAGTATCTTCTAGAATATTTCATTATCATTCTGAATATTTTATCTTAAAGAAAAAGTTAGTCAAGATCAGAGATTTGGAGAATTTGACCACAATTGACACTAGATTCAAAGAAGATCAAGGAGAGAAGGAGGAGTCCATTTCAAGACCTACAGATTTTTGGAAGCAATATAAACCCCTCTTGTGTCACATATTCGAGATCCGAAGGTAGGATCCTTGGAGACGCCACCTTTGAGGGAGATTTTAGGTTTCCTTAGTTAGCTTGCTTTTATTCTTTTATTTTATTGGTGGAGTTGGCGTATGTCAAAAAGCGAAGGAGGAGACAAACCTGAACCTTTTTGTGGCTCAATATGGTGAATTTTTTTAATTTAGCATTATGTTCTCGTTAATTTTTGTTACTAGTTTAGCTTTATTTACTATTTAAATTTCTTTTGTTAGATTCACTATGGATCTTAACCATGATTAATTGATTTTCAATACTTGTTTATGCAATATAATTGTTTGATTGCGGTGTTCTCTATCATGATCTTAATGCTTTTAAACATCTTGCCAACTTTTAAATAATTTTGATGTATGCATGATATGGGTGGAGATTGTATACATGTGCACTAGTAATATTGAACGATAAATTAAATCTAGGTTAATGTATAGTAAGTTATTTGTCTAGTTATGGTAGTAAATCTAGGTTGTGACTACTTACATTGAATCTGAGAATTTCTACAAAAGCTTAATGCTTTTAGGTAGTTTAAATTCACCTAGGGTTAGTGTGGGTTAACGTATTTAATTAAAGATTATTAAACCAAGGTCAGCTTGTAATCTAACTTAGGGAAATTTCACCAACACAATTGAGAATTAATTTGTTGCATGTCAAGTTAAGAGAATTGATTCTGAATGGTTAAGTGAAGCTGAATGCTTTAACGCTTTGTGATCTTGATTAAAATCTTGATAATATGCCTTGTGAATTTTCAATTTGCTTTAGATTAAGTTTACTTTACAATTTTAATTAGCTTTTGAACCCTTTAAGTTTTGGCTCTTTTATATTTCAGTCTTTAATTGGTTTAGTTCACTTTTTACTTGTCTTTTCTACTTGGTTAGCTAGATTTTCGGATTGATCACCTTTGGTAAGTGATTAGATAATTAGAGACAATCATAATGGAAACAATACTCGCTCATCACTTTATTACTTAAAGATATCATGCACTTGCAATTCACCTTTGATAATTTTCCACGTACTATTGATATCGCGATTCTAGGTTTAGACTAGCCTTTATTTTGTTTCTAATTTGTTCCTTTTGTAGGGCAAACTCACCTCTCTATAAAAGGTGGAGGAGCATCACATGACCCTAAGCCAACATAGAGAGCTTGAAGTGTTTGATCCCGAGATTGAAAAAACCTTCCTTAAAAGAAGAAGAGAGCAAAGCACAATCAATCCCCATTGCAATGGCCGAAAATCAAGAAGTCGCACCTGCAAGGAGAACTTTGAAAGATTATGCTACATTAACAATTCAAGAAGCACAATCAATTATTAGAAGGCCAACGGTGCAAGCCAACGATTTTGAGATCAAGCCATCCTTAATTCAAATGCTTCAAAATGCAAGCAATTCAGTGGATCACCTAATGATGATCCAAATCTACACTTAGAAGCATTCCTTGAAATTTGTAACACTATTAAATTCAATGGCTTTACTGATGATGCAAGATTGTTCTCATTTTCTCTTCATAATTAAGCTAAGACTTGGTTAATTTTTCTTCTTGTAGGCTTTATCACCACTTGGGAGAACTTGGCTAAAAGAATCCTAAGTATTTTCCTCCTACAAAATCTGCCAAAATGCATAACAATATTACTACATTTATGCAAATTGATGATGAGCCCTTTTTATGAAGCATGGAAGAGGTTTAAGAAGCTACTACAGAAATGCCCACACCATGGACTGCCAGTTTGGATGCAAGTAAACACATTCTATAATAGAGTGCATCCCACCGTTCAGGCTAGTCTAAATGCGACAACTAGAGGCATTGCAAGAAGCTTTTCATCTACTTGAGGAAGTGGCAAGCAATAGCTACCAATGACCAACTAAAAGATACCAAGTCCGGAAGCCAAGTGAAATTCATGAAGTTGACACCAATATGACTTTGAATGCAAAGCTTGATGCGATGAACATGATGATTGCTTCTTTGAAAACTCAAGCTTGTATCCTTGAAGTCCTCCGGTGGCTTGATTGAAGACTTCTATGAATATGGGTCAGCAAAGCTTGGAAGAGATTATGAAGGTTGAAAAAACTACCGTAGTTGTGCATGTATAAGCGCATAAATTCAAGTGTACAAGTGTAAGTACAGTGATTGTGTCTTGATAGTATAATCTATCTTAATAAAGAAACAATAACTTACATTGCTGATTACTCGTGGAATCCTGTCGTATTAGGTTCTTAGACAGAGAGTGAACGTAGGCTTGGATATAAAGTGAAGCCACTATAAACTTGCCTATGATTTGTCAACGCGCACACTATTTTATATCTTTCACAATCTGATTTGTTGATTGTTGTATTATTCCATGAAAGTGTTTTTTGTTATTATCATAAACATTTTCAACCCCTTTCTAAGTTGTATTGTTAGCACCAATGATTGGTATTAGAATCTCAATACTTGTTATTTGGAGTGCTTTACTTCTGAGCATAAACATAACTCGCTGGAAAGCCCGCAGAAAATATCAAAGACGCTGAAAGTTTGTCAGAGCGTTCGCCGGTGGTGATGCACGGTTCAGCAAAACAGCGAGGCACGGTTGGATGGCATCGGAATTGGACTGGGGTCCTGGTGCACAGCCGAGGCACTGGTCGCGACAGAGCAGCAGTCAGCAACGTCCGGGGGTTGCAGGACAGCAGCGGCTCCGCGAGATTATTAGTGCAGCGTCGGATCGAGGAGTTGATCAAACAATCTTCGGAAACACAAGCGACAACTTCAGTGAGAGGAGTTTGCCACCCGTAGGTAGCTGCGGTAAGGAAAGAGTTCTTTTCCCTCTTTAAACATGTATGGATCGTGTGAATTATGCTCTGAACTCCTTTGGTGTTTTCTGCATTGTGTCTTCTTTCCCTTGCCTCTAAAAATTGAGAGATGTTCCACTCTAGTGCTCTTATAAGCCAAGTCTTGAATGGGTAAATAATTTATTCTTTTCCAAGTGTGCATATTCCTTTGCCTTTTGGGGAATTAAAATATATAAATGAAGGGGCAAATATATGCAAACACTTGTAACCAATTTTCTCTCTTTCTTTTATTTTCTTTCCAACTTGCCTAGAACATTCCCATAAACTCAACCCATGATGTTTTTTCTTGTGTGGTCTTTCGATGAACGATTGAAATTTGCCGAGGTAAAGAGCATTGTATAGGATAAAAAATCTTTGTTTTAATTTAATTAATGATTATCATGATATTTTTCTATATTTGGAGGGATGTTGCAAAGCCTATAGTCTATTCAAAGATTTCAAAGGCTCTCTTGAGCGTTAAATGAGTGTTTTGATTAATAAATTTATTTTTGAACTTATGGATTAGTGGGTCAAACCAATTCCATATTTCTGTTGGATTTCATGTGAACTTAGATAGTGAGAATTGCTATTGTTGCCTTCGTGTAACTTCTGTAAAAATATTCGGTCCCTCTGGTATCAAAAAGTGCTTATTTACCTCCACATGCAGTAACATTCTTGAACTAACCATGTTCGAATATTTTTTTTAATATAATGCAGTATCTAATGTATCAAACACATTTAGCTGCCATTTCAACTTGTTTCTTGTCCCACGCATAAAAAATATCGCAATTAAGATTATCAAGTAATCTGAATAAGGGCGTGGTAATGCAACTTTCTTTTCCTTTTTTTTATTTTTTCATTTTACTTCTTTCTCTCATTTTAAGAATTCGTATAGTACATAACTGGTTAGATTGCTCAATGCCCATTCAACACACCCTAGCAATATTTTTATACGAGTAAAAATTGTATTAAACATTTTAATTCATCAATATGCTCCTAATTTGAAATGCAATACTAGTGATTGTCACGATCCGCCCTCAGCGATAGTCAGCGTCGGGAGGGATGGAGTTTAGGAGTATTTTACTCACGTGATGGTCTTCAAAGGGCAAGTCGTCAAAGACGACTTGAACACATCATCAATGACAACCATATCCACCAAGAGGTCCATCAATCCCAAGTGCAAGCTCTCCCAAACTTATACCCCGCGCAACAAGGGGAGGATTCATTTTTATTATCTAAGTTGATTAACAATCTAAGATAAATGTTTTGAAGTCACCACTAGCCTCAATTTAGGGCCCCTTCATTACTAGCCCTAATTCTAGATTAGTTCTAAATGAACATTTTACAATGGAAACAAACAATGATTCAAACAAAAGTACACTAGATGTGGCAAGTGAGCAAACAAGAATCATTCAACCAACAAATTAGAAAGGGTCTTGGGGTCAACCTTTGAAGATACATGCACAACGTGCCATGACATGTTATCCGCATTCATTATTAGACATGGTATATGATCATTAATCATCATAAGTTTTCACTTATAGTGACTAACGTCACAACCCCTAAAATTTAGTTCTAATGTGTGATCCCAAGATTACCCACAAGCATACATCGGCTTTGTGTGACTAATTAACAGTTACATCCATTGAACTTGAAAATAAGCATACAAGCAGGCCTAGAGGCCTTATTTCACATTCAATCAAACAATAAGTGTACCAACACCAGCTCACTTTACTCATCAAGCACGCATCAATCACAATCTCAAGAGTCAAACATGCATTCAATGGATTTTTTTTTCTGGGAATTTTTATGTTTTAAGTTTGAGAAACAACAATCAAAATTCATGAAGACATCATAGATTGGTTCTGCATGCATCATTTTCTAAAAATCATGGAACACACATATATCATAATCAAATAGAATAGGGGATTTATAACACCTTAAAAAGGAGCAAGCAATTGAACATGACCCATTGAGCAATCAGTTTCACGGAAATTGCAATATGTAATACCCTCAATGAAGAACATTCTTCATGAGACAATTTCTGAAGACGAGCTACGTGTGAATTTATAAGGATCTAAGAACGAGACAAAACGCATCAGAATAAAACTGGCCAGCAACAAATGGATGCAATCTTATGAGGATACGAACATGTTAACAATGTTGAAAATTCCTGAAATTATACCACATGATATTCCTAATAATGAAAAATAAAGTTCATGAAGGGTCCGAGTTCCATATGGCAACAGAAAAATTCTGACAAAAATGGCAAAGTGCACACATGTAGATGCTCACAAGTGTATTCCGAATTTCATGATCTTTCAGATTACAAGGCAACTTTGTAAAAATGGTAAAGTGGGTCAATTGGCATGTAAATGGCTTGATTTTGGTGTCATTAGAAAGCTTAATTAATTTCCTAATACTTTCTAAGAGATGACATGGTCAATTAAGGTTATTTACCCATTCAATCATAGACATTTTCATGAGCATATGAATTGACTATATTCAAGGCAGCAATCACATAAATAAATTGCATGGTTTAACGATACTATATGACAAGGAAAAAGTATAAGATAAATCACATATGTCAAGCATTGAATCATGAGCAATTTTCATTAAGGGATCGATGCCCTAATGCAATCACTAAGCATGATATGAAAATAATGATGAGGAGACATGTATTGAACATGTTTATAATAATAGAACCAAATTACATGAAAACATGCAATGATGGGATGAAATAATGTTCAATTAGCATGGCATAAGCATCCTTAAAGTTACATTATAACATGCAACAACATTCATGAGACTTTCATGGACAAAAAATCATAATGAAATGCATTATGGCACATGAAAGCACATTTGAGCCTATATAGGGCAGACATGAGGTCAGGACGGCTTTTAAGGGATTTCGCCTAGTTAGTGACATTAAAAAATTACAAGCCAAATATAAGTTATGACCAACAGTCATATCAACAAATGTCTAGCAGGAATCAACTTGAACAGAGTTCGGTAAAAATCACAATAAAATCAGCAAATTCGAAATTTCGGATTCGGGACTATGTAGACTAGCAGAACATAGGACGTGTTTTAGTGGATTTGACCTAGCTGTCATCATTGAAAAATTATGAGAAAAAAGTATATTATGACCAACATCGCCTATGCATAACTTTTATGAAAAACTCAAAGCCAGATTGTGAACATAAAATTCAGCAAAAATTCACAAAACTGATACATGCAGTAAGAAACTCCATAAATCAGTACATGTGACGGTGATGTTAGGGCCTTTCTTCCTAATGTATTGATCTCAAAGAATTTCAGAAAAAAATATACAGTCTATATTATCATGTCATGAATTTTTTTTGTGAAGAATCATCTTGAAATTTCGATCACAAAATCAGCAAAAAATCGCGAAGTAGCAAAGGTCAGATCCATTACAAAACAACAGTAATTAGCACACCATCATAGAACGTAGCTATGACTTTGAGGAGAGTTTTCAGGTATCAAATGAAGGCCAATCGGAGTAATCTATAGCTCGTCGGAAAATTTATCAAGTTTATATCAAAAGTCGAAGAGGCCTGGAACTCATTTGAACAAGTTTTCAAGCTCAAGGTTTTCCCAAGTCTGTCAATCTAGAAGTCGATTTCAACAAATCAAGAACAATCACCTAATCAAGCCTAATCATACCACATTCACTCAAGCAAATCAATCCATAAATATCAGGAAACATCACAGCAACTTCATCAATCACAGAATCGAACCTAAACTAGAGTTTTAGCCCCAATTGCCTATTACAATCTCGCTTCATCGAACTCATGATAAGGAAACCTACATTTGATGAAATTTTATGTCAGGACCGAACTAGGATCTGCAAGAGCCGACCACCAGCAACCTGAGGACTCACTGGAGGGCCTTCTCACTGCCGAAAATGGAAGGATCGGTGCTAGAGGACCTTCGACCAACGCTTGAACAGGATTGGGTCTAGTTAGACCTGATCTTCACCACCGTGAGAAAACAAGGTCATTGGAGCTTCTCCGGTGAATCTTCGGCGTAACTTCGACCACCCAGACATCTGGGACACACCAAGATACAGATAGGAAGTGGCTAGGTTGCTAAGGAGTTTCGTGAAATCGCTGGTTGAAGGAGGAGAAGCCAGTGAACAACTAACCGACTGTTGCACCAATCTTCAAGATAGCAAGGGAAAACTGCCGGGACGGGTTGATCGGAGGGGAATCGAGGGAAGCCACGACCCCTAGTAGGATGGGGAGGAATGGTGATTGTCGAGAGGCCAGGTGGCGCCACTGATATCGCCGACAAGGGAGGCAAATCTGCGGTGAAAGGAGTAGCGGTCGTCAAAGCTGATTTTTTTTTTTTTTTTTTTGGTCAAAGTGGAAATACTTTCATTAAAAACGACCCAAGCCCGAGGGTTGGGCATTAGTACACAGTAAATTCCAAAGACATGCGGGGGGAGAATGAACCCAATTTGAGGGTAAACAATTCCTCCGATGATTTTTAGCGACCCAATTTGCAGTAGAATTAGTCTCCCTTGGGGAAAAGATAACCTGAAAGTTAGGCAAACGCGACAGAAATTCCCTGCATTTTGGACTGGGACCCGCGCTTCCCACGTTGACAGCTGCTGGTTGGTGAGGTCTTTGGCCAAGAGTTGACTGTCTGTTTCCACAAATACGATGTCACCTGGGAGGGGGGGAAATTGACCCACAGTTGGGGATGAGGACTGTCGGGCGCAGAAGAAATCTAAGGCGTCGAAGATAGCCCACGCCTCAATCAGCAAGGGAGACGCTGCTGGTGCCGATCGCACGCCACTGTGCAGCAGCCGGCCGGTGGAATCTCGGCAGATCCACGCCGCCGATCCGACAGCGTCGCCTGTGAGGTAAGCTCCGTCGGTGTTGATCTTGAAAGCATGTGTGGGTGGGGGGTTCCATCGAAGGGCCTGATTTGGGCGAGAGCTGGATTTGCAGGTATGATCTGTCCAGGCATTGAAGTTGCAAAGTGTGGAGGCAGCTGTCTCCAGGACCTCCTCCGCGGATGGCGGCCTGCGCTGGAAAACAGCCGCGTTCCTCGCCTTCCAGAGCTCCCACAGGACCGCCGCGGCTTGCGCAATAGCTGGTAAGTCCCCCTTCCTTGCTATAAGCATAAACTAGTCACCGAAGCTGCTGTTGTTGGGGTTTGGAAGTTGAGATCTGATGTTCTGATGTCCCCATATCGCTGCTGTCCAGGGACATTGAAAACACAGGTGAACGACAGATTCGGGGGAATTTCGGCATAGCGGCACAATGGGTCAGGTACAATTCTGAGCCGAAAGAGATTGTCGTTGGTTGCTAGTGCATTCTAGGCAAGCATCCATAGGAAGTGGCAAATTTTTGGTGGTACGGGGGTACACCAAATATTTTTCCATAGTCCGCTAGGGGGATTATAGGATGGGGAGGTTGCTGTTGCTTGTTGTGCTGCTCTAGATTTCTGAATTTGACTGTAGCCACTCTGAACCGTGTACTGGCCAGCATGTGTGCCCGGCCAGATTAGTGAGTCTTGTCCCTACTATGGATTGAGGGGGATTGCCAGAATTTCTCGAACTGTCTGAGCATCAAAATTGTCTTGTAGGAGTGGTAGTTGCCAAGTTCCATCTATGGGGGATATAAAATCCGCCACAAGTGGGGGTTCAAACTGTTTAGCCGATCCATAGAGGAGTCCTTTTGGGAGCCACTTGTCCTCCCTTGTCTTGATTGTAGCTCCGTTGCCCACATTCCACCACATGGTAGGGAAGATGGTGTCACGGCCAATTAGGATACTCAGCCATCCCCATGAACTTCTCTAGTGTTTTCCTACATGCCAGAAGTCCTGGTTCGGGAAATATAGGCCCTTCCATAGACACCCCCAAAGGGAGTTCGGACTTGTACTGAAATGCCAGGCTTGTTTGGCTAGCAGGGCTTTGTTGAAGTCCATTAAATCTTGAAACCCGAGACCTCCATCCTTTTTTTGAGTCTTGAGCACCTCCCACCGTTTCCAGTGAATACCTGTCCTTTGTTCACTAGTTTTCCACCAGAATGATGCAATCTTCTGTTCTATAGCCTTACATATAGATGTGGGAATTTTGAAGACCGACATCGCATATTGGGGAATAGCTTGGACTACAGACTTTAGGAGGACTTCCTTACTCGCTCGGGATATCAATTTTTCCTTCCATCCTTCCAGCTTCGTGTTAACTCTCCCCATGATCCAAGCAAACATATTTTTCTGTGAAGATCCCCTATTTGAAGGAATGCCTAGGTACTTACCAGTATGAGAAAGGATCGGCACCCTTAATTGTTGTGCCATATTGTGCTTTAGAGATGGGGGACAGTCCCGGCTGAAAAAGATCCTCGACTTGTTTAAGTTTGGTTGCTGTCCAGATGCCAAGCAGTATTGATTAAGCACTAGAAACAGATTTTGGCATTCTAGGACCGTCCCGTCTAGAAAAAAGATCGAGTCATCAGCAAATAACAAGTGTGACAGAGTAGGGCATGACCTATTCAGCTTGATACCCTTTAGACTTCCATCCTCCACCGCTTTCCCCATGAGTTTTGACAGCACATTTGCCACAAGAATAAACAGATAAGGGGATAAAGGATCCCCTTGTCGAAGTCCTCGGGATGGGCGAAAAAACCTTAGGGCTCACCGTTAATCTTAACACTTAAAGAGACAGTGGTGACGCATTGCATCACCCACTTCACCCACCTTGTATGAAAGCCCATCTTCACAAGACAAGCTTCTAGGAAATCCCACTCAACCCGATCATCGGCTTTCTTCATGTCTAGCTTGAGGACGACTTGAAATTTCCGCCGTCTTTTCCTAGTTCGGATTTGGTGTAGGACCTCTTGGACCATGTAGATATTGTCTTGAATGCACCGACCCTGTACAAATGCGCTCTGTTCTTCGGCAATAAGCTGAGGGAGCAAAGGTTTGAGTTTGTTGGCTAGCACTTTAGCAATAATTTTATACCCAAAATTGCAAAGGCTGATAGGACGATACTGATCTAGGGATTCTGGGTTTTGGGTTTTCAAGATAAGGACAAGGCTGGTTTGGTTAAGTTCTGGAAGCATAGAGCCTGTTCTGAGGAATTCCTTGACTTCCAAGGCCATATCTTCCTTTAGGACTTCCCAATTTTTCTGGTAAAACAGACCATTTAGGCCGTCGGGTCCCGGGCCTTTTTCAACCCCCATTTGGAAGGTTGCTAATCTGATTTCTCCTTCAGTGACCTCGGCCAACAGCAGCGAGTTCATCTGATTTGTAACCACTTCTGAGCATTGTTCAATAACCGGCAAAAAGTCCCGATGACCTTCCGTACGATAGAGTTCTTGGTAGTAGTGCTCCACTGTCTGTTTGATTTGGTATGGGGAAGAAACCCAACTTTCCCCAGCAGTCTTGAGGTGGGTAATACGGTTCCTTTGTTATCTCTAGATTGTGGTGGCGTGGAAAAATTTTGTATTCCTGTCTCCCCATTTGAGCCACTGGATCCTCGACCTTAACCCCCAATACATCTCCTCTTGCCTCCAAAGGGTTTCTATTTCTCCCTTAATGGCCTGAACTTTAGCTCTCTCCTCAGGATAATGATTGCTGTTAAATAGGGCTTGTAGCTCCTGTTTTAGAAGAGAGATCCTTCGCTGCCCATTTGGAAAAGATCTCCTGCTCCAAGCCAGCAGAGCCTGCTGCACCGCGTGTAGTTTAAGGGGGAGAGTGCGATCCTGTGTTAGAATTGACTCCCAGGCAGTCTTAATTATCTCCAAACACTCGGCCTTTTCTGTCACGCCCCGAACCCCGAGCACGCGACAACCCCTTCTCTTGGTCGATTGAAAGCGACGTCCCGGGACTCGTCGACGACCATTCATTTTAATCTTTTGTTATGCGCAAACGGAAGACGAACCATCCCGGTCCAACAATCAATCAATCAATCAATCAATCAGGGATAGAGGGATGAATAACAAGAACAACCATCACTACTCATTTACACAATTTATTGGATTAACCAACGGAGGATCGTCTTTTGAATTACAAGCCCGACAAAAGGGGCCGATCCATCCTCTAAGCCAGGCCAAAAGAAACTAGGTTAATCCAGCTATACCGAATGAACCCTCGGGTTCAACACCACGGTCACTCGGACCCATCGGACTCGACTCCGTCGGGTCGATCACTAGAGAAACGGGGGCGGGATTCTCCACGGCGGGTGCACCATTCTAAAGACCTGAAAAATGTTAACCACGACGGGTTGAGATAAAATCTCAGCGAGTTCTTCCCCCTAAGCCCCGGTTAGTACGCCAACTCAATCCGGTATCTCTCGAACCACCCCTCACTCAACCCGACCACAAACACCCAGCAATCAGCAATCAAACCACAGACAGGTTCAACCAACAATCAAAGGTCGGTTCGCATGCAACCTTACCCGATATGCCATACCCTGCACGTTAAATCTCATTCAATGCAAGCAATGCAATCAACAATCGAATAGTCGGTTTGCATGCAACCTTACCCGGTATGCCATACCTTGCACATTATATGTCAACACAATACACGCAATGCATATGGCCGTTAGATGATGCAGTTCATTAATCACATGCGAGTCGCGTCACAAGCGATCTCACCTGGCCATTGCCACCCCTGCACGTTATCAATTCATGCGTGCGTACCATAAATGATATGATCACCTCATGCATAATCGGAACCAATGATGCCATGTTTTCTCATGCACTCTCGCATCCACACGTGTTCCGATTATTACCGCCCCACTGGGGGCTACAACTTGGCCGAGGTGCAACGGCGCTAAAGGCGCCCTTCCTCCGCAGAGGCGCAACCGTGCCCTTCCGTGCAGGCCGAGGCGCTATGGCGCTACGGCGCCCTTCCTCCGCAGAGGCGCAACCGTGCCCTTCCATACCCTCCGAGGCGCCACGGCGCTACGGCGCCCTTCCTCCACGCAGGCGCAACCGTGCCCTTCCGTGCCCTCCGAGGCGCAACGGCGCTACGGCGCCCTTCCTCCGCAGAGGCGCAACCGTGCCCTTCCGTGCCCTCCCTTTTCATAATCTCCGATAAATCGGGTTCAACTTAGTGATCACGCAAGCATACCATCACAATCCACTTATTATCTTTGAGCATTAGCCAATGCACACATGCTTGCATATAAAACTTCAAATCATTTCTCACAAAAGCGATCCATTTCCGGTGTCCCTCGGACAAACCATTTTCCCCACCTTTCTCATAAAAGCGGTCCATTTCCAGTGTCTCTTGGACAAATCACTTTCTTTCTCATAAAGGCAGTCCATTTTCGGTGTCCCTCGGACAAACCATTTTTCCCTTTTTGTGAAATTCACGCGATTCATACGAATGTTCATGCCACGGCACATCAATTTCACTTCATATGATCAAGGCACATGAAATTATGCACAATTTCACTTCCGGATGAACAGTGCCGTGAACAGTAATCAATAAACAGTAATCCGTGAACAGTAATCAATGAACAGTAATCCGTGAACAGTAATTTCCGAAATTCAATTAATAATAAATTAAATTCAGAAATTAAATAAAACATTTATTAAACACAAATTAATCAATCAATTAAGCTAAACAAGCTTAATTATCACATAATCCACAAATAAGCACAATTAAGCATAATCAAGCATAATTAAGCAAGATTAAGCTAAGCTAATCTTAATCAACTATCTAACCACCTATCTTAGGGCTAATAAAACTTAATTAACCATCCTAAACCAGCATTAACACTAATTAACCCAACCCTAAGCAAGTTTAGGCACTAAATAAGGATTAGGGGCTAAACTCACCCGTTAAGCGGGCCGGCGACACGGGCGCGGCGGCGGCGAAGAACCCGACACCTGGGGACCTCTACCACAGCGATCCAAGGCGGTCCCTGGGCTGAGAACAGCAGCAACAAACTCGAAATCCCTCTGCAACTCTGAAAAACTGACTGCACAGGAGGAAAGTTGCTGACCGGAGTTGAACGGGCTGCCCGGAGCTCCGGCGAGCGGCGGGCCAGCGACCAACGGCACCTGGGGGTCGAGGGGGAACCACTTGTGGCTGGTATGGGCGGTGGTTAGGTCGAAAATGGAGGAAAGCAGGTCGAAAGGCGGAACACAGCAGAACTGGTCGCTACAGTGACAGTCCGGCGAGCAGGCGGCTTCCGGCCGCCGTACGGATCGGACGGCGGCTCCGTTCGATGAACGGCCGAAGCTATCCGTACGGATTCTCTCTCCCGAGCACAACGGTGGGTGGCACGAGACGAGATTCCAACGGGAAGACAATGAACAACTCGATTTTCGGTAAAAGGTCAGAACTGAAAAACAGAAGGAAGGAAGGAAAACCATGAGAGAGAGGTGTGCGGTTTTGGAGAAGATGAAGAGGAGAGAGAGAGTGAAGTGAAGGCTGAAAGATAAGCCTTATCCAAGCCATCAAGGCTTGCCCCACTTGCCAAACAATGACCTCATCTCTCTCTTTCTTCTTTTTGACTTTTCTTCAAAATATCCAAGGGCATTTTGGTCATTTCTAGCTTGCACATTTCCCAATCTGTCCTTGGGCTGAAAATGGAGGGCGGGCCTAGGCAACGGGCTGGGAAATGGGTAGGAACGGGCTCGGGAATTTATTGGGCTCGAATTGGCTCAAGTTTAGACACCGGGCTAGGACGGGTGAGGGTCGGTTGGGTCCAACGGACTCGCTCGTTGTCTCGGTCTTGCACGGTGGCTGTCCCACCTTGGGCGTGGGGCCCTCACTGTACTTGCCCGGCCCATGTCCTCATAGGCTCGGTTTCTTGGTCCAAAATCCCTTTATCAAAAACTAGACTCGACTGACTTCATCGATTGTCAAGGAAGCATCGCCCGAAAGCCCATCTCGAACGTTCCCAACAATTCTAAGTTCAATCTTGGGTCCTCATGCCTTGTTAATTTCTCCCTGATGCCATTTTACTAAGACCCATACTGACCGGCCATTTGGAGGATTCGCGATTATTCCTTCACAAAAGGGCTTTGAATTTCAGGACGTCACATTTTCCAGCCAAAATGATTCAAATTTAAAATTTCTTTTCCTTCTCACCCTATCAGCTTGTAGAGTCAACAGTAATGGGCTATGGTCTGATCCTAGGGCAGGAAGGGCAATAGCTTCAGCCTCCGGGTACATGACCCGCCAATCCACAGTACATAAGGCCCTGTCTAATCGTTCTCTTATGTTTGCAGGCCCCTCTCTGTTGTTAGACCATGTGAAAGCACATCCCTTGCTTTCCATGTCCATTAGGGAGCAGTCATAGAGTAGATTCCTAAAAGCCGTCATACGGGTACTATCAGCAAAACGGGCCCCAATTTTTTCCCAGTGGAAGAGAATTTCATTGAAATCCCCCACACAAACCCATGGAAGCCTTGATGAGGAGCTGATATGCCGAAGTTCTTCCCAAAATTCAAGTCTTTGACTCAGGTTGTAGGGGGCATATAGGAAGGTTATTCACATGGATTTGCCATCTTCCCGGTTCTTGCACATGATGTGCATGTGATGCTCCGAGTGTGATTTATGTACAAGCTCCACTCGGTCATCCCAAAAAATGGCCAAGCCTCCAGCCGTTCCCCTCGGGTTGACAACTTCGCAGTAGGGGAAGTTCAGTTTTCTTTTGAGTCTCTAAAGAACGGGCTCTTGGTTCTTGGTCTCCATCAAAAAAGTCGTAGCGGGTCGATGCAAAGCCACAAGGGCCTGCAGTTCTTGAACTGTCAGGATTGTACCCACCCCCTGATAGTTCCAGCATAGGAGCTTCATCGATCCCGGGGTGGCATTTTAGGGCCAGCCACCATAGCCCAGGAGAGTGAGTCATCAGAAAATCCTATAGGGGTTTCCATCAGTTGGGATTCATCTAGCCAGTCATTGGTAATGGGCTTCTGCTTGTACGGACTGAAACGACGTTGTTTCTTCCTTGATGGTGTTATGGGGCCCTTACAATCCTTTTTTTTGTTTTGGACAACAAGGGCCTGAGTGGGAGGGGGGAGTACGAGTAGAGGGGGGGCAGGTAGCATCAGAACTTCCTTGCCAGCCCTTTGAGGAGGGGCTGTAGCTGTGGGCTCTTCTCTAGTCGTGGCAGATGGGGAACATATCCCCTGACCCAAGCTAGTATTGGGGCTGCAAGGGCTGGGCCTGTCCATGTCCTTCAGCAAAAGAGTAGCTAGAGGCCTGCCGTGAGTATCTAGGGTCATGTCTGAGTCTGGTGTGCTGTCCTCAGTAGATTTTTCAGCATAAAACACGTCCCAAAAGGGGCTGTGGTCTTGAACCTCTGCACGCAACCAATTCCCGAAGCAGCTGCCCATTTTTGTATTGAATTTTTCTTCATTGTAGGGGATGGTTTTACAAAAGCTCGCGTAGTTTCCGAGTTTACCACATGAGTAACAAAAGAAATGGAGCCTTTCATACTTAAAGTCCAGCCAAATCTTCTTATTCCCGTGTGTCGTTGGTTGCCCTACTACGAGTTCCTCCTCTAGGTCGAGCTCAATTTTTGCTTTCCCCACACGTTGGGCAACCGGACCCTTTTCCTCAACTTTGACTTCACTCACTTTGCCGATCTTGCTGGCAATTTTGTGCACTATCCCTTCTGACTTCCATTCCGTGGGGAGTCCTAAGATCCTCACCCAAAAAGCACATGTTGTAAACTTATAACAATGAGGGGGCGTGTTCGGCTCCCATGCCTTAAGCAAGAGTAAGTGATTGGAGAAACACCAAGGCCCCCCGTTGAGAACTCTTTGTTGATCCACTTCGCTGTGAAAATTAAAGCAGAAGACTCCTTGTTCCATGGGTGTCATGACCACGTTGTCCAGTCTCCAAGCCTTCCTCATTGCTGTGATAAGTGCTTGGTGATTTAGGTTAGGGTTGAGGAAAAGTTTTCCCATCAAGGAGAATCTACATTCCGCTAATTTATCATTAGAGAAGTCTTCGTCCCTAATTTCTAGTTCTTGTGTGTGCAGGAGTTTCCCCAGCTTGTTGCAGAGATTTTCCAAGCGATCAAAGGCCCCACCATCTGCTGCCATGCCTTCCGGGGAGGGAGAGGGGCTGCTTGCCACGGAGGAAGATGGTTCACACCAAGGGGACTCACCCAGTAGGGGAAACGCCGCAGCGAGATGAGGGGTGGTCGTCGGAACAAAGTGGGCGAGTTGGCAGGAGGAGATAGTATGGGACCTACACGTGCGGGACGGGAGAGAGAGTGGCAGAACTCATCGAGTAAAAGAGAGGAGCTCCGAGATGTTGGGGCGAAGAAGCAAGGGACCGAGTTCAAGGTGGAAGCTGGGCTCCCCGAGTAGTGGGGGGAGGAAGCTCCAAGATGGGGCAAGGGAAGCAAGGGACTTGCTTCTAGAGGGGTGTCGAGGTAGAGGAGAGGTGGGGTGAGCGGGTATCTCTCCTAAATGCAGCAGCCAATGGAGGAGATTGTAGGGATTCCATGGTTAGGGTTTGGGTAAGCTACGCTGGGGTAGAGAGAAAGCTACTCAAACCGGTAGAAGTTTTTCAAAGCTGATTAGGGGGCAGTTGAAAGAGAGAGAAAATGGAGGGAAAGAGAGTTTCGGGCAAGATTTTGACGTAGAGAGAGAATGTAAATCTGAAAATGGCCTCCCACCAAAATTTTGGAGTGAGAATAATATATATACCTCTCCCTAATCTCAAATCATAATCATCGAATTAATTCAACGGTTGGAGATTAACCCATGTGCCTAGCTAATTCCCTTAGGCTTCTAAATATGACTTACAAATTTAACATGTGCTAATTTGAACGATTGAGATTTAATATGATCAATGGCTTACAAAATTTTTGTGATTATGAACCTAATTAGGGGCAATTTTGTAATCTCACAAAAATCTATAGACCATTTCGCAAATTCAAGAAATTTGAGGACATGGAGGAGCCAGATTTGGGTTGGGCCACTGCATGGTGGCGGTCACCGGTGACCAATCTAATTGGTCAAACTGGTTTTAGATCGGTTTGATTGATTCAGCCGATTCTTAGGCAGTTCGGTCCAATTTTTCTTTGGTTTGTGCAATTTAGTCCTTAACTAAAAAGAAAACTTGTTTAATCGTAAAAAAAATGGTCTAATTTTGAAGAGAAATGGGCCAACTTCAAACAATTAGGCTAATTAAACCACGAAAATCCAATTTTGTGATTTTCTATTAACATAATTGTCCCATTGCTATGAGAATTATTGGATCCATACCATGGGCACACCAAATTAGATTTTCTAGGCCTTAAATCGGAGAATTCTACCTAATTATTGGTCTCAATTTGTAAATTAATTGAAATTGAACACAATTAAAGTTAAGAAACACCTATTAATTTGATTGCCCATGCCTAGGGGAACTTATTGCATCCAAATTGACCTTTAATCGATGACACGACATTCTTATCAAAATTAAATTGAGGGTCAATGTCAAAATTGAATCTCAATTCATCAAATAAAACCCTAGTCATGAATAGGCCAACTCAAATTTCTTGAATCAAGAGCTCAACAATCCACTTTTCCGAAGGCCTAGTAAGTTAAATCTCCCAAATCAATGAGTTGGCAAGTGAATTTGCTAAAATCGATCCCGAATTTGGACTTAACTCACAAAGTTGAGTAAGATGGAAATGTTCATTTGTAAATCACGAAGAATCAATTCAGATGCTTTTATTAGGGACAAAAGTGTCAATTCACATTTCGCTTTACCCAATCCCAAAATTGATTGAACGAGTGAATGGGTAATCGCCTCTAGATCAAATATCATAAGAAGAACTAAGCCTAAATATGATTAGAATGAAATTAATTTCATTTTTGGTTGATTCCGAACTTAAATCTGAAAAATTCAAAAACTGAGGTTTTTGATCGATTTTTGCAAATTTCTTGATGCTAAAGTCAAATTGAAGCTAAAATGAGGTGATTTTTTCATTTTTTCATTTTTCAATTTTTTTAATTAAATATTTTATCAAAAGTCAAATCCTAGTTGAGTTTCACTAAAAGTTTGATTTCATTGTCAAATCTTTGAATTTTTTTTTTCAAAATTTTTACTTTTAAAATGAAATTAAACTTAAAAAGGACATTTTGGTGTAAAAAGCCAAAATTTTATCCAAAGTTGACTTTTGGTCGTAGGGTTGATCAAAAAGTCAATCATTTGACTTTTCGGGTTTGTGTGAAATAAATAGGAAATTACATTTTAAAATTAAGGCAACAGATAGAATTGAAAAATGACATTTTTGGCTCGAAAAACAATCATCTTTGCAATCGAGAACCCCTAATTTTGTTTTTCTATCTTTATAAATGTGTCGACTAAAAATCAAGTGTCAATAGCGATCTACTAAGAAAGTCCATATTTCATATTCTTCAAGTTATTTATGGGTAGGCTTGGCAAATAATATAACAGGAAGTTGGAAATGGGGGAAAGGAGATGATACAGGGAATACTAGGTGACCGACGGTCTTCTCAAGATGCCCGAGGGTTCCTTTCGGTTCGGACCACGGGGAATTGTATTGCAGAGTTTTGTGGATGGAATTTGAGTTTGGAAGTGGCAAAGCTCTCTGACCAGGTTCATGCAAATTGCGAGCAACCATCCAAGCTTGCGCTTTAAGGTTTGGAAAGTGAAATTCTTGTTTTGAACTTTGATTAATCACCTTGGCAACCATGGTAATCGAATGGCCTATGCATATTTTGTTGTGGAATTGCCTAATGTCGAAAGTTTGACATTGTAAAGCTATCAGCAAATGTACGTACATGTGAGATATAAAAATCTGTTTAATTTGATACTTGCTCAATTTTGTAAAGTGAAAAAGAATGTGCCTACCAAATGTGATATTGATGGAATGGTTGGTCATTTTATCTCGATTCATGCAAATATCATTTCTATTTAAAATTTTTCCTAACAGAGTATTGGGAATGGATCATATGAAAATGAACTCATTGATAGTATTTTCACTTAATCGAAATCAACTAGATTGGTGGAATATCTATGATACTTGTGATTTAATCCATTCATATTGTTGCCGAAACCTAGCCTCAACCTTCTTCTCCTCCTTGAGTTCTGTCCCTACTATGACTTCATTTGTTTCAGAAAATAAACGATTGGAAAGACATTTTCCTAAAAATAATTATTTATATCGCTCAAAAAATAAATAAATAGAAAATACTTTCATTGTCCATGAAAATATTGAGACATAAATTGTTGTCGATAATAAATACATTCTCTATTCACTAATTATTTCAAGAAATACAAGTAATAATTTTTATCAAGATATTTACTAAATTATTTATTTTTCACGAAATAAAAAAAAATCTTAAATTGGACTTTCTTCCGTTACTGTTAGCATACCAATGGCATGGCTTGTCATTTGAGACGATTTATTGGCCAGTGGACGATGACGGTATCGAGCTCACTTGCATATATTCGGTGGGTTACTATGTGGTGTTTTTTTTTTTATAATTTTTTTTATCTATTTGCCTGTGTGCCTTGATTGTTGCGTATTTATTAATGGCGTTGGCCACTCACATTTTTTGATAAATTTATGGATTGAATTTGACTGGATTAAGGAATGTTATTGAATGAAGAGTATTAGTATGCAAACGGTTCTGTGGTTAGATTCTCCTATTTTAAGCCTAATAGTTTTATTTACGAGGGCGGTGTTGCTAACGATTAGTATTTTGGAAGAGGGATAGCCTTAAGATGGTCTCCTAGCCTAGATTGTTTCCTTACTATTTTGTACAAAGTATTTTGAACCTAGAGTAACTGGATGCTAAGTGTTTATACTGTAGCCTGTGGAATGTGTACATCTATACTTCTCGCCATTTTGTGTAAGTATTCTACATATAGAAAAGCGATGACATTACTAGATATGGTAAAGTACAAATTAAAACCTTTTATGTCTTGTTTCTATAGTTAATGTAAATGCATCTTAAATTGCATTTGTTTCGTGGATAATTGATGATTTTTTTTTTTTTGGTCAGAGGATAATTGATGATTTGGAAAACATCTTAAAATTGATCATTTGTATCACTTACAAAAATGAATAAATGAAAGAAAATTTCATTTTTCACAAAAATGCTTAGATATGAACTGTTGTCGATAATAAAAACATTTTTCATTGATTAATTATTTCAAGCAATATAAGTAATCATTTTTCAGAAAATATTTTGCAATTTTGTATGAAACAAGTGGACTCTTAACCAAAACTGGGCTTCCACTCTTAGAGATTTGGGGATGAAAAGGAAACCATTTTTACGATATTTTATTCCTGAATAAAAACCGTTGTTGAAATGTTTAATTCCCCACTATAAATGTTGTACCGTTATAAGAAATATACTTCCAGGATTAACAAAAACACAAGGAGTTTAATCCAGCAATTTCTTGAACTTTGTACAAAGTATTTTGGGCCTAGAGTACCTGATGCTATATTTTTATATAGTAGCCTGTGGAATGTATTTTAGGCATTTAAGTTATCGCTTTATTTTTCTAATTTTACACTTAAGTGAACCGGCAAAAGCTTTTTGTATTAAAGTGAGTATCGTATACAAATCTTTTGATACTTCTAATATTCTTATGCCATAGTTTGGGAGAGCCCATGCAAAGCATGACAAAAGAGTATTCACACTAGTTTAGCAACCTGTTAAACTCCCTCAAATTTCATCTTGGGAGCTTCATGACAACTAGTTTCAAGAACAAGGAAAATGAGTTGCTAATTTCCTTGTATCGGAAAAAATGATGTAACCTCATTCTTCGGCTATTAGAAGACGTCTAAAAAGCTCAACACAAACCGGTCTACACTTCAAATATATATCTATCATCATTATTGTTATAGTATTTATCGAGTTTGAGTCCGTTGGACAAATACTCCGCTTGAATAACAATGTTTCTTGATCGTGGAAATTGAAAAGAATAGAACAGGGCACCGAGTATTCTTTTCTTTTGCTGTGGAGTCATAACTAGATAAAAGTCCAAGCCGTGGACTTTGTTTGAAATATATGGAAATCTATTTCCGTATTGAATTTGGTAGGGGTATGCAACAGGAACCGCTCAAATCGAGATCGGACCGAAATGGATCTGTGACGTTCTGAAATTCGAGCCATTTGAGGGAGGAATGAATGTTAATTTCATCGATGCATTATTGGTTAATCTCATTCAAAACTTATCACTCCTGAGATACTGACCTTGAGGGAAAAGGCTAATGAGAGATACTGACCTTGAGGGAAAAGGCTAATGAGGACAGAACTCGTGCGATTAAAGAACTTGACCTAGGAAAATGACTCAACCGTGAAACTTGCGTAAGAACGATCCTGTAAATATGTAGGCCGATTCTAGGGACAAATAGAAGTCGATTGGCGAATATAACATAATGGGACGAAGGGTGATTTTGTTTACTGTTATCAAGCCTGCAAGCGACCCTATGTCAATCCTCGGTAATCGTGCACTTTGAAATAAGAATCTATCCTTCACAATTTCATATAGTCAAGGACATCCATGTGTCGAGAAGTCTTGAACGTGATTTGGCACGAGTCGGTTACGTGTGAGTCCTCGAAACCGCCTATCAGTCTGAGTTGTACCAAAATGGCATTCGGGCAAAATTGACATGGCATGAGAATCCAAGATTGAACTTCGAATTTTTGCGAACGTCCAAAATGGACTTTTAGACGCTGCTTCTTCAACAGTCGACAGTGTCAGTTAAGCCGAGCTTTTGGGAAAAGGATTTTTAGACCGAGGAAATGAACCTACGAGAACGTAGGTCAAGCAAGATCAGTATGGCCTCACACCCAAGGTGGGATAGCCACCGTGATAGACCTGAGGCAAGCAAGTGAACCCGTTGGACCAAACCGATCATTTACCCTCCTAAGCCCGTTGTCTAAACTTGAGTCGATTCGAGCTTACAAATTCCCAAGCCCATTTCTATTCATTTTCTAGCTCATTTCTTAGACCCGGCCTTCATTTTCAGCCCAAAGGCAGTTTGGGAATTGTGCAAGGTGGAAATGACCATTTTGCCCCTAGATATTTTGAAGAAATGACAAAAGAAGAGAGAGAAGATAATGTCATTTGCTTGAGGAGTTGGGCAAGCCATTAATTGGCCTTAATGAGGCCTTGACATTCAGCTCACTTCACTCTCTCTCTCCCCTTCAACCCTCCAAAACCGCACACCTCTCTCTCCCCTTGTTTCTCTCATTTCCTTCTACTTTAGCTTCTGAACTTCCTCCGAAAATCGAGTTGTTCATGGCCTTCTGGTGTGAATCGCATCCCGTGCCACCTACCATCGTGTTAAGGACAGAAAATCCATTCGGATGGCATCGGCCATTCACCAATCAGAGTCGCCAGACGGAAGTCGGCTGTTCTCAAACCATCACTGTAACGACAGTTTTGTTTGTTCCACCTGTTTTAGCCGTTTTCCTCCCATTTCAACCCAACCACCACCCATCCCAGCCACCAGCAGTTCCCCCTTGACCCCCAAGTGCCACTGGTCGCTGACCTACCGCTCGTTAGAGCTCCAGTTAGTTCCGTTCAGCCACTTTCCTCCTGTGCAGCACTGTTTTCAAAGGTTCAGTGAGGAATCCGAGTTTGTGAGCTCGAGACCGCCTTGGATCATCGTGGGTGAGGTCCTTAGGTGTCAGGCTTGTCACTACCACCGCGTTCATGTCATCGACTCACTTAATAGGTGAGTTTAGCCCTAATCCCTTGTTAGTACCTAAACTTTCTTATGGTTGGTTTAGTTAGTGGTAATTTTAGTTTAAGGGATTTAATTAAGCTGTATTAGCCCTAAGATATGTGGTTAGATAGGTGGTTAAGATTAGCTTAGCTTAATCTTGCTTAATTGTGCTTGATTATGCTTAAATATTGCTTATGTGTGGTTTATGTGATAATTAAGCATGTTTAGCTTAATTGATTGATTAATTGTGTTTAATCAATGTTTTTTTTAATTTATTAATAATTGAATTCTAAAATTTATTATTCATGATTACTATTCACGATTACTATTCACGTGCACTGTTCATGATTACTGTTCACGGCGCTGTCCATCTGAAAGTGAAATTGTGCATAATTTCATGTGTCTTGATCATATGAAGTGAATTGGATGTGTCGTGGCATGAAAATCCACATGAATCGTGTGATTTTCATAAAAAGAGAGAAAATAGTTTGTTTAAGGGACACCAAAAATGGACCGCTTTTATGAGAAAGGATTTGAGGTTTTATATGCAAGCATGTGTACATTGGCTAATGCTCAAAGATAATAAGTGGGTTGTATTGTTATACTTACGTTATCACTAAGTTAAACCCGCCGTCTTGGAAGAGTATCCCTTGACGTTCTTTGGGGCATGCTATCTTGGGAAAGTATCCATTGACATCTTTTGGGCACGGAAGGGCGTAGTTGCGCATCTGCAGAGGAAGGGCACCATAGCACCGCTGCGCCTCAGTTTTAGCCCTATGGGGCAGTAATAATCAAAACATGTATGGATGAGAAAAACATGGCATCATTAGTTCCAATTATGCATGAGATGATCACATCATTTATAGCACGCACACATGAATTGATAACGTGCAGGATGTGGCAATGGTCAGATGAGATCGCTTGTAACATGACTCGCATGTGATTGATGAGCTGCATCATCTAATCGGCCATGTACATCATGTGTATTGTGCTGACTTATAACGTGCAGGGTATGGCATACCTAGTAAAGTTGCATGTGAATCGACTTTTGATTGTTGATTGACCCTATATGTTGTTTGATTGCTGATTACTGGTTGTTTGTGGTTGGGTTGTGTAAGGGGTGGTTCTAGAGAGATACCTCGGGTTGAATTAGCGTAGTAATTGAAGCTTTGGGGGAGAACTCGTTGAGACACTTAAATGACCATTTTTTCTTTATTCGGCACTTAAGCTTTTTTCTTTGATTCGGCACTTAGGTGAACTGGCAAAAAGTTTTTGTACTAAAGTGAGCGTTGTATACAACTTTTGACACTTCTAGTGCCCTTCTTCCAAACCCAGACATATCAAACCAAACTCTCCTCTCCAAATGAAGAGAAAATGAAAGACAAAGAAAAAGAAATGTGCACTCAAAGTAGAGATGTGGAGTGACATAGAGTGTCGGAAGAGCAATGAGGATAGTATCCAAGTTAACCTATGCCTCTGGCCAAATCAGACATGGATGAAGAAATTGAGGTAGAAATTTCTGAACTCTCTTTTAAAGAATGCAAGATTTTTTTAAAGAGATTTTTGACGAATATGGCAAAGCTTCAAAGAAAATTTCTAATTTGAAAAAGGAAGTTTCAAAAATCACAAATCAAAACCTTTTAAGAGAGAAGAGCTTGAGAATTTGCAAAAGAAAATTATCCCTCTCAAAGGTGAGCATCAACTTCCTCAAAATGAAAGTATCTCTGCCAAGGAGATTATAAAAATAATCACAAAAAATTTATCTAGATTCAAAAACACTTGAGCACATTCTTTCCATTCCAATTTCTTATTATAATAAATCTTATCTAGGATATGAGGAATGTGACGAAGAAAGAAACCATTTTCCAAGCACAAAAGCAAGGATCAGAAGGAAATCACCTTTGCATGCATAAAAAAGTCATTTTGCCAGAAACTTCACTAGATCCACTTGTGGAAGTTCTATAATTTTTCCAGCTGCAATGAAAATTGTCATTCCAAATATGAATGTCCAAATGAGCATGCTTAGCCAAAAAGAATTCTCTGGAAGTTCAAGCCTACTAATAGCAAAGGACCCAAGTTTGTCCGGGTACCAAAGAAGAAATGAAATTCTTTTATTATAAGAAAGAAAGTTTAGCAGCAAATGGTATCTAGACAGTGGATGCTCAAAACACATGATTGGTGATGCCAAAAGGTTCCTATTCTTGACCTAGATTGATGGTGGAATAGTTATCTTTGGAGAAACAAGATAAAGGAAGGACCGTTGGCAAAGGCAACATCAAAGTAGGAGAACTAATCATTGAAGATGTGGTAAAAGGACTTAAGACACAATCTCATGGCATCAGGCAACTTTGTGATAAAGGATACAACTTCGGCCTTAAGGATGGCGAGTGCATTGGAAAAAGCAAGGATCAATCACAGGCCTTCTCAAGTAGAAGGCATAAAAATATTTATTTGCTTAATATTGACTGCGATACTACCTTCTGTCTGACCTCTATCATGGAGAAACAAGAGTCGCTACATAGAAAGCTAGGGCATTATGATCCAAGCTAGCGACAAAGGATCAAATGTGTAGACTACCAAATAGCAGGCACGAGAAGACAGAGATGTGCAATTCATGCTCGTTAGGCACGCAAGTAAAAGTACGTTTATTGCACAAATATTGTTGCTACTTACCGTGCTTTGCAACTTCTCCGTATAGACCTATTCGGACCAACCAGAAGTACAAGTCTTGGAGAAAGTAGGTACTGTTTTGCAATTGCAGATGCCCGCTCTTGATTACATTGGCGATGTTCTTCACTCATGAGGTTACAGCATCTCAACAATTCGCACCTATCATTGTGGAGAATTCCAATATCAAAGCTTTCACAAATTATTGTGGATGAATGGCCACACCAACAAGTCACCTAAGATTGAAAAATTAATAAAATATAACCATGTCAGATTTCCAGTGACCCAAGTCGAAATTGACATTCTAGTGATCATTTTATTTTGAAAGTGGCATTTAAGCAATCCAAAAGAAAATTTTGCACTAAAATGAGTGCCATATACAATTTTTGGCTTTTCTAGTGTCCTTCACCTAACTAAAAAGGGTAGAACTTGTGTCTGCTTCGTTGGCTCCCTATAGAATAATAATACCATATTTCCTGCACACGAATTCATGGCTTCGAAGCTCTTTCATCTCCCCCCTCTGAGGTCACAGTCCACATCCCTGATCTTCTTCACGAGTTAAAAGAACGTACAGCATCAATTATCAATGGATGTTTGATTGCCACAAATTGTTGTTTTAAGTCGAAGCAACAACTCCGAAAGGCGATGGACGATTCGTACGTCGGTTAGATTCAAAATCACAAGATTTTATAACTGAACATTCCGGGGATGGTCACTTTCTTCCCAGGTCACTCTCTTCCCCCAAGGAATTGCATGCAACGATTTCCAATCGTTTGATCTGACAAAAGGATTAAAAACCTCGAGTTCATAACTATTCTAACTTTAGTGTGACTCTCTGAAAAAAAAAAAAACACTTTAGTTTGACCCGACCTGGTTATTGAGTTCGTCGTCTCAGGCGCGGAAATGAAACTATCGAATCCCTGTGAATGCAAATATTACATGAATGAGAAAATTATCCAAAAAGTCCTAAATCTATTATACAGCAATAAATTCAGTTCTAAATTTTTTAATTGTGCAAATTTAATCCTAAACATATTGTATAGTGGCTAATTCAATCCTAAAACTTCTAATTTTGCTAATTTAATTTTAAACATTTCGACGAATTTCCAATTCATTTCTAAATATTTTAACGAGTTGCCAATATAGTCCTTCTAGGTAATTTTAGCTAAAAAATCTATGACATAGAAGTCTAGCTAAAGCTAGTCGTTCTACGTGGCGCAACCGACACTAACATGAATAATTTGTTAATTTATTAAAAAAAAATTCCAAACTTTTTATTATGTATTCTTTTCTTTTCTTTTCTTTATTTTCATTTCTTCTCCATTGACCATGCGCAAGGACCGCGAAACCCTCGCCGGCCACAAGCGAGGGTCATGGCCGTCACCAGATGTGGGCGAGGGCTTGCAACACCCTCACCATGGTCAACGAGGGTGTCACGAGGGTGTCCCGAGACCTTGTCCACCCTTGTTGTGGTTAGAGAGGGTCTAGGTGAAGGTCAAGAAGCCCTAGCTGGATCACTAGGGGCTATAAGAGGTCACCTAGCGGTTTGCAGTTTGTTGCTTGTGCTCGTAAACTGAATTATTGTTTGCTGCTTAATCTATTCTAGCTGATGCGGTGTTAAACATAGAAGCATGAATTATCTAATGTGAGCATCATTACTCCTGTTATATTTGGAAGTATGAGTTGTCAACCATATTTTGCAGGGGACAACAAGCAAGAAAGCATAAAAAGTTTTGTCACCATCAAAAAGGGGGAGATTGTTGAAAACTCCTAGTTTTGATGTTAACAAATCATTTTATGTAAGTATTTATACATATCTTCATAAGGAATAAGCTACAAAGTTGTGTATGTTTTTAAGTCTACCAGTTGGCAGAAGGAAAACATACGGTGTTTCTGAGACTGACCGTAACAGACAAAGGACTTGAAGAATCACAGATTCTGAGTCTGACCGTACCAGACGGAGGACTTGAAGAAACACAGATTCTGAGTCTGTCCCTACCAGACGAAAAACTTAAGCAGACTCAGAACATAAGTCTGTCAGACTCAAAATGAAATTACAAGATAAGATCACCAACGGTCAAGTATTTCACTTACTTTATTTATATTGATTCTATTGTATCAAACTGATTAGCAGGATCAATCAACAAACAACTTCCAAAGAAGAATGGAACACTTACGGAAGCCCGGATTCTGATTGTATGGGCGAACAAAATCTAATGGGATCAAATCTACCTCCAACGGTCAAAAAGACTTGCCTTATAAAGTCTGTCTAGGAAAGGGAAAACGAAACTCTTAAGAAAAGAGCCAACGGTCAAGTGTAGCTTGGAGAGTATATAAGGATAGGATGAGACCTAGAAGACTAGAAATGATAAATATATTCCAAAGCTGATTAAATTCTTCATTAGTTGTTTGAAAAAGTGCATAATTAAGTGATCCTAGTGAATTACCAAGAATAGTGACTCTGTGAGACTCATCATCACCGAGTGCTAACACTCAAGAGTGTGTAATCACCTTTGATCATATAGTGAAATCCAGCCTATTAGCTGATCGCCTGGAGAGTGGACGTAGGCTTGTCAAAAGCCGAACCACTATAAACTGTGTTTGCAATCTTCTCCACTCTCTCTATTTAATTTCAGATTATTTATTGCAAAAGATTGTTATTACTCACGTATAAAGTTATATTATATCTATTCACCCCCCCCCTCTAGTTGTTAATACTAGTTTACAACATCCATTGATGTTTTTCGGGCATGCCGTCTCGGGAGAGTATCCCTTGACATTCTTTTAGGCATGCTATCCTGAGAGAGTATCCCTTGACGTCTTTTGGCACAGAAGGGCACGGTTGCACCTCTGCGGAGGAAGGACGTCGTAGCGCCATTGCGCCTCGGTTGTAGCCCTGTGGGGCAGTAATAATTGGAACATGTGTAGATGCCAGAATGTATGAGAAACATTGCATCATTGGTTCTAATTATGCATGAGGTGATCACATTATTTATGGCACGCACGCATGAATTAATAATGTGTAGGGTGTGGCAATAGCCAGGTGAGATCGCTTGTGACGCGACTTACATATGACTAGTGAACTGCATCATCTAACGACCATGTGCATTGCGTGTATTGTGCTAATATATAACGTGCAAGGTTTGGCATACCGAGTAAGGTTGTATGCGAACTGGCTTTTGATTGTTGGTTGACCCTGCCTGTTGTTTAATTGTTGACTGATGGTTGTTTGTTGTTGAGTTGAGTGATGGGTGGTTCTGGAGAGATACCCTAGGTTGAGTTGATGTACTAACCGGGGCTTAGGGGAAGAACTCGCTGAGATTTTATCTCACTAGTTATTGAATAACCATTTTCAGGCCTTTAGAATGGCACACCCACAGTGGAGAATCCTGCCCCCGCTCCACCAATGATCGACTTGACGGAGCCGAGTCCGATGGGTCCATGTGACCGTGGTGATGAACCCAAGGGTTTATTTTGTATAGCTAGATTAGCCTAGTTTCTTTTTGGCCTAGCTTAGAGGATGGATCATACCCTTTTGCTAGGCTTGTAATTCAAAAGACGATCCTCCGTTGGTTAATCTAGTAAATTGTATAAATGAGTACTCAAGATTTCTACTGTTCATCCCTCTATCCATGTTTGATTTTTTGATTGTCTTTTTTGAATTGAGGATGGTTCGTCTTCCGCTTGCACATAATGAAAGATTAAAATGAATGATCGTCAACGAGTCTTGGGACGTCACTTTCAATTGACCATGATAAGGGGTTGTTGCGTGCTCGGAGATCGAGACATGACAACATTTAAGTCGCTCTCTAACTTCTCATTTAAGCATCACTTGCTTTTTAAAGTTAGATGGATGGGCAATCCGTATTAGAATCCAATATGTACGAAACAGATCAGGTCACGATGAGAAGACGGATGAGTCATAGCCATTTGTCTAATTAGTATCGCACTAAATATGAGAGGCTTTTCATTATGGGCATCCGGGTAACCAATTATGTTCAACTTATTATTATCAAACTTCCTTATCTACCAAACACCCAACCATTATATTTCAAAACAAATAAAGCGTTTGGCTTGCTTCACGTCATTAGCAATATAATTTCTTCTTTACATGCTTTTATTGTGAATTTTCAAGAGCGGATACTGAAATTGAGCAGATACTTAAATTGAACGAGCATAGTCTATAAGTGCGTCACTCGGAATTAAATAAAATGAGATATGGCACCTAAACAGGGAGTAACCAGCAGTAATTGTATTGCAGAGTCTTGTGGATGGAATTTGAGTTTGGAATTGGCGTGCTCTCTGACCAGGTTCATACAAATTGCGAGCAACCATCCAAGCTAAGATGTTGGGCCATATTGCTGAAGATATTTTTTGATTCTTCAAGAAACGATTTGATTCCACGGATGATTGTGCAAATCTTAGATTTTTAGATCAATTGATTCATTCATTTCAAACAGGAAAATAGTATCTCACATATCATTTCCTACATCGTACACCTTTGTATTATGTATTTTCTGATGTACATGAATGAAAGAATAGAATTCCTTGAATTTCTCTAATTTTTGTCATCGTTTCTTATGATGTACATGAATGAAAGACACAGTAGAATTCCTCGAATTTCTCCAATTTCTTCAGTAACTGGCAGTTAGCTCTAGAGCAAGTCTATATTGCCTTATGTCTTATTGTATAGCACAAAAGAGAAACAGACTCGCTGTGAGAGAGAGAGAGAGAGAGAGATGGAAAAAGTTATAGGAAGGAGAAATGGTTCGATGAAACTTATTTAATTGGAATTACATACTTATGTGAGAATCTCCCACAAGATAGGCCTCCATTCTAAATATCCTGTTAAATGGAGTGTTCATCACGATTAATTCCAAGGATTGCAAATGTCGTATTGGCCAGTATTCCAGTTAATCACACACGGACCATTTGGTTGGATGAGGTATGAACAATTGTGCCCGCATCCGTCATAATCTCTGATCTGCTTATAAACATCATAGTGGTGAAATTGACCCGGCCACTGAAAGCTGCAGAAGAACAGTGTGCTTCTTACGGCAGTGTTGGGCCGAAAATGAAATTCATATTTAACATCAGGAGCAAGATCATGGAAACCAAGATCATCGTTCTTAGATTGGCAATGCACTTTGAGAGTTACCCCTCCAGGCAACTTGTTAACGAGTTCAACATGAACCGGAGAATGCCTAAACACATTATTGGGTTCAGCAGCTTGACCCACAAAGCAAAACAATACGAAGGAACCTAGTGACACCAAAATGAGACTTGTTGGTTTACCCATCTTTCAAGGTTTGTCTGTGCTTGATAGAATGGTGAAAGGCACTCTGTAATCTAATTTATTTAAAGGAGGAAGATGATGCTTGTTTTGTAATGAATAAGAAAAAAAATTATTCCTGATGACGCATTATCCATGCGTTTTGAGTAATATATGAAGTCTCTGCCAGCTTTCTTTTTTTCCTTTTTGACCATGTTCTAATTTATTAAAGGAGGAAGTTGATAACTTGTTTTGTAAAATGAATAAGAAAAAAATTATTCCTGATAAAGCAGACGCATTATCCATGCGTTTTGAGTAATATATTAAGTCTCTGCCAGCTTTCTTTTTTCCTTTTTGACCATGTTCTAATTTATTAAAGGAGGAAGTTGATAGCTTGTTTTGTAAAATGAAGAAAAAAAAAATTATTCCTGATAAAGCAGACGCATTATCCATGCGTTTTGAGTAATATATTAAGTCTCTGCCAGCTTTCTTTTTCCTTTTTGACCATGTTCTAATTTATTAAAGGAGGAAGTTGATAGCTTTTTTTGTAAAGTGAATAAGAAAAAAAAAAAATTCCCGATAAAGCAGATGTGTTATCCATGTGTTTTGAGAAATTAATAATGTTGCCAATTTGTGTTTTCCCCCTATTTGACCATGTTAAAAATATTTTAAGTATTTCACCATGATAATTTCTTGTATTAGAGATATTTTATAATTCTACTAATATTCCATATCCTTCAAAATTGCGTGTATATCTTCATTTGATTGTATATATCTTGATTGATATGTTATTTTTTATGGTCATATAATAAAGCATATAAATAGACTCATATATTCTTTTCCAACATATATAAAAATATACCCAAATTCTAAATTCCTCTCTTCCACATTTTATTTTTCTTAAGTAACCAAAATGTGTTTACCAGAGTGACATGGGAATATGTATCCAGTTTTTCATAGTAGAACAATTTCTATGCACAAAAATAATTTGAAATGGATTAGATGTTCACTTGCTTCCTTATTCTAGGGCTATGGTGCATTGGCATGGGCTTATGCAAAGGCGATGAAACAATGTACAATCAAGTAAACTAGAATGTTGTTGGAAAAACACACTACGAACAAGTAGATAGTAAATTAAAAGGGTAACCACCTAGTCTTCGCGAACCAGATATTTTAGTTCCTTGATTCCTTTGTATCTGCAAAGAAGAGAAACTAGGTTGTAATGGACAATGTGAACAAACACCGGTATTAGTGTTATCTTGTGGTGGCTTAGAGGTATCTTTATCTAGTTAGTGGTCTTGAAGGTATTTGGTTATTGATAAAGGGGAGGAATAATTGATCGTGTCATCATGCATCATTTCATTGGTATCCTCCTTGGAGATTGTAATTCAACTCGCTCACAATCCGCACCTGCTGATGATGAGTTTCAAATAGGGTTGCTAAGGAGTTAACATAGTTGCTGATATAACTAGTATTAACACCCAGAGGTGGGTGAATAGGTGTAGAAGAACTTTATACGCAAGAAATATCAATCTTTTGCAATCTACAAACATAAATTAAATAGAGAGAGTAGAGAAGATTGCAAATATAGTTTATAGTGGTTCGGCTTTAGACAAGCCTACGTCCACTCTCCAAGCGATCAGTCAATAGGCTGGATTTCACTATGTGATCAAAGGTGATCACACACTCTTGAGTGTTAGCACTTGGTGATGATATGTCTCATAAAGTCATTCTTCTTGATAATACACTCGGATCACTCAATTTCGCACTTTAGACAATTGATGAAGAACATAATCGAACTTTGGAATATATTAATCCTATCTAGTCTTCTAGGTCTCATCCTATCCTTATATACTCTCCAAGCCACACTCGACCGTTGGCTCTTTCCTTGAGAGTATAGTCTTCCCTTTCTTGGACAGACTTTATAAGGCAAGTCTTTTTTATCGTTTGAAGGTAGATTAGATCTCTTTGAATTATGTTCGCCCATACAATCAGAATCCAGGCTTCCATAAGTACTTTATACTTCTTTGAAAGTTGTCCTTTGATTGATCCTGCCAATCAATAGAGTGATATAAATAAAGTAAGTGAAATACTTGACCATTGGTAATCTGGTCCTGAAGTTTCATTATGAGTCTAATAGACTAATGTTCTCAATTTGCTTAAGTTCTCCATTTGGCACAATCAGACTCAGAAACTACATCTATTCGGATTTTCCGTCTAGTACGGATAGACTCAAAAGTTACGTCTCTTCGGATCTTCCATCTGGTACGAACAGATTCAAAAACACTTTACGTTTTTCCTTCTGCCATTAGCAGACTCAAAAGCATATGCCACCCTATGGTTTTTCCTTCTTAAGAGATGTATGATTTCTTACATAAAATGATTTGTTAACATCAAAATTATGAGTTTTCTCAACAATCTCCCCATTTTTTATGGTGACAAAACTTTTTATGCATATGGCTTGTTGTTCCTGCAAAACATGGTTAGGCAAAGCAGACTTGCATAACATAGTAATACATGACAAGTATAATGATGCTTAGATCTCAAAATATCAAACCATCAATCCAGTCAAATGATATCAGATAACGATCCATTCATGCACACAATTCCTGCACCTATCCATGTTCAAAATATCAACACAACCAACCAAAACAGTAATAGATCAACCCAGTATGTATCTGCAATTATTCTCCCCCTTTTTCGTCACAGTCAAAAAGTTAATATCTTGAAAAGAGTAAGCAAAGTCTAACAAAAAATTCAACAAACAAAATAAAATAGACTAGAAGACTATGAGTTTAGGAAGATTTGGAAGATGGCTTTTTAGGGGTTCGAACATCGGTGAAATTCTCCATATCCTTGGTAGACTCTGCAATCCTAGTGAGAATAGCGTCTACCATTCGTGCCAAATGCTGCTAAGTGGTCTTCTCTAGAGCCTCCAGCCTTTTGTTGAAAGAGGTTTCCATAACAACCTGCTAATCTCTGATTTTCATAAGTATATCTAATATTTTCTGAGATTCAGCATGATCAGATGAAGCTGCAAGAGTATGTGTTTCAACATTGTGAGATAGATGCTCCCCCTGGATTGATGCTTCAGTCTGGCCTTGTTGCCCCTATTGATTCTTATCACCTGCCCTGTTATCAGCCTTAGGAATAGTACCCTCATCCATTACATTCTCTTCTTTCTCTTCGTCTTCTTCTTCTAGATCTTCTTCGTCCTCATGCTCTTCTTCTGGTTCTGACTCAACATTTTTGGCAGGTTGAGGTTCTGCACTAGGAATGTTCTCTTTTGGTGCTTTTGGTGGAGGCATTTCTGCTTCTGGTTCTGTCATTCTGTGTGCAGTTTGTCTCAAATTTGCCAGAATTTCATAAATACTTTCCTCTTCATCATCTTCATCATGCAGCAGCGGCTATCTCATTCTCTTAGAACTTGGTTCAGAAGCAACCACTTCCTTTCCTTTTCTTTTTGCAGTGGTTGATACCTTAGCCAAGAAGCCCTAGCTGGATCACTAGGGGCTACCAGAGGTCACCTAGCCCTCTGCCAGTGCCCAACTACCCCGCCAACACAATGAAGAAGAAAAGAAAAGAAAATTAAAGAAATCAATAAAAAATTAAATTAAAAAAATTTGAGAAATTGTCTACATCAATGCCTTCCCCAAAATTTAATTGGTGTGCCCGATTCCGAAGAAGAGCTCTGGTGCGCGCGATTTCGAAGAAAGTCGGTCAGGACCAAAACCACCCACAGCGAACGTGATGGCAACTGCCTCCCGAAAATACTCACCAGCTTCACGGTGTGACAATGGTGAAAGCCCTGACAGTGAGGTTCATCACGCGCAAAGACGCGTTTTTGGGTTTCGAGTTACTATTCATTCAACGATCTAGAGTAGCTGGTTTGGCTGATTCGGGGTGCAAATTGAGCAGATTTCAAGTGGGATTGCTCCTCGCTACCTGCTTTTCCTCATCTCTGTAGTATTCTCGCTAGGTATGGCTTCATTTCCCCGTATCTTAGATCTAGGTTAGGGCTGGGTTTTCTGCAATTGTTGAGATGTATGTTGCTGTTGAGCTGTTGGGGACTAGTAATAAGTCTAAGGTTAGAACCATGGCTACTCATACGCAATTTGGGGAGGGGAGTAGTCGGCAAAGAGCCGAAGTCGTCCTCCGGTGTACCATTCTAGGTCCCAGGGACAAGAGGCCTTGAATCGTAACTCTTTGGCTGCTGCTGCAGGGAAGTTACCCTCTGGTTTGCTAGGTGATGGGTCTATGGATGTAAGGCGGTTTGCTTCTGGAGTTCAGGGTGAAGACCAGCCGGCCCAAACCTTGGATTCTAGGCCTCCTACACAAATGCAGACTATGATACAACCACCTACACTCCATTCATGGGCCAATGTAGCTCGCACTGTTGTTAAGGGATATAATTTGACATATATTCCTCCTGTACACCTTGATGACGACCCGATTGCTGACTTCACAGAGGAAGTTTTGGACACCATAGACCCTCAATGGTTCCAATGTTTGGTAGGCTATTTTGTAGGTAAAAAGATACCGTTTAAACTTGTGTAAACAGCCCTCAAACATGTATGGGGCTCAAAGTTGGAGGCCGTTATGGCTAATGATGAAGGTTTCTACTTTTTTAGAATTCCAGATGCTTAAGCTAAGAGGAGGATTTTGGACAATGGTCTACTCACGGTAGCCTATGTCCCTCTTATTCTGCAGCAATGGGACCCCCTCTTGGAGCTGAAAAAAAATGACCACTCTAAAGTCCCGGTGTGGATTCGCTTGAGGCATATACCATTGGTTTTATGGTCTGCTCAAGGCATTAGTGGCATTGCTAGTGTCATTGGAAATCCCCTATATGTCAACCAAAACACTGAACATATGAAATTTCTTTCCTTTGCTTGTGTTTGTGTGGAATTATCAGCTACTAACACCAGAAGAGACAATGTTGTGGTTCGCCTGAAGGAAGTCTCGAGAACAGTCACTGTGGAGTATGAATAGAGACCAATCTCGTGCTTGCGTTGTGGCACCTTTGGCCATCGGTGCAGCCCCCAGGAAAACTGTCCTCCCTCCTCTATTATTGCAATTTCGGCTCTAGTTAATTCTGGTCCAGCACCAACTTTCTGTCATCCCTCATCTGTTCCAGCAAGCCCTATTACATTAGCTTATAATCAGGAAGCTGGTCAGCATGTGATGACAGCATATTCCCCTATAGCAGTTCTACTTCAACAGCCTCTTATTCAACAACAATACACCATCCTCTTGTTGTTTCCTTCCCTGCAGGCTCTACTCCAGTAAGTCTCGATTTAGCCGCTCATGTTCCAGTAGTTTCTAGTTCTGCAGCACCATAACTTCCAGCAGCTCTGGTTGCTGGTCAGTCTGGATGGATAGTAGCTGTTGTTCCAGTAGCTAACCTAGATGGTAATCTGGTTGGACAGCAACTAGCCTTGTTTGGGCAGCGCTCAAATTTTCAGGGTGCTGGGCGGGCAGGTCATGTAGAAGGGTTGATAGTAGGGGAATCTCAACTTGATGATCTTTTTAGGCCAAGGTCTACTGTAATCAATCCTGGAATTCAGGCCCCAACCCCTTCTATCACAAAATCTTGGCAAGTTCAACCTGCACCTAGGCCTGGATGCCAAAGGAAACCAGGTTCCTTAGAGACGAAAATCGCCCCTAAAACTGATGCTTCAAATCTGCCCAGCCCCATCCAGTTCGATGATGCTATCATGAGACTAGTTGGACAAAACCTTTCTGATCCAGAGGTTCCCCCCGACTTCTCTTCGGCTGATGACCTTGATGATGAGGACTCTGCAAGCAGACTTGAGGAAGACACCTAGGAAGCTGACATCCTTCAGGCCTCCAGAAGTGAGGTCCAAGAAGTGAGCTCCCCTCAAGGTACTCAAAATTCTCACCCTTCCATTGAGATTACGGATCAACTACCTCTTCAGCAGGCATCTTCCCCTCCTAGTGCTGGTAGGGATGGCTCTTCATCAGCCAAGAAGGCCCAACCTCTCAAACCGACAGCTAGTAAGCGTCGGATTGGAAAACGCAGGTAGGTGCTTAGCCCTCTTATAATTTGCCCATTTATGAATATTGGCTTTTGGAATGCCCGAGGTATTATGGACCCGGTAAGACAATCAGAGGTGAGGAATTTTGTACATGATAATCATATCTACTGTCTTGGATTGATGGAGACCAAGGTACCTCCTCATCATTTTAGCTCTATATCTTCTAATTTGGTTCCAAACTGGCAGTGGATTGCCAACTACAAGCATTTTGCACGGGGTCGCCTTTGGGTGGGATGGAACCCATGTTTAATAGAATTTACTAGGTCTTTTTTACAAGCCAACTTATTCATGGCACATTAAAGATTTTGCAATTGGGGGAAACACTGTTCTTATCGGCCGTATATGGAGATCATACATTTGTTGCTCGTAGACCACTTTGGAATGATCTTATTCATTTGAGTGTCTTACTCAAGGATAGTCCTTGGATTATAGCTGGGGATTTCAACGCAATAAGGGATTTGTTGGACTGTATGGGTAGCACAGACAACTGGATCCCATCATTTGATGAATTTCGGGAGTGTCTAGACCAAGCTGAATTGGAAGACCTCCATTATGTGGGTTTTGGGTTCACATGGTCAACTTCTTCGGGTGTGCAAAGGAAGCAAAGGAAAATTGACCATATTCTAGTTAATAATAAATGGGTAATTGATTACTCATACTCTGAAGCCACTTTCCTAGCCCCTGGTATTTTTGATCACTCGCCAATGCTAGTGAGAGTTTTGGCCCCTCAACCTCACATGATACCATTTAAATTCTTTAACTTTTTGATGTCCCACCCGGATTTTTCTTCAATTGTTTCTCAGGTCTGGGACAGCTATGCATTAGGTACATCGATGTTTAAGTTGTACTCTAGGCTTAAACTTTTGAAATGCAGGCTCAAGCTTCTCAACAAACAAGAGTTCTCAAACATCTCCCTCTAAGCGGCAAAAACCAAAAGGGCCCTTCACTCCACTTAAAAGGCTCTTCATAGAGAGCCTTGCAATAGTGATTTGGTGGCCATTGAACATGCCCATGCTCGGTCTTATTATGAACTCTGGTCTTTGGAAGAATCCTTTTTTAAATAGAAATCATGAATTCGCTGGCTTAAGGAAGGCGACCAAAACACTAGGTTCTTTCATCAATTGGTCAAGCATCAACATTTACTCAACAAGATCATTTCGGTAATGGATGGCATAGGAAATTTGATCTCGAACCCAAAAGAAGTACAACAAGTCTTTGTCTCCTATTTCCAAGATCTTCTGGCTCCATTACACACTCCTCTGCGGCCCTCTATTCTGGAGGTTAAGGAAACACTTCGTCACACTCTGAATGAGGAATAGGTTCGTCTCCTATTGGAGCCCATACTTCCCCGGGATGTTAAGGTAGCTATGTTCTCTTTGGCAGGGGGGAAAGCCTTGAGTCCTAATAGTTCTAATGTTGATTTCTTTAAAAGGAACTGAGACATTGTAGGGCCCTCAGTTACAGAGGCAATCTTTGATTTCTTTAACACTGGTCAGCTACTATGAGAAGTTAATTGCACTATCCATTGCACTGGTTCCTAAAACCCCGAATGCTTCTTCGGTTGCTGACTTTCACCCTATAGCTTGCTACAATACTGTATATAAATGTATCTCCAAGATCCTCTCTAATAAACTTGCTACGATCCTTCCCTACATCATAAGCCTAGCTCAAACGGCTTTTGTGAAAGGTAGAAGGATTAGTGACAACATACTCCTCGCTTGGGAGTTATTTAGTGACTTTCATTTGGATACTCATTCTCGTAAGTGTGCCATAAAAGTCTATTTTCATAAGGCCTATGACACATTGGATTGGAATTTCTTGGAGACAACCTTTGAGCCTTCGGGTTTCCATCTCATTTTATTCGACTTATATGTGTCCGCACACCTAGATTTTCCATTTCACTGAATGGTGAAATGCATGGTTTTTTCCCTAGTGGCGGTGGTCTAAGACAAGGTGACCGAATCTCCCCTCATCTCTTTACACTGGCAATGGAAGTCTTCACATGGATTCTTGAGCTTCAGTCTCAACGCCCGGAATATCAATTTTATTGGAGATGTAAAGTTTCTTGGCTCTCCCATCTATTTTTCGCGGATGATGTATTCATATTCAGTGAAGCTTCGATAGCTTTAGTTTCTTGCATGAAAGATAGGCTTAATACGTTCTCCAGCTAGAGTGGGTTAATTCCCAATGCTAACAAGAGTGAAGCCTTCCTCTCTAGTGGTCATGTGGAATTAAGAACCAGATCTTGCAACTGCTGAATTTCAGAGTTGGGTCTTTTCCAGTTAGATACCTCGGTGTCCCTATTATTACCTCAAGACTGACCAAAATGGATTATCATACCCTGGTATGTATTCTTACGACTCGAGTCCAATCTTGGACACACCGTTTTCTATTCTTTGCAGGCCGTCTTCAACTTATTAGAACTATTTTGCATGCTATTCAAGTATACAGGGCATCCATCTTTTGGTTACCATCTTCTATAGTAGACAAAATTGAGCAAATTTGTAGGCAATTCCTTTGGAAGGGACCGAAGCTTGGTTCAGGAGGTGCAAAAGTATCCTAAGAGGATGTGTGCCATCCGAAAATAGAAAGTGGCCTTGGGCTTAGGAGTATTTGGGACAGTAATAAAGCTGATATGGTTAAGCATATATGGATTTACTTTGGTGCAAATGAATTCACGCCACGCACCTTAAAAGGAAGAATTTTTGGATAGCTTCCACTCTGACATACTGTTCTTGGGCCTGGAGAAAAATCCTTGCAATGAGGGAAACTGTCATAGGCCTCTTCAAATGGAAGATAGGAAATAGTAAGTCTACTTCCCTGTGGTTTAATCTGTGGTTGGACATGGGTCCCCTTAACTTAGTTTTCTCTAACACTAATATCTACCAATCGGGCCTTACAAGAGATGCAAAGGTTGCTGATTTATGGACTCTGAATGGGCAAGCCTTCCTCCAGGAGCTACAGGCATGGCAGTTTCTTATCCCTCCTTTTAACCATATGCTAAATTCATTCACTTGGGTGCCTCACTCTTCAGGCACATTTTCCATTGCCTCAGCATGGTCAATTATCCGGAAGCAAGCCACTAGGGTCACTTAGGCTTCCTTTGTTTGGAACAAAGCTATTGTCCCAAGACACCAATTTCTACTTTAGCTAATCCTATGGAATCGGCTTCCCACTCAGGTTCTTCTAATGTCTCGTGGCAGAATCCCTTTTGTGCAATGTGCCTTTTGCAATTTATGTCCTGATTCTATTGATCATTTATTTTTTGATTGTCACGTTTCAAATTCCCTTGCTGCTTTCTAGGCTGCAAAATGTAATCTTCCGTGGAGGAATCGATCTTGGTTTGAAAACCTTCGTTGGGCTATACACACCTTTGATGGTAATGGCTTCTATTTTGATATGATTCAGTATTCCTTTGCCGCCCTCTGCTATATGATATGGAAGACCAGGAATGATATTATATTTTGGGCTATCAACTTATATGTGCCGTCCATGAAGCTTCACCTAATCAAAGCAATCAAGGACAAAGCACTATCCTTTAAATCTGTTATAGCCTCTCCTCGAGACAAAAGACATGGGGATTCAACCCTCAAATTTTTTGTGAGGAGACATGACAGGGGCGGACTCGTCCATTCTGGCTCTTTTGTAAAGTCTGTTGTTTGTAGCCGTTGGACTTTCTTAGTGAACTTGGCACCACCCCCCCCCCAACTCTAGTGACATGTCCCGTTGAGTGTGTTGGTGCCGGGTCTCACCTCCTTATAAAGTTGATTGGCTAATTTTATATTATTTACCTTTACCAAAAAAAAAAATGCCTTCCCCATCACGTAGAATTGCCAGCATTGACTGGACCGCCACATCAACAATTTCTAATCAAAATTAGCTAAAATGACTACATTAACAAATCGTTAAAAGGTTTAAGACTAAATTGACATAATTAAAAGAGTTAAAACGGAATTGGTAAATTGTCAAAAGGTTGAAGACTAAATTATTACAATTGAAAAGTTTACGACTTTTGACAACCAAAAAAAGATTTAGAATTAAATTAGCCGCCATACAATAGATTTAAGTCTGGATAATTTTTCCTATAGCATTTGATGTTAGCAACCTACTTGGTGAGACCTTTTTCCAAATAGCCGTCACCAAAGGGAAATATGGTTCGGTCCGATGCGTTGTCATTCTTTGCAAAGAGGAGCGCGTGATGAAGTAGATGATCGAACACAACCCACTGAATAAAGTGAGGACGATCTCCGGCGCCAACCATAAGGTCATGTTCTCCAAACCACGAGAGCTTTGCACTGCACTTGAAGAGATCGCGGAACATTACCATTGAGATTCGGTTCGAGTTCTCATCGTCGTGGAATGAGATGGAAGTGTTAAGGGCATATGCTTGTTTGATCAGGAAGAAATGAATAAATGGGTTTTTAACTTCCAAGATATTGGCTCAGCGAGCATCTGTGTATTAATGTCACGAATCGGATCCTTTTCCCCATCATTCGACATTCGATTAAGTCCTCCGAATAAAAAACATCGCAGAAGGGAAAGATGCTCTCCAAGTTAGAAAAGTATATAGTTCATTAATCATGCAGCGGTCTCACAGAAAAAATGAAGTCCAAACCATGATCGCTAGAGTCAGTCAAGACCACATAGCTAAGTATAAGGGAGAGATGCATAACTTTAACATGATAAAGATGGTATTACTAATTGAACTCAACTGCAGAATACAAAGAGAATGGAAATTACAGCAACCCATAGGCAAAAGTTCCAACTATAGACACAGATTAGTATGTACAAGGATGAAGCAGATACTTATGCAAACGTGCGTTGCTTATATGATGCTTCAGCAGCTTTAGTCTATCGGGAATATGTACACAAAGTTTACTAATCGGCAATAGGAAGCCCTTCGTAACACCAGATACCACACCTAAAAATGTTAATCAGCTCAGCATAGTAGGATGTCCAGTCTGAAGCATCCTCTTAATCATGTCCATTCCAAATGCAGAATCCGACGAACTGCCAAATGATGGGTAGATGTTAAGAAAGGGTCACAAATTCAAGATATATTTAATTCAAAACTGGAATATAAAAGGCAATCAACTCGCTAGAGGAAATGACACGGGGTTACAGCTCAACAAACTCTGGCATGCTGCCAATTGTGCAGTGCCACGCTCATATATCGAGCGATGTGTTACAGGGATTCACAACAATCATCAAGCTATCCCGGCTTTCTTCTCAACTATTAAAGAAATTGCAATATCTTCGGGTATATATATATATAAAATCATTTCAAATTTCATGCACATCCTATCTCCTATACTACAGATATGGTTATTTAAACAATTTGCTTTTGACCCTGCCTTATGTCTGAAGGAAACAGTGACTACTATTTTTACCAAAGGCCCAGACCACAGAAAGCAAAAGTTAAAAAATTATTTCCTTCAGACTTTCATCCATCATCCCCTGTGTACACAGAGCAAATGCAGATAGCAGAAACCAAAAAGAGTCAAAACTATCTGGGACCACTTTACAGGGACAAGCTTTCGTTTCTAAACCGCTAAAATTCAGATTCAGGCACCTGAAAACTACCAGAGCAAACTGAGTAAATGCTTTAAAGCCATTGATTTTATCAAGGAAATCATGAGATTAATGAGTATAAAATCTAGCATATACATCTCAGAAATTAGAAAGGATGCCAATTCACTGATTCCAACCACATCAAAGGCCATTTATCTGATCTTATTTGAAGCACTCAAGGCCTATCCAATGAAGAATATATCTCTTGAATGCAGTTCAGCATGAAAACTGATCTTTTCTAATATTAAGGAAATAAAAACCTGATAAAGTCATGATTATCAATGATCAAGCAATACTCAAAGATTTGTGATCATGTATGTTTACACAATCGAGGCTCCAAAACTGGTTAGCTCCACCTAAGAGCTAACTTTTGGATAGGATTGCAACCAATCGACAGTGAATGATTGAAAGCAAACAAACAAACAAATTCCAAAATACTAGGCCAATAAGAAAGCAAATATCACCTGAAATTTCTTTTATAAATTGAGAGTTCAGAAACCAGACAGAGATGAACTCATATTTGGTCTGGCTAGGTTGAAAAACTAGATCAACTGACCTTGGGATAGTAATTTCATAAGGGAATGAGATGACTCCTTCACGATTTGGAATTGGGGGTACGTGTTCCTTTTTGTCATTCACGAATCTTATTATCTGAAACAGAACATCCCGAAGAGAGGCTTCCAGTGATGCCCTGCGGATACTTCTCTCCTCTAGGGTATTCTCTGCATTAAAAAAATTATTTACCATTGTGAAACAACAAAAAAGGCAACAATGCACCTCTAATCAAATGTACATTATTGGCCATACCCCCGGTGTCAACAACTTTGGAATTATGCGACTTCACAGAATGTACTTTCGGTTGTTGGGCCACATTCAAATTGATATACCAATGTTCCCAATATATTCGTTCCATTTGTTTGCTGAACCATGATACCTGTTTGTTTTTGACTTCATAGAAGGATAAACATATCTGCACCACGTAATCCAACATTAGTTAGGAAAAAGAGGAACCTACACAATATACCTCACGTACTCCCTAAGGTTTTAAAATGATGCTAGTTCTAATCTCATTAAGAAATCATGCAGGGCATGATATATTCAAGGCCTCCAAACTGCTTCTTTTTGAAATTCTTGGTGTACTCTCATCAGTAAGACGAGGGCTGATGTTCACATGCACTAACCAGATGCATGGCACATGCTTCTGAATAGTTTATATGAGAAATTGAGCATGCACATACAATCACTTCCGAATTCATGCTTCACTTATAATTACCATTTAGACATAAAAACCCCAAAACTATATATGATTCAAGTAATATGTTCACAGCTTGAAGTACTAACCTGGCTTTTCTTATTTGGATGCTTCTCGACCCAACCAATGAACTGCTCTATCTTCTCTTCAATTTTCTTCTCGACTTCTAGATCCCCACATTGCACCTATAACAGCAATACATGGGCACAACAAAACAAGCACAGCTCCATCATGTAAAGTCCCAGATATCACAACTTAATAGTTACAAATTGATTAGGGCTAAGTTAGATAGACAGAACAAGCTGGAAGCTTGGTTTAGTTCAAATTGACAATTTACTTTTTGAAGATTTCCATGTACCATAAGATGTGGAAAATGAAACATGCAGTTCATGCATATATGAAGAGGTTATCACCATTATTGGAACAGTAACTTCAACATGCTTCTGCAGCATATTGCACTTTACCATAGATGTCTACATTAAAAGGGGTAAAAGGCTTAATGAAACATGGGTGCAGACCATGGACATAACTCACAATGAAGGCAGCTCAGGGAAAATATTCAGCTAAAATCAGACAAAATGGCATGAAACCAACCATGCTTAGATCAGAGACTTTACTACTTTACTTTCATAGAGAATTAAAGAAAAATGTTAGGTTTTCATCTATCAAACATATACCATGTAGTTGACCTCACGAAGCAGTAGAGATATCCAGACAAATTTATAACGAAGATCACCTCTGCTCACAGGCAGATAAATGGTGCATTTTAAGCCTCATATGAGATTAAAGTTCCAAGATAATTACTAGATGATAGGATTACCCCCAAATCTATGAAGTCATGGCAGAGCAGAGCAACCCTACCAATCGCCAACTACTTCTAACATCAAGATAACGGACTAAATTCAACAAGATGGAGAATAGTATGAGCAGCTGACCCACTTACATATGTAATTTCAAAAAGTTCCAAGTCGATTTCTTTGGGCCGCACAAGGCCTAAAGCTCGGTGGAAGATAATAGTGTGAAGTATACCTGCATAATTATCACCCAATTCGATCATTCAACTAAGAGCTGAGGAGAGGACAAAGCACAACAAAGAATCAGTTTATGCTCTGGCAACAGAAAACATGAAAACAACTGAAAAGAACAAACAACAGATTTCACACCAAGCAAAGCCACTCCAACAGGAATCACAATCACATGGGTAATGAATGATATCAGGGCAAAAGCGAATTCTCCTAATGGAAACGCAGAGAAACCTCAGCAGATTAAAAAAAAAAAGTCTCACGAAGCTGTCCTCTCTCATGTCCCAAACATAATTTCTACCCCGGCCACTACCATTCCAACTTAAGAATCAAATTGCTAGAAGAATTCCTTCAGATCATGACAAAAACTTACATCGGAGCACTTCCCGGATCTCGAAGTGCTCCACCTCCTGCGAAAACAAGAAGAAACCGCGGGTTCGCATCAAACAAGCAAGAAAGAAGCTAAGCTACACTGAACAGCACGAATCAAAACACAACTGGACACGAGGTCGGTCGGGCGTTCGAATTCCCAACACTTGGCAACCCGGATGGAAGCGAATCGTTTTGGGTGTGTTCTACATACCAGTTCTTTGAGATGGCAGACTTCGCAGTTCATGGTCGGCAGACGAAACGAACGAAAGGATCGCGAAGGACCCAGAAAGGAAAAATGCGAATTTTCTTCTGCTGATCCGTCGATCGGAGAACAAGGAGCTAAAGGGACAAAACCCTCGATTGCATGGATTTTCCGGCGAGTTGAGAGGGGCGGATTGGAAGAGTGTCGTTGATCTTCTTGCCTTGAACGCTAATGGCTAAAAGCTGCTCTTCTCCGAACTCTGATCGGGGCTGTTTTGGCTTCGGAAGAAAGCTATTTTCCCTTTTTAGTTTTTTTTTTTTCTCAATTCTTCTTATTAAAAAAATTCAAATAAAGACGTAAAGTACGCTTATTTTTTAAATAAATATTTAAATTGATATTATTTTAGATAATGGCATAAAATAGCAAAATCATCTCAAATAAAAACTTTTGACCGATCAGTGACTATTCCAATCATCGAACAATAGATATTTTAATAAAAAATAATTATAAGTATATTTAAAAAAAAACATTTTTTTCTTTTTTCTTTGCTTTATTCCTTTTTCCTCTTCCCTCCCTAAGGCATCAACAACCATACCCCATTGATGGCTAATGGAGGTCACCGGCTTTAAGCAAGGGCCAGCCTCACTTGGCCTCACTTAAGTTGGTGAGGGCGAGGGTCTGCCCTCGCTTAAGCTAATGAGGGTAAGGGTAACCCTCACCAACATCGGACAAGATGCAAGGGTTGCCCTCGCCCACCCACCCAAAGCAAGGAGACACTCGCTTAACATCGGCTAGGGTGGCCCTCATTTGAGTCCAGTAATCCTCGCCATGGCCGGCGAAGGTTAAAGGGAAAAGGAAATAAAGAAAAAAGAAAAATAAAATATTTATAAAAAAATAAAAGATGAAAATGCTCTAAATTAGGCCCTTATTTTGAAACTAATATAGCAATTTAAGCTATTATTTGAAACAAGTTCACTTTAGACCCTTATTTTTAAAAAATGATGACATTTCGAATCTTTATTTGAAATAATGACCATTTTAGATTCTCATTTGAGAAAATAAAAGCACTTTAAGCTTTCATTTGGATTTTTTCCTTCAAAAATAGAGGAAATGGAAATATATTTTGTTAAAATAAATGCATTTTGAAATTCTGACGAGACTCTCTTTCCTTTTCAAAATCTCCTTCTTTGAATTGGGAAAAAAAAGGCAAAAAGTTTAGAAGTATGACTTGGCATCCCAAGATTTTTCCTTGAAATGTAGATGCTAATATGAGAGCCTAGGTTATGAACATATAGCAATATATTAAGCCAAAGAAAAAAGGAAACAAAAAAGTCGTATGCAATATTTTCAATTAAGTCTAATCATCTAAATGCCAAACTATACCGACGTGAAAAAAAATATCTGTTCTTAGAAAAAAATTAAACCATTTCTCAAATTTCAATTTAGATTAAATTTTATTGAGATCCTATTGCCAAACTTGAGCCTCCGGACTCACATGTATATGGTGCTCGAAACTTTATTGAAACTCAATTGAGTACTAACTTTTTGTTTAGAACTCGAGTCATATAGAAAATCAATTGCCAAACTAAGTATTTAGTATGCCTGAGCTTGACTCTAATAGATAGTCCAATAGCTCAAGGTCAAGTCCTATTCATAATTTGGTGCATTGATCTCGAGTAATCATTGACCCGCGCTCGAACGAACTACTCACGAGCAACTTGGCTCGATGTCACCCCTGTCAACATTTATCATAGTTGTTTGGCAGCAAACCTTTGAGTATGGCCCAAAAGAAAAGGCAAAACGGTCATCAAATTTGGTGATATGGGCCTAGCCCAAATAAGTAGGCCCACTACCTGCAGATGTTGGGCTAGTCTCAAGTCCTCTGGAAAGAGGATGGTTGGTCTAAAACTTAGAATACACGACTTCCAAATCGACAAGAGATGGTAATCTCATTCCATCGATTGGCCCCCTTTTGGAGGACAAAACGATCTTTCAGTTTTGTACACGCCTTTGAACCACGACATCGATTATTTTGTGTTGTTCGGGATGAGATCGCGCACCCTCTTGCTGTCTCCCAGTTGGTACCACATCCATCCAAATTATCTATCCAAGTGAATAAGGATGAATGCGTAATATATGGTTAATGTAGGAGAAGTTGAGATCGGTTGGTGCATCGATGGACACCAAGAGGGGAGGAGGACCTCTGTCCCATCTTCCCCTCAATCTCCAAAGTCTATGAGCTAAGTACCACTGCCATTTCGAACATCATGTCCAATTATAATCATCCATTAAAGATAACTTGTTTCTTTCTTATTCCTTTTTCCATACCATGAAATGGTCATATGCTAGTGTCATATATGGCTTTGTATCAATCACCACTCCCCCTTTACCCTATCCCATTTTCTATGACATAACTATAATCACTAACACCATCTATAATTAGCAGTTGCAGCAATAATCTAATTGTTCTTATTTCTCTCAGCATCTCATTAATGGGGAAAAATATCACTATATCTTATATTAAGAAGGGGACGATATACTGATCATTTTGCCTTTACAAAGAAAGCTGCTCTATAACGAACCTCATATTTTGTCGAGTTTTTGTGTCCATTCCACTTCCATTCGTTCTTAGCAGATCTGAGTTCTTGGTATTTCCACGAAAATGATTCTTCATTTCTTTTGTTGGTCAATATTCAAAGCATTTCCATAACAAGATGTAATCAACAGTGTATCATTGTGTGTAGGGATTATTGAAGAGTACTTGGCCTCACCACAGGTCGAAAACCGCCATCGAGCTTAGTTTATATCTGTTTGGGATCTTCAAAGTAAGATTTGCTGGAGTTTAACTCACATGTTAACTAACCACGAGTAATAATGTGCAAATAAACAAAACGAAATACCACCCGCCAAATCTAATCTTGGGTGAGGAAAAATCTCTCTTCAACAGTGAGGGAGAGTGGGACTGTCAGTATGTCAGCGAAACATACTCTCTCTCTCTCTCTCCCCGAGACAGGATTCTTCACAAACTCCTGTAAATTCCTCAACCCACATGCTATCATCTTTTGTGCAGAGAGACATGATCTTGTTCTTGTCACTGCTCCGCTTTTGTCAGGTTTTTTGAACAGCTCCATTGGAATTCCAACAGTTTTTGATCAATCTCCATTATTTTTCCTCCATCTATTTGGTCTCCTTTTCTCGTGAGAGGGGTCGCTCTCATGGAATGTTATACCACCAAGAACCATCCATTTTTCTACTTTCAATGTACTCTCTCTCTCTCTCTCTCTCTCTGGTCACATGTGTTTCTTTGGACGACGAATACTTACAAGATTGAAAGACCCTTTGGCAATTACCTATAACTTGAAAGGGATGTGTTCGTAGATCCCAAGATGCATGTGTAAGGAAACCCTAATGATTTTTTGTTTTGTGTAAATTTTAGATGCATTTTTTTCTCCTCCCTTTTGACCGATTGTCTGCTGGCGCCATCAAATAATGCAAGTTAATGTTGTCGCTCATCAATGAACGTCAAGAAATTAATACGCCCGATGTAGCCCTACCCGAACTTTTCTTGGCGTATTCTCCGTGAAGCCTTTTTTGAGGATCACAAAGCCTAACATCGCATTAGAATTTGCAGCCATAATTTCTACTTTCTAGCACCCTCTTTCCCCCACTTTCCTCACTCATAAGGCTCAGCTTATTGATATGAGCAAATTCAAAATACAAGTATTTTGGTAACGTGGGTCCTTGGATTTTCTTTTGAATTGAAAAACACACATATGTATATAAATGAGTATGTTTGGGAGCTAATTTGAAATTGCAAATACGGCAAAAGTTCTATGTTCAGCCTAAGCGCAGATAGTCGTCCATTTACACAGAGAAAAGTGAGAAAATGAAAGATGTGAACTCGATCCACATAAGTTAAAAGATAAATAATACATATGCAAGTGTACGAGTGAATCCTCCTATGGGACTTAAACCCATGGCAGACTCCACGAGAGATCAATAATTGTGAGCGTGACATGGTCTAACAGTGTATTCTCTGTATTGCAATTTGATTGGGGAAGGAGAGAGGTGACGTTCCCTGTCAATTTGAGTAATACGGGAGGGTCGACTTTTAAAGTACCTGAGCTCCTTCCATGTCCCATTGGTTGGTACAAAAAGACTCCTTGCCCAACCAAAGTTAACTAACGTCCAACACGAGTTCAAAGTAGAGTTGGAAAACAAAAAAAGCTACAAAACTAACAAATCAGAGGAACCGCTTGACAAGTTCTTATGATTTGTTGATCCGATTTGTTGAGAAAAAGAAGGAGCTCGAGCCGAAATTTCAAAAGATCGCAGTTGACGACGCGTAACCGAGAACCACAGGCCAAATCTGTTAATCTGCATATGATTGATCCGCCATCATCTTCTTTACTAACTGTCATCTCCTAAGCCGTTCTTATCATTCCCTAGCTAAAAGAGCTGTGATGCAAAATGGGTATGAACAACCAACTGGAGTCTACGGGAGCTTTTCTTGAACTTCTTTTTTGCTTTCCTGCTCATCATGACTCGGATTCCTTCCGCCCAAGTTAAATCAACTAAAAGTCTCGCTAAGCCAGGTCCAAACACATTCCATTGAACCGTATGAAAAGTACACGTTCAAACCTGGGAACTGTTCCCAACAGTGAATCCTCAGCCACCCCAACATTCCCATTTTCCCACCAAAAACGAAAGAGGACGAATGTTGAGAAACCCTAGAAAAAGCTACGCTTGCCGCTAAAGAGGGGGACACGGCGAGGGCCCCGCGTTAGAATGTGGGTGCGGATCACATCCATGCATCGTTGTCACCCTCATCACCTCCCTCCTTCCTCCTCCCCCCTCCCTAATTCAGCACATCTGGCTGGCTACCCTTCTTGGTCGCTACTTGATTAGTCATCGCGACCCTAACGCTACGCTGCTCGCATTAGAATATATATAAATGATTGTGTCCTCGATACGTGAGAATTTCTACGTTCTTGACAGTGGGTGGACTTGTTTATTCAAAGGTTAGGTTTGATGGAGATATTCGGCGGGGAAAAAGCGAATCCCACTGGGTCTCCCGAGACGACAGCAACGGATAGCGACCGAGCATGTAAAGGACGATAATGCAAAGAGAGAAGGGAGGAAAAAAAAAAGCCTTCGTTTTCGGCTTGAGATGGACACCGGACCACCCGACTCGAGAACCGATCCCGTGCTGATTTTTCAGCACAGAAGAGATGAAATGAAAGCGGGATGAAGAAATTCAATATGAAACCGCACGTAAAATGTATAGTTTATTAGAAAGTACAGACTGTAAATTTTCAGTACAGATCATCCCCTTGAAAGTTTGAGATGACGATAGGGAGACTCAGTAAAGAGCCGCGATCCACTCTCGTGGGAATACAAGATGGATCCCATTAGATCCCTAACGTCACTCGAATTGCGCGTCTAATCCGGTTTGCCCTCGTTTATACGTTCTGAATGTTTCATCAAATGCTTTTCGTGTGTCCCTCGCCTTAATTTCCCGTCAAGCGAATGTGAATGCACACGACGCATGTAGAGTTCATACCGCATCTGAGAGGTCGACGGGCGTCAACGAAATACAGTGACTTCGATAGCTGATGGAGACCTGAGAAACCCACTTCCCACTTGCGTGAAGGACCACCTTTCAAGCTTGCCATGAAACTAGTTTTGTCCGGAGCACCGAATCGATCGCGATCATTGACAACAACGGGTCTGACAGGAATTAGCATTCACAATACGTAACCCTCGCAATGATCATCAATGCTTCGCGAGTCTTCCATAGAAAGCATTTTCATCAGTATCTCATGCACCTCGCGGACGATTCAATCCGAACATGCCCTAGAGCGCCCGCCCAGTCGATACAAATCCTGATCGATTCCGCGTCTGAAAATTCTTTTTCGGGTTCATTTTCGAATTTCGCTTGCTTTTGCCATATACTATTGTGATGCACTATTACAGATGCACTGAGTTGAAACTCAATCTCAATCTGGATATGGCGAGGGAGAGAGAGAGAGGGGAGGGGGGGAAGAGAGAATCGTGCAAAACGTGAAGTCGTTTTCGTTCATTCTTTGACAAGGACCGGACCAGGGGGGAAAAGCCGGGCAGCGCGGGCAGGGAGGTGTCGGTCACTCCACATTTGGTCTCGCGGACCGGACGGCACGCGGGGTCAGGGGACCCCCTGCAGAGCGCAAGCGCGGGCGGGTTCTCGGAGAAAGGCGAGTCAAAGTTTGGTCAACAGTCGCTCACACGCGAGAGGAGGACTTAAAAGAAGAAGAAGAAGGAGAAGAAGACGAATAAAAAAATGAAAAAAAAATATGGGGGATTTTTAGTAAAGTGGGAAACGAGCATGGTGGTGCTTTTCCATTTCCCTAAATTTTTTTACCCTCCACATTGTGATTTCGCTTTCGATTTGACCGTAGCAAGTGTCACTCTCTTATTGATATTTATTTTTTAGATTTTTTTTTTGCATGGCTGGATAATTTCGAGAGCATAGATTCGAGTTGTTTGGTTAGGGTTTCTTTTTATTTTTGGTGTTTTTTTAAGGAAAGTTACCTAGTGAGGTTGCCATTGTAGCCACTATATTGACTATTTCCAGCAAAAACTAACCAGAGTGACTACGTTGGGATTTCACTTAAATGCTTATTATTAAATAAGAAATGCTTATGTAATTGTCCTTAATGTACTGTAAAAATAACAATTTATTTTGGACCATAAAAGAATACACAACAAATAATTGAAAATTATAGTGGAGTTAACTTCTTAAAGAATTTATAGCTTACAACACGTTATTTCAACAGTAGCTCAAACACTGTTATGCTAGCAAAATTTTTACTAAATTGACAAAATTAGAAAGTTTATGATATTCATTTTGGTTCTATTAGTACTTGGGAAAGTTTAGAGTACAAGTTGAGGGGCATAACTTCATTCTTAAGGAAGAACTTTCCTTTATTTGAGAAAGTTTAGAACTGATTGGATATTTACCATATTCTATTGTGTTCCCAATTCGTGCTAAAGGAAGACTATGTGTTAGACCCTAAATCAAGAATTGAACAAGAAGGGGCATGTGTTGAACGTGAGGAGGTGCTCTTGCCACTAGCCCTATTGTTTTCACCCGATTTTATGTTAATGGGTGTGGGTGGGAGTTGGGGAATATGATCAATAATTGGGGTCAAGGTCTATGAGGGGAATCGAGTCAACCTAAGCCACCCCTATGGAATGTCTTTTCGCATGCGAAAAAGAGAAAAAAAGTCTAGAAGCTGAGGCGCCAATTTACCCTGAATTGATGCTTACCGACTGATTCTTCTGAGACTTTTCTTTAAGAACGAATTTGACAATTTCAATTAAGAAGACACCTCACTTCATTTAATGTGAACATGAGAACGTACCAATGGAAAATTTGGTCTTTAGGTGTCCAGTAGTAAGGAAGCAGACTAGTAAAAACACCCGTTGATTAATGCTAAATTGAAACTCGATTTTCACGGCAATTTCCAATAAGAAGAAACCCAGTTTAATTTATTTTATTTTAATGTATAGCCAGGATGTGAACATTAGAACTTTCAAATGGAAAAAACTGGCAAACTCAATTAACAAGTTAAGACACCGGTGTACGTGTTTTTGCTAAATTTATGGTGCACTTTATTGGGGAAACAAATTCCTTTTCTTTTTTTTATGAACATAGTTTAATGATTTGGTTAGTGCAGCGCCTCCCTTTTGAGGTCCGACAATTAACTAATTAAAATCATGGAATTCTAAGGATTAACTAATTTCCAAAGCAAGGGATGCCAGAAGTCAATGAGCTTTGACATAGTTTAATGTTTTTTTCTTTGCCTTGTCATGATGAAAACGCATCATGCTCAAATATTTCAAAAACCAATGTCCACAAAAGATTATCTTCGAAGCCAAGTGATAAGATTTCGTTCTTCGTCGCCAATTATTTCTACATCGCGGGATGGTGATTGACGAATGGTTGTACCAATTGGGGGACAACCGGACCCCACCCTTTTTCCCTCCCCTCTGTTGTTTTCACTGCTTTTTAATCTTATCATATTGTTTTGTTTTTCTCCCACGTATCTATCAATTTACGTGGTCCAATGTTTTACAATTCTCACCACATCTTTTTAATTTAAAGCAGCTTCGTTCACATTATCGTGACATTAACAGTGGGATTTTGTCGCAACATCGGTCGCGCTTATCGGGTCAATATTGAGAGTAAACTAATCATTTCATTAGTAGCGGACAATTCTAGGTGTCGTTTGATTTGATCTGCGATGTTTGTCTCATGCAATTGTCATTAGGTATAACAGTTTCAAGGGAAGACCTAGGAACCTTCACGACTTCCGGTCCAAATTGACGATTGGGGGATCTTTCGAGTTGCCTTGTAGAAATTCTTGTTATCGACTCCTGTTTTTGTATGCGTTGGGCTCATATGCATCACACATATGCAAAGACTTGCTCGAATGTGTAGCTGATATTTTGGGAATCGGACATGTTTTTTGTATGTTGCCTCGTCAATACCTAATACCTCGAATCATGTTTTGGGAATTAACTTTAATTAGGATGATATTCATTTTCCTTTTTAAATTTTAAAGTGTTCATGGCTTGTTATGATATCAAGTTTAAGGTCATTTAATAAGGATCATGTGGTCTATTAATCAAATATGTTACTACATATTAAAAGATATACAGCCTATTAACTAGATTCGACAAGTCAATCAATGAAAAATTACAGTCAAATGTGCCAACTTATATACAAGCACTTATTCAAAAAGTAGGTGTTGCTTATACTTTATCTCCACCTAAGCATACACTTAAAACACTGCCAACACTTCTCAAAAGATTACAATTGTATGCTCGAGGAAGACTAATGAAAATAAGTGAAGGTCCCTTGAAATTTGGAATTGTGAACTCTTGATGTCTCTCTCTTTAATTCCTTACTTGTCTTTTATACTCCTCAACTCCCGAGCTCCCCATTTGAATAATGTTCAAGAGGATCAATTTGCTATCTACCTGTTAGACAATTGTTGAGAAGATTAGGTTGCCATTGAGGTTTTTTTTTTTTTTTTTTTTTTTTTTGGGTCGAAATATGCATGTCATTCATTAAATAAAAGTCCGAGCACTTTGGTAGCTCACATCAGCACATTGAGGTTGATTAATATGAATTCCCATTGAATTGTTGCCCATACAATCAAATCTTGATTCCTGAACTAAAAGTGCTTCAGCTATGGTAAGAATTTTTCCTTCAAGATGATTGTCAATCAATCAAGATATCTCACATGACTGAAAATTTTGCCAAGATAACTTTTAAGATTAATAGTCAATCATAAATCTTCTAAAGAGGGAATCCATGCCAGATCACTAGTTATAAAAAGATGAGATAAAATATCTCAAATTAATAATATTGAAAATTGTGACACAAACTTCATTGCAAGTAGTAGGTGTTACGCTAATATTCAACGATCACATTACTTTGCTGATATCCAACTTTTACCTTGCTAGTATCCAGCATTTGCCTTGATGAAATCCATCATTTGCCTTGCTGATATCCAACCTTTGCCTTACTAATATCCATGCAATTGCCTTGCTGAATTCTATGCAATTCCCTTGCTTATATCCACATAGTACATTGCTTCTAACGTCTTGGGTATGATCAAATGGTCTTACCATGATACTTTATCATCGATAGGGATGTAGATTGTGTAGACATAAAACCTTGATACTTCGAAATCAACATGAACTCTTCATCTTTCCAAATTTGTTCATGTAGAGTCATAAAGAATCCTTCCAGCATGGAGATTACCTAAAACATAAAACATTGCTTGCATTTATCAAAATCGATATAAATCATGGATGGTTTTGTCAACTTCAAAATATATTAGAATGTTTTCTCAACATATTTCACCATATTCATTTCATTATGTCAAAATTATCAAAGATTGACAATATAATCTCTTCTAATTTTAATAAGATAATTTTTTTTGGACAAATAAAAAGATAAAACATTTTAAAAAGATAATTATCGATAGACGACTTATCAAAGAATTGTCGAATACGCAAGAGAAATAAATAATTGTCTTTAAAAGCTATCCAATTATCATACCGGTCTTTATTGCTAGTCCACAAAATATATTTTAACCACTTATCCGTGTTCAGACTGATAAGTTATTATCCCAATCTGGTCTGGTAAAGTATGCTCATCGTTGTGATTCACGTTTCACATCGAGTTCAACACGAATTTTCAGAGTATCTTCTCTAAAGTCATCCTAATAATTCCAAATTAGTAGTCTATTGAGACGACCTAAAGTCAATTGTCAAAAAAAAAAGAGGTCTAGCGTTAAAGGGATTTTTGACCGTAATCTACGTATTTCTATTGTTTATTCCAGGTGATTAATTTGCCCATTGGAAACATGGTAAAAAAGTAAGAAGTATAATCTAGAAGCATAATTGTGTCTCTATATTTTGGCCTTGTGCCTTTGGCTCTAGGGCAAAAATATATATCAATTATCAATTTTACATTTACATGTGGAACATTGCAATATCATATATTCCATCACAGTAATTTTAATTTTAGTAAAAGCCACAAGACTAATGATTTAATAATTTACAATCCGACTTTTTAGCTTTAAAAACAAAAGAAAATGATCCTTACAAAACAATGCCAAAGGGGAAATTGTTCAATCAAATCTTAAACTAGGTATAAGAATGTCAATTCAGTTATAAATTTTCCAATTCTACCTAACGAAACGATTTTTGTTGAAAGTTACTAACGAAACGATCTATCCTTTGGCCGTTTTCCAATTATTACATCACAATCGTCGTGTCAGTGATTTTCACTACAAATTGACCGAAATCGGTACGTTAGAATTTCTAAAACAAGATGGGATAATGATGCGCATGCTTTGGCAAAGGTTCACCACGCACGCAACACGTACGTGTGGAATATAATTGCAGAGCGCATTAAGATGACCCGATATGCCACGCACGATGGGGCAAATCATCTACCTTCTTTTTTGGTTCAGCCATCAGTCTCGGCCATTGATCAAGCCTTTATCATTCAAGAGAGAGAGAGAGAGAGAGGGAGAGAGATTGGCTATGTCGTCGTGGGGACGCTCCGCTTTACACGTACTTCCATGTGATAAGCCCTCTCCTTGCCACCGGTAATCATTGTCCATCAACCATCTTCTTTATAGGAAGGGGACATCATACCCCAACATTGGTATATAATATATAATATACATTATTCCCTATTCTTTCGGTTTTATTTAATTTCTGGGTTGTACACACTTGGATTATTCTTTTAGAAAATCTTGATTGTCATCATAATTATGATCTCTCTCTCCCTCTCTGTGCCAACAATGCGTAAAATATTCGGCGAGCGAATCAATGGCGCCTATAATCTTAGAGCACTACACAAGATCATTCTTGAGATGCTTAATTTCGTCATACAAAAACATGCATTAGTTTGTTTATTCGCCAAAAAAAGAAAAACAGAGAGAGAGAGAGAGAGCGAGAAAGAATGAGTTTTGCCATGGGACTCCAGCATTTCTTTCAAGTCATCGTCTAGGTTTTATACCTTAATGAGATGACAGAGAGAGATGGACGTCTGTTGGAAGATAACTTCGCATTCACTAAATTTTTATTATTTCAACATTTGTTTGGCAAACCCTTTTTTTAGTTCCTTTATTTAGTCAATTGGTACAATCAAGTGTTTTCGTAAAAATGATATGTCATGAAAGAAAAGGGGGCTATGATGGCAAAAACCTTCCTTTGAATTCCAATGATGGCCAATCACCCCTACTTGCCGTGCCGGCGAGGGTCGCAAGAATGATGGCTATGATCTTTGCCAAATTGAAGTGAGGGTCTCGTCGCACATGTAAGAAGCAAGACATGTAAATACTAATTGATATATAGAACCAGTTTAAATGTTCATTTATTTACATATTCGCATAAAACGCATCCAATTATATTTTAAGGAATTTTGTAAATCAGTGTTTCGCACACTAAAATTTCTCATACTTATGTTTCTAAACCGCTCTTCAAATTATTATCTATGACTTCAAATTCACTCAAGCAATAGCAGAATTATTATTGCCAAATTCATTTCCAAAATACCATTATGGATGCATGAAAGGTATTTGAGAAAATGTTATAACTTATTCGCTGATTTTTTTTTTCCTAAAGTCTTTCAACACAGAAGAAAGATCGTTGTGGCAATAGGGAAATTTCTCGATGACATTGTGCACTTCAAATTCTCAAAAGGTAGAACAATTTGGAAGCCAATTATAGTATGATCGTAAGGTGGTAAATTGACCCCTCAGTTAACACATAAAATTGCGAGGATCAGTGGATATATAATTGAATCTATACAGGCTGCATGTAGTGTTTTAGATTTTTTTTTTATTGTATAGGATAAAATTTAGTGTTAATACCATGAAATATTCAAAACTAGTAGACTAGTAAAAATTTACCACAAACTAATTTTTTAACCATCAAAAACTCCAAGTCAATACACACATGACATATTTCCCTTTGTTAACTTCCATCAAATATCCTGTTAAAATTGCTAATTTGGATACCACATGGACTTGACGTGCCAAGACCACATGTATCAATTAATGAGTTAATACCATGAAAACCCGAAGTTGATATACTTTTAACAAAATTTATTCTAAATTTGTATACGTGTAACAAATTTACTCCAAATCAATTTTTGGGTAATCAAAAATCCCAAACTAGTACACTCATGACACATTAATGATGGATTCAAGCCCTTGTGAGTTTTACCTTACTTTCTATCTATGCTCCCTCTTCAAGGTGAATATAATAAGTGTCATTTCGCAGGTGTTACGTAGTAATTGTTAGAATCCCGAGGCCCCTTCAAACAAGGGTATTGAGCATTTGAGATGACAACTATTCTTAATAAATCTAGGTAAAACTTGATGGAAGCTAATGGATGGTAAGAATTTTATCTGTGACAATTTAACAATAGCTAATGAATACCATAATTTTTTCATATTATTATTTGAGGACTGCTCCGGGGCACTTGTATAATTTGGGGTAAAAGCCCAAACTAATTTCACTTATGACAAATTTTTGAATATGCAACTCTCCAAAAGCAATTCATAAATGTTTCTCCCTTATATAGTTTTTTCTAGTTAGCATAAATGTGTCAAGCACAACTCCTGTATTCTGCCTTGAAGCCCAAACTATGGTCCTCGAATAATGTGAAGTGACATCATTTTACCAAAATATACAAGTGCCTTGAAGCATAAACTTATGAAATAGCCAAAATATACAAGTGCATCAAAGCATAAAACTATGGTCATGGGTAAAATTATGGTCCTCAAATAATGCGTAGTGGCATAATTTTACCCAAATATATAGCATAAACTTGCTTCGAGACACTTGATTATGTGGGTGAGACCTTAATTTTACCAATGACAATTTAACAAAAGCTAATGAAACCATAATTTAACAATAAAATCTTATAGAAGCTAACAGAGAGTTAATGTGTCACATGTGTACTGGTATGGGTTTTATGGGGATCCAAAAATTACTTTGGGATAAAATTTATCACATATGCACTAGTTTTGGGTAACTTTGTCATAAACATACCATTTGATGATAAACTTGCTGTAAATATACCAGTTTGGGATTTTATGATATTAACCTATTAATTGATCCACGTGGACTTGCCAGCATTCATGTTAGCAATTTAGTGGTAATATTTGACGAAAGCTAACAGAGGATAAATATGTCACATGTGTACTAGTTTGACGTTTTTGGTGTTCAAAAAATTAACTCGGGGTAAATTTGTCACTTGTATATCAGTTTAGCATTTGATAGGGATTATCGATGAAGTATTAAACCTATTGTACTTGTACTGATTAAATCATAAACTTATTTTTTTGACTAATTGAGTCATAAACCTTTTTGCAATCATGCCTATTTAGTCCATCTAACCACATTTGGCCAGCCAGCATTGACATAGATGCCAACCGTCCGACAAGTGCTATTTTAGCAATTTTTTCATTATTTTTTTATTTTTTTATTTTTTTTCCTTTTCTTTTTTCTCTTCTTCCCCTTTGGTTTTCTCTCCCTCATAGAGGTCAACGAGCTCCCGCAAGGCTCACCAGCCACTGTCGAAGAGCTGTGACGGGTGGAGAAAAAGAAAGAGGAAGAAGAGAAAAAGGGAAAATAAATAAATAAATTCAAAATAAAATAAAATATTATTAAAAAATCGTCTCGTCAATGCTCGTCAGACAACCGGTGTCCACATCCATGTCATCATCAGCAGGCCAAATTTGGTTAGATGGACTAAATTAGAACAAATGCAAAATGTTTATTATTGAATTGACAAAAAAAAAATTAAAATTGAATTGGCACAATTGTAATAGATTTATGACTTTTTTGGTAATTTTTCTCGATTTGATACTCTGAAGCATACTTATGCTTCAATCTTCTAATTAAAATCACCATATTTTTGTGATTCATAAGCCAAAGATGTTTCTTAGATAAATTCATGTAAATAAATTTGGAAATTAGAAAAGTAGGAAAGAGATTTAAATCAGAGTGCGTTTATCAAGGGTCTAAAGTAAACAAGAAAAAGATACAAGCCAATGGACGAGAGATGAAATTGAAAAGGCAATTTTTTTATGAATAAAGGGCAAATTTACTAATGCTTTTAAGTATATATACTTGTGCATGAAGGAAATTTTGGTCAATTTACTTAAAAAATATGTGGTTAAAGCTAATAGGGTGTGTAAACAGCCCCTCTCTACATTAAATTCTAGCAGTAAGTTTCGCGCGCTTGAAGATCTTATAAAAAATAAATGTATTGCCTAAAGCAAGATAATATATTCCCTTTTTAACATGACATTAAGGCTGCATTTGGTAGATTGGATTTGCCAAATATCTGCTATACTCGGCGATGGTGATGACGACCATTTACGATGTATGGCATACCACTTTCAGCGGTTTATTGCCATATGTGTTATCTGAATCTTATCTTGACTTCATGTTCTCCGCAGCAGGAAACTAACAAGAAAGCAGTGATTTTGGAATGGGCTTTTATTGAAATTAAAAAAAAAAAAAAACAATTTATAATGGAAGGAGCCTATCGTGTACTATATCTACATTTGAAGTTTGAACCATCCACCACCCACGAAAGAATTCGTCGACAAAAAGCCATCCAACTCAGCTTCCTAGGGCAAGCGAATGTGTGCCTCTCCCTCTCTCTCTTTCTCTCTCTCTCTCTCTCTCTCTCTCTCTCGATCATATCCACAGTAATATATACTAGGAAAAAGAAAGGAAAAATCCCTACTTTGCTTTAGCTTTTGCGCTACTCAAAAAGACTCACTCATCTTTGCTTTTCTTGTTTTTGGATTGTTGTTAGATCCACCCAAAGAGAGGGGAAAAAAAGATGATTCAAGAGCTGTTGGGAAGTCCTGCACTTATAGGAGAGAGGAAAATCTCCATGAACCATGGTGCGGTCATTTTAGAGGGCATGCCTTCTCCTTCGCCTTGCTTCTCTCCATCTCCCACGCCTTCGCCTTCTTCTTCTTCTTCCTCTGCCATCGCAAAGACGACAGCGCAAGCGGCGGCAACAACAACAGCCACCGGTAACGGAACTTCGACAACGACGAACTCATCGAATCCAGAGAACCTGAGGTGCCCACGTTGCGATTCTTCAAATACCAAGTTTTGCTACTACAACAACTACAACCTCACGCAGCCTCGCCACTTCTGTAAGACGTGCCGCCGCTATTGGACCAAAGGAGGAGCCCTGAGAAATGTTCCTATAGGAGGAGGATGCCGAAAGAACAAGAGCTCAGCTGTGTCATCCTCTGCCTCCAAATCGAGCACTTCCAAGTTCAAGAACCTATCGTCTGAGATAGGGCGGTCGAGTTTCATCAGTGCTTTCGATCCAGAAATCCAGCAGAGCCCGGTCCTTTGGGCGTCACCCCCGAATTCTCACATCCTGGCCCTCCTGAGAGCCAATCAGAACCCTAACCCTAACCCTAGTAGCCTTGGTCACCAAGCCTCTCCCTTTGTGACTCTGAAGGAAGAGACCAATCTGATTGGAAACCACATGATGCCTGAGCCAGGATATACAGAAGGTGCAATGAATAATGCAAGAAACATGGGCATGATTGACCCTCTCATTCATGTTCCTTCCTCTTGCACCTCTTTCTTGAGAGGCAACCATCAACAAATCTCACACCATCTCAACCATCACCAACAAAATGGTATTATCCTCGGCGGCGAAGCTCAAAACTCCGGGATACAATCACTATACCAAAGGCTCAAAGCTTCCACAGGTAATAATTATGGTTACAGTGAGCACCCACCGGCAATACTAAGCAGCGTGGCGAGTACCCCGCCGCTGTCGTCTTCCCTGTCCTCGTCCATTCTAGAGTCAGTCCCAGCCACGGCGACAAGCGAACTCGGGTACTGGAACCCGGCTTTCTGTGTGTCGGATCTTCCCACCACAAATGGTTCATATCCTTAGAGACAAATCACACTCTTTCTAATGAATTTTATGCATGCCTCTTCATTTTCTGTCTTCACAAAATTAGCTTAGGACATGGTTGTGATAGTTTCTTCTCTGCTTTTTCTTTGGGATTGTGTGCTTTAATGAGCTAGACTTTAGCGTCAGCTCTATAAAGCTATATATGCAAATTTGATTAGTTTTGTTACTTTTCTCTTTTAGTGTGGTGTGTGCTTAATGCTCTTTTGTTGTGTGTCCAACTTCTGGGGTTGTACCAAGGAACCAAGAAATCTAGAAATGAAAAATTCAAGTGTTTCTTTGAGGTTGGATGCAGAGGAATATATTTATGCTCTTTTTCTTCATTAGTCTTTTGCTAAACATTAAAAGAAAAAACAGATAAAATTGCAAGATCTTACTTGGGAAGCTTAAAAGCTTATCGTCTTGGTCGACTCAAAAACATTTTAGGGTTTGTAACTTTCGTAGAAATAGCAAATGAACGTAAGATATACGACGGTAGTTTCCAAGCTAGTGTGTTGCACATGACATGAAGATTCTGTTTCTTTCTCTCCTTCATGTTTTTTAACTTGGAATTGATGAGGAATGCTAAGTTTTATGAGGGTACTATGCAGAGAAATTTTGATTAATTCTCAATCGAATAAAAGTTTTTAAAAGGAGGATTCCTATTCGCAGCCTTTTCGTCAAAGACCCTGTAAAAAGTTTTTGTCTGCCACTTGCCTTCTCTTTTTCTAGCTTCGTAGATTTAGCATGGAGAATGATATAGAACACTGTGTGCTTGCTTTTCTATTCGCAAGTGCTTTTCGTTCTTGCTTTTTACTCGCTATTTTTGGAACAACGTTATTGTGTCCACCTTATGTTTTGTAATTTTGACTATGATTTTTATGCTCTCTTTTTTCCCCATTTCATGCTTGTTTTCGTGATTTCTGAAAACTCGGTCCCTTTCCAATTTTCCCTTTTTATGGCATTGTTTTTGTTTTCAAATTCTCAAATTTCTTCTCTTCTTAGTTTTTTGTTCATATTTTTAGTCAGTAATTGGTAAATCACGAGGAATTTTTCATGAAATTTCACTTTTTGATCACCCTTTAGTTGGGAAACACTTGAAACAATTTTCTTTTTAGTTCCAAATTATTTAGAAAACTGTTGTTATAAGCTTCAAAAATATGAAAAGCAAGTGGCCATCAAAGATGATTCTAGATAAACAACGTTTTCCACACTTGAAACATAAATAAACCGATAAAAAGATTATTCTCAACTAAGTGGTTACCAATACTATTCAGACACAACCTTTGGTACGAGTTGGATCGTCCTACTATTATGTTTGCAAGTATAAAAAGGGGGAAAAAGTTACACCTGGGATAGTTTTAACCTCAAATTTTGCCTTGGTTTTAATTGCATCTCACTATTCTTTGGGTCCTTTTCCATCCATCAAATATGTGTAACGCGTGATATTTTTCTTCCACATGAAACGAAAATTTTGAAGCTGCGATTACTCTATGCTTATCCACTCCATTCAAGTTTTGTTTTTTAGATTATGATTCTTATTGAAAATTTTATTTTTCTCCTTTCTTTGATATGAAAAAGCGTCATAGTTTTTGGATACTCCATGGCTAAGGTCCATTCATGCCAAGGCAAGTAGAAGAACTTTTTATTGGGCACTCCCCCATTTGAGCATCGACCGATTATCTAAGTTTAGTTCTCATTTAATATAAATATTTTCGCTCAACTTTGTAACTTGTTATTGCCCATTTTGAGAAATATCATTTTAACAACATTGATAGGCCTGTGATCTTGTTTCCCTATATTCACTTAACTGGGTTGGATAGGTATACAACTTAATGACGGTTTGATTAAAGCCAGACTAAGGTTAAGCTTTAGGGTGGTGATATTATATGGTTGTGGGACGATGAGGCTGACGGTATCCATGCATAAATGCAACAGCAAGCAAATGAAATCTCGTAATGTTTTTGGTAATATGACACAAGAACGACTACGTTTTAGTAGATGAAGATGGCGTGAAAAAGAAAGAAAGAAGATTCGATGTCCTTGCATCAGTAACTTGGAAAATTTTCGTTTACATATATACAACATGATGATTGTTTGGTTGACGCGATAGGGGTTCTTGCTACCAATATATTAAAGTAGTAACATGAAATGACTAGGGTTAGGTGACTGCCACAACAAAAGCTATTTAATACTTCATCGCTAATCATTAAGACGGTACCCCGTGTCCACCATGCAAAGCATGTGTTTTTTACTATAAGAATGGACAGGATGAATTTACATGGTTGGTCCAGATTTCACACTTCGACGGAAACCCATCGTGATATCTCTTGCATTTAGCTTATCTAAGAGAAATATATGATTCATATTTCTCTATCGCAATGAAAGATTAACATTACCTAATGCCCTGTTTTGTTTCGCGAAAAGTGAATACCTAGATAATCATTTTCCTCAAAATGATCATTTATATCGCGTACAAAAACGAATGAATGAAAAATATTTTCATAGTCCACGAGAATATTTAGACATAAATCATTGTTGGTAATAAAAATATTTTTCATTGACTAATCATTTTAAGCAATATAAACGATCATTTTATTTTTTTTAAATCATTTATTTTCTATGAAACAAATGGAGTCTAAGAAAAGAAAACTAAGGTTGAGATGTTTACTCAATTTCAAAACCACGTAAATCTGAATAATTTCCTGTGCTTCAATAAATACATCTTGATTAAAGGTAACACAGACTGCACATGTTCTCTATGCATTCAACTCTTAATTTCCTTTTCTGTCAGTAATTAGATGGATTAAAGGTAGGTAATTGTGATGCAAAATTAAATTTAGTCCTCGGGAAAATACTAAATTCTTACTTTTGGAATCTCTAATATGTACGTTCCATTCTGAGAGTAAATTTCGAATTGGACCTAATTATCATTTTTCTTCTCGAATTGCCTTAACCACTTATCTAAATCCTCACTTTGATTTTCCTTTATTGGAAAAGGGGTAATTTGGTAATTTAACTTAGCTTAAGTTGTGAACGGGAGGTTCTAAAAGTGGAGGACACAATTGAAAAAAAAAAAAAGGTTGAAGATGCAAAGTGATACTTAGATGAAGCGAGAAGGATATTTAAGCTATCCCTAATTAAATTAAAATTGTTATTTCATGGTTTTCGGAAGCATATAACTACCCCCTTTTGAATGCAAGAGATGAGGTTTTATTGACTTGGTCATTAGATATCCCATCTATCTATCTAGTTATGATTTTTTGAGCTGAAACAAAGAGATTGGTTCTAACGTTTACCACGTAGTAGTCGAGTTAGTGTGTGTGGATCTAACACATTGTATCAAAGAAATATGTTTAAATTGATTTTGAAACTAATAAATGGACTGACATTCCATAGGGGTATGATATCGTCATAATTAGAATCATGTAAATTGTTCATTATTAATGAACTTAATAATCGAAAATTAGTTTTAGTCATTTTTGGTAGTTCTTTTCCCCATAGAGATATTGAATAGTAGGAACTACTTTTTTGACCACTGTAATTTTGAAAATGAACATTGAAATGTCCCTCAAAAGTAACTAAATAGATCTGAAACATTTAAATTGCAGTTAATCTTGCGGTGGAATAAGCTATTAATGCAATACCTATTAAAGTTCATCTTGCAGCGCAGCCGGAGAATCCGTCATTTCGGCTACCACAATAGCGTATTCCCTGGCTCCCCTTCCCTAAAGAATATTCACTACCTTAGCCATAGAAGATGCTTTTGACCAATAACTAAATAGAAAAATATAACAAGAAAGAATTGTATCTAGGGCCACTGCTGTTTTGTCGGTCTATTTGTCCCATTGATAGTTCTCGTTCGTCACTTTCTATAGAGATCATCGAATCAATAACAATAAATTCAGTTCGACGAGGCTCATGCATGAAACTCAATTGACACTAAGAAACATTTCATACAAGCAAATTATTCACATGAGGTACTGCATGTACAAGTCCCCTCAAATGGAAAAGTCAAATCGAATGAGGATTTGGTTCATTCTAGAGACGCGCGTCATGGGCATCCTATCTTCCTATGTTTTATTTGTATGTAAGTATTGGGAGTGAAGATACCCTATATAACGTGACTATTCCACCTAACAGCTCTCTTTTTTTTTTTTTTTTTGGTTCAAAATAATTGAAAAGTAGAGTGAATTTCAACATGGGAACATAAACTTTAAATTTGAAAGAGAGGGTTTGATTCGAACAAAAAGAGAGAGAGAGGGTTCAAAAACATTCTTATTATGAATCAAAGGTAGAAATACACACCTTAATTCTTATTTGAACAAGTCATGTGTTGGTTTGGTGGAAATGGCATTGTTCTTCTATATGTCCATAGAGTTTTGAAAATTCTAAACATCTCAAAGATAGACAGAGAAGTAGAAATTCATCAAATAAACTACACTCCTTCGTATACACCAAGAATCCATTGATGAGAATGGGCCAGAGAAAGCTTGGACCCAATTCTTGCAACAGTATGCGGTCATGGCATTAGTGGTCTCCTCTAACTACTTAGGAGTTCACGGTTACATGTTGTATTTCACTCCTTGGAGGGGTTCTCTTTGTTGATGTTGTTGGAGCTAATGATCAGTTTATAAGTGTGAGAGAAAATATTATCCTCTAAGTTAGCTTTTAGGGTGAAAAAGGTCCAATACCACTTAACACTAGCATCGAAACCTAAGTCGCTAACAAATCTAAACCCAAAAAAGTCATATGGGGGAGTTACGGGTTATTACGCCTCTGACCCAGGCCCAATGTGTGAAAGGGAGATTGTTAATGTTGTCCCACACCAATTGTGGAAAAAGTTGTGATCGGTTTATAAGTGTGAGGAAAAGTCTCACATTTTGAGCTAGCTTTTGGGGTAAGAGAGGTCTAAGACCACCAAACACTTTTCACCACACTTTGCTACTAGTCATCCAGGAACATTTAGCCTTACAAGGTGATCCTTACTAATTCACATAGGATTCCATATACCCCATGCTACACATGGTAGAGCCTAGGGTAGCATGCTTTTGATTACTATATTCTCACCAACTAGGGTGCAACACTTCATTACTTTGCCTAGTAGTACAACGCTCGTATTGCTCTCTTGCAACTCCATTTTCACTGTTAAGGCTACTCCCATTTCACTCACGGCTGCTATGACAATCTCATTTGCTTTCTTTTTCTCCATCACTTTGCTTATATTTGTCTAGATGTGATCGAAGTGTGTTCAAGTGCCTAAAGAGCATGTTACCTAAACAAATCCAATTACCTTGATAAGATTTTCTTTCATTCTTCCTCTGTTGTTATGCAATTTAGTTCATAGATGATTCTTCATCAATTTCATCTCTATTATAGAATCAGACATGAAAGTTTCTTCTCAAATTTTTAAGACAATATGCTAAATCATGGACTCTTTGAGACAATTCTTAGTAAAAGATAACAACAATTAATAAATGGAGTAAATAGATTTGCAAGTTCTAGATAAATCTTGAGAAAAAAGATATGCCGCCAACTAAGGCGCGTAAAGTCGGGATTTGAACCTATAACATGCCTCGGTCAAGTAACAAATTCTGATCGAGATAGGTACTAAATCTGTTTCGAACTCAACTCAGTAAAATACTGGAATAACTCAAGCTCGACTTTAACTTGATGTTGCTCAAGTCAAATTGCAAGGCCAATCCTATTGAGCATGGAACATGAATTACTCACGATTGGTTTCCCTTATTCATACCCATACCAAAGAACACCTGGTCATAGAGTTAGAATCCAAGTATCATAGACATGCGACACACAATATGACACGTTATTTCTTAAAAAATAGAGAATTCCAACACGTTGTATATTAAATGTATATCTTTTTATATAAATGGTAAATTATCATTTTTTGTTATTATTTCAATCCAATTAATTTAATTCAAATACACATATAAATAAATAATAAAACAAAAGCCTAGAACAAATTTACATTAAAAACATAATTTGATAAATTCAACTACATTCCATTATGATAATTTATTAATCTTGGAGGAAAGAAAAGACTAATGTTTTTCTTCTTTTTCCCTTTATTTTTATTTATTTTTATTTTTATATATTTACATTTTGACGCCTAATTTATTGAAATTTTTTTTAAAATTGACCCCATGCATATCAAAATTACCTATTGGGATTCCAAACTCAATGTCGAGAGAGTTGACCACATGCTGAATGTCCAAACCTATTGACTATATGTAGGAGCATGTCAAGGTGTTTGACACCGACACAAAGGCTCCCAAATAGTCTCTATGCTTTTAGGTTAGAATTAAGCACAAAAATGACCTAAAATTTTCACGAAAAATGTGACAATTGTAAAAAATATTTTCCAATATACATGAAACCTATAAAATGAATTAGAATATATTTTCCATCGTTTAATATGAGAAATCTGATTTGATTTTCCTAAATATACATATACTATTCTAGTAGTAACTTGCAAATGGGCAGCTAGGAACCAGGCACGAGCAACAGAGCCTTAGGTTGACCTCGAGGACCCCAACACAAGTGCTATGGATCGGGGGCATAGGCACCTAGGTCCCATGCCCGACCTTGATGGAGCGAGACAAGAGCTCCAAGGTATTGGACTCAATCTCCATGGACCAAGCGTGGGCATAGGGGTCCTAGGCTCGACGCCAATGGACTCATGCACAGGCACTAGGTCTAGCCTCAACCTTGATAGACCTTGGCTCAAGCACTAAAGACCCACTCATGCCCAAGCATAGAGGACTAAAGCACAATCTTTGTGGACTTTAGCCTGAGTGCAAGGGACCACAAAGCTAGAGCATTAGGGACCCGGGCCTGGTGGTTGGGGATCCAAGCTCAAGTATTAGGATCCTACTCTTGACCTTTGTGGACCCAAGGTGTCGAGCCATTAGGCACAACCTTGATGGACCTTGATGTAGGTGTCGGGGGCTTAGGGTCCCTAGGTTCAATCTCATGGACTCAAGCATGGGTATTGAAGACCTAAACTTGGATGTCGAGGACCCAAAAACCAACATTGGGGTTTTTATGCCCAAACATATAGTTTTGAGTCCAAATGTCATACTTAGTTATATTTTGATAAATGATTTCCAATTTTTTTAAAAGGAAATAATTTTCCATTGACTTATTTTCCTAAGCAAACCAAACTTGAATTATGAAAACATTTTCTTCCCAAGACAAATGAAGCCTAAGTTTGGTGTGGATTCATAAAGCTATGGGGAGGGAAGTCAAATTTTACCTAAGCCTTAATCATTCCAATACCAATAACATTAGTCATAGGACATTATGTCTTGGGCAATTATGGCCCCATTGGTGTGAAATGATAAGTAAGAGGAACTATCGCAACCTTACCTTGGGTGAACTACTTAGAATTCGGCTAATAGATTGCTACGCCTAAAGTTCTCTTCCAAACACATACCAATTCACAACTTATGATCTAAGTTCTTAACATGTAAATGATTTTTATTTAGGAGTCGTCACTGATCAATTTAAGGTAGATCAATTAGATACTCAAGTAAATTAATAGGAAAATTATTTTACACCTATAAATTAAAAAATCTAGAGTCGGGGACTTAATTATACTAATTATCAATTTAGCACTCTTTCGGCATCTAATCTTGTTCAATTGCCAACCAAAATGTTCAGGCAGCCTTCTCACTAATTATGAATCACAAGGTTCTACTCCTATCCAGGCTAAAGGGAGACAACAATCAATGTATTAATGGTGCGCAATCAAGTAATAATCAAAATAGAAATGTGCGAACAATAACCTAGCATTTGTCTCTAGGAACATTCAAAACCCTATTGTAAAGCTCTAAGAGCTTATTCGATTTTTAAATAAAGAAATTTTTTTTGATTTAAAAGAAAACTACTCGAAATCGAATGTGGTCAGGTAAGGACTCATGGGTTTGGGTCATGAACACTAAAAGCCTATTTCAAGAAGTGGGCTCAATGATTCAAACCCGATCGGACCATTGCCAAGATCAAGCCCAAATTCATCAAGGGAAAACGCTTAAGCCCACATATGCCCAGCTCCGAAATTAGCCCATACTCACTCGACACGTCACCGAACTGACATGAAAAACAGAGCACAAGGAAAAGCCGAGGACGCTGTCGCTGGAGATGGCCCTACCGGGCACGGCGCCGGCCCCGGCGACGGCGAATCGATGGCGAACAGGAGATATGCCGGACTCAGTCCGGTCGCCTCACACGTCTCGGAGCCGGGATCCTCAGGAGAACAAACTCGAAACAAACAAAACAGGGGCTTACCGGGAAGTAGGTGTCAGAAGAAATAAGGCCATGAGGCTGCCCGCCGAGGCTGACGGAGGACGGCGAAGGCGTCGGAGTACGGCCGAGCCGGAGGCGCGTGGCGACCCTCTCCTCTCCCTGTTCGCTGCTCCCCCTGATTCACCGGGTTCTCTCTCACTCTCCACGCTCCTCCCCATAGCTCACTTTCTCTCTCTGTAAGCAGACCCTGTTTTCTTCTCTCGCGTGCGGAAAGATTTCTCTCTCACTCTCCACGCTCCTCCCCATAGCTCACTTTCTCTATCTGTACGCAGACCCTGTTTTCTTCTCTCGCCGCGTGCGGAAAGAGTTCGTCCGAGTCCATGAAACAAGAAGGGAAAAAAAAGCTTCCTTTATCTTGTCTTTATTCGTTGATCTCTCTCCTCTCTTCCTTTCGCTTGTCTTTTGTGGCAGGTGCATTGCATGACACGCGACTTAATGCGTGCATCAGTCCTGAATTCTATTAATGCCGTACGGATGCTAAATGTGATGCGAATGAAAGTCAAGCGAATGATATTTTGGTTCAGGAGCCGGATCAACCTCTAATTTTAGAAACCATCAGGTCCAAGGATTGAAATCAAAACGGCCCGGCGTCATCCGGTTCATTGGGTAATATCCGGGTTCGCCAGTTTGCCTGAATTCTCCGGGTCCTGAATAAATACGAAACGGACCGAAGGCCGAGACAGTACTGAACTGAAAAAGGTCAGGGCGGTCGGAAAAAGCTTGGCAATGACTTGAGTTTGCTCCAAGACATGTTGGCCTGATCTCGAAGCTGATTCACACATGTAGTCCTCAATATGAATCAGATTCGGTTCGGTCAGATGACCCCAATTTGGAACCTAACTCCGAGAAGAAAGCATCCCCCAAACAAGAAAAAACAACTCAAAAAGAAAGTAAACATAGAGTACGCCCCGAACCGAACCAGTCAGATTAACGGTATTCAAAGCCTTCTTTAGATGTAAAAGCTGAGCTTAAGAACACCCAGAACCATATAATTTGGATTTTGGACCGAGATGAATATAAATGAATAGTTTTCACATAATTCCCGTACATGTAACTGGCTAAGCGCTAAGAAACTAATAAGGAACGGCTTCTTTACTTCTTTTCAGTTCTCTGCAGTCATACCTTCATGACTAATTGAATGAACAAATTATAGAAACAGTTTAAAAGTCAATTTTTCTAATGGTGCCGTCCCACGGCTTGGCCACAGAGCAGAGCGTTGGAGGGAATGTTATACTCATTGGCAAGGCTCTGGACCGGATTCCAGACCCTGAGATAGAACTGCTGCCCGAGATACTGCCGTTCCCATATTGCTGATCGCACATTCCACATGCCTTGGTTGTCCAGTGACATGTATATGCTGGTCCATGAATTTGGATACACCTGCAAGATTTTGGATGAGGCTAAAGAGTTAAGGCAAAGAAGAAAATCACAGTTACAGAGATCGAACACGAAGGCGACCTCCAATTTATTCGCAATTAGAATAACCAAGTTGTTACCTGAGCAGTGTGTCTTGTGAGTGTGTCAACAAGATTATAGCTGCTCCTACTGGCTGGTGTCCACTGCCCGTTACCATACCTGTATTTTCAAAGCAAATAAAGATTAGAAATTCTGACTGACTCAAATAGATTAATCGATGTGCTGAGAGACGCAGATCAACTCACCCAACAACCCAGAAATCATAGCCATCAAGATGCCAGGATTGAATGGTGTTCTCATTGTTTTGGAAGACAATCTCAATAAAGTCATGATGTGAGGCCTGTATCACGGAGGTGGCAATGGATGGAGAACCACCGGAGGGACTAGTTTGCATAGAATCTGTGCGGAATACTCCAGGAATGTTGAAATAGTCAGCAAGCTTAAGAGGAGTATCAGCGTTGATGAAGGAGACCCCATTGACGGCGAAACGTTGTTTTCCATTGATGAGAGGGGCCGAATTGGCCAACACGATTGTTCTTGATGGCGTGATCTTTCCATAGTGGAAAGAGCCTTGGGGGTTTGGTCTGGCAGCATTTGCAGTCAAATTCCACCTTCAAGAACAATCAAAATATAAGTCGCAGATCTATGTCTTATATTGATAAATGCATCACAAACTGTTGACAATTACCATCCCACCTTGCCTCTTGGTTTATGGCATTACTTAGCTAAATTTATTATTTGTGCCATGACATGTAGGTTTTATTTGTATTTGGCTAAACTGTAGAGGTGCCCTGTCTTAGAAGATGCATTTACCTGTAGGTTCTAGCTTGTTTCATGGACCAGTCTACATCAATTGTCGGGCCAGCTGGCAGAGGCCCGGAAACTGGGGTGCGAGAGTTTGAGTAGTGCAGAACGGCTGTTGTGGTGAGGACAGTCGTTGTGAACCGAGTTGATGCAACAATATAGTAGTCCTTTGGTGGCTGATTTAGTGTCACCAAGACAGTTATTGATTGGCCAACATGAACATCGAGAGAGTCATATATGTTCTGAACTGTGTGAGATCCTTCAACTTCAATCAGTTTCAGTGTGTGGCCCTGAATCCTGAAGTTCAACGAGGTTGACAGCCCGACATTTGAGATTCTGAACCTGTACGTTTTACCTGAAAGAAATGACATTGAGAGGCAACAATTTGTATAAGGGCTGTGCTTACTTTACATGAGAAGACACTTTATAGCAAAAAGGAATGGCAAAATTGACGTTTGAATGAGTTACCTTGATCACCGGCGAAAGTCGCTTGAGGCTGGCCATTTATAATGACACCATCGGGGAAAGGAAGAGATTTTCCAGAGTCCAAGGTCTGGCGTAATGTCTGCAAGTGGCAAAGAGTAAAGATTGATGGCGTAAGAAGGAATGTGAGACTAGAGCAGACACGAGCAATTACTTTCCTAAGTTTCGGTTCTCAAGAATGCAACAAAATATCGACTGAGGAAAAGCTTGACATACAAGTAATAACCAAGAATCCTATCAATGTTCATGTTATTTTGACATTGATTGCCATGCATCACCAGAAACAAAACTGATCCAACACTAAAATGATTCCGAGTTTTCAAATATCTGTGGTAAATTTATATCAGAGGAAGCATTAATGCAAAGACAGAAAGTTGTGAGTTGAAAAAAAAAAAAAGAAACTTTGGATCCTCAGGTTCAAAGAGAAAGGAAAGCCTCAATCAGCAGTAACCTCAAATACAGGCTACTGTACCGTCATGAATGAAATATCGAAGATTAACTAGCTGGTACAGAATGTAGCCGTTCTGGCCCAACTGAACAATGTCCACAAGAAACTTTGCAGCCACTTGCAAATGCATCAACATGGCAAAACAATTTGCAAACTTTGCAGCATGACAAGAGTCAGCAAGCTATTTGATAGGGAAATCGCATAAGAAATGCATAGCTCAGAGTGTACTTCAATTGATGGAAGGACAACAAGCGAGCTGCCAACATACCCTTTTATGTACTCATCTATGGACAAGGATTAAAAAATTGATGAATAACTAGGGAAACATGGTCCGCACCTTGTGGCTGGTCTTGAACCAATCACCAATGAGCAAGGTAAAATCTCCATCAGGAGGTGGATAAGGAATAGGAATCTGAGGTCTCTGATAGACGTTGAGCGCTCCATATCCGCCAGCAGCCTTGTGAAGGGCGGTCGAGGGGAAATATGTGTAGGAACCAATCTGGTCCTTGGGCTGAAAAATGTATGTGTAGTTAGAGTTTGGAGGGATGGGACAATTTGTGCCCAGGACTCCATCTTGCCATGAGTTCTTCCTCTGTTTGATCCCGTTCCTGATTGCCAAGTACCGAGCGGGTTATAATCACTAAAATTATCCCAAGTAAGATGACTATTTATGCAGGAAAGAAGTAGCAAGTTCATATTTTACTGAGTTACAGATTAGACATTCCGTTTCAAACCCTATATAAAGTATTGTGGGATCAGTTTATTGATACATTGCCAAACAACTTTCGTTAGTATCAAATTTAAAAAGGACTCAGCAATACAGCCAGCAAAGAGAAGCCCAATTAAACAATTGGAAGTCGAATTGTTTATTAGTTTTAGATATTTCAGGACACAAAGCGGTCTGAATAACTTTGCCAAATGCAGTTTCATGTGATTGATTAGTCTTTTTTTTCCTCTCTTATGTCTCGTAAGCATTCGAACAAAGCATCAAACATTAGGCAGAACTAGCTGTCCTGGAAGCATAGAGACTCCGCGCAAAGGAAGAATATATTCAAATGTCGTCTTTTTAAAAGACCAAATATTCAACTGCTTCTGCAAATGCTGCTAGATCCATGAATTGACATGGAAACTGACATTTTTAGGCCGAGGAAGTGTAAGCTACATTCTGAATCAAGGATTTCTAAAACAGGAAAACATACGAGAATAAAGCACATCCTCCTTAGAGCGTTTGAAAGCGACCACTACTGTTCTCAACACCCTCAGCTAAAAAATATTGCAGATGTACTAAAGATGGACCTAACGGCGGACCCAAAAAAAAGGGGAAATAACAGCTCGAGCCAAACCAGCATATGTGACCATACTAAACACTCACCAAGTAAGGAGAAAAGGCTCGTCCAGCTTGTTGATCAAGTTGAGCACCAAGTTGTCATTGGTGACCACATCGAGTCTTGGCCCAGGGAATTGACCATTTATCAGGATAACCTGCAAGATCCCCCAAAAAACAATCTTCAGAAACAAAAAGAAAAGAAAAAGCAGAGGACCCTAGAGGCCTTCACCAGCTCATTCATTCAACCTGGAAACACTTCAAAGACAAAGAGGCAGAGTCGAGGCAAATCAAGAAACCTGTTGGGGAACGCCCAGAGGGGAGATAGTGCCGTAAGTTACGGTCCACGTGTAGAATCTATAAGGGTCGTCGGCCATCACCATGGACACGCTGAGGAGAGCCAGGACGGCACAGATCTGGCGCGCCAGCCTCGCCATTGCCACGGCCACTGTATCTGCAAGAAGTTAGAGAGATGGGAATCAGTCCATAGCACTCACACATTCTTGGAGAACACAGAGAGAGAGCGTAACCAAAACTCACCAGATTGCAGAGATGATGGTAATCGGAACAAAGGCACAGAGACAGAGACAGAGACAGAGTTGTGGATTTGAGTGGGAGCAGTTTGCAGGTTGCAGGGCCTTAAATAAGAACCGACGCGGGAAACAGAGCTCCTTAACTCCATATGAGTGCCAATTATAATTATTATTATTGTTAATCTCGTGTATATTTTTTTATTAATTATTATTTTCTAAAAAGCTCTTTTTTTTTTCATTTGGTTTCTTTTAAATTTATTAATTTACTATGCAGTACTTTCTCCGGCTTGGGGTTTGAGTAGAAGTAGAAGGTAGAGAGAGAGGGCCCACATGCATGCACGATGATGAATGCTTTTGTCCGGGTGAGGTTGCAACTAATGATGAAATGATATCATTCGGCGCGGGTTCACGCGTTTCCGCGTTGATGATTGATGGAATTTTGCTTGGCACCAAAGTTAGGTATCCACAAAATAATTGAATAAATAAATAAATAAATAAACATTTAAAGCATTCACATGCATTTACCAACATAATAATAAAACTTTAGTGTTCTTTGTTGGCATTATTGTTTCTCTGGATTCTCCTAAAAGATTCAATGGATGATTAAATCTCACCGCCATGTCCTCCCTCTCTCTTTCTCATATGGCATTAGAGTAGGGCTGTGCCCTAATTTACTTCTGTGTGCAGCGGGACTTCCTTTCCTTAGATTTCACGAATCACATTTATATACTCTTTAAATATTTAAATATATGTGTTTGGACAACATCAATTATCGGTTGGCTTGGTTTGACTTTCAAAATAGAATTTAGATGCAATGCAAATATTGAAAGCCAAAGTCTTTTGGGAAATTTATGGTAAAAACTTATTTGCAAAGCAACTTTGGATAAAGAAGTATTAAAATGTTGTTTTGCAAAGGGCTCTAGCTATGATTTCTTTTTTTTCTTTTTTTATTCAAAACAAATGAAACCCTTCGTAGCTTCAATGAGGGTTTGGGCCGTGGACGAATCACATCCAGTGCTAGTGGCAACCTTGAGCGAGAGTCACGCAACTTAAGTGAGGGCCACCTGGCATCGTGTGATCTTAGGCCTCATTGGCTAGGGTCACATGACTTGGGCGACCATCACCTAGGGTCTCACAGCTCGAGCATCCCTCACCAGGGTCACAAGTGAGGTCACGCAATCTCGTTGGCCCCTCATCGAATGAATTTGATCTCATCGACTTTCGCCGGCTACCATCACAAAGAAAATAAATAGTAGCAACAAGCAAAGAAAAATCGAAAAATCTTAATAATCAACGAGAGTAGCATTGGAAGAGAAATAAATTATTTAACATCATTTTCAGCATTTCGCAAATTCTACTCTAAAATGCCGGTGCCTACTAACTTCAGGCTTTCAACATTATCAAAGCCAGCACATACCCGAAAGGCATTTCGAAAAGCTCACCAAATATCGCAGCATTTCCTCAACGAAAACTCAACCAAACTCATCCTACGACCGGCCTATCTCCATTTCCACGGAGTTTCCTCTCCGTTTTGAGAGAGGGTCAATGGGGGGCTCCCTCGTTAGCAGACGAGAAAGTTCGTGCGAATTTCTTTAATTTTTTCTCTCTCCGACTTCGCATTTCTTTACAGAAACTCGAGCTCAGGTTTTATCCGCCAACCCCAAAGCAATTTGAATGCTCGATGGAGTCCAGCTAAAACCATCTGCAGGACAGGTTGGCGATAGCTCAGTCGATGTTGACGCCCCGGAATTTCACCCGCCCACTTCTCCCTTTTTCTGTTCTGGGTCAAACGCCTTTGCAATGGAAAGGCAAGACCTCCTTCTTTTTTCTTCTTCTTTTTTGGATTTTCCGTCCCATATTCAAAAGTTTATCACGATTTTAATTGTCATTTTCTTTTAAAAATTAAGCTCTTGCTGTCAACGGAAGATGTTTTGACCTCCGCCCCACATGTCTTTGATTTCCAAACCCTCGACTCCGGCGAGATGTCCGGTGACTTCATTGAATTTGGACCGGCCTAACATTAAACCACCATTTGCCTCCATATGCTTCTTCTTCTTCTTCTTCTTTTTGTCTCGTGAAAAATACAAGAGTTCCTAACGAGATAAAGATTTCAATGGGTTAATAAATTTGAATTTCTCTTTATTTCGTGCACGACCTGCATTGAAAATATTCTTGCTTACGAAACGCTTCCAAAAAACGTCCAACTTTTTTTCTTTTTCGCGCATTAACCCGAAAATTCTTGTAATGCGGACGGGGACCATTTTCAGAAATGATATTTTTTTTTTCTGGGAAAGAAAAAAAGGTCAGGCTGAATTTTGAAAATGATGCATATCGTGCAATTTGTCAATTTGCCATGTGAGGGGTGGGTCACTGTGTTTTCAAAGCGAATACAGAGACCCAAAAAAAAGAGATTCTGGTCAGATTCGAGGGAAACAGCAATTTTAAAAGCAGAAGACAAAAAAGTTGCCGATGTTGGACTACCGACAGAAACGGGCGGTTGTTGTGGAGTTAGGAAATTGGATTAGGTTTTCTGAATCTTGCCAGTTATGCAGATAAATATATAAATATATTTTTCTTCGGTGTGATATATTACATTAAATATAATATATATTATATGCATTCTGAATTATATAATATTATATTATATTTCTATGTTTATGTTCTGCTATCCTAGCTGAAAGGGTGTTAGAATCTTACTGCACAACATAGATGCTTTGCTGCTTCTTCTTTTTTTCCCTACTACTTCAGGAAAATGTATGGCGCGTGAAATGGAAAATTTTCTTGAAGAGCTGAACTCTTGGAAAACCTGTTTAAATGTCTTTCAGCATTACTAAGAGCAGACATTTTAGTTATATTTGGCATTTATAAATACGTTATCCATTTAACTTTACTTCCTTTTGGACTTGCTCCTTATAATTAAAATTGCACATAGAAAGTTTGGTGTCCATGGAAAGGTGAACACCGCTACATGACCAATAATGTTAGTTTGTCTCTCTATATGATCTTCAATAGAGGTGATTGGTTCTCAAGTGGTTCGGTTCCCACTTGAAACCAAAAATAAGATCACAAGGACCAATTTCCAAAATCAAGAATCAAACTATCAAAATCAAGAATCAAACCATCTAGTCTTAGGACTAATCACTGTCCAATTTTCGGATGATCCAATTGAAATGGTGAATTCACAAACTCATGTTCTTTGTTGAAACGCATTAAATTCCACAACAATTGGTCCTCAAACCTTTGCGAAGCAAGAAAAGCAGATCCTGGTAGGGGCACCTAAAAAAGGCATCTCCCCAAATTCGAAGAACACCTCATGAAACGGCCATTACCGAGCAAACGCGCAGAGGTTTATGAAATGAGCACAATGACAGATGAGGACAATGAAAGCACGCACAACACAACCAGAATTTGACAAGTCTCCTGAAAATGAACGGCGAGACGTGGGAAATGCAATATGAAAACCAGCAAAAAACAGAGCACTGGATATTACCTTGATGAGATGCAAAAAATAGACCAAGAGGGAGGTGAAAGTCGAGACTCGAGATGAGACCACAAGAGGGAAGTGTCAAGCTCAAGCAATAGAGATGCGACTTAGGCAAGAGAAGATGGCACCGTCTGAGAGTAGAGCAAGAGGAACGCAACTCAGGCAAGAGAGGTAAACAGCGAGGCATGAGAAGCGAGAGGGAAAGAGGAGGCGTGAGAGGCGATTAGGGTATAAACACGCTACAATCACTACTATTCTTCAAGAAATGGTATAAACACGCGGTAACTAGACCAAAAATCACTACTGTTCTAAAAGAAATGAAAAAGATTTAAAATAGATAAATCTAATCCTCGATCACATCTCTGATTAATGGATTACAAATCGTGCAAACCAGGCAATTTAGCACATCAATTAGAAAATTGATTGAAGAAATTCTCAATCATTGAATAAAAACGTAACTGCTTCAAAAGCAGAATGGATTTTTACATTATGCATCCCCTTACAATGAATCACACTCATCATTCATCATATTGAAAATGGAAAGATATCCATACAAAACAAAACTGATAAAATTGCATCACAACCCATCAATGCCTCAGCTGTTGTTATTTGGCTCCTTTGATTCGCCACAAAACTAAATCAGCATTAGCAAACACGTTGTGGCCCCTAATCCATGGGGTGTTCAGCTCTACGCAGCAGCAAACATCATCTGGCTCTAGCCATAACTCTTGCTCTCACTAGCTAGTTAGGAGATTGAAAAGTGAATTAGTATGAATCCCTTAGAATAACTTCATATGAATCACCACCAATCTCCTCATAGAAAAGACATTGCTTTATTCTATATCTGGTGGATCCAATGACTAAAATAAGAACGCCCCACTTGGGGGTCTGCTCCTACAACTTTAACAGTAGTTTGACAAGGATAAATCATAAAGTTATTCATCATCCAAGGCTTCAAACTTATCAGACCATCACATGGCAATGTGCCTTAACTAACCTTCATATAGTTAGCATAGACAGCAACGCAGCATGCTTGACCTTGAAGTTCCTGCCAGCAGCTGCAGATTTTTTTTTTTTTTTGGTCCTCCCTTTCTTGATAACTGGGGAAAACCCATCACCACACAGATCCACAGGCTGCGTAGGAGAAGGCAAGTTGCCCAATCACCTCACTTCCAGATGAGATGTAGTACATTCTTCAAGAGGGGAATCGAACCTCCTCCTCATGGATCAAGTTTTGGATGTTCCAAACACTAGGGCGCACCATAGGGGGGCTATGCCGTGACTGCAAGTTAACAGATTATGAAGCAGCATGGACAGTGAGCATCCTGAGATGACTTTTAAGTTCAAGCACATTAGCCTATCTTTTCAGATAATCAGTCAGCTTTAGGGGAGCGTCAGCATTTCTCACTCTTTCCATTGCTGAGCAGTGCTATGTGGGACAATACATTCATGAGGAAGTGACTTTCCATAGTGGAAAGGCCCCTGGGGGCTTGGTCTGGCAACATTTGCAGTCAAATTCCACCTTCAAGAACAATCAAGATAGAAACTTTAATTGGTATTATACAAAAATCGGTAGTATGTCAACTCATGATAAATATCAATTCTTTCCCTCCTATGATTCACTTCGGTTTTGACTAGCACAGTTATGTTAGGACATATTTACACACCAAGACAGGCAATTTGATGATTTTGCATCACAAACTATTAGCAACCATGACATATTCATAGGACTTCTAACCTTTTGCTTAATCTACTGTTACAAGAAGACAAAGCTGTCTTATTTGTAAGATAAGACTTGTTTTAAATTGAAAATATAGAAAGTTCCAAGAAATTTGAATCCTCTGAGATGACATTTCACTCATTCAGTGACTAAAAATACAGTCATTGGTTAAAATTAACCAGCAAATTGTTCTAGTGCACCAATTGCACAGTACATTCAGTAATTTAAATCAAAATTAAATGATCCAATTGCAAACTGTCCAAAATTTATGTATCTGTAGGCTCTAGATTGTTTCCTACATCAGTCTACTTCAACTGCCAGACCAGCAATTAAAGGTCCAGAAACTTGGGTGAGGGAATTTGAGCAGTGATGATGATGAGAGGAATTGAGTAGATATATCTCACATCAAAATTGTTCCTAGATATGGTGATGTTGATGGGAGAGTCATCTTGGTTCTAAGTGCATTGCTTGTACATTTGAAGAACATCGGAAAGCTTATGGATCAGCTCTAAGATCCTCTTTCAAACATCTAGCCAGCAAAAGGCTACAGGATGAAATGAATATTAACTGTAAATATGCAAGCCTTCCAAAGGTTGTGTTGTTCATATGTCAACATTGGCAAGCACTCTAACCTTGCTGTTCTGATGGACTAGAGAAACGCAAGATGAACTCAATGATCGATATATGGCCACATCTTCTCGAATTAAAAATTGCATTATCATTATGGCTACCCTATTGACGTCACTAATCCCAGAACTTCCCATTGGAGGATGGCTTAATAGTTTTTGGCAACCAACAGCAACCGCCTTTCTGAATATCTAATTACCAGATAATTTGAAGGAACAAGGAAACCTCACTGAGATAGGATATTTAAATCTGATGCACCGGCAGTCTCTGCTATCAACATGGAGATGTAATCTGTTCAACAAGAACATTTGAGTCTTCATGGAAGACTCCCAGGACGATGTCTTCATAAGACCCATGCAGATGCTGGGCATACTCAAAACTTTTCTGATCACCAATAATCTCCACATGAACAAATACCATTCTCAAAGCAATGGAACCGATTCGAGTCCCGCACTATGATCTTCCTCTTCATAATCTTTGAGATGAATTTGATAGCAGTGTGGCAGTCTCCACATGTTCTTAAGTTCTTATACACCTTAATGGGAGTTCCTGGCGAGGTTGAAAGAATACCAAAAGCAACTGCAAGTTTCTCACTATGGAAGGCAAGATTTTGCACTTTTTGCTCTTCCTCCACATCATGTAGCACAAAATTTGTGTCAGGCACGTATCCTTCTTCTTTCATCCTCTTGGAGACCTCCGTCAAAAATACATGTATCTCATTTGATTTTGGATGAGAAGTATCTCCGACTAAGAAAACATGTTGCTTTCTCCCAATTTGAGTCCAGCTCAAACCAGGTTTTTTCACCACTCCTCTATCTTCCATTATCTTTCTGATTTTTGTAACCTCATCCCACATACCAGCCGTAGCATACATATTAGCCATAGTGATGTAAGTAGCTGGATTCTCGGGCTCAATTTGAAATAATTCCTCAGATGCTCGTTTTGCCAGTTCCATGTTTCCATGAATTCTGCAGCCCCCGAGCAAGGATGCCCACAAAAATCTGTCAGGCTTCATTGGCATTGTGCTAATGATCTCTTCAGCTTCTTTAAAACGGCCTGAACGGGCTAATAAATCAACTATACAAGCATAATGATCAGGAGTACATGTCAGTCCATGCTGTTCAGTAATTGAGTGGAAATACTCAAGACCTTTATCAACTAAACCAGCATGAGTGCAAGCAGAGAGAACCCCGACAAAAGTGACATGATCAGGCCGTATACCTGATTCTAGCAACATGTTAAAATATTTAAGAGCTTCTCTGGGAAGACCATTCTGAGCAAATCCAACTATCAGTGACGTCCATGAAACTAAATCCGGGTGTGGCATCCCTCTAAACACTCTCTCTGCACTCTCCATATTTCCACACTTGGAATACATATGAACAAGGGCGCTTGCTGCAAATGAAAATGGATCAAATCCACTGCGCATCATGTATCCATGGACCTGCTTACCAACCTCTTCTGCTGCATGATCAGCGCATGCATTCAAAACCCCTGCAAATGTGAACTCATTTGGCCTAATCTTGGAGTACATCAATTCGGAGAACAACAAAAAACCTTTTTCGATCCTCCCATCACCGAAGTACCGATCTATCATTGCTGTCCATGTGACAACATCTCTATTTTGCATCCTATCGAAAATGTGCCTAGCCTCCTCCAAACTCCCACATTTACCGTACATATCTGATAGAGCACTCCAAACAACCTCATCTGACTCCAACCCCAGTCTCAATATATGGCCATGAATCTCTTTTCCTTTGTGTAAACACGGAATAGCCTGCAGCCGCAGAAAGAGCACTGGAAAAAGTGAACTTGTTCGACATCGGAATTTCAAGCATTTGCATCATTCTAAACAGTTCGATCGCCTCACCAGGCATGTCATGGCGAACATAACCAGACATCATCGCGGTCCATGAAAAATTGTCTCTTTCTGGCATTTCATCGAACAATCTCCTCGCGTCCGGAAGCCGACCAGCTTTTGCGTACCCAGATATCATAGTATTCCAAGAACACAAGTCCCTGCGAGGCATTTCATCGAACGTCTTCCGGGCGTCGGCCAGGCTATCGCATTTCGTGTACATGTCGATGAGCCGGTTGGAAATGACGAGGCCGGGCAAGAACCCGGCTCTACCCATATAGGCATGAACCATCTTTCCGGCTCCGAGGTCTCGCTGCTTGAGGCAAAACTGCAGGAGGGTCGAGTACACCAGAGCAGAGGGGCGTTCGATCTGACCCAGCAACCGGACCGCATCCCTCAGACGCTTCTGGTCGCACATGACGTCTATGGCTTCCTTGAACTTCTTTTCCCCGCACAGGCGGTGCACGACCCCGTCCCTGGCGTCCGCTTTGAAGAACGTCTTTTGGAGACCGGGCTTGCGCTGCTGCTGCTGGTGTGCTTGAGACGAGCAAGAACGAGAGAAGAGTCTTGCGCAGAGGTAAAGCATCCTCGGCGAACGGCAGGGCGTGGGATCGAAGAAGCTCATGCTGGAGCAAGATCCCGACTTCAGCACTTGAACGCAGCGCTCGAAATCGTTCGTCTCATGGTGAGACGAGAGCATCGTCAACGGCCATTTGTAAAAAGCTTAGGAAGGAGACCGCGAACGCACGCTCTCTCGCGGATTTGATTTTGCTGGAATATCTTATTTTATTAGGCTTCTTTTTCTTTTTCTTTTTTTTTCAAATGCTTTACCTATTTAATTTAACCAACAAATTTAGGACAACAACCACGATAAGCGTCTAAACATAGCAAATCCCAAAGGGGTAGGGGTGGCTTAGAAAGCCAATTGGAAGAGGGAGATCCTAAACGACGTGCTTTAGCGATTCCATTCATGTAATGATTTGCTTCATGTGGACAACGGGCAACTATTACACCATTAAGTTGGGCTAGCAAGCCCACTCACTCGTCAATAAGCAAACGGAGGGCCAAAGGATGTTGTACTTCGCCCTGATAAGTACTAAACAGAAAATAAAGGGTGCGGTTAATAATCATTCTGCTTTCAATAATAATTTTTATTCGGAAATATTGTTTTTTATTCTATTTTTAAAAATAATTTTTGAGCATTTGAAAACGTTTGGTAATTGCTCAAAATTTTTATTTTCATAATAGAAATGCGTTAGGTAGAATTTTTAAATTTTTTTGTTTCTTTAAATTTATTAATACTTTATTATATTTTTCTTTTTTCTTTTTTATTTTCATTTTCCTATTCTCTTCTTGTTCTCCCTTCTTTGTGGCCAGTCACCAATCATTGCAGAAGCAATGACAGCGACCAACGACCAGTTGGGAGGAAGGGAAGCAGAAGGAGAGAGAAGAAAGAAAAGAGAAGGAGAAAAGAAGAAAAAAAAAAATGAGAAAAAGGAAGATAGATTAGACTTAATTCTAGAATTATTCCCGAGATCAAAGAATTAATTTTATTTATTTATTCTTGATTCTATTTCAAATTTATTTTTAAAAATAAGAAATTTCCCAAAATGAATTCATGTTCTTTTTTAATTAATAAAAATAAAATAATAGAATCCGTCACTACAGAACAAGTTAACAAACAAAGCTAAGCCGTCACTTTAAAGCAAAACCCGTAGATCGCCATATTTCCTCTTCAGTTGTAGTGAGTTCGCTTCTGACAAGAAAAGCAGAGCTGCTCGGATGGCTAGGGCTTGAGACATTACCATGGGCATCTCAACAAATCCCTGCTTTACTGCGGCCTCCGAATTTCAATCAATCCACGAGCCATCCACATTCAACGACACTTAACTCGTTGTCTGGCGGCTTCCAAGTACCCTATAAGAGAGATGTATCCTCCAATGACTTTTCGTACATCGGAGACCGAATAGGTGAGGCATTGCTCATGACAACGGCGTCATCCACGACCACGTTGGCTTTTGGCTTTTGGCTTTTGGCATTTGGGCTTTGGAAGACGAAGGGATTTCGAGCTTTCCAGATCTACCAAAGTACACCGGCAGGCAATTGTCCTAATGGGGTGTGACCTTATGCGGTGAGTACTTTGCAAACCCATTACTCCATTCTAGTTATGTTACTCAAAGAGGTGCCCATGTTGAGTCTCGGATCTGACCAAATATCTTTGGTCTATTCATATAGGATAAAGAGGTGTTCCACCGTCTATGGAACTTGCCGACACAACGAGCAAATTGGATCACGTAACATCTTGCGCCTGCACAAGTTTTCTTTTGTGGGTACTCCACGTAAAGAAGCGAGCTTTAGGGTAGGAATCTAGCTACCACTTTTTTAGGCTATTCAATTGGGAAAAAAATTATTTCATGAAATCAGAGAATATCATCTAATTTTATATTGATTTAATATTATCAAAAATTCCAAATAAATACACTTATAATAAATTTATTCTCCGATAATTTTCGTTAAATTTTATTCTTAAATTATTGAGCTGGGTTGTATGCGACGCTCGATGAATATATCAATTTAGAGGGTTTTTTACCCTCCATAGTTTGTAGTTTTTCCTGAAATTCACCATTTTATATATCATATGCAATTACAATTATTTTAGTAATTACATGTAGTCAAATGAAATCAAGAATTTATTTAATTTTATATGTCGTATGACCTTGCAATTATTTTGGTAATTATACGCGGGCAAAGGAAAATAGAAATGGCCAGAACTGTATATAGTGGACTAAATTTTAATTGGTGTTGATTTTGAGTTGGTACATACAATAGAAGTAACCATTTATTTTTGTGTAATGCACAATGATGATATACAGTGTTATATCCATTCGATCTCATTTATTATTCGCAGTATCAAAAGTCCTATTTTTTAAAGCAATTATTAACATGAAACAGCGTCATTTATATTAATCAAAATTCCACTTTTTGAAAATGATATCATGCCCATCTTTCTTTAAATTACAGGGGCCCAATTCCCTTAAAATCCAGCGGTGCTAGAGCTTAGGTTATACCTTTGAATGGCGGTATGCTTTTCCAACAAGCATACCCCCTTCTTCTTGCGCATCATATGAAACTGTTCATTAGTCTCTGAATACCATTAACCTCCATCCTAAGGCTGTCCGGCCTCGAGATAGCTTTCGGATCCATAAGATCCGCTTCTAGTGGCAAATGGACAGTAGACTCGTCGAACCGTCTCATCTTATAGTTGTAATTTCATCCTCCAAATATCACCCAGCCGAGAGGAGAATGGTTTGGAAGAACATTTGAGAGAACATTGCAGAAGTTTGGGAAATTTTATTCAAACATCGCCTCCCCCTTATATAGCTGAGATTAAAGGTAATAGAGACAATTTTCAAGAGCAGTATGGCAACACAAAGCATATTATAGAATGGCAAAACATATTACGAAAATATCAAACCGACAAAACGTCAAAAGATTTGATACATACTCGAAAAAACAACAAACCTTACGGTGTTAGCTTTATTAAAGCAATCACATGAACTCTGATGAATTCCCTTACTGATGGGTTCATGATTTAGGTGGAAATTAGAAACTTCATCGAAGCTAAATTCCGATTATCATGTAGGGGCAAGGAATCAAGAATTGGTCCGGCCTAGAACCGATGGTTTCTAAGGGAACTGGTCTGGTTTTTGGTTTCATAAGTAGAACCACGCACATAAATTGGACTGGTAATATATATTATTTTTAATTTTTAATATTTAAAAAAATGAAAGTCCTAAATCCCTAATATAAAACTCACTCATCTTGTCTTTGATTCTGAGCATCTCACTTTGACCTCGGTCTCTCCATCTTCTTCCCTCGACTCACGGCCTCGACTCTCAAACTCAACTCCCATTGACTCATGACTGCACCTTTAGTCGTTCATCACCTCCCTCTCTCGCTCTTGATTGCGTACATTTGCATCTAGGGGTGAGCGATTTCATGTTCCTTACAAGATTCGCTTGAAACCTAGAACCTATTCTCGGGTATGAGTTTTTCATTTTTTGGAATTTAAAACTTGCCCATCGAAATCTAGAACCTAAAACCTATCTTGGTACAAGTTTTAGGGTCGATTTTAGTTCTAACAGATTATTTTTTCCATCTTTAGTTAAGCAAAACAAAAATAAACACAACAATAAAAATGAATAAGGATTTTATTATCGAATGTCTAAAAACAAGTGTTCATATGCACCTATCGAATAGTATTAAAGAAATTGTATGGTTTTAGTGCACCGATTACTCTTGTATTATATAAAATCATTATCTTGAAAGAAGTAATTACCCAAACACAGCTACATCAACAAAACAATCGGAGCTTCCTCTGGTCTAATAGTTTATGAAAATAAAATTTTCAATTATAAAATAGAAGTTTAGACTAGTGGTACTTATCATCAAATATTGTGGAATATCTCATAATCACGTGAAGATAAAGATTAAGAAAAATACAAAAACTTATACTAGGTTCTAGATTCTATATTCCACTAATCTAGAACTTAGAATTTAGAATTTATCCACGAGCACATATTCTTCAAATTTCAGAACCTAAAACCTACTTTGCATACCTTGAAGCTTGGAATTTAGTGCAATTCTCAAATTTCAAATTCTATCTTAAAATCATACTCACCTTTATTTGCGTCATTGAGATTAGAAACGTCGAGAAAAACTAGGCTGATGGCACTAGAGCCATAATAACGTTAGAAAACCTGCAAAAAGTTAGTCAATGATATCAACGAGTCTAATAATCCTGATGGGGGCCTATCATTGCAAGAACTATCATGGTGGAGCACTAGAAGTCGTTGGGTTTGTTGCAAGTGACTTGGCCAACCAAAGATGTCGTAGCTGGGCATCGCATGAAGTTTGATGGGGCTAGTTCCATAGATTTAGGGTTAGCTCCATAGACTCATCCAGGAATCCGATCGGACCGCCAAGTGGACCCATTGAATCAATCAGTGGTTTTCGATTCTAATCTTTTTAGAATTCGTTCGTTGTGGGTGGCTCCCGATTATAGGGTGAGATTGCCCACTCGAACCATGCTTACTTTGATTATCAGAAATCTACAAGATATGATCCTTTGAAATCCCATAAGTCTTAGGAAAAATCCATCGATTTTGGCTAATTTGGCTTGTACTCATCTAATGCTTGGTGGATGGCATCTCTGGCAGCTTGATATTCGCGAGAATAATCCCATGGCATTTTCTCTCGATTAGTAATGGGTCACGAGAACCTGAAAATGGCTTTGATCCTTCGTATACATTCCTCTGAAGTTTTCGATATTCTCCGTGAATTTCTTTTGAAACCGCATCCAAATGAGGTATGTACGGCTCAGAAATAGAGTTAGGACAGCTAGCCCTGATAAAAGCAGTGGGCGAAATCATTCGAGAACCTCTGCAAATATACCTCGGAGAATAGTTCTGAAAACCTCCACGAAGAAATTCAATGGTTGTGGTAATAGTCGCGAAACAAATACCAAAATAGCCATTTCTAATTACTCCAAAAGACGTCGAAACCCTTCATATTTTTCGAACATCTTCAATCGGTAAAATCTCAAACGAGGGATTTCCATCGGCGACAGCATCCTTTCATGTGATGGTGCTACGCCCCTTCCGACGCCGGCATGCTCCGCCGAATTCCCCTGGCTACAGAAATTGGTGAAACGGCACGACGCTCCCGTCTCGTCCTTACGAACTCAGAACTCGGCTACATCATTCGACACGTGACGAGGACAAGAACGAGAAATCAGGAATCGAACATTACAAGATATCACGGGCCTCCCGTAAGCCGCATGAAATGCCAAAACTCGCGTGAGGTTCAGCAGTCGAACGAACGAATGGCGACGGAGGGGCGGGCTGTCCATTTCCGAGGAACAGCATCTTCCTTTCTTTTTCGTCCCCTGTCGTCCTATGGAGAAAAGAACCCAAAGGGAAGGGAAGGAACGAAAACGGGGGCGAAAAATCACAGCGGGGAGCGAATCCTTATCCCTAACGGCGCCACACGGGGACTGTCGAGGAAGGGAATTTCTTCCTTTTCCACGGAAAACATGCGCGACGAAACCGGAGGCGCTCGACACGCGTCGTGAAAGATTCGAACGAGGGTCTTTCACTATTATTATTCCCTTGGGAGTCCGATTCGCATCGCCGAGGGAAGGAGGGGGAATCTGACCGCTCGTTCGGGAGGAGGCCCGCCGCCTCGTGTCGGGGTGGGGTTGGGGGCGGGCGGCGGGGGAGATTCTCGATGATCGAGGGGGTGGTCGACGAGCGGTGGTGGGAGGTCGGGGGTGGGGACAAGGGGGAGGACGGACGAGGACGGTCCGAGTGGGGAGTGGGGAAAGTTTTGCGGTGCTCCTAAGGGGAATCTCCCACGTGAGGGGCGTTCCCCACCCCCACCCCATTGTTGACCAAGACTCATCTCTTTCTCTCTCTCTCTCTCTCTCTCTCTCTCACTCTAGAGCACGCAAGCGCACCGAATTTTATATTATCATTGTTGTTCGAAAGTCCATTCTTCCGTTTTACCCTTGGTTCTCCAATCATGGGGATTTTTATCTCGATGTTCTCTGGGGCTTCGTTTATTCCATGTCGCGTGCCGTGTGCTCGTCATGATGCGTACGGAGGTTTATGCTTTTGTCACACGGTCCGAGAAGATGACACGATCCAAAGAATTTCTATATGAAAAACCGTGACTGATCGTGATTGTATGTCGAAATCATAGAGTTTTCTTGACTGTTCGAGAATACTCTTGAGATGGGTTATATGGAAATTGTACGCAATGTACTAAATGCTGGTGGTTGGGTGGATGAGGGAATATAATCTCTACTTTCAAATCAAAATGAGATTTATAGCCATGGTTAGCCCTGTGCTTGTATCATGTTTATAAATGAAATGCATTTCAGAGTTTCTCTCTAGAATTTATCTCTAAGATCTTGAATAAGGCCAGCTTGGGATAGGGAACGCTAGATCGTTGTGACACTTTACTCAATTTTATTGATCTCTAGTTGATCGGACACAATCACCTTATGATTAGGTGGGACCCACTTGAGCTCGATGGCACGGCGATTCGTGTAGTATTTTGATATGAATGGGCCTTGCCAAACTCAAAGAATGAAACCCTTTGAAGGTGCTTGATTGAATGGTTAATTACTTTGTTTGGACAAGGAGAAACTCGATATTTTATCGGTAGAAAAGGCAAAGCCAAATATTTGGAATTAAAAGTAGTTAGAAATGACTATTGGATAGATTTTCTAAAGCTTAGAACTACATAATATATTTGCACCGTCGTCGTCATTTTCAAGTAAAGCATTTTTGTCAAGAAACTATGAATAGGACGTAAGAGATAAAGAAAAAAAAAACTCGAACTTTTTTGGGTGAAATAATATAGTTTTCGTTTTTTTAGGTAAAGTTTGAGAATATAGGAAGAGAATTTAATAACAAGATAATTCCAATCATATTTTTCTTGGAATCTCAATCATATAATTCTTGACTATATTTTAAATGGGAGCACAATTTTTTATATTTTATATTTTGTCTGTAATGAGAGCACAAATCGACGGTGCCAATTCGACAGCTTTTTCCGAGAGGTGTGAAATGACGAAAATACCTTGAACCCAATCCCACCAGATAAGGACACGTAGGTCAACCACGGCGTCCGTCTTTTCATTTTCGCCGCGTGAGTCGCAGAATCTCAGAGATTCTCGCCGATCCGACTCGGGGAACTCGCCCGAGTCGGGACGCTGAGTCGGCTCGAGTCCCTCCTCCGTAAAAATACGCGACGACCCGAGACAGACAGCCGACGGAGAACGAATCTCCTCGTCCTGAATCTGAAAAATCCTTTATAAGAACACAGCAAGCTTCTTCCGCCTCAGTCGTGCGGCTCTCAGACAAATGTAAGAGAAGAGTCATCGCACGACATCGAAAGAAGAAGGAAAGAAAATCTTGTGAGAGAGAGATGGAACTGAGCTTGGATTTGAGCTTGGCTCGCGAGCCTCGACCGGTGTCCGAATTCTTCAGGGAGGTGTCGGCGATCCCAGATCGCGACGAGAAATTGTCGAAACTCGATGACTACGTGGAAAGATTGGAGGAGGAGATGAGGAAGATAGACCCTTTTAAGCGCGAGCTCCCTCTCTGCATGCTTCTCTTGAACGACGGTTAGTCTCTCTCTTCAGAGGAGTCGAACGATCGAGACAATTGGCTGAATTCTGGCGAAACCCTTTTTTAAGAAGTCTTTTCTGTTCGATCTTTTGTCGCAAGAGAATGAAAGAGGGGCCGGCGTTTTATCTCTTCTTGACGCGACTGATTTCTTGGAAAAAGCTGAAATTTTTCTTCTTGAAGAAATGGGTTTCTGAATTAGTTTTATTTTGGTTTTTTGTTAATCTCTGTAGCTATGGAAAGGTTGAAGGAGGAGCGATTGCAGTGCAAAAGATTGGAATTTATTCGACCGAAGAGGAATCCGGATAGAGATAAGAGGGCAGAAGTGGAAAACAAGGATTCTTGTGATCAGAAGAAGTGGATGAGCTCTGTTGATCAGAATCTGGTAATAAGACTTGTCATCACTGGTTCTTGTTAAAGTCTCTTGATTTTGCCTTCTTTAGTTTGCAAGAAATGAATCCTTTTCGTGTGAAATTTTAGGATCAGTATGCAGCCGAGAAGAACCCAGTTGACCCGTGTAACTACAAGAAGAAACGAGGGGCGTTCTTGCCATTTGGTCTCCATAGCGCGCCTCCTCTGAAGGAGGGCAAAGATTCTTCACCGATTTCTAGACTCACCCTTTCGACTCCGACCTCTATGTTGGCCTCCCCTGATAATGATAATGTGAAGAAGCTCAGTTTCGAGGCACCCTTCTCAACGGACCAGGCGAAATTGCAGAGAAGTCCACAGCAGCAGCAGCAGCAACAACGGCTGCAGCAGCAGCAACTTAGGAAGCAAAGGCGGTGCTGGTCACCTGAGCTCCACCGCCGGTTTGTGGAGGCGTTGGAGCAGCTTGGTGGAGCACAGGGTCAGTCACTAGAACCTGAATTGTGTTTTCTTGGATTATTACTTCTTGGACAACCGTGAATTGTGACTAGAGATCTAAAACAATTTTTTTATTTTTGTGAGTGATTTCAATAATTGCTTATTGTTGATATGACAGAGTTTTCACTTGAATTGGAATTATTTGTACTTCTTAAAGTACTTATTCTGTCTTTTGGTTGAGGAAGCTTGTCCAAAGTTGCAGTTTGATTCTTTCCAAATGTTAGGCCAGACTAATCTGGTGCGATCAACATGAGCAATTGCTAAAAGACCTTAAGAGTATTTAGTTGTTCCCTTGTTCTACTTATAGAATTGGAGTGATGAAGAAAAATGGAAATGCCTATTGCTCTCTGTTCCCCTGTAATCCGTGATTCACCAGATTTGAATTGAGGTCACGATGATATAAATGAAGTCACTTGCTCTAATTATGCTGTCTGAGTTGGTTATTGTCTGCATAGGAAATGACCAAGTAGCCTGCAGTTTCTGATAGACAGTAGACGGAATCTGATGTCTCTCTTTTTATCTGAATTGCAGTGGCTACTCCAAAACAAATCAGAGAGCTCATGCAAGTCGAAGGCCTCACTAATGACGAAGTTAAAAGCCATTTACAGGTAAATTATCTGTGTTCCATACGAAAGTTGTCTTCTCCAATTACCTCATTATTTGCTAATCTTTTGTACTAGTTCTGATCACATCACGTTTCCTAATTCTTGTAGAAATATAGACTTCATATCAGGAGAATCCCGTCACCATCTGCTGCTGTGGAAAATGGCTTATCTTTAGTGCAAGAACGAAGTGCTGTGGACCGCTCAGAACTGAGGACCTCAGAATCTGAATCTCCTAAAGGCCCTCTTCTTGCCTGTACATCTGCTCGAGCAGTTTCTAGTGCTGGAGGGGAAAGCACAGAGATGACAGATGAAGAAGAGAACTCTGAAGGCCACAGTTGGATTACTGTGCTTGGAGAGAAACTCGCAGCCCATTAAACTAGGCAACTGAAACCGCTCATGGGATCTTAGAATGTATAAATAAAACTCAGGTGATGAGAGAAACTAACGATCATTTTCTTTTCCTTTTTTCCAAGGCATTTCCAGAGAGGAGAGATTTCGCCAGTTTTAGTTGAGAGAAAGTAGAAAAGTCTTGGATTCGATTCCACTCTTCCCGAGTTCACGAACTCATTCTCTGTTTGTATTAGCTTGGGCTCCATATCATCCCTGGATGAAGAGGTTTTTTTCTGGAGCCATTGATGGATTCATGAAGTTATGTAAGTTGTAACTCTACTGACTGTTTATCGAATGTGAGGTTGTCCAATACTCCCAACAAGTTCGAACAAGATTGCAACCACCATATTTGAGTCACCATCTCCTGTATGTTCATCAGATGTAATGGCATGAATGCTGGCTTCTGTACAATGCTCTGCAGTCGGATCTGCAAGGGGGGGGGGAATTCAGATGGGACAAGTGAAACTCAGAAAGAAGTAGAGAGAGAAAACAACGCAAGACCATCAATGATACTGTCTCAAAGACACTGATTTACCCGAGTAGATTCTTAATCCAATGCACTTGGCTCCCATGGAAATGCTGTCCCTGGGATACATTGTCCACGCTCAAAAAGTAACCCTTTTCAGCGTGTAAAGAGACCTGATCAATAGGGGAGTTGGGCTAGGCTCGTCGGCCAAAAAGTGCTTGCTTAATTCATAAATGAATTAAAAGGAAAAAAAAAAGTCAATTTTGTTAATATATAACCAATGTAGGTAGGCCAACCTGAAAAGCAAATTACTTGCCTTGACTCATCGTATATATGATTTAAGTCTCGTTGGGTTGGGTTGGGTGAGACTCAACGATTCAGTGAGCTGTCCAATTATAATCAAGTTGACATTTTGAGTAGAGATATAAATGCAAAAAACTAGGGGGTGAACAATTTAGCTTGCTTGACGTGGAAAAGTCGTTCCTTCAACATAGATGCATATGAGGATCGAAGAGTTGTCAATCATAAATTATGTGTCAATCAATTCTACCAACTAACTTCTTAATCAATTGAATGAATTAGTTTTACTAATAATCTTGCTAGGAAAGAGTCATTCTGCCAAAAATTCTGGATATGCTTTTTTCGCAATACTTTGTATTTAATATGTACATAGATTTTCCAACTTATTGTTTTCCCTTTCATGTCCATTCAATAAGGTTTCCTATGAAAGAAACTCAAGTCCCATGTGAAGTTGAAGAGAGCCTGTTGATTGTTCAACTCATTTTGAAGAGAGCAGTCGTATGCAATATTCACATCGTCCGAGGATAACACGTGAAGAAACAAGCCAATGAGAAAGTGAGAAAATTATCTAAATGCAAAATCGGGTGAGAAGGCATATCAGTGGCGTCGCCAATACATGACATATGGACCGATCTCTGAAATCCTTTCTTCCTGGCTATACCCATTTTGCTACTTGCTTTACATTTTCTGAGATCTCTATATGTCTTACCTTTTCATTTTTTGGTAGAAACTTTACATGCATACTTCCAAGGAGCAGTTAGGCAGCAGATATTTCTATCATCTTAGGCTGCGATGATGGCAACTTTTCCTCCTAAATCCTGCTCAGCATCTGGGAAAACGATTAGTCCACTTTATCAGTTTAGCTGGCCAGTTTTCAGGTAAAACACTACGCACCAAGCAATATAGACAAAGCGGTCATTTTCAAGAGTAGACAAAAGATCAGGATTCGGTGACCCCACGAGAATATTGCGCTGAGGACAATGGACGACTAAGGATCGCTTCGCTTCATTTCAATAATACAACACCCACAGGCTTTCTTATCTTCATACCGTCTCCAGCATACTGCTGACGAAGCTCATTTTAGCCACTTATGCGTCTTTAAGCAAGCAAAGGCTCACGTCAATTGCAGAAATAGGTGGCCGTCGATATATAAGTATAAGAAAAAATTTAATCTTTTAACTTAACTTTTGGAGTGATGGAGGCCAAGATCACCTAATACTTGTATCAAAACCCGTATTACCAACAAGTCTGAGCTCAACAGTTACACAAGAGAGTTATAGGTTATTGCAGCTCTGACCCGGGACTCGATATATAAAGGGCAATTTGTTGAGATTGTCCTACATTGATTATCGAAAGAGATTGATGATCGGTTTATAAGTACAAGAAAAAGCCTCATCATTTGAACTAAATTTTGGGTTGAGGGAGGTAAAAACCACCCCATACTAGCAAACACTCATACAAGAGAGTTACGAGTTAATGTGACTTCGACCTAAAGCCCGATGCATGAGAGGGAGTTTGTTGAGTTTGTGGAAGGGGCTAGTGATCGGTTTTTAAGTGTGAGGGAGAGCCCACATTTTAAACTAGGTTTTGAGGAGAGAGAAGCTCCATACTATCAACAATTTTCTGCAACAAGCCCTAAACAGCAACTTTAGGAATAACTATTGAATTTGTCGTGGGTAAAATACTCACTTCAATAATCAATGGTCATGGTAATGTGTATTAAACATACCTAACGTAATATTTTAAACTTTTAAAATAGTTGTCAATGATTGTTTCAATGACTCTCGAATCATTGGCCTCCATTATTATCAATTTCCACACTTTAGATTTAGGCCGAATCATCACCTACACTTCGTCTAATGCCAAATTTTTTTTTGTTGGTACAAGACAGATATATAGGGGAAATTCGATTATAAGTGTAGGCCCCCTCCCCTAGTATAATAATTATATTAATCTCTACAATATAGGAAATAATTTCACATTTAGTTTCAAAGCTTAAACTCTTTTCTTTTTTACCAAAAATTCACATTATAATCTATGTAAATTTACTTTTTTTGTATCCTACGCTGATTTTCAACTCACTTGAGTGCGTTTGGTTTAATTTTCCTAAGTTCCTTAGGGAAATGTTGAGTCGTTTGTCAAACTTTTTAAAGAGGCTTTTGACCATATGTTGGCATTGGGAAAGTTGAAAACCCAATGCTAAAAGAGATTAGCTTTAGGCTTTCAGTATTTGGCTAAATGTTAAAATTAGTTTTTTCTTCCAAAACTGCTATCACCAATTCTTTAATTTTTCGATTTTACCCCTAGTTATTCCAAAACTACCCTCACTTTTGCTAGAGTTAACAAAGAGTTTGAGATTTTTTTTTAAAAAAGAAAAATTAAATCCAAAAGCCTTTTATAAAAAAAGACTTGCCAAATACTCGTTATCCCAATTTTTTTACCAAATGTAATTTACATTTCCCCAAAACCCTTTAGGTCAAGGGCATTTGCATTTCCCCAAAACCCATTTCCAAAACCAAACCAACTACAACCTAATAATTTGCCTTGCCGTTTTATAGGGTATGGAAGTTGAAACTTACATCTAAAGTTAATTATTCACATTTCAACCATTTTTGAAAAGATGGAGATTCGAACTTCTCACCTTTCCCTTCTCATATGGAAACAATAATTGAATGTAAATTTACTTAAAGTGAACAACAATTGTATGTTGTATGCAATATGCAAAGATGTAATCCATTAGATAAAGAATGAAATCTCTCAAATCTAAAAGATGTCTTCTCATCCATAAAGGTTAAAAAACGAAATACTTGAATTTTCTTCATCTAAATCGGTGCAAATAATTTTTTTATTTTTTTTATTGCGTACTTTCTTCTAGTTTCCAATGGATTAAATACTTTTTGGTTTTTATGAAAGATGAAAACTGGATAATGAATTCAAATCGCATGTATCTTGTGTCTTGTTTCCTACCTTATATTTATGGGAACAATTATATTCTATTGTTTCTTTCTTTGAATTGTTTTTTAAGTAAGGTATCGTGATTTTTTCACTGAAATTATGTATGCGCTTCATATGGTAATGTATGTTGCCTACGAAAAATTTTCTATCCTTATAGAATTTTATTTAAATATGAATGAAGCCAACGTTAAGTAAATATTTTAGTGGAAAATTTTCTTGCAATATAATGTTATTTTTTTATACAGAGATACTTATTTACGTTCATATAAAAGTTTAAGAACAACGTTTTTTCAACTGAACTTTGTATTTTTTAAACTCTTTGATGATTAATATACACTTTATAATGTGAACTATAGTAAAGAATTCTGATGTAAATTTTTGTTTACTTCATCATTACCTACATTAGAGTATTTTAACTTTAAACCACACCTTTATCAATAATTAAAGTTTTTAGAATAATTGATAATTGTCCTTTTGAAGTATCGGTGAGCCTTAAATATTGAAGCGTCTTATGTTGATTCTGCAATTGATCCAATCCAATCCAAACAATTGATAAGTTTTAACATAGTATATAAAAAAAATGATAGGGTTAATATCAAGAAAAACCTAAACTAGTACACATATGACATATTTACCCTAAATTAATTTTTTCATCATAAAAAATCCCACACTGTTATACCTATGACAAATATAAACTTTATTAGTTTTCGTTAAATTTTTTTACTATCAAAATTGCTGAGTTAAATGACACATGACCGTTGCCACTTGTACTAATTTGGGATTTTTCCCTCCATTTGTCACAAGTATACCGTTTTATAATTTTTCATGATAATAATCCAATTTAATAGAAATTAACATAAAGTAAATTTGTTACAAATATACCAACTTGGGGTTTTTGGTGGCCAAAAAAATTAATTTGAGGTAAATTTGTCACATGAGTATTGGTTTGGGGTTTTTTTGTGGGTAAGAAACTAGTTTGGGATAAATTTATCATAATTTTGGATTTTTCGCGGTCAATACAACAAAATGATGAACTTTTGGTTAGTATTAACAAGTGTCAAACTAAGCCGATAATGATAGTTTGGTTAGAACAGTCAGCAACTTAAAGAATCACCAACCACTAGTGAAGTCAGCGATGACAAACATCACCAATTGTTGACAAAAATCTTCACCCATCAACATGTTCATCTATAGCTATTGCATATTTTATTTAGTGTTGGAATTCAATTGTAGTAATGATGAATCAACACAAGAACATAATGTTGGTTAGTATGTCTAAGAATGTTTGTAATTTATTGTGAATAAGTGTTGTAGTATGAGATTATGTAACTTTTATTAACCACCGATATGATTAGATAGTTATTTCTTTCTCCAAAGTATGTAATTGTTGTAGAGAGGATTATAAATACACCAAGTGCAATCATTGTAAGTCCTACCAATCAGTCAAAGAACTTGACGTTCTTGCAAATTTATCTTTTATCTATACTTTCTTGCAATTTACATTATTGGAGATAATTGTCTCCTGTCTCCGTACCTTTAATTTTCTTGTCATTTACTTTCCCATAAAAAATCAATGAATGACTCTTTCCAACCTTTGCCGATTCATATCGATTCATTAATATTCTTGAAAGATATTTCATCACATTTTTGCCGAAACATATAGTTACTAATAAAATCAGAATATAGCATAGAACTTTCTCTTTTGAGGTGCCGGAAAAACGCTTTTTTTTCTTTCTGGCCAATTATTAATTGGAAGATGATCTTAGATTTTGTGAAGTGGCCAATTTGATTGGTTCCGATATAGAAATGCTAGTTGTCCCGCACGTGCTGTTTGCATGCAATTTGCATGCACAACTACTCTCGCAATAATATTATTAACGATATATGTTGAATCTATTTAGTGATATCATTCTAAAAATAGAAGGAGAACCGTTGTATATAAAAATACAGGTCAAAATCTTATTCAGCATTAAAATGAATTGGCACTTGCATAAAGCGAGGTTGTTAGACAAAATTGCAAATGGTGATTTACCCAATAAATGAAAATGAAAATCAGTAATTTTGAAAAGCCAAGAATAGTGAGACAGATGGCATAAATTACACCCTAAATTTTGGGCCTTCGATTTCAATCCTTGACCAATAACTAAATTGGTGGTCCAACATATATGGAGAAAACGTAGTCGCCAAGGTAGCGTACAAATCAAACCATGACAGCTTTTGGGCTAGAAAAAAGAACATTGGGAGCCCGATCATATATGAAGAAAATATGGCTTGCAAATCAATTCATGACACCTAAATTCTGTGCAAGAATAGCAGTTTCTACTTTGTAGGGATGCGTGCCAACAAATAAGAGATCGACATTAAAAATAAAAATAAAAAGAGCAACATTTAGGACCAAGTTCCCATAAAAGGAAATTAAGTTTCTCTCGATCGTAGCATAGTTCCGCACACTTGTACATCATATCAAATTCAAAATTATTAACTCTAACTAGGTACAGTATATGCATTTTTTATTTATTTAAAATTTATTTTACATGGAATCTGTACTTTTGTGCAAGGTATCCCGCACCCATCAGAGTAGGTCAAACATGACCTCCAAGGTCTAAAAAAAATAAGGATGTATTTATTGGTTTAGTAAGACAAGTTGCAAAAATTATACCTTAAATTTCGAGAAAATTTATAAATGTATCTTGCAAATTTGCTCGTGTTTACGGCTTTGTGCATGGGATCTTAATTTCAATTAGCATCATTATTCAGTAATTATATTGATTTAAATTAGAAAAGAATTTGTCTATGCATACGTGCAATCCTACTTATAAACCTACCATGTATATTACAAGTTTATATATATTTGATAAAAAAAAAAAGCAACATATATACATACATATTTATTATGCCGCTTTAAAATGTTATTTGCTCAAAAAAAAATCTAAAATTATATATAAAAAACATATATTATATGCTTGCTGCTGATATTTACTTAGAATATCACTATTGTCTAGATACGTTAACAATTCTCTTTAATCTTTCTCTATAGATGAGCACAAAGTAGCTTCGCGATTGCACATGCTAGCGGTAGTTAAAGCTAAATGAGCATCATAAGCAAATAAATAAATAAATAAAATGAACGATATAATACAAAAAAATAGAATAAAATAAAAAGCTATTTGAGCATTGAACTAGATGTGTACTATATGACATGGAGATCATAAATCAACTTAAATTTTTCCGCTTTTAATACACATTAGTGCACGTATTATAAATTAATGGATCGCACATGGGCATCGAGTCCTTTCACTGAAATCTATGAGCTGAAAAGATTGGAGTATGGACAGCTCGAAAAAATTCTAAAGTTTTATTATTAGGGATATATACGACGGGAAGATGTTAGATTAGATTGAACTGAATGTTTAGATCCGTCGGTCAACACGGGCTCCTAGAGTATTAAATCGTGGTCAACTAGCTGAAAGATTAACATATACAAAAAAGATTTAAATTAAAATTTAATAATGCCCCAGATAAGGGGGCAAAATAAAATATTGATTACTCGAGGGGTGACTTTCCGCGGTACAGATAATTTTTCTGGAGCCATCAAGCCAGTCAAGTCGAGAAGAAATTATTTTATTGATCTCTAATGTTTATGTGTTAAATCAATTGCAATTTCATAAAGGCAAATTGCTTTGTGAAGTGATTGTGAGTTACATCTATAAGGAATTTCTTTTCTTTTCTTTTCTTTTCTTTTTTCAATTTGAAGAGAAGTTCAACCTTAGAGCTTTTGTACGAAAATGCAATCAAATCATAACATGTCGATTTCAAAAATACATCCCTAATTGAATTTATATTTGTGAAAAGTTGCAATGCGATCCTTCTAATGACTCCCCCTAATTTCCTACTCCATGAATCTCTAACAAATTAATGGGAAGATTGCATTGAGATATCCCAAAAGTTTTAAGAGCATATTATGCTCTTTCAGATACTTATTTCTAAAGAACACAATCTTCCCATCGATGTGAAATTCTCTCTTCTATTCTTACATTGCTCTCATTCCATTTCAAAAACCTGATCAAGACCGAACATTTCATAGCATTGCCCTGAAATTTTTGATTTGCGACATTCAAAGTGATAATTAGAACGGCCTCGTAATGGGATCCTTGAGAAAATAAAATATAGATGAGTTGACAAATCGATATGCTTTAGCTGACCCTTGCTACTAAATGACCAAAAATATAGAAACCTGTGTAAAGAACTGCTCTAAAGATACTATGTAATCCTATAATTTTATTGATTGCCGCCCATCTGAGTTTACCTTATTATAATGGCGGGCAACATATAATAAGTCCTCAAGAGTATGCAGAATTAGGAACCATATAAACGATATCAGCAAGAAAAAATAGTACTGCTAAACATCACATTCAGCTCAAACACTATCAATTCAGATTCGATAGCCAAAAAAAAAAAAAAAAAAAAAAAGGACTAGCATTTTCCTGGATACAAATTTACAAATATTTTTTTTAAAAATCAATGTAAGAGAGAAGCATGAGCATCATTACACTAAGGAAGAAATTGTACTTCAAAAATTATTTGCTCCTAGAAATTGTTCTGTATCGCTAGCCACTCTTTTGTGTATCTCCCAGGAAGGAAAAAAAAAAGAAAAGAAGAAGGCTCCACAGCCTGGATATATCCACTGGCGCACAATGAACTACATTCTCTGCATCTTTGAATAGCCCCGCTTGTTTCTCCTCATGTATGAACTGCACAAGAGTAGAATTACAAAGAGAGAGAGAGGGTTCATCAGCAGAAACTCTTGACATAAAACCCTCATTCGATTTTGCGAAAGAATCGATAAAAATGCAGCGCTCCTTACGCCGATAACATGAATTTAAAGCCATAAATCATCATAGTCAATGGTTTCGGTTCGATCGAAACCCTAGATATGATGCTCTACTCATCTTTAGGGCTTGACTAAAACGCCACCAAAGTCAGATTTTTGTCCTGAGTGAAATTGTTGCTTCACCAGCCCATAGAAATCACAAGCCTAAATCTCAGGCATTGCACAAGGAACAATGGCTGTATACTTATTGCTCTACTCAAAATCAATGGAAACATCAAATTTCCACAGATGATTATTGAAATCAAAAGGTTCCCATCATGACGGGGGCTCCAATTGTCCGTTCTGGGAAAAGAGGCAGCGTCACTGCACCAAAGTCAATGCACGAGATCTCCTTTTGCTAATATGCACATGCAGAGGATCCTATAATGACTAACTAAGCTGTTCAGTGAATGCCAAGTCCTCTCATTGCGTATATCACAATGCTTTCTTCCTCGTTGCCATTAGATGATATCTTATGTCCTATTTCATATAATGCGCATCCAAAGAGATGCCGAATCATTTATACTCCCACATAAGTTACAACCCAAATATGCATTTTCGACATAATTTTATGTCTGTAAGATGTGGCCAAACGGATGGCGATCATTAACTCGAATGATCGAATGCTGCAGTTTGACATAGAGTTGCTGCCTAAGGTTGAACATTCCTCTATCAGTACAAAGAACAAAAGCAAATCTTCCCCCAAAACCTACCTTTGCTGGTTCAATCATCAAATATAGACAACAACTTGGGCTCTATGGGTCTCTTGAGTACCGATCTCCCTATTGCATTTTGTCCTAATTCCGAAAGATTTCTTCACGTGCAAAACCTTGTCCATTATGCTGCGATCTAATGTGGCTACCGAGCCCCCCGAAAACAACCATGAAATTTAACCTTTCTTTTGCCTACCAAGGCTACCTTCCCCAATTTATGAAAGAGAATACCAGATTCCACACTTCAAGCACCAACACTCCATAAATGCAGAAGACGACAAAAAAAAATACTCACGGAATAGAAAATTCCATTGGTACAATCAAGGCACGGGGAGAGAGAGAGAGAGAAAGATACGCGTACCTAGAACCATAAAAACCGCCTCAAGAAACTCAGCATGGGGAGAAACAAGAACTTAGCCAAAAAAAGGAAATTGTTCATCAACAGGAAGGACCACCGTTGTTGTTGTTGCTTCGCTCCTCGCTTCCAGACCTCTGCTCTTGAGCATGTTCTTGCTGATCTTGCGCTTGCCCCTGTTGTGGCTGCAGCGAGAGCTGGTGTGCCTGAATCTGGTACGGATGGTCGAAGCTCCCCAAAGCCAGCGACGGGGAAGCCGGCGGTGGAGGGATTACATTGCTTGTGGGGTTGTACCTGGACGGAGACACCGAGTTCCCCACACCGTCAAAGCTGCTAGCATCGAACTTGATTTCAAGTTGTTGCTGTTGTTGCTGTCTAAGTTGCTGCTGCTCATAGGCCCTAATCATCTCTTGTCGCTCCCTCACTACCACGGCGGCTGCGAGTTGCTGTGCGTCGAACGCCTGCTGCTGCTGCTGCTGCTGCTGGCTGCTGCTGGTGCTGCTGGTGCTGGTGGCTCTGGTGGTCCCTGATGACTAGCGGGGGCCCGCCGGCAGCAGCAGTTGGGATGCCCATCATCGACATCATGTTGTAGGGCACCACTGCGGACATCGAAGAATTCCCCATGTACGGCGTAGCACCGGGGGGTTGCATCATGGTCGATATCATCGCGTGGGGCCCCATGTAGGCGGCGAGCTCCTTCTTGGCAGTGGCGAGCTCCTTCTGGAGCAGGTCAAGCTTGTGCTGGAGGATAGAGATGAGGCCGACGCAACCATAGACCGGATCCCGCAGGCGGGTCTCGGCCTCGTAGGCGAGGGAGTTGACAGCGTCCTCGCGCTGCGAGACGTTCAGCTCGTTGAGGAGCTTGGTCACGTTGCTGGCGCCGAACACCTTGTGGACGTAGGCGAACTTCTGCGGCTGGTCGGCGGGGAAGTAGGGGGCGAAGACGCACTCCTGGGTGCACTTCCTGCGGAGGCACTTGCACGCGGCGCACGGAGAGTTCGACGACGACATGTCATCTGCCCAATCTCTCCTGGGGAGAGAACCTCATCAAAGAGAAGAGACCCAAAGATCTATCAAGAGCGACAGCTGCAAGATCACAGGGAAAACTTCAAGCGCGAATTAAATCGAGCACGCGAAAACGCGAAATTCAGCAAAATACCCAAAGATCGAGTTCATCGACAGTCCATGTACGGAAAAATCCCGCGGAAACTGAACCGAGACGAAGGAAATTCACGTTGTTAGGTGGAGGGTTAGCGGGTCTGTGGGAAAAAGAGGGAACCAGATGTGGGTGCGAATGCAAAAAGGATTAGAACTCGACCCGAGGGAAATCTTTGAAAAAGAAGAAGAAGAGCGCCGATCGAAACTTTGTCAGATCTTCTGCCGAACAATCGCCATCGCCGCAATCTATGAACGGCGAGAGGCGTCGGCTGCGCCGCGTGATCCGGTGGGTCCGGTGGGGGTTTCAGAAGTGCAACCTTAACCCTAAATGTTTCGAAAAGGTTGTCTTCTCTTCCCCCATCCCGGAAAAAAGGAGGACCCGAAATCAGACGGTTGGTCTTAAATCATAACCTCATAATTACCTCCACCTTCGCCTCCAACGTGCGACTCCAAATCTGAATCTGAAATTCTCTTTCCCTCTTGTCTCTCTCTCTCTCTCTCTCTCTCTCTCTCTCTCTCCTCATCGTCGTATCAGACTCCTCCATCAACAGACACAGACAAGATTTTCCCCACGATCCTCCTCCTCGTTCGCGTCTTCCATTTCGAACCCACCGCCCCGAACAAAACCCAGAAAATATTTTCTCGGAAAGACGAAACGTTTCGAACGGAGAAGGGAAAAGAGCACAAAGAAAAAAGAAAAAGACAGAGAGAGAGAGAGAGAGAAGGAACCGAAGGAAAACTCAAAAAGTTTTAATCACCATCGGTATGGATGACGTACCTGGTCCACGGTCTCCAACCTGAGCGATGAATCTCTCCCCTCCCTCCCTCTCTCTCTCTCTCTCTCTCTCTCTCTCTCTCTCTCTGTAAAAAGAGAGTGCAGCGGATGGAGACAAAAAACTGATTCAAAGGAGAGGCGCTGAAACTCAAGAGAGAGATAGACGTGGGTGTGAAGAGAGGGATTTGCCCTTATTTTAAAGTATGGAAATGGGAGGGGAGGGAGGGGGGATTAGTGACAAGAGCTTTCCCTCATTGACCAAATCCGATGCTGCCATGGAATTTGTGGCTTGCTTTTCATTTTCCTTCCATGTATGCGACCATGTATTTAAAGTATTCATGCTGGGTTTTTGACTTTTTCCTTTTTCTCCTCCTCGGTTCGTTTTGGTTACTTAGGATAACAACGAGGGTAACAACAAAAGTTGGTTTCGCCTAGGTTTGACAAGTTCTTGGGGGCATGGGCGTGGGCGTGGGCGTGGGCGTGCGGGGTTAAAAAAAAAAAAAAAAAAAAAAAAAAAAAAAAAAGAGAGAGAGAGAAGAGATTGCTGATCTCCAAGAAGCAGTGCGTGTGCTCTGTCTATGTCTGTGCGATTTATTTATTTTTATTTTATTTTTTGGATCATTTGAGAAAATAATCTCATTGGTCATCCTTGTCGAGCAAACTCCCTATGCGACAAGTCGATGTGATTTATCCTAATGGTGTGACATTGGTGGCCTTTGGAAGTCAATCAAATTCTTTATAAGAAATCAACTCATTAAAGCTAAGAATTTTATAAGGGATGGAAATTATTACAGAATGCTATATATATAGTCATTCTGCATAAAAATATCAAAAAGCTCGATGCAGCAACAATAAAATCATAAAATGATATCACCATGATCTTACATCAGTTCCAAATAAGAAGAATATCTTAAATTAGAAGATCATATCAAATGGTCGAATTTTGTTGCTAATTCATGTTATCTAACAAAAAAATCACTATAGATGTGAGATGAAAATGATCGTGTTTTGGGCGTGCATATGATTCTTGACCTATTACATCATCAATTAACTAATGGAAAGACGTGAAATAAGTTTAGAGTTGAAGTATCTTTAATTACCTATATATAAGACGACATGTATTTTATAAGTATGTAATTCGGTTTTTTTTCCCAAAAGAAGAAGTATCCATCCACAAGTTCAAAGAACGTGCATGGGACGAGATATTTGTTGAAAATCGCATACTTACGTGTTTTTTCCATGAATGTATTGGTATTTTTACCAAACAAGACTACAACTACTAACTGACGTAACAAGCGATAACTAATATTTAAATAAGATGATCACGTTCAAGGGGTCCGTCTATAGTCCAATTATGATAATTAGTATGTAATTCAAGGGGTCGGTCTATAATCCAACTGTGACAATTAGTATGTCATAATCATAATTGACGTTACAAGCAATAACTAGTTTGTAAATAAAAGGATCGTGTTCAAGGGGTCTGTCTATAGTCCAATTGTGGTAATTAGTATGTCATACAAGGGGTTCATCTATAATCCAATTGTGATAATTAGTATGTCGTAATTGTAATTGATGCTATGAACTATTATGTAAATAAAAGGATTGCATTCAAGGAGTTCATCTATTGTCCAATTGCAGTAATTTGTATGTCAATCAAGGGGTTCGTCTCTAATTCAATTGTGATAATTAGTATGACATAATCATAATTTTTTGATACTATTGTAATTTTCTCTATATCTATGGTAACATAATACTACTTCCATTCATTTTCAGGAAAAGAAGGATGAAATAATAGTCACCGGACCGTAGAAAACCCCGGGAAATATATATAAAAAAGCTTATCTAATCTTTGCAACTTTACCACTTTGCTTTTACATATACATCTTTGCATCGTTAGATAATTTTCATCCTTTGAAAGTTTCCCCAATCCCTCAAATTCTCCCCAAACCCAAGCACCCAATCACTGGGAAACCCTAATCTTCCACCACCCATCATCACCAGTCGTTGCCATCCGCCTGTGATTGCCCTCTCCTTTCTAGGTGAGAGAGAGAGAGAGAGAGAGAAGGGGGTGTGTTATTGGCAATAGCTAGAGAAGGGCGACGAGCGACAAAACTTTGATGATTTGATAAATAAACTCACAAAGCTGTTTATGGTGAGATGCTATCTGATGCTTAGTTGCCAAAATCAGGGCACAAAGATCAGGATGCATCGGTTGAAACTAGATGGTTTTTTCAAATTTTTCATGGCCCTATTCAATGACATAGAGTCTATCATACATTTTGCAAACGATTGGTATTATTGATTGCTTAACATTCCATGAAGTCGCTTTACAATTGACTTTATCAGAGCGTTTACGTTTTGAAGAAGCAAGATAGCTCAACTTTTAAGAGGTTTCTCAAGCGGTAAGCATGTTTCCCCTCACTCAAAGCCGGGATTAAAATTACTGCAATTGCGCAATCTCTTTGCCCCCACCTCCTCCCTCCCTCTGCCGCGAGAAGTACACCCATGTAGATCAGTCGTGTGCTCAGGCGACCACCATCAACGACACAACCACCGCCATCTTTGTGTGGGGTCTCTAACTCAAATTTGAGGTCGCACCTCAAATTAGAGGTTTTGCACCTCTGATCAGAGGTCACCAGACCTCAGAATATGACTTCCAAGATAGGTAATTTGAGCGGGAGAGACGAAACCAAGTGTGGGATCGGAGGCGACGATGATGCATTAAGCTCAGCCAACGGCTGCAAATGGCGTTATCACTAGCTTTGGGACAAGTTCAAAGAAGATTAAGAAGAACAGAAAGAAAAGGAAAGACAAAAGGGTAAAAGAAAAAAGTACAGATGATATGTTCAATTCAATGCTTTCAGTTGGCAATCCTATTCTGCATGTCAGTGCAAAATTTTGCTGAGCCAGCAAGATATCAGCGAAAAACACATTGGATGACACATGATCGCATGGCAGCTTAACATTGTATCTCTTTCTGAAAGTTAACATACTTGAATGAACACAAAAAAAAAAAGAAAAAGTGTAGGGATTTTATTACAAATCAAGTAAAACTTCAAACACTTACGGTATCATTCTTCCAAAACAAGAAAAGAAAGTCTTTAAATTGTGCAGTTTTGCATTTTATGGCATAATCTTGGACAATTCTTGGAATAGAAACTCGACAATGGTCGGCAGGATACTAAAAAGCAAATGCTAGATTCGGAAATGCTTTCCAACAAATTCAATTGACACTTTGAACATTATGAGAATTCGAGATACTAATATTTAGACCTTCTAAATAGCATGCACCTTTCTATTTAGCTTGACCCGGAGCAACATTATCAAATGGCGAAAGTATTGAAAGTGTCCAAGCTCTAAACGTTACAGGAATTTGAACAATTTTTGCTTTCCAAATACACCATGGATAGAATAACATGATTGGAATAGATCGACTCACTTTCAAAAGTTTCTGCTGGGGCTGAAATTGACATAAAGAACAATTGACATTTTGAGCTAAAGCCCAAACTATAAACATTAGATACTAGATTTCCCCATGAATAATTGAGATTGGGATATGAATAGGATTTTCTGATACAGTACAGGCCCCACCGGAGCACAAAGTGGGAAAGGACTTCCATTTCTTGGCAGAAACCTACCAAAGCCATGCATGTCAACCATTTTGACTCTTCCTCCAAAATTGTAACCACTTTCCATTGTCCTGTTTCGGCCCCTTTTTATTCATATCATGTGCAGTGTGCATGGCTTTGAGGTTGATTGGCTTGACTCCTTTATAAAGACATGATATGAATATTAGGACATGTTTGATTCTATGGTCCAAAGATGTGCCGTGATTTTTTGATCTTTCATTGTCAGATTCAAATGTAATAGATTCCAATCATTCAATAGATCTCTGGGTATAGACGGTCGTAATAATACGGGTATATAATGTACATACGAGATCACAATGAGTTATACTGCATTAACTAAACTTTATTGAAGAAAACATATTTTTACTATTCCAAAATAATAAATTCATTCACTATCTGAACGGGAGAAAGAAAGGGCACATACCTAAGATGTGAAAATCGCCCCCAAAAATCTTGGCATCGAAGATAAGATATAGCAGAAATGAAGTAGAAACGTTCAACAGGGAAGGCCGACATCATCATTCCGGCATTCCATGCCACCGGATTGTTGCTCTTGATGTTTTTCGATGCATGCTTGCTCCAATTTCAATGAGAGATGATGAGCTTGCTCGTGGTACAGGTTAGTGAAACTACCCAATGCTAGTGATGGCGAAGCCGGAGATGGTGGAATCGCATTATTCATGGTGTGGTACTGCATTGCAGAAACAAATTCACCAACACCGTCTGAACCATTTGTGCTATACTTGGTTTCATGTTGAAGTGGTAGTTGCTGTTGATCATGATGCCTCCCAATTTGCTGCTGCTCACAAACCCTACCCATGTCCTGTTGCTCCCTTGCCGCTGCGATAGCTGTCAGTTGATGTTCTTGAAGCACCGGTTGTTGGTTTACCAACGTCAACCCTCCACCATGCCATAACGCGTCACCCTCGCCCCTAGTCGTGATGACCGGCGCAGTATTGTACAATGCCATCGTGGAGGACGAGGGATTACCGGCCGAAAACATCGGCCTGGGAGGCTGCACTATGGCTGGCATCATCGAGTGGGGTCCCATGTAGGCAGCGAGCTCTTTCTTGGCATTGCCGAGCTCCTTCTGCAGCAAGTTGAGGTTGTGTTGGAGGATGGAGATGAGCCCGACGCACCCATAGATGGGGTCACGGAGGCGGACCTCGGCCTCGTAGGCGAGGGAGTTTGCTGCGTCTTCTCGCTGTGACACGTGAAGCTCGTTCAAGAGCTTGGCCACGTTGCTCGCGCCAAAGACCTCGTGGACGTAGGCAAACTTCTGGGGCTGGTCCGCAGGGAAATAGGGTGCGAACACGCAGTCCTGAGTGCATTTCCGGCGCTGGCACTTGCACGCGGCGCACGGAGAGCTTGACGACGACATGACATTTGTCCACTCTCAATGGAAGGGAACCCCGTCAAAGAGAATGAATATCAGCAGCTGCAAGATCATAGAAATATTTGACTCCAGATTGAATCAAGCATGCTAAAATCATACCTAACATAATCAATTCAATTCACCTATACTTCAAGTTCCCAAAAGACAACGAAAGCTGATAAAAAGAAAACATGGTTCTTTAATTTTCAGATGATCCAAACTTAATAGGCTACAACCTAAGCCACAGATTTTCGATTAATATACATATATCTCAAAACTTTATTTCTTTTTTTTTTCCTGGATGTTGATCTCAAAAAACACATCATATCGATTTCGTCTTTCGAGGGTGAATTCAAATCTGAATCTGGAATTCTCTCTGCGAAGATCATCTTATTGCAAGCAACCTCTCTCCCTTCCTTTATCACTTTAACATTTTTATTCAGAAAACATAAATGGTCGAGAAATCATCACTTCTTCGTTCGATTCTCCTCAATCCTCCCTTCAAAATTGGCCCCCAAAAAAAAAAAAAAAAAAAAAAAACCCAGAACGGCAAAAACATTTCCAGGAACGAACGAACGAATCAGACAAGAATGTTCAGTTCAGCATCGATGGATGACGTACCAGGTCGACGGTCTCCTCCAGCCTGAGCGATCTCTGTCTCTGTCTCCGTCTCCGTCTCTCTCTCTCTCTCTCTCTCTCTGAAGAGAGTGCAGCGGATAGAGACAAAATTGATTCAACAGGAGGAGATGTGGGTGTTGAGAGGAATTGTCATGCGTGTTTTTTTTTTTTTTTCAAAAGGAAATGCAATCTAATCTATTATTTTTTTAATATATAAATGTGGATAATATAAATTATAAATCTTGTCTATAGTATAGAGCGAACTAAAAACATCTTCCTACATTAAATTTTCAAATAGAAGACCTAATCAAAGCCAACACCTGTTGTAAGATTAATAATTGAGTGCATGAACAATTAAATACTATTTAAAAGAGTCGACGTAAATCTCACAATGTTTCTCAAGTCTTTTAAAATATAATACAAAGATAGATATTTATAATCTTACAATAATTTGAATTCCTTTCCATAAATAGTAGCAACTCGAAGAAAATTCCCTTGCACTATGTTTGTTAGGAGGGATTAGAAGGGAGGGGGAAAAGGTTTTTGAAAATATAATCCTATTTAGGCTTATTTATTTAGCAAAAAATGAATAATTTGAAAGATATTTTCTTAAAATCAATCGATTATATCGCTTATAAAAATGAATGAATAAAAAATGTTTTCGTTATGCATGAAAATGTATAGATATAAATTATAATGATGTGAAGATATTTTTGTATTGATTAATTATGTCAAGCAATATAAGAGATAATTTTTTCAATATCTTTCAAATCATTTATTTTTTGCGAAATAAACGGAGTAATAAAGAGGGGAAAAAGATAGAGAGATATGGTTAGGAGGTGGGGTTGGTCATGTTTGTTTTTATGTAGGATTTGAAGGGATTTGTGGATTAATAGACAAATTTTAGTTTTCTTTCGCATTTATACCCTTCTTTGCATTAAAGAATTTTTTTTCTTTTTCTTTCCCTCATTAGCATCCAAACAATATTATAATTCAATCCTTTCAAATCCCTTCTTTTCTTTCCTCTCATAATTCTCAAGACATTATTCATGAACATCAACTGAAGTAAACATAATGCTTGTAAGTGAATTGTCAATTAACATTATTTTCGACAAAGACATTGAAAGTTTATGAATTTTTTTTTTCTGATTTACCTGACTTTAACATTGTGATGAGTTGTTTTTGTTTTTAGATAGTTTTATAGGAAATTGCTTATTTCATATAATGTCTTCTTTTCCATATAATATCTTTGAATTAAAAACCACGACACTAATAACAGAAATGCTAGAATTAACAAACTATGTCAAGCAATGTTGGAGAATCGTTCAAGATATATTATTTATGAGCTTTTACACGTTGCATGGATCGATCATTTTTGTTCAATAAAAATTTGAGCCCATAGGATCCGGACACATGGGGTAGCCTATTTTACCTGGCTTACACTAATTGTGTAGGTGCTTATATATTCACCCGTCACATACATCTGTTTTTTGTATGTAAATAACAAATTATAATATTTTGAAACTCACACAAGAGGAATATTATGTACAAATAATCTAGAGAAAAAATGGAAAATAAAAATCATGAGCAAGGTGAGGATTGAGCGCGTATTCAGAGTGAGTATGGTGCGTTGACCTATTCCAGTAGATTTGATGGAATGTGTGATTTCTCCTTATCCCTTTTCTTTCCACATGGTTTTTTTCTTTTGACTATTTCCATTTGTTGAGGGAAGTTTTATTATAGGGGGATGAGTTCATTTTGCAAACATGGAGTGTTCTTGGTGGTAAAACTACTGAATGCTCATCGAGCATCCGTGATTTTTGTATGAAAATGAACACAAGTTGACCAAAAATTAACCTAAGAAAAAAGGATGTATTTGCTCTTAACTTGAGAATAATAATGTAGGCTCTACTTTTCTTTGGCTACTCTCACGTTTGAGCGTGTATAGGTATTACTGTGAAATTATGATTGATGTTTATGTGTGACAAATATAGTACTATTCATCGCAATGTTTTCAAACTTACTAATAGGGTTTTGTCAACTTAGTGCAAGTACACTTTATAAATCACATGTGCGACCTCTATAGAGTTAACTTTGAATCAATGGCAAGGATCCTAATTTAACACTGTCTAATTGAGGATAATTTTGATTTGTAGGATCCCTACCTTCTAACATTTTCTATTGGGCTTCATGTTGATCCCTCTTGTTATTACGTGGGCCACTCATCCCTAGTCGATTGTTAAGATTCTTTTCTACAACTATTTCTTATCTCTCACTATAAATTCTCCTAAACCATTTCTCGAGAGTCCGAATTCATGATGTATCATCTTGGCATTTTCCTCAATTGCCGGTTGGCAAATTCCCCTAAGATTGTCTGCTCAACCTCTCTCGCACTCTCTGGGACAAGTTGCTCTATCATGAGAAGCCAAAACAATAAAGAAATGGACATAAACAGAGGGGACAAAAGTAGTAACTAACATATGAACTCAATAATAGATTTTAAAAAGCAGGCAAAATCAGCAAAGAAAAGAAACGAAAAGTGTCATTGATTACAAATTGGCTTTTTCAAGGTAGACTTTTTGTAGTGTGAAACGCATCACCTAAGGCTTTCACTTTCCCAAGGTACAACAAGGTCAACCCAACCATTTGGATCTTTTTGACCAGCAATTAGAATTTGATGTCGAACAACGTGTTGATTCATCAAACATGGTCACTACATGTTAAACATGTCATCTTAGAAGGGGCATTTAAATTCACGAGAGATGCAATGCCAAGATATGAACAGTTGCTAGTTGTTGACTTCATAACAAGAGTAGCGTGAGAAACTATCCGTAGAAATTGAGCGCAAACGGACAAGAAGGAATCGCTGTCGATCGGAAAAGCTTTCAGTTCATTAGGTAATCTCATATCACACGTGTTGGATCATAATTAAGATGGATGTTGATTAGATCTCTATTTATTAATGAGACTAGATATTCATTGGTCACAAATTGAGCCAATCAAGTCGTTTCCGCAGTCTTTTCCCTTAAGAGATTTCTCAAGTACAAGGGGTTAAAGCTTTCTTAATATTTTCAATAAAAGAATTCACCGATGATGCTAAAATAAATCATTTTTTATTTTAATTTTTTTTATACTTAAATAATCAGGAAAAAAATAGAGTTATGATACTCAAATGAATATTACGTAAAACTTACTGTATTATTTTTCTTACTAGATATATTATCCTTTCTTGGTAATGTACAAATTAAAGGTTTGCTCGAGTTGCTTTCTCCCGACTTGTCAACCATTAGTTTCAAGAAGGTGAGGGCGCGACAATTTGCTCGTAGTAGGTGACCATGTAGGTCATCTAATTATTTCACATTCCACAATGGTCATACTATAATATGTACCCCCAAATTTGGGAATTCCAAGGCACATGGTCCCTGCGCAATTGGTCATCACGCTACCATCTTCGAATGAAATTTAGGGACAATGGCTGAACTCTTTTCTTTTTTATTATTATTATCCAGTACATAAACCGCCATCCAGTTTAGATGTTGCGTTGAATATATTAATGGTGTGTTATCCTTTTTTTAATTGGTAATGAGAGGAGAAACCTAGAGGACTGGACCATGAGATGTTTACCAAATAGAATGCTTAGTCAATACACAAATATTTTTATAAATATTCATAGAGCACTGGTTAACTAGCTAAACAAGAAAAATTCCCAAATTACAATTTATTAAATCTTTTTGTGTGTAAAATGCGTCTATTTATGCTCTAAAATCTAAACCTTCAAAGGCATTCATTCACAATCTATTAGGGTTGCAAATGGTTGTGAGGTAGAATTGAACTAGTCAAAATCAGTCCAATCATAAGTTCTAGGAAGAGATGGTCTAATTCTAATTTCACTTTTCTAGGAACCATTGGTTCATGATTTCTATAGGAACCAAACTAAGAATCGGAACTGGGAACCAGGTTGGGAACCAAATTGAGAACCCTAAAATCCCTAATTATCTTCCTTGACTCACTTTGTTTTTTATGATGTTTCCTTTCCACTTTTCATCTTTGTCTTTATATATTGTAATTTCTTTAGATATATCTAATGAGTTAATGTTTTATCTAATCTTCTTTGTTTTTTTTAGATATGGATTGTCTTAATAAGCATATTTTCATCAATAAATAGACTTTACCAGTTGAAGCAGAATGAATATATGTGGCGAGGCTTTCTAATAATTATTTTAGTTTAGTTAATACTAATTTTAAATTTAAAGCTATTATTAAGTGGTTAACTATGATGATATTTCTTTTGATTTCTTTTTTTTTTTTTTTTTGAACCGGTTTCTTTTGATTTCATGTGATTAGAATTTGCAACATTTTTTTATGGATGATTGAGAATTGAAATTATATAATTTGGGTTTTATGTTATGTATTTTATACTTTATTTATTTATTTATTTTACATATTCATCATTAATGGATTATTGCTACCGACAAATGAGAAACTTTCATTTTAGTTATTGCATTCATTTTCATTTTGCTTAATTAAAAATGAAAAAAAAAAAAAAACCTGTTAGATCCTAAAACTTGTGACAAAGTAGATTTTATGTTTCAAGAAATGAGGAACTTATATTTGTGGATTGGTTTCAGGTTGTAGGTGGAACTTGTAAATAACTTGAAATCACTTACCTCTACAAATTATTATGTGCAAAATTTATAATTTAACATATATCATGTTTTTTGTGCAATCAATGCTCTAAAACTCAACACCTTTTTTTAGTTTCTCTATGACTCTGTTTATTTATTAAGAAAATAAATGATTTGTAAAATATTTTTTTTAAAAAAATAATCGTTTGTTTCACATAAATGAAATTTTATTAAAATACATAAATGAAATTTCATCGCTAATTAGTACTCGGGGTTACAGTCGGATCCGCACCGGGTCGGAACGGATCCCTACCCGGTTCTCCAACCCGGTTTCACACCGCAATTTTTTCCGATCACCGGCAGCGGCCGCCCTGAACTTGGAGACCCGCTCTACACTTCATCGGCGGACGGACCGGAAGTTCGACTAATCAGCCAACAACTTACCGGATCTGACAACTACGCTTCTTGGGCGCGAGATCTCCGGCGAGCTCTCATCACGAAGGATAAGGAGGGTTTCATCGGCGGGGACGTTCTGATTCCAACGGATGAACGACTGCAGAGGCACCGCGCGACGGTGCAATCAAGCGGTCCCGGACTGGATCGGGAATTGCTTGTCACCGGGAAGTCGCGGCCGGCCTCCCCCGACGGAGGATTCGAAGATTTTCCGGGATAATATTCGAGAGATGTATGGGAAGTTAGATCGAGCGCGTTTATTCACACTAACTCAAACCCTATCAGATCTAAAACAAGGGAATCTCTCCGTCACCGCAACCTACAATCAACTCTCAGCTTTGTGGAATGAAATCGAATCTACCGAAGAAAAATTGGAAGGACCGGAGGCGACTCTTCGACAATACCGTGCTATAAAAGAGAGAGAAAAGGCCACAAGATTCTTGCTTACCTTCAACGAGACCTACTCGGCATTCCGGTCTCAGATCTTGGCGATGGACCCTCAACCACCGCTCGGGCGAATCTTCCAGCTTGCTGTGCAAGAAGAAAACCAGCGAATCGCCACGACAGAACAAGCCCGAATCGGAGAAGGGGTAGGCCTCGCGACGTTTTCCTCTGTCTTCGGCTCGACAGACACGGTGGTCGGAGCTAGTGGAGGCATCGGAGCTGCTGGAGGGAAGAAGATCGTGGCTGCGGCAAGGAGGAGAAATGAAGACAACCCTAAGTCGTCTTCAAGAATGGACGGCTGGGATCAAAGACCTGGATCGGACGGCTGGAACAAAAACGCCGCATCCGACGGTCGAAGTAGAGGCTCTGGATCGGACGGTTCAGATCAGATCAACGAGATGGATGGCTGGGATCTGCACGCGAAATTTGACGGCTTGAGATCGCCCAATTTTTCAGCCGAATCATATGGTTATCATCGTGCCACGTCAGCACCGAACTATAGGGGATCGTACGGCTCACGATATGCCACGTCAGCAGGGAAGGTTAGTGGACCAAATTTCAAAAACAAAAATAAATATTGCGAATATTGCAAACATCCACACCATACAATCGATACATGTTGGAAATTGCATGGGAAACCACATAATAAAAAGGGCAAGGAATCCACAGTTTATCAGGTTTCTGCACAGAAAATGGGCGGAACAGCAAATCAAATGATCATCAAGGAACAATATGAAAATATTGTTCAAGTATTGAGCCAACTCAAGACTAGTGATGAAGGTGCAGCCGGATTCTCAGGTACCATTTTATATGGAAAGAATTCATCTTCGGTTAATGCATGGATTATCGATACGGGTGCTAGTGACCACATAATATGTGATGATCAATTATTCTCTAATGTTCATGAAAACATACAATTCTACATTACGGTGCGTCTTCCTAATGGGAACATTACTCATGTTACCAAAATCGGTACCGTACATCTTGGTCGGCACTTTATCCTCAAAAATGTCTTGTATATTCCAGAATTTGAGTTTAATCTCCTTTCTGTCTCGAAAGTATGTATGGACAATTCTGCCGTGCCATATTCAATTCCAAAAAGTTTGTGTCTTTCGGGACCATTCGATTTGGGAAAGTGATGGGCTTGGGTAATGAAGCACAAGGACTTTATTTACGGATCGGTTCCTCGGGAGATTTAGAGTTATTAAATAAAGGCATTTCATGTAATGCAATTAGTACAAATAAAAATCTCCTACTTCATCAACAATTGGGCCACAGTGCGCGATTTCCATATTCAAAATGTCCAGTTTGTCCTTTAGCTAAATAGTCTCGAACACCATTTCCAATTAGCACATCTCGAGCCAAAATCCTTTCTCCTTACTTCACATAGACATCGGGGCCCCTATCATACCACACATCGAGATGGATCTCGTTTTTTCCTTACTATAGTTGATGACTATACTCGTGCCACTTGGCTATATCTTATGCAGACAAAGAGCCAAACATTTACTCACATATCAAACTTTATTTCCTTAATTAGGAATCAATTCGGAAAATCTGTACAACGAATTCATACAGATAATGGTCGTGAGTTCTTCACTTCTGAGTGCACAAAATTGTTGTCCACTTTCGGAATAATCCATGAAAGTTCTTGCACTTACACTCCACAATAGAATGGAATTGTTGAACGCAAGCATAGACATCTCTTAGAGGTAGCTCGGGCATTAAAATACCAAGCTTCTGTGCCTGAAAATTTCTGGGGAGATTGTGTGGTCACAACAGCTTATTTGATTAATCGCATGCCAACTCGAATTCTTAATGGCAAGTCTCCATTTGAAATGTTGTACAATAAACGGCCAAATAATGATCATCTTAGAGTATTTGGTTGTTTGTGTTATGCAACAAATGTGGGTCCTCGGGATAAAATGAGCCCTCGTGCAATCAAATGTGTCTTCATGGGATATCCTACTCTTCGAAGGGATATCGAGTTATGGAAATTTCCACAGGAAATTTTTTTTACAACTTGAGGATATCATATTTCACGAAGATGTATTTCCATTTGAAGAGATGCTATCTTCATCACACGAGGCTTCACCAGAAAACAATCAAATTTTTTTATCTAATGAAAATTCATCTATGGCACCTGGAGTCCTTGTCACATCAGGACCACCTTTGACATCGGGCCAATTGATATCAGCACCAAGGGAATCTTCATATCGCCGGGTAGAATCACCTACTTTATCCAAAGATATTTCATCTTCTTCTTCAATGGATACATCGGGAATTGATTACGCAACATCGGTAGTTCCTAATATAAGTGAGCGGCCTCGACGCCCGGGCGACAGACTCGTCCACCTACATGGACAAAGGATTATATATGTTCTCTTTGCCCGCACCTCGGGTACCCGGTATCCTATTTCTTCATATGTTTCCTTTAACAAATTGTCGCCACATCATATGTGTTGCATTAGTCGTATATCGAGAGGAATATGAGCCATCTTCGTTCGGCGAGGCGGTAAAAATCCCAAGTGGAGACATGCAATGGAAACAGAACTAGTTGCACTCACAGAGAATCATACGTGGGATATTGTCCCTTTACCTCCATATCGAAAACCGATTGGATGCAAATGGGTATATAAGATCAAGTTCAAGGCAGATGGTTCCATTGAGCGATATAAGGCTCGATTAGTGGCTAAAGGGTTTACTCAAAAGGAAGGCTTTGATTATCATGAGACATTTTCTCCAGTAGCAAAAGAAGTCACCGTACGTTTCTTCTTATCGTCATTTCGCTATACAAAATTGGTCTCGCATCAAATGGATGTGAACAATGCTTTTCTCCATGGTGACTTGGATGAAGAAATCTACATGGATCTATCATCGCCCACGAAAATTGATTTAATATAATTTTTTTAATAATTAATTATTTTAAGTGATATAAATAATTATTTTTAAAAATATATTTTTTAAATTATTTATTTTTTTATGAGATAAACGGGATCTAAGTGTGTTCAATTTCCAGCGAGGACCCACTAACCATGTCCTCACACGTTATCCTACTAGCAGACAATAACTCAAGCCTGTTACATCAATCATATCATTCTTCACCCATCTGTTTACTTTATAAATATAATCCAGAGTTACCTTAAATCAGTAAAATAATATGAACAAGCAATAGTTTCTCCTCACATGGTTCCGGATACTTTTACTGACGGGACTGATAACCGTTCTCTTTTGTTCTCAAAGGCTATCCGCGTAAGTCTCCCCACAACAATTTCAGCTACGAATAGGGGTGATGTAGTAGGATTTGACGAATGCCTTGCAGCTGCAGTATCTGCACAATTCTAGAAAGCTGTTTCACTTTAGTTTTATTGTGTAGCAGTTTTAAAATATGTATTTTGGAATATAAAAGTCATATGACTCCATGGTACAATTACAGTTCAGCTACAGTTTGGCACAAAACCGGCTCTTGCTTCCTTTGGCAACAATCTTTTCGCGTTTCTATTGGCCAAACGTTGGTGACAATATGGCCATTATTGCAAGCAAGGCCGGTCTAGTTCAATGCTCACTTTTGTCGTCTTCCAATATAAGAAAATCCGTGTTGATGAAAATAGAAATCCCAGAACTTTTTTATTCGTTGAATTAAGCATGTGCATGATAGAATTATTTATCAGTGTAGCGATTACATCATTGATGCGATATAACTAGTTAATTACATTGTTAATGTAATATATGTCAACAATAAACTTTATGTTATAATTCTCAAAAACCCTCATATAGGCTTAGTTTGTGTTTATCATGTGTCGTTGTCTCCGATTACAATTAATGCACAAAGTACTTTCTCAATAAATCTCAATCACAATTTTTTGATCACATTCAACACAGTTATTGAGATCTTGTATGATAACAAGATGACGTTACCCAGGATCACAAACATTATAAAATATTATAATCCCAGACAACACCCTCCCTTGAACAATCAAACTCAAGGTTATGGTGAAGCATGATGATTGACTTTGGAGAGAAGACAATCACAATGCCCTGATAGAATGACGAATCTAGACCAATTAAAATGTTGGAACCCACACGTGCCTTATGAGATCTGACAACTTAGAACCGACTTGGTATGTCCATTTCTATTTTTATTTTTTATCGAAAACTTGGTATATCCATTAAGGTGGTGTAAAAAGTGCCCCAATTCCTGGTTATGTTAATGTGTCAACCCCGTAGAGGAGAGGGAGAATTGAGCCCACCGTTAGTCTCCGACTGAATATGGCCTTATGGTAAGAAATGAATTAGGGTATTTAAAGAGGAAGAGAATGGGATGCATCCCCTCTCGTTCTCTTCCCTATAACTCTCGTGACAAAAAGATTATATAAAATACATCGTCAGTATAAAGTATTTTTTACACCAACAATCACGGAATAGAAACTTTCATCTACTCATAGACTGAACACATAAACTAAATTTCAAATTTTAAATGTGTCAGCACCTGAACCCTGCTCGTATAATTACTTTTTTACACCGCCAGTGTACCAATTAAAAGTCCTTAATAAGAGATCCGACTAATCCTAAGACATTTGACAAACAAACTCAAACAAAATGCCACCAAAGCCAGCCAGAAGTTCAGAAATATTTATGGGCCTCACCAGGTTGGCCCACGAAACTCTTCAGCCCGGTCCGATCTGCCACGAAGAGGAATCTCGGGAAGCCGAATCATGGAAGAAGAAGTTGAATGAGGTAAGAAATCCGACTTCAAAATCATATTTCAAGTTCTCCAAAGAGTTAAAAGGCATCATGCGTACCCTGATTTTATTCAATCAGAAATATTCATTAGTATATAACATGACTATATATAATTAATGACTTACAATGGTAGGCATAAATTATAATTTATAAAAAAAAATGTTTAACATTAAGTTTTGAATGGATAAAGAAGAAAAGAGAGTGAAAAATTAAAAAGGTAAGTTAACATAATTGAGATTTGTAGCGATTTTGTGGATTACAAATTTTTATTCTTCCTTTTTCTAATCAACTTACATAAGATATTCATTCGTCCCCTTGTAGAGCATCAAATCTTCATAGCATATGATCCCTTTAAAAATTTAAACTTTATTTTGTTTTACAATTGCTTCCTTTTCCCCCTAAGGTCGGTGGTTCACCGATATAAATCTTCAATCTGATAAATGTTTTCTATGTATGCCAGGGAAGAAAAAGGAATGACTAGTCACCTCCAGCTCAATTCCACTAAAATAGGTCCAAATGGGTAAGTACCAACTTTGTCAACCTGGCCACACTAATGAAGAATAATGCTAAGATTCCTCGTACCTGGTCACTCTAGTCTAAAATATAGCCGACCATCTCGTGTCAATCCGATGACCAAGAGATTCAACTTCCAATTTTGGGAAAAGGGAAAAAGTTGAGATGGCACTCACTATGAAAAGTACCATATTAAGATGGAAGACAGATTTCTTAAGGAGATATATGTGAGATTAGTCCTTATGATTATCCCGTTGGCCAATTGAATTTCACATGTATTTTCTTCCGAGACTATGTGAATTAGATATTGATTTACTTCTTGTGCATGATGATAACGATGAGGACCGCGACGATATATATTTGCATGCTTACTAGGTTTTCAATTAGAGCGATGAAGTTACGTGAATAATGATATGTTAAATATTTTAAGGACTACTATAGAGGTTTGGCCGTAGATAACTTGCAGCCATTTGCAGTTTCTCATAACTAGTTGTATAGAGATAAGAACAAAGCAGAGTTTTCTTTTTTGTCATTTAGACGTTAAGGCATTCACCACAGTGAGGAACTCCAGCTCAGGATCTTGGTCATCACCAATATTGTAACAACTGTGTATTGACATCGATGTTGTTGGTTTCCGAGAGAAGAATATGGTTTTGGTTTTCGATATTCTTGAAAGTATAATCAGTCATAGAATCCGGCAAAAAAGAAAGAAAGAAGAAAAGCAGTCGTAGAAAACCAAGATTTTCATTAGAATGATAATTGTGATAATTAGTATGCTTATGTTTCATCAGAATTATATGAGATTATTCCTTCACTACTTCGAACTCAAGTATTTCTAGCAATTAATAAAAGTCTTGAGCTTTTTCCAACCTTTTATGTTATAGATACTCCTTATTCCCTGAACTGACCATGATATTTTTGGATTCCATTTTATAATGTTTTTAGGAACTTACAAATTTTCTATTGTAATTCTGCCCACACGACCAAGACTACCTCTTGATTTATAATTATTTCTTACAATTTTTTTCTTTTCTTTTGTTTGGTTTCAAATTTACTAAAAGACAAGGTTACTCTTGCCCTCTAAAAAGTAACTTTTTTTTTTTTAGCCTAAGACGCTTCTTCCACACCCATTATAGATCTATGTGTCCTTCATAATTGCTTTCTTCTATACTTATTCATAATTATCAACTTGCGAGAAATCTTGCTAATAGTTTGAATGGTTGTCTTATTATGCAATTAAAATTGGCATAATTTTCTATCGATAGCTAAGTATAATATGTAGTCAAGGAAAAGTTAATACTGCATAGAATAAAAATTCAGAGATCTTTTTCTTGGGGTTTGCATGATAAAAATAATAATGGATGTTTCGAATTAATGTATATAGCTTTGTCAAAAATAAATTTTTAAAGAATTGTGTAATGATGACATGAAAAATAATTAAAAATTAAACTATTAGATTCACCAAATAAAATGACAATTGAGCAGTCAAAATACACAAATTATACCATAATAACACATATTAAAGTGACGATACTTTGCATTCTTACTAACTTGGTATAATGATTTTCCAACTTATTAACATATTAACTAGTTGTCTGTCTATCAAATAATTTTTTTTTCTTGAAAAAGGAGGACATAGGTTTTGTCCCAAGCGAAAAAAAAAGGAAGGAACCAAACCAAATAAAAAATAAAGGCAAGAATTAATTTTAAATCAAGAGTGAAGCCCACATTTAACCATAATATTAGTTGCGGGGGCAAAATGTTAAATGAAAATTTATAAGTTCCAAAAACATTCAAAAGTGAGACCGACAAAAAATAATGGGATCAACTTAAAATAGTGGAGAGCATTCTCTGCAAAAAGATGGTAGAGGAAGATTTTAGAATCCACACTCTAAATCATAGGTTTTGAAACGTGAGAATGTATTTGATAAGAGAAAAATACAATTCGAAAATGGTCCTTGTATATTTTTTTTCAATAAAATGTAAATGCGAATTAATACGAGCATATTAAAAACTTTAGAGAGACGATAATGTGTGTGCATACTTTTGCGAGTGGATCGGTATTGCAAAGTCGACATCATGCACGATTTGAAGATTGGACCAAAGAAAAAAGGAAATTAAAAAACAAGACTTTATCGGGCCTCTCACCCCCATAAGTCCGGTGTCAAACGAAACATTATAACATAAAATAAAATGAAAAGCCTTCACAAGTCCGGCACTTCCCCGGTCATTCATTCCACCATCACCATAATTTTGTCTGGCAATTACGATGTAATAATTCCTCTTTTTTTTAATGTATTTGACTATGTCTTTATCATAATTTTGGGTCAACACAATGTCACGGAAAGTATATTCCCTTTCAACCCTTAGAAACATATTTAGTAATAAAAAAAAGAAAAGAGCCCGAGAAAGGAACATGGGTTATATTCTTTGCTAGTGCAATCACGTGAATATCGTATCCCCACCATCATCACCAGATTTCCCCATCCCTGTCCATCAAATTCCTCGTTGAAGAAGAAGAAAAAGAAGAAGAAGAAGAAGAAGAGAGAGAGAGAGAGAGAGAGATGGAACCACCTCCGACCCAGGACATCAGCAAGAGTTACCCAGTGGCAGAGGACAAACAGGACAAAGCCATCAACGAGTGGTAACTCTAAATTTCCCTTCTTTTCCTCTCGGGTCTCGTGGAGTTCTTATTCTAGAAAAGTTGGGTTCCCTCTCTATTTCTCAAATTTCGAAACGTTGAAGTTTGGTGGATGTTTGGATGCAGTTGTTCCTGCTGCTTCGACTGCTGGGACAGCTGCTTCGATTACATCTTCTGCAACCTGTGCTAAGTGGACGACCCCTTCGGGCGACAGATGTGGAAGACTTGCCATTAGTTCTGATCTGCGGTTTCCCTTCATTAGCAAAAGAATTGTAGAACTCGCTGAGAGAAAAATGCGGTGCAATTTACTAGGTTCTCTCTGAACTGTTCTGCGATGTTTATGCAGCACTGGATTTCAGTTAGAGAGTAATTTTATTCAGGCTTGTGTTCTGATGCAAGAAAATCTCTGTTCTTTGATCTCTTGTGTTATAGATAGCTCTTGTCCCTGATGGTCTTGATTCTAAAAGAAGAAGAAAAATCAAAGCTAAAGGTTAAGGTCCGATAATCCATGACTTCGGATAACAGTTTCCTGTGCTCTGCATCACCTGTGCCTCCTCAAGCGCTTCTCTCTCTATACCGTATTGCTTCTCTGAGAAGCGTTTGAGTTGATTGTCTGGTGGGAGACATCTAATAAAATTGGCACGATGGAGAGAAGATTAGCATGGTGTGCAAAGGAAGCTTTGAGTTCATTGATAAGACCTTCCGGCTCTGTGACCATACTATAGGCATTCAGTGGTAACTCTACTGTCGCGTGACTCGTATCAAATGCTATCATGAGCTCATAATTGGTTCTAAAAAGGGCTACTCGAGAAATTTGATATTTATAGGCCTAACTAGATGACGGCCAGAAAACAATAAAGTTACCTACTGATGTCAACTGCAAGTTAGGTTAAATTTCACTAGTAAAGTTTGAACAAATGATAGCGTTGAAGCCTATTAGATTTAAAACTTGAAAGCAGTGGCGAAGCATGGTTTGGCTCACGGTGTCGAGTCCTTCTAAGACTTTCATCTCTCTCTCTGCTATGGCCAAGCCCTATAAGGGGCCTCTGACTCTGGTTCATTCTTTTGCTTCGACTCCAGTGTCCTTTTCATGGCCAAATCATGTATCTACCATAAAAAAGAGGTTGCTGAAATATACTTCCTGTGCAATTTTCAAATGGAACTATGAAACGATCAGAATAGGCACTTGGCAGAAGGATTCGTCTACTGCAAGAAAAGGAATTCAAGTTGTTTGAGAATACTAAACGTCCAAGGAAAAGAAGAGTTTTAAAGGAGAATGCATATGAAACTAGAGAAACCAGTCTGCATAGCACAAAAGGACTTTAAAGGATCTGTTTGTGCCATTGCTATGGGCCTAGAAGTTTAGCCCCCATCGCAGAACTTTGCCAAGGTTTTGCATTCTAGTCAGAGGATTTAGATTCATTCTGCCAAGCACAAACCTAGTGCTGTTGAAGATCTAATTCAATATTGGTTCTTCGATGATTAAGTTGATCAGTTAGAATAATGCACCAGCAAAAATTAAGCTGTGAGCTAGTGAGAGCACACATGCCTTCACCCGCCTAACCAGCATTAAAAGTTCTCAGTGCTAATACTGTGTCATTCAATGTGACCTTTCGAACTCAATTGTTGCGCTTGTTTGATGTTCTAGCATCATTGAAGTTGACAGTTCTTGAGTAGATTTGACCATCTAGAGAGCTTGTCGCAACTTTTCTCGGCTTTCCAATTTCGTGCAACCAGGGCCCACATTGACCCGGCACAGGTGTATGATCCTATTGACGGCTCTAGGACACGACTGAGATGGCTTCTAGAAATAAGGTTAAGCCCTTCCTTTGATCCGTTTGTTCTCTGTCAAACATGGCACTCGATTAAGCGGTTCCATGTGTGTTCTAGATACTGGTATACTATGAGCCACACGTCTTCAATACTTGACTGGAATCTGGAGCTGTAATAAGTCAGATTCTTATCTAGGGAAGTTGGATGTCCTGGTCCTTCAGTTTCCTTTTACTCCATTTTAACATGGCAGTTTTTGAATAACGATGATAATGATTCTGAGCGTCAGCCGTGCTTCTTTTACTGCTCCTACATGCGAACATCATGCTTAATACAAGGCCAAAACCGTGTGCTTGAAATAATAGAGAACCATCGGACAATGTTGAAGTTGCCCTCAGATTCTAGACGGATACTCATGGAACCACATTGTACAGGGTCCAATAACATCTCATTATTAAACTCAGTATAAGCCATTTTCTGAGATCATCTGTTGAAAAATCTATAAAACAACTAGAACTCAGCATAACCCAATCAAGCAAACTTCATTTCAGCTGGAAAATTAGCAGACTTAATCATTCTCTATCCAAGTAGATGAGTAAAAATGAGACTCGATTCTTCTCTGTTCCTATCATCATCTCTATCAAATAATTCTGCATTTTGAAGAGAGGTCAATCTGATTGCCCTTCAGAGGCCTAATTCAGATGCTAGCCAGGCTGATGTCAAACACCTACTCTTTTTATGGCTTTAGGAAAAAATCGACATATCAGAGAGTTTGATCATGCCACTTGGGCCCCTAATCTGCCCTCGCAAAACACCACAATTCGCTTGTGCTACTGTATGATACTTGACTTTCACACCGCCATTACTTGCATGGCCGGCTGGAGCTTTACTGCAAGTGCATGATGGATCATTCCACTAAGACACTGCAGATAATCATTCAAGACTTTCGGCATTTTTAATAGCCATTTGTCGCTATGCTATACATGCACCTATGTACTAACTGCTTCAGAAAAATGAGGACGTCTCTTTGGAGAGCTGATGCTTTTTTCTTCACGTGTGAGATTTAATTCAAACTTTGAGAGTGAGGCGTGCTTTATGGACTAATCAATGTCCTTTCTTGGAAGAATGCATCGCTTGCCACTTCCCTATGCCTCTCTCTCTCTCTCTCTCTCTCCCCATTAACCAAAATGGTGGAATTGCACCAAACTTAGATGATAGCGATGTCTAATAGTGGCCCTTCCACTCTCTGATGTAGTTAGATCCCAATTTGATACTCAGTTCCTACTGATACTGTCCTAGCTCTTCTTGTATAAATTGCTTGTGCTGATCGGTGATTTCCACCACTTGCACTCAAACCAGTAACAAAATAGCTGTCAGTGTTTGTTGTGAAGATATGAAGTACAGCTCCGAACTTTCATGGCTTCCATGCTTCTGCATCTTGTTCTGCAGCCTTTCTGTCTCCTCTCAGCTCGACTATAAGTTCTACGACAACTCTTGTCCCAATTTGGTGAAACTTGTTCACTACGGCGTTTGGTCGGCTATGGCGAACGAGACCAGGATGGCTGCATCTATCTTGCGCCTACATTTCCATGATTGTCTTGTTGATGTAATTTAACTCTTCGATTGCTTCTCCTGGATGGTGTCAACAGGCACATCCGAAACTTTCTTTTTCGAAACTAGGACTAAACTTTAAATTGGTTTTTGTGCGACAAGCATCATGAGATCTAGACAGCTACATTTTTGCACGTCTCGATTGAGCCTGCTGAAAGTTTAAAAAATGCTTTGAGCTAACTGTTACCGTATAAATTTTCTCTAACTAAAGAACCTAATTGCAAACTATTCCTAAAAACATCTTTTCTTGTTTTCATGATCAGGGATGTGAGGGCTCAGTCCTCCTAGATGATACGAGCACAATAAATGGAGAGAAGAATGCATTTCCCAATCGTAAATCAGCGAGAGGTTTCGAGGTCATCGATGCCATTAAGGCGAACGTGGAAAAAGCATGTCCCGCCACGGTTTCTTGTGCCGATATTCTCACTCTAGCTGCAAGAGAGGCTGTTTATTTGGTAATCAACTCTGCTGCTGTGTATCTGCTCTTCATGAGAATAGCTAGCTTTGCCTTTCAACCAGCTCATTCTGATTCTGTGTCGCTAAACGGACATGCATTTGCGCTTTTTTCTTTTAATATCTTTAGACAGGAGGGCAATTTTATGCAGTGCCCTTGGGGCGCCGAGATGGCTTAAGTTCGAGGGAAAGCGCCGCCAACGAGCAGCTGCCTTCACCTTTCGAGCCCCTGGAAAACATCACTGCAAAGTTTACCTCAAAGGGTCTTGACATGAAGGATGTGGTAGTCCTTTCAGGTTCACGTCTGTCTCTATAACTACTGACTTATATTGCTTATCCTAGCTAAGATGATGAGACCGATTCGCCTTCTTTATCTCGGGACGTGCAGGTGCGCATACGATAGGCTTTGCTCAATGCTTCACGTTCAAGCCGAGGCTCTTCAATTTCGGCGGCTCTGGCAAGCCCGACCCAACTCTAGACACGTCGCTTCTGCAAAATCTACAAGTCACGTGCCCCAACCAGGATGACTCTGATACCAACTTGGCTGCTTTAGACACAACCTTCAATAAATTCGACAACAATTACTACAAGAGCCTCATCAACAACTCCGGGTTGCTCCAGTCGGACCAAGCCCTCATGGGTGACAACAGAACCGCCATGGCAGTCATGTACTACAGCAAGTACCCCTTTCTGTTTTGGAGGGATTTTGGAGTGTCGATGGTAAAAATGGCCAATATCGGCGTGCTCACTGGACAGGATGGTCAGATTAGGAAGAATTGTAGGGCGGTGAACTAGAAGCGTTAAGCATATGCAAGGACAAGAACAACCTGAAGGTAGGTTGAAGTTATTCTCAAGTGTGAAACTGCAGTTTCTGTATATTAATCAACTGTCATCAGCAATAAGTGTGGTATAATCAGTGGTGTGACAAGCAACTTTATGTAATCCGACTAAATACTCTCGGATGGATGAGACTAGTTCGACATCAATATTCCAAAGCAAAACTCATAGACATCGACCGCGATCCATTGTTCTCTTTGTCCAATGAATAGATTACAGACTGTCCAAGCTGACAACTTGATTTGTCAGCGTCAGATTCATATTTCATTCGCTCACTACTAAGAAACTCGTTAACATTTGCACTCCTAATAATTTTCAGCCAACCTCAAATCCTTGTGAACCCTGCAATGACCATGTAGATATGTACTAAGGAATGAGGAATCGAACTGGGAAGAAGCGGTATCATATCACTGAATAAGATTGCTGCAATGATTCAAACTCCTTGCTTCCTAGACCTCCGCAAGGAGCAGTTCTGACACATCAGCATTAAACTGAGAGGGAGATGCGCTGCTCATTTCAGGGCATTATCGAACTAATTTTATACCAGTTCAATGCGAGCACTACCTGAACAATAGCCGGTGAATAGTTTGAATTCGGACTAGCCTTCAAGATCTTCGACTTCCAATTACCTGATCGCCACTATCGAAAACACACGAGTCCATGAACTGACTTGGCCTGAGGATTGCATCCGACTTAGAACCACTAGCCAAAGGATCACAACCCAAGCACGACTGACACTGCGGCGCCAACTTCTTGAAGTGTATCGATCCATCAATAGCATCGTAAGGTGAATCACGGTCGAGTTACTGACGGCATGGGCCGTCAGGACAGCTCGTGGCTCAGCTATGAGCCAGAGCGAGACGGACAACATTCACCTGATGACCTGCAGTCGAAAAGCAACTGTAGTACCGGGAAATTATACAGTGAAAACCAATCATAAACCACAAGAAAGACGATGTCCGCATTGATATACAAAGGACAAATACATTTATTACTTTCGGTCTGAAATCAACCGAAGATTTTCGCCATACTCTTCGCCAGAAACTTTCTTAGTTTACCAAAAATGGACGACGGGGTCTTCTCCTTCTTCTTCATCCTCGCCACCTTTCTCTCGACATCGCTTCGCGTCCGTCCCGACCGCCGCCCTCTTCCTCCTCCTCCGTGATCAGCCTCCTCCGCCATCGCTCGAGCTCGAGCTTTAGGAAAGACGCTCCCTCTCCCGCTCACTTTCCCTTCAACCCCATCTCTCAAGTCTCCTTCTTCCTCGATTTCCTCCTCTTTCACTCTCCTGCTCGACCTGATCCCTCCTCTTGCCTCCCTCAGCCTCGCCAGAGCCAGGTTCCTGCTCCCCTCGGCCGCCTGCCTCTGCTCCATTGACGCCGCGACCCGCCACTCCGCTAGCGACTCCTCCTCCTCCGCCCGCCGCACCAGTTCCCAGTAGTCCTCCCCGCTCAGCGTCACGAGGCCGCTCTCTCGTTGGGCGCAGTTCATGAGCCGGGCGGCCTCCGCCTCCGACTCCCCGGCGGCCTCCGCCTCGACCCTCACCGCCCGCATCCCGAGCTGGAGCGCCCGGAGCCTGTGCCGCTTCACGCGCAGGACCTGCTTGAGCTTCTGCCTCACCCGCCGCCCCTCGTCGATCTCCTGCTTGAGCGCGTCCGTCCCTCCGCGCGTCCGATCTAATTCCAGAGTGAGCTCGTTGACCGCCTTCGTCGCCCCGAGCTCGTCCCTCTTCTTGGCCTGGATCGACGCCTCTGTGGACTCGAGCTGGGACTGCAGCTCCAAGGCGAGGACGCTCGACACGGAGGCTCTGCTCCGGGCGCTCTCGACCGTGGCCTGCAGCTTCTCGAGCTCGTCGAGGAGAGGGCGAGAGTCTAGCCACGACTGCATCGCCACGTCTCTGGCTTTCTTGATCTCGTCCTTCGTTCTGGCGAGCTCGGTGATCCGGGCCTTCAGTAGATCGCTTGCTCCCGCGTTTCTTGCTCCGTCCAAGTAGTCCCGCGGTCTCTCCTCATCGGACGACTCCATCCCGGAACCCCGCCACCGTGCAGGGCTGAGAAAATCAAGGTTGCATGCTATATCTGTCCTCGCAGGTGAAGGGTTTTTATTATTTTTTTTCCAGTTTCGTGGTCTGCCGGCATATTTGTTCCGCCATTTTTGTCGTGGTTTGCTTCGTTCTATCCGGGCGTCCAGGGAAGCGACTGTCCCATGCGTTGGCTTTCCATGCTGACCGTGTAAACCGAGGGAAACATTGCTGGTGGGAATCGGAATCAAAGTGTCCGAACGACAAAAAGCTACGACGGCATCGGGACGATCCGCTCCCGGTTTGATCCTCGGCCACTGCTCGTGTCTTTGTAAGATGGGAGGGATGAGATCCCACCAAATGATCATTTTCCTTTCGTTTCACTCTTGGAATTAAGTGGTGGTATGATGACTCGATGTCGATTTTGTCAATGTTGGTAGATTCTCGTGTGAATACTGATAAGAGAAGGGAATATAGAATATTGGATTTCCTGAGTCGATGGGTCAAACCTCTCTATTTAAAGCCAATTGTTATCCAGAGTTTGGCAAGAAAATATTGATGGCATCTCATCTGCTACCGTGGCAAATAAGAAGGCACTGTGCATCGCCCCTCCTATTGAACCCTCACTCCCCCTTTGCATAACGACCGAGTCCTAATCGCGCAGCCTCCACCTCTGCGACCAGCATTGAGGATGACGCCCCTGTTGCCTCTGCCTCTGCCTCTATGGGGGACCATCGGTTGGGCGCAGTGCTTGTCGAGGTGGGCGATGGTTCTTCCGTCGAACGAGGGCTTGGAGAGAGAAGAGATAGAGCAAGAAGTCTCAAAGGGGCAGAGTGGGATCGGTTGGGCGCGGTGGCTCGAGGGCTTGGGGATATAGAGAGAAAGTGCAGGGAAGAGAAAGTTTTCAAAAGTTTGACCTGATACTCTAAGGTCCACAGGAGACACGTGTCGCTATCTAACGAAAATTAATCTTGTTACAAATATATCCGTTTAGAGTTTTTATGGTAAAAATTTAAATTTTGGATAAAATTATCATAGATGTACTAATTCACTTGGATATTTTTCCCAAACCAATATACTTACGATAATATACATTCCGTTAATTTCTGTTAAATATTAATATTAAATTGTTGAGTTGCATAATATGTAACAGTTGACAACCGTATCAATTTATGGATTTAATCTCCTTATGTCACAAGTGTGCTAGTTTGTAATTTTTGGTAATATTAATTCAATTTATCGAAAATTAATAGAAGATAGACTTGTTACAAATATATCCATTTAGAGCTTTATATGGTCAAAATTTTAATTTTGGATAAAATTATCACAAATGTACTAATTCAGCATTTTCATAGTATTAATTCTTAAATTTTCAACCATTATTGTAATGTTTGTGCCCTTTTTTTTTTTCGCTTTTAATCTAGTTCGTTGACTTAATTCCATTGAACTTACTCTCTATTTTCTCAAAATGTTTTTGCTCTTTTATAATCGCACTTTTGTTTCTCTCCAACCTACTTGATTCTATTATTTCTCTACTATGTTTATACGTTGCCCTATCTTTCTTTTTTTTTCCCACTAAACTAGCGATTATTTCTTTACTTCACCTTTTGTTTGATTCATTCACATGCCGACGTTCTCTTTTAGTGGGCATATTGAAGTTCATACTTCTCTCCTTGCTTTAATTTCTCTTTTATTGATAATTCTTAAACAAATTCAGGCATTGCATTTACTTAAAAATTTTATTAGTCAAAACTACGTTCTTAGCTCAAAAGGCAAAATTAAGTATACTTTCCTAGAGATCTCCTCCAAATCATTGGTATGGCTATCGAAATCGTGAGCATCAGCATGTAGGTTCCAGATCCAAGTGGTAGTATCAGGGCCCTTAGCTATTGTTCTTGAGAAATGACCCGGTTTGGCCCATTCCTCGAAAGAAGTTTTTACGGGATCCCTATCTACCAAAATTTTGACTTCTGGTTCCGGCGAACGAATAATCATTGAGTCCTCCTCTTTCCGGACAACACATCCAAAGAAACCCGCTTTTTTGTCAAGTTAAGTATACTTTTGCTTTTTTGTCAAGTCCGTTCCTCTTTGTTTAAATTACAAATAATAATTATTAATTATTTGAGTTGGTGGAAGTATGACACTCAATGGCCCATGATTATAACATGCACTGTGGTGGTTCGCCTAGTAGAAAAAACAAAAAAGATTGTTAATTTCAAATTCAACAGCCCATGTTTATATATTAAAATATATATAAAAATAAAATAAGGACCCAATAATAATTTTCTCGTTTAAACAAATTAAAAAGAGAAGCCACTGGGGCGTAAGCCCCGTTCAGTTAGCCCAATGGGCCAAGTGAATCACTGTGAGGATCGGCCAATTCAAGCTTCGGGTGAGCCCCATGGAGGCTCCGCACGCGTCTCAGCCTCGTCACACGGTGGCGACGGGAGCCCAACCGCTCGAAGCCCATCTCGTTCCCGAGACTGCATCTCTGCAGGACGTGGCCCGGGGACTTTCCTGAGCCCAGCCCAACGATTGCTGGGTTTCGGCCCATTCACTTCGCCCAGTGGCTTGATACTTGGGTGTCACAAACTTCAATACTTAAAGGGACAAATTGCAATGTTATTGCCGATGTGGGACAACTAGGTGGAGAGAGGTAAACATCCAATGATTAACGCATTATCTCTTCTTCAATCCAAGTCAATGTCGGAAAGTTACGGTGAAGCTTTTTGAGTGTCGGCAGTCGAGCGTTTTATCCTCTCCTTCCATGCAAGGTCATTCCGACAATGACCAGCAAGTTCATCGTCTCTTCCTCGTAGAATTTTGAGTTATCTCCATATTATTAAATCTTTTCGCGACATGTGATTTGGTGGCTAGTTCCTATCCGGTAGAAAAAATAAGTTTGTCTTTGATTGCATCTCTCTCGAAGAGTATCTTTGCACACCTTGAGATCAGTGGTTTTCAATTTCTCATCCAATCCCCGCTTTGGAAGCGTTGAATACTGAGCACATGGCAAGTTTCGACGGGACAAATTTCACCCACTTGAAAATTTCAATTTTCAATTGAAGCAAATCTGTCAAAGTTCTAAGTCGTGTTTTTGAAATTTAAATTGTTCCAAAATAGCCCTCGTTAGACCTCATTAATAATAAGATTGATGCAAGAGGAAAAAATGTAGCGTACATAATGATTTTTATCAACCTCCTAAATTGTTGTCTCTTCTTTTTATGCTTAATTAGAGAAATTTACATGTCCTTTTTTCTACTAGAATCATCTAATATTCAAGTGTTTTAATATATTTGATGATCGAGATTCTAATCTAGAAGAATATTAATAAAGTATATTTATTTACAATGTTTCCGTTAAGTTCAATCTGAAATAACTCATTAGTAACAGACAATTCTTAAGTACAAGTTTTTTCTTGAGGAAATTCTTTGTTAAAATTTTGAAGTATTTATAATTATAATTTATATTAAATATGTCAATTAACAAAGATTATCAACAAGGTTCAAACATATCACAAAAAATCTTTTGTAGAAGTCAGATTGATCACATTAGTAGGTAGAAGAAAGGAAACAAGATCTGCATAAAAATACATGAAGTGATGGAATAAAATATCGTTGTTGTGATTAGTACGGTCAAATATTGTGTTTTAATGATAATATGAGGTTTTTGCATTTTTCACAAATAGCAATTTTTACCCTTTTCATTTGTAATTTCAATTAATTAATTCTCTTGGGATTATTTTCGCCTCAATATGTTAGGGGAAGTTATAGCCACTTAGAGAATTAAAAAAACGTGAGCAATAATAAGACAATAAAATTGACAAAACAAGAAAATAAATTCGATACAAAATTTACATAATTCGGTCGATATAACCTACGTCCATAGAAGAGCAATATTTTCCATTATAGATTAGATCAAGCAATACAACAAAAATTACAACCACACTCAAGTTAGTCAAAATACTTTCATTGTTTCTCAACCTTCAATTATTTTGACCAAAAAAAAAAACCTTCAATTATGCCAAATAATCCATATAATGTTTAGCTCTACTATTGTTCATGAATTTTTCTCTTAATCTCACAAAAATATCACACTGAATTTTAGCATAAGATTTTTATGTTTCAGACACTCAGAATTTAATTTACAAGCACAAACTCCCCTTATATACTCCACACAAAGAAGATACTTCTTATATATAAAAGGGTGAAATCCAAAATAAGAAACCTACTCATACTAGGAAACCACTCAAAAGATTAAACCTACTCAAATTATTAAACTTTTCATTTGAAGAAAATTTATTTACCGACTCAAACAAAAAACTTCCCATTCACTCAGTCTTTTGTTTTCGTGACAGTGTGCGGTTCTTGCATATGTAATAAATAGCAACTTTATCATGCTTTAGACTAAATAGTTCTCTTAAGGTTATTTTCGTTATCTCAATAAATTAGGGAGTGTCATAACCATTTAATAGATTGAAATAGTGTCGAGTCTTCTCCAAATGAGTTTAGGCTATTACTCACGCATTATGTGCATGCTTAATTGATTTGAATCACGTCATAATAGACCATCTTAAGAAGGTTTCGATGCAAGTATGTAGTGACATTTAGCCAAGGAATCAACAAACTTTGAAGGACTGTCCTGTCATTGAAGGCAACAGTTGGAAAAGAAAGTAGGGAGTCATGGCAGTTGATAACATAACTTTAAGCTCCATTTGTTTTATTGAAAATATAGCATTCCTAGAAAATATTTCCTTACCAAAAAGTTATCTTTTAGAAAAATGATAATATTTTTCGATGTTCAACTGAAATCTAAATTTGAAGCGAAAAATATTTTTTGCTATTCGGTATTTTATTTGATTTTTCTCTATATAATTCTTTTGATCATTTTTTTTATTGTTATTTTATTTTTCATGTTCTTTTTTATTATTATATTTAAAAATTAAAAAAATTAATTGTTTTTATTTTATTTTCTTCTTTTCTTTCCTATTGTTTTTTTCTCTTCTTTCTATTTCTTTTGTTTTTTCCATTTCCTCAGCCAATCGTTGCCACAGCAATGGTTGGGGAGCACCACCAATTTGCAAGACCCAAGCCTCACCGTCATCTAGCGATTCTCAAGCGTTGCCAATCTGGTGAGGCCTGATCCTCATGGCCTTTGGCGATGCTCTAAGCTCATTGGCCTCAAGTCTCGCCAGATTAGCGAGTCGCAAGCTTGCCTATAGTTGGTCATCGGCCATCGCATGGTCGACTATAGGTCGAAAAAGAAGAAGAGCAAAGCAAAAGAAAGAAAATAATAATAATAAATTAAAATTTATTAAAAAATAATAAAAATCGAATTTTAAAAATTTTAAAAATTGAATTTCTTAAAAAATAAAATTCGATTTTTTTAAAAAGAAAAAAAAAGAAATGGGGAGTAGTAGAGGGTGTGAGATAAGGGAGAGTGAGTGTGGAACACATTTTACTCAACTTGAAAATTGAAAAATATTTTTTCAATTTTAGAATACTTTTTTCCCTTATTGGAAAATGTTTTCCCCAATCAATGCATTTTCCATAAAACGAACGCTTGAAAATCTGAAAAGTATTTTTCAAAGAGTTATTTCTCATAAAACGAATGAAATCTTAATATAGTGCGACTCTAAAATTGACATGGCATGATATTTGGATCCAAGTCATCGTTTATTGAAAGAAAAGTCATATCTCTATTTGCGCTTATATTTTTGCATGTCAAAACGCTTTGTGATAAGAACATGCGCATTATTGCTTGAAAGATCCTTTCCTCTGCAAAGCGAAGGTTTTGTCTAGTTCTGATGCAACGATGGGATGCATCCGACTGATAAGTGACAACTTTGGGAGTAACTTACAAATTTGCAGCGTCCACAATAAAGAGGCCTTTTCTTTTTCCCTAAAATTCATTACCATACAATCACATCATCGGCAAATTCCACGATCACAGGTTTGAAACCTCTAGTCGCTCCTCGGCTTTAAGAAACATTAACCCCTCTATAGCCCAAGTTTAGCTATGTCACGGCGTAAGATAACTCCAACTCTACTCCTAATAGCTCCGTGGTAAGGCGGCAGGGTTCAAAATGAACATTTTGTCGCAAGTGTAGAACTTTTATGGTGCCGTTGATGCTGATCGCCTTTTCGCGCCCTTTTTACTAATAAAAGAAAATTCTCGAAATCTTTTTTGAGTTGACATCGTGAAGGACCGAACCTACATTTGAGAGAAAAGCCCAAAAGGCGTGAACGGTCGATTTCAATACAAAAACATCAGTAAAAATGAGACGGATTGCATTCCACACAGAAAAGAGACTTATTCAGAATGTCCATATTCGAGTGAGTGCTTGTCTTTCTCCATCACAGCACAATTCAAGATAAGGTTGAAGAAGCCCATCTTCAGTCTTATATTTTCTCAGTTAGTTTCTTCTCTCTTGATGCTGCTATTCACACTGAATTGGAGCTACTCAATAGGCCCGGGGAGGAGGAACAAATATTCACATCCACAAAAGAGCCACATAAGATTCACATGGTGTTTTTCTTTGTTCCCTTCCTCGATTTTATGCGAGCAAATTCTCATCTCTATTTCATACTCTAGATTTTAAAGGATCAAATATTACGACTCTTTTTTTTTTTTTTTGAATTGTCGACACAAATGAGTCATGCGACCTCACGTGACAATGACTTTATAGTACTATTTGGCAGTACATATGGATCAATTATAACATCCACCATCAACGTGAAAAAGAATTATCACAAGTATCTAGCCTTCTTGTCCATTATAAGATCCAATGGTTGGTGAGATATTGGGTGGCTAGGACTCTTCACACCAATGGTGGACGATATCACTTAGAAATTCCAAGACCCCCACGCCGTGCGAAGTAAATGCTAAATAGGAAAGGAGCAAGTGGGCGATGAACCCTCCAATAGCCAAGACCCACTTTGCATAAAAAAGTAGAAGAATGCAATTTTTCCATCCAAGGGAGACTTCCTTGTCAAAGGACAAAAGGAGGTATATATGTTCTGAATTCGGACACGAAGTCCCCTTGATGTCCATGCAACATTGTTTCCCATCCTGCGTCCCAACTCACGTTCTCTGGTGGCCCAAGAGACAGCGACCTCTCGTTCCCCCCCGCGTTCTGATCTCCCCCCAATCCCTCGTACAATATGTTGCCGCTAAAAGGGCTGCGAATGCACGTGACGCTTTCAATACCAATTGCGTATGTACCCATGCCATGAGCCCTCGACCCCACCTCGATGGCCAAACCGAAGGGTTTTCCTTGGGGGCGACCTTAAGGAAGTGCCGACTTCAACTTACACATCACTTCACTTTGTCTTCATCAGACCCATCAAATGAATGGATCAGGTTGAAAATAATCCGATCCACATACATTAATTTAACTCATCTTGACTTATTTTCATATGCAAATCTAGTAATGTATATCTGATATATTTCCGACCTGATTAATACTGCTAAAACACTTTCATATCTAACCAAATTTAAGAAAACTCATATCCAGACAAAAATGAGAACACAAGTTGCGTGAGCCTAAGATTGAGTAATAGCGAAAGAGAACAAAGAGAATCATATAGATGAGTTGGGTTCAAGGCTTCTTTTATTTAATAGAAAATGTGGTGTTTTCGAAAATTTCCTAGATTCAGGCTTCATTCAGCTCATCATATACGAGTTAAGAAATAGATTCATGTCCCATTGACCGATAAATCTCTTCCAATAATATATGCTCTGCTTACTAGCAATTCTAGGCGATGAAGATCAACAAATCCGCGATCACATGGGAACGAGTTGAGAAACTTTACATAAATGAAATTCCACTCACCACCACGAAAGTTAACTTACATTCGGGCTAACAAAAGCAATCAAAGCAACAACGGTCGCAAATGGAGCTCATTTGACGTTTATCTACAAATCAACTCGATCCAAAGAGAATCAAATGGGAGACGATGGAGGCCCATTTCTTCTTTGCAAAAACTTGTCGGAGCTCTTCCCTTCCTGCGTTCTCATAACGTAATGACAGATGGACTTGTTCTTCTTCTTTTCGGACCACGGAATGAACAGGGTGAACTTTTCTTTCGTGAGTAGGGACTACTAGAAGGGTCGGAGATTGGTGGGGCGGAGGTCGATCTCCTGGGTCCAGGCGGCTCGGTCCTGAACATGCAAGTGCCAGTAGGTCTGAGCCACCGCATCGGGGTCCATCACCGTGGAGCTGGACCCGGACCCGGACCCAGGCACGGACGTGGACGTGGATGTGGACCCGGACCCGTGATCTCCTCCTGCGCTGAAGCTTTGCTGTAGTTGTTCCCCAACCAACGGTCTATGTGCCGTCGATGGTCCCCTGCAATTTCCCCATTCATTGCTAATCATCATCATCATCATCAATCACAACTGTCCTCTCATTGTTGCCATGTTGGTAACGTCAAACATGTTCAATTAATGTGAATTTTCTTCTTATTAATGAAAGGACAAGAAGGGTCGACCAGCACAAATAATTTGTTCTAAACTTACCGAGGAATATTCGATTTAAATCATGATAACTACAAACTACTCACGAATCGAAAAATTGAGATTGGCCAACTCGTCATTGAAGTCCCACCAAAATGACATTCATTAAAAAGTCTCTTTACATAAGATATGAAGTAACCGGGTAAAACGTTATAGGCTTTTCGCGAAATTTAACCTCTTGGAAGACAAGTAACCTCTTTTACTATCTATATAACCATCTTGGCAATTTTGTTTGAACTTATTTTATGATAAAATAGACCGCTTTGTTAACATACTTGCTGAAAAAAAAAATGCGTTATTGGTGAACTTAGGTAATGGGTGTTTTAACTTTCTAAAGAAGATGCTTTTGATGATTTCGTTAATTCGCATGTTGGTTAAGTGACCATATTGTCGTGTAATTCTTCCAAAATGGTTCTTACAACGTGGTAAGACTTTTTATAGGTTTCTCTCTTTTAAATAGGCCAGAGACTCATCCATAAGCTTCAGTAATTAGAAGAATCGATTTCCATAAATCTAATAATTGGATTTCACAAATTTAGGATCTGATCTGCTCGTTCGCACTCCTAGTTTTTAATTCCCTCCAAAAATAAAATCAATGAAAAAAAAGACAAGTTCGACCTATAGAAAATTCATATACGGTTCTTCTTCTCAGTATAAACAAAATTTTCAAAAAAGTACAAATTCAAAAGGAAAATCTCTTCAAAGATTTTTTTGCCAAATATTACGTCATCTTCATCCACTAGCCTATTAATGACGGAACAGAAAGCGACAAAACCTGCTGGGCCCCACCGACGGTTTCTTAAAAGGTGCTAATGAGGCCACGCTTGCTTATATCACTCACCTTGAAAAGGGACAAAAACGGGTCACTTCAGGAAAATTACAAAAGTGCGAAAAAAAAAAAACAAATTATACAACTTATTTTTTTGCGAATATAATTTTATTAAAAATTTCGAGATTTTCCAAAAGCAATTAATAGAAACGAAGGCCAAGTTTGACACGCGGTCGCACTAGAACTTGTCAAAAACTCAAGAGTTAGTAAGTTTGATCTTTGCGTTGGCAACAAATATTTAGTTATGTCGATTATTATTCACGAAAGCTCAAGCATTATTCTCATAATACACTCCTACGAACTTCAAGATTACACGATTTATTTGAGGAAAGATAAATAAGACATAAATGTGTTGTATGAAATTAAATATTTTGAGGTCTTTTTGTGTCTATTATCTTATTGTTAATTGGAAAGTGATAAAAATTCAGCATGTCAAAAAAAAAAAGATATGGGAAACTCAAATTGGAACATGGCGAGTGTTTTAAAGATGGAAATTATGATTTTGGATGTGAACATTATTTACAATTGGATTACAATATCATCTCTTTGAGAATCACAATTTAAGAATTTTAACTTATTTGGAAGTTCACTCCTTTAATATTACGCTATCATGATTCACTTAGGATAATTATACACAGATTTACATTGGACCTTTTTTAAAAAAAATTATTATTATTTGAGGCTGAAACTCAACTATTGAATTGGTCTTTGTTACATCTTCAGAGCAGATGCTTTCAGCTTTTTTCCGGGCACTTGCCTAAATATCCTAGGAACTTCAATCTCTTTGGAGATGCTTCGAACCTTTTTTGGGGGCACATGCCGTGATACTCCAAAGAAGGTCTAAAACATCCCTTTTAAAAAGCCAAAAATGCTAACCGACCAAAAAATAATAATAATAAGCCAAAATTGCCGCAACCGAAAAGAGGAAGAGAGGCGTGGGGGTTGGATATTTTACTAAATTAAATGTACTTTACACCTTCACCCATCAATTGAGTATATTCTTACTTAGAAATACTCTCTTTTTTATTTTCTAAAATGTCCAACCCAAACCTCACACTCACACAAAAACACTCAAAAACCAACCAGAAATTTAAACAACTCAAACCCTTAGCAATACTTCGACCAAAAAAAAAACAAAACAAAACTCTTGGCAATACCTAGTACGAGTTTGCAAGGAGGGATAATTCGATCTTACGAACGACAGGTCTTGTTTAAAATTTCGTAAATTACGAAGAACAGAGGTGTGTGAGAGGTGATTGTGCCCGACCCGAGCGATGCTTTCTTGATTTTTGTTCTCGTTTAATAGATAAAAGGCGAGCGAAACGGGAAGAAAGTAGGAGAAACGAGGCGGACGAAGGAGGGAAGAGAAGGAACCTCGGTGGGCCGACGACGCCGTCGAGGATGACATGAGCCACGTGCACCCCGAGCGGCTGGAACTCTCTCGCCAGGCACTGCGACAGCGCCCTCAATGCGAACTTCCCGCAGCCTGCGAATCACACGACCTCCCTCGCATCAATCGACTCCAATCTCTTGTTAATTTTTGACGTTCGTCGGTTGTTTATGTGCAAATATGAAATAGGAAAAGGGAGGAAGGAAGGAAGGAAGGAACTGAGATTGTTCTGGCGGTAGGTAGAAGGTTTACATAATTCAGAGAAGCCTGCAATGCCGTTGAGGGAGGCTGAGCAGCCGGTGAAGAGAATCGTCCCTCTGCCTCTCTCCACCATCCCGGGCAGAACCTTTTTTAATCAGTCGAAAACACCAACACCCTCTTAGCTTAAACAGCTAAATTCCTTAGAATAATGCAGAAAAAAGTTCAAGAGAAGAAGAAGAAGATTGGGGGGAGAGAGTAAGAGAGAGATGACGACGACGATTTCTTCCTTGGATAAGACGTAGAAATTCATGTGGAGTTTCAAAAACCATGCCGTGGGAGTGTTGAGCTGTGGAGACTGTGTACCTGTTGAGCGCAGTGGAAGGCGCCGACGGCGGAGACGGCGAGGGACTTCTCGAAGGCGTCGAGCCGGAGGTCGGCGAAGGCGGTGGGGAGCCACGGCACGGGCTGATACGCGTTGTACACCAGGATCTCGACGAAGCCGAGGGACAGCACGCCCTCGAACGCCTCCCGGATGCTCCGCGTGTCCGAGCAGTCTATCCTTATCGCGAACACCTGCGCCTTCTCCTCCCTCGCTATCTCGTCCGCGAACCTCGACAACCTCCCTGCGCAATTCGCCAGTATAACCACGTAAAAATTCAGTCGGCGCCTCTTCATTATCCATCGAAAGCTGCAAGGCGTTTCGCAAGGATTGACGATACAACCACCCCGCCGAAACCAGTAAAAGCTGTAATTATTACTTCCTACTGCGACTGACCCTCGTTTTTTTTTTCCTTAAAAGAAACTTACAAAGGACAAGTTTCTTGGGGAATTCCAAAAGGGTTTTGTCAAGATTCGGAGATTACAAGGAGATCGGCTTTAGATTTTGTGCGTTCGAGAGAGAGAGAGAGAGAGAGAGAGAAAGAGAGAGAGAGAGAGAGAGAGAGAGTGGGAGACCGAGGTCGCGGGCGAGAATGGCGACGGTGTGGCCCTCGTGGGCGAATTTGCGGGCGACGGAGCGGCCGAGCTTCGGGCCGACGCCGACAATGGCGACGATGCCCTTGGAGGCGGCGGAGCTGGCCATGCTTCGCATCTTTCAACCCCTCCTCCTCCTCCTCCTCCTCCTCCTCGAAACCGAGTTGCAGAGAGAGCGACAACCCAGGTCAAAGAATCAAGAATCAAGAATCAAGACAACCCAAATCGATCCTCCCTCGAGCTCACTCGATCGAACTGAAGAAGAAGGAGAAGGAGAAGATCTGCGCCAGCGAGGATCGAGGGATGAATCCGGGTCGTCGGTGTCTGGATCGCTGCCTCCCCTTCGAGAGGCATTCTCGCCTAGGCTAGGACTCCCCCACCCTCTCTTATGCCTTTTGCTTTCGCTTCGCTTTCCCTAACTCCTTCCCTTTTTTTTCGGCTCTTGCCTTTTCTGTTTCATTTTTACTAGAGAGAAAAAAATATATGCCCACTTATATGTGTTCAAGAAGAAAGAAAAAAATCTAACAAAAAGAGAAAAATAGGGTCACTTCGAATTTAGATTAGCTTAGGGAATATATTAAAATTATTTCTATATTTAGTTTAAAATTTTAGATTTTTTTTGGGATTTTTGTTGGAAAGCTCGATAATTTTGTTTGTCTTCAAAGAAAATTACTACTTTTGTAACTTGTTTAATTTTTTCTTTTTTTGGTTTTACCATTTATTCTAATCACTCGTGGACATTACTGAAATTTCCAAGCCTTGAAGTCACAAAGTTGATTTGGGTCTTTCAATAAGATTATACAAAGTAAAGAGAGCATATCGCAATCTCAATCTTTCTTTTTTCTTCCTACAAATATAATTCCTCGAGCTTTATTTGATCAAATTAAAAAGGAACGAGTGAAGAAAACTCAATGAGGATCATGGGACAAATTTGCGTCATTGACGGCTAAATTTCTACCTCGTCTTGAAAAGACATTCTTCCTGGCAAGTCTCCCACCTGTCTTTGCTTTGCTTCCCTCAACTCCTTTTATTTTCTTTTTTATTTTTTATCAACTCTTGCCTCTTCTCTTTAGCAAAAATGGCACACCTTAGGTGTGGAAAAATGATTAAAATTTAATAAAAAGAAGAAAGAGTGATTTGGAAACAAATTTTAATTATTACGATAGTATTTGATTGGAATATAGAATCTCAAGAGTTTTATTGGAAATGTGATCATCTCGTTGATCCTTAAACAAAAATATATATAGTTTTGTACATTGGCCATTTTTTTTCTTTTTTCTTCGATGGACGGTAGGGTGTGCAACCGGATCGGGTTTACATGGAACCCGGATTGGACCACCCGAAAAATAGGGTTGGGAACCTGTTCCAAGGTAAACCGATCCAGGAACCGGTTTTAATTTTTGGAATCGGTTGAAACCGGTTCGGGAAACAGGGTCTAAGCAAAGACCCACTCGGAATTGGACCGGTTTAGGAATCGGTTTTTAACTTGTTAAAAAAATAAAATCGTCTCTCTATATAATGCATTTGAGTCTCTTTGTTTTCAAAAATTATTAAAAAAAGAAAGCTTTTATCTAAATCAAATTAAGGGAGAATTGTTAAAAAGAACCGTTCTCATGCATTGTTTTTCTTTTTCAATGGTCCCACATTCAACTATAACTATAGTCGCGGGATAAGTGCTACTAACTAATAGTAATACTAATTAAAGCATTCTCAATCCAACTTAAGAAAGATGTCCTCTTAATAACAGTTCAATCGCATACACATAAATAGACGTAATGATCATATTAGAAATATTTATGGGAATGAGATTAATATTATATCCATATTTGTTGATAATGCTTATGCATTGTTAGGAGGATCACGTTGTTGTTTTTTCGCGAATTAATGTAAAATTTGAAACCGTATAGGATATCAAACGGTTGCAAAATAGGTTTCAATGAAGACAGAGTTGACCATGTTCTCGGATAGGAAAATAGGGTCAAGTCCAAAACATGGTCTAATAAAAATAAAGTAGGGTACAAGGTCTAAAAAATGAGAACCAATTATAATAGGGTCGGGTATAGGGTTCAGGTCTGGACCCTACCCACCCTGGACCCGATCACCCCTAATGGACGGTCAATTTTTTTTTATGCCACATGAATAAATCCCGCCTCCCATCTGATTGCAGTAAGTTGCCCATCGAATAGTCTAGACCTTAAAGATTGCAAAGTAGGCCCAAGTGATTCACCAAAGCAACGAGACCTTGAAAGCCTTTTTAATATAGATACCATAACAAAAGGATCCTCTGCTCTTGAGCGTAGTACTTTTAGGGGATCTCACTCGTTTTTTTCTTTCTCCGAATGTCGTTCCTCGAGCTTATTAGATCAAATTGAAAGAAGAAGACTTGCGTGTGTGAGTAAAGAAAATATAGCAAGGATCTAGGGATGAATCTGCATCTTTGATATTGGAGTCGCTACCTCCTTATGGAGACTGGAGAATCATTTTGCGAAAATGGCTGTGTACAGAAATGATTAAAATGTAACAAAAAGTAAAAGTGTGTGATTTGGAATTTGGATTATTTTAGGAAATATATTTAAATCATTACCATAGTTTTTAATTGAAATTTAAAATATTAAGAGTTTTTTATTATCAAAAAACAATATCATTTATGTTTGTTCTTAACAAAATATAATCTTTAATATTTTGTTTTCACTATCAAGCGAATTGTGACATTTTTGGAATTTTTTAAACCGAATTTTGAAATTGGAAGTTGTTTTGGATATGTCGATATTATTATATAAAGTAAAGTGAGTATATTTACTTACTTCTAAGGGATTTCAATTGTGTTTTTTTCTTCCTTCAAATATCCTTTATCGAGCCTGTTATATCAAATTAAAGAAGAAGACGACTTGTGTTAGTGAGAACTTTAGCGAGGACTGAAGGATGCATATGCGTCGTTGATGTCTAAATCCCTGCCTCCTATTGCAAAGACATTTTTGCCTAGCTATTCTCCCACTTATCTCTTTGCTTTGCTTAGCTTAGCTTCCCCCAACTCCTTTCTTCTTTCTTTTTTTGTTTATTTTTCGACTCTTCCTTCTTCTCTTTTTTTCATTATTTTTTAGGGGGTCAAAAATACAAGTTTTAAAACTTATGAGTTCAATCAAATCTTTATATTGATACAACTTTAAAAATTTTAGGATTTAATTGTACTTTCGTGACAAATTTTAAGATTTGATTACACTTTCTAAAAATTTAAGGATGCGATTGTATTTTCGTGATAAGTTTATAATTTGATTGTACTTGTTGCAAATTTCAGAATTTAATTACACTTTTAGGACTTCAAGTGAACATATCTTTATTGTTTATTAGCAAAAATGGGCACCCCGCGTATGTGTGCAAAAATGGTTCAAGTCTAAGAAAAAGAAAATGAGATTTGGATTAGTTAGGGAAACAAATTGAATTATTAAGATAGTCTTTAATTGAAATTTAGAATCTCCAAATTCTTTCCGGAAAAATAAATATTTTGTTGTTAGTATTATTTTAATCAATTGTGGACATCATTTGAATTTACAGAGCAAGATTTCAAAGTTGAAAGTTGTTTTGGGTTTTTTAATAAGCAAAGAGAGCATATTACTTTTGACGGATGCGAATCATTTTTTTTCTCCAAATTTCCTTAATTGTTTATTTTACAAATATTGTGTCCATCAATGAATGAGGACATTCATAATCTCATTTTATTTGTCAAATCTTCATTATTGAACTTTGATATTTATCCTACGGCAACCTTCTTAAATGATTTTTTTCTCTTCCATATATATATATTTATTTATAAAGTTCCTTTTTATGGTATATTTATGACATAATTTCTTTCAATTTTCTGGTGATTTTTTTTGCAACAAATTGATTTTACTTAATCTCTCAAATGTCAAATTCTTTTTACAACAACACGTGTGTAGATTTCCTTTCTTTTTTATTGTATAAAGATATGATTATTAGCTTAATTAACAACTCCAAAAGGTATGGGTAGCAATCAAAATCAATCTCATGAAAGCTTATGATATGGTAAAATGGAATGTTATTCTCGGGGTTCTAAAAGCTGTCAATACCCCCTTAGTTAATTTGATAAATCAATGCATTACTACCCCAAGGTTCTTAGTTAATTCAATGGTGAATAAGTTGGGTATTTTGCAAGCACAAATGGACTCCACCAATATGATCCCTTTTCTTCCTACCCCTTTGTTCTCGTTATACAAATCCTTAATAGAATTATCAAGGGGAAAATTGCTACTTCATCTTTTAAGTTCCATTGATGTTGCAAATCACAATGGATTACTCATTTATACTTTACTGATGACCTATTCTTATTTACTCATGGAGATGTGAACTACATCCTTTGCCTTGTTGATGCACTTGATGATTTTGTGGCTCTTATAGGACTTAGGTTTCATCTAGACAAATGCTAAATCTCTTTCTCTTAGTTGTCTAAGGATGAAAAACTCCTTACATTGGATCACACACCTTTATCCACGAGCACCCTCCCAATCGGATACCTCAATGTCCTCCTTATTACACGAAAGCTCAAACACGTGGATTGCCAAGGCCTAATGGAAAAGATACTCTAGAAAATAGATGGATGGGAAATGCATCATATGAGCTATGCAAAAAGACTTCAATTGGCCAAATGGTATTTTTTTTCTATCTGCACTTACTAGATGCAAATGTTTCTCCTCCCAAAGCAAACTATTGATGAGATTAAAAAGAAGATTAGATGATTCTTATGGGTAGGAAATGATGAAACTCACAAATCCCGCAAAGTTGCTTGGAATGTAGTATGATCACCAAAAAAGGAGAGACGACTAGGCATGCTCAATTTGAAACTTTGGAATAAAGTATTGATGGGTTGCATGGTTTAAAGCCTCATCAATGTTCTGTCCTCATCCTTGTGGAGTACTTGGGTTTATCATATTAAATGCAAAAGTACTCCCATTATGTAACTTGACATAAAGGTAGTATGGCTTGGAATTGGCAATGAATTCTCAAGCTAAGACTTGCTTTAACACCTATTATTTCTAGCCAAACATACTATTGCAAAGAGACATACAAGAAATTTAGACAAAAGGGAACGGCTTGGATTGATATTAATTAATTTGAACCAGCAATATTAGCAAGCATAATTTTGTTGGTTGGCTCATTTATAGAGATAGACTACCGACAACAGTAGCCATATCATAGTGGTTGTCTTCAATAGGTATTAAGTGTAATTTTTGTATGAATTAGTATAGAAGATAAAAGCCACTTTTTCTTTGAGTGTACTTGGACAAGTAGTGTATGGTGTAGTACTCTAGCACAAAATATAACTTGGCGTTACGTAGGAGGTTGGGATTTAGAACTTCAATAGATAATTGGGGCCACCAAAGGTAAAAACTTGGAGGCAAGACTCCTCCAGCAATCTTTCTTAGCGACAATTTATTGCATCTAGATAGAACAAAACCACATACGGTTTCAAAGCACATTGATTAAACCTCATATTTTGTTGGTTAGGATTTGAAAGGTTGTAAGAGGAATGACGTCACTCTACCAAAAGTATAGGCCTTCCTAGAAAAATGTTTTATTGGCTACTATATGAAGGCTTTCTTCCTCCATCTTCTCGTATAAGTAGTCTTTCTCAAATGCTAGGGGATTCCCCTTAGCTTTTGTACCTAATCTGATTATTGATATTCATATTTTTTAATAAAAAAAACCAACTCCGAAAGGCTACTTGAAGAAAAATGAAAAATGATAGCACCTATCAATTGACTTTTTAACCTACTTTTAGTTAGATAAATCTCAAACTTACAAGATGTCCATTTAAGCTCATGGTCCGAATAAAACACGAGCAATAGTGAGTGACCTTGTCAATGACCAGACATGCACTATTGCACATCTGGTGATATGAAGAAATTGACTTCTAACTTGCACAAACACACAATATTTATGCTAATTTTGTTGTTATTTATTCATTTACTGTAATCTCTTAACTGAAGTTGTAAACTATAAGATTGGCAAAATAAATGAGGGTTTATTACTATTCAAATATTTCATAAAGAGTTACTTTCTATGGTCTATATTCACATAAATAGATTTACAATATTGATTTGGTAATGAATGCATAAATTGTCTTATTCATTGTTTGATTTGAGAATTATAATTATCCAATTTTTTAAATAAATGGTCTGACCGCATGTACAAGTTTTTCTTTAAAATTAGGGATGTATACTATAGGTACATGTAGCATATCTAGGTTAGTGGAACTTAAAATCTGGAATCTTAAACCTAGGATCTAGAACCTAGAACATAAAATAAGTTTTTATGTTTTTCTTAATCTATATATTCACGCAATCCTAAAGTATTTCATAGCATTTGATTATGAGTATATAATTTAGAACCACTACTCTGAACTTCTAATTTATGATTGGGAATTTTATTTTCATAAATCATGAGACTAGTAAAATTTTTAATTGTAATTGTTTCTTTCAAGATAATGATTATATATAATACAATAGTAATCAATGCATTTAAAACTGTGCAATTTCTTTAATACTATTTGACAAGTGTATATAGATATTCATTTTTAAGTAATCGATAATAAAATCCTTATTTATTTTATTATTGGGTTTATTTTTATTTTGATTAACTAAAGATAAAAAAAAAGAATTTGCTAAAACTTATAATCAATCCTAAAACCTATAATATAGAAGAATCTAGATTTCAAATTCTAGATTTTACAGATAAATTTTAGGTTTCAAAAAAATAAAAATCTACACACTAAAATATATTATAAATAAAATATTTAAAAGAATTTGAAATCTCTCTCCCTTAAAACGGACAAGAACTTTGATGTCATGCATTTCTTTTAGCCACTTGCGTCGATCGTATCCTCCCATCACCACGACACCACCACGACCACCACCTCGGTGTTTGCGCTCGATGCGTCTCCAATCATTGTCATCATCAATTATACACAGAACCCTACAGTAGCCCCCTCTTGATGCCCACCGCCCTGTCTTCCTGCCTCACTTCTCCACGTCATTCTCCAACAGATAGGATCAGACCAGAACTTTCCCTTTTTTTTCTAGAAATGGTTTATCGCTCTTGAAACTTCGTGGACATTGAACCCTTGAGAAGTTACCTCTCCGATCCTTCATGGGTACTTTCTTTTCTCGAATCATGTTTCGGATAGGTGCGTTTGTATGACCCACATGTAAATTTACATAAATCTAAATCCAGATGGTATCTATGGTCATATCTTATTACCCTAATTGGTTTGGAAGAAATTTCTTTGAATTAGAGATGTAGGTAAACAGGTCCCTTCAGTCAAGTAAATGTGCTTCCATCTATTTAACTAAACGACTGCATGACATAAACTCTCTTGGATTTGGCCCCGAAAGCCAAAAGGAAAGACACAGAGAAGAAGAAAAGAGAAGCAACACCGCACTCAAAAGAACGGACGAGATTCTAAACGGATGTAGCACCCTGGTTGGGAAGTAGGATTCCTCTGCTAAGGTAAAGAACATGGCGAGATAAAGGACTCCAGCTTGGCTCATGCTCATACGATTCATGCAGCAGGGGGAGAGGAATAAGAGAAACTAAAAATCCGCCCCCCTCCCCTCCCACAAAAAATTCAATCATGGAAGCTTGGGGACCAAAAGGAAGTCCTGTCGCATCTCTCTCCTTTTTGAGCTTGTACGTTACTTGGGTCGGGGATGGCCCATGTTCTAATTGCAGCAGCTGTGGATTCTCTCATTTATGGGATCGGTTTGCATCTCGGCGGGGCCATTGACCCGTGAAAAGGACACGGGGAGAAGAATCGGCGGGTCTCCGTTCCCACCGAAAGAGTGAATCATCACAATTCGCTAAACTTGACCCTGATGCACGGCCGATTCAACCACTGAATTTATATCCATCTTAAACCGAAAGGTGCTCCCGATGCTCGAAGTTCTCACGTTCCTTGAAGCTTCGTAGTTAAAAGAATGGCTAAGCTTCTAGTTCTTATAATCACGGGGACTGATATTTGCAATTTTGTATGGACGTCTGCAGACCACAGGGAATTCTTAAAAAAGTTGCATAATTATCTAAAACGAAAAAGAAGAAGAAGAAGAAGAAAAAGGCAATTGACACATGCCATGTCACACACGGAATTTGAGAAAGAACGCAAGAGAGAAAGGATAAACGTTATACGTACAGTCGTTATCATAAAATTCCCAGAAAAAAATAAAAACAGAAAATGCATTCTCTCTCCTTGGAAAATATCAGTCTATGAGCATATAGGGAAAGGAAACCCCGAGGAGATTGAGAAAAAGGGATGGAGACAAGACCTGCTTTTAATGAGCTCTCTCTCTACCCAACTTGACTTAGCCCCGCCTTGGCTGCTTCTTGGATGGATTGCAGCTGGAGTTTAGCAGTGGCCATAAATGTGCTCACATGTCCTCCCGGAGTTCCATTTGGTTCCTTAGGTTTCCATCTTTAAAATCTCAGACAGCATTATGAAACTAGCATTATCTTGCAATCGTTCTTATCCTCTAGGGGGCCTGTACAGTCTCCTTGGAATCTGCATTAGTCTCAACATACAGACTGTATCTGCATCTGCAGTCATGGTTGGACAAAAGCTACTCACATTCTTAGATGAGGATGAGTCAAGATGGATCTATATCTATGTTCACTCGACACAATGTACAGAACCCTAATGAGAATGGAAGAGACCCCTCCTCTTTAAAATATGAGAGATCTTTACAGGCCTGCAATTGACTGGAGAAAACGTGGAAATTGCTCTTTGTCATCTGACCGAACCTGGCGAGGGCCACGTTGTTTGCTTGAATTTATGTCGGCGGTGGAGTGAGTTGAAGGGCAATAACCGTGACGTGCACCGTGCAAGACCGATGCAAATGGCATCAAGGACTCGTATACCTCTAGCTTTTGTTGGTGCAATATCTACATGCAAATTCAAGTCCATTATTTCGTTCGCGTGTCAATGATTGAAGCATACCTAACATGGCATCCTCCATTGATACCCGATGGTTGCCTTATGTATGGAGGGGACCAAAACTTCCCTTGACCGTTATCTATATACCCTCTTGCTGAGCTAGACATATATAGAGAAGGAAAAAAAATGTTTTGCCCTTTGTTTTAACTGTAAATCCAAGTTCTGAAATCATATTAGTCTTCTTCCTCTAGATTTGCTCTGCAGAGTGTTCGATCAAGAAATACTTTACAACTAGTATGACTTGATCTACTTAGAAACCCCCGCTTATGACTGGGTGACGGCAACACCTCCAACCATATCAAATGGCATCTTTGACGGAGGTTGCCTAATAGCAGTTTTGGTGAAGGTTAGTACCATTTAACAGATTGTTCAGTGTGAGCGATTAACCCTATTGATCATATGAACATCGTACGAACTTTCTGAAATCCTGTTGATCTCAACTTGATATTTCATTCTTTACTTAATAAAAATCTGGAGTTGTCATTGACATATTCTAGATCGGTTAGGAGGTCACCTTACTTCGGCGAGCCCAAGATGGTAGGTGTGGTGGAATTGGCTACACAAATTTGGCCTTTACACCCATCACCAGTGTCTTTTCTCTTAAAAATCGATTCCCTCTTCGTTCCGACATTGAAAAAGGATGTTAGTTGAAAGAAATGGTTCATGAAAATGATATCAGATGTGAGAAAATAAAGCGGATGGCAAGCACTAGCAATGGATATTGGGGTAACAATAACATAAGTGTAATAACTTTCATACGATATTTACTTGAGTGTCATAACTTTTTTTTTCCCACTCACTTAAATGCCATATCAAAGAAAAATCAATCATAAAATTTTTAATTTCCCATTTTGGTGTGAATTTTTTTTAAATTTTGAATTGTTTATTAATGGTCAAAGTCAACACCGATGACACCACATAGGACGATGACATCCACGTCAGAGTTTTGACAAGGCAAATCACAGATGGTATTTAGGTAATCTATTTTTCAAATTTGTGGTTTCAAGTAAGCACCACACAAAAGTTATAACACTTCTAGTGTACTTATTACAAAAATGCTTGTACATGTATCCATTGAAAGAGTGATTATTTAAATAGTTGTGAAAATTATAAATTTAGTCTTATATCTATAGTACATCTATCAATTCAATTTTAACTTTCTAATTTTTTCAATTATATTTGCATAATATTTAAATATAATCTTTCTTACTAATTGTCATCTCAAGAAAATCAACAAATTGCCCACTTATGTATACCATTTAGGACAGTCGATAATGACTAGACACTACATTAGCGATTTTCGTTGAAAATTAATAGAAAAGACTATATTGAAATATGGCCCAAAAGTTTAGAATTACATTGACAAAATTGAGAAGTAGGGCTGATTAAGTTAAATAATTAGATGTCAACAAGAAAATTATGACAATTGTAATTGCATTATGAGACAATGCAATCAAACCTTTGGCAAATACATGTTTTTTGTTAATTCTAAATGCATCAGCATTACAAAAGAATGAGAAGAAAAAAGGTAAGAAATATTTTTAAATTTGGGACTTGTAAGAGATATTGTGATTAATTTAAAGGTTTAACGGGGTGTTAGGTGTTAAAAAATTAATGGAAAAAAAACAAGCCTTTATGCGTTTATTTTTTTTCACATAATTGCTCATTAAAATTTTAAACCTAACCTACTTATTCATGTTTGAGTTGACGCAGAAAAATAAGCAGAGAGTAGGATGGATTTCTAGAATGAAGGCCGTATGGTGGTTGGGAAAAAACAGACGCAAGGGAGATAATTTATAATTAATACTACTACTAATGTATTAATATATAATAATTATTTTGATGATATTTTAATTTTAATCTTTATTGAAAATTAAATTTAAAATATTTTGGATTTTATATGCAATGGGCCTCATTCATAAGAAGTACCTAGTTTTATATATATGGTACCACCTTTTATTAATATGTCATATACATAATTAACTAATGCAAAACGTATGACTATGTGGGATCCTTATGATAAAGTTCATAGGGATAATTACATTGGCCCTCTCCAATCTTTTCACTTATAAATAAAAACACTGGGATAATGACAGTATAACTACCATAACTTTTGTATAGAGCTCACTTAAGTATCATAACTTTTTTCACTCATTTAAGTGTTACATCAGAGTAAAATCGATCATTTGAATGTCATTCCAACAAATCATCCTACGTGGATTTTTTCATTATTAATTTTCTATTTCAATGTGAATTTTTTTATTAATTGTCAACATCAGTGCCAACGATGCCATATAGAACAACTAGTGTCTACGTCAGATTTTCTAGCAAAGTAATTCGTCGATGACACTTAAATAATTGATTTTTCAAATTTGTAGAATTTAATTGGGAAAAAAAAATTATAACACTTAAGTGAGCATTGTTGGACTTCACAAGACTTGATTTAACAACCCTAGAAGGTCTAAATATGCATTAAACATTGCAGAATCAATGAAACACAAGTTTGGAGTAAGTGAACAAAATTGAGAAAGCCATAATACCAAATCACGACGATCTTGTGATGCTAATGTTGTTTCAACCATATCGATTTTAAACGGTGTGAGAGGGCTTTCAAGCTTGATGTGAGAACTCGCTTACTTGATAAAGGAATTGTCTAGATCATGAACAAAGGCGCGAGACTTCCCTCCTTCCAAGAATAGTCACTCCTTTCGTGGCAGATTCTGGTCTAAATTCTCTCGCATTTTTCACGATTGATGTGAACTCAAAAGTCGAGCCGCCAAGCACATGACCAATGTTTCGGGTCTAGTTTCCAATGGTGTATGGCTCGCACGCTGATTCGAAATGTAGCTTCTCATACGTGTTAGTTTTCGTGAGGGGTGTTGCTTGGCCTATTCTACTTGTCTCCCTCTCTTTTTCTTTCTTAGATGTCCTCCGTTTTTTTTCCACAAATTGCTTCGATCTTCCTCTAAAATCCAACTCTCCTATCCTGAGTGTTGCGAAAGACAAGTGATCGAATACAAATAATAAACAGAATTAGAAAATAAAGAGAATACTGAATTTACGTGATTTGATTAGTATGGCCTACTACATAGGAAGAGTAGTATAATATTCTACTATAGATTGAGTGATATAATAGAAATCACAATCACACTTGGGTCACTTAAACACTTTCATTATTTCTTGATCTCCGATTACTCCTGATAATTCATATAATATTTAATCCTCACATTTCAAGAAAATAACTTATCATAATCCCAAACCTTTCAATTTGGCCAATTTAGTCATTCATGTTAATTTTGGCCTGGAAATCATGACATTGACAATTTATGCAACATTTAAAGTTTTTTTTAAATTTGTATAATATTTTCTTTTGTCCTTTTTTTTTTTTTTTATTTCACTATGGCCAAATAGGTGACCCACACTATAACTAGGCAAGAGCCTAAAACCCCTTGTCGGCCATGGGTGAGGGCACGAAGGCTCTTGCCAGATGTGGGAGAGGTGGCCTTCACCCACAACCTTGACAGCACTGTTGGCTGTAAACGAGATGGCCCTTGTTGGCTACAATTAAAAAAAAAAAAAGACAAATATTAAAAAATGAAAAAAAATTTCACATAAGCATCTGTCGTGTCACGTAGGACGACCATCACCATGTCAATTATTTCCGGCCAAAATTGGCAAATTATCAAAAGGTTTATGATTAAATTGGCCAAATTGAAATATTTAAAACTGAATTGGCATATGTATGATAGATTTTCTACAATTTTTTTTATAGTTTTTCCCACACTTTTCTCCCAAAATAATTTCCTGATCTAAAAAAAGTTACAAATTCTAGCCATAATGATTTCTCAACTTGAACACAAACTTCATGAAACTTTCAAAAAATAATTATGCGACTTAGTGTTGATGTCATGGAAAACAATTTCTTCAATTTGGGTATAAAAGTGAACAAAACTCATGAGAAGAATTCCACTGCACATTCTTGGCACACCAAATAAGGATAAACATGGTTTCAAGGTAGAACTTAGAATCGAAGAACCAAATTGGTGAAAACCTGTTCAATTCTAAATTCCAAGATATGTAGGGTGTGTTCTAGGCTTAAATATTGTTTCGACAAGTAGGTTCCAGATTTTAGATAAGTGGAACTTGAAACCTGAATCGAGAAAAAGTTTTTGTATTTTTCTTAGTTTATATCTCTACGCGATCTTGCGGTGTTCCCTAATATTCGATGATGAGTATATAATATGGAATCACTAGTATGAGCTTTCATTTTATGACTAACATTTTTACTTTGTTAATGTATTATATTTTTTGTGTGTTTAAATATAAGTTGTGGTCAATGTTTTAGCAATAAGTGGTGATTATTAAATGTGATCATTACCATAATCATTCGATTAATAATACAAGTGAAATTAGGATAAATCTTAGAATCTGTAACAGGGTAAGTTTCAAGCTCTAAGGTATGCAGGTGAGTTCCAAGTTCTAAATAATAAGGAACCTGTTCTAACAAGTAGGTTCCACTTGGAAATTAGAACCACTTACCTCAAACACTAAGGCACAAAGCCAAAAGACAATTGGAATATACACACTTGTGAGACCGACTCCAATACAAACTTGGATTTTCATAATCCATGATTTCATAGCTTGTGCCGGGCTAAACAAAATGGTAACTTAGGGTGTGCATGGTAATCATTCTGTGTCCGGGAACAATTTCTGCTCGGAAGTGATTCTTTTTATTCTGCTCCCGGGAACAATTTCTGAGCATTTGAAGGTGTTTGGTAACTATCCAAAATTTTTATTCCCAGGACAGAAATGTGTTGGGTAAAACCTAAAAATTTCTAGTCCAAAATAATTTCTTTTAATTTTTTAATGATTTAAATACAATTTTCTTTTTTTTTCCTTAATAGATCACCGGCGCCGGCGGCGGCGATCGATTAGACGAGGGCTGGCAATGCCCAGCCTCACCGTGAGCTGGGCGAGGCGACCTCGCCCAAATTTGGCGAGGCCAAGCTCGCCTAGCCATCGGCGAGGCTTGGCCTCGCCAACCCACCGCCAGGACGGTGTCGACTTGGCTGGGCGACGCCGTCCTGGCGGTGGGTCGAGGCCGAGCTCGCCGAGGTTGAGCCTCACGGCCTTGCCGATCCGGGCCGAGGTTGACTCGCCCAACCACAGCGAGCTCGAGCTCGCCTTGGGCAACGCCGCCTTGGCGGTGGGCCTGTGAGGCTCGGCCTCGCCAGATCTGGGTGAGGTCACATCGCCCAGCCAAGGCGAGGCTGAGCCTTGCCCATCCACGGCAAGGCTTGCACCGCTTGGGCAAGGTTTGCCGGGTTGGGTGAGCCTCGCCTGGCCACCAGTGAGGCCGGCTGAGCTTGCCAATGGCCAAGTGAGCCTCCGATGAGCTCGCCGGACCTCGCCCAGCCACTCATCGGCGATGGCCAGCGCTGGCGACGGTGGCGATGGGCAACAGTCGGCTGAGGGAGAAAGAAGAATAGGAAAGAGAAAGAGAAGAGAAAAAAAAAGAAAAGGAAAAAAAAACTTATTCTTGAAGTTATTCCCGAGAACAATAAGCTACTTTTTTTTTATTCTTGATTCCGTTCCAAATCTGTTCTCGGGAACAAAAATTTTAACAAATGGATTTTTGTTCCAAATCTACTCCCGGAAATAAAAAAACATAAATTATTACTGTTTGGCAAGTTACCATGCAAACCCTTAAAGTCCTAATGAGATTTGTCCTTGAGGACGCAGCTTTTGTTTGCACGATATTTACCTTGCTTCAATGGCTTCAATCTTGGGACTCGTCCTCCCTTTCCCTCGTTTCGTTCCTTTCCCTTATGTGACCCTAGAAAATCAGTCCCTTCTCTCTCCACAAGCTCACCGAATCAGAACGTTCCTACTTGCCAAAATGTTTCTTTCCCCCTTTGATTCAATTCCAAAGTGATAACCGTTCCATCTAGAATGGTTTCCAATAAAGGTGCGCAACTAGACCAATTCTATTTGAAAACTGGATCGAACCCTCCTAAAAGCACATCTAATTTCCAGTTCCCGATTCCAAACTTTTGGAAGTAGTGGGATTGGGTCTGATTCCCGATTTCGAGTGAAGACTCATTTGGAAACTGGAACAACTAAACCAGTTTTAGAACTGGTTTCATAAAGCTAAAAAAAAATTATTTTTTTATTCAAACCTCTAGGCTGAGGTTTTATATAAATTTATTGTAAATCTAACTATGTTGTTTGTTATTTTTCTAGCAGTTAAAATTTGGAGTAATATTTTTATGAATGAATGAGGGATGGAGTTTTATAATTTATCTTTTATATTAGATTTAATATCACAATAAAATCCCAAACTAGCATACCTATGACAAATTTATAATTAAAAACCCTAACTAGTACACTTGTGATAAATTTATCCTTTTTAATTTTCGTTAAATTTTACTATCAAATTGCTAAATTAAATGACATATGGCAGTTGATAGATTTATCAGTTTTGTGTTTTATCATCTATTTGTCATAGGTGTACTAGTTTATGATTTTTCATGATATTAATCCAATTTAATGAACACTTTCAAATGGTAAATTTGTCATAAATGTATTTGTTTGGGGTTTTTGGTAATTAAAAAATTAATTTTGGGCAAATTTATTACAAGTTTATAGATTTTGAACTTTTCATGATATTAACCCTCTACCTTTTATATTACATGTTTGAACTTTTTATCATTTATAATTGTATATAACTACATGTTCATCTTATTAATTGTTAATTTTAGCATATGGGGATTTCCAATGTTCATTTTTTACTTTGAATCATTTTATTGCTCATATTATTTTGCTGTAAAAATGAAACCCAAAAAAAAGGAAAAAGAATAATTTCTTAGGTATATTCTACGGAATCGGATTGGAAAAACATGATTAGTTCCAGAATCAGTTTCAAGGCAAATTTCCAAAACTAAGAATTGATTCTAACATGGAAGATTTTAGGTTTGAAATTTGGATCCCAACCACTCTAAAACTGATCATCTTATTCCAAAACGGTTCTTAACTAGGGCCATCTCCACCCATCGATCCTTGGTTAGTTCAATTAGGGGTTGGGAAGGACAGATGGAGAGAAAGGTCCACTTTTGATATTAATTGAGGGATTTAGGAGCTCAGCCAACCTCCAACAATACGAATGACTTCAATCCATAGTTTATAGGGCATGCGAAAAGAGACCTTTGAAAGCAAAAAATTTAAATGTCAATAACATGTTTTGAAGCTTCAGACAAATTTAACCCCTTCCAATACTTCTTACAAATTCCTTCCATTATGCCTCATTTCTACAAGCACAAACATTCTTTTCTTTTCTTTTTTATTTCCTTTTCTTATATAATTAAACCCTTTGGTTTTTGGCACATCGTTGCTTGTACATGAAAAATGATGGCCTTCTTGTGTATATTTCAAAGATCTTATTTACGAGCATCTCATTAACACTTGTTAAACATCAAAAGCAGATTTTGTAGTGCTTCACGCGTTCTATGTTAAATTGAAGCTTCGAAAATCCAAAGATTTTGTAGTGCTTTACGTCTTTGTCGAAAGTGTGTTGAAGTGGGTCGGTGAAGTTATAACGATTCGTCCCTATCCTGCGTAAGTCATGCAATTTTCAGCAGTAAATTTATTACGTGGGTCGCTGAATTTGACATAGTCATCGGATGAAAATTAATCTTTTGGGGACAGGAAGATTTTATCGGGACCCCACATGATTTTTGTCATCAATGAATTGGAGGACCCATAATTCTTAAAATCAATTTAAGGCGACGACAGGGGATTGAGATTCTCATAATAACTTTTTTTTCTCCCTCCAAGGACCACAAGTCTAGAAGAATCTATGAAAATGATAGAAGTCGACAACTTTTTTTTGTTCTTGTTAGAAAATTCTTCTCATTTCATATAGATGAAGATGAAGGACAAACCAAATGAGCTTCAGACAAAAAAACATCCAAAAGAGGTTGTGAGAGACTAGAAACTTAGCTCTGAGGAAGAGACTTGTGTAGTTGAGCTTTAACGATTCAATACGCGATTTTATAAAAAAGAAAAAAGAAAGGAGTCAACAATTGAAAGCAAAACTATGCAATATACGGCACCACCACAAACACAAGCATGGATGATAGATCATTATATCGGGCTCTGTCCTAGTTTAAAAACTTGTATTTGGACATTCACCTTGTATCCATAAGTGATTGTAGTATAGAAAACTGCCTTAAGAATAAAGTCATTCACCCTATATATAAATTTTCAGGTTGTTTGGGGCTTGGCTTAGGCTCAACTAGGCTAGACCGAGTCTTTTCATTATATGCCCTTACCTGAGCTCGCCCAAAATGTCTCTCGGCCCATGTCGCCCAAATTGGGTCAGGTCAAAGTCATGGGCCATCGAGCTCATAATTAGATCTATTTGTGTTGTGCTCGCAAGTCAGTTGTTATGGCAAAGGAAGGGTCATATGACTCTAGCCAGAGGGCCGGCGAGGTTGGCAATGACCATAGATATACGCGCCACCCCCTTCCTTGTCCTTGTTTTTTTCTTCCTTTTTATGGTTTTTCTATTATCTACTCCAAAGGGTCTTGCTAATGTGGTACTACATTTGCATTATAATTACATCGAAATTATCAAGAGAATCAAGAAACCTTCCCACGTTTTGCAAAGTTTGTATCAGTGCTTATTTTTCCTTTGGTACAAACAGTGCAATCAACACAATCGAAAAAGAACTAAAGTAGATTATGAGCTAGGGATATGACCCACTAGTGAAAAGGGCCCATAGACCAAACAATCCTAAATTAGGGCTCAAGAATCAAGTTTGCTTCAATCGGGCCGATCTTAGATCAGTTCACTTTTCAGGCCCGCTCTCAAGTTTTTGGCTCATGGATGCCGAACTTTGGGAAAGCTCACAGGCCTAAAGTGATGAGAAAAACTAATGCATTCTAAAGCTATTATAATATCTTCACTATAAAAACCCTCTAAAGTCATGCATAGACGTAATAGAAACATAAAAATTAACCAGTACATACCAAATGATCACAAGACAGGATGGCTGCATGTTCAAAAAGTGGAGAGAGAAGATTGGTTTTTGCTAAGATCAATGGGCAAGTTGATTAGCAGATTGAGAAAAGGATGTTTTTGATTGATTGTGACATTTATTAATGGCAAGAGATCTAATCTTATGATTAGGTCATCCGATCATAAAAACTTGTCAAAAAGAGTTGGTAATCTCATACGAATGTCATTATAGAAAAATCATATTTTCTGTAATTCTTTTTACTAAGTTGGATGTCAAGGGTGTGTATGGAATAACATTTCTTGAATCTTTTAGACCTCCATAGGTCCTTGTGTTAAAGTTGTGATATTTGATAACATATTGCCAGAGGCTCTTAGCATCTCTAAAGTCTCTTGGTCCAATGCAACTCTCCTACTCGAGCATTGGCTTTCAGTAATTTCAGAATGAGGTTAATGAGTTATTTCTTCCAACTTTACCTTCACATTTAAATTTCAATTTTACTTTCACCTTAAATGACATCAATGTGCAACATATTTGACCGACGAAGCTCAAATCTCATAAGCAATAGCTCAAGCGAATCTTAGATTTGATCGGCATCATGCGGCCTTAGTGTCACATCACTTGAGGCCCGAAAACTCGCCTAGGTCTCGCTTGAGGTCACGGGAGACCCAGTCGAGATCTGCACTAGAGATGGTGAAGGTTGAGGAGAACAACCAAATCTTCACCAAATCAAGACACAAGCAGAGGAGGTTGAGGGACACCGGCCAGCAGTGGCACCTAGCCTAGGCTCGTGCGGCCCTAATGTCATGTCATCTAAGGCCATGCGCCCCAGTCAAGATCTGTCTCACCACGGGACGTTAATTGGGTCATGTCCGGTGGTGGCCGAGGCTGGTGGTCGACTGGCATCGTGCACAGTGCGGCCACCGGTGGGAGGCGGCGGCGGTGTTAGTGAACTGTGAGAGAGCCCCCAAGGAAAAGCGAAAAAACAATTTTCAATGGACAAGAAGCTGGGGTTTGGGAGAGAAAAGGTGAGCCCAAAGGCCTTGAATTTCGAGTTCCAAGCTACCAAACAGTGTCCAAGTTGCTGCGGGAACACTCCCCAAGAAGATCACCAGTATTTCAGTGCTCCTTTCCAAAGTCCAGGTCCGAGGCGACATAACAAATCATCAAATCCTTCAGCGGGAGAGAGAAACATGAGAAGTTTGACGATGCGCAACGAGCTTTTTACAAGCAGCCTCCGAACCATGTTTCTATCTCCATCCCCTCGGCGGTACAATGCATCTTATTGTGACTGAAACCCACCCCCAATATATAACCAAAAGCGAAATATGTATAGAGAGAAAGAGGATGGACATGTATAAGTTGCAGGACATGAATAAATCAATCGACCCAAGAAAAGAGAACGTCAAAAACCCATTCACTGCTGCAGCAGCAACCTGAAGCTGAAGTCGTACGGCGTCACCTGCACCAGCTGCGAGAGTGGCTCCCCCTTCTTCTCGAGGCACTGGACGGCTTCTCTGCAGAGCTCGTCCGGTAGCTGCAGGCACACCCAGTCCAGCAGCGACTCCATGTCCTTTGCGAAGTCGAGCAGATACCAGTCCAGAGCTTCGGGAATGATCAGCTTGTTGGTTCTCGATATGCCCACCGACGCTTGGAGATAGTCCCTCTTTGCTGCTTCCAGTTCGTCCTCGACGTGACTTGCGGTATAGACACGCACCTAATTCACGACGAGTAGGGGGCATTTATTTGTGTCTAGTTCTAACTGATACTCAGGATTGAAACTAAGCTCAACAAACTCGAACCAAATTGATTCGACGTGCATAACGCGAGAGATCTGTGTTGATAATGCAATTGAACTTACTGCAGGCGATGACCAGCTTCCACAGGAGAGAGCGAATGTAACCAGTGGCTCGGACCACTCCAACCCGAATGTGCGGCGTGCTTTCACATCCTCATTCTTTGAAGCTTTCGGGCATGTCTAAATAAACAAATAATCCAAGTCAGATTCGAGGAATTTTACAGATTCACAAACAGACCTCTCGAGACAATTTTAGAAAAAGGTTTACGTTTATACTTACGAATTTTAAGTGGTAAGGCAGCCTCAAGATAAAATGCTCGATGGTAATTGCATTCATCAACTGACCCCCAACATTGACTGTCGCCTGAAGCAAACACAGAACAAACAGTTCCTGATTTAGTCCAATAAGCTAAGTTCGATCATCATTCTTTTTCGCCACCTTATTATCTACAAAGATGATTTCACATTACTGACCAAAATCTGAAGATCTTGGAAATGCACACAAGTTGTGTTACATACACAGTGAATTCTAAGACGGTGAACTGAAACTACTAGAGACTATACAATCAGCCAAAATATGTTTGTTGCAGAACCTAGTATTGACGCATTGCAATGTAATACAGATTATGGATCTCACCTGTTGCATCAATGCAACCACTGTTTCGGGAGTCCCTGGTATTCCATGCTCTAAAAATGCCTGCGCCATCGATCATATTAATACGCTTTTGGGCAATGTACTTAAGATTGCTTCATGAAGTCGAGCAACTGTATCAACTTAGGAACACCACAATAAAGGACAGACTTACATTCATCATACAAGAATTGTAAATGTTTATCCAGAATGCCAACTTTTGCTGATGAGTGAGTCCATCTAAGTTAACGGAGGCAAGCTTCACAAGCAGAAACCTGGAATCAATTAATTGACAAGGTCAGGTCGACAACACAGCTGCATGTCAAGTGAGAACCATGGAGAGGAAGAACTTACTTCAGCCTCTGGATCAGGAACAGAGCATTCGTTTTCCGATTGACATCAACTGAATAAGCATCCACCATGCAGAGATTTCTGTAAGGACCAACATCCTTCTTCCCAAATTCTGGACATATTTCGTAAGGATCCCAGTAGGCCAGTTCTCCATTTCTCCCATCAAAGTTCATCGATTGTGACGGGGAATTCAACGATCCAAGAGCTTTTGCTTTAGATGTGCTCATCCTTACAAAGATGCTAGACAAGCACCTAACAATGTCCTCTGATATCTTGTTTGGCGACTCATCCACTTGGGCTGCTCCATCTTGCGAAGAGCTAAAGGAATTTTGCTGTGCTTTTTCCTGATCTCCAAGTCTGCTCTCTAGCTGCAGGATTGAAACCCATAGTCAGTATGGCTAAGCTCTTGGAAACGTGCCCAAAAAAAGAAACACTCATAAATTATACCTGTGGTTTTGAAGATTGTAGCATCTTCTCTGCCTGTTCCTGCTTAATTGGACTTTTCTTGATGGGTGTGGAACTCTTCGAAGTCTTCTTTTCAGGCGACACTTTGTCCTTCAAAGAATTCATATGCAAGCAATTCTCCTTTCCCCGAACATCTTCCAAAATCGGCGGAGGAGAGCTGAACTTTTTCTGTGCTGGTTTCCCATTCATCACCCTGCTAGAACCATTCCCGGTCCGATCTTGTGAAGATTCGGAAAACAGGAGCTTTCGACTAGATGCGCTCCTGGTGAGCACCGGTTGATGCCCGGGAACAGATGCTAGAGAACTGAAGTCACTCTGCGACATCGACTTCGACCGCTCATGTTTAGCCCTTCTTGCCGGCAATTCATCGGAGACATCGGTCGAAACCTCGGCGTTCCTCTTGGACGATATGTAAACAGCTTCTTGGTATAGACCCTGTCTGAAATTCACCACCTGCTCTTCTAGCCGAACAATCTCTTCTTCCAAGACAGCTACTTCAGCAAGAAGTTCCAATGTCTAGAAAAGAAAACACATGCTGTATCAGTGATTGAATTTGCATAATTACAAGTATCAGCACAAACACAAACAGTTCATACATAAAATTTGAGCAAATTATATTTAGACCAGGTTCATCTGGGTCTTTTCATCTCCATTATCGCAACATATAAAACAAAACAAAAAATGGAAGAGAGAGAGAGAGGGAGGGAGGGAGTTAATAAAAGGAAAGAAATGATAAATATACTAACATAAGGAGGAAGATACGGAGGGAGACGAGGAAGAGCTCCAAGAGGCCTAGTGAAGGCTCTCTCTAATGCTCTGTGAACATTCTCTTCATGTCTGAGCTTCTTCTTTAGCTTATCGACCTGCAAATTCCCAACAACAAATTTAGTTGGAGCTATTGAAACTACCAGGAGTTTTCAAGATTAAATTGGCCAAAAAGGACGGCGATGTTCAAGAATTGACGGCTTTCGTACATCTTGAAGCAGTGCCAATTTCTTCTCTCTGTTTAAGCGTCGCCTATTGGTCACGGGCTTCGCAGCTCCCATCGCTCTGCTTCCTTGAGTCTGCATTTTTTCCTTCTTTGGCATAATGAAAACAAAACCGAAGGATCAAAACCCAAACTAAATACGTAAGTTCAAAGCCAAGCAAAAAGAAGTTCAAAGAACTGAAGCCATATTCTTTTCTTGAGAATAGTGAAAGCACCCAGTTCAGATTCCTATCAAAAGCGACAGCCTTTACGGTCCAGAATTAGATGATAACGCATCCAAACAACATCTAAAGGACACTCGCACATTGACAAAACAGGGGAGAAAAAAGAAAAAGCAAAAGCAGCAAAGAAAAGAAAAGGAAGAACAGAAAGCAGCAATTATTGTGGGAACAGAGATAGTGACTTGAAATTGAATTCGACGTTGAGTCATTCAATCTCAATCAATCGTGCATTGCCCACTGGGAAGAAATTAACATGAAGAAGTCTGATTTTCAACAAGAAATTAACATGACGTTAAATTGTGAATGTTGGGCAGATGAAGCGAAGGGGTAGAAAGAAAAGAACTTACTTTATCTGGATTTGGAGATTTTGTGGTTTGAACGGTGGTTCGAGCTCTGGAGTTCATCTTCTCTTCACTGTCCTGGGGGGAAAAACAAACATTGCAAGCACTTCGATATCAGTCCCTCTAACTAAAACGAGGATATAATAATGATTTGTTAATTAAAATATGGGCAAAAGATGGCAGTATTTACAAAGATGGCGCAGATAAAGCTGAACCCAACCGACTCCTTCAGAGAAACTCTGCACGCAGAGAGAGAGAGAGAGAGAGAGAGAGAGAGGTTCGATGCAATGTTTAGCAATTCATTTCACAGACCCTTTTGCAGAGCGGGAAATTGAAAGCGGTGAGCATCGGCGAGACTCCAGTCTACACTAGAGAGAGAGAGAGAGAGAGAGAGAGAGTAGAAATGCGCCTGCTCTGCTGCTTCTGCGTACTGTGTTCCTCGGTCTCAGTGAAACGCTAAACAACAAGCACCCCACAGAGAGAGTGGGAGATGAAGGAACTATAGGTGGAGAAAACGACGAGGTTTCGAGGTTTAAGGAGGTGAGAGAGAGAGAGAGAGAGAGAGAGTCGACCAAGAAAAGCGTAACAGATGGGCAACAACAGCAGCAGCAGCAACAAGAACCGAGAACAGAGCTCATTATAATATAAGCCTTCACAACTCCAATTTGAAACATAAAAAAGAGAAACTACCGCTGGTTTACTGTTAACATATCATCATCTCACTAAACATTATTATATTCGACAGCGTAGACCATAGAATTTAGCTAAACGATAAAAGAAGATGACAATCGAGAGACAGAAAGATAGAGAGAGAGAGAGAGAGAGAGAGGGAGGCCAAGAACACTGAATTACATACCCTGCCTCTTCAGCTCCACCATGAAAGCTTCTTCAGCTTCCTCTCATCAGCTCCACCATGTCGTTTTAGAGAGAGAGAGAGAGAGAGTGCAGTGATCTGGCAATGGCAATTGTCTGGTCTGTGGTTCACTTTAAGATCTGTCTCTGCTTGTGTGTTGTGGGTGTGTGTGGGAGAGAGAGAGAGAGAGAGGGACAACATGCGCTCCCTCATCATGAAGAAACGTGAGCCCTTCCTTTTATATCATCACTTTCCAAAAGCTCTTCCTCTCTTTGCACTTCATCTTCTCATTTAAATTTCAAAAAATAGCAAAAAAAAAAAAAAAAGAGAATTGCAGAGAAGTTTAATTAAAGGGGCAGGTTTAGTAAGGCCAAATCCAACCCTTACTAAGTGAAAGGGACTCGATTTTAAAATACAACAGACAACGGTGACTACTTCCTCAGTATTATATGCCTTGTGTCCACAATATCTTAACTCACTTTCTTAAGTATACTTTCACAACCAAATTTTTCGATCTTCAAACCAATTCGCTTGTTAACCCGTCCGGCGTCCGATGAACCTGGCCCTCCACAACCTCATCCAGATCTCGATTCCCCACCACCTCTTCTCACGACTGACTTGTTATGCCGGCCGGCACAATTTCATTCGACATAACCTGAATTAGTCATGGCGCTTTCGAACTCCTAATCTCGTATGGCCTACTCGAAGGTCAAGAAAGCGACCTTGTCTAGCCCACTATAAATTAAGGGGGGTCTAATCTGCCTATTCCTAATGGGAAAGATGAGCTACTAGTATTCAATTGAGATCCAGTTGCTTGGCTTTCGTTATTGCCAGGATGTCTTACATTGACTACTAATTTAATTTAATGTGTGAGGGCTGCTGCGTTTCATTAATTGAGATGTCATTTTCTGCAGTTGCTTCTTCCTGCATGATTGAAGTGGAATGGAATTCTTCTGAGTCCAAAGTCGAAGATGAATTCTGTCTGGCGTTCCTGTTATACAAGAAACAAATGTAGGGTACTCCGTGCTTTTAATGCAAGTGCCTATTGGATATAGCTAGGGGCGCATATCGAAAAAAAAAGATGCCTACTTTGCTACACAAATACTCCAAGAACATCAACTAAAGTTATTAAATTATAATAGGTAATGATAAATATCGACTTTTCTCGGAAATTGAAAAGGAAAGGAATTTTTTTATTTTATTTTGAAAAAAAAAATGATGTGTTTCAAATAGAATGTTGATGTTTTCAAAGCATGATTAGTTTATTTTAACAAATGTTTTCTAAGGAATTTTAAAAAAAATTTCCTTGCCTAGATGGGCCGACTCTATAGTGACTTTTGAAGTAAGTAAGCGGAACGTGCTAATTAATGATAGATGAAAGGAGCATTCATTTATATTGGGATGATAATAATGATTATGGCAATCTGGGCAATGCCAGCTCAAGCTACATTCCACGTACCTTAAAGAGTTTTGGCTCAATGTCATCATTAAATAAAAACGGTAAAATTATCTGAAACTTCTTAAACTTATTTCACTTTTAATCAATCAAGTCTTAGACCTTTTAATTATCCTAAGTGAACTCTAAATCTTTTCACATTTTCTTTATTGAACCCATCTAATCAATTTTAATTAGAAATCACCTACATGGACATAAGAAGTGCTATGTAAAATGGTTGATGTTGATGTGGATAACTTTTTATAATTTTTTAAAAAAATAGATTTTTTTTTTTTTTTTTTTAAGTTTTTCTTTTTGCCGGATTGTCCTCCTAAATTAAAGGTGGCTATAGATGTTGTAACCAAACTTCGTAACGAAATAGTTAGAGAAATCTATGAAGATTGAACTTGGTCTCAAGACATGAACAAATATAAAAAAAAAAAATCGATCCCTACCATGTATCTCAGTTTTTCTATTTGGTTGCATTCAATTTCGAAAAGGTTTGCTTTCTAGAGGATCCTCTAAAATAGGGAATAGGGTATTTCGATATTCTCATACTTTGATCTCTATTCCTATTATAGACAATTCATAGAAAAAGTATTTGTTTCGACCGAGCTAAAAAACAAAATATGTAGGTAGCTCTAGTAAACAAAAGTCATCCTTTAATCTTATAAATTTAAAGCTATTTGCTTCAATCTTCCCTGTAGAAAAAAGTACAAGATTTAGTTACGATTATAGACATTGGTTTTGTCCAATTCAAATTGGCAAATGATTCATTTACCATCATTCCTTTTAGAGCCGTTATAATTATGATACTTTCGATCTATATATCTATTCAAAAGATAATTAAAAGTCTATTTATCAATATGTATGGTCTCAGACCATTGATAATGATTTTTCATCAAAGTTCGGTCATATAATGAATCTAGAAAGTCATCTAATAAAGTTGGGAATAGTTATTTCCTAATCAACCTGGACAAATCCAAGAGTTGGGTGGGCCTCATCCCCCATGATATGATTCTTCCAATAGAACGCATTTAGAAATTTAATGAAATTAATTTAATTTTTTAATAACTTTTCACTTTGGCCCCTTCAAAATCGTTTATCAATAAATTCCCCCCAGTAGTCAGCCTTGACTTAGAGGGCGTGTTTGTTTGGGGGAAAATGTTTTTCAGGAATTGATTTTTTGGACTTTTAACAGAAAATAATTTGTCAACCAAAAACATTTTTCGGTCACTAGAAATATTCATGTATAAATTTAGAAAAGTGAATTCTTAAATCTTAAAAGGTGAAAACACTTTCTAGAATCGTTTTTCTCAATTTTTTAATATTTAAAATTTTTTCTTTTTTTTCTTTTCTTCTTTCTTCTCCATCCTCCATCAATCACCGACCATCGTCATTGGCCTCGATGATGGTTGGCAACAAGCTACACTCACCAGGCCTCAAATGAGGCCCGACCTCGGCATGTCTAGTGAGCTCATGCCTTTACCTCGCCTTGAGCTCACCAAATCCCGAGGAGCTCGGGGCTCTATAGATCCCAATGGCTCAAAGCTAACCCAAGGTTGGCGAGCCTCAAGCTCACTTGTGGCCGTTGCTGATTGATCACAATAGAGGGAGGAGGAAAAGGAAAGGAAAAGGAAAAAGAAAAAAAAAGAAAAAGAAAATTTAAAAATAATTAAAATGGAATTCAAAAAATAAAATAAAAATAAAAATAATTTTCTTAAATGTTGATTTTTGAAAATAAAAAAATTAATTTTCTTATTTGAGATAAAGTCATGAGGTTGAAATCATTTTCTAATGAAATTCAAACATAAGAAAATATTTTTATCATATATTACCAAACAAAGGAAAATTAATCATATTTTTGGAAATTCTTTTCTTGAAAAGCATTTTCTTTTATCATGAAGCTTTATGTGAAATAAACACATCCTAAAGACAAATTATGACTAGTGAGCATGGAGCTACAAAAATTCACAAAGATAAACATGGGAAAGCATATAAATTATTCAAATCACAAGCAAAATTATTTATTAGCTCAAACTAATTAAAGAGGGTTGCTAACACAAATAAAGTTTGTAGCTCAATAAAAAAAAGGTAAATTATAAGAAAATAATTAAATATCGATAAATAACTCAAATGAAAGCTACAAACCCAAAATTAGTTGATAATTTGATCAAGCAAAATTTGATAATTTATTCTAATTTAGGTTGGTAATTCCAAATAAGAATTAGTATATTTGAAAGACTAGTAAAATATGCATATAAAAGTTGGTAATGTAGCATAAAAATTGTGATTTCTAAACTATCAAAAAAGTTTGTAATTTCACAAAAATTATTATTTGCCTGAAAAAAAGGTCAGTGGTCATTTTTTAACCGAAAGCTTTTGACATGGACCATTTCTTCCAATGTGATACGAGCATATATGGGCCTAATGCGAATATGTACCCTCACCATTTAATAACATAAACTTAAATCAATGGAAAAAATCATTCCATAAGAGTTTTTTTGGGCTGCCCTTTCACAAGATGATTTTAATTCCTGAAATCATGCTCTTTAGAAGTTATTTTTAGGTCCTCCATTAGAGAATGTTTTTGTCTCTACAAGAGCAGTAGGCACCTAGACTCGTGACATGTGTGCTGTGCTAAATTGCTAATCAAATCATCATAGATATGCTTGAAATTGAGTAATCGAAAAAATCAATATCTATTAAACGACGAAGGCGTTGAAAGGAAAATAAGAAATCTCAGCCGAACAGCTAATTGCATCCGAAGGGTTTGGGTACCCAAGGTGAGACAGAAACCTCAACCTCCTCGATCGTGTTTACGGTCATTTGTTAATTTGCTACATAACTACGTACGCACTACGCAATCCGCAATACGTGACCTGCCCGGCAACTCTCTGGTAGGGACCCAAGCACATATTAGTTCAAAATATATAATGAGGACAAATTCCAATTACGTGGATGAAATTACAAGGGTGGATGATATCAAATGCTTCCCCTTTCGATGACTGCTAGTTTTGAGGGTCCTAAAGAATACCGACGAAATGGCATGATAATGCCCGAAAAGACAAAAAAAAAAAAAAAAAAAAAACAAACAAACAAAGAAACATCGAATACCTTTCTATGCGGAAGATATCTATTTTGCGTTGTTTTACAACGTTTTCTTGTTATAGCTCTAATTAAATGTCACGAGACAATTAAATACGACTCTAAAAATGGTTTTAATGAGTCATGAGTGAGCTTAGTGTGATGTACTATAGTAACTTTAATTATCCAATGTGAGACTCTTAAACACTTTGGGAATGCATTTTAACGAATGTATAGTTCAACCGTGAATCTATCTTGCATGATGAGGATTATTTACTATTAGGATCATTTAAAGTTAGGCAAAATTACCATATAAGATTCAAACGCATCGGTTACGAGATAATCGGATTGCTTAGCTTAGTTTATATGGCTTCGCCCCCTTTTCTTCTACTTTTCTTTTCCTTATTTTCCCTCTCTTTGTCTTTCCTACTTTGGCCCTTGTTCCATCCGCGACAGTCTGCGCAACAATGTGGCTATTGCGAAAAAAAGCGGGTTGAGCACAAGATAAATAGATAATTACCTCATACATCGAATTTACATGATTCGATTAGTATGGCCAACTCAAAAAGGAAAATGGTGGAATATTTCACAATATATCAAGCAATACGATAAAAATTACAACAATGCTCTTCAAAAAAAAAGAATGATGTTTTTCTCTTGAGTGCTCATGAAAGCTACTTCTACAGACATGACACTCTGTTTACTATGTCAATGTTCGTTTGCTACCTCATACGCACAGACACTTTAAAGGAAATTTTAACAATTGCCAAATTGATATCGCGGGGATCGATGCTTTTAACACTTAGTTGGAGCTAAATTTGTGTCATGAATGAAAGTTTGCACTTTTCTATATGACACTTGAAAGTTTGGACTAAATTTATCACAAGAATGGAGGTTGTTTTCTTCTTCTTCTTTTTTTCCCATAAAAACCCAATGAAAAAGAACTAGGAAATCCCCACCGAATTAAGCTGTTTTAAAAAAAGAGACTTTCGATTTCAATAAAAATGAGAGGTTAAAAGAAGACTTTTTAGACATTCCCGATGCATCAGATCATATGCATAACTTAAAGATCCAGGAACAAGGAATTAATTTAAGAGCATGGATCGAATCATAATTACAGGCATACTTTATTAGCACGTGAGTGGCAACTCGTGCATTGGGTGTGCTTTCAATGGCATCTCTCTCTCTCTCTCTCTCTCTCTCTCTCTCCACCACAGCAATGCAGGCCTCTTTTGGTCGGGAAAAGCTAACCTTGATCTTATCTTTCTAAAAGCTCACCTTAATATTGTTATAAATAGTTACATCAATGTCCAAACACACAGACTGACGACTGTCCAACGCAGTTCCTACTCGACTTGATTGCATCACACAGTTTCTTTCATACGCAACGCAATCAAACAACCAAAGTGGGTTGAGGACAGGGCTTTTCATGGTGAAATCAAAGATAGATATGTGGTCTGTAAGAAAAAGTGGAAAGCGACTCTGCGAGGGTGGAATTCTCCACACGTAGTTAAGATTGTGATTTGCGACTGCAATTTTTTTTTTTTTTTGTTATTAATAAGATTTGTCACTCGATACAATAATAGTGATTCGATTGAGAGCCTCTATGAAATTTTTATGGAAAAAAAATTACTAAATAATTCATAAATTTTTTGTAATTGTACCTATTCAATTATAAACATTTTCAATTGTATTAATTGAGTCTTAAGCATTTTCATATTTTACCAATTGAGATCATTTGGCCAATTTTAGCTAAAAAATTGCCACCACAAATGCCAATCGTTTTATGTAACACAATCAGTGTTTGACGTAGATAATTTTTAATAATATTTTTCCCTTTTTTTTTTTTCTTGCAAGTCTGTCGAGGGCCAACCGAACCTCGCTAGCCACTAGGCGAAGGCCACGGCCCTCACAAATCTAGGCAAGGACCACAACCCTCACCCATGACCAACGAGGGCTTCACAGCCCTCCCCTAGGAACCAACTAGGGTCGTTGGCCGTTGCCTGTTGTGGCAAGTAAGAGGAGGGAATGGTGATAGCAAGAAGGAGAGTCGATGATGGCAACGGCCGTGGTGTGGCTGGAGGTCGAATGATGGCATCAAACAGGTTGAGTGTGTGGTGGAGGGGAGATGGTGAGCTGTAAGTGATGAAGGCCCCTAGTTTGTGAGAAAGTTTGGGGATTTGCAAGGGGATAGTTTGATCTTTTCAAAATAGATCTTGTCGAGAAATGGGAAAATTTTCTAAAAGATCATAAACCTATCTTGTATTGGTTAATTCAGTTTTATATTTTCAATTAGGCCAATTTAGTTTCAAAAATTTTGATGATTTGTCAATTTAGATAAACCATTCCATGTATCACATTTTGACAATTCATTAATTTATCCTAAATCTTTCGAAAATTTATTAATTTAGTCTTTTCAATCAATTTTGGCCAGAAATAATTGATGTGGTAGTTTAGTCAGCACCAACCATTCCATATAATATAATCGGTGTTGATATGGATAATTTTTTTCTTTTATTTTTTTCTTTTCTTTCTTGTTTTTGCTTCTTCCTCAAATGATCACAAGACCTCAATGATGGTTGATGATTGGCCACAGGCAAGGGCAAGCAAGGCGGCCAAGGCCCGGCAACCGGCAAAGGAAGAAAGGAAGAAAAGAAAAACAATATATAAAAAATTTAGAAAATTTTAAAAAAATGTAAAAAAAATTTGTTCATGTTTGTAATAATTGTGTCATGTAGACGAACAATATCCATACCAACAATTTGCGATAAAAATTAGTTAGAATTAGAAAATTATTAAAATAATTCAAGACTAAATTGACACAATTGAAAGGTTCATAATTAAATTAATCATTGTAAAATAAGTTCAAGAAATTTTGGACAATTTTATCTCTAGAAATAGCAAATTGGTATTTTTGGGTTATCGAGGTGTGAATGTAACGCTAAATAAAGAGTGAGACATGGGACTAGTAGATTTCCCCATTTATAGTTGGCAAGTTAGGAGTAACTTCTTATTCAAGAAAGTAAGTCGAAGGGGAAAAGTACAGTACCCGCTCCAAAGCTGCCGTGTGGTACTACGACAACTTTCGATCGCTTACCTAAATTCTTTAACTTTCAAATTACCCAGCAAAAACCAAATAATTTGAGCCTTAGGAATCGATCATCTGGGCCCTGAGAGCGCATAATCACTGTAGAAGCCGGCGCAGTTACACAACTTTCATCACCAAAAAGAAACAAAAAGAGAAAAAGAAACGCTTTGTTCCTTATTGATTGTACGTGAACATTCATCTTTTTAGTCATGCTGGATCGGATCAAACTTATATTAACGAAGACTGAATCACGCCTCATGCTTGTGGCATCATTGTCCTCTCTCTCTCTTTCTCTACTTTTTATTCTCTTCATATCTTAGTGTACGTGGCTAATCAGCTAGATTGGCATCATCATGTTACCTGCTTAAAGTGTGTACAGTCCAAAAGAACTTGATTAGATCACATAGCCGGGCCCTTATTGGATCTAGCCCTGCATAAGCAGCAAAAGAGCGACAATAATTAACGTGACTCGAGATTATCGAGACCCTAAATGACCCTTAGAAACCCCAGACGTGCGATTAAGCAATAATTTCCTCAACATCATCACTTACGAAATATTAATACAAAGTACTGTCTTCTTTTCTAATTGCATATCCCTGCGTACTTTCTAGCTAAGCCTTCATACGAGGGAAGATTCTACCATGAACATTATGATTCAGATGTGGACGCGACCGGCGCACGTTAAATGTCACATCGAGCGAGTCTCGTATGTGATTTACCTGAGTCTCATTGGATCTTCTGTGAGCCTTGTGGGCATTGTCGCTTGAAAGCTGAGAGTGAAGAGAAAGGATTAGCCAGATTCAGAGCGAACGCAAAAAGATAAAAAGTGAAGAACATGGCAGATCTCAGGAAAGAACGGACGGATAAATATATGTGTACAAGAAATGGTCCCAACCATCCTCTTCTTTGACCTCCTGTTATTCTTTATAGTGGTCCTAGAGAAGAAGAGGCATTGATGCACCATAGGATCTGGGTCTAACTTTACTCTCGGTAGGTGTTCAGCAAAGAAGCGTTACAGATAATGCAAGTGCGATGTCCTAACTCGATGTCATTGATTTCATCCAGTTAAATGCAATTGGTTTGGAGAATTTATTTAAGCGATTACCAAAGTATTATAAACATATCCGACAGGATTTCGTGGTAGTTCCTCGGAGCATCAACTTGATGTCCACCTGACTTCAAAGACTACATGATGACTGGGAGCCCAAATAGATAAAGTTGGGGACTGATACTGGTGCGGCAGAAGCTCAATGCGATCCTGAAGAAAGGGCAAAAGCAGAGCCACATGCAAAAGAGAAGGGTCTCGCCATCCCTTGTCGTGACCTCCACTATGGTTTCCTTTTTGCAGATGCGATCATCTCTCCTGGCGACTTTTGGTTTTGCAGTTTCTGCCATAGTTCGATCCAATCATCATGAATGTCTTGCGTAATCTTCAAGGGAAAAGCAGTTAATTATGTTAGTGTTTCTTTTCCTTCTGTTCTCCAGTACGATCCTCGGGCTACCATTCTAAAGGCTGCGGTGGCTTGTGCCTCTCTGATCAGGTGTGGATGATGGGGAGAGCATGCCAAATGTTCATAGAATAAGATTGTGACATTTATAATTTTTTTGGGGGCAATCCAAGAATATCATACCCTCATAGGTAATAATATTTTGGTCAGAAGCCCGCAAAGAATTAGGATTGGGGTTCCATAGAATTAGGAGGTAATTTTACTTCTTAAGCTTGTCCTATTGAAAGGAAACTTAAAAATATTGGATTTTGTTGAGACGCACAACAGAATGTCGATACATTCATCCAGGATAAATTCAAAAGATGATTCAAATCTCAGTCCAATAACATATTTAATTGGACTTACCTTTTAACCAAAAACTTAATATATTAACTATTTTGCACAATGTCAATTTTTCTATATTTGACTGTCGCCTAACACCCTCACATGTACACCTTAACAAATCAAATATTTCCCTTCACATGTGACAACTTGAGTATTGCTCCATGCCAATGATTATCTCAACTCAAATCCTCGACCTTGTTGGTCCTTCTCTACTTCTTTGTCAATACTTCCCAAGGAATGCAAGTAGAATTTCAAGAAAATATCAAAATTTAACTACATAAACACAAATAGCGAAAATGATAATTAAGGAAAAATACAAAAGAAGAAGAAGTAATACCTGAGTTTTCACATCAGTACCAAAACATACTCCCTACTTTTAAATCTACAAGTTTGCTACCTCCAAACTCGCCAAAATTGTGCATTTATGTAAAGGATTTGCCATTTCTTATTCCAATAATGCCGTTATCCATTTTCTCACTCACCCGCACACATTCAAAGCCTAATCAACAAAGCACAAACCCTGGCCTTTTGCTCAGCTGCCAATGTCTCAGGCCACACACCCCATCTCCGTCATTTTAATAAGGCTAAGATAGCAAAGTAATACTTTTAAAAGTAGAGATAGCAAAGTTGCAGTCTTAAAAGTAGAGACATGTTTTTGGTATCCGGGGTGAAAAATCAGGTATGTTTTTGGTATCTTTTTTAAATTGTAACATTTGCTATAGATGTTCATGTAATTAGACCGTGATAACTTTATGAATTTTCACCAGCATTCCTTAGGGAATATTGATCCACGTTTACAACATATCTCAGAAGATGAATACAGACATTGATGTAGGCGTTTTCCATTTTTCAAGGAGCTGATCAAATATGGAAAAGCCACCGTTGTCTTCTTACGGGATGGGGATGAGATGTCCATTCCACTGTCGCGTCTTTTCACTTCTGCCAAAATTAAGAAGAAAACAGTGGAGCACATAAATCCAACTTTGGAAATATTATCGATGGAATTGAATGCCTCGTGGCTTGTTTTGTAATATGCTAAATAGTGCTTGATTCTATTTTTTGTTCTCTAAAATAAAATAAAAAAGAATAGAAATTTATTCAGTAATTTTTTTTGTTATCAGGAATAAATGTGTTTTAAGAAATAAATTTGGAACAAAATAAAAAAGTATTCTCGAGAATAATTTCATAATCAAATCCATTTTCTTTTTTTCTCTTTTCTTTTCTTCTTCTTCTTCAACTTAGTTGGTCACCGGCCTCAAGATGGCTGAAGACCTCACTAGAGGGTCGCCAACACCCGACGAGGTCGAGCCTCGTCGACCAAGCCTCTCCAACGACCGGACGAGCTTGGTCTCACCAAGATCTAGCGCTCGCCTAGTCAAGGCATGGCCTCACCAAGGGCCAACAACACTCTAATGAGGTCGCCGACCTCTGGATAGGCCAGCAACTAGCTAAAGGTTGAAGAAAAAGAAAAGAAAAAAGAAAAGAAAAATATAATAAAAATATTAAAAAATTAAAAGAAATTCTAAGTCACAAAAGAATTTAAAGATGGTATCAAATGCATTTCTATTCCAAGAATAGAAATTTTGAACAGTTATCAAACGTCTTCAAATACTCATAAACTTATCTAGAGAATAAAATAAAAAAGAATTATTTTGAGCAAAATTATTTTCAAGAATGCCAGGTTACCAAACACACCCTTAGAAGACTTTTGTCCCTAGCCTCATCTTCCCTTTTGTGCACATTGCTAACGACTGTCGCTACAAAGCTCAATTCCCAAAACTGTAATATAAAACTATAGAAGAAGAGTCACCTTACAATCAGTGCCGTTACCTCGCAATCAGTACCAGGCCCAAGAGGTTACACCGATTGAATTCTAGGTTTAACTTCAACTTGAGGAATAATTCATTTTCACAAAATATCTGGGTTGAATCTAGCTTTATGAATGGCAAGATAAGAGACAAAAGTACAACCGAACAAGATATGAGGTTGTCAATTACGCTAGGTTCAGCATGAGTGAGATGGTCCCAATTCACATCACGAGGTCGGTATCTTCAAAGCATCGACACATCGCAGGCTCATGCGGTCTCCGACCTCTTCCAAACCACCGGAAGTTCAAGGTTCGGATGTCATTTCATGTCTACAAAATCAAGGAAAACCAGCTTGAATCTGAGTGCATCGTCGGAGGCTGATCATGGCGAAAAGGTATTAGAGAATGGACTTCACATTGAGGGTTGGGCTTCGAGTGGTTCAATTTCGGGTGGCTATGTGGCGCCCATGGCCACAATTTAAGTAAGAGTTTAGGAAGTAGGATCTCGATTTTCAATCTCGAGACCAAATTACAGAAATCCATCTGCATTTAAGATCGCGGATGTAATTTCCTCTTCTTTTTCATTTGCTGTGCGGTGACTCTCGAAGGAGAGAGTGGAAACATTGAATGTGCTAAAGCCTAGACGTGTCGTCTCCGGGGACATCGCATACGGACGGGGAGGCAACACTGACAAATGGATGCGGACAAACAGCAAAGTTTTGGCCCTCAGGCCCATGATCCAAGAATGAAACAGCGTGTCTCCTCTTCAGAACGACGAGCATTATGATTGCATCAGAACTGGACCCGATTAAGAGAGAGAGAGAGAGAGAGGACATGACAAGAGAGAAATGGAGTGTCCGGCGGTTGTTGACAAGCATTCGATGCTTCCGAGAGAGACTTCTCGGTCCCGGCAGTCTACTTTCGGCAGAAGCATGGGGGGGACATTAATTGATGCTCTTAGCTGAGAATGGTGAAGCCACCCCAACAATGGTTTTTCCTTTTGCACGAAGAACCGAGCACTATGTTGGCTAGGCGAGTCTCCCACATACGCCACCTGTATGTATCCATTTTTACTTCTTTTTTCTTTTTATTTGCGAAATATCGTGGAAACTAAACGAAGTCTTTCTAATTAAATAACCGAATGCACGCGAATCAAATTACCAAAGAAATCAACAAAAGGAATAATGAAGATCATTAGAGATTTGTGTATTCGGGTTTAGGGAAACACATAAATAATTGTGCAATATATTGTGATGCTATAGTTCTCTAACCGATGGTGGATTCTTTGCAGCTGATTCTCTAATGGAATAAGTATCCACTACCAGATCAAATCACGTAAATTTTTTTGTGCTCGTTATCATTTGTCATTGGTTTTTCAAGAAATTTTATTTGCTATCATTTGATATTTTATAGCAAGATCCGATACTTTCCACATTATCTCACAACTAATGGCATCAAACCATGTCTAAGGATTCTAGAGTTGACTTAGGGCTTTCCCTTGTCTTATCAATGTTTGGAAATTCTGTCATTGCAATTATCTCTGGAGCAAAGGTTGAGATTGAGAAGTTTAACAAAAGATATGATTTCGGATTGTAGAGTAATAAGATGCGTGCCATATCATCAAATCAAAGTTTGACCAAGACTTTGGATCAAAGAAACCTACGAGGTTGAGTTGACGGTGAAGGTAGAGCGTACTAATTCATTTGAATCTCTTGGATGAGGTATGGATTGAGAGTGGATTCTTCATAGCTAGTTCTTCTTGTGGAATAGGTACCGACTCGAATTGAACTACTTAAATCTCTATTAGTTTTCACTGTTTCTTGTTGATTACTTTGACAATTTCATCTATTGACACCTAAATGAGGTTAGGTCATCATCCTTTGGTGTTTGATATTTAATTGCATAATCCATAATTTCCGAGTAATTTTACAAAAGTTTTGCTAACAACATAGTCTAATCAAGTATTCAAAGCTCTTTAAGCGCTCATCTAAAACCCTAGCGCACTAGATGTGACAGCCATCGTCCCTGAATACTCAATTGTCATTGAAACAAATAGGTCCATACTTTTGGGAGTGACCCAAATAAAACACTTAAGTATGTTGATTCAAACCTTTAAATGAATGTGCGGGGGAGAATTATCAAAAAAAGTCTTAAAACTATTATGATTATATTAATTCAATCTTAAATTATTATTTTTGGTAATTTAGTCATAAACTTTTTGCCAGATGGACTAAATTGACACAATCACAAAAGGTTTATAATTGAATTGACAAAAAAATTTAAGATTAAATTGACAGAATTGCAATTAATTTAAGATTTTTTTTGTAGTTCTCTTTGAATGCACGTCTTCGATTTGTTTAATTTCTCATTACTAACACTGTTCTTAATTAGTGAAGTCAAGAAAGTAGGACCAATGGCCAATACCGCATTTACACTTGGGGGATGCTATAAAGTGGGTTTCAAATATTTCATAATGTTTAAGCTTTCCATTCTCCTTCTTGATTTTGATGATTTTACTAATTTTCATAAAGAGTTTGGTGCACTTTTCATGATAGAGAAACCCGAGGCTGAAACCCATGGAGCAAGCAATTGGTTACTGTCTAAATTTCTAACTTTGGTCGGAATTACCACTACCTAATAAAAATAAAAGAACAATCAACATTAGGTCGTTCTAGAATCTCGAATTGCCTATGATGAGACAAAATAGCCTAATATTTTTAGTCCATTCTCTCTTTTCAAACCGGTTTTCACAAAAGATAAATCATTCTGGTCACAATTACACAGTGAACCTACCTTTGACCCTATGTAATCTCTGATTAGTGAAATCAGATGCCAACATTAAGTCAGTAACCCGACAACGACAAAAATGAAGCGGAAAGTCGTGAGCAACCACACAGCATGAAAATGACAAGGACCCTCTTATCCTCCAGCACCAGATCAGCTACAGTTTACGTTGTACTTATGTCCATGTTGCAGCTCTCATACTTAGGTGGAATGGCCACGCGATGTCACGATGACGTGGCGGCCAGCCGGACCCACAATAAAAGGGTCGGGTGGCGGTCTCAATTGGCTGGAGCTGGTATTGATCCGGTGGACCCGACCTATCGGGACCACTTCCTTAAAGAGGTCCCCCCGATGTGCATCCAGCAATATAAACACTTCGATGGACCAAATCATGAGAGGGCATGTTGTCCCGCGGAGTACACCACCGGTTTTGTTTACAATTTGTACATGTACAGCCTCACAATTACTTCTCCCTAGCTAACACTGTTATTTTGGCATCAATTTGGTAGTTTTTTGGGGATCGGGGCTGGGGGGACCGGTACGGGCTGGAAATGCTAAGCGTGATTGGACCAATCAGGACTTTCCTTTTTTAGGACAATAGAGATCGAATTGAGTTGAGAGACAATAAATGTCGCTGATGGAATCGACTGAATTCTAGAGTACTGCCATTGGAAATTAATAGATGGAATAAACCGCCTTCTCGTTCTCTTTCTCAATTCAATGAATTAGTGATATTTTATCTATACATCTCATATATATCACCATTAACACTAGTAATTATCACTTGCAAAAGAAATAGAACTATCTATATCAATGGGGCGATTGATGTGGAATGTGTAAGGAGAAAAGACAACACCAACAAATTTCCATTTAAGTTTGTAGCTTGGTAAGGTCGTTTCTTCTTGACAACTTGAGACTTTCGCCAGCTAACTCCATCACCATGAACAAAATATCAAATAGATGGTCCCCTAATTTCTCCAAAATCACATACATTGCCATTTATCTTCATTGATTGCCTGGTCCATCCAAAGCACAGTCATGCACCTTCCCCCAAGAAAATATATTTTATGCATCAGCAACGTGACTCACACGATACGGCATAAGCCAGTAATCTTATTATTTACATGATATGCATTATAACAACCGGAACACAAATTACTTTTTTTCCCATGGCGGAGAGAGCCTCAAGGCTGTGTCTTTATGCCCATCTGTCCTCCTCGTGTATACGAACTCCCATTGATGCAAAGCAAAACCATTCATCGATGTGGCAAAAGAGGGTTGTTGATAGCTATAATTGTCGAAGGTCAGCCCATTGATCGCTGTTGTATAAGACAGTCTGTTTGTTCGTGGCAAGACGTGAGGTTCAATTTCGATCTTCGGTGGCAGGAAAAGCACTTGCAGTTGCATGTACGCCTTCAATTCAGCCACATGCATGGGGTATGCACGTACGTACTCGTGGTTTAATTCAACCTAATCATTGCAGCGAGGCAGGACGAATGCAGGACATTAATTAGCCCATGCCTTGCGTACAGATTGATGTTGAAGTTATGAAGAACACGAGATTACCGGGAAACAAAACGGTCTTGAACTCGTTTCAAGGAGCCTTCTGCACTGGACAGCTGATTCATTACACTAGTTGGGAGGTAAGGGGTTTGATCCACCGTCTCACCGTCTTGCCCCATGAGGTGATTCATGAGTGCTGGCGGTGATGCTTCAATCCCAGCATCAGGTGTTGTGAGTTCAAATCCTCCCTCATATATTCACTTAGGACTTCTCCGGACGTAGTGGTGGTAACCTATCACTCCCTTGAGTAATTTACTTGCTGTAACCAGCACAAGTAAGGGTGACCAGGGGTTAACCATGGTCACAAAAACAAGTCGGGTGGATTTCGACCTGCAAAAAGATTTGGCCTTGTTATTTTGAGACCCCGGTGAGCTAAATCCAACTAGTCTCAATCGCTCGATCATGTGAAACCCGCTTGCTTTGACAGTTGATAGTTGACATGCCTCAAACTCACGTGCACCTTAGATGGAGATGGCTGTCAGCAACTCGATGCCAGTGGCACCGCCCAGCACGAGCTCGCAATCGATGGATCAGTTGACGATCTCTTTTTCCGCATGACATTTCAGAACTCATCAGTCCACTCAATTCTTCTCAGTCGTTTCGAATGGAATCCATTTCCTAGTTTTTCTAAATATTTTGGATTCGGTTAATGACATGCATGATCTAATTCTCAGAGGAGGACAGGGCATGAGGCAGACACTGTGTCGATTGATAAAGAAGAAGAGAATAATATAGCATCTAGTTCCTAGCAAAGAGCAATTCACTCCTTTCCCAAAGCAGCATTCCCATAAACCGTGGATCCAAGAAAGAATCAAAGTCATGTTGTGACGCGACTCGCTCAATCCACATACAAAGAGATTGTATATTAGATAGCCCTTCCTAGGCAGAAAATCCAATTGTGGATTTGAGGACGGTTCTTTCTACAATTTACAATTCAATATTATGATGATTATGTCACCAAAGAAAAAAGAAATTCTTCCTTAGAATTTTGACTTTGATTCCGATAAACTACCTAATTGTTCGCTACAAATACAAAAATGTAACTAAATAAAATAAAAATAATTTGACTTAAGGCTCCACTAAACTTAATAAGTGAATTTTAATTCAAAGGAAAAAAAAGCATGAAGCTTAAATAACTCACTCAGAACACCCTTTAAAGGAATATGTGGTACGATTGGATCAAATAAGCCCTTATGGAATAAATATTAAGCCGATTGTGAACCTTCAAGTACTATCTTATTCAATGTTTGTTCAATTACTCTTTTACCTGCAAATGCGCACGGTAGTTCACTTGCTTACTTGTTAGGGTAAGGCCCCACCAACTGAACAGATGATAAGGCTTAGAATCGATAGCAATATGATCTAAATACGGGTATTTGTAGCAAATTAGGGAGGCAGCCTCGATCTATTTCGCGTCTGGTAGTCCATTACATTCTACAGGTCTAGTGGGTTTGGCATGGGCCAATAAAATGGCTGTTTTCAATGCCTGGCTTCTTATCATTTTAAGCCCAATAGAGAAGGTGAGGTGACCCAACAAGTCAACGACGTAGGCATTGCTCATTGAATCCATTTGACAATGGCATTACCTCTTGGCAAAGAAAGGTTGCGTGAAATTAAGATGTTTTGACTCTCCTTAGCAAAGTCCATATATAACCTCCCTCTGCAAACATTTAGTCCTCATCTCCTAACTATAGGAGGAAGATTAATTTAAGCAACAATAACAAAGCTTGCCCTTGTAAGACATTGATCGAGGGGCTCAAATACTTACATTTGTCTTTCACTTTTTCGGCAAGAGATGGGTTTGGACTAAACCGACCCATTTAACCAATACTGACCCAACTGTCCAATTTGAATGATCCATACCCGATCCGACCTGAATCCAACCCAAGTTCACAAAAGGATCGGTATTCTCAACATACTAGTCAAGTGAACATTGTCACCTCTCCGCTATCTTCACCGCCACTATCACACTGGCGTTGGTGAAAGTATTTATACAATAGAACAAACAAAAGCAAATTGCGTGATGATCCACACTTAAATTTTTAATATAAAGAATGCATCGCCTGAATCACACTATACTGCTCTACTTTAAAGTGGTTACTTAATGATATGTTTACCTTAATGGGGTCTTTTGACCCCAGGATTACAATGAATGAATCGAATAAGGAAATCACTGAACAAATCAGCCAACCTTATTAAAGCACCATACAAAATCCAATTACATAAAAGATGACCCAATATCGTAATAATTGCACGATATCTACAAGATCATCCCCTAGATATGGTAATAATGGTATCACAATCTCATCTGTGGCTTGTCCCTTATATAAATAAGGATGAAAGCATGGAGGCTTCAGATAGGAGTAGCATATTAATCTCTGACCACATACATCACAATGCTGCTTGCACCTTTGGTTTTTTTACACTAGCTTGGTCTCCTCCTACCCTCCTCTGTTTGCTACAGTTTATAAGTGTATTTTCTTCCCCCCTACTTTTTAGTTTTCCTCAATTAAAAAATGAGCTACATTTCTAAAACTTATGAGCAAATATGCATTACTATATTTCAAAATTCGGTGAAAGTACCTAGCCTCTCTATGAGTATATACTTTTTGCATACATGCAATCTCCCTCCACTTATAAGTTTAAACTTCTAGATTGCACATTCTGACGTGGTACCTAGTCATGTTCTACCCAATTCATAGCGCATGTGCAGATTCCTATTTGTCAAATTTTATATATTTGTTCCTAATCCGGATTGCAAGAGAGAAATGTGTAGACTATCCCATATTTCTTATTTAAGGGTTTTATATTTCTTCCGCCTATAAGTCTGGACTGTCTTAACTCTATCAACCAACCAATGTAGCGCCCCCAAAAAAAGAAAAGGCTTGCCACATCGAGAAATCTCAAGCAGTTGAATCTACCTATTCCCTTTCAGCCATGCAATGCAAAAACAGATATTAAGTAAAGGAAGACAAGACGTATTAAACACATAATTTATTTCACTAACCACCTTGTTGAGAACTTATAGATCCAGGTTGGTATTTCTTCAGCAGGGTCTGTGGACCCCTTACAAAGAAGCTGTTAGAGTCGCTATTTACAGCACTGGACATCTTGGCCGAGTCATCCATTGACTGACCTGCCATACGAAGAGCGGAGAAATGATCCCCCCAGATGTCATATGTGAACTTGTTCCCATATTCCACCTTTTTCTGTGACTCAATGGTCTTTTGGCCACACAGTTGGGAACCGGGAGCTCGAGCATGCGGACGCAAACTCGAGGTGGGTCTTCCAGCACATGGGAACGTCGCAGAAGGCAGTAGCATGGGCTTACTAGCAGTTTTTAGTGGTGCTGGGGGCTGCTCCCGAGGTACAGCTAAGCTCTTGTTGTTTGAAACTGCGGGTTCCAAACTGCCTGCCCTCTTAAAAGGTTCGGAGACTTGACACCTCTCTTTAAATTGGTCTGGCCGTTGAGAAAGGGGATTTCTGGTCTCATTACATTGCTCTGGATCAGGAGAAGGAGTCCATGTTCTTCTGGGTGTGGGAACAGACGAGACAGGAGATAAGGGAGATGAAGGTGTCGAATTTCCACTTTGGCTACTTGAAACTTCAAGAAACATGCTAATTCCTGCACCAGCACCCTTTTTCTTTCTTCGCCTTTTTCCTTTGTCTTTTCTGATGTGGATACTGAGGTTACCAGGTGGCGATACTTCCTCCAACACATTGCAGCTCTCAGCAGTATCGACCAAACTCAACGACAAACATGATTGTTCCCTATCTTTTCGAGCTTCTACAGCAATGACAGGTGTTCCCACTTCCTGAGCATTTGATTTTGTATCTGGTGCACCGATCCCATGTTCTCCTTCACATTCACGAAGATTATCAGTACGCGCCACGGACTCCAGTAGTAAGGGTTTATCTGCAACTAGAAAGTCAGGAAAATGATCCACCTTGGTGGACCCAAAAGGTTTACTACTTTTTCTACTATAGCTAACTTTTGAGGATTTCCCTTTGCTCTGCGTTGTGGTAATAGAATCCTTTCCTCTCCCACATCGCCAGTCCTGCAAACAAAAGGCCACCCTCTGGGGGAAGATGCAAAATAATACCAGCAACACAACTGGAGCAACAAGGAGGATTGCCACAAATATTCTCTTCACCCGAATCAAGAACAGAGATTTCTTGCATGAACCAAGCATGGTCAAGGGAATATTGGCTTTCATGGGTATAACCAGAATTCCAGTTGCCAAATCCAATTCAAGATCTCGTTGTTCCACAGGAGTCAAAAAATTGCTTCTGTAAGATATAAGAAGCTTCTTTGCTTCCCCAGGTCCCAGAGAAAGATTTGTACAATTGTGAACCACAAATCCATCCAACTTACAGTCCGCCCCAGAAACCCTAATCCTTCTAACCTCCAATGGCAAATCTCCTGTATTCTTGGCATAAATTACCTTGGTTAAAGGCTTATGACATGAATGTATGGTATCATGCATTTGGGATGTCATCTTTTCTTGATTGACAATGTTCGAAGAATCAGAAAAATCAAGGTCAAATTCCAATTTGTCAACAGGCTCTGAATTTTCAAGCAGGACAAGAGAATACAATCCCCCAATTCCCCGCAAAGATAACCACTCCACACCAGAAAGGTTGTTCCTTACTAGCACCGAACTCCTCCACTCACACCGATCCGATGGGTGAAAGATCAAAGGCCCCAAAGATGCCTGCCCTTGAGGATGAACATAAGCTTCTGTTAGAGCACTCTCTGCTACAGAAAACCCATAGGCAAGTGGTTTGACAGATTCAACATGAACCAAGATGCCAGACAAAATAGGCTGCCCAAGTTGAATTGGGTCCCTGCACTTATCAATCATTTCTCCCGAGTTCAAGAGCAGTTGCATAATGACTGGTTGCTGACTTGGATTATGTACGGTGATCCACTGAGAGAGATGAGTCCCAACAGGAACAATGTGGAAGAAAACCTCATGGTCATCAAGCACCGACATCTCACAGTTGGTACCTTGAGATTTCCAGTTTCCTAGCACGAACTCATCTAAATCTGCAGTCTGCAGTGCCTTCAAAAGTAAATCAGATGTAACAATTTAGTATTTGATATGAAATTACAAAAAAATATGCTATATTTGCAGAAAAGCAGCGATAAATTATTACTAGGGAGGAAGTAGATTCTATTTGTTACTGTAGAGAAAGTCATTTAGATAAAACAAGTTCAAATTGACAGGAGGGACCTGAAGAACCCCTTATCCCAAAGATAGACCTACAGAATGAGCACAAGATTGCATTTTTTTATTTTTTTTGTTATTATTTTTTATTTTTTTGCTTATGAACCAGAACAAGCAAATAAGAATATGAATACCAGGAACAACAGACAATGTAGATCTCTTAGGTTATCAAAAATACTAAATCATGAAGCAGAATTTATCCAGGTATATCTGATGAGCAGTGGTCATTACCATCCAATTCCTGTATGTGGAGAAACAGGAGAAAAATTTAAAGGGACAAGATTGACATGTTTTGACCTTATTTTATGGTTTCATTGGATCTTTAGTTAATAGGCAAAAATTCAGGCACATAAAGATGGACACGAGCAGGTATACAGTTGCATGCATCTGAGCCATTCATTGAAGTTCCTTAAACAACAAAAATCATTAGTAGCAACAATCATTTATGGGAGAAATCTCAAGAAACCATCAAGAACATGAGTCGGATAACACAGCAGGTCCACTTTGTATTTGAGACCATACAATATATCTCCCATTTCTACACCATTTCACCAATGTAGAAATGGGAAATTGGCAAGGTGGAGGATAAGTAGAAGTAAAAGGAAAAGTGTAAGAACAATTTGTTTCACTAGAATTCATTTCCCATAAGCCTTCAAATGTAGTAATATGAACGATGACTTTAGATATTCAGTAGTTCATGTGATTACTGCTTCACAAAAAGATGCGTTAGACAAACCTTTAAACAGTTCATTACTTATAAACAACTCCTGCTAAGGACAAAGGAGTATTCTGTATCACTGAATACATTTCATTAAGAAAATCAGTAACACTTTATATATTTAAGACATATGATTCCTGGACAGGTTCACTTAGCCTCCGTGGAAAATGTTTTGGCAGTTTAAACTTAAAAGATAAATTGCTCAAAAACCTGATGAACCTTTAGCTAAAAAACCTTCTAAAAATCTAGACTCCTCAGCTCTCATCATCGTAGCACTAATAAGATTTAAGCAGAATCTACTAAATACACACACAACCCTCCTCCCCAAAGCAAAAAACCCCACTAGACAATCTCATTCTAAAAATATGTTCTGATAATTTTTACACATTTATCTGGTAGGGACAGCCTATTGAAACATCAACATGAATGACATATATAATTATCACTTGCATTAGGACAAGAATGGAAGTCTCAGCAAAATTTCTTCAAAATACCAAGGAAATGTTTGAAGTCTAAATGACATTAAGCGCAGGAAAATGTCCCCTGAATCAATAACAGCATAGAAGGCAAAGTCTCAAACACTTTTGCAAAAATCACATTGATTATTGACAAGATAAATGCTAGAGATCAAGACCACACAGCTAAGCAAAAAGCACAACTAAGAACTGTCATGCGATAGCTAGGAAACTGTTAGAAAGTCCACCCCAAAAGGGTAAGCTCATGTGTGGAAGGAGACCACATATGAATATAAAGATCATTTAGGACCTGTTGTCTCATGAGCAAGTCAGAGACTATGCACATTCATGTGGAATTTTTTTACCATGCACCTTCAATAAAAGGGATTACAAGCTCTAATACTATGTCAAAAAATCCAACCCAAAAGCTTAAGCTCATAGGTGGAAGGAGACCACATGAATTTAAAGAGCATTTAGGACCCATTATCAAGTGATGTGGAACAATATTTGAATAGAAATGCAGACCAAATATATAATCCGTAAATGAATAACTTTGTGCAGAAATTACATACCTCAGCATTTGCTTGCAAGTGCTCCAATGATAGTGTCCTTTTATTTCCAAAATTGGCATTATGGACCTGATGATCGTAACCAGAAAAGGAATCATGTCTCAAGCAGACATGTAGAATGTCCTGGCAGAGAATTTCAATCTGACTTTGTGAGTCATTCGTCTGTATGAGTAATTTACATTTTCCGTCTGCATTGAATGTCTCATGAGTAAAATGAATTTCATCTGAAACGTGATTGCAAGTAAGTATAGCAACTTGTGTAATGGTGCCGGGAAAGAGCACCAAGCCATCCATGTACTTGATCTGAAAAAGCTTTGAATTTGCAATTTCACTGATCTTAGTAACTGTAATAACATGTGTAGCGCTATTTCTCAAAGATATGCTAACAAAACTTCCAGCAGCATCAGATGATGTCACCCTCTCAAGAGAGACAGAAAGAAGACCAGCTATATCATGAGTTACTGCCATATCATCTATCTCAGCTTCAATCGGTACCATCATTATGTCAGCTCTATCTTTTGAAGACCTTGTTAATTGCATGCAAAAGGCACCCAAAACTTTACCAACAGAACCGAAAGATAAATCTATCTCTACAATGTCCTCACTAATCTGAGGACCAATTTCCCAACTTTTATGAGATCTCATTGCCATCACTGGCAAATCAATAGGACTACTTTTCACAAGAAACCAATCTTTAACACTCTGCAGGTCGTCAGAACTTGAGGGATTTTCCTGTATACAAGTTGCTTCCATATGGAGGGAATTATTTCCCAGAGAAACCGATAACCATAGGGCTATCTCTTCTACATAGAGGCTCTCATTGAAAGGGTTGAACAATGACAAGTTCTTTCTCCACCTTCCACCAGAAGATTCATCTATACCTAATATGGGCTGAATCCCATATGGAGACTCGACTGCAAAGCCTCTGGCCTGCACCAAAAAACCTCCAAAATTTGTTTGCACGATCAGATGAGCTGAGGACAAACCCTGCCATCTAGGCAAGAAGACAAAACAGAGAGAAGCTGCTTCACCAGGTCCTAGTGTTGCTTCAGTAAAGTTGCAAGGAAAGAACTGCTCATCTGTGCTGAACGGCTGGTAGACATGTAAAATGCTGTCACTCCAGTTGTTTGACACTGTTAAGAAAGCAATGGAAGGACCATACAAGTACTTTTCTCCCCAGTCAAGTATAGGAGGATTTATCTCTATATTGGGTGACAAAAGCCCATCAAAGGAACCTGACTTGTCCATCTCAGAATTCTTGCCCTGACTAAAACTGACACCTTTTTTATTAAGTAGAGGTGCTCTACAAGATATATCATATTCATAAGCACCAGATGTTCGAATATATGAGAATTCATTGACATTCTTTCTAGAGTTCAAAGAACAAGAGACAGTCCTTCCATTTGATAATAAAGATATACCATAATCTGATGACCAGCTGGAGTTATTTGCCCACTGAGTAAATTCCCCCGGTCCTACTCCAATGAAAAATGCATTGTCATTGGGCCGAATCAAAGATTCTTCCAAAGTAGTATCCTTGCTGTTGGACTTCTCAGACAAAAAACCAGGCAGTGTTGAGGGAAAGCAGAAGAACTCTGAATTGCTGCAGACATTGCCGAGAGTTATGCGAGCTTTTGAATTATCTGGAGCACAGTCTGAATCGATGTCCCCAATAATAATATTCGGAATGCCGGCACCATGATTGCCTTTAGAGGATCCACATCCATTGTTTTCTTCCACAGATTCTTGCATCTCAACCTCAAAGCAATGTACACATGCAACGAAGGAGAAGAAGATGCATGATAGAAGCCCAATGACAAATGATGGCTTGGTTAAGCGAAAAGCTCCCCTGGATAAAGCAACATTACAGATAAATTCTAATAGCAGCAGCAACGAAGGGCATTGGATCAGAAATAAATTCTAATAGCAGCAACAACGAAGGGCATTGGATCAGTACTATATTAAATAAAAGAACAAGCACCGTGAAAATTCAAAACAAAGAAAGAAAAGAGAAAGAATGAGGAGGGGATACTAAAAGCCCAAACTGTCAGAAGTCTACAATCCAAAAAATAATATCAACAGTTTTTGAGATACAATCCAACGACCCAAATCCGGTTGCCATAGAAAAATATAATGTTGACTAAAAGCTGATCAAAGCTGAAAACTATTGCCTATAATAGCACACATTTTCATTTCTAATTGTCCTTTTTTTCCCCTCCCAAGCTGCTCAGCTCTAATTCAGTAACTGTCTCTTCAATATTAATTCCATTGAAGATTAAAAATAGAAAAAAATAACACAAACTGATTAAATGGGATCACCCCTGCATTTAAAGAAAGCCCAGCGGACGAACCAAAAACAGAACACTGAAAGACTATTTTTTTGCCCTTCCAGAAAACAATTTCAAAAAAATTTGTACTTCCCAAAAGAAGAATTAAATGAATTATTCGCTCAAAGTCTACTTTTTTCTCCGCTCGAAACAGGACCCATCATTAAAACTGATTAACCGGCAAACCAAAACCCGTTTCCAAAAAATTTGGAAATGACGTTCGCCGGCCGGCCGGCCAGCGTCACGACCAGTTTCGACTGGACAATCAACCAACATGAACTTCGAAATCCAAAGCACGACACGTCCCAGTAACTAACCTTACCTAACAAACGACAGAAACGAAGGAGAAAGACAAGGAAAGTCAAAAAAAGAAGAAATAAAAAACAAAAATCTCCCTGCCAGACTAAAAGCGGGCAGCCAGGAGAAATCGCCTATTTTCTCGCACGCGGACATCCAACTCGCAGCATTCATGGAAACGATCGGCGAGCAATCAGTCCCCCAGGCCGCCTTCCCAAAAATGGATAAAGCAGATATAAAAAAGAGAAGGGTCGGCCGAACCCAACGACGTCCCTCGCCAGAAAGCCAAGAAAACAGAAGCCAAGGACCAAGCACGCTTCAAGAAATCAAGAACGGATGAATACGCACGAGCGAAAACCCATCTTACCTTCGCCAAAAGAAAAAAAACCAAGAAAAGGGAAGGAAAAACAAAAGCTCATCATCATCGTCACACGATGGAGCTCGAGAGACAGAGACAGAGACAGAGACAGAGTCGTGAGGTGGCGGCGGAGAAGGAAGGCCGGAGCTTCTTACCGGAGACGGAGCATCGGGCGGCGACGCCTCGGAGGGGGGCTGATGATGGGTAGGGCTGCTGCAGCGTCCATGCGAAGAGGGCGAGGAAGACCATGCGAGAGGAGGGTTTCTCTCTCGTCTAGGGTTTTTCGATCTTCTTTATCTCTCTCTGCTCTGCTCTGCCTTCCAAGAATTTCTGGAGGAAAAAGGGTAGGAAAAAAAATATGCTTAGAACACAAGCACACCTGATAAACAAACAACGACGCAGCTCGATGAATGGCCTCGGGCAGCGGAGAGAGAGAGAGACAATATGACAACACAGACAGAGAAGAGAGAGAAAGGAGGGGAACGTTGAAAACAAAGGGCCCAAAGACGACTTTGCCCCTCGGTCCTGGAGATATTTACGATATTGGGACCAATCCTGCTCAAAGGATAAATTTCCTCAAGCTTTTTTGCTTGCTAGTGGATGGATTGTGATTGTGATTTTTGTGATTTTTTGGAGGATGAATTTCAACTCTACGGTCCGACCCTTGAATTTATGGTTCTCTTTGGATGTGGAATTTGCATATTTTATTTTCGCGAAGTGATTGAATTCACCCGTATTACGAAGGTGAGTCAATGATGTCTTCTCTTACTATTTAGTGTTATGTCATCCTAAATAAAATCCATTTCTGTCTTTTCTATGCAATTTACATAGACATTCAAGGTTTCCCAATCACGCGACAACGCATGTATAGTGATTTGAATGTCTTTACGTTAAAACATTTCTTATCGTGTGCTACCGTGTGGGGGCACGAGAGGCTTCATCTCCACATTCAACGCTTGCAATAGCTTGTCTTCATGTGTGTCCGGTAGGTTTCGGTCTTGTATGTCATGCATGGCAATCACGTGTTACTACATCAGAAAACGGTAAGTAATCCATAATTAAGATGGTCATCGCTTGTTTCAAATTTGACTCGTTTACTCATTTACGCTTTTCAAGACTCGAATCAAAACAAGCGTCGATTTGCCACACATAAACAAAAAAACCATCAAACAAGAAGTTTCATCATTTCCAAACACATCACCATCCTCGTGATCGACGCAATCAGTGATCGAAAGTAAAAACATAATATACCATAATGAACGAATGCAGAATTAGGTCCCGTGCTAAGCTCTAGGTCTTTTCGTAAATATGGTACAACTTGGAGGGCAATCAACATGGGTAATTTGTCTTCCTACCCTTTTCTTTATACTTTTTTTCCCCAAACATGAGACTTAAGGAGGCATGTACATAGCCTTCCTCATGTGGCGAAAAATGCTTTGGAAAATCTGACCTTTTCAGCAAACTACGGGGCGGGCGGGGGATGGTCGAGGGGCAAAAGTGGAAATGCGCGACTACCATCTCCAAGGTAGAGCTTTGGGAGGGGGAGGGGGTTGGACTTCGGTGCTCCCTTGCCTTTTTGCCCACCTCTGCTTAAAAAATTGCAAAATTTCTTCTTTTATTTTTTATTTTAGAAAATTTTCCTTTTATTTTATTATTTAATGTAAAAATTTCGTTTTGACTTTAGTTGAAGGGGACAGTCCCTTGTGGGCGTTTGGCCATTGGTGCATGGCATCGTCGTTCAAGACGCATGATGCACGATCCCTGGGCCCCCGCGAAAGGTCCGTTCTGCCCCCTACCGGAGGTGGAGGAGGGCCGGGTCCGTACAGGTCGGAGCCGGGCCTTCGGCGGGTCGTGGCCCGCCCGCGCGGGCCCTATCAGATCCGACGGTCTCGAGTTCGCCTCCGACACGTGTATCGAATTCATCGAATAATTCCCTCCCCTTTTCGACTCCGCACGGACCGACCCCACCCGACCTCATCCTCATCGACCGATCGACCGAGGGGTAATTTGGAAAAGCGGGCGACGACTTTTTTTTTTTTTTTGTGTCAATTGCAGTTTGGCTCCTTTGTCGCCGCGGAGGAAAACAAGAAAGAAAAGGAACAATGTGTACTGACACCGTCCAACACCAAAAGGTTTTGTCCGAATTTTTTTTCTTCCATCATTAGCGAATCTAGGCTAAATGGAGGAGTTTTCGAACTAATTAATTCGTTGAGAATAAACGATTTTAATATTTTCCCGTTCTTCACGAGAGTAAAAAGGTGAATTTCGTGATATATATCGATTAAATTTAAAGGGCCAACGATATATATTAATAAGCGTGTCGCATCGAAAAGCTGTGGGGATTTACCAAAAATATCTGGCCGAAATAATCAGCCTGCTTTTAGAACATGACTAGGTTCTCCACCAAACGGCCAGACTTTCAAAACATGACGACAGCAGTTTGCCCTTCTCCAGAGGAAAGTGGGCCCCAATCCTAAACAATGTCTAAAGTTAAACTCAAATAATCTTTATCTCTTCGTATCTCAAAAATTATTTCATATCTTGAAAATTTCATTTTATTTTGTGATAAATGAATAATTTTAAAAAATTTTTTTCTTTATATGATCGCTTGCATTGCTTATAAGAATGAATAAATGAAAAATATTTTTATCGTCCACAATAATGTTCAAAAATAGATTATTATCAATAAAAAATATTTTTATTAATTAATTATTTCAAATAATTTAAATAATCATTTTTAGGGAAAATATTTTTTAAATCATTATTTTTCTGCAAAAACTATGAAGCCAAAATAACAATGGTCTAGTTGCTTTTGCCCAAGATGGAAGTAGTAAAAAAAAAAAAAAAATCACCTCATGTCCCTAACTTTGCATTTGCTTCTTCTCTCACTTTAATTTGTTTCGAGGTAGAAAACTAGAGCTTGATCCCTTATGAAAATTGTATTGCTAGGACACATTTGAGAGCTAATTGAACCCAAATATATCGATTCAGGGAAAATTGATTTTATGAAATCATCCATTTTAATTACCCCAGTGAGCTCATCATTAAAATCACTTTAGTGCAATTTTTTTTTGTGCAACATCATAAGTTAATAATAAAACTTATAACTTTGATTGCAGGAAAATTTATAAAAATACTAGGCATTATATTTTGTACTATTAAATCATTTTTTCAAAAGAAAACATTAGATGAACAATTTGCTATTTTTTCAATAACTGAAAACAAGTTCTTATATAAAATTCAGTAGATAAAAGAAAATACCCACATAGAGGGCAATGATGAGTTTTTTTTTTTTTTTTTTTTTGATGAGGCTGATTGCCCTATAATGAGTGATTTTCAAGTGCACTTTAGAAAGGAGGTAGTTAATTTCTTTGTTTTACCTTTCTGTCCCTTCATCTTTGGTCAAATTTATCTGTTCTCTTGTTTGATTTACAATTAGAAAAATAAGTTCACGGGGCTGTAATAGAAACACCAAAAGGGAGACAATTGAGTGTTTTTCCTTAATTATATAAATATCCTGTCGAATTTTCCAACAATTTTGGTCGCAAGAGCCATCGATCATTTTTTATTTATTTTAAATTAAGACGGTTCAATGAGTTTTATTGCCAATGAGCACCGTACGTACCTCGAGCACTAGTACTGTACTTATTTCAAATGAATTACATTTCAACCGAAATATCATTAAATATATCATGTGCTGAATTGTCATGAAATATTTATTCAGAAGATTGTATATTTATTCAAAAGATTGCATATTATAGCAACAATCGTAAAACTATCATCAATTGCTCGTGCATTTACATCTCCTCGCTTGCTGCAATATCCAAAATCCAACATCGAGCCTACTTTTTTTCTTTGGATGGCAGATATGACATTTGAATATAGTTTTTCACTCGCTTATCTAAAATAAAATCTACACATACGAAATCTCATAATTTCTAAAAATTTCGAAAGAATAAAAAATTTCATGGTTAATACTACAAAAAACCCAAAGTCGGTACACTTACGATAAATTTATCCAAAATTAATTTTTTGATTATTAAAAACCCAAAACTAAGACACCTTCAACAAATTTATTCTAAACTAATACATATGTGACAAGTCTATACTTTGTTAGTTTTCATTAAATTTTACTGTAAAATTACTGAATTGAATATATATCGACTTTTTTCTTTGTTTGGCACAATTATACTAATTGTGTGTTTTTTATATGATGTCAATCCAATTTAACAAAAGATAAACAAATATATGGAGTTCTAGGTTAGAAAATTAGTTTAAGGTAAATTTGTCATAAGCATATTAATTTAAGATTTTTTATGGTCATTTAGATAAATTTATCATATATGTACTAATTTTGAAATTTTTTCATAATTAAAAAAATCAATTTATTTATTAATTTAAAGTTTTTGGCGATATTAATTTAAAAATTTATAGAGGGTGCTCTTCAGCACGCAAAAGTATACATCGACGTGTCGACCTTTTTCTTCCTCCTAATCAATGAAACAAAACGAAATCATTAAAGAAAAAGTAAGGAAAGGGACCGAAAAAGTTATTCATGAGATCGTTTTCCGTACCCAACGCGCGCGTGAGGCGCACCACGCGGAGCCGAGGCGCGTGGCGCGTGTCGGACCGCCTAGAGAATCTAATGCGAGTGGCGGCTTTTACTTATCGCGACGGGCGGGGGTGCGTCAGAATCTCGAAAGACTGACGGCTCTGTCCCCGTCTCCCGGATTCCTTTCCGCCTGTACTGCGATCCGGACCGTCCGTCCCGTTGGCCGTGGGCCACGCGATCTTCGGCGCGTGGGGCCCCCTCCCCCGGGGCCTACCGAGGGGGTGACCTCACGCCACTAGTTAATGTTTTCCTTTTTTTTTTTTTTTTTTTTCTTTTGTTTTTTATCACGGGGGGCAATGCCACCGTTCGGTCGCTCTAAAAGTCGAGATTAGGTCGTGCGGCGGGGCGGAATTACCGTTTTGCCCCTCCCGCGAAGTCCGAGATTCGATGCTTTTCTATTGTGTGGTTGGTGCAGGCCTTCTCTTTTGAATTGCTTATTATTTTTAATTTTGTTTTCTTCTTCTTTGCCGTGCTACCATCAAACTCTTTAATTAATATTAGGGTTAACTATAATGAAATTTCTTAAATTTGTTATGAAAATGTGATTGAATTCTAAAAATTTTAAAAAATATACTCAAATCTTAAAATTTTCACAATCCTAAAATTTTCGATCGATGGAAAGATTTGATTAAATCAATTTGACAAATTTTATAATTTAATTATACTTTTTAAAAGTTTTAAGATTTTATTATATTTTTCGAAAATTTTATAATTCGATTATATTTTCATGTCAAGTTTTAAGATTTTTAACATTCTTATTTCTTAATATTAAGAACCTCAAATTTATAATTAGATAAATTTTCTTTAAAGTGCTATAGTTTGCCAGCAAACTTTTAGACATTTTTTTTTTATTGTCTTGTCGGGAATTTGTGAAATATCATGTTTTGTTGCTGCTGCTTAAGCCAAGGCCAACAGGTATTAAATTTAGTAATATGAAAACTTTGAGCGTGCGCTTTGCGTTAAATGCAAAAAAAAAAAAAAAAAAAATTTTTTTTATGTTGTGACTGAAATAACCCTGCTTTTCAAAAGATTTAAAAAAAACCAACCGAACCATCTTTGAAGTTATGCGATCGAGACAATGGGATGGATAAGTTAGCTCAGATCAACACCAGGTTTTTTTGCTTTTTTTTTTTTTTTTTTCAAATAAAAAATGTAGACAAAAGGCGGACAAAATGAGTTTAGCCCCAAATAGAGTTTGCAAATGAAGACCGTAGATCATCGATTGTGAGGTAGTTGGTGAAGTTCAATCAATGTCTCGAGTTTCCAAATTAGGGTTTCTTATCATTGATTTCGAAATCAATCAATTAACTAGTCAATCATAGTCGAAGAAATATGGTTGTATTTGAATATTTTTGTTGATCAAGCAAGACTTGGCTTTTTCTTTTGGGGGAGGGTGGTCATTTGAAAGTAATCGATTAACCGATCAATCATAGCCGAAGCGGAACAATCATTTTAGGATATCATTATCGATCGAGTAAGAGCTCGTGTTTTTTTTTTTTTTGTGGGTCGTTTTAAAAGTGAGATAATTTTTATCTCGAGAGCATAAATTCAAATATTTACACCCTTTGAGTGGGAAAGAGACTTGTGACTATTAATTTGGTCGTTGTAAATTTTCATGGATGATAATCGCGCATAGGTGCACTCAAGACAACATTCGATATGCCCAAAAAAAAATAAAAATTCAGGACCCAGAAAAGAAAATTTAATTAGTCACGAGGATCGAAAAGTGCAAGAGCAAGTGCGAGGCGCACTGCCCTAAAGGTTCACGGAGTGCGAAAAAGGTGGGGGAAGAACTTGGGCATGGACGCAGCAGAACGCACCGTCCTCTCGACAGTGCGATCGTCCTTCATGTCCCTCTGATGAAGTCAGGACAAAGGAGGACGCGTGTCGAAACCGCCCGGTCGAATACGGCGACCATCGACCGAGACCACCGCCGTTTTCTTCGGTTCGGTGTAGCTGCCCCGCCACACGCGTTCGCGCACCTGGCAACCACCCTCGTCATTCCCGATTCTGAAGTACGACCAGGGGTGCCCGTGATAATACTTTGCCAAAGACTAATGTGAACGTGAAGAACTATGGAGAGATGCAATTATATGTCCAAAGCTTGTGAAACATTTAGCTTAATGTAGGTTTGGAGGTGCTTTGAGTATTTTGAAAATGTAAATACATTTTTTTCCCAACTTTGTCCTCGTTAACTTTTCATAGTTTTGGAAATATCCCCATTTTAACGACATACTTTCGGTGATGTTGGACTAAAGATGGTCATTTTTGCCTGAGGCGGCACGATCTCAGGTGGCGGTTGTGTGTGTCACACAACTTATGTAACACTTGAGATCTTGCAACCTCAAATTGCCCAACTCAAGATTGCATGACCTCAAGTGAGGTTTTTTGGCAATTGATTCCGCTTGTTAGTAGATGAGTACCACCAAAAAGGTTTGAGAATTTTTATTGTTATTAAATAACCAAAAGCTTTCCCAGCGGTTTTTGAACACACCTTAAGAGTGCTAATAACCTTCTAAACTCAGGATATTCACAGTGAGTTTTTAGACACATGTTGTAATTCTCTCAAATCGGGATTTAACTCAAGTGGGTCATGCCATAAAGACCATTTTAGGTATGAGTCTCAAGGTAATTCGACTTTGAGTCCTTAGTTGTTGCATTTCCGAAAGGATCACATTGAAATTGTTTGGGAGTCATTCTAGGACAACTTGCAAACCAAAGGCAAATGGAGACCATGAGACGTTGCGGTCAAGCAAAAATTGATTGCCATAGTTATGGCAATGGGCCACTCCTTGGCTCCCTGGAGCCGCACATGCCTTTCCCCTTTCATGACATGTGATGCCTATTTTACTATGGGGCTTAGATTGCTAATAGAGACAAAATGACTGCATTGGTGTTAAAATTATGTGTGGCACTTATTTTAGTGTCCAATCTTTTTTAGATGATCGTCAAGCTATCACAACTTTTGAAATACGTTCACTTAGGTGTCATGGGAATTGTGGCTCACCCGAACATCTTATGTGGTATTAGTTGAACAATAAATCTAATGGGACTCATTGAAGAAATGATCACTTAAGCTATGTTCAAGATGACATGGATTGAGCCAAATCTTATCCCCAATATGATTGCAATTGTAAGGAAGCGTCAAGGGTTTGGGTTGAGTGACAATGTTGTTTTGCATAATTTCTACGATACTTTGCCATGCTGAATCAATTGTGTTTTTCAAAAGCCATTTAAAATGCATTCATTGTTAAAGTAATGTGACGTGAGATTCTCACTAGTGATAAGTCGTTGAAGTAATTTAATTGATTAAGCTTAAAAGTCATGACACTCAAGATCTATTTGTTTCATGGATAATGAACCTTGCTAGAAAGCATTTTCAAAGGAATTTATTTTCAAGGAAATTTTTGCATGTTTGATTGTATCCCGTAAATAATATGGAAGTCATCCTCCAACGTGTCTTCTAAGAAAATTATGAAACATACATTTGAGAAAAAGTCTCGAATACAATCCCATATCGCAAGTTTGGGTGCAGAGGACTTGAGCTCGAGCCTAGGATCCTAGGCCCGACCTAGGGGGACCAGAGCCCAAGTGCTAGGGACCCTAGTTCAACCTCGTGGGTCCTAGGATTTGGTATTAGTGTCTCGAGCATTAGAAATAGGGGTATACTTGCTGGTGACTTGAACACAGGCAATCAAAATTTTAGGCCCGATCTTGAGGGATTGGGATGCCTAGAGAGCGGGTGAGTCCTTAGGGACCCAAGCCCTTGTTATTGGGGACCCGAAACCTAGCTTGGGAGGTCTTGAGCCTAGGCTCCAAGGTCCTGACTCGAGTCACCCATCTATAGGGACTATTATTGAAATTTAATTGTAAGATGAAATAATTTCATAAAATCTTGTAACTCACATGGTCCTTATTTGATATGCAAAATTTTTCCCATTTACAGTCGAGGTAGGCTCATAGGCGTAGCCCACATAGCCCGGCGAAGAAAATCTGCAAAAGGAAGTGGAATCCAGTTGGGGTGTAGTTGGGAGGATTCCTTCCAGATTCTCTGGATCTTGAAAACATTAAGAAAATTACCTTTTAATTAGCAATTACTAGTCTACTAATGTCGCCCGATGATTGTGCGACGGAAGTGGAATCTAATGTTTTAGCACATGGATGATCTCTATTCTTGCTCTTTCTTCCTAAAGAGAGAGTCCATTCATCATCCTGGACATCACCATTTGATTCCCTTTCCACCAGATGTTGGGGACTACTTGCCAGAAATATTTAGTTGGTGACCCACAAGAGTGCTAAATTGAGGACCGTGGATAAATGAGATTTCAGATCCCCTAACTTCCGCTTATTCAATTTTCATAGGTTGGTAGGGTTAAATGATTTATTGTCATGAGATAAATCTCTTAAATTCTCTTTTCATTTTAGAGATAGAAGGTTTTGATTAATAGGGATCATTCAGTACCGAACGTTTGACCATCTTGATTAGGTTGTGCTCTATAGATAACACCTTGAATGATATAGTTTCATAATGTCTAGATAGGTTTATAAGGTTCTCCAAAGAGAATCAATTGTGAATTATTGGGAAGCTAGGCACCCTTTAGAAAACTATTCAAGATTCCCACTTTAGTGAGATATTTGTGTATTTTATTCCCGAGGATGGAAAGAAGTGCATATATTATTATATTTCATGGTCTAAATAATTGGCTACTCAACGCATTGATTAAACAATCAAGAGGTGCTTAGTAGGAAAAAAAACCTATCGATATGGTTCTGATTCATGTTATCCATGAGTTTTTTTGTTTTTGAGTCCTCTACCATTTTGAAGATGAACATTATTAGAGGATTGTTTTCAAAATATAGAAGGATCAACTTTTGATTGTCTTCTAAGTAAAATTGATAATCTTGAATTTTACTATTGAAGGGATTGACTAAAGAAAGAAACGCGAACCCTAATAATTGATGGATGTTTTGTCAAATTTTTAATACCAAATTGGCAAATTATCTAGACAAGATGTTAGATTTGTAAATGATACACTATTTTGGGCCCAGCCCGTTCACTTGTAGGGCTTTCAAATTCTTAGCCAGCCAGAAGGCCCAAATGGAACCTGTTGCTCTATTTGACCAAAAAAGTGTTGAAAATGAGAAATTTTTGTTATTCTTCATATTTTCATGCGAAGGAGTAAGTCTTTTAAGCGTTACTAGGCGAGTCAAGCTACACGTGATCTAAATTAATTTAGCTCGACAGATAAGAAAAAGCAACTGCTGCTTCAGCGTTCAATTTGAGTTTAGGGAGATAAGTGTGATAAAAGTCATAAAATTTATATGCCGGGTATACTAAGCTACTATTTCGAGTACAACCCTATTTTACTTCATTAAGGAAAAAACTGCCAATTTAGAAATAAGCTTACTCGAATATTTTCAAAAGTTATTATCGCAAAGAAATGTGGGATACACAAAGAAAAACTACTAAAAAACATAAAATTTTGATTTAGTTTGTACCATGATCGACTTTGTCTAAGCTATATCTCCGCAGAATGAGCATATCTAATTTTTCTTCCCAACAAATTAATGGTAACGAAACAGGCTTAATTCGAATGACTAAGTTAATCCAAAGTTCCAAGATGTTCAATGCCATAGAATTGTGTAAACTATCCTTAAATCTAATGCAAAAACCAAAATGAAAAAAAGCGGAAGGGGCCAAAAAAGGGGGGAAAAAGACATCTAAGCTTTATCTATGTTTATCATGTTAAGTGGAATATTCTGCTGAAGTCTTGTCACTTCATTGGCCTGGAGAATTTAAATACGAAAGCTCTTGGTTGGCAAGTTTCCAAATCAAGCATCTTCTTCTTTGTCCACTGTTGGAGGTCTACATCAATTGTGCCAACTTTTCTCCAAGTAGAGGGTACTGATGAAGTTGTCCATTAGCCCCTAAGAAAGGAAAATTTTCGGCTTTGTTAATGCTTATTCAATCCCTCATAAAGTTGCTCGGATGCAACTGGGAAGATCGTTTTCCCACTCCATAATCGAAAAGCATGGATTCCCTTCAATGAGCGAGTATTCTGTAGACTAATCCTACTAGATTAAGCTGTAGAATCACATTTAAGGACATCTGCTAGACTTGTATTAGATTCCACTAAAAAAAAAAGGAAATTTTATGCTGTTTCCTTTGCTGCACTTTAATTGATTCTGTTTATCACATCATACACAGCTAAATTGCGTATTTACATAGTTGCTTTTGTATATAATTACTTCGTTAGTCATTTAGCATGTCGCATAGAACAGAATTATTTGGTTGCCTTGTGGGGATTGTGGGATGTAAACCTTTAACATGAACAATGATGTGATATAAGTAATAGTACAAATTCAACAGTTCGCTGACAACGAGCTCACAAGCACAGACACATCCACATAATCATATTCAAATCAACCTCTCTTTGAGTAGATTTTGACAAAAATGTCAAAAACAGTAACACCCCCTAAAACTCTAAAGATTTCCAAGCAACCCTAAAAAGGAAATGAAAACCTCAATACTAACAATTAACATCAAATGAGCCAAACTATGGCAGAAACTAGGCCAGAAGAAGAAATAAACTCCCGCGGCCTGAGTTTATCAGTTTGGCAATAATTAGAGCAAATGAACTGAGTTTTTTTGGATTGTTCTTACTGGCGTCATTTGCTAAATCGTGCAGTGCACGAACTCTTATATATGGCCTACCCAGTTTTGCTCAATTCAGATGTCCTGTAATTTCATCAAGTGTGACGTTCTTGTAATACATTATTGAACAGATCTACAGAAAAAAAAATGAAATGAGACGACTTGAATGAGACTGACTTCAGACTAACAATAATCAACATTTATTTTAGATATGAACCCGATAGACATACTGATAAAAGTTAAAAAAATAAAAACAATGTTAGACATAATTCAAGCACAAAACGAGCCCACATCAATGGCGCATAAGTCATCGGCCGACTATGTGTGCAGTGAGATGCATAGTTGGGTAAATGCATATTCCAAGCTTTATGAAATCAAGTTAAAAGGAAATAAATTAGTGAACGAAACCGTACCTATAACTGGCGAGAGGTGGTGCCTTCGAGTAAATGGCGACGGATCATATGAAATCTGAAACATTGATAAGACCACTTTCTGAAGAAGAAACAGCACTTGATCCTTACCACTTAACATAACACATGGGCTTTTTATGGAATTCATTGGTCTAAGTTTGAGGATGAAACCTGTCTTCTGGGTTTGCTTTACTACGTGGAGAGATTATACTTAACGGTCAAAGCATTGCTCCCAAGTTCAAACAAAGCATTTTCACCATCATCCTGTCTGTTTTTCTCTGTTATCACCAATTTGATTTGGATACATTCCCGTCCTGTTGTTTTTGTGTGTGAGGTTTAGCAAATTTTATGTTGTATCTCTGCCCATCATTCATGCGTTTGTATCTCATTTAAGATACCACAAGGAACTTACTGACCTCGTACTTTTCCTGGCCACAACATCATGTGACATTGGGGAAGATTGAGAAGAAAGTAGTACAGCAGAAGATTGGAATCTCATGTAACATGGACGCATATTATAACTTATCTGCATTTCCGGATTAATTACCAGTTGGCTTCTAAGGAAACCTCATAATTTTTCACTAAATAATTACATAGTTCAATACTAAATTGACGGATAATCTCATATACACCAAGTAGAACCATATCCAGGGGCATTGAAGAATGACATTTTGGGACATGAGACTTAAATGAACCAGATTTGACAGGACTCACACAACTCAACTCCAAATTTTTATTTTGTTGTATCTAGGCTTTGGGTTCATCAATCTTGCTTTCAAATATATGGCCTACACCGGGGCTGTGACCTGGTCCTGTGGGTCGGAAATCGCCTAATATCTCTGTAACAGTTAGCCTCTCCTCATTGCTGCTCGGATCTTTTGCCTGAGCAACTCCCTTTTTCGAGCCAACGAAAGAATGGCCCACTCCAGGGCTGCTCCCAGGGGTTGTGGGGCGGAAATCATCCTTGTACACTGCCTCTGACCCGCCCAAATCAGCCGCCTGATCATGTGCTGTGGGCGAAGTAACCGTCTCCTTCCCCACATCAGAATGATCATCATTTGTAGGAGACTGACTTGGAGTGAGAAACTGCGATGCTTGGTCGTGCATTTGGTCGTTATTCATCGCACGGAGTTTGTCCTCCCATGCTGATTTTATTGACCTTCCCTCAGAAGTTACAATTGCACCGAACACGATGAAGGTGAAAATGATCATGAATTTCCACATGAATTGGACATCAGCCATAGCCAGAGAAAGTGTGGAAAGGAAGCTTGATTTTCTGCTAGGAAGTGAGCAATGAGAAGAAATAGATAAGACGGAATATAGTCAACTGAATGAGATGCACTTGAACTCTGCATGGCTATTTATAGGCTAGAAAGAGTGACTTTCTGAGAATCTTAACCTCTGACCAATTGCATTTAAAACAATGTATTTAGACTTCCTTTTTGTTCTTCTTTGTGGATGGTGATTATTACGATAAGATCACTTAAAGTGCAGCACTAGTAAATATTATGTCATGTTATTGCAAGAGCATTATATTTTTTTTTCTTTTAATTTAGAAGCTCTCTCTCTCTCTCTCTGTGCTATGCGTGCGCTTATGTTAATGTTGTTCGTTTTACACTTTGCCACTTCTACCATTGATGAAGACCCGAACGAAAAGCAATCGCGCCGACTTTGACGATTTTAAATCTCCTCCAACTGAAACTGGCCACTGGTTGCTTTGAACTGTCGATGGTGGAGAAAAAAATTCTTCTGTAGTTTTGATTTGGTTATGTAATATGACAGCGACTGCTCTTGGTTGCCCTCATCTCATGGTTTCGAAAAGAATTTTGGCTGCTCATATAATAGGCGCAAAGGATAGCTAATAATAAGTACCAATCTAGATCTACCATTGATTTAGGTTGTGAGAAAGATCAGGTCAAGTCACACTTTGAAATCATCTTGCACATTGCTCTTAGCTTGCCCAACTATTGAATGCTGTGTCTAACCTAAGTATAAGAAGAGTCCTCAATAATAAATCATGGAACTTGACACTTTTGGATTGGTGGACATCCGGCAATAATTGGATTGTCACGTCATATCAACCCTAATAAAACTTGGCCGAGAGGACTTGATTGCACTTTCCATCGTCGGTTGGTTTAACTAAAAGTTTAGGAAAAAGGTTAGTTAAGAACTGATGGTGCAGTTTTCCCTATAGACTTATTATATGTGTGGCCGGTTATCTTGACCGGTGCTTTAATTACCTGTTAAAGAAACCCTCTTATAATAAGTAGGACATATCTGGAGACGAAGGGATTTAGCATATAGATGAACACATGATGAGCAGAACTGGACTTCCCCACCACAATCCACAGGCACCAAACGTTTAGGGATTCTCTGTACTCTCCACTTAGAGGGGAAGAGTATAAAATGTTGATGGCTCGGGTGCAAGCTCAAACCATTTTCTTTGGTGGACAGATTCAAGTGAATACCAAATGTCTTCGTACTTTGTCGTTTGACCCTTCACTGTCTCGATGGATGTCCTAATCAAGCTTTTGAAATTTGGTTTAGAATGTGCATGCTTAGCCGCCAAAGGCATGAGAGATCTTTCTGTCCGATTGCTATTAAAATAAGGACCAGCATAGCAAGTGTTTTTGGAACACCGATCAAGGATACTTACTTTGATTTCTTAATAAGTGTGCCCCTGGAGTACACATTAACAAAACTCATAACAAAAATAATTGTGCATGATATATAAAAATTCATAGTGATGTGAAAATAGCGTTTAAGCAAATGGGAAGGTCATATTCAATATCCATCAAAACTCTATCACATCATTCCATTCGGTTCTACTATCTCGGAAATATGAATTTTGTAATTATGACTTGAAAAAAAAAATCATTTATTAAGGAAAAAAGAAAGAAGATTGACTTACTAGACGAAATGAATTTAAGTAAGTTGTTGTAGGATATAAATTAAAATTTCAAAATATAAGAGAGATATATGCAATCATATCATTGTTATATGGGTCATTTTAGATTACCATTCTTTCCCTTGTTTAACTATATATGTCATTATTCATTTGTACCGCTCATAGATATTGCTAGAATATCTGGGCAAAGTTTAAAGTTGAAAATGAGGTTGAGTTTGCTGAGATGATAATGCTTAACAAGAGCCTTTAAGATGCCTAGTAACACTATTAGTTCCAAATATGCAGTCCAGAGGAGGGTGAATTGATTTTTCAAGAAAATACAAATTATGCTTTTAGAAACAATCCCAATAAAATTATCTTTTTTACACGCAAAATGAACCAGCAATATAGACATAAAAAAATATATTAGAGTTTAGATAGATATAAATTGTAGACGAGATCTATGGAGATTGGGTATTGGTGTAACCATTCCTCTCTTCAAGTTCTAACCATCCAAATAGGCCGAATTCCACTAGTTATGTCAATGATAAAGATACCACTTGTTTAAAATGTAGAAATTGTCGCCCCATGGAACCTGATTTCGTTCTATAGCAACCCCACCATAGCCTAGTAACTATTGAACCTTCCAATATCGCTCTCACACCTTGTACATAAAGCACAACATGTCTTCTGTCCAAACTATAAACCACACATCTAATAAGTTTTTCTTTTTTGTGAAGAGTCACTTGCACGCTTTATCTCTTACCATCTACAAATGCCTTCACTTTAAGTACAACCACTTTATTTTATGTGTTTACAAATGAGTTTGTCACTCTTACTAATTCTTAGGATCAACACTCAAATGGGTATGGCAAGCTTACAAAAGAGAGCCTCAAAAACATGTCCAGAGTACTCAATTTCTCTTGCTGTTGCCTTTTCCGAGAGTATGACTGCTGGCCAAGCTTTCTCCAATTCATAGAGCTCCAATTGAACATGACATTTGAGTCCAATAGGCATTATGTCATCTTATTCTTGGTAGCAAATTCTCAACAAAATTCCAAAGAAAAACATATAGAATCTTCCCCCAAGCTAGTCTGTCAATCAAATTTTCTATTGATTGTAAATTTTGATCACACCATCTCACCAATTTCTTGAGTGAATTAGTCCATGATTTTTCGCATAAATAAGACTGGATTATCATACTTTATTGTTTTGAGCTGGGTCTTTGATTTAGAAACTCTAATGGTCTTCGAATCTTTATATAAAAAGCGTCCGGTGATCAAGTTTGACTGTTTTGCAGAAACAAGATTTTGCTTTTAGATCATTCCTTTTGCATATTTACAGACTTCATGATATTTTGCTCAAATGCTTGTACAATCACAACTTAGCATCTGCATGTTTTAGATATGATCCTCAACGTGCTTAAATGCATTAACTACTGGGATTAAGTTTGGTTCATCAAAATCTTTGGGATTTTTTCCAACATTAACAAGGCCTAACAAATGACAGTATAGCCATATGTAAAATGGCATATAGGCTCATCTTTTGGTTGTTGTGAGATGGCTAGTGTATTGTCTAAATTTCCTCTAGAATATAAGTCATGCTAAAGAGTGTTTTAAGGGCACTTATTATGCATACACAGTAGGAAAATTTAGTTTACAACATATCGGTTCACATATTACAAAAGTTCTACTATATTGAAAGATGTAATATTGACTTATTTGAAGAATGAACTAGAGTGCGTTTGCTATTTTAAGAAAGTTTAGTTTCAATCAGGTTGAATGCTTGATCTTGATCTTGTGAGGTTTAAAGCTTTCAAATAATCTAATTTATTAAAAATTGTATTCATGCTAATTCTAAAAGAATTTCATAAAGTTCGAAACATATGTTGATGCCATAACTTATTCTAAGGCTAATATTACAAAAAACTTGAAACTAATCCACTTGCCGCATTTAACTTAAATTAATTTTTTTTGTCACAAAAACTACCAAATTGGTATACTCATGTTCATTTATCCCAAGCTAATTTTGTGCTAAAAATCATCAAATTAGTATATTTGTGCCCCATTTACCGCAAAATGATATACTTGGGTTGCATTCATCTCAAATTATGGTAAATCTAGGATTTTTTTGGGGTAACTATAGTACGTGATTATAGTTTAGAGTTTCTTGTGACATAAAATTAGGTTGAGATAAATGTCATATGACCATACTAATTTCGGATTTTTGTGTTATTAACCTTTTTATCCTAAGAGGAAGGATTTTTAATTATCATAAATAGCTCTAGTTGTGTCAAATGCATATATCATGAGGTTAAGAGTTTTCAAATCATCTAGTTTATTAACGAGTGGGCGTTCAGAAACTTTATATGCAAAAGATGGACGTACTTTGTAATTCTATAAAGTATTAGAAGTCTATATTTGTTAATACAATTGGAACTATGTGTCATACTCAAACAAGGATGAGAATGATGTATCATTTGTTGGTTTCTACTGTTAGAGAGACGCTGGCAACTTTTTAATTCATTCCTTGGACTAGCTACTTGTCCTTTTCACATGGCCTCGCCTTTAGCTTTTAGCTTTCACTTTTAAGACTTGCCATTGGTTTTCGATTCTAGACAACAAATTGAAAATAAGATCTGGTAACAACCACCAAAAGAGTGTAAAGTCCCCCACCCAACACCCACTTTAAAAAGAGGTATGTACTACGATTACTTAATTGTAAGCATGTATGAAAAACATATATATAGTTTTATTATTAGCAATCAACTAGCCATCAAAGCCAACCTGGTGATAAAAATGATTGTGTGAAAAGGGTTAAATGATTGCGTGAAAAGGGTTGAGCAACATATGCATGCTATAGAAGTCCTTAAATTATTAGAGAATTTTACGGTACATCTTTTGCATCTTGATGTATGAAACAAATCTATTATGGAACCCAGCCAATAATGTCTTTGATAAAAGTAAATATTGGCAACAGTAGAAGGGCACTAAAGGGCTAGTGCAATATTCGACTAAATAGCTGCCCAACCAACTATCGTTACCCAACGAACGGCTTATGTGACAGCAGGAATTTGACCAAATCTCCAAAACAATTGATAGCCATTGAGTGTCTTCTTCAACCTTTTTTACTTTTGAAGATCTTGTATCCTCTGTGGACCTTGGCACTGCGACCATATGTTGGATCTCTCTCTCTCTCTCTCTCTTTAGACGGATTCAGCCTTTTTTCCCCTCCATTAATAATTTATGTCATGATGCAATGAATGGATCTCTGGTGAGAGAGGTCAATAAGTAATTTAAAATAAGCTTCAAAACCATCATGGAATATTTGACTGCATATGCCAAGGGTATACGTTTTGACAATTCCATCTTTCTTGCAATTCGATAACTGAGCTTCTTGAACTTGACAAGTGCTTAGGCCAGCTTAGAGTAGTCAGCCAACTGAGCTCTTGGGTAGATTGCACGAAGCTTGACCTAGTCCCATGCATCTCCCAGCCCACTCACTAAGGAATCAAGAACAACGATGTCAGTAGGCTTATCTATCGTTTCTTTTCCCCTTCATTTATTCCTCGACGATGTCATTTGCAAGTTAATCATTGCAAATCTAGCGCCAAATGTGCTACAGTAAATGAGGCAAACTTGGTAACTCGCTACAAATTGTTCTGAACTCGGGCGCCCGGCCCTTTGCCCGGGCATTCTCCACATAGCTCAGGCCTTTGTGCTTGGGTCCTCTGTCTCCAAACTGACGCCTTTCAAAACTCCATCTCTGTAATTCAATCCTACCTTAAGTCGTTGTTGGCTAAAACTTGAGACATACTCAAGAAAAATGATCATTCTTTTAATGAAGTGAAAAATGAGAAAAGCAAACATTTCGACATATGTTGGAGACCCGAATATCTGCACAATGGTATGACTCTTTGAAGGATGTAAAAATTAATCCCATAAAAATCCAGTTGATAGAGATGATGAAAGAGTCGATTTACTTTTTTATTAAACCAAAAGAATTAATTGAAGATTTTAAAGATTTAAAGATTCAATTGTATTGAGATAATTTCGTAAATTAGAGCAAAATTATTCTGAACTTTTATCATCACTATTATAGGTTCACTTGTAGGCCCTTCTCAAGTATAAGATTGAGTTTCCAAACTGTCCTTTTCTTTTTCAATCAATTACTCTAAATTGAACGAAAGAGGGCGGGGAAGGGCGGCACCGCCTCTTACATAATTTGTGAGAGATGGTGAAGGTTGCTCTTTGGTAGCAAGTGGTGGCGCCCTCACTTTTGCTTTTTATTGGTTTTTTCTTTTTGTCGTGTTTTTTTCTGCCGCGAAAATTTTTGCCGTATCAACGGTGCCATGAGAATAGAATTTTTGGAATTATCGAAGGTAATTGACCAAAGAATCCAATTACATAAATAATTAAGTTAGAAGCCTAAGTCTCCATTTATTTTGTGAAAAATGTATTATTTCTGAAAAATATATTTTAGGAAGTCATTTTCTAGAAAAATGATAATATATTTCCTATTGTTTGGTATGGAAAATCTAATTCTGGGAATAATTATAAAAAAATTTGAATTTTTTAATTATTCTTTTCTTTTCTTTCTTTTGTTTTCTATTATTATTATTATTATTATTATTATTTGCTTCTTCCTTGGTTGATTGCTGTGCACGAACAAGCTTGAACTTGCTAGCTTCTTGTGAGCCAAGCCGAGCCTTGAGCAAAGCTCCATCTCGCCAAATCTGGCGAGGTCAAGCTTGCCCAAGGTTGGAGAGCTCGAGCCTCACTAGATAGGTGATCTTTGAGTTTGCCACAAGCCTATGAGCCTCAAGACCTCACCTAATATGTGAGCTTAAGGCTTCACTAGATTGGCAATCTTGAACCTTGTCATAGACCTGTAACGCTCGAGCTTGTTAGAGGTTAGTGATGCTCAAGCTTTTTAGAGGTTAGTAAGGCTTGAGGTCTTCTTTGGCAGGTCGTTGGTCGTCGCAATGGCTAGTGACTGGTCGAGGAAGAAGAAAAAGAAAAATATAGAAAAGGAAAGGAAAATGAAAGAAAAAGAAAAGGAAAGAAAAAGGAAAATTCAAATTTTAAGAAGAAATATAAAAAGAAAAAAGAAAAAAGAAAAAAATAATTAAAAGGAGTGTACGGAAAGAGAAAATGCTTGGCTTGAGTGAAAGAGGCAAAATTTTCCGCACTTGTGAAGTTGTATTATTTCATTAACAGAAAATATTTTTCTTAAGCAATTTATTTTTTATGAACCAAATATTGAAAAATTCAAAATTTTTTTTCTTAAAAGTCATTTTTCGTGAAATAAACATGGCACAAATTAGTTCTAACAGCAGACTTTGCAAGAGCATAGGTGACCAGAAGTAGACTTAACCCTCTTCAAAATGGGGTTTAATCTATCAAAAATATCTATTAACAAAATAAAAGAAGATGGTGCACGATCAATGGAAACTAATCCAACACCTATAACAGGTATAATATAGCTTGTCACGTCACGTTGGGGATGGCAGCGAGTCCGATTAAATTGAGTTCCCCAGCTGCCCAACTTCTGTACGAGTGTAATTGGATTTCAAGTTCTAAAACTGGTTTGGAACACCTTTAACAAATGCTATAATTTTTGAGATTTAATTGGTAAGTACCCCCAAATCCAACCGTACTAATCATATCATTTCAAAATGTCTTTTTTCTTAAAAAACATTGATTATATTATTTATATTAGTTATTTTTGAATTTTGTCAATCCGGTTTTGAGTGTATTTTGTGTTCCGTATACTTAACCAAGACAATTCTAGAACTCCATAAAAAAACTCAACTATGACAAGAAAGTGTTTTGGGAGGAAATGTTTTCTATATTTCTATATGAAAATGTACAAGTACATGAGTGTATTTATAGTACAAAAAAAGAATCTGAAAAGATATACAGAAAATATATTTGATATCGTCTTCCAATTTTGTCACCTAGAATATTCTAACAAATTCCGTTATGGATAAACTATATCAATTATGATACAATTGGTATCATATCAAATCCAATCTCCAACATTCTCCCTCAAGCTGATGGCCTATATATGTCGAGGATACTAAGCATGCTCATTAAGTACTTGTGTTGACTTTGACATAGTGGATTGGTGAAAAAGTCAACAGGCTGTTCCATAATTCCAATTTCTTTTGTTATGAAGATTCCTTGATCTTGTCTCAAGTAAAATGACAGTATAATTTTATATGCTTTGTCCTTTCATGAAAGACTAGGTTCGCCGCTAATTTTAGCATGGCATCATTTTCACAAAATAATTCATTTGGCCCACTAATCTGTACTCCAAGATCTAATAGTAATCTTCATATCTAGATTATTTTGTAAGTAGTCTTTATTATGGCTCAATATTCTGATTCAGTTGATGACAATGATATAGTGCATTGCTTCTTTGTTTTCCATGCATTCATGAGTTTCCCAACTTGATACAGAAACCAGTGATAGATCTTTTGGTCATTAGGCAAGTGGCATAGTTTATATCGCAGTAGGCCGTTATCTTTATGTTAAGTCACGAGATAAGAATATGCCAAGTCCTGGGCACTCCTTCAAGTATTTCACAACTTTTAGAGTTGCACTCATATGAGACCATTTTGGGCTATGTATGAGTTGGCTGAGCATTTGTATTACATAACCTATGTTGGGTCTTATAATGGTAAGACATGTTAACTTCCCAACAAGTCATTGATATCCCGAAGGATCTTTGAGTAATGGGTCCTCGATGGATGAAGAAAAATCCCGATCATATTAATGAGTTATTAATTTGATGTTATGCTCAATAGGGACAACAAGTTTGCAACCATACAATCTTGCTTTTGAAACAATCTCTAAAACGAATTTTCTCTGACTAAGGCTTATTCCTTTATTGGATCGAGCATTTCAATGTCAAGGAAATATTTGGACAATCCCAGATCCTTGATGTGGAAAGTGGAATGTAAGTACTCTTTGAACTTTGCAACATGATAGTCATTATTTCCCATTACAAATATATAATCAAACATATATCAATAAATAAATTGACGAATCTCTTATAGTCCACGAAAATAGGGCATAATCATGCTTAAAGTGTTGAAACCCTACATTGGTTAATGTAGCGGTGAACTTCAAATATCATTGTCTAGATGCCTGTTTCAGTCTATAAAGGGATTTACGTAGATGACATACTCGTGGCTTCCATTGTCTACATAATCCTAGATAAAACTCCATATAAATGTCATGCCTCGAATCCTGAGCATGTGACAACCCCTTACCATGGTCAATTGAAAGTGTTCGTTGACGACTATTTATTTTAATCTTTCATTAAGCACAAGCGGAAGACGAATCATCCCCAGTCCAAACAGACAATTAAACAATCAAACAAGGATAGATGAATGAACAGTAGAAACCTCAACTACTCATTTATACAATTTACTGGATTAACCAACGGAGAATCGTTTTCTGATTTACAAGCCCGACAAAAGGGGTCGATCCATCTTTTAAGCCAAACCAAAAAGGAACTAGCTAGGCTAATCTAGCTATACACAATGAACCCTCGGGTTCGGCGCCACCATCATCGGGACCCATCAGACTCAGGCTCTGTCGAGTTGATCACTGGAGGAGCGGGGGCAAGATTCTCCATTGCGCCATTTTAGGGCTTGAAAATAGTTATACAATAACCAGTGAGATATAAATCTCAACGAGTTCCCCCCCTAAGTCTCGATTAGTACACCAACTCAACCTGGGGTATATCTCCAGAACCATCCCTCACACAACCCAACCATAAACAACCGACAGTCAACAATTACACAACAAATAGGGTCAACTAACAATCAAAAGCCGGTTCGCATGCAACCTTACCTTTGCACGATATATATTAGCACAATACATGCAATGCACATGGCTATTAGATGATGTAGTTTATCAATCACATGCGAGTCGTGTTACAAGCGATCTCATCTGACCATTGCCACACCCTGCACGTTATTAATTCATGCGTGCATGCCATAAATAATGTGATAATCTCATGTATAATCGGAACCAATGATGCCATGTTTCTCATGCACTCTTACATTCACACGTGTTCCTATTATTACTGCCCATCGGGCTACAACTTGGGTCAAGGTGCTATGGCGTTACAACGCCATTCCTCCACAGAGGCGCAACCGTGCCCTTTCGTGCCCTTTGAGGTGCTACGGCGCTACGTCGTCCTTCCTTTGCAAAGGTGCAACTATGCCCTAGGGGTGATCGGTTCCCGGTTCGGTCTGGTTCCAAGGTGGAACCGGGAACCGGACCGGGAGGATCAGTTCCCATTTTTTGGGATTGTGGATCGGACTGGACCATTGGTCCGGTCCAGTCCGGTCCGGTCCAATAGGACCGACCACTTAGCCAAAACAAATAATAAAAATACTATAAATATTATTATTTTAGGGTTTATTGTATTTTTAAGAAATTTAAGAAATTTATTTTAAATAGAAAATTGTTGGTCTAGTCCGGTTCCATTTTTATGGAACCGGAACGGATCGATGCTCCCGAGAACCGGACCAAAACCGCCGGTCCGATCGATTTGGGCGATTCTCGGTTCGGGCGGTCCAATGTGCTCACCCCTAGCTTGTAGGAATAGGAAGTTGGGAATTTGAGATGAGAATTGAAGGGGCGGTCGGTACGGTCGGTCCGGTCGGTTCGGTCCGGTCCGGTTCCCACCTTGGAATCGGGAACCGGATCGCTAGCTATGGGAACCACCCAAAATCGACCGGTCCGGTCCGGGTTGGGCGGTTCCCGTTGCACACCCCTACTATGCCCTCTCTCTCCATAATCTCAGATAAATCGGGTTCGACTTAGTGATCATGCAAACATACCATCATAATCCACTTATTATTTTTGAGCATTAGCCAATGTACACATGCTTGCATATAAAACTTCAAATCCTTTCTCATAAAAGTGGTCCATTTCCAATATCTCTCGGATAAACCATTTTTCCCCCTTTTGTAAAAATCACATGATTCATGCGAATGATCATGCCACGACACGTCCAATTCACTTAATATAATCAAGACATAAGAAATTATGTACAATTTCACTTTTGGATGAACAGTGCCGTGAACAGTAATTGTGAACAATAATCCATAAATAGTAATTTATGAACAGTATTTTTCAGAATTCAATTATTAATAAATTAAATTTAGAAATTAAAAAAATATTGATTAAACACAATTAATCAATCAATTAAACTAAACATGATTAATTATCACATAAACCACACATAAGCAACATTCAAGCATAATTAAACAAGATTAAGCTAAGCTAATCTTAACCACCTATCTTAGGGCTAATACAACTTAATTAAACCTCTTAAACGAAATTTACAACTAACTAAACCAACTATAAGCAAGTTTAGGCACTAAATAAGGATTAGGGGGCTAAACTCACCCGTTAAGCGGGCCAGTGACATGAGCGTGACGGCAGCGATGAACCTGACACCCGGGGACCTCCATTACAGCTATCCAAAGTAGTCCCGGGCTAAAACAACAGCAACAAACTCTAGTTCCCTTAGCAACTTCTGAAAAATTGACTGCATAGGAGGAAACGGGTTGAATAGAGCTAACTAGAGCTCCGGCGAGTGGTGGGCCGGTGAGTGACGACACCTAGGGGTGCAGGGGGAACTGTTAGTGGCTAGGATGGGCAGTGGTTGGATAAAAAATAGAGGAAAACAGCTCAAAAGGCAGAACTTGGTAGAATTGCCGCTATAGTAGGCGGTCCGGGGAGCAGTAACTTCCGCCCGTTGTACGGGACAGCTTGCAACTTCGTTAAGCAAACGGCCAATGCCATTTGAAAGGATTTTCTGTTCTGAAACATGATGGCAACTGGTATGGGACAAGATTCACACGGGAAGGCCATGAATAACTCGATTTTTGGTGGAAGGTCAAAAGCTGAAATTGCATGACGGAAGGGAAACCAAGTGAAAAAGAGGGTGTGCGTTTTTGAGGGGATCAAGGGGAGAGAGAGAGTGAAATGAGAGCTGAAGTCAAGCCTCATCAAGGCCAATTAATGGCTTGCCCAATTCTTCAAGCAAATGATATCATCTTCTCTCTTTTCTTTTGTCCTTTCTTCAAAATATCTAGGGGCAAAATGTTCATTTCCACCTTGCACAATTCCCAAATTGCCATTGGGCTGAAAATGAAGGGCGAGCCTAAAAAAATGGGTTAGAAAATGAATAGGAATGGGTTGGAGAATTTGTTGGGTTCAAATTGACTCAAGTTTAGACAATGGGCTTGTGAGGGTAAATGGTCGATTTGGCCTAATGCGCTTATTTGCTTGCCTTGGGTCTACCATGGTGGTTGTCCCACCTTGGGCGTGAGGCCCACACTGTTCTTGCCCAGCTCACGTCCTCGTAGGTTCATTTCATCAGTTCGAAAATCCCTTTCCCAAAAACTCAGCTCAACTGACACTGTCGACTGTTGAGGAAGTATCGTCTAAAAGTCCGTCCTAGACGTTCTCGAAAATTCAAAATCCAATATTGGATTCTCATGTCATATCAATTTTGCCCAAATGCCATTTTGGTACTACTCATACTGGTAGGCTGTTTCAAGGATTCACGCGTAACCGACTCGTGCAAATTCACGTTCAAGACTTCTCAACATATGGATGTCCTTGACTACATGAAATTGCGGAGGATTGACTCTTATTTCAAAGCACACGATTATCAAGAATCAACATAGGGCCGTTTGTGGATTCGATAACAGTAGACGGAATCACCCGTCGCCCCATTATTTTCATTTGCGAATCGACTTCTAGTCATCCCTAGAATCGGCCTGTATGACTACAGGATCATCCTTACGCAAGTCTCACGGTCGAGTCGTTTTCCCAAGTCAAGTTCTTTAGTTGCATGAGTTTTGTCCTCAGTAGCTTTTCCCTTCAAGGTCAGTATCTCGGAAATGATTGGGTCTGAGTGAGATCAATCAATAATGCATTGACGAAATTCACATTCATTCATCCCTCAAAGGGTTCGAATTTCAGGACATCACAATAAATTTCTTCAACCAGATCACCATGAAGATTGTGAACATCCATTTCATGTGATGACTGATTCCGAATGGTTGCAATAGAAAACAAGGAATGGACTGTGACTTCTTTGGTGACAAGAGATGAAGTCTCTTGATAATTGAAACCTTTTCTTTAAGTGAACCCTTTAGCAATTAAATGTGCTTTGTGGTGTTCAACAACACTGTTGGTTTTAAACTTGATTTTGTATACCCATGTAAAACTACTTGCTTTCTAATGTGGGGGTAGTGGGACATATCTCAAGTGTGATTTTCCATAAGTGCAGTGAGTTCGGATTCCATGGTGCGTTGCTAGTTAGGATCACATGCTGCCTCATCGAAAGAAGATGGTTCTTGTTCTTATGATATATGGCTAATGCAACTCATATGTTCTGGCGATAGCTAAGTAAAGGAAACATACAAGGAGACGAGGTATTGTGTACCTTTTGAACTCATAGCTGAACATATGTAGTCCTTAGTCTATGTAGGTAAATGAACATGCCGCTACAAATGTCGAGGCTGAACTGGTAACACTTGTTTAGGTGTTGGTGATTCAGGTTCCTGTGATGAGCCCAAAATGGTGTTTGATGGAACTATTGATAATGATGGAGAAACTTCACCTTTTGATGCATCAACAAGGGGGTGTGGATTAGTGGATTCTTCCTTAACTTGCATAGAATCGTCTAGTGCAACAAAATTATGTCGTAACACCATGCATAAAATCTTCACTAGATAAGAATGGTTGCTGTTTTTCTAGTAGAGTTGGGTCAGAAGAAGACATCATTTGCTTGAATGGAAACACATCTTCATGAAAATGAACATCTCCGCTGATAAAGAACTACCTTGTGGGAAAATTCATAACTCAGTATCTTTTCTGAAGAGGTGGATAACCCATGAAAACACATTGAATGGCACGAGAATCCATTTTATCCTAAGGGCCTATGTTCCTAGCATATTATAAGCAACCAAATATTTGAAGATGATCATTAGCAAGCTTTTTGTTATAGAGTATCTCAAAAGGAGTGTTGCCATTTAGAATATGAGTTGGCATTTGATTTATCAAATAGGTTGCCGTGACCACACAATTCCCCAAAAAAGTTTCAAGAAAAGAGATTTGATATTTTAATGCATGGGCTCCTTCTAAATGGTGTTTATGCTTGTGCTCAACAATCATATTTTGTTGGGGGGTGTAAGTACAAATGCTTTCATGTAGTATTTGATGAGAAGACATAAATTCTTTACGATCAGAAGTGAAAAATTCATGACCATTATCAGTATGAATGCATTGTATAGATTTATTGAATTGATTTATAATTACGGAGATAAATTTTGATATACGGGAAAAATGTTTGGCTCTTTGATTCCATAAGGGACACTTAAGTAGCACATGAATAATAATTGACGATAGTAAGAAACAAACGAGATCCATCACGATGAGAGATATGGTAAGGAACTCGTATGTCCATATGAAGTAAGGAAAAAATTATATTTGCTTGAGATGTACTTGTTGGAAAGGGTACATGGGATTATTTAGCTAAATGACATATTTGACAATTTAAATGAGGAAAACTTGCACTATGACTCAATCGTTGATGATAAATGAGATTTTTATTTTGAGTGATTGTATTACAAGAAATGCTCTTATTTTTAGTTTCCAAATCTCCAAGGGCGTCAATCTAGAAATGTAGCCCTTGTGCAACTTTACCCAAGCCAATCAGATTGTCAGTTGAAAGGTCTTGAAAGAAACAATTTTGAGAATTGAATATGGCATGATAGGAATTATCCTCACACACTCTTGATATATAGAGGAGGTTAAATTCAAAAGTAGAAATATATAAATTTTGGACCAAGATGCGCAGTACCAATTTAAGTAACATGGGTAATATTCTCATTTAGAAGACGTACCGATATAGAGGATTGAGGTTCTTGAATATGGGAAAAAAATGCTTATTGCAAATTATGTGGTCACTAGCCCCTGAGTCAATTATCCATGCATCAACTGAAAAATTATTAACTTTATATAGAAAGGTACTTGAGAAGCCTGCACTTTATCACTAGCCTTTAATTGACTCAGAACTTGTGTGATATTTTGGTATTACTTTGGAGTGACCGTTTGGTGCGTTTCATCAAATTTTTGTGCGGAGACCACATAAGCGATGGATTCCTTCTCCTTTTGTTTTTTGTCATGGGGTTTTCCATGCAATTTTCAACATGTATCCACGTAATGATGTGGACGCTTGCAATATTTATAATATTTATTTATAAGTTTAGAGTTTTGTACATTGACCTTCCTTGATGATGTGGCATTTCGTGAGACATAGGATTCCTTATAAGCTGGAGCTATTGTGCCTTGATAATAGTCGTCTGATTCGGCTAAGTCGATGGAGGATCTTGGATCGTCGGATTCCGTGTATTGATACTAGCTATCGGATCCAGCAAGCGGATCCAAGCTGCTCATAATAGTCGGCTGATTCCAGTCGTTTGATGGGCCACGTGGATCCTAGCCGTTGGATCTTCCCCCTGCATCTCGGCCATCGGATCGAGAGGGCATAGGATTTCCCCCCTTCTCTCTTCGCCGCTGCAGCTACTCCCCTGACAAGACCAACACCAACTCGGCTAGAAGCTCCTCCATCGTCGTTGCTGCTCTTCTCCAATGCAACTCTAGTCGGAAATATCGCAAGAGACATCCCCTCGCCCACTCGCCCGTGCTCAGTAGCAGCAAGCTATTGGCTCTCCTCTTGGATGGTCAACTAGTAGATCCGGCTGAGCAGCGAAGGTAGGCCCATCGCGAGGATCTGCGATGGGAACACTGAGTACACATCATTCAAAATAAGTAAGAATCTCGTCGTCTTTTCCCTTTCTTTGATTTGTTTGTGTTGCCTCAGTGTCTCCTCTAGACCCTTAAGCCGCTCCTTGGTTGCCTCGAGCTCGTTTTAGAGAGAAGAGACGGTTCAAGATGGCAGTGATAGTAAGACCTCCTTGCTTTAGATCTGAAAGTGCTTGCGTTATTATGCGCAGTTTCGCTCGATCCAACCATCTGTACATCTCATGGATGCTCTCCTAAAGCTGCCCGGAATCCTCGATCGGTGGAAGTTCGACAGCCACATTCGGTGAAAGCAGTTGCCAATCCAGATACAAACCAGCTGGTTGCATCTCCGCTAGTGCTGTTGGAGACATTTGTCGGCTAGGAAAGAAACAGCATCATCGAGGAAGCCGTCCTTGTTCTTCGTGATAAAGGTGCGCCTGAGATCCTGAGCCCATGAGCTGTAATTCTTCGGTCCAGTGAGCTGTGCGTGGATGAGTTAGAGCTCGAGACCGTTGGTCGACGATGTGTACAAGGGGTTGTCAGGCTCAAGCCAGCCACCAATGCCGACGGGATAGAGCAAGAGTCCGGGCGAAAATAACGGGTAGGAGTCGTCCTTGACCCGGAAAAGATTCAGATCTGCGAACCAGATCTGCTTGATGTGAATTGTCATTTGGGCTGGCCTCAGGTGCGAATGGGCTTTGCCCATTTCTATTTGGCAAGGTCCCAAAGTTGTCGCTTGCGGATGGCCCATAGAGGTATTAGGCCCACATTGCCGGCCCACTCCCCCATTGCCCATGGACTGGATCCCATGGAAACTGAGGCCATTTGATTGGGTTGGAAGTTTAGATCTGGGCTAGAACAGAAGTAGCTAGGTCCTGGGCATGGTCAGGACGTTGAATTGAGGCCTTCTTCGGTCGTGGATCATTTGTGCTGAAGGTGAAGTAGGGATTTCCTCCACTAAAAAGTCTTCGGCCATAATATGAAAAAAACTGAATTCCTATTTGGCTTGTTGAATCGTTTTGCAGGTTACAACAATGTTCAAAGAGGAAACCGATGGCAATTGAATGGTGCGGAAGCTAGGCCAGGAAGGCTTGCTATGATACCCTGATAGGAAATGAAAAGTGTTTTGGGAGGAAATTTTTTCAGTATTTCTATTTGAAATTGTACAAGTACATGAGTGCATTTATAGTACAAAAAAAGAATAAGAAAATATATACAAAATAATATATATTCGACATTGTCTTTCGATTTTGTCTCCTAGAATATTCCGACGATATTCCATCACTGATATATTATATCAATTAGGGTCACAATCGGTTTCATGAAATAGAATGAAGGAGTGGAATAGAAAGAGGGATGCATTTTAATTTTCCTATATTAAATATTTGAATTCAAAAGATATTAGAGTCAAATATGCCTCTACAAAGAAGTAAAGGCAAAAGAGGGCAAAGATACCATTTGAGAAAAATTTGTATGTCTTCTAATGGGACACTTATGTCACATTTACCCCACACTAATTTTTGTGTAACAAAAAATTTCAAATTGGAGACAACCCCGTGTCATATTTACTTAAAATTGAAATACTCATTTGCTTTGACCTGAATTATAGTAAGTTTGAGAATATCCTCACCAAATATGAGAAAAAGGATGGGTTCGAAATATCTGTTCTTTAATGGCCTCCTTCCCATGGACCAAAATGGCCTTAGAGCAAAATGCTATAGTCGAAAGCAATTTAGAAATCGGACTCTTGTTTTTCAATAGCATTGTTCTCAGAAAATAATCCCAAAAATATGAGAAAAAGTTGCCATAATAGTACCATGGAAGCACCTTCCACAATCATTTTGCAAAATCTAGATATGCACAGCGAATCTTCATGAACAAGATAGGATCAAGGGTCAAATGCACCACAACCATCAAACTGTGCAAAGGAAAACCCCACCACTCCCCTTTGTCCCAAAAATCAAAGGTGTTGCTTTGTTTAGTCCTTCAAGACTAGTGAATGGAACTAAATGATGAACCTCCAATTTGGTATTCTCTTGTTCCTACCGACCCTCCAATCATAAAGGAACTCCATTTGTCCATTAAGCAAATTAGATTTTTGTTTTTAAATTTCAATACTAAAGAGTCTAACTAAAGAACATCGAGTGGTTGGCTCCAGCATCGGCGGAAGTTTCCCGGCCGCCTGCCACTAACATTCTATAATCCACAAATTGGAGACAAGAACAATTTGATTTTGTTGATTTGTCATTCTAGTGCGCAAGGAATTTCGGTTAAATTAATTAAACTATAATAGAGTCGCCATGGACTAGTTTAAAAGTGACCTTTGACTCTTCAAGACAGGATTTCCTAGAGAATCTATGAATTGTGGACAGATTTTCTCACGCCTAACACCCCCGGGACAGGATGAAACTAAGAAGGGAAAAATCATGATTTGTTTTCTTTCGACACAAGTTACCAACACAAAGACCCAATTGTATAAGAATCTACGAAAACTCTGCAAATTCTATAAGCCTGTTGAATCTAGACCTTTACTTGTGCAGGTGGCCTTGATCCCAAATAATTTGCTTGGTGCAATTTTAGTTGGTGACCTTTAATTTCCGTTTAGAAAAGCTTTTGATTTCCGATTAGCTATACCAATTATATAAACCTTGAGAGGTTAATGAGAAACTAAATGGATTGTCTTACAAGAAACATATAAATTCATTCTGTTATGTATGAGGCCTTCCAAGCATTGTGCTCGACTTAACTTATCATAAAGAGTTTGAGTAACATCCGCTAAATACTAGGTTCATGCATTTTGCTAATACTTTGGTGGCAAAATGTCCATGAGTGTCTATCATGGTGTTTTTCAAGAAGTGAAGGAGTAAAAGTTGTAAGCCTGGAGAGTAGCATCGTTGGCACATGAAAAATACATGTTAAACAATGCTGTTGCTTATACAAGTCGGCCATCATTCAATAATGGAGTAACAATAAAAATTATTTTCTATCATAACATGTATTGCAGTTGATTAAATTTTTATAGCAATTCAACTGCCATCATATCTGTCCTTGATTGATAATCAACAACATAGTCAGCATAGTGAGCAATGCACAAGTTAGCAACGATATAAGGTACACTTGTCTAATGTAAAACTCAAGAGTTGAAAGATATTTTTTTAAAAATGATCACTTGTATCATTTATAAAAATGGATAAATAAAATATATTTTCATTACTTACAAAAGTAGTTAGATATAAATTATTGTTGATAATGAAAATACATTCTATTATCTTTAATTTAGTTTGTAATGTGATCGACTTTGTCTAAGCTATATCTCTACATGGCAAGCTTATCCAATTTTTCTCCCCAACAAATTAATGGCAAAGTAAAGGCTTAGTTATTTCGAAGTTCCAAGATGTTCAATGCGAAGCCACAGAATTGGGTTAGCTATCCTAAAATATAATGCAGAACCAAAATGACAAAGTGGAAGGGGGCAAAAAAGGGAAAAACCATTTATGCTTTATAGATTTGTATTATGCTACGTGGAATACTTTGCTGAAATCTGTCACTTCATTTGCCTGGAGAATTGGGATACGAAAGCGCTTGGTTGGCAACTTTCTAAATCACGCCTTTTCTTCTTTCTCCACTGTTGGAGGTATACATCAAATGGTGCCAACTTTTTTCCGTGTAAAAGGTACCAATAATTTGTCCACTAGCCCCTGGAAAGAGAAACGTTTCGGCATCATCAATGCCTACTCAATCCCTCAAAAAGGTGCTCAGATACATATGAGCGGATCGTTTTACCACTACATAATCGAAAGCATGGAGTTCCTTAGATAAAGCCATATAAAGTACATTTGATTTATCATTTTCCAAGGAGCTTTCAACCTTCAAGACCTCTTAAGTAAATGCCGAGGTGTGTGGCATTTATTTTGAAATAGCTTTCAGCCAAATATTGATATTGAAAATGTTGAAAGCCCAAAACTTCTCTTACCTAGCTTTTCAAAATAAAATTTGCAGAATGCTGAAATTAGAATTAAAATATTTTTCCTTCGAAAACTACTCTCACCAAGTCTTTTGTTTTCTAGTTTTGCTCCTCCTAGTTATTGTTGATTTTCTTTGCGCGAGGGTAGTTTTTGAGGCCCAATGAGGCTAGATTTGGTTGGCGAGGATCACATGACCTAGGTGACCACCACTAGGACCTTCACTTGAGGTTGGGTGTCCCCAAGTGATGGTCGCTTCGGTTGTTCAACCTTGAAGACCATTGCCCGAGGTCGTGCGACCCTAGGCAGCAATCACTTGGGTCACGTGCTACTTGGGTTATTTGACCCTCATTGGAAATTGCTTAAGGTCAAGTGACCTTAGTTAACGGCCACTAGTGCTAGATCTGGCTCACTGGCAGCCTAAGCTCTTCGTCAGCTTTGATAAAGGGTTTGAGGTTTTTTTAATAATAAATATAAAAAATGCAGCCAAAGCCCCTTACAAATTTTTTTTTGCCAAACACTACTTGAACCTAGAGTCGCTTTGTAAAGTGTTTTTATCAAATTCAATTTGCATTTCCTTAAAAGGATTTGGCTTTCAGCATTTACATTGTACCCAAAACTGATTTTCAAAGTTGAACCAAATCCACTAATCACATTTAAGGATATATGCTAGACTCATATTAGATTCCTCTACAAAAAACACACATTTTCCTATAATTTTCTTTGCTACACGTTGATTGATTCTATTTATTACGTTATTCATAACTAGACTGTGTGTTTACATAGTTGCTTCATCTAGCATTGTCACATAGAACAAAATTACTTTGTCGCCTTGTGGGGATTACGGGATGCAAACCTTTAACATGAACGATTGTACGATATAAGTAATAGCACATATTCAACGGTTCACTAACAACGAGCTTGCAAGTGCAAACCCATCCACATAATCAGGTTTAATCCAACCTCTCTTCGAGTAAATTTTTACAAAAATATCAAAAACCGTAATACCCTTAAAACCCTGAAGATTCGAAATAGCCATAAAAAGGAAATGAAAACCTAAATACTAACAATTAACATCAAATGAGCCAAACTGATGCAGAAAGTAGGCCAAAAGAAGGAAAAAAAAAACTCCTGCAGCATGGTTTATCATTTTGGCAATAATTATAGCAAATGAACTGAGTTTTTTTGGATTGTTCTTATGGGCATCATTTGCTAAATAGTGGACGAACTCTTATTTCTGGCCCACCTTTTAAGTTTTTCTCAATTCAAAAGTTCTGTAAATTCATCAGCTACGATGTTCGTGTAATACATTATCGAACAGATTTATGGAGAAGAATACGAGATGACATGACTAGAATGAGACCGACTTTAGACTAAGACGAGTAGACATGTTCCTGTTTTTTTTAGATATGAACCGGATAGACATACTCATAAAAATGAAAAACAAGGTTAGACATAATTTAAGCACAAAACGAGCCCACATCAATAGCGAGTAGGTTATTGGCCAACTAAGCATGCAATGAGATGCACAATAAGGTAAATGCATATTCCAGGTTTTATGAAATCAAGTTAAAAGGAAATAAATTAGCGAACGAAACCTTTACTACGTGAAGAGATTATACTAAATGGCTAAATGCTTGAAGCATCGCTCACAAGTTCAAATAAAGCATTATCACCATCATCCTGTCTGTTTTTCTGTCGGTTATTCCCATTTTGATTTGGATACATAAACGTCCTCTCGTTTTTCTGTGCGAGGTTGAGCAAATTTTATGTTGTATCTCTGCCCACTATTCATGCGTTTGTTTCCCATTTATCATACCAAAAAGAACTTACTGACCTCGTACTTTTCCTGGCCACAACATCTTATGACATTGGGGAAGATTGAGAAAAAAGTAGTACAACGAAAAACTGGAATCACTTACAACTTGTAACGCATATTATAAATGTTGCCCATTTTCGTAATAATTGGCAGTTGGTTTCTAAGGAAACCTCTTTTATATTTTCTCTAAATAATTACATTCTTCAATACTAAATTGACAGGATGTTTTGCACACCTGGAAGAACCATTTCCAGGAGTACTGAAGAATGACATTCATGAGACCTCATATAACCAGAATTGACAGGGCTCACAAAACACAAGACCTTTCTATTTTAGGCTTTTGGTTTATCAATTTTGCTTTCATATTCATGGCCGACACCAGGGCTGTGTCCTGGTACTGTGGGTCGGAAATCGCCTAGCTTCTCCCCATTATCGTTCAGAGCTTTTGCTTGAGCACCTCCCTTCTTTGAGCCAATGAAAGAATGGCCCACTCCAGGGCTGCTTCTAGGGGTTGTGGGGCGGAAATCATCCTTGTACACTGCATGTGATTCACCCAAATCGGCTGCCTGATCATATGCTGTAGGCGAAGGAACTGTCTCCTTCTCCACATCAGAATGATCATTGTTCATAGGAGACTGAGTCAGAGTGAGAAATTGCGATGCTTGTTTGTGCATTTGGTTGTTATTCATTGCACGGACTTCATCCTCCCATGCTGATTTTATCGACCTTCCCTCGGAAGTTAGGATTGCACCGAACGTGATGAAGGTGAAAATGATCATGAATTTTGACATGACTTGGAGATCAGCCATAGCCAGAGAAAGTGTGGAGAAGGAAGTTTGATTTCTACTTTGAATTGAGCAATGAGAAGAAACAGGTAAGACGGAATATAAACTGAATGAGAAGCACTTGAACTCTGCATGGCTATTTATAGGCAAGAGAGAGTGACTTTTTAAGAATCTTAACTCACTGACCAATTACATATTAAACTATGTTCGTAGATTTCATTGGTTCTTCTTCTCGGTGGACGGTGATTATTGCAATAAGATCACTTAAAGTGCAGAACTAGTAAATATTATGTCCTGTTATTGCAAGAGTATATTTGTTTCTTCTAATTTAGAAGATCTCTCTCTCTCTCTCTCTCTCTCTCTCTCTGTTGTGTGCGTGCTTACGTTAATGGCGTTCTTTTTACACTTTGCAATTGTATCATTAATGTAGAGCCGAACGAAAAAGCTCTTGCGCCGACTTTGACCATAGTATAATCTCCTCCAACTAAAATTGGCCACTGCTTGCTTTGAACTGTCGATAGTGGAGAAGAAAATTCTTTTGTAGTCTGGTACAGGGCATGTAATACACTTTGCAATTGTATCATTAATGTAGAGCCGAACGAAAAAGCTCTCGCGCCGACTTTGACCATTGTATAATCTCCTCCAACTAAAATTGGCCACTGCTTGCTTTGAACTGTCGATAGTGGAGAAGAAAATTCTTTTGTAGTTTGGTACAGGGCATGTAATATGACAACGACAGCTCTTGGTTGACCTCGTTTCATGGTTTAATTTTGGGTGCCTATGTAGTAAGCACAAAGGATTGGCTTATAAGAAGTACCACCCTACCATGGAATTAGATTGTGAGAAAGATAATACATCGGGTTCAAGCATACATAGAAATGATCATGCGAATTGCTCTTAACTCGCCCTACTATCGAATGCTGTATCTAACTTAAGTAAGAGAAGAGTCCTCGATGATAAATCATGTAACTTGACACTTTTGAATGTGTAGGACGTTCGGTGATTCCAGTTTATCAACAATTGTTTCCTTAAAATGCTTGCTTAAGTAAAGGAAATGCGATTGGGAAATGTGTGCCGGTGGGCTTTTCACCTTAAGTGTATAAAATCTATACATTTCATTCGGTTTTGTTATCTTGGAAATACGAATCTTGTGATTATGACTTGCAAAAAAAATCATTTATTAAGGATAAAAGAATGAAGATTTACTTACTGGACGAAATGAATTTAAGTAAGCTGTTGTAGGATATAAATTAAAATTTCAAAATATAAAAGAGATTTATGAAATCGTATCATTGTTATGTAGGTCATTTTAAATTACCATTCTTTCCCTTGTTTAACTATATATGGTCATTATTCATTTTTACCGCTCAGAGATATTATTAGAATATTTGAGCATAGTTTGAAGTTGAAAATGAGGTTAAGTTTGCTTTGTTGTATAGAGATGATAATGCTTAACAAGTAGGGCTGAGCACTAGTCTAGGGTTGACCTTGGACCAACCCTGGACCAGCCCAACCCTACCGCTCTTGGTCTGGTTCCTAGAGGGACTGGGTTGGTCTTTGGTTTTAGGATCCCTAAACCAGCATTATGCAAGTTGATTCTGGGAGTTTTGGATTGGTTTAACCCGAACTAATCTTGACTGTATATATTATATATAACATATTTTAGACATATTATATATCTACTATCTAATATATTGTTTATAATATTTTTTTTATCTATTTTAAAGAGCAAACCTTAACTTAACTGCCGCCCTTCTCCAGTACTCTTGTTCTCTGCTTTCTTCTTTATCCTCTTAATCCCCAATTTGCCAAGTGAAATCAAAAGAAACAACTTCGCTCATGAGCAACCTTGCCTTGCTTGCTGCTCGACACTCGCCTTGCTTGCCTCTAGCCACTTGCACCGCTCGTCACTTGATGCTCGCCTTGCATACCGTGCTCGCTGCTTGCCTCTCTTTGCTGACTTTGCTCGTGATCGAGTAAATAAGAAGGAAACAAAGCCCTAATTAAAAAATCTCTTCGCTCATGAGTAAGACTCGTCTTGTGGCTTTATGAGCAATCTTAATCATTTTTATGGTTTCTATCTTCTAACACGTGTGAAATTTCTATTGTCACATTATCTTAAATTTGCTGAATATGTATTTGTATTTATAGTTTGGTTGCTCAATGCCGCATTATCGTTGGATATGTAATTTGAAATAATATGTTTACCTTTTTGGTGGATACAAAAATTGAAACAAAAATTTTATCAATTGGTCTCAGGTTGACCTTGGAAGTGGACCGAACCTATTAAGTCAATCCAATCCTCAGTCCTAAGCTCAATAGGGTCAGTCCTTGGTTCCAAAAATTGAGGACTAAGGGTAGGGGTTGGATTAGCCCAATCCGGACCATGCTCACCCCTATTAACAAGAGCCTTTAAGATGCCTAGTAACTTTTAGGTCCAAATAAGCAATCAAGAGGAGGGTGAATTGATTTTTCAAGAAAATACAAATTAATTTTTAGAACCAATCCCAATAAAATTATCACTTCTTTCATGCAAGAAGAACTAGCCAAATAGACATAAAAAATAAAAGAGTATAGATAAATATAAATTGCGAATGAGATTTATAGAGATTTTGTATTTTTGTCCCCACTCCTCTCTTCTATCTCTAACTGCCCAAATTAGCCGGATTCCACTAGTTACGATAAGGATACAAATACCACTTTGTTAAAAATGTAGAACTTGTTGCCACCAGAAACTTGATTTCCTTTTATAGCAACCCCACTATAGCCTAATAATTATTGAACCTTCCAATATTGGTCTCACCTTGTACATAGAGCGCAGCATGTCTTCTCCTCAAACTGTAAACCGCACATCTAATTAGTTTTCACACTTTATCTCTTACCTACAAATGCCTTCACTTTGAGTGCATCGCTTTCTTTCGTGTGTATACAAATGAGTTTGCCACTCTTGCTAACTCTTAGAATCAACATTCAAATGAGTATTACAAACTTACAAAAGAGACAGACTTAAAAGGGGTAAAAATATTAGGAGTGCCAAAACTTTCATATAGTACTCACTTGAGTGCCAAAACATTTTTTTGCTTATTTGAGTGCTATAAATTTGAAAAATCGATTATTTGAGTGTCAATTCCGATTTGTTTCACCAGAAAATTCGATGTGGACAATGATTGTTTGATGTGGCTTTGCTGGCGTTGATATGGATAATTTTTTAAATATATTTTTATTTTAATATTTTTTTTTCTTTTTTTCCTAGAATCAGTGAGGGTCATCAACGATCTTGGTTGGCCACAAAACCCTCACCTAGATTGGGCAAGGTCTGCCTCACCCTCAACCATGAAGGTCTTAGGCAAGGTCATTAGGGCCTTCTTGGTCGCTAGTGAGGCTACGAGGGCCCTTATTGCCTTGCTCATGGCGGCGAGGTTGCGATGCCTTCGCCCAGGGCCTTGTGGCCAAATCTGGACGAGGGCGTCGTGGCCTTGCCGGGTGTGACCAACGTCGCCTAACGTTGGCAAGGGCATTGCGACCTTGCTGGTTGTAGGCATCGTTGCCTGTAGATGGCCAGAGCTAGCAAAGGCCCTTGTAGTTGCCGGCCATTGATGGCCTCACCCAATTTGCCGAGGGTTTCATGGCCAGCAAGGGTCATCGGTGACCCTTGTTGGCCCCAAAAACAAAAAGCAAAAAATTCAAAAAAAAATTCCACATAGGATGATTTGTTGGAATTGACATTCAAGTAATTGATTTTACTCTGATGTGATACTCAAGTGAGCGAAAATTTTTTTTAGTACTTAAATGAGTGCCGTACGAAAATTTTGACACTCTTATTGTTTTTGCCCCGACTCAAAGGCATCTCAAGAATGCTCAATTTCTCTTGCCAATGCATTTTCCAATTGTATGACTTTTGGCCAAGCTTTGTCCAATACATAGAGCTCCAATTCGAACATGATATTTAAGTCAAATATGCATTATGTTATCTTAATCCTTAAAAACACTTACAAAACTAGCTTGTCAATCAAGTTTTCTATTGATTGCAGGCTTTGATCACATCATCTCACCAAATTCTTGAGTGAATTAGTCCATAATTTTTTAGCATAAATAATATTGGAATATTATCCTTTATTTTTATGAGCTGGATCTTTGATTTAGAAACTCGAATGGTCTTCAAATCTTTATATAAAAGGTGCCCGATGATCAAGTTTGACTGCTTTATAGACACGATATTTTTCTTTTAGACCTTTCCTTTTGCAGATTTACAGACTTTGTAAAATTTTGCTCAAATGCTTGTACAATCAGAACTTAGTATTTGCATGTTTTAGATATGATCCTCAACACACTTAAACACATTGAAAACTAGGATTAAGTTTGGTTCATCAAAATCTTTAGAATATTTTCAACTATTAACAAGGGATAAAAAATAATGATATAACTGCATGTAAAATGGCATATAGGCTCCTCTTTTGCTTATTGAGAGATGGCTAGTGTATTGTCTAAATTTCCTCATAAATTATTTGTCATGCTAAAGGGTGTTTTAAGGGCACTTATTATGCATACTCAGTGGGACAAATGTAACATTGCCTATTTGAAAACTAAACAAGACCATTTTTTCTATTTTAAGAAAGTTTTAATTTAGTCAAGTATGATCTTGATCTTGATATTGTGAGGTTTAAAGATTTCAAATAATCTAATTTATTAATACTCATGTACTTTTCAAAAGAATTTCATAAATTTTGGAGCATACATCGATGCTATAATTTATACTAGGGCCGATGCTACAAAAACTTGAAACCGATACACTTATGCCGCATTTAACCTGAACTAATCTTTTGGTTACAAAAAATCCTAAACTGATATATTCATGTCTATTTACCCAAAACTAATTTTGTATTAAAAAAACTCAAATGGACACACTTGTGCCACATTCACCCCAAACTGATATACTAGTATTGCATTCGCCCTAAATTGTGGTAAATCTAGGATACCTTTAGGGTAAATGTGGTACAAGAGTATCAATTTAGGAATTTTTTGAGCTATAAAAATTAGTTTTTGATAGATGTGATACTAAGGCACTAGCTCGTGATTTTTGATGGTATTAATCTTGTTTTCCTAAGAGGAAAAAATTTAATTATCATAAATAGTTCAAGTTGTGTCAAATGCATATCTTATAAGGTTTATAGTTTTTAAATCATCTAATTTATTAACTAGTGGGCATTCAGAAAGTTTATGCAAAAAATGGATGCACTTTGTAATACTATTGAGTATTAAAGTCTATATTTGTTAATACAATTGGAACCATGCATCATACTCAAACAAAGATGAGAATGATGTATCATTTGTTGTTGGTTTCTATGTTAGAGAGATGGTGGCAAGTTTTTTTACGTTCCTTGGACTAGCTACTTGTCCTTTCTAGCTTTTAGCTTTCACTTTTTAGACTTAACATTGGTTTTCAATTCTAGACAACAAATTGAAAATAGGATCCGGTAACAACCACCAAGAGTGTAAAGTCCATTACCCAACATCCACTTTAAAAAGAAGTATATTACGATTACTTAATTGCAAGCATGTGACATCTTTTTCTATCGTCATGTATGTCTTTTCATGATTGCCAAAGACAGTTGATGGAGCTGCCATAGCCCCTTTTGGAAAGAAAATGCCTAAAATTGTATCAAAGGGGCGGAAAATCTCATTCTTCAAAAGGAATAATAGGATTTCTATATATAAAAAGATCAGTAGCTGTCTGGGTTAGTGAGCTAGAGGAGATCCATTTGAATCATGCGTGCATGTTGTGGCTATTTGAGTGTCTGGTTTCCTAAGAAACTTTTTTGATGGATCCGCATATTCTTCTTAATAAAGTCGAGCTATCTTAGATTGATGTATTGTCATTGAATGAAACATCTAGCCAAGATTGATGATGCAAGAGATATGCTATAAACCATTGGCCCAATAGTATTTGTACTCTCGACCAGTCAAAATAAGTGCGTGGCCAATGGTTTGACTTTAGAAAAGAAAGTAAATGGTATACATGTATAAGAATGATAAGAGCGTATGGCACATTAAATAATGTGAAAGAAACTGTTTGAAAAACATATAAATAGTTTTATTAGTAGCAATCAACTAGCCATCAAAGCCAACCTGGTGATAAAAATGATTGCGTGAAAAGGGTTGAGCAACATATGCATGCTATAGAAGTCCTTAAATTATTGGAGAATTTTACGGTACATCTTTTGCATCTTGACGTATCGATTATGGAACCCAGCTACTAATATCTTTGATAAAAGTAAACATAGGCAACAGTAGAAGGGCACCAAAGGGCTAGAGCAATATTCGACTATAATAGCTGCCCGACCAACTATCGTTACCCAACGAACGACTTATGTGACAGCCGGAATCTGACCAAATCTCCAAAACAATTGATAACCATTGAGTGTCTTCTTCCACCTTTTTACTTTTCAAGATCATGTATCCTCTGTGGACCTTGGCATTGTGATCATTTGTTGGATCTCTCTCTCTCTCTCTCTCTCTCTCTCTCTCTCTCTCTAGACGGATTCAGCCTTTTTGCCCCTCCATTAATAATTTATATCATGATGCAATGAATGGATCTCTGGTGAGAGAGGTCAATCAAATAATTTAAAATAAGCTTCCAAACCATCACGGAATATTTGACTGCATATGCCAGGGGAATGCGTTTTGACAATTCCATCTCTCTTGCAGTTCGATATCTGAGCTTCTTGAACTTGACAAGTGCTTAGGCCAGCTTAGAGTAGTCAGCCAACTGAGGTCTTGGGTAGATTGCACGAAGCTTGACCTAGTCCCATGCATCTTCCAGCCCACTCACTAAGGAATCTAGAACAACGATGTCAGTAGGCTTATCTATCGTTTATTTTCCTCTTCATTTATTCCTCGACGATGTCATTTGCAAATTAATCATTGCAAATCTAGCGCCAAATGTGCTACAGTAAATGAGGCAAACTTGGTAACTCGCTACAAATTGTTCTGAACTCGGGCGCCCGGCCCTTTGCCTGAGCATTCTCCACATAGCTCAGGCCTTCGTGCTTTGGTCCTTGTCTCCAAACTGACGCCTTTCAAAACTCCATCTCTGTGCTTCAATCCTACCTTAAGTCATTGTTGGCTAAAACTTGAGACATACTCAGTAGAAATGATCAGTCTTTTAATGAAGTGAAAAATGAGAAAAGCAAACATTTTGACATATGTTGGAGACCCGAATTTCTGTACAATGGCATGACTCTTTGAAGGATGAAAAAATTAATCCCATAAAAATCAAGTTGATAGAGATGATGAAAGAGTCGATTTACTTTTTTCTTAAACCAAAAGAATTAATTGAAGATTTTAAGGTTCAATTGGATTTGAGATAATTTCGTAAATTAGAGCAAAATTATTCTGAACTTTTATCATCACTATTATAGGTTCACTTTTAGGCCCTTCTCAAGTATAAGTACTGACAACTTATCAATTGAGGAGTCCTTATCAGGCCAGGTTATCAGCCCATGGACTGTGAAGCCCATCATAGAGGACTGCAAACAGCTCCTACACCAGCTTGTTGGCGTTTCGGTGGTCTATGAGCAACGTGAAGCAAACCACACGGTGGACTGGCTAGTTAAAACTCACCGGAAAAATTTACTCCCTAAAAATTGGCTGTCTATGCCCCCGTCCACTTTGGGACTTGTTATGTTCGACTACGATCTTAATTGTGCTTCTTCAGTTACTTAGTAATGAAAGCTACTTTATCCGATCAAAAAAAAAAAAAAGTATAAGATTGAGTTTCCAAACTGTCCTTTTCTTTTTCAATCAATTACTCTAACTTGAACGAGAGAGGGCGGGGAGGGGCGGCACCGCCTCTTACATAATTTGTGAGAGATGGTGAAGGTTGCTCTTTGGTAGCAAGTGGTGGCGTCCTCACTTTTGCTTTTTATTGGTTTTTTCTTTTTGTCGTGTTTTTTTCTGCCACGAAAATTTTTGCCGACACAACGGCGCCATGTGAATAGAATTTTTGGAATTATCGAAGGTAATTGACTCCAATTGCATAAATAATTAAGTTAGAAGACTAAGCCTCCGTTTGTTTCGTTAAAAAATATATCATTTCTGAAAATTATATTTTAGGAAGTTATTTTCTAGAAAAATGATAATATATTTCCTACTGTTTGGTATGGAAAATCTAATTTTGGGAATAATTATAAAAAAATTTTGAATTTTGAATTATTCTTTTTTTTTCTATTATTATTATTATTATTATTATTATTATTATTATTATTATTATTATTATTTGCTTCTTCCTTGGTTGATTGCCGGGCACGAACGAGCTTGCACTTGCTAGATTCTTGTGAGCCAAGCCAAGCCTTGAGCAAAGCTCCATCTCGCCAAATTTGGTGAGGTCGAGCTTGCCCAAGGTCGGGGAGCTCGAGCCTCGCTAAACAGGCACTCTTTGAGTTTGCCACAAGCCTATGAGCCTCGAGACCTCACCTAATCTGTGGGCTTAAGGCTTCACTAGATTGGCAATCTTGAACCTTGCCACAAACTTGCGAGGCTCAAGCTTGTTAGAGGTTAGCGATGCTCAAGCTTTCTAGAGGTTAATAAGGCTTGAGGTCCTCTTTGGTAGGTCGCCAGTCGTTGCAATGGCTAGTAACTGGTCAAGGAAGAAGAAAAAGAAAAATATAGAAAAGGAAAGGAAAATGAAAGAAAAAGAAAAGAAAATGAAAATTCAATTTTTTTAAAAGAAATATAAAAAGGAAAAAGGAAAAAAGAATTAAAAGGAGTGTACGGAAAGAGAAAACGCTTGGCTTGAGTGAAAGAGGCAAAATTTTCCCCACTTGTGAAGTTGTTTTTTTCATTAACAGAAAATATTTTTCTTTAGCAATTTATTTTTTATGAACCAAATATCGAAAAATTCAAATTTTTTTTTTTAAAAGTCATTTTTCGTGAAATAAATGGGGGCACAAATTAGTTCTAACAGCAGACTTTGCAAGAGCATAGGTGACCAGAAGTAGACTTAACCCTCTTCAAAATGGGATTTAATCTATCAAAAATATCTATTAACAAAATAAAAGAAGATGGTGCACGATCAATGGAAACTAATCCAACACCTATAACAGGTATAATGTAGCTTGTCAAGTCATGCTGGGGATGGCAGCGAGTCTGATTAAATCGAGTTCCCCAGCTGCCCAACTTCTGTACAAGTGTAATTGGATTTCAAGTTCTAAAACTGGTTTGGAGCACCTTTAACAAAAGCTATAATTTTTGAGATTTAATTGGTAGGTACCCCCAAATCCAACCGTTCTAATCATATCATTTCAAAATGTCTTTTTTCTTAAAAAACATTGATTACATTATTTATATTAGTTATTTTTGAATTTTGTCAATCTAGTTTTGAGTGTATTTTGTGTTCCGTATACTTAACCAAGACAATTTTTGAACTCCATAAAAAAACTCAACTATGACAAGAAATGAAAAGTGTTTTGGGAGGAAATGTTTTCTATATTTTTGTATGAAAATGTACAAGTACATGAATGTATTTATAGTACAAAAAAATCAGAAAAGATATACAAAAAATATATTCGATATCGTCTTCCAATTTTGTCTCCTAGAATATTCTAACAATATTCTGTTATGGATAAATTGTATCAATTAGGATCACAATTAGTATCATATCAAATCCAATCTCCAACATTCTCCCTCAAGCTCTTGGCCTATATATGTCGAGGATACCAAGCTTGCTCATTAAGTACTTGTGTAGACTTTGACATAGTGGTTTGGTGGAAAAAGTCAGCAGGCTATTCCACAATTCCAATTCCCTTTGTTATGAAGACTCCACCTTTGATTTTGTCTCAAGTAAAATGATAGCCTAATTTTATATGCTTTATCCTTTCATGAAAGACTAGGTTTGCCATTAATTTTAGCATGGCATCATTTTCACAAAATAATTCGCTTGGCCCACTAATCTGTACTCCAAGATCTAATAGTAATGCTCATATCTAGATTATTTGGTAAGTAGTCTTTGTTATGGCTCGATATTCTGATTTAATTGATGACAATGACATAGTGCATTGCTTCTTTGTTTTCCATGCATTAATGAGTTTCCCAACTTGATATAGAAACCAGTGATAGTTTGTATCGCAGTAGGCCGTCATCTTCATGTTGTAGCCACGAGATAAGAATATGCCAAGTCTTGGGCACTCCTTCAAGTATTTCACAACTTTTAGAGTTGCACTCATATGAGACCATTTTGGGCTATGCATGAATTGACTGAGTATTTGTATTGCATAACATATGTTGGGTCTTATAATGGTAAGATATATTAACTTCCCAACAAGTCGTTGACATCCGGAAGGATCCTTGAGTAATGGGTTGTTGATGGATGAAGAAAAATCTCGATCATATTCATAAGTTATTAATTTGACATTCTGCTCAACAGGGATGGCAACAAGTTTGCAACCAGATAATCTTACTTTTGAAACAATCTCTAAAATGAATTTTCTTTGACTAAGGCTTATTCCTTTATCGGATCAAGCATTTCAATGTCAAGGAAATATTTGGGTGATCCCAAATCCTTGATGTGGAAAGTGGAATGTAAATACTCTTTGACTTTGCAACATGATAATCATTATTTCCCATTACAAATATATCAATAAATAAATTGACGAATCTCTTATAGTCCAGGAAAATATGGCATAATCATGCTTAGAGCGTTGAAACCCTACATTGGTTAATGCAGCGGTGAACTTCAAATACCATTGTCTAGATGCCTGTTTCAGTCCATAAAGGGACTTACGTAGATGATATACCCATGGCTTCTATTGTCTGCGTAAGCCTAGAGAAAGCTCCATATAAATTTCTTCATCCATATCATTATGAAGATTGTGAACATCTATTTGATGCGGTGACCGATTCCGAATAGCTGCAATAGAAAAGAAGGAATGAATTGTGACTTCTTTGGCGAAATGAGAGAAAGTCTCTTGATAATTGAAATCTTTTCTTTGAGTGAACCCTTTAGCAACTAAATGTGCTTTGTAGTGTTCAAAAGCACCATCGGTTTTAAACTTGATTTTCTATACCCATTTACAACTACTCGCTTTCTAATGTGGGAGTAGTGGGACATATCTCAAGTGTGATTTTCCATAAGTGCAGTGAGTTGGGATTCCATGGTACGTTGCTAGTTAGGATCACGTGTCGCCTCATTGAAAGAAGATGGTTCCTGTTCTTCTAATATATGGCTAATGCAACTCATATGTTTTGGTGATAGCCAAGTAAAGGAAACATATGAGGAGATGAGGTATTGTGTACCTTTTGAACTCATAGCTGAACATAGTTAGTCCTTAGTCCATGTAGGTAAACGAACATGCTGTATGTAGGTAAATGAACATGCCGTTGCAAACATCGAGGTTGAATTGGTAACACTTGTTCAGGTGTTGATGATTCAAGTTCCTGTGATGAGCTTGAAATTGTGTTTGATGGAACCGTTGATACAGATGGAGAAACTTCATCTTCTGATGCATCAACAAGGGGGTGTGGATTAGTGGATTCTTCCATAACTTGCATAGAATCTTCTAGTGCAACAAAAATATGTCGTAACACCATGTATAAATCTTCGCTAGATAAGAATGGTTGCTATTTTTCTGGTAGAGTTGGGTCGGAAGAAGACATCATTTGCTTGAATGGAAACACATCTTCATGAAAATGAACATCCCTGTTGATAAAGAAATTCCCTGTGGAAAAATCCATAACCCAGTATCCTTTCTGAAGAGGTGGATAACCCATGAAAACACATTGAATGGCACATGGATCCATTTTATCCCAAGGGCCTACGTTCCTAGCATAATATAAGCAACCAAATACTTGAAGATAATCATTAACAAGTTTTTCTGTTATAGAGTATCTCAAAAGGAGTGTTGCCATTTAGAATATGAGTTGGTATCTGATTTATCAAATAGGTCGCTGTGACCACATAATTCCCCAAAAAAGTTTCAAGAATAGAGATTTGATATTTTAATGCACGGGCTCCTTCTAAATGGTGTTTATGCTTGCGCTTAACAATCATATTTTGTTGAGAGGTGTAAGTACAAGTGCTTTCATGTAGTATTCCATGAGAAGACAGAAATTCTTTATGATCAGAAGTGAAAAATTCACGACCATTATCAGTACGAATGCGTTGTATAGATTTATTGAATTGATTTCTAATTAAGGAGATAAATTTTGATATATGGGAAAAAGGTTTGGCTCTTTGATTCCATAAGGGACACCCAAGTAGCACATGAATAATAATCGATGATAGTAAGAAAGAAATGAGATCCATCACAATGAGAGATAAAGAAATGAGATCCATCACAATGAGAGATATGGTAAGGAACTTGTATGTTTATATGAAGTAAGGAAAAAATTATATTCGCTTGAGATGTACCTGTTGGAAAGGGTGCACGGGATTGTTTATAAGTTTAGAGTTTTGTACATTGACCTTCCTCGATGATGTGGCATTTTGTGAGACGTAGGATTTCTTATAAGCTGGAGCTATTGTGGCTTGATAATAGTCGTCTGATTCGGCTAAGTCGATGGAGGATCTTGGATCGTCGGATTCCGTGTATTGATACTAGCTATCGGATCCAGCAAGCGGATCCAAGCTGCTCATTCTAGTCGGCTGATTCCAGTCGTTTGATGGGCCACGTGGACCCTAGCCGTTGGATCTTCCCCCTGCATCTCGGCCATCGGATCGAGAGGGCATAGGATTTCCCCCCTTCTCTCTTCGTCGCTGCAGCTACTCCCCTGACCAGACTTCTCCAATGCAACTCTAGTCGGAAATATCGCAAGAGACATCCCCTCGCCCACTCGTCCGTGCTCAGTAGCAGCAAGCTCTTGGCTCTCCTCTTGGATGTTCAACTAGTAGATCCGGCTGAGCAGCGAAGGCAGGCCTATCGCGAGGATCTGCAATGGGAACACCGAGTACACATCATTCAAAATAAGTAAGAATCTCGTCGCCTTTTCCCTTTCTTTGATTTGTTTGTGTTGCCTCAGCGTCTCCTCTAGACCCTTAAGCCGCTCCTTGGCTGTCTCAAGCTCGTTTTAGAGAGAGAAGAGACGGTTGAAGATGGTAGTGATAGTAAGACCTCCTTGCTTTAGATCTGAAAGTGCTTGCATTATTATGCACAGTTTCGCTCGATCCAACCATCTGTATATCTCATGGATGCTCTCCCAAAGCTGCCCGGAATCCTCAATTGGTGGAAGTTTGACAGCCACATTCGATGAAAGCAGTTGCCAATCCTAGCTGGTTGCATCTCTGCTAGTGCTGTTGGAGACATTTGTCGGCTAGGAAAGGAACGGCATCATTGAGGAAGCCGTCCTTGTCCTTCGTTATAAAGGTGGGCCTGAGATCATGAGCCCATGAGCTGTAATTCTTCGGTCCAGTGAGCTGTGCGTGGATGAGTTAGAGCTCGAGACCGTTGGTCGACGACGTGTACAAAGGGTTGTCAGGCTCAAGCCAGCCACCAATGCCGACGGGATAGAGCAAGAGTCCGGGCGAAAATAACGGGTAGGAGTCGTCCTTGACCCGGAAAAGATTCAGATCTGCGAACCAGATCTGCTTGATGTGAATTGTCATTAGGGCTGGCCTCAGGTGCCAATGGGCTTTGCCCATTTCTATTTGGCAAGGTCCCAAAGTTGTCGCTTGCGGATGGTGAAGTAGGGATTTCCTCCACTGAAAAGTCTTCGGCCATGATATGAAAAAAAAACTGAATTCCTATTTAGCTTGTTGAATCGTTTTGCAGGTTACAACAATGTTCAGAGAGGAAACCGATGGCAATTCAATGGTGCGGAAGCTAGGCCAAGAAGGCCTGCTATGATACCATGACAGGAAATGAAAAGTATTTTGGGAGGAACTTTTTTCAGTAATTCTATTTGAAATTGTATAAGTACATGAGTGTATTTATAGTACAAAAAAGGAATAAGAAAAGATATACAAAAAATATATTCGATATTGTCTTTCGATTTTGTCTTCTAGAATATCCCGACGATATTCCATCGCTGATATACTATATCAATTAGCATTACAATTGGTTTCATGAAATAGAATGAAGGAGTGGAATGGAAAGAAGGATGCAGGTTTTAATATTCCTATATTAAATGTTTGAATTCAAAAGATATTAGAGTCAAATATGCCTCTACAAAGAAGTAAAGGCAAAAGAGGGCAAAGATACCATTTGAGAAAATTTGTATGTCTTGTAATGGGACACTTATGTTGCATTTACCCCGCACTAATTTTTGTGTAACAACAAATTTCAAATTGATACCCCATGTCATATTTACTTAAAATTGAAATACTCATATTGCTTTGACCTCAATTATAGTAAGTTTGAGAATATCCTCACCAAATATGAGAAAAAAGATGGGTTCGAAATATCTGTTCTTTAATGGCCTCCTTCCCATGGACCAAAATGGCCTTAGAGCAAAATGCTATAGTCGAAAGCAATTTAGAAATCGGACTCTTGCTTTTCAATAGCATCTTTCTCGGAAAATAATCCCAAAAATATGAGAAAAAGTTGCCATAATAGTACCATGGAAGCACCTTCAACAATCATTTTGCAAAATCTAGATATGCATAGCGAATCTTCAAGAACAAGATAGGATCAAGGGTCAAATGCACCACAACCACCAAACTGTGCAAAGGAAAACCCCACCACTCCCCTTTGTCCCAAAAATCAAAGGTGTTGCTTTATTTAGTCCTTCAAGACTAGTGAATGGAACTAAATGATGAATCTCCAATTTGGTATTCTCTTGTTCCTACCGACCCTCCAATCAAAATGGAACTCCATTTGTCCATTAAGCAAAATAGATTTTTGTTTTTAAATTTCAATACTAAAGAGTCTAACTAAAGAACATCGAGTGGTTGGCTCCAGCATCGGCGGAAGTTTCCCGGCCGCCTGCCACTAACATTCTATAATCCACAAATTGGAGACAAAAACAATTTGAGTTTGTTGATTTGTCATTCTAGTGCGCAAGGAAGTTCGGTTAAATTAATTAAACTATAATAGAGTTGCCATGGACTAGTTTAAAAGTGACCTTTTGACTCTTCAAGACAGAATTTCCTAGAGAATCTATGAATTGTGGACCGATTTTCTCACGCCTAACACCCCGGGACAGGATGAAACTAAGAAGGGAAAAATCATGATTTGTTTTCTTTCGACACAAGTTACCAACACAAAGACCCAATTGTATAAGAATCTACGAAAACTCTGCAAATTCTATAAGCCTGTTGAATCTAGACCTTTACTTGTGCAGGTGGCCTTGATCCCAAATAATTTGCTTGGTGCAATTTTCAGTTGGTGACCTTTAATTTCCGTTTAGAAAAGCTTTTGATTTCCGATTAGCTATACCGATTATATAAACCTTGAGAGGTAAATGAGAAACTAAATGGATTGTCTTACAAGAAACATATAAATTCATTCTGTTATGTATGAGGCCTTCCAAGCATTGTGCTCGACTTAACTTATCATAAAGAGTTTGAGTAACATCTGCTAAATACTAGGTTCATGCATTTTGCTAATACTTTGTTGGCAAAATGTCCATGAGTGTCTATCATGGTGTGTTTCAAGAAGTGAAGGAGTAAAAGTTGTAAGCCTGGAGAATAGCATCGTTGGCACATGAAAATTACATGTTAAACAATGCTGTTGCTTATACAAGTCGGCCATCATTCAATAATGGAGTAACAATAAAAATTATTTTCTATCATAACATGTATTGCAAATGATTAAATTTTTATAGCAATTCAACTGCCATCATATTTGCCCTTGATTGATAATCAACAACATAGTCAGCATAGTGAGCAATGCACAAGTTAGCAAATGACATGAGGTACGCTTGTCTAATGTAAAACTCAAGATTTGAAAGATATTTTTCTAAAAATGATCACTTATATCATTTATAAAAATGGATAAATAAAATATATTTTCATTACTTACAAAAGTAGTTAGATATAAATTATTGTTGATAATGAAAATACATTCTATTATCTTTAATTTAGTTTGTAATGTGATCGACTTTGTCTAAGCTATATCTCTACATGGCAAGCTTATCCAATTTTTCTCCCCCATCAAATTAATGGCAAAGTAAAGACTTAGTTATTTCGAAGTTCCAAGATGTTCAATGCGAAGCCACAGAATTGGGTAAGCTATCCTAAAATATAATACAGAACCAAAATGACAAAGTGGAAGGGGGCAAAAAAGGGAAAAACCATTTATGCTTTATAGATTTGTATTATGCTACGTGGAATACTTTGCTGAAATCTGTCACTTCATTTGCCTGGAGAATTTGGATACGAAAGCGCTTGGTTGGCAACTTTCTAAATCACGCCTTTTCTTCTTTCTCCACTGTTGGAGGTCTACATCAAATGGTGCCAACTTTTTTCCGTGTAAAAGGTACTAATAATTTGTCCACTAGCCCCTGGAAAGAGAAACGTTTCGGCATCATCAATGCTTAGTCAATTCCTCAAAAAGGTGCTCAGATACATATGAGCGGATCGTTTTACCACTACATAATCGAAAGCATGGAGTTCCTTATATAAAGCCATATAAAGTGCATTTGATTTATCATTTTCCAAGGAGCTTTCAACCTTCAATACCCCTTAAGAAAATGTCAAGGTGTTTTGCATTTATTTTGAAATAGTTTTCGGCCAAATATTAATATTGAAAATGTTGAAAGTCCAAAACTTCTTTCACCTAGGATTAAAATATTTTTACTTCAAAAACTACTCTACCAAGTCCTTTGTTTTCTAGTTTTGCCCCTCCTAGTTATTGTTGGTTTTCTTTGTGGGAGGGCAGTTTTTGAGGGCCAATGAGGCTAGATTTGACTAGCGAGGATCACACGACCTAGGTGACCGCCACTAGGACCTTCACTTGAGGTTGGGTGTCCCCAAGTGATGGTCGCTTAGGTTGTTCGACCTTGAAGACCATTGCCCGAGGTCGTGCGACCCTAGGCAGCGATCACTTGGGTCACGTGCTACTTGGGTTATTTGACCCTCGTTTGAAATCGTTTAAGGTCAAGTGACCTTAGTCAACGGCCACTAGTGCTAGATCTAGCTCACTGGCGGCCTAAGCTCTTTGTCGGCTTTGATAAAGGGTTTGAGGTTTTTTTAATAATAAATATAAAAAATGCAGCCAAAGCCCCTTACAAATTTTTTTTGCCAAACACTACTTGAACCTAGAGTCGCTTTGTAAAGTGTTTTTATCGAATTCAATTTGCATTTCCTTAAAAGGCTTTGGCTTTTAGCATTTACATTGTACCCAAAGCCGATTTTCAAAGTTGAACCAAATCCACTAATTACATTTACGGATATATGCTAGACTCATATTAGATTCCTCTACAAAAAACACACATTTTCCTATGATTTTCTTTTCTGCACTTTGATTGATTTTATTTATCACGTCATTGATAACTAGACTTTGCATTTACATAGTTGCTTCATCTAGCATTGTCACATAGAACAAAATTACTTTGTCGCCTTGTGGGGATTACGGGATGTAAACCTTTAACATGAACGATTGTACGATATAAGTAATAGCACATATTCAACGGTTCACTAACAATGAGCTTGCAAGTGCAAAACCATCCACATAATCAGGTTTAATCCAACCTCTCTTCGAGTAAATTTTTACAAAAATATCAAAAACCGTAATACCCTTAAAACCCTGAAGATTCGAAATAGCCATAAAAAGGAAATGAAAACCTAAATACTAACAATTAACATCAAATGAGCCAAACTGATGCAGAAAGTAGGCCAAAAGAAGGAAAAAAAACTCCTGCAGCATGGTTTATCATTTTGGCAATAATTATAGCAAATGAACTGAGTTCTTTTGGATTGTTCTTATGGGCATCATTTGCTAAATAGTGGACGAACTCTTATTTCTGGCCTACCTTTTAAGTTTTTCTCAATTCAAAAGTTCTGTAAATTCATCAGCTACGATGTTCGTGCAATACATTATCGAACAGATTTATGGAGAAGAATACGAGATGACACAACTAGAATGAGACCGACTTTAGACTAACACGAGTAGACATGTTCCTGTTTATTTTAGATATGAACCGGATAGACGTACTCATAAAAATGAAAAACAAGGTTAGAAATAATTTAAGCACAAAACGAGCCCACATCAATAGCGAGTAGGTTATTGGCCAACTAAGTATGCAATGAGATGCACAATTAGGTAAATGCATATTCCAGGTTTTATGAAATCAAGTCAAAAGGAAATAAATTAGCGAACGAAACCTAATTTCTGGTTTTGCTTTTCTAAGTGGAGAGATTATACTTAATGGTTAAATGCTTGAAGCATCGGTCCCAAGTTCAAATAAAGCATCGTCACCATCATCCTGTCTGTTTTTCTGTCGGTTATCCTCATTTTGATTTGGATACATAAACGTCCTCTCGTTTTTCTGTGCGAGGTTGAGCAAATTTTATGTTGTATCTCTGCCCACTATTCATGCGTTTATTTCCCATTTATCATACCAAAAAGAACTTACTGACCTCGTACTTTTCCTGGCCACAACATCTTATGACATTGGGGAAGATTGAGAAGAAAGTAGTACAACGAAAAACTGGAATCACATACAACTTGTAACGCATATTATAAATGTTGCCCATTTTCGTAATAATTGGCAGTTGGTTTCTAAGGAAACCTCTTCATATTTTCTCTAAATAATTACATTCTTCAATACTAAATTGACAGAATCTTTTGCACACCTGGAAGAACCATTTCCAGGAGTACTGAAGAATGACATTTTGGAACATGAGACCTAATATAACCAGAATTGACAGGGCTCACAAAACACAAGAGCTTTCTATTTTAGGCTTTTGGTTTATCAATTTTGCTTTCATATACATAGCCGACACCAGGGCTTTGTCCCGGTGCTGTGGGTCGGAAATCGCCTAGTATCTCCGTAACGGTTAGCTTCTCCCCATTACCGTTCAGAGCTTGTGCTTGAGCACCTCCCTTCTTTGAGCCGATGAAAGAATGGCCCACTCCAGGGCTGCTTCCAGATTTGTTGGGGTGGAAATCATCCTTGTACACTGCGTGTGATTCACCCAAATCGGCCGCCTGATCATGTGCTGTAGGCGAAGAAACTGTCTCCTTCTCCACATCAGAATGATCATTGTTCATAGGAGACTGAGTCAGAGTGAGAAATTGCGATGCTTGTTCGTGCATTTGGTTGTTATTCATTGCACGGAGTTTGTCCTCCCATGCCGATTTTATCGACCTTCCCTCAGAAGTTAGGATTGCACCGAACATGATGAATGTGAAAATGATCATGAATTTTGACATGACTTGGAGATGAGCCATAGCCAGAGAAAGTGTGGAGAAGGATGTTTGATTTTCTACTTTGAAGTGAGCAATGAGAAGAAACAGGTAAGACGGAACATAAACTGAATGAGAAGCACTTGAACTCTGCATGGCTATTTATAGGCAAGAGAGAGTGACTTTTTGAGAATCTTAACTCATTGACCAATTACATATTAAACTATGTACGTAGACTTCATTGGTTCTTCTTCTTGGTGGATGGTGATTATTGCAATAAGATCACTTAAAGTGCAGCACTAGTAAATATTATTTCCTGTTATTGCAAGAGTATATTTGTTTCTTCTAATTTTGAAGATCTCTCTCTCTCTCTCTCTCTCTCGCTGTGTTGTGTGCGTGCTTACGTTAATGGCGTTCTTTTTACACTTTACAATTGTATCATTGATGAAGAGCCGAACGAAAAAGCTCTCGCGCCGACTTTGACCATTGTATAATCTCCTCCAACTAAAATTGGCCACTGCTTGCTTTGAACTGTCGATAGTGGAGAAGAAAATTCTTTTGTAGTCTGGTACAGGGCATGTAATACACTTTGCAATTGTATCATTAATGTAGAGCCGAACGAAAAAGCTCTCGCGCCGACTTTGACCATTGTGTAATCTCCTCCAACTAAAATTGGCCACTGCTTGCTTTGAACTGTCGATAGTGGAGAAGAAAATTCTTTTGTAGTTTGGAATAGGGCATGCAATATGACAACGACAGCTCTTGGTCGACCTCGTTTCAAGGTTTAATTTTGGGTGCTTATGTAGTAAGCACAAAGGATTGACTTATAATAAGTACCACCCTACCATGGAGTTAGATTGTGAGAAAGATAATACATCGGGTTCAAGCACACATAGAAATGATCATGCACATTGCTCTTAACTTGCCCTACTATCGAATGCTGTATCTAACTTAAGTAAGAGAAGAGTCCTCAATGATAAATCATGTAACTTGACTCTTTTGAATGTGTAGGACGTTCGGTGATGGTTGGACTGTCATGTTAGATCAACGAAGACGAAACTTAGCCAATAGGACTTGATTGCACTTTCCATCAAAGATTTATGACTATATTGGTTTAATAAAAGTTTAGGATTAAGGTTAGTTTAGAACTGATCGTGTATTTTTCCCCATAAACTTATTATACGGTTGGCCAGTTGTTTTGGCCAGTGCTTTGAATTACTTGTTAAAGGAACCCATCTTATAATAAGTAGGACATATCTAGAGATGAAGGGATTTAGCATAAAGATGAACACATGATGAGCAAAATTGGGCTTCCCCACCACAATCCACAGGCACCAAACTTTGAGGGATTCTCTGTAGTCCCCACTTAGAGGGGAAGAGTATACAATGTTGATGGCTCGGGTGCAAGGTCATACCATTTTCTTTGGTGGCCAAATTCAATTGAAATAGCAACTGTCTCTGTACCTTGTCGTTTGACCCTTCATCGTCTCGATGGTTGTCCTAATTAAGTTTTTAAAATTTGGTTTAGAATGTGCATGCTTAGCCGCCAAAGGCATAAGAGATTCTTCTGTTTGATTGCTACTAAAAAAGGATCGTTTTAGCGAGCACTTTTGGAACACCGATTAAGGACACTTAATAATTTTAATAATATCTTAATTAGTGTGCCCCCGGAATGCACATTAACAAAACTCATAGCATAAAGGATTCTGCATGACATACAAAAATTCATTTATTATATTAGTAGACAAAGTGATGTGAAAATAGCATTTTAAGCAAATAGGTGGGTCATATTCAATTTAATTAATTTATTAAATTAGTAGACAGTTTAGTAGACCATTCTTGATAAACCCAACTTTACTCTAAATGCAAGTAATATCTTTAGCAGTTGTAATCATTAATTAAAAAAAATTAAACATTTCAACAGTTGAGTCATACTTGAAGGACATTTCAACTGGAAAAGTAGACAATTTAGTCTGGAGAAGGTCGGTTTCTGCCAAGGAGAAAGAACTTACATTGCAGAAGCACATGGATGTCGAACCCCTTGTTTAATCCATGCACCACCGTCCCATTAAAATTGAATCCCCGTTGGACATCATTCCAACTGATAGTGCTCACTTGAGCGACAAAACATTTTTTCGCTTGTTTGAGTGTTACAAATTTGAAAAATCGATCATTTGAGTGTCAATTCTGATTTGTCTCACCAGAAAATTCGACATGGACACTGATTGTTTGATGTGGCTTTGCTAGCGTTGATATGGATAATTTTTTAAATATATTTTTATTTTAATATTTTTTTGCTTTTTTCCCTAGGGTCGGCGAGGGTCATCAACGATCTTGGTTGGCCACAAAACCGTCACCTAAATTGGGCAAGGGCTGCCTCACCCTCAACCATGAAGGCCTTGGGTGAGGTCATTAGGGCCTTCTTGGTCACTAGTGAGGCTACGAGGGCCCTTATTGCCTTGCTCATGGCGACAAGGTTGCGATGCCTTCGCCTAGGGCCTTGTAGCCAAATCTGGGCGAGGGCGTCATGGCCTTGTCGGGTGTGACCAACATCGCCTAACATTGGCAAGGGCATCGTGACCTTGTTGGTTGTAGGCATCGTTGCCTTTTGATGGGCAGAGCTAGCAAAGGCCCTTGTAGTTGCCGGTTATTGATGGCCTCACCCAATTTGCTGAGGGTTTTGTGGTTAGCAAGGGTCATCGGTGACCCTTATTGGCCCCCCCAAAAAAAAGCAAAAAATTCAAAATAAAATTCCACATAGGATGATTTGTTGGAATTGACATTCAAGTAATTGATTTTACTTTGATGTGATACTTAAGTGAGCGAAATTTTTTTTTGGTACTTAAATGAGTGCCGTACGAAAGTTTTGACACTCTTAATGTTTTTTCCCCGACTCAAAGACATCTCAAGAATACTCAATTTCTCTTGCCAATGCCTTTTCCAATTGTAGTGACTTTTGGCCAAGCTTTGTCCAATACATAGAGCTCCAATTCGAACATGATATTTAAGTCAAATATGCATTATGTCATCTTAATCCTTGAAAGCACTTACAAAATCTATCCTTAAGCTAGCTTGTCAATCAAGTTTTCTATTGATTGCAGGTTTTGATCACATCATCTCACCAAATTCTTGAGTGAATTAGTCCAAAATTTTTTAGCATAAATAATATTGGAATATTATACTTTATTTTTATGAGCTGGATCTTTGATTTAGAAACTGGAATGGTCTTCAAATCTTTATATAAAAGGTGCCCGATGATCAAGTTCGACTGCTTTATAGACACGAGATTTTTCTTTTAGACCTTTCCTTTTGCAGATTTACAGACTTTGTAAAATTTTGCTCAAATGCTTGTACAATCAGAACTTAGTATTTTCTTGTTTTAGATATGATCCTCAACACACTTAAACACATTAAAAACTAGGATTAAGTTTGGTTCATCAAAATCTTTAGAATAATTTCAACTATTAGCAAGGGATAAAAAATAATGATATAACTGCATGTAAGATGGCATATAGGCTCCTCTTTTGCTTATTGAGAGATGGCTAGTGTCTCCTCATAAATTATTTGTCATGCTAAAGGGTGTTTTAAGGGCACTTATTATGCATACTCAGTAGGACAAATGTAACATTGCCTATTTGAAAACTAAACAAGAGCATTTTTTCTATTTTAAGAAAGTTTTGTTTTAATCAAGTATGATCTTGATCTTGATCTTGTGAGGTTTAAAGATTTCAAATAATCTAATTTATTAATACTCATGTACTTTTCAAAAGAATTTCATAAATTTTGGAGCATACATCGATGCTATAATTTATACTAGGGCCGATGCTACAAAAACTTGAAACCGATATACTTATGCCGCATTTAACCTCAACTAATCTTTTGGTTACAAAAAATCCTAAACTAATATATTCGTGTCTATTAACCCAAAACTAATTTTGTATTAAAAAATTTCAAATTCACACACTTGTGCCACATTCACCCTAAACTGATATACTAGTATTGTATTCGCCCTAAATTGTGGTAAATCTAGGATACCTTTAGGGTAAATGTGGTACAAGAGTATCAATTTAGGAATTTTTTGAGCTATAAAAATTAGTTTTTGATAGATGTGATACTAGGGCACTAGCTCGTGATTTTTGATGGTATTAAATTTTGTTTTCCTAAGAGGAAACAATTTAATTATCATAAATAGTTCAAGTTGTGTCAAATGCATATCTTATAAGGTTTATAGTTTTTAAATCATCTAATTTATTAACAAGTGGGCATTCAGAAATTTTATGCAAAAAATGGATGCACTTTGTAATACTATTGAGTATTAAAGTCTATATTTGTTAATACAATTGGAACCATGCGTCATACTCAAACAAAGATGAGAATGATGTATTATTTGTTGTCGGCTTCTATGTTAGAGAGATGGTGGCAAGTTTTATTACGTTCCTTGGACTAGCTACTTGTCCTTTCTAGCGTTTAGCTTTCACTTTTTAGACTTAAAATTGGTTTCAATTCTAGACAACAAATTGAAAATAGGATCCGGTAACAACCACCAAGAGTGTAAAGTCCATTACCCAACATCCACTTTAAAAAGAAGTATATTACGATTACTTAATTGCAAGCATGTGACATCTTTTTCTGTTGTCATGTATGTCTTTTCATGATTGCCAAAGACAGTTGATGGAGCTGCCATAGCCCCTTTTGGAAAGAATATGCTTAAAATTGTATCAAAGGGGCGGAAAATCTCATTCTTCAAAAGGAATAATAGGATTTCTATATATAAAAAGATCAGTGGCTGTCTGGGTTAGTGAGCTAGAGGAGATCCATTTGAATCATGCGTGCATGTTGTGGCTATTTGAGTGTCTGATTTCCTAAGAAACTTTTTCGATGGATCCGCATATTCTTCTTAATAAAGTTGAGCTATCTTAGATTGATGTATTGTCATCGGATGAAAATCTAGCCAAGATTGATGATGCAAGAATTATGCTATAAACCATTGGCCCAATAGTATTTGTACTCTCGACCTGTCAAAATAAGTGCGTGGCCAATGGTTTGACTTTAGAAAAGAAAGTAAATGGTATACATGTATAAGAATGATAAGAGCGTATAGCACATTAAATAATGTGAAAGAAACTGTTTGAAAAACATATAAATAGTTTTATTAGTAGCAATCAACTAGCCATCAAAGCCAACCTGGTGACAAAAATGATTGCGTGAAAAGGGTTGAGCAACATATGCATGCCATAGAAGTCCTTAAATTTTTGGAGAATTTTACGGTACATCTTTTGCATCTTGACGTATAAAACAAATCGATTATGGAACCCAGCTACTGATACCTTTGATAAAAGTAAACATAGGCAACAGTAGAAGGGCAACAAAGGGCTAGAGCAATATTCGACTATAATAGCTGCCCGACCAACTATCGTTACCCAACGAACGGCTTATGTGACAGCCGGAATCTGACCAAACCTCCAAAACAATTGATAACCATTGAGTTTCTTCTTACACCTTTTTACTTTTCAAGCTCATGCATCCTCTGTGGACCTTGGCACTGTGATCATTTGTTGGATCTGTCTCTCTCTCTCTCTCTCTCTCTCTCTAGACGGATTCAGCCTTTTTGCCCCTCCATTAATAATTTATATCATGATGCAATGAATGGATCTCTGGTGAGAGAGGTCAATCAAATAATTTAAAATAAGCTTCCAAACCATCACGGAATATTTGACTGCATATGCCAAGGGAATGCGTTTTGACAATTCCATCTCTCTTGCAGTTCGATATCTGAGCTTCTTGAACTTGACAAGTGCTTAGGCCAGCTTAGAGTAGTCAGCCAACTGAGGTCTTGGGTAGATTGCACGAAGTTTGACCTAGTCCCATGCATCTTCCAGCCCACTCACTAAGGAATCAAGAACAACGATGTCAGTAGGCTTATCTACCGTTTCTTTTCCTCTTCATTTATTCCTCGACGATGTCATTTGCAAATTAATCATTGCAAATCTAGCGCCAAATGTGCTACAGTAAATGAGGCAAACTTGGTAACTCGCTACAAATTGTTCTGAACTCGGGCGCCCGGCCCTTTGTGCAGGCATTCTCGACATAGCTCAGGCCTTCATGCTTGGGTCCTCTGTCTCCGAACTGACGCCTTTAAAAATTCCATCTCTGTGCTTCAATCCTATCTTAAGTCGTTGTTGGCTAAAACTTGAGACATACTCAACAGAAATTTTGATCATTCTTTTAATGAAGTGAAAAATGAGAAAAGCAAACATTTTGACATATGTTGGAGACCCGAATTTGTGTACAATGGTATGACTCTTTGAAGGATGAAAAAATTAATCCCATAAAAATCCAGTTGATAGAGATGATGAAAGAGTCGATTTACTTTTGTATTAAACCAAAAGAATTAATTGAAGATTTTAAAGATTTTAAGATTCAATTGGATTTGAGATAATTTCGTAAATTAGAGCAAAATTATTCTGAACTTTTATCATCACTATTATAGGTTCACTTTTAGGCCCTTCTCAAGTATAAGATTGAGTTTCCAAACTGTCCTTTTCTTTTTCAATCAATTACTCTAACTTGAACGAGAGAGGGCGGGGAAGGGCGGCACCGCCTCTTACATAATTTGTGAGAGATGGTGAAGGTTGCTCTTTGGTAGCAAGCCGTGGCGCCCTCACTTTTGCTTTTTATTGGTTTTTTCTTTTTGTCGTGTCCGCGAAAATTTTTGCCGTATCAACGGTGCCATGTGAATAGAATTTTTGGAATTATCGAAGGTAATTGACCAAAGAATCCAATTACATAAATAATTAAGTTAGAAGCCTAAGTCTCCATTTATTTTGTGAAAAATGTATTATTTCTGAAAAAATATATTTTAGGAAGTCATTTTCTAGAAAAATGATAATATATTTCCTATTGCTTGGTATGGAAAATCTAATTCTGGGAATAATTATAAAAAAATTTGAATTTTTTAATTATTATTTTCTTTTCTTTCTTTTGTTTTCTATTATTATTATTATTATTATTATTATTATTATTATTATTATTATTATTATTATTTGCTTCTTCCTTGGTTGATTGCTGTGCACGAACAAGCTTGAACTTGCTAGATTCTTGTGAGCCAAGCTGAGCCTTGAGCAAAGCTCCATCTCGCCAAATCTGGCGAGGTCGAGCTTGCCCAAGGTTGGAGAGCTCGAGCCTCACTAGATAGGTGATCTTTGAGTTGCCACAAGCCTATGAGCGCCACAAGCCTATGAGCCTCAAGACCTCACCTAATCTGTGAGCTTAAGGCTTCACTAGATTGGCAATCTTGAACCTTGCCACAAACCTGCGAGGCACGAGCTTGTTAGAGGTTAGCAATGTTTGCGCTTTCTAGAGGTTAGTAAGGCTTGAGGTCTTCTTTGGTAGGTCGCTGGTTATCGCGATCGCTAGTGATTGCTGAGGAAGAAGCAAAAAGAAAAATATAGAAGAGGAAAGGAAAATGAAAGAAAAAGAAATGAAAAGAAAAAAAAAAGAAAAGAAAAAAGAAAATTCAATTTTTTAAAAGAAATATAAAAAGAAAAAAATGATTAAAAAGGAGTGTACGGGAAGAGAAAATGCTTGGCTTGAGTGAAAGAGGCAAAATTTTCCCCACTTGTGAAGTTGCTTTTTTCATTAACAGAAAATATTTTTCTTAAGCAATTCATTTTTTAAGAACCAAATATCGAAAAATTCAAATTTTTTTCTCTTAACAGTCATTTTTTGTGAAATAAACAAGGGCACAAATTAGTTCTAACAATAGACTTTGCAATAGCATAGGTGGCCAGAAGTAGACTTAAGCCTCTTCAAAATGGGGTTTAATCTATCAAAAATATCTATTAACAAAATAGTGCACAATCAATGGAAACTAATCCAACACCTACAACAGATATAGGCCTTATTTGGTTCAGCTTTGCCAAGGGGCTTTCAGCCCTGAAAGCCCCTTGGCCAAATGCAAACCTGTTTGGTTCGTTTTTTGGAGGACTTTGGCCAAATACAATTGTATCTCCCAAGGGCTCTAAAGGCTTTTAGTCCAAGGGAGGTTTGGAGTTACTTTGGAAAGTTGCATCTTCCAAATGCAACTTAGCATTGTCCACTGTTCATCTTCTCCGATGAGCTGATGAGGCCGATGACCGCTAGCCAAAGGGTCCCGATGCCGGCGAACGCCGCTGAGGGGTCATTTGACCCCACTAACCACCGCCTAGGGTCGCATGATCGCCGCCTAAGGTCGCACGACCTAGGCAGTGGTTGCCTGTGTGACCCCAGGCGGTGACCTAGGTGTGGTCACCGTCGCCTGGGTTTGTGCAGCCCCGGCGGCGTTCGCTTGGGCCACCCAGGTGACGGAGGTGAGTTGTGAAACCAAGCAACGCTGCCTGGGTCGTGCGACGGAGGTGCCATCACTTGGGTTCGCACGGCCTCGGCGGACGGTCGTCGAGGTTGCGCGAACCCAGGCGACGATAACGGTTGACCCACGCTTGAGGTGGCCCGACCTTAGGCGTGGCTGTCCGGTGGCCAAAGATTGACCAGCGGCCATATTTGGCTGCCGGAGGGTGGCCAGCTGCTGGTGAATAGATTAAAAAAAATTAATTTTTTTTTATTAAAAAATAAATTTAGTCAAAGTGCTTTACAAGTAGTATTTACCAAACGGCATTTAGGCCAAAGTTGCTTCACATTGCAATGAAAAATTTCATTTTACCAAATGGTATTTGCATTTCGGAAAACCCTTTTAGTCTAAAAATATTTACATTTTTCTAAGGGCATTTGCCCAAAGCCAAACCAAACGGGCCCATAATATAGCTTGTCACGTCACATTGGGGATGGCAGCGAGTCTGATTAAATCGAGTTCCCTAGCTGCCCAACTTCTGTACAAGTGTAATTGGATTTCAAGTTCTAAAACTGGTTTGGAACACCTTTAACAAAAGCTATAATTTTTGAGATTTAATTGGTAGGTACCCCCAAATCCAACCGTACTCATCATATCATTTCAAAATGTCTTTTTTCTTAAAAAACATTGATTACATTATTTATATTAGTTATTTTTGAATTTTGTCAATCCGGTTTTGAGTGTATTTTGTGTTCCGTATACTTAACCAAGACAATTTTGGAACTCCATAAAAAAACTCAACTATGACAAGAAATGAAAATTTTCTAGGAGGAAATGTTTTCTATATTTCAGTATGAAAATGTACAAGTACATGAGTGTATTTATAGTACAAAAGAAAGAATCAGAAAAGATATACAGAAAATATATTCGATATCCTCTTCCAATTTTGTCTCCTAGAATATTCTATCAATATTCCGTTATGGATAAATTGTATCAATTAGGCTCACAATTGGTATCATATCAAATTCAATCTCCAACATTCTCTTTCAAGCTGGTGGCCTATATATGTTGAGGATACCAAGCTTGCTCATTAAGTACTTGTATTGACTTTGACATAGTGGTTTGGTGAAAAAGTCAGCAAGCTATTCCACAATTCAAATTCCTTTTGTTATGAAGACTCCGCCTTTGATCTTGTCTCAAGTAAAATGAGACTATAATTTTATATGCTTTATCCTTTCATGAAAGACTAGGTTCGTTGCTAATTTTAGCACGTCATCATTTTCAAAAAATAATTCACTGGGCCCACTAATCTGTACTCCAAGATCTAATAGTAATCCTCATATCTAGATTATTTCGCAAGTAGTCTTTGTTATGGCTTGATATTCTGATTTAGTTGACGACAATGATACAATGCATTGCTTCTTTGTTTTCCATGCATTCATGAGTTTCCCAACTTGATATAGAAACCAGTGATAGTCTGTATCACAGTAGGCTCTCATCTTCATGTTGTAGTCATGAGATAAGAATATGCCAAGTCCCGAGCACTCACTCAGGTGCAAGTGTAGCAAGAGTCCGGGCGAAAATAACGGGTAGGAGTCGTCCTTGACCCGGAAAAGATTCAGATCTGCGAACCAGATCTGCTTGATGTGAATTGTCATTTGGGCTGGCCTCAGGTGCAAATGGGCTTTGCCCATTTCTTGCGGATGGCTCATAGAGGTATTAGGCCCACATTTCCGGCCCATTCGCCCATTGCCCATGGACTGGATCCCATGGAAACTGAGGCCATTTGATTGGGTTGGAAGTTTAGATCTGGGCTAGAACAGAAGCAGCTAGGTCCTGGGCATGGTCAGGACGTTGAATTGAGGCCTTCTCCGGTCGTGGATCATTTGTGCTGAAGGTGAAGTAGGGATTTCCTCCACTGAAAAGTCTTCGGCCATGATATGAAAAAAAACTGAATTCCCATTTGGCTTGTTGAATCGTTTTCCAGGTTACAACAATGTTCAAAGAGGAAACCGATGGCAATTCAATGGTGCGGAAGCTAGGCCAAGAAGGCCTGCTATGATACCATGACAGGAAATGAAAAGTATTTTGGGAGGAACTTTTTTCAGTAATTCTATTTGAAATTGTACAAGTACATGAGTGTATTTATAGTACAAAAAAGAATAAGAAAAGATATACAAAAAATATATTCGATATTGTCTTTCGATTTTGTCTCCTAGAATATTCCGACAATATTCCATCATTGATATACTATATCAATTAGGATCACAATCGGTTTCACGAAATAGGATGAAGGAGTGGAACGGAAAGAGGGATGCATATTTTAATATTCCTATATTAAATGTTTGAATTCAAAAGATATTAGAGTCAAATATGCCTCTACAAAGAAGTAAAGGCAAAAGAGGGCAAAGATACAATTTGAGAAAAATTGTATGTCTTGTAATGGGACACTTATGTTGCATTTACCCTACACTAATTTTTGTGTAACAAAAAATTTCAAATTGGTACCTGTGTCATATTTACTTAAAATTGAAAAACTCATATTGCTTTGACCTCAATTGTAGTAAGTTTGAGAATATCCTCACCAAATATGAGAAAAATGATGGGTTCGAAATATCTATTCTTTTATGGCCTCCTTCCCATGAACCAAAATGGCCTTAGAGCAAAATGCTATGGTAGAAAGCAATTTAGAAATCGGACTCTTGCTTTTCAATAGCATCTTTCTCGGAAAATAATCCCAAAAATATGAGAAAAAGTTGCCATAATAGTACCATGGAAGCACCTTCCACAATCATTTTGCAAAATCTAGATATGCACAGCGAATCTTCAAGAACAAGATAGGATCAAGGGTCAAATGCACCACAACCACCAAACTGTGCAAAGGAAAACCCCACCACTCCCCTTTGTCCCAAAAATCAAAGGTGTTGCTTTATTTAGTCCTTCAAGACTAGTGAATGGAACTAAATGATGAATCTCCAATTTGGTATTCTCTTGTTCCTACCGACCCTCCAATCAAAATGGAACTCCATTTGTCCATTAAGCAAATTAGATTTTTGTTTTTAAATTTCAATACTAAAGAGTCTAACTAAAGAACATCGAGTGGTTGGCTCCAGCATCGGCGGAAGTTTCCCGGCCGCCTGCCACTAACATTCTATAATCCACAAATTGGAGACAAAAACAATTTGAGTTTGTTGATTTGTCATTCTAGTGCGCAAGGAAGTTCGGTTAAATTAATTAAACTATAATAGAGTTGCCATGGACTAGTTTAAAAGTGACCTTTTGACTCTTCAAGACAGAATTTCCTAGAGAATCTATGAATTGTGGACCGATTTTCTCACGCCTAACACCCCCGGGACAGGATGAAACTAAGAAGGGAAAAATCATGATTTGTTTTCTTTCGACACAAGTTACCAACACAAAGACCCAATTGTATAAGAATCTACGAAAACTCTGCAAATTCTATAAGCCTGTTGAATCTAGACCTTTACTTGTGCAGGTGGCCTTGATCCCAAATAATTTGCTTGGTGCGATTTCAGTTGGTGACCTTTAATTTCCGTTTAGAAAAGCTTTTGATTTCCGATTAGCTATACCGATTATATAAACCTTGAGAGGTAAATGAGAAACTAAATGGATTGTCTTACAAGAAACATATAAATTCATTCTGTTATGTATGAGGCCTTCCAAGCATTGTGCTCGACTTAACTTATCATAAAGAGTTTGAGTAACATCCGCTAAATACTAGGTTCATGCATTTTGCTAATACTTTGTTGGCAAAATGTCCATGAGTGTCTATCATGGTGTGTTTCAAGAAGTGAAGGAGTAAAAGTTGTAAGCCTGGAGAATAGCATCGTTGGCACATGAAAATTACATGTTAAACAATGCTGTTGCTTATACAAGTCGGCCATCATTCAATAATGGAGTAACAATAAAAATTATTTTCTATCATAACATGTATTGCAAATGATTAAATTTTTATAGCAATTCAACTGCCATCATATTTTCCCTTGATTGATAATCAACAACATAGTCAGCATAGTGAGCAATGCACAAGTTAGCAAATGACATGAGGTACGCTTGTCTAATGTAAAACTCAAGATTTGAAAGATATTTTTCTAAAAATGATCACTTGTATTATTTATAAAAATGGATAAATAAAATATATTTTCATTACTTACAAAAGTAGTTAGATATAAATTATTGTTGATAATGAAAATACATTCTATTATCTTTAATTTAGTTTGTAATGTGATCGACTTTGTCTAAGCTATATCTCTACATGGCAAGCTTATCCAATTTTTCTCCCCCAACAAATTAATGGCAAAGTAAAGACTTAGTTATTTCGACGTTCCAAGATGTTCAATGCGAAGCCACAGAATTGGGTAAGCTATCCTAAAATATAATGCAGAACCAAAATGACAAAGTGGAAGGGGGCAAAAAAGGGAAAAACCATTTATGCTTTATAGATTTGTATTATGCTACGTGGAATACTTTGCTGAAATCTGTCACTTCATTTGCCTGGAGAATTTGGATACGAAAGCGCTTGGTTGGCAACTTTCTAAATCACGCCTTTTCTTCTTTCTCCACTGTTGGAGGTCTACATCAAATGGTGCCAACTTTTTTCCGTGTAAAAGGTACTAATAATTTGTCCACTAGCCCCTGGAAAGAGAAACGTTCGGCATCATCAATGCCTACTCAATCCCTCAAAAAGGTGCTCAGATACATATGAGCGGATCGTTTTACCACTACATAATCGAAAGCATGGAGTTGCTTAGATAAAGCTGCATTTTATCAGTTTCCAAGAAGCTTTCAACCTTCAAAACCCCTTAAAAAAATGCCGAGGTGTTTGGCATTTATTTTGAAATAACTTTCGGCCAAATATTGATATTGAAAATGTTGAAAACCCAAAACTTCTCTTACCTAGCCTTTCAAAATAAAATTTGCAGAATGCTGAAATTAGAATTAAAATATTTTTCCTTCAAAAACTACTCTCACCAAGTCTTTTGTTTTCTAGTTTTGCTCCTCCTAGTTATTGTTGATTTTCTTTGCGCGAGGGCAGTTTTTGAGGCCTAGTGAGGCTAGATTTGGTTGGCGAGGATCACACGACCCAGGTGACCACCACTAGGACCTTCACTTGAGGTTGGGTGTCCCCAAGTGATGGTCGCTTCGGTTGTTTGACCTTGAAGACCATCGCCCGAGGTCGTGCGACCCTAGGCAGCGATCACTTGGGTCACGTGCTGCTTAGGTTATTTGACCCTCGTTGGAAATCGCTTAAGGTCAAGTGACCTTAGTCAATGGCCACTAGTGCTAGATCTATCTCACTGGCGGCCTAAGCTCTTCGTCGGCTTTGATAAAGGTTTTGAGGTTTTTTTAATAATAAATATAAAAAATGCAGCCAAAGCCCCTTACAAATTTTTTTTGCCAAACACTACTTGAACCTAGAGTCGCTTTGTAAAGTGTTTTTATCAAATTCAATTTGCATTTCCTTAAAAGGCTTTGGCTTTCAGCATTTGCATTATACACAAAACCGATTTTTAAAGTTGCACCAAATCCACTAATCACATTTAAGGATATATGCTAGACTCATATTAGATTCCTCTACAAAAAACACACATTTTCCTATAATTTTCTTTGCTGCATTTTGATTGATTCTATTTATCACGTCATTGATAACTAGATTGTGCGTTTACATAGTTGCTTCATCTAGCATTGTCACATAGAACAAAATTACTTTGTCGCCTTGTGGGGATTACGGGATGTAAACCTTTAACATGAACGATTGTACGTTATAAGTAATAGCACATATTCAACGGTTCATCAACAACGAGCTTGCAAGTGCAAACCCATCCACGTAATCAGGTTTAATCCAACCTCTCTTCGAGTAAATTTTTACAAAAATATCAAAAACCGTAATACCCTTACAACCCTGAAGATTCGAAATAGCCATAAAAAGGAAATGAAAACCTAAATACTAACAATTAACATCAAATGAGCCAAACTGATGCAGAAAGTAGGCCAAAAGAAGGAAAAAAAAACTCCTGCAGCATGGTTTATCGTTTTGGCAATAATTATAGCAAATGAACTGAGGTTTTTTGGATTGTTCTTATGGGTATCATTTGCTAAATAGTGGACGAACTCTTATTTCTGGCCTACCTTTCAAGTTTTTCTCAATTCAAAAGTTCTGTAAATTCATCAGCTACGATGTTCGTGTAATACATTACGAACAGATTTATGGAGAAGAATACGAGATGACACGACTAGAATGAGACCGACTTTAGACTAACACGAGTAGACATGTGCCTGTTTATTTTAGATATGAACCGGATAGACATACTCTGAAAAATGAAAAACAAGGTTAGACATAATTTAAGCACAAAACGAGCCCACATCAATAGCGAGTAGGTTATTGGCCAACTAAGTATGCAATGAGATGCACAATAAGGTAAATGCATATTCCAGGTTTTATGAAATCAAGTTAAAAGGAAATAAATTAGCGAACAAAACCTAATTTCTGGTTTTGCTTTACTACGTGGAGAGATGATACTTAATAGTTAAATGCTTGAAGCATCGCTCACAAGTTCAAATAAAGCATTATCACCATCATCCTGTCTGTTTTTCTGTCGGTTATCCTCATTTTGATTTGGATACATAAACGTCCTCTCGTTTTTCTGTGCGAGGTTGAGCAAATTTTATGTTGTATCTCTGCCCACTATTCATGCGTTTATTTCCCATTTATCATACCAAAAAGAACTTACTGACCTCGTACTTTTCCTGGCCACAACATCTTATGACATTGGGGAAGATTGAGAAGAAAGTAGTACAACGAAAAACTGGAATCACATACAACTTGTAACGCATATTATAAATGTTGCCCATTTTCGTAATAATTGGCAGTTGGTTTCTAAGGAAACCTCTTCATATTTTCTCTAAATAATTACATTCTTCAATACTAAATTGACAGAATCTTTTGCACACCTGGAAGAACCATTTCCAGGAGTACTGAAGAATGACATTCATGAGACCTCATATAACCAGAATTGACAGGGCTCACAAAACACAAGAGCTTTCTATTTTAGGCTTTTGGTTTATCAATTTTGCTTTCATATTCATGGCCGACACCAGGGCTGTGTCCTGGTACTGTGGGTCGGAAATCGCCTAGTACCTCCGTAACGGTTAGCTTCTCCCCATTACTGTTCAGTGCTTTTGCTTGAGCACCTCCCTTCTTTGAGCCGATGAAAGAATGGCCCACTCCAGGGCTGCTTCTAGGGGTTGTGGGGCGGAAATCATCCTTGTACACTGCGTGTGATTCACCCAAATCAGCTGCCTGATCATATGCTGTAGGCGAAGGAACTGTCTCCTTCTCCACATCAGAATGATCATTGTTCATAGGAGACTGAGTCAGAGTGAGAAATTGCGATGCTTGTTCGCGCATTTGGTTGTTATTCATTGCATGTTCGTCCTCCCATGCTGATTTTATCGACCTTCCCTCGGAAGTTAGGATTGCACTGAAGGTGATGAAGGTGAAAATGATCATGAATTTTGACATGACTTGGAGATCAGCCATAGCCAGAGAAAGTGTGGAGAAGGAAGTTTGATTTTCTACTTTGAAGTGAGCAATGAGAAGAAACAGGTAAGACGGAATATAAACTGAATGAGAAGCACTTGAACTCTGCATGGCTATTTATAGGCAAGAGAGAATGACTTTTTAAGAATCTTAACTCACTGACCAATTACATATTAAACTATGTTCGTAGACTTCATTGGTTCTTCTTGGTGGATGGTGATTATTGCAATAAGATCACTTAAAGTGCAGCACTAGTAAATATTCCCGTTATTGCAAGAGTATATTTGTTTCTTCTAATTTAGAAGATCTCTCTCTCTCTCTCTCTCTCTCTCTCTGTTGTGTGCGTGCTTACGTTAATGGCGTTCTTTTTACACTTTGCAATTGTATCATTGATGAAGAGCCGAACGAAAAAGCTCTCGCGCCGACTTTGACCATTGTGTAATCTCCTCCAACTAAAATTGGCCACTGCTTGCTCTGAACTGTCGATAGTGGAGAAGAAAATTCTTTTGTAGTTTGGTATGGGGCATGTAATATGACAACGACAGCTCTTGGTTGACCTCGTTTCATGGTTTAATTTTGGGTGCTTATGTAGTAAGCACAAAGGATTGGCTTATAAAAAGTACCACCCTACCATGGAATAGATTGTGAGAAAGATAATACATCGGGTTCAAGCACACATAGAAACAATCATGCACATTGCTCTTAACTTGCCCTACTATCGAATGCTGTATCTAACTTAAGTAAGAGAAGAGTCGTCAATGATAAATCATGTAACTTGACACTTTTGAATGTGTAGGACATTCAGTGATGGCTGGACTGTCATGTGAGATCAACCAAGATGAACTTTAGCCAATAGGACTTGATTGCACTTTCCATCAAAGATTTATGACTATATTGGTTTAATTAAAAGTTTAGGATTAAGGTTAGTTTAGAACTGATTGTATATTTTTCCCCCATAAACTTATTATACGGTTGGCCAGTTGTTTTGGCCAGTGCTTTGAATTACTCGTTAAAGGAACCCATCTTATAATAAGTAGGACATATCTAGAGATGAAGGGATTTAACATAAAGATGAACACATGATGAGCAAAATTGGGCTTCCCCACCACAATCCACAGGCACCAAACTTTGAGGGGAAGAGTATACAATGTTGATGGCTCGGCTGCAAGGTCATACCATTTTCTTTGGTGGACGAATTCAATTGAAATAGCAACTGTCACTGTACCTTGTCGTTTGACCCTTCATCGTCTCGATGGTTGTCCTAATGAAGCTTTTAAAATTTGGTTTAGAATGTGCATGCTTAGCCGCCAAAGGCATAAGAGATTCTTCTGTTTGATTGCTACTTAAAAAGGATCGTTTTAGCGAGCACTTTGGAACACCGATTAAGGACACTTAATAATTTTAATAACATCTTAATTAGTGTGCCCCCGGAATGCACATTAACAAAACTCATAGCATAAAGGATTCTGCATGACATACAAAAATTCATTTATTATATTAGTAGACGAAGTGATGTGAAAATAGCATTTTAAGCAAATAGGTGGGTCATATTCAATTTAATTTATTTATTAAATAGTAGACAGTTTAGTAGACCATTCTTGGTAAACCCAACTTTACTCTAAATGCAAGTAATATCTTTAGCAGTTGTAATCATTAATTAAAAAAAATTAAACATTTCGACAGTTGAGTCATACTTGAAGGACATTTCAACTGGAAAAGTAGATAATTTAGTCTGGAGAGGGTCGGTTTTTGCCAAGGAGGAAGAACTTACATTGCAGAAGCACATGATGTCGAACCCCTTGTTTAATCCATGCACCACCGTCCATTAAAATTGAATCCCCGTTGGACATTATTCCAACTGTCTGAAAATTTTCTCGAACTTAATTTTTATCAACTATTGTTTCCTTAATGCTTGCTTAAGTAAAGGAAATGCGATTGAAAAATGTATGCCGGTGGGCTTTTCACCTTAAGTGTATAAAATCTATACATTTCATTCGGTTTTGTTATCTCGGAAATACGAATCTTGTGATTATGACTCACAAAAAAAATCATTTATTAAGGATAAAAGAACGGAGATTTACTTACCGGACGAAATAAATTTAAGTAAGCTGTTGTAGGATATAAATTAAAATTTCAAAATATAAAAGAGATTAATGAAATCATATCATTGTTTTGTAGGTCATTTTAAATTACCATTCTTTCCCTTGTTTAACTATATATGGTCATTATTCATTTTTACCACTTAGAGATATTACTAGAATATTTGAGCATAGTTTGAAGTTGGAAATGAGGTTCAGTTTGCTTTGTTGTATAGAGATGATAATGCTTAACAAGTAGGGTTGAGCACTAATCTAGGGTTGACCCTGGACCAACCTTGGACCGGCCCAACCTACTGCTTTTGATCTGGTTCCTAGAGGGATTGGATTGGTCTTTGGGTCTAGGATCCCTAGACTAGCATTATGCGAGTTGATTCTGGGAATTTCGGATTGGTCCAACCCGGACTAACCTTGATTGTATATATTATATATAATATATTTTAGACATATTATATATCTACTATCTAATATATTGTTTATAATATTTTTTTTATCTATTTTAAAGAGCAAACCTTAACTTAATCGGCGTCCTTCTTCTCTAGTGCTCTTGTTTTCTTCTTTCTTCTTTATCCTCTTAATCCCCAATTTACCAAGTAAAATAAGAAGAAACAACTTCACTCATGAGCAACCTTGCCTTGCTTGCTGCTCAACACTTGCCTTGCTTGCCTCTAGCCACTCGCTCCGCTCGTCACTTGACACTCGCCTTGCTCACTGTGTTCATTGCTTGCCTCTCTTTGTTGACTTTGCTTGTTGCCAAGTAAATAAGAAGGAAACAGAGCCCTAATTAAAAACCCTCTTCGCTTGTGAGTAACACTCGCCTTGTGGCTCTATGAGCAATCTTAATCATTTTTATGGTTTCTTGCTTTTAACACGTGTGAAATTTCTATTGTCGCATTATCTTAAATTTACAGAATATGTATTAGTATTTATAGTTTGGTTGCTCAATGTCGCATTATCGATGGATATGTAATTTGAAAAATATGTTTAACTTTTTAGTGGATACAAAAATATTATTAATTGGTCTCAGGTTGACCTTGAAATTGGATTGAACCTATTAAGTCAGTCCAATCCTCAGTCCCAAACTCAATAGGGTTAGTTCTTGGTTCCAAAAATTGAGGACTAATATTGTGCGGGTTGGTCCTAAGGTTAGGGGTTGGACTAGCCCAATCTAGACCATGCTCACCCCTATTAACAAGAGCCTTTAAGATGCCTAGTAACTTTTAGGTCCAATTAAGCAATCAAGAGGAGGGTGAATTGATTTTTCAAGAAAATACAAATTAATTTTTAGAGTCAATCCCAATAAAATTATCACTTCTTCATGCAAGAAGAACAAGCTAAATAGACATAAAAAATAAAAGAGTATAGATAAATATAAATTGCGAATGAGATTTATGGAGATTTGGTATTTTTGTACAAACTCCTCTCTTCTATCTCTCACTGCCCAAATTAGCTGGATTCCACTAGTTACGATAAGGATACAAATACCACTTTGTTAAAAATGTAGAACTTGTTGCCACCAGAAACTTGATTTCCTTTTATAGCAACCCCACTATAGCCTAATAATTATTGAACCTTCCAATATCGGTCTCACACCTTGTACATAGAGCACAGCATGTCATTCTCCTCAAACTGTAAACCACACATCTAATTAGTTTTCACACTTTATGTCTTACCTAAAAATGCCTTCACTTTGAGTGCAATCACTTTCTTTTGTGTATACAAATGAGTTTGCCACTCTTGCTAACTCTTAGAATCGATATTCAAATGGGTATTATAAACTTACAAAAGAGACAGACTTAAAAGGGGTAAGAATAATAGGAGTGCCAAAACTTTCATATGGTGCTCACTTGAGTGCCGAAACATTTTTTCGCTTACTTGAGTGTTATAGATTTGAAAAATCGATCATTTGAGTGCCAATTCCGATTTCTCTCACCGGAAAATTTGACATGGATACCGATTGTCTGATGTGGCTTTGTTGGCATTGATATGGATACTTTTTCCAAATATTTTTTTATTTTAAGAATTTTTTTCTTTTTTTCCTAGGGTTGGCGAGGGTCATTAATGACCTTAGTTGGCCACAAAACCCTAACCTAGATTGGGCAAGTGCTGCCTCACGCTCAACCATGAAGGCCTTGGGTGAGGTCATTAGGGCCTTCTTGGTTGCTAGTGAGGCTACGAGGGCCCTTATTGCCTTGCTCGTGGTGGTGAGGTTGCGATGCCTTTGCCCATGGCCTTGCGGCCAAATTTGGGCGAGGGTGTCATGGCCTTGTCGGGTGTGACCAACGTCGCCCAATGTTGGCAAGGGCATCGCGACCTCGCTGGTTGTAGGCATTGTTGCCTGCAGATGGCCAGAGTTGGCGAAGGCCCTTGTAGTTGCTGGCCATTGATGGCCTCACCCAATTTGCTGAGGGTTTTGTGGCCGGCAAGGGTCACCGATGACCCTTGCTGGCGCAAAAGAAAAGCAAAAAATTCAAAAAAAATTTCACGTAGGATGATTTGTCGGGATTGACATTCAAGTAATTGATTTTACTTTGATGTGATACTTAAGTGAGCAAATTTTTTTTTTGACACTTGAATGAGCACCATACGAAAGTTTTTGCACTCTTAATGTTCTTGGCCCGATACAAAGACATCTCAAGAATACTCAATTTCTCTTGCCAATGCCTTTTCTAGTTGTATGACTTTTGGCGAAGCTTTGTCCAATACATAGAGCTCCAATTCGAACATGATATTTAAGTCAAATAGGCATTATGTCATCTTATTCTCTGTAAAAAATTCTCGGCAAAATCCTTAAAAATACTTACAAAATCTATCCTTAAGCTAGCTTGTCAATCAAATTTTCTATTGATTGCAGGCTTTGATCACATCATCTCACCAAATTCTTGAGTGAATTAGTCCATAATTTTTAGCATAAATAATATTGGAATATTATACTTTATTTTTATGAGTTGGATCTTTGATTTAGAAACTCGAATGGTCTTCAAATCTTTATATAAAAGGTGCTCGATGATCAAGTTTGACTGCTTTAAAGATACGGGATTTTTCTTTTAGACCTTTCCTTTTTCAGATTTACAGACTTTGAAAATTTTTGCTCAAATGCTTGTACGATCAGAACTTAGTATCTGCATGCTTCAAATATGATCCTCAACACACTTAAACACATTAAAAACTAGGATTAAGTTTGGTTCATCAAAATCTTTAGAATGTTTTCAACTATCAACAAGGGATAAAAAATAATAATATAACAGCATGTAAAATGGCATATAGGCTCCTCTTTTGCTTATTGAGAGATGGCTAGTGTATTGTCTAAATTTCCTCATAAATTATTTGTCATGCTAAAGGGTGTTTTAAGTTGCACTTATTATGCATACTCAGTAGGAAAAATTTAACATTGCCTATTTGAAAACTAAACAAGGGCGTTTTTTCTATTTTAAGAAAGTTTTGTTTTAATCAAGTATGATCTTGATCTTGTTAGGTTTAAAGATTTCAAATAATCTAATTTATTAATAGTCATGTACTTTTCAAAAGAATTTCATAAATTTTGAAGCATACATTGATACTATAATTTATACAAGGGCTGATGCTACAAAAACTTGAAACCAATACACTTATGCCACATTTAACCTCAATTAATTTTTTGGTTACAAAAAATCCTAAACTGATATATTCGTGTCTATTTACCCAAAACTAATTTTGTGTTAAAAAATCTCAAATTGAAACATTTGTGCCACATTAACCCCAAACTGATATACTAGTATTGCATTTGCCCTAAATTGTGGTAAATCTAGGATACCTTTAGGGTAAATGTGGTACAAGAGTATCAATTTAGGAATTTTTTGAGCTATAAAAATTAGTTTGAGATTGATGAGATACTAGGGCACTAGCTCGTGATTTTTGATGGTATTAATCTTCTTTTCCTAAGAGGAAAAAATTTAATTATCATGAATAGTTCAAGTTGTGTCAAATGCATATCTTATAAGGTTTAGAGTTTTTAAATCATCTAATTTATTAACGAGTGGGCATTCAGAAAGTTTATGCAAAAAATGGATGCACTTTGTAATACTATTGAGTATTAAAGTCTATATTTGTTAATACAATTGGAACCGTGTGTCATACTGAAACAAAGATGAGAATGATGTATCAATTGTTGTTGGCTTCTATGTTAGAGAGATGGTGGCAACTTTTAACACATTCTTTGGACTAGCTACTTGTCCTTTCTAGCTTTTAGCTTTCACTTTTTAGACTTAACATTGGTTTTCAATTCTAGACAACAAATTAAAAATAGGATTCGGTAACAACCACCAAGAGTGTACAGTCCATCACCCAACATCCACTTTAAAAAGAAGTATATTACGATTACTTAATTGCAAGCATGTGACATCTTTTTCTATTGTCATGTATGTCTTTTCATGATTGCCAAAGACAGTTGATGGAGCTGCCATAGCCCCTTTTGGAAAGAATATGCTTAAAATTGTATCAAAGGGGCGGAAAATCTCATTCTTCAAAAGGAATAATAGGATTTCTATATATAAAAAGATCAGTGGCTGTCTGGGTTAGTGAGCTAGAGGAGATCCGTTTGAATCATGCGTGCATGTTGTGGCTATTTGAGTGTCTGATTTCCTAAGAAACTTTTTCGATGGATCCGCATATTCTTCTTAATAAAGTTGAGCTATCTTAGATTGATGTACTGTCATGGAATGAAAATCTAGCCAAGATTGATGATGCAAGAATTATGCTATAAACCATTGGCCCAATAGTATTTGTACTCTCGACCTGTCAAAATAAGTGCGTGGCCAATGGTTTGACTTTAGAAAAGAAAGTAAATGGTATACATGTATAAGAATGATAAGAGCGTATAGCACATTAAATAATGTGAAAGAAACTGTTTGAAAAACACATAAATAGTTTTATTAGTAGCAATCAATTAGCCATCAAAGCCAATCTGGTGACAAAAATGATTGTGTAAAAAGGGTTGAGCAACATATGCATGTTATAGAAGTCCTTAAATTATTGGAGAATTTTACGGTGCATCTTTTGCATCTTGACGTATAAAACAAATCGATTATGGAACCCAGCTACTGATATCTTTGATAAAAGTAAACATAGGCAACAGTAGGAGGGCACCAAAGGGCTAGTGCAATATTCGACTATAATAGCTGCCCGACCAACTGTCGTTACCCAACGAACGACTTATGTGACAGCCGGAATCTGACCAAATCTCCAAAACAATTGATAACCATTGAGTGTCTTCTTCCACCTTTTTACTTTTCAAGATCATGTATCCTCTGTGGACCTTGGCACTGTGATCATTTGTTGGATCTCTCTCTCTCTCTCGACGGATTCAGCCTTTTTGCCCCTCCATTAATAATTTATATTATGATGCAATGAATGGATCTCTGCTGAGAGAGGTCAATTAAATAATTTAAAATAAGCTTCCAAACCATCATGGAATATTTGACTGCATATGCCAAGGGAATGCGTTTTGACAATTCCATCTCTCTTGCAGTTCGATATCTGAGCTTCTTGAACTTGACAAGTGCTTAGGCCAGCTTAGAGTAGTCAGCCAACTGATCTCTTGGGTAGATTGCACGAAGCTTGACCTAGTCCCATGCATCTTCCAGCCCAGTCACTAAGGAAACAAGAGCAACGATGTCGTTAGACTTATCAATCGTTTCTTTTCCTCTTCATTTATTCCTCGACGATGGCATTTGCAAATTAATCATTGCAAATCCAGCACCAAATGTGCTACAGTAAATGAGGCAAACTTGGTAACTCGCAACAAATTGTTCTGAACTCGGGCGCCTGGCCCTTACCTGGGCATTCTCAACATAGCTCAGGCCTTCGTGCTTGGGTCCTCTGTCTTCAAACAGACGCCTTTCAAAACTCCATCTCTGTGCTTCAATCCTACCTTAAGTCTAGCTTGGCTAAAACTTGAGACATACTCAACAGAAATTTTGATCATTTTTTTAATGAAGTGAAAAATGAGAAAAGCAAACATTTTGACATATGTTGGAGACCCGAATTTGTGTACAATGGTATGACTCTTTGAAGGATGAAAAAATTAATCCCATAAAAATCCAGTTGATAGAGATGATGAAAGAGTCGATTTACGTTTTTATTAAACCAAAATAATTAATTGAATATTTTAAAGATTCTAAGATTCAATTGGATTTGAGATAATTTCATAAATTAGAGCGATATTATTCTGAACTTTTATCATCAATATATAAGATTGAGTTTCCAAACTTTCCTTTTCTTTTTCAATCAATTACTCTGACTTGAACGAGAGAAGGCGGGGAGGGGCGGGACCGCCTCTTACATAATTTGTGAGAGATGAGATGGTGAAGGTTGCTATTTGGCAGCAAGTGGTGGCGCCCTCACTTTTGCTTTCTATTGGTTTTTTCTTTTTGTCGTGTTTTTTTCTGCCGCGAAAATTTTTGCCGTATCAACGACGCCATATGAACAGAATTTTTGGAATTATCGAAGGTAATTGACCAAAGCATCCGATTGCATAAATAATTAAGTTAGAAGACTAAGTGTCCGTTTGTTTCATGGAAAATGTATCATTTTTGAAAAATATATTTTAGGAAGTCATTCTCTAGAAAAATGATAATATATTCCAATATTTGGCTGAAATCTGAAAATAAAATAGAATATATTTCCTTTTGTTTAGTATGAAAAATCTAATTCTGGCAATAATTATCAAAAAGGTTGAATTTTTTAATTATTATTTTCTTTTCTATTATTATTATTATTATTATTATTATTATTATTGTTGTTGTTGTTGTTGTTTCTTCCTTGGTTGATTGCTAGGCACGAATGGGCTTGAGCTTGCCAAATTTCGGCTAGTCAAGCCAAGCTGAGCCTCAAGCAAAGCTCATCTTGCCAAATCCGGTGAGGTTGAGCTTGCCTGAGGTTGGAGAGCTTGAGCCTCGCTAAATAGGCAGTCTTTGAGTTTGCCACAAGCTTGTGAGCCTTGAGACCTCACTGGATCGGTGAGCTTAAGGCTTCACTAGATTGGCAATCTTGAGCCTTACCATAGGCCTACAAGCCTCGAGCTTGCTAGAGGTTAGTGAAGCTTGAGCTTTCTAGAGGTTAGTAAGGCTCAAGGTCTTCTTTGGCTGGTCGCCAGTCATTGCGATGGCTAGTGATTGGCCGAGGAAGAAGTAAAAAGAAAAATATAGAAAAAGAAAGGAAAATGAAAGAAAAAGAAAAGAAAAGAAAAAAGAAAAATAATCAAAAATTCGATTTAAGAAAAAAGAAAAAAGAAAAAAAGAAAAAAATTAAAAGGAGTGTCACACCTCGAACCCCGAGTACGTGACAACCTCTTCACTTTGGTCAATTGAATGCAACGTCTTAGGACATGTCGTCGACTACTCATTTTATTTTTTCATTACGCGCGAGCGAAAACGAATTAACACCTAGTCAATCAATCAATCATAATAAGGATAAAAAAGATGAACAATATCATAGTAGCAAAACCAGCTCATTTATTTAATTACTAGATTAACCATTAAGGAACATTTTCTAAGTACAAGCCTGCTAGTGGGTCAGTTCCTTTTTCCAAGCCAAACAAAAAGAGGCAAAGGTTGGGTTAATCTACTCCCTAAAAAAGAATCCATAGGTTTGGTATATCCATCAGGGACTATCAAAGTGCAAGGACCCATCGGACTCAAGCTCCATTGGGTTGTAGTTAGAAGGGTACGGGTCAGTTACAGGTGGGATAGGGTCAAGATCCACCACAGCTCCATCTAGAGGGTCCAACTCCATAGGATCTTAGTCTGTGTCCTCGGGGCCTCTACCAAGTAGCCCATCAAAATCGTACAGAGGACCAATCAAGAGATCCTCTTCCCTAATGTACCATGCCAAGAACTGATGGGGAATCCATAACCCTAGTCCCTCATCCACCTAGATGGTGGAAACGTACTTCTCGTAAAGATGCACCCGGCCTGTGAAGTAATGGTGCATAACAATAGTCTCCCAGTCCTTGGGGACCCTAAATGACATCAGAAGGTGTGCCATCCTAAGGACCTGAAATAATTTAATACAACAACGAGATATAATTTTAGCAAGCTCTTGTCCTAAGTCTTGGTTAGGACATCAACTTGTCTTAGAGTACTTACTATAAGAACAACCCCTCATGTAGATCAATGACAACCATACTAACTGCTTTAGTCAAAATATAATCTATTTAGTAATTCTATGAATATTATTGACAAGCAGTTGACTCGCAGGCAACCTTACCAAATCATGCCATACCTTGCACGATACACACATACATATTACGATTAATGCATACCACATATTAGTGATGCATTCAATCAATCACATTTGAGTTGTATCGCAGGCGATCTCATTTGGTCATTACCACACTTTGCATGTTATTAACTCAGGCATATCACAAATAGTGTAGTTAGCACATGCATAATCAGAACCAATGATGCCATGTTTCTCATGCATTTTTGCATTCATGCATGTTCCAATTATTAATGTCTCTCAGGACTACAACCGAACTCCCGCCAGTGTCTATTGGCATAGCCAGTTATTGCCCTTCCCCATGAGGAGCGGCTACGTCAAGGACTCCCTCCCAAGATGGCATTCTCGAAGGAGCAAGGGTTCGGCCTTTATCGCGACTCTGCATCCGAACTCCCGTCGGACTTTGTCCCCCGATCTCCTACCGGGGTGATGGATTCAATTTAGTGACCACATAAGCATACTACTACAACCCGTTTTAATCTTGAACATTAGCCGATGCAACGTGATACATGCTTGTAGAATCAATCAAATAATCACACATGGTCACGTTTTATTCCAAAAACTGTCCAACTTCCGTGCCTTATAAACAAAACATGCCCTTTCCAATTTCATGGTAACATTTGACATAAAAATACACTCAACACCTCGGGGTTTTCCTTTTATATACCCATGCGATTTCATTAAAATGTCAATGAATTTAACAATTGATAATGCAAATTATACAATCAAGTCATCATCCATACAAGCAACCAATCAATGCGCCTTAACAATCACGAACGTATTGAATTAAGACTATAATTCACTTCCTCATGAATAGTAAAGCATGAACAATACTATTCATAAATACAAAAAATTAAATCATTATAAAAATAATTAATATACATTTTGAATTTCATAAATAAATAAATTATTAAGAGAAAAAAATTCTTTTTAATAAAATAATGCTACTCAAAATTAATCCCCTAATCCTTGATTAGTCTAATTAATCTCATTAAATAAGAACTAAGCAAGATTAATACTTTAATCAAAACTAACAATGATTAACTAACCTAACCATGCTTCAACCATGGTTAATTAACCCAACCTTGGTTATTTAACCCAACCATAATCCAACTCTAGTTAATTAACCTAACCATAATCCAACCTTAGTTAATTAACCCAACCTTGGTTAATTAACCTAACCTTGGTCATCTTTCTAACCAGCCCTCTTAACCTTAGTTAGCCATAATTAAAACCCCTAACTAAGATTAACCATAACTAAACTACCCCTAAATAAGTTTAATGGACTAATTAATGGATTCGAGCGTAAACTTCCCCGTTAGTCGAGCCAGAGGCATGTGTCACGGGCCGATCGTTCAGGATCTCGACCGTGTGGCGACTTAGGCTATTTCGGATCGTAGGGGATCGTCACTCCTAAGTCAAGCCTTCTTCGGATCGATGGATCACTTCACTCACCCGGATCGTAGAGAGAAACTAGAGAGAGAAGTTCTGGAGGAAAGAAAGAGAACTCAGATAGCTAATAGTTGGATGATTACAAGTGAGGGGAGGGCACCCCTTCTTATACTTGAGGTCCTCTGATTACAACCATTGATTGACATTCGATCTGGCGGACGAGATCGCACCGCCTCACCTACCAGCTACCAGTACTTATGACATCACCTACCGATACTTATAACGGCGGCAACCACCGACATTTATGATGTCATGGCAACTACCGACATTTAAGACAGGAAGACTCTAGACCATAGCGCAATCACCAGATCGTCCATCCTTGAGAATGATGCGGAAGCGTTGGGATTCTCCGAGGGGTATTTGGGTCATTCCACCTCGATCACGAAGGCCCCATTGACGAGAGAAACCTCTCCTCTGTGACATTCTCCCCCACTCAATCGAGCGACGTCCTTGGCGCTCACAGCATGGAGGGAGTTCTTCTTGGCACGGGCTTTTTCCCTCTTCTTCCTATTCGTTTGGCCCTGACTGATTCGAACGGCACCTCGAGCGGCTTCACGAACATGTGGGCGCACATTCCTTTCTTCGGCTTAGACTTGGCACGTGGCATGGACTCCACTTCGGGGAATAGGACTTCGATCGGCATGTCTTGAGTTGGCGGTGTCTTCGGTTGATTGGCCATGCGCTTGGCCGCCTTCAAGTTCTTGTTGAAAAGATGGACCACGGCGATCATCTTAGTGTTCATCACCCCTTTGAGCATCGGCACCATGGACGGGCACTTCGGATCAAGCACTATGATGCACTTGGATCTTAGGTCGATTATGACCCTGGCTTTGTCGAAGAACTGCATCCCCAAGATGAGGTCGTAGTCGTCGAGCGGAACAACTTCGAACGGAATCTTGCCCTTCCATCCGCCAATTTGGACTTCGACCTCCGGAGTTGTTCCTCCGCTTGCGAGATCTTCCGAGTTGACGGTTTTGAAGCGCCTTCCATTCGGCCGTACTTCTAAGCCCAATTTCTTCGCTACTTAGGTTGCCATAAACACATTGGACGCCCCCGTATCGACTAAGGCGTAGAAAGTTATTCCACATACCTCGAGTTCAACGAAGAACATGTCCACTTGCTCCGTATTCTTCTTGGGCAAAGGTTGTGCTTGCATGGCATTGAGATTCATCCCACCGAGTCGGATTTGCCGCTTCTCCTCCTTTGGTCCTTCTTCTTCTTCGACGGAAAGGATGGCGTTCACCCGGTGCTTTTGTGGACACTTCTCCGTCCAGTGATTCCCTTTGCAAATGAAGCAAGGCGAGGGCGGAGGTTGTTCAAACTTATTTGGGTAGTTCGTATTTGGTCGACTTCCTTGGATGGGTTGTCTGGATGAACCTTCTCCCCACTTCCTTGTTTGGCCACCTTGATACTTGGGGCCACGGGAGTTGTCACCACCTTCATCCTCGGAGGGCCGATCCGACCTCTAGTCCCTTGTCCGATACTTTGTTGCATCGAACTTGTTGAGGTCAATGAGCGACTCGGCCACGATTAGAGCCCTCGAGAGACTCCTCACATCCCGATGCATCAACTCTTGTTTGGGCCATGGCTTTAGTCCATTCATGAACGCTCTAAAAGCCTCCTCATCTCCAAGATTGTTGATCTGGAGCTTGAGTTCAGTGAATTCCTTCATGTACTCTCGAATCGTTCCTCGTTGTTCGAGGCGATGGAGCTTGCTACGAGCTTCCTGTTGAGCGAACTTGGGGAAGAAGTACTCTCGAAATTCCTCCACGAAGCCATCCCACGTCTCCACGGGATGGGCACCGCGCTTAGTCTCATCACACCTGTTGTGCCACCACAACATCGCGGTATCAGTAAGGTATATGGCAGCGGTTCGTACCTTAACATTTTCTTGTTGGATGTTGGCGGCTCCGAAGTATTGCTCCATACTCCAGACGAAGTTGTCCACCTCTTTGGCGGATCGATCACCTTTGAACTCTTTGGGCTTCGGCACCTCTAGCTTGGACACCGCTTGGGTAGGCATCGCTCCGTTCGTGATGCTTAGTTTGCACAAGGCGAGCTCCGTCTTGAGTTCTTGGATCTCCACCTTCATGACATCAATTTCATCCCACCGGGGGTTCTCCTCTTCCATGGTTCGGATGCGTTCCCTCAAGTTGTCGATCGATTCATCGAGGGCATCATCCCTTGCCTGAAGAGGGATCGTCACATCGTTGATGGCGTCCGTGAAGTCTTTGCAAAGGGAGCTTTCAACCTCCATGATCCGTTCTCGAACATCGTCGAGTCCTTCAATCATGTCGGCCATGGCACTTCGCATCTTTCCAAACTTTTCATCAAACGCAGCAAGGGCTTTCGATGAGGTTGCTCTCTTCTTGCTTTGGCCGCGAGTCTCTCTGACTGGAGCGGCTTCTCCATCCACAATAGCTTCCTGGCTCGACATTCCTTCGAACAGTTGGTGCTCCTCTTCTTACTTCTCTCTTGGCTCTGATACCACTTGTCACGGGTCGATCGTTCAGGATCTCGACCGTGTGGCGACTTAGGCTATTTCGAATCGCAGGGGATCGTCGCTCCTAAGCCAAGCCTTCTTCGGATCGATGGATCACTTCACTCACCAGGATCGTAGAGAGAGAAACTAGAGAGAGAAGCTCTGGAGGAAAGAAAGAGAACTCAGATAGCAAATAGTTGGATGATTACAAGTGAGGGGAGGGCACCCCTTCTTATACTTGAGGCCCTCTGATTACAACCATTGATTGACATTCGATCTGGCGGACGAGATTGCACCGCCTCACCTACCAGCTACCAGTACTTATGACGTCACCTACCGATACTTATAACGGCGGCAACCACCGACATTTATGACGTCATGGCAACTACCGACATTTAAGACAGGAAGACTCTAGACCACGGTGCAATTACCGGATCATCCGTCCCTGAGAATGATGCGGAAGCGTTGGGATTCTCCGAGGGGTATTTGGGTTGTTCCACCTCGATCACGAAGGCCCCATTGACGAGGGAAACCTCTCCTCCGTGACACATGAGTGTGGTGGTGAGGGCTACGCACGGGAACCTTGACTACATCGACCCAAGGCGGTCTCGGGGTGAAAACAACAATTGCAAGCGGCACCCCTTACTATTTTGTAGAAACCAAGCCAAACTAGGGGGTTTCGGCTGCTGGCCGGACTGATTGGCGGTCTAGTGACCTATTAGTCGGCATCTAATAGCTCCAAGTGATTAAGGGGGAGATGCTGGTGGCTAGTCCGGGTGGCAGCGAGGCAGAAATAGGTGCAGCTGAATGTTTCTAGCTGGTACAATAGCTAGAAACACATGCAAGAAGAAGAGTGGTAGCTTTTGGATTGTCGGTGGGCTGATCGGCGACCAATATTGGTGAGTGGCGGCAACAAGGGGTACGGACTAGAGCTCTTGGTTGCTGTTGTAGGTGGCTCAAGTGGTGACAAGGCTGAACTAGCAATGAAAATAGAGAAAAGGAAGAAGAAGAAGAAGAAGAAGAAGAAGAAGAAGAGAGAGGGGAGGGGTGGTCGGCCAGCTTGAGGAGGAGAGAGAAAGAGGGGAGAGAAAGAAGATGAAGGCTTACTCAACTCACTTCATTGCCCAACAACATTGTTCCTTCCATGTAAATTCCATCATCATCCAAGACTTTCTCTTTCTTTTTTTGTTTTCATTCATTAACACCTAGAAGGGCATTTTAGTCTTTTCCACCTTGGCACAATTACCAAATTGCCCATGGGCTGAAGATGAAAAGCGGGCCTAAAAAACTGGTTAGGAATAAATAGAAATGGGCTTGGGAATTTGTTGGACTCAAATTGGCTAAAAAATGAATAATGGGCTAGAATAAGTCAAGTGGGCTAATTGGGCTCAATGGGCCCACATGGCTGCCTTGGGCCCACACTTGTGGCCACCCATCCTTGGGTATGAGGCCCACTTCCTTGTGGGCTCAATTTCTCGGCCTGTTAGATCCTTTTCCAATAATTCAGGCTTACTGATAATTTTGAAGGTTATAGAAACATTGTCCAAAGGTTTGTCTTTGATGTTCCTGAAAATTTGACGTCTAATATCAGATTTACATACATAGTCAATTTCGATTGAATGCAATTTTAGTATATTTCGGACTAATAGGCGGTTCCGAGGATTTACGTGTAATCAACTCATATTTGACTCAGTGTCAAATCACGTTCAAGTTTTCTCGACATATGGATGTCCTTGACTATCATGAAATTGCGAAGGGTTGATTCTTATTTCAAAGTACATGATTACTGAGAATTGACTTAGGGCTGATCGCGGTCTCGATAATAGTAAATGGATTCACCTGTCATCCCATTATACCTTGCCGCAATGCGACTTTTAGTCACTCCTTGAATCGGCTTGTATAACCACATGATCATCTTTATACAAGTCCCATGGTCGAGTCATTATCTTAGGTCAAGTTTTTTAGTCGTACAAGTTTTGTCCTCATTAGTCTTTCCCCTTAGGGTTAGTATCTCGGGAATGATCAGTTTCGAGTAAGATTAATTAATAATGCATTGACGAAATTCACGTTCATATATTCCTCAAAGGGCTCGAATTTCAATACGTCACAAGGAGTGTACAACAAGAGAAAATGCTTGGCTTGGGTGAAAGAGGAGGCAAAATTTTCCCATTTGTGAAGATGTTTTTCTATTAATAGAAAATATATTTCTTAACTAGTGTACTTTTTGTGAATCAAATGAGGAAAAATTTGAAATTCTTATTCTTAAAAGTTATTTTTTGTGAAATAAATGGGGCATAAATTAGTTTTAACTATAGACTTTGCAAGAGCATAGGCAACCAGAAGTGGACTTAACCCTCTTCAAAATGGGGTTTAATCTATCAAAAATATCTATTAAAGAGTAAAAAAAGATGGAGCACGATTAATGGAAACCAATCCAACACCTATAACAGGTATAATATAGATTGTCACGTGTCCGATTAAATCGAGTTCCCCAGCTGCATTACTTCTGTACAAGTGTAAAAACTGGTTTGGAATTCCATCACGGACATACTGTATCAATTAGGATCACAATTGGTATCATATCAAATCCAATCTCCAACAAGCTAGGTTTCATGAAATAAAATGAAGGAGTGGAACGGAAAGAGGGATGTGTATTGTAATATTCCTATATTAAATGTTTGAATTCAAAAGATATTAGAGTCAAATATGCCTCTACAAAGAAGTAAAGACAAAAGAGGGTAAAGATATAATTTGAGAAAATTTGTATGTCTCGTAATGGGATACTAATGTCACATTTACCCCACACTTATTTTTGTGTAATAAAAAATTTCAAATTGGTATCCCATGTCATATTTACTTAAAATTGGTAATGCCCGTATTGCCATGACATCAATTATGGTAAGCTTGAGAATATCCTCACCAAATATGAGAAAAATGATGGGTTCAAAATATCTACTCTTTTGTGGCCTCCTTCCCATGAACCAAAATGGCCTTAAAGTAAAATGCTATAGTCGAAAGTAATTTAGAAATCAAACTCTTGCTTTTCAACAGCACCGTTCTCCAAAAAAAATCCCATAAATATGAGAAAAAAGTTGCCATATTGCAAAATCTAGATATGCACAGCAAATCTCCAAGAACAAGATAGGATCTAGGGTCAAATGCACCACAACCATCAAACTGTGCAAAGGAAAACCCCGACACTCCCCTTTGTCCCAAAAATCAAAGGTGTTGCTTTGTTTAGTCCTTCAAAACTAGTGAATGGGACTAATGATGAACCTCCAATTTGGTATTCTCTTGTTCCTACCGACCCTCCAATCAAAAAGGAACTCCATTTGTCCATTAAGCAAAATAGCCTTTTGTTTTTAAATTTCAATACTAAAGAGTCTAACTAAAGAACATCGAGTGGTTGGCTCCAGAATCGGCGGAAGCCTCCCGACCGCCTGCCACTAACATTCTATAATACACTAATTGGAGACAAAAACAATTTGATTTTGTTGATTTGTCAATCTAGTGCGCAAGGAATTTCGGTTAAATTAATTAAACTATAATAGAGTCACCATGGACCATTTTAAAGGTGACCTTTTTAACTCTTCAAGACAGAATTTCCTAGAAAATCTATGAATTGTGGACCGATTTTCTCAGGCGTAACATCCCCGGGACAGGCTGAAACTAAGAAGGGCAAAAGCATGATAATTGTTTTCTTTCGAGGCAAGTTACCAACACAAAGACCGGATTGTATAAGAATCTATGAAAATTCTGCAAATTCCATAAGCCTATAGAATCTAGACCTTTACTTGTGCAGGTGACCTTGATTCAGAATAGTTTGCTTGGTGTGATTTCAGTTGGCGACCTTTAATTTCCGTTTAGAAAAGCTTTTGATTTCCGATTAGCTATACCAATTATATCAACCTTGAGAGGTTAATGAGAAAAAGAAATGCATTGTATTACAAGAAACATATAAAATCATTCTGTTATGTATGAGGTCTTTCAAGCATTGTGCTCAACTTAACTTATCATAAAGAGTTTGAGTAACATCCGCTAAATACTAGGTTCATGCATTTTTCTATTGGTGGCAAAATGTCCATGAGTGTCTATCATGGTGTTTTTCAAGAACTGAAGGAGTAAAAGTTGTAAGCCTGGAGATAATTTCATCATTGGCACATGAAAAATACATGTTAAATAATGCCACTGCTTATATAAGTCGGCCATTATTCAATAATAGAATAACAATAAAAAAAAATTTCTATCATAATATGTGTTGCAAATGATTAAATTTTTATAGCAATTCATCTGCCTTCATATTTGCCCTCAATTGATAGTCAACGGCATAGTCAGCATAGTGAGCAACACACAAGTTAACAATAATATAGGGCGCGTTTGTCTAACGAAACACTCAAGATTTGAAAAATATTTTTTTAAAAAAGATCATTTATATCGTTTATAAAAATGAATAAATAAAATATATTTTCATTACTTTCGAATATAGTTAGATATAAACTATTGTTGATGATGAAAATACATTTCGTTATCTTTAATTTAGTTTGTAACGTGACCGACTTTGTCTAAGCTATATCTTTACATGGCAAGATTATCTAATTTTTCTCCCCAAAAAATTAATGACAAAGTAAAGGCTCAGTTACTTCGAAGTTCCAAGATGTTCAATGCAAAGACACTTGCGTAAGCTATCCTAAAATATAATGCAGAACCAAAATGACAAAGTGGAAGGGGGCAAAAATGGGGAAAAACTATTTAAGCTTTATAGATGTGTATTATGCCACGTGGAATACTTTTCTGAAATCCGTCACTTCATTCGCCTGGAGAATTTGGATACGAAAGCGCTTGGTTGGCAACTTTCTAAATCACGCATCTTCTTCTTTCTCCACTGTTGGAGGTCTACATCGGTGCCAAAAATTTTCCGTGTAAAAGGTACTAATAAGTCGTCCACTAGCTCCTGAAATGAGAAACTTTACGGCATCATTAATGCCTATTCAATCCCTCGTAAAGGTACTCAGGTACATATGAACATATCGTTCTCCCACTACATAATCGAAAGCATAGAGTTCCTTAGATGAAGCCTTATGAAGTGCATTTGATTTATCTTTTCCCAAGGAGTTTTCAGCTTTCAAGATCCCTTAAAAAAATAGTGGGATATTTGGCAAGCATTTTAAAGTAGCCTTTGGCCAAATATTGATATTGGAAATGCTGAAGGCACAAAACTTCTCTCACCCAACCTTTCAAAATAAAATTTATGGAATGCTGAAATTAGGATTAAAATATTTTTCCTTCAAAAACTACTCTCACTAAGTCTTTTGTTTTTTAGTTTTACTTCTCCTTGTTATTGTTGATTTTCTTTGTGCGAGGGCAATTTTTGAGGGTTGGTGAGGCTAGATTAGGTTAGTGAGGATCCATGACCCAGGTGACCTCCACTAGGACCCTCACTTGAGGTTGGGTGTCCCCAAGCGATAGTCGCTTGGGTTGTTTGACCTTGATGACCCTCGCTCGAGGTCGTGCAACCATAGGCGGTGACCGCCTAGGTCATGCGCTACTTGGGTTATTCGACCCTCGTTGGAAATTGCTTAAGGTCAAGTAACCTTAGTCAACGGCCATTGGTGCTAGATTTGGTTCATTGGCGGCCTAATCTCTTCGCTGGCTTCGATAAAGGGTTTTAGGTTTTTTTTTATAATAAATATAAAAAATGCAGCCAAATCCCCTTGCAAAATTTTTCTTTACAAAACACTTAGGGTTTATTTGTTAACTTTTCCGAGAACAACTAATTCTATTATTTTGTTCTCGGGAATAAATTTGGAACAAAAATCCGTTTGGTAAATTTTTTGTTTTCGAAAACAAATTTTTTCCTAGGAATAGATTTAGAACAGAATCAAGAATAAAAAAAAGTTGCTTCTTGCTCTTGGGAACAATTTTAAGAATCAATTTTTAATCTCTCTTCTTCTTTTTTCCTTTCCCTTTCTTCTTCTTCTTCCTCCTCCCAGCCCATTGCCACACCGTCACCGCCTCATTGCCACCCCTCGGCCACCGCTACCACTATCAACGAGCCACTAGGCGAGGTTCGACAAGCTTGCCTGGTCATCAGTGAGGCTCGACCAACTTGGTTGGCGAGGCTTAAGGTTAGCCTCACCCTGGCCTAGTGAGTTGGTGTGTCGGTTGGCGAGGTTGACTTCGAGCCTCATCGATGGCTAGGCAAGGCTTGCCTCCCTAGATCTAGGCAAGGCGAGCCTCGGCCAACCACTAGTGAGGCTCGGCCTTACCAGCCGGTGCAAGGTTGGGCCTTGCCAGGCCAGGCGAGGCCCAACCTTGTGTCGCCTAGGCGAGGTTGAGCCTTGCCTAGGTCTGCGAGGCCGAGCTTTATTGGTGGCCAAGTGAGCCTTCGACGAGTTTGTTGGACATTGCCCTGGCTTCACAAGAGTCCAACGAGCTCGCTGGATCTCGCCCAGCCATGGCTGGCGGCGGCGATCGCCCACTAAAGGAGGAAAATGAGAGAAAAGGGAAAAAAAAAAAAAAAAAAAAAGGAGAAATATAAGAAAATTATAATAAAGGTATTAAAAATTAAAAGAATAAAAAAATTGAAGAATTCTACCAAACACATTTTTATTCGGGAATAAAAATTTTGACCAGTTTATCAAACACTTTCAAATACTCAGAATTGTTCTTAGGAATAGAATAAAAAACAATCATTTTTGATCAGAAATTATTCTTAAGAGTAGAATGGTTATCAAATAGGCCTTACTTGAACCTAGAGTCACTTTGTAAAGAGTTTTTACAAATGCAATTTGCATTTCCTTAAAGGGGGATAAGTACACTAGGAGTGCCATAACTTTCGTACGGCGCTCACTTTGGTGCCAATTTTTTTTTTTTCGCTCACTTGAGTGCTACAAGTTTTAAAAAACGTTCACTTGAGTGCCGATTCTAACATGGCCACCGGAAAAGCTAACATGGCCGCCGGAAAAGCTGACTTGGCCATCGGAAAAGCTGACGTGGTGCCGGTGAACAATATTTTAATATATTTATTAATTTTTTTGAATTTTTTTGAATTTTTTTTTATTTAAGGCCGGTGAGGGTCACCGGTGGCCCTCGCCAGCCCTAAAAAAAACAAAAAAAGAAAAAAAATCGAAATTTTAAAAAAGAGTAGACACAGCGTCGTTTTGCCTGAAAAGTCCACGTTGGCGTCGAAATTTATTAAAAAAAGAAAGAAAAATCATTAAAAAATTCCACGTATGCATTTTGACACTTAATTGAATGATTTTTGGCCAGAAGTGGCACTTAACTGAATGATTTTATTCCGATGTGGCACTCAAGTGAGCGAAAAAAAAGTTTTGGTACTAAAGTGAGCGCCGTACGAAAGTTATGGCACTTCTAGTGTCCTAACCCCCTTTAAAGGGCTTTAGCTTTCAACATTTGCATTATACCCAAAACCCATTTCAAAAGTTGAACCAAATCCACTAATCACATTTAAGTATATATGCTAGACTCATATTAGATTCCACTTAAAACAACACACATTTTCATGTAATTTCCTTTGCTGCACTTTGGTTGATTCTTTTTATCCCGCCATTCATAACTAAACTTTACTTTCACATAGTTACTTCATCCAGCATTGTCACATAGAACAAAATTATTTTGTCGCCTTGTGGGGATCGCGGGATGTAAACCTTCAACATGAACGATGATATGATACAAGTAGTAGCACATATTCAACGGTTCACCACTAACAACGAGCTCGCAAGCGCAAACCCGTCCACATAATCAGGTCTAATCCAACCTCTCTTCGAGTAAATTTTTACAAAAATATCAAAAACCGTAATACCCATAAAACCCTGAAGATTTGAAATAACCGCAAAAGGGAAATGAAAACCTAAATATTAACAATTAACATTAAATGAGCCAAACTGATGCAGAAAGTAGGCCAAAAGAAGCAAAAAACTCCCGCAGCATGGTTTATCAGTTTGGCAATAATTAGAGCAAATGAAGTTTTTTTGGATTGTTCTTATGGGCATCATTTGCTAAATAGTGGACGAACTCTTATTTCTGGCCTACCTTTTAAGCTTGTCTCAATTCAAAAGTTCTGTGAATTCATCAGCTAAATGTTCGTGTATTACATTATCGATCAGATTTATGGAGAAGAATATGAGATGACACGACTTGAATGAGACCGACTTTAGACTAACACGAGTCGACATGTTCCTATTTATTTTAGATATGAACCGGATAGACACACTCATAAAAATGAAAACAAGGTTAAACATAATTTAATCACAAAACAAGCCCACATAAATGGTGAGGAGGTTATCGGTCAACTAAGTATGCAATGAGATTCACAATTAGGTAAATGCAAGGAAAAGAATAGTCCAAGTGCCAAAACTTGGCACGGAGAGATAATTAATTACCAAAAGTTATGAAAATGTATATTTAAGTACCAACTCTAGCGAAAACTGTTGAAAATCCGACGTAACTTATTTTAATAATATAACTAGCTTATGTGGTTCGCTAGATGTTGAGTTAGCAAAAACTCAGCTAAAACAATGTCGTTTTGATGCTGACGTGGCATTTAAAAATATTAATTAAATAATATTTAAAAACTTTAAAAATAGATTATTATAAAATCTATTATCTTTTTTTTAAAAAAAAGAGGAAGGGGGAGGTTCAGGTGAGGGTCATGTAGCCCTTGCCACTGCCCCACCATTGTTGGGAAGGGCCGGCGACGGTGAGTTGAGGGTCGGTTGGGCCTTGGCTAGTGGCTGACGACCTTGGCTGACTGTGGGCCTTTGCCCAAATCTGGGGCAAGGGTCGCAATCCTCTCCCAGATTCAGTGAGGGTCAAGATCCTCCCCCAAATCCAGTGAGGGTCATTGGCCCTTGCCTAGCCAAGGCAAGGGCTAGTAGCGACTGGCTGTGGTCACCTAGCTGGGTGGCCAGTGGCCCTTGGTTTGGCTGGGTGAGGGCCGACGACCCTCGTTGCAGGTCGGCCAAGGTCGTCGACCACTGCCCGGGCCTGGCAACCCCGATTGACCCTCATCCCGCTATTGTTAGCCTTTCTCAGCGATGGTGGGGTGACGAGGGCTTAATAGCCCTTGCCCGATCCCTCCCCGTTCTTTTTTTTTTTTTTTTTTTTTTAATAAAATCAATTTTTTAGATTGTTTTTTCTGGTATGATTTTTTTTTCCATATGGACAATTCCTTTTTTTTAAATTGTCACGTGGATATTTGTTTTGAAAAAAAATTGCTTTGTCAGCAAATAAAATCGTCGGAAAATGACACATGTACAGTTTGGCCGGATTTTTTCGCTGTTGGCACATAACCAATCTTTTTTGCTCCAATTTTTGCATTTAAGTGTATCTTTCTAAACTTTTGGTACTTAAATATCCCACCATGCCAAGTTTTTGCACTCTAGGGGTTTGCACGTCGGTAAATGCACATTCCATGTTTTATGAAATCAAGTTAAAAGGAAATAAATTAGTGAATGAAACCTAATTTCTGGTTTTGCTTTACTACGTGGAGAGATTATACTTAATGGTTAAATGCTTAAAGCATTGCTCACAATTCAAATAAAGCATTGACACCATCATCCTGTCTGTTTTTCTGTCGGTTATCCCCATTTTAATTTGGATACATACACGTACTCTCGTTTTTCTGTGCGAGGTTGAGCATTGCCCATTATTCATGCGTTTATTTCCCATTTATCATACCAAAAAGAACTTACTGACCTCGTACTTTTCCTGGCCACAACATCTTATGACATTGGGGAAGATTGAGAAGAAAGTAGTACAACGAAAAACTGGAATCACGTACAACTTGTAACGCATATTATAACTGTTGCCCATTTTTGGAATAATTGGCAGTTGGTTTCTAAGGAAACCTCTTTAGATTTTCTCTAAATAATTACATTCTTCAATACTAAATCGACAGAATCTTTTGCACACCAGGAAGAACCATATACAGGAGTACTGAAGAATGACATTTTGGAACATGAGACCTGATATAACCAGAATTGACAGGACTCACAAGACACAAGAACTTTCTATTTTAGGCTTTTGGTTTATCAATCTTGCTTTCATATACATGGCCGACACCAGGGCTGTGTCCCGGTGCAGTGGGTTGGAAATCGCCTAGTATCTCCGTAACGGTTAGCTTCTCCCCATTACCGTTCAGAGATTTTGCTTGAGCACCTCCCTTCTTTGAGCCGATGAAAGAATGGCCCACTCCAGGGCTGCTCCCAGGGGTTGTGGGGCGGAAATGATCCTTGTACACCGCGTGTGATTCACCCAAATCGGCTGCTGGATCATGTGCTGTAGGCGAAGGAACCGTCTTCCTCTCCACATCAGAATGATCATGGTTGATAGGAGAATGTGTCGGAGTGAGAAATTGCGATGCTTGTTCGTGCATTTGGTTGTTAGTCATTGCACGGAGTTCATCCTCCCATGCTGATTTTATCAACCTTCCCTCGGAAGTTAGGATTGCACCGAACGTGACGAAGGTGAAAGTGATCATGAATTTCGACATGACTTGGAGATCAGCCATAGCCAGAGAAAGTATGGAAAAGGAAGTTTGATTTCTACTTTGAAGAGAGCAACCAGAAGAAACAGGTAAGACGGAATATAAACTGAATGAGAAGCATTTGAACTCTGCATGGCTATTTATAGGCAAGAGAGAGTGACCTTTTTAGAATCTTAACTTACTGACCAATTACATATTAAACTATGTACGTAGACTTCATTGGTTCTTCTTCTTGGTGGATGGTGATTATTGCAATAAGATCACTTAAAGTGCAGAACTAGTAAATATTATGTCCTGTTATTGCAAGAGTATATTTGTTTCTTCTAATTTAGAAGATCTCTCCCTGTTGTGTGCGTGCTTACGTTAATGGTGTTCTTTAGAAGAGTTCTCAATGATAAATCATGTAACTTGACACTTTTGAATGTATAAAACGTCTGGCGAAGGTTGGACTGTCATGTTAGATCAACCAAGACAAAACTTAGCCAATAGGACTTGATTGCATTTTCTATCAAAGATTTATGACTATATTGGTTTAATTAAAAGTTTAAAATTAAGGTTAGTTTAGAATTGATCTGTGTATTTTTCCCTATAAACTTACTGTACGGTTGGCCAGTTGTTTTGACCAGTGCTTTGAATTACTTGTTAAGGGAACCCATCTTATAATAAGTAGGACATATCTAGAGATGAAGGGCTTTAGCGTAAAGATGAACACATGATGAGAAAAATTGGGCTTCCCCACCACAATCCACAGGCACCAAACTTTGAGGGATTCTCTGTACTCCCCACTTAGAGGGGCAGAGTATAAAATGTTGATGGCTCGGGTGCAAGGTCATACCATTTTCTTTGGTGGACAGATTCAATTGAAATACCAACTGTCTCTGTACTTTGTCGTTTGACCCTTCATTGTCTCGATGGTTGTCCTAATTAAGCTTTTAAAATTTGGTTTAGAATGTGCATGCTTAGCCGCCAAAGGCATAAGATTCTTCTGCTTGATTGCTACTAAAAAAGGATCGTTTTAGCGAGCACTTTTGGAACGCCGATTAAGGACAATTAATAATTTTAATAATTTCTTAATTAGTGTGCCCCCGGAATGCACATTAACAAAACTCATAGCGTAAAGGATTCTGCATAACATACAAAAATTCATTTATTATATTAGCAGAAGAAGTGATGTGAAAATAGCATTTTAAGCAAATGGGTGGGTCATTTTCAATTTAATTAATTTATTAAATTAGTAGACAGTTTAGTAAACCATTCTTAGTAAACCCAACTTTACTCTAAATGCAAGTAATATTTTTAGCAGTTGTAATCATTAATTAAAAAAATTTAAACATTTCAACAGGTAAGTCATACTTGAAGGACATTTCTACCGGAAAAGTAGATAATTTAGTCTGGCGAAGGTCGGTTTCTGCCGAGGAGAAAGACCTCATATTGCAGAAGCACATGGATGTCGAACCCCTTGTTTAATCCATGCACCACCGTCCCATTAAAATTGAATCCCCGTTGGACATCATTCCAACTGAAAATTTTGTCGAACTCAATATCTATTAACAAGTGTTTCCTTAAAATGCTTGCTTATATAAAGGAAATGCGATTGGGAAACGTGTGCCGGCGGACTTTTCACGTTAAGTACATAAATCTATACATTTCATTCGGTTTGTTATCTTGGAAATACGAATCTTGTGATTATGACTCGCAAAAAAAATCATTTATTAAGGAAAATACAGAACGAAGATTTACTTACTGCATGAAATGAATTTAAATAACCTGTTGAAGGATAAAAATTAAAATTTCAAAATATAAGAGATATTTATGAAATCATATCATTGTTATGTGGGTCATTTTAGATTATCATTCTTTCCCTTGTTTAACTATATATGGTCATTATTCATCTTTACCACTCAGAGATATTACTAGAATATTTGGGCAAAGTTTGAAGTTGAAAATGAGGTTAAGTTTGCTTTGTTGTATAGAGATGATAATGCTTAACAAGTAGGGCTGAGCATTGGTCCAAGGTTGACCTTGGACTAAACTTGGATTGGCCCAACCCTACCAATTCTAGTTCGGTTCCAAGAGAGACTAGGTTGGTCCCTAGACCAGCACCGTGTGAATTTGTCTTCGGTCCTGGGAGTTTTGGGTTGATCCAACGCAGACCAACCTTGACTATATATATTTACTATAATATATTTTAGATATCTAATATATTATTTATAATATATATTTTTAATCTATTCTAAAGAGCAAATTCTAACTCAAAGGACCTCCTCCTCATCTAGTACTCTTGTTCTCTCCTTTCTTTTTTATCCTCTTGGTCTCCAATTTGCCCAATAAAATCAAAAGAAACAATTTTGCTCGTGAGCAACCATGTCCCACTCGTGCTCAACACTCACCTTGCTTGCTTTTGGCTGCTTGCACTACTCGTCACTGAATGCTCACCTTGCTTGCTATGCTCACCACTTGCCTCTCTTTGCTGACTTCACTTGTCATCGAGTAAATCAAAAGGAAACAAAGCCTTAATTAGAAACCCTCTTTGCTCATAAGCAATGTTTGCCTCACGATTCTATGAGTAGTCTTAATTGTTCTTATGGTTTCTTGCTTTTAATGCTTGTGAAATTTCTATTGTTGCCTTATCTTAAATTTGTTGAATATGTATTGGTATTTATAATTTGGTTGCTCAACGCCGCATTATTGATGGATATGTAATTTGAAATAGTAGATTTGCCTTTCTAATGGATACAAAAAATGAAACAAAAAAAAATTATCGATTGGTCTCGGGTTGACCTTGGAATTAGACCAAACCTATTGGGTCAGTCCTTTGTTTCGAAAATTGAGGATCAACACTGTGCGGGTTGGTTCTTTGGTTAGGGGGGTGGATCAGCCCAATCTGGATCATGTTCACCCTTATTAACAAGAGCCTTTAAGATGCCTAGTAACTTTTAGGTGCAAATAAGCAATCAAGAGGAGGGTAAATTGATTTTTCAAGAAAATACAAATTAATTTTTTAGAACCATTCCCAATAAAATTATCACTTCACATGCAAGAAAAACTAGTTAAATAGATATAAAAAAATAAAAGAGTATAGATAAATATAAATTGCAAACAAGATTTATGGAGACTTGGTATATTTGTACCGACTCCTCTCTTCTAGCTCTAATTGCCCAAATTAGTTGGATTCCACTAGTTACGGTAAGGATACATATACCACTTTGTTAAAAATGTAGAACTTGTTGCCATAGGAAACCTGATTTCCTTTTATAGCAACCCTACTATAGCCTAGTAATTATTGAACCTTCCAATATTGGTCTCACACTATAAACCACAACATGTCTTCTCCTCAAACTATAAACCACATATCTAATTAGTGTTTTGAATAGTCACTTGCACACTTTATCTCTTACCTACAAATAGAGGTGTCAATATGGGTCATAAACCCATATTATGACTCACTTTTAGTTAAATGTGTTAAATATTGATCAAGTGAAAGTTAAATATGGGTTAAATATGGGTCAAGTGAAAGTTAAATATGGGTTGAGTGAGTTACTATGTAGACCTATTATCTATCTCCTTTCATCCCCCTCATTTATATATTCTTGACCTCCGTCGCTGATCCTGCCATCACGCCGCCATCACCATCGCTGATCTCGAGCTTGCTGTCGTCGGTTGGAGCTCAGCCTAGATCTAGGCCGGCGAGCCGTGACAGAGCTTGGGCTGGCGAGTCCTAAGCTCGTTGGCCAGAGCTCGGCCTAGATCTGGACAAGTGAGTTGCGAGGTTGTTGGCCTTGACCAAGTTGTGGCTCGCCCAGATCTGGGTAGGCGAGCCCCAAACTCGTTGACCGCAACAAAGTTCGCGTTTCACCAGATTCGGGTAAACCTAAGCTTGACCATTACCAGCGACCTCGGTGGAGCCTAAATCAGTTGAGCCTCGAGTTCGTTGGCCTTGGTCAAGTTTAGGCTCATTAGCTTGCGTCTTGGTCAGTTGTCATCGGGCAACACCGGTAGAGGAAAAGGGGGAAGAAGAAGGAAGAAGAAAGAAAAGAGAAAAGAAAGGGAAAAGAAAAAGAAAAAGAAAAAGAAAAAGAAAAAGAAAAAGAAAGAAATAATAATAATAATAATAATAATAATAATAATAATAATAATAATAATATATTCAGGTTTTAAAAATAATTAAGAAAATCATTTTTTTTTTAAAATTATTTTCCAAAAACTATTTCAATTTAGAGGTATCAACATTTTTTTATTTACTTATTTTTTATTATTTAATTTACTTTATAAATTTGATGTGAAATTTTTATTCAAATAATTTATATGTGAAAAGTTTAAAATGGACTAAATAAGTGAGAGTAAATTTTCTTAAATTAAGTTAAATATTAATATGTGTTGGTAATATGGGTTGGTATGGGTCGAGTATGGGTCGGGTTGGGTATGGGTCATCAAATTTACATTGCATGAAAATTGGTCAAAATGGGATAAATGGGTCAATATGAATCGAACCATTTTCGACCCAACCTAAACCCGACTCGACCCTCCCATTTGACACCTCTACTTACAAATGCCTTCGTATTGAGTGCAACCACTTTCTTTTGTGTATATACAAATAAGTTTGTCACTCTTGCTAACTCTTAGAATCGACATTCAAATGGGTATTACAAACTTACAAAAGAGATAGACTTAAAAAGGGTAAGAATATTAGAAATGTCAAAACTTTCATATGGCGTTTACTTGAGTGTTAAAATTTTTTTCACTTACTTGAATGCCATAAATTTGAAAAATCGATCATTTAGGTGCCGGTTTCGATTTGTCTCGCCGAAAAATTCAATGTGCATGTTGATTGTCTGACATGGCTTTGCTAATACTAATATAGATAATTTTTAAATATTTTAAACATTTTTTGATTTTGATTTTTTTATTTTTTTCCTTAGGGTTGACGAGGGTCATTGGTGACCTTAATTGGCCAAGGAACCCTCGCCCAGATTGGGTAAGGGCTACCTCACCCTTGGCCATGAAGGCCTTGGGCGAGGTCATTAAGGCCTTCCCGGCTACTAGTGAGGCTATGAGGGCCCTTGCTACTTCGCTTGTGGCCGGCGAGGTTGCGAGGCCTTTGCCTCGAGCCTTGCAACCAAACTTGGGTGAGGGTGTCGTAGCCTTGCTGAGTGTGGTGACATTGCCCAAAGTTGGTGATGGCATCGCAACCTTGCTAGTTGTAGGTGTCGTTGCCTACGGCTTCCTAGAGTTGGCGAAGGCCCTTGCAGTGTCACTAGCAACCGGCGAGACCCTAATGGCCTTGTCTAGGGCCTTCGTAGCCGAGGGCGAGGCACCTCGCCTAATCTACCGAGGGTTTTGTGGTCGGCAAGGGTCACTAGTGACCCTTGCTAGCCCTAAAAAAAAGCAAAAAATTCAAAATAATAATTCAATGTAGGATTATTTATCAGAATTGACACTTGAGTGATTGATTTTACTTTGATGTGGTACTTAAGTGAGCAAAAAAAAGTTTTGCTACTTAAATGAGCGCCATACGAAAGTTTTAACATTTCTAATTTTTTTACCCCGACTCAATGGCATCTCAAGAGTACTCAATATCTCTTGTCGATGCCTTTTCCAATTGTATAACTTCTGGCCAAGCTTTGTCCAATACATAGAGCTCCAATTCGAACATGACATTTAAGTCAAATAGGCATTATGTCATCTTGTTCTCTGTAAAAAATTCTCAGCAAAATCCTTAAAAACACTTACAAAAGCTATCCTTAAGCTAACCTGTCAATCAAATTTTCTAGTGATTGCAGGCTTTGATCACATCATCTCACCAAATTCTTGAGTGTATTAGTCTGCAATTTTTAGTATAAATAAAATTGGAATATTATACTTTATTTTTATGAGCTGGGTCTTTGATTTAGAAACTCAGATGGTCTTCCAATCTTTATATAAAAAGTGCCCGATGATCAAGTTTGACTGTTTTGTAGATACAAGAATTTTCTTTTAGACCTTTCCTTTTGCAGATTTATAGACATTGTGAAATTTTGCTCAAATGCTTGTACAATTAAAACTTAGTATCTGTATGTTTTAGATATGATCCTCAACATACTTAAACACATCAAAAATTAGGATTAAGTTTGGTTCATCAAAATCTTTAGAATATTTTCAACTATGAACAAGGCCTAACAAATGACAATATAACTGAATGTAAAATGGCATATAGGCGCCTCTTTTGCTTATTGCGAGATGGCTAGTGTATTGTCTAAATTTCCTCATAGATTATATGTAAAGGGTGTTTTAAGGGCACATATTATGCATACTCAGTAGGAAAAATGTAACATTGCCTATTTGAAAACTAAACAAGAGCGCTTTTTTTTTTTTCTATTTAAGAAAGTTTAGTTTCAATCAAGTATGATCTTGATCTTGTGAGGTTTGAAGATTTCAATTAATCTAATTTATTAATAATCTTGTACTTTTCAAAGGAATTTCATAAAGTTTGAAGCATACATCGATGCCATAATTTATACCAGGGCTGATGCTACAAAAACTTGAAACTAATACACTCATGCCACATTTAACCTAAATTAATCTCTTGGTTACAAAATATTCCAAATTGATATATTCATGTATATTTACCCAAAACTAATTTTGTGTTTAAAAATCTCAAATTGGTATATTTGTGCCACTTTTACTGCAAACTGATATATTAGTATTGCATTTGCCCTAAATTGTGGTAAATCTAGGATTTTTTTAGGGCAAATGTGTTATAGGAGTATCAGTTTAGGAATTTTTTGCATTATAAAAATTAGTTTGAGATAAATGTGATGTTAGGGTACTAGCTTATGATTTTTGGTGGTATTAACCTTTTTTTCCTAAGAGGAAAAAAATTTAATTATCATGAATACTTCAAGTTGTGTCAAATGCATATCTTATACGATTCAAGGTTTTCAAATCATCTAATTTATTAACGAGTGGGCGTTCAAAAAGTTTATGCAAAAAATGGACGCACTTTGTATTACTATTGAATATTAGAAGTCTATATTTGTTAATACAATCGAAACTGTGTGTCATACTCAAACATGGATGAGAATGATGTATCAATTGTTGTTGGTTTCTAAGTTAAGAGAGATGATGGCAACTTTTAATACATTCCTTGGACTAGCTACTTGTCCTTTCTAGCTTTTAACTTTCACTTTTTAGACTTAATATTGGTTTTCGATTCTAGACAACAAATTGAAAATAGGATCTGTTAACAACCACCAAGGGAGTGTAAACTCCCTCACCCAACATCCACTTTAAAAAGAAGTATATGTTATGATTACTTAATTGCAAGCATGTGACATCTTTTTCTACTGTCATGTATGTCTTTCTATCATTGCCAAAGACAGTTGATGGAGCTGCCATAGCTCCTTTTGGAAAGAATATGCTTGAAATTGTATTAAAGGGGCGGAAATCTCATTCTTCAAATGGTATAATAGGATTTCTATATATGAAAAGATCAGTAGCTGTCTGGGTTAGTGAGCTAGAGGAGATCCATTTGAATCATGCGTGCATGTTGTGGCTACTTGAGTGTCTGGTTTCCCAAGAAACTTTTTCGATGGATCCGCATATTCTTCTTAATAAAGTTGAGCTATCTTAGATTGATGTATTTTCATTGAATGAAAAATCTAGCCAAGAATGATGATGCAAGAGATATGCTATATAAACCATTGGCCCAATAGTATTTGTACTCTCGGCCTGTTAAAATGAGTGCGTGACCAATGATTTGACTTTAGAAAAGTAAGTAAAGGGTATACTAGTATAAGAATGATAAGAGCATATAGCACATTAAATAATGTGAAAGAAACTGTTTTGAAAAACATATAAATAATTCTGTTAGTAGTAATCTACTAGCTATCAAAGCCAACCTGGTGATAAAAATGAATTGTGTGAAAAGGGTTGAGCAACATATGCATGCTATAGAAGTCCTTAAATTATTGGAGAATTCTACGGTACATTTTTTGCATCTTGACGTATAAAATAAATCGATAATGGAACTCAGCTACTAATATCTTTGATAAAAGTAAATATGGGCAACAGTAGAAGGGCACTAAAGGGCTAGTGCAATATTCCACTATAATAGCTGCCCGACCAACTATCGTTACCCAACGAACGGCTTATGTGACAGCCGGAATCTGACCAAATCTCCAAAACAATTGATAACCATAGAGTGTCTTCTTCAACCTTTTTAACTTTTCAAGATCATGTATCCTCTGTGGACCTTGGCACTGTGATCATTTGTTGGATCTCTCTCTCTCTCTCTCTCTCTCTCTATAGACGGATTCGGCCTTTTTTCCCCTCCATTAATAATTTATGTCATGATGCAATGAATGGATCTCTGGTGAGAGAGGTCAATAAATAATTTAAAATAAGCTTCCAAACCATCATGGAATATTTGACTGCACAAACCAAGGGTATAAGTTTTGACAATTCCATCTCTCTTGCAATTCGATATCTGAGCTTTTTGAACTTGACAAGTGCTTAGGCCAGCTTAGAGTAGTCAGCCAACTGAGCTCTTGGGTCGATTGGACGAAGCTTGACGTAGTCCCATGCATCTTCCAGCCCAGTCACTAAGACACCAAGAGCAACGATGTCGTTAGGCTTATAAATCGTTTCTTTTCCTCTTCATTTATTCCTCAACCATGTCATTTGCAAATTAATCATTGCAGATCTAGCGCCAAATGTGCTGCACTAAATGAGGCAAACTTGGTAACTCGCCACAGATTGTTCTGAACTCGGGCGCCTGGCCCTTTGCCCGGGCATTCTCCACATAGCTCAGGCCTTCGTGCTTGGGTCCTGTGTCTCCAAACGGACGCCTTTCAAAACTCAATTTCAGGAGCAACCATCTCTGTGCTTCAATCCTACCTCAAGTCGTTGTTGGCTAAAACTTGAGACATACTCAACGGAAATTTTGATCATTCTTTTAATGAAGTGAAAAGTGAGAAAAGCAAACATTTTGACTTATGTTGGAGACCCGAATCTCTGTTTAAAGGTATGACTCTTTGAATGTTGAAAGAAAAAATTTAATCCCATAAAAATCCAGTTGATAGAGACAATGAAAGAGTCTATTTAGTTTTTTATCAAACCAAAAGAATTAATTGATTATTTTAAAGATTTAAAGATTCAATTGAATTTGAGATAATTTCGTAAGTTAGAGCAAAATTATTCTAAACTTTTGTCGTCAATATTATAGGTTCACTTTTAGGCCCTTCTCAAGTATAAGATTGAGTTTCAAAACTTTCCTTTTCTTTTTCAATCAATTACTCTAACTTGAACGAGAGAGGGCGGGGAGGGGCGAGACCGCCTCTTACGTAATTTGTGAGAGATGATTAAGGTTGCTCTTTGGTAGCAGGTGGTGGCGCCCCCACTTTTGCTTTCTTTTGGTTTTTTTTATTGTCGTGTTCTTTTCTGCCCCATTTTTTTTTTCCCTATCCACGGTGCCATATGAATGGTAGGGGTGTCAAAAAACCCATCTAACCCAACCCGAACATGACTCAAACACGAAATAAGTATGGTACATATTTCGAGTCTTAATACTGTTCGGGTAACGATTATAAATACAAATGGAATACATGTTTTGGGTCAAGTTAGGGTCGGAACAATATTCCGATCCAAACACATTAAAGGCTTCAACCCAAATACATCCATCCAAGTTATCTCCTCTACAACTCCTTTTATTCACAACTCATTCAGCACGTTTCATCTCGCGGGTTCATCGTTGTTGGCCCCCATCAATCTCTCTCCCTCTCCCCCCCTCTCTCTCTCTCTCCCCATCTTTCATATGATTTGCTTTTTTTTTTTTGCGGCCGATGTAGAACTTTAGAGGGAATATTATCTGTTGGCGGAGATGTTCACGGACAAGTTGGACGAGGCCTCGCGGCATTATGTAAATTGAATTCCCTTTGTCATATTTTTTATTAAAAAATTATCTGTCTGCAGAGATATTCACGGACAGGTTGGACGAGGCCTCGCGACATCACATAAGAACATTTCGAATTTCCTTTGTCATATTTTTTGTTAAAAAATTATTTGTCTACGGAGATATTCATGGACGGGTTGGACGAGGCTTTGCGGTGTCACGGTTCATGGACGGGTTGGATGAGGTCTCACGGCATCACGTAAGAGCATTTCGAATTCCTTTTGTAATATTTTTTAATAAAAAACCCGAAACCTGACCCGAACCGACCCGTTTTTTTTTGCTTCATGTTTTATGGATTTCGGGTTGGGTCGGCTCGAGTCAAATGATATGACCCTTATTGTTCGGGTCGGGTCGGGTAACATCAAGACCCGACCCGACCTGTTGACACCCCTAATGAACAGAATTTTTGGAATTATCGAAGGTGATTGACCAAAGAATCCAATTGCATAAATAATTAAGTTAGAAGACTAAGTCTCCATTTGTTTTGTGAAATCAAAGAATCCAATTGCATAAATAATTAAGTTAGAATACTAAGTCTTTGTCTATTTCGCGAAAAATGTATCATTTAAAAAAAATATTTTTTAGGAAGTCATTTTCTAGGAAAATGATAATGTATTCTAGTATTTGCCTATAATTTGAAAATAAATTAGAATATATTTTTTGCTGTTTAGTATGGAAAATCTAATTCTGGGAATAATTATAAAAAAAATTGAATTTTTTAATTATTATTTTCTTTTCTTTCTTTTATATTATTATTATTATTATTTGCTTCTTTCTTGGTTGATTCTCGGTCACTAATGAGCTTGAGCTTGCTAGATTCCGGTGAGCTGAGCCAAGCCTCAAGCAAAGCTCTATCTCACCAAATCGGGCGAGGTCGAGCTTGTTGAAGGCTAGAGAGCTTGAGCCTCGCTAGATAGGCAGTCTTTGAATTCGCCACAAGCCTGTGAGCCTCGAGACCTCATCAAATTAATGAGCTTAAGGCTTCACTTGATTGGCAATCTTGAGCCTTGCCATAGGCCTATGTGGTATGAGCTTGCTAGAGGTTAGTGACGCTCGAGATTTCTAGAGGTTAGCAAGGCTTGAGCTCTCCTTTGGCTGGTCATCGGTCATTGTCATGGCTAGTGACTGGTCAAGGAAGAAGAAAAAGAAAAATATAGAAAAGGAAAGGAAAATGATAGAAAAACAAGAGAAAACAGAAAAATAATTGTACACTGCCACTGACTCGATCAAATCAGCCACCAGATCATGTGCTGTAGGCGAAGTAACCGCTCCTTCCCCACATCAGAATGATAATCACTTGTAGGAGACTGACTCGGAGTGAGAAATTGCGATGCTTGTTCGTGCATTTGGTCGTTACTCATTGCACGGATTTTGTCCTCCCATGCTGATTTTATCGACCTTCCCTCGGAAGTCACAATTGCTCCGAACAAGATGAAGGTGAAAATGACCACGAATTTCGACATGACTTGGAGATCAGCTATAGCCAGAGAAAATGGGGAAAAGGAAGTTTGATTTTCTACTTTGAAGTGAGCATTGAGAAGAAACAGGTAAGACGGAATATAAACTAAATAAGAAGCACTTGATCTCTGCATGGCTATTATAGGCAAGAGAGTGACTTTTTGGGAATCTTAACTCACTGACCAAATACATATAAACTATGTACGTAGACTTCATTGTGGTTCTTCTGCTTCGTGGATAGTGATTATAGCAATAAGATCACTTAAAGTGCAGCTAGTTATTGCAAGTGCAATATATTTATTTCTACTAATTTTAAAGATCTCTATCTCCATCTCTATGCGCGTGGGCGCGTGCGCGCGTGTTGTGTGTGTGCTTACGTTAATGGAGTTCTTTTTACACTTTGTACTTGTATCATTGATAAAGAGCCGAACGAAAAAGCTCTCGCGCCGACTTTGACGATTGTAAAATCTCTTCCAACTAAAACTGGCCACTGCTTGGTTTGAACTGTCGATAGTGGAGAAGAAAAATCTTTTGTAGTTTTGAATAGGGCATGTAATATGACAACGACAGCTCTTGGTTGACCTCGTTTCATGTTTTAATTTTAGGTGCTTATGTAGTAAGCACAAAGGATTGGCTAATAATAAATACCACTCTACCATGGACTTAGGTTGTGAGAAAGATACATCAGGTTCAAGCGCATGTCGAAATGATCATGCACACTACTCTTAACTTGCCCTACTATCGAATGCTATATCTAACTTAAGTAAGAGAAGAGTCCTCAATAAAAAATCATGAAACTCAACACTTTTGAATGTGTATGACATTCGGTGATGGTTGGATTGTCACATTAGATCAACCTAGATGAAATTTAGCCAGGAGAATTTGATTGCACTTTCCATCAAAGGTTTATGACTACATTGGTTTAATTAAAAATTTAGGATTAAGATTAGCTTAGAACTCATTGTGCAGTTTTCCTATAAACTTATTATGCGGTTGGCCGGTTGTTTTGACCAGTGCTTTGAATTACTTGTTAAAGGAACCCTTCTTGTAATAGGTAGAACATATCTAGAGATGAAGGGATTTAGCATATAGATGAACACATTATGAGCAAAATTGGGCTCCCCTACCACAATCCATAGGCACCAATCGTTTAGGGATTCTCTGTACTTCCCACTAAGAGGGGAAGAGTATAAAATTTTGATGGTTCGGGTGCAAGCTCGTACCATTTTCTTTGGTGGACAGATTTAAGTGAAATGCCAACTGTCTCTGTACTTTGTCGTTTGACCCTTCATTGCCTCGATGGTTGTCCTAATTAAGCTTTGAAAATTTGGTTTAGAATGTGCATGCTTAGCCGCCAAAGGCATAAGATTCTTCTGCTTGATTGCTACTAAAAAAGGATCGTTTTAGCGAGCACTTTTGGAACACCGATTAAGGATACTTAATTTAATTTCTTAATAAGTGTGCCCCCGAAGTACACATTAACAAAACTCATAGCATAAAGGATTCTGCATGACATACGAAAATTCATTTATAAGATTAGTAAACGAAGTAATGTGAGGATAGCATTTAAGCAAATGGGTGGGTCATATTCAATTTTATTTATTTATTAAATTAGTATACACTTTAGTAGACCATTCTTAGTAAACCCAATTTTACTCTAAATACAAATAATATCTTTAGCAGTTGTAATCATTAATTAAAAACATAATAATCACTTCAACAGGTGAGTCATACTTGAAGGACATTTGAACTGGAAAAGTAAATAATTTAGTCTGGAGAGGGTCGGTTTCTGCCAAGGAGAATGAACTTATGTTGCAGAGGCACTTGGATGTCTAACCCCTTGTTTAATCCATGCGCCACCGTCCAATCCCCGTTGGACATCATTCCAACTGTCTGAAAATTTTGTCAAACTTAATATTTATTAAGAATTGTTTCCTTAAAATACTCGCTTAAGTAAAGGAAATGCGATTGGGAAAGGTGTGCAGATGGACTTTTCACGTTGAGTACATAAAAGTCTATACATTTCATTCGGTTTATCTTGGAATTACGAATCTCATAATTATGACACGCAAAAAAAAAAAAATTATTAAGGAAAAAAGAAGGAAGATTGCCTTGCTAGACGAAATGAATTGAAGGATGTTGTCGTCGGATATAAATTAAAATTTCAAAATATAAGAGAGATTTACGCAATCATTTCGTTGTTATGTGGGTCATGTTAGATTTCCATTCTTTCCCTTGTATATGTATATATGGTCATTATTCATCTGTACCCCCTCATAGATATTACTGGTGTTGTGTTTTGACTTTCAAATTAGTGATAATGGTATTTTAGATTATGTATATATGTTTTAGGGTTTTCTGAAGGGAGACTATAAAAGGAATGTGTTTAACAACACAAATCTAACCCTAGCCTTCATATATTTCACTTCCTTTGTTTTTTTTATCTTCTTGTTGGATATTTAGGTCTTATGGCTCACTAAGTGGTTTTGGAGCCTTTTGAATTGTACTCCCGTACTCGTTATTGAAGATTGTGAAACCTCTCTCTCTCCATGGTTTTTCCCATTTTGTATTTTTCACGTAAATTTTGCGTCTTGTGTGATTTTGATTTTGTTTTCATCCTTTGTTACTTGTGCTTTGATTGGTGCATCTTTTGGCATTGTTCTGCAACAAACTAGTATCGGAGCAAAGGAATTTTGATCTTTTTGTTCAATATGGCATCTATCAAGGTCGAAGTGGCATCCTTCGATGGCCAAAACAATTTCGGGCTATGGAGGACTAAGATGAAGGTGTTGTTGCATTGCAAATATTCAGTAAGAGCCTTAGATGAGAACTATCCATGATGTGACTACAGTTGAGATCAAGTGGGACCGTATGATCCCCACAAAGTAAACCATGTTCACTCAAGATAGACATTCTTCTTTCACTCAAGTGGCCCAACTGCATATGTCACAACCATAAATTTTTAGAATCTAAAGAGGATGATATATGTAACGAACCAATAACAGTACTTCCTTGCAGAACATAAAGGCCGTTATTTTCGCTACCTCTCATCACAATTAATGAGTCTTTTGAAATATTCATAACTCCACCTCCACCTATATACATGTGGCAAAGGCCTTAGGCGAGAGCGTTGCAGTCTCACCAGCCATGGGCGATGTCACCTAGAGCTGGCGAGGGCAGTGCGACCTCGTCGGCTACAAGTGTCGTTGCTTACGGCCACCCAGAGGTAGTGAAGGATCTTGCGGTGTCACTAGTGGCTGGCGAGGCCGTGATGGCCTTACTTAGGGCCTTTGCAGCTAAGGGCAGACAGCTCTCACCTAGATTTGGGCGAGGGTTTTGTGACTTGCGAGAGTTGCCAGTGACCTTTACCGACCCTCAAGAAAAAAAAAATTTTAAAAAAAAATTTCATGTAGGATGAGCTGTTGAGATTGGCACTTCAGTGATTGATTTGCTCCAATTTGATACTCAAGTGAGTGAAAAAAAAAGTTTTAATCTCAAGTGAGCACCATACAAAAGTTTTAGCACTCCTAATATTCTTACCCCGACTCAAAAACTTCTCAAGAATACTCAATTTCTCTTGCTGTTGCCTTTTCCAATTGTATGAATTTTGGCCAAGGTTTATCCAATACATAGGACTCCAATTCGAACGTGACATTTAAGTCAAATAGGCATTATGTCATCTTATTTTCTGTAAAAGATTCTCAGCAAAATTCTGTAAAAACACATATAGAATCTATCCTCAAGCTAGTCTGTCAATCAAATTTTCTATTGATTGCAGGCTTTGATCACATCATCTCACCAAATTTTTGAGCAAATTAGTCCATAATTTTTAGCTTAAATATCATACTTTATTTTTATGAGCTGGGTCTTTGATTTAGAAACTCGAATGGTCTTTGAATCCTTATAGAAAAAGTGCCCTATCATTAAGTTTGACTGTTTTGTAGAAATAAGATTTTGCTTTTAGATATTTCCTTTTGTAGATTTACAGAGCTCATGAAATTTTGCTCAAATGCTTGTCCAATCAGAACTTAGTATCTATATGCTTTAAATATGATCCTCACACATTGAAAACTAGGATTAAGTTTGGTTCATCAAATTCTTTGTCATATTTTCCAAAATTAACAAGGCCTAATAGATAACAATATAACCACATGTAAAATGGCATATAGGCTCATCTTTTGCTTATCGCGAGATGGCTAGTTTATTGTCTAAATTTCCTCATAGAATATATGTCATGCTAAGGAGTTTTTTAAGGGAACTTACTATGCATACTCAGTAGGAAATATGTAACGTTACCTATTTGAAAACTAAACAAGAGCTTTTTTTTTCTATTTTAAGAAAGTTTAGTTTCAATCAAGTATGATCTTGATGTTGTGAGGTTTAAAGCTTTCAAATAATCTAATTCATTAATAATTGTGTACTTTTAAAAGAGTTTCATAAAGTTTGAAGCATATGCTGATGCCATAACTTATCCTAGGGCTAACACAACAAAAACTTGAAATTGATGCACTTATGCCACATTTAATCGAAGTTAATTTTTTTTGTTACAAAAGATTTCAAGATGCTATACTCATGTCTATTACCAAAACTTATTGATTCAACGATTGCAATAAATTATTATCTTTAATGATCACAATTTGTTGCTACAATTCACTTACCATAACTTATATTTTGACACATGAAAAATATGAAACATTAATAAAATAAAATTCCCAATTATAAAATGGAAGTTCAGACTCGTGATTCCAAATTATACACTTATTATCAAATGTCATAGAATACCTCTTGATCGTGTGAAGACATAAACTAAGAAAAATACAATAACAAACTTGTTCTAAGTTCTAAGTTACAAACTATAATTCCAAGTTCCTCTAACCTAGTACCTATAATCTACCCGTCAAAATAAATTTTTTAAATTTTGGAACTTAGAACCTACCTTGTATACCTTAAAACTATAGGTTCTCATTAGTACTGTTCTCAGATTTTAGGTTCTATTATGAAACTATGCTTATTCCTATTGGTTTCTATGTTAGAGAGATGGTGGCAACTTTTAATGCATTCCTTGGACTAGCTACTTGTCCTTTTCATGGGGCCTCTCCTTTAGCTTTTAGCTTTCACTTTTAAGACTTATTATTTGTTTTCGATTCTAGACAACAAATTGAAAATAGGATATCGTAACAACCACCAAGGGAGTGTAAAGTACCTCACCCAACATTCACTTTAAAAAGAAGTATATATTACCATTAGTTAATTGTAAGCATGTGTACGACCAAATAAAAATTGTAAGCATGTGACATCTTTTTCTACTGTCATGTATGTCTTTTCATGATTGCCAAAGACAGTTGATGGAGCTGCCATAGCTCCTTTTGGAAAGAATATGCTTGAAATTGTACCAAAGGGGCGGAAAATCTCATTCTTCCAAAGGAACAATAAGATTTCTTTATATAAAAAGATCAGTAGCTGTCTGGGTTAGCGAATAGAGGAGATCCATTTGAATCACGCGTGCATGTTGTGGCTATTTGAGTGTCTGGTTTCCTAAGAAACTTTTTCTATGGATCCGCATATTCTTCTTAGTAAAGTTGAGCTATCTTAGATTGATGTATTGACACTGAATGCAAAATCTAGGCAAGATTGACAATTCAAGAGATATGCTATAAGCCGTTGGTCAAATGCTATTTGTACGCTTGACCTTTCAAAACAAGTGTGTGACCAATGATTTGATCATTAGAAAAGTATGCAAATGGTATACAACACATTAAATAACACGAAACAAACCATCTTGGAAAACATATAGGCAGTTCTATCAGTAATAATGTACTATTCATCAAAACCAACCTGGTGATAAAAATGAACTGTGTGAAAAGAGTTTGAGCAACATATATATTCTACAAAATTCCTTAAATTATTGGAGAATTTTGCGATATATCTTTTACTGCCCAGCTACAGATATTTTTGATAAAAGTAAATATATGCAACAGTAGAAGGGCACTAAAGGATTAGTGCAATAGTCGCCTAAATTACTGCCCGACCAACTACTGTTACCCAAAGAGCGGCTTACGTGACAGCCGGAATTTGACCAAATTTCCAGCAATTGACAGCCATTGAGTGTCTTGTTCAACCTTTTTGCTTTTCAAGATCATGTATCCTCTGTGGACCTTGGTACTATGATGCAACGAATGGATATCTGGTGAGAGGTCAATAAATAATTTTTAAAAAAGCTTCCAAACCAGCATGGAATATCTGGCTGCATTGCCGAGGGCATGTATGACAATTCCATCTCTCTCGCAATTCGATAGTTGAGCTTCTTGAACTTGACAAGTGCTTAGGCCTGCTTGAGTAGTCAGCTGAGTGAGCTCTTTGGTAGATTGCACGAAGCTTAACCTAGTCCCATGCATCTTCTAGCCCAGTCACTAAGGAACCAAGAGCAACAACGTCATTCGCCTTATCTATCGTTTCTTTTCCTCTGGAATTATTCCTCGTGTATACATGCAAATTAATCATTGCAAATCTAGAGCCGAATTTGCTGCAGTAAATGAAGCAAACTTGGTAACTTGCTGCAAATTGTTCTGAACGCGGGCGCCCGACCCTTTGCCCGGGTCTCCACACAGCTCGGGCCCTCGTGCCTGGGTGCTCTGTCTCCAAACGGATGCTCTTCTAAACTCCTCCTCAGGAGCATCCATTTCTGTGCTTCAATCCACCCTTTGAGTGGCTGGCTAAGACTTGAGACACGCAACAGAAATTATCATAGTTTTAATAAAGTGAAAGTGAGAAAAACATACATTTTGACATATGATGGAGACTCGAATTTCTGCGGAAAGGTATGACTCTTTGAAGGTTCATGTAAAAATTAATCCCATAAAAACCCAGTTGATAGAGATAAATGAAAGAGCCGATTTACGGTTTTATTAAACCAAAAGATTTTGATTGAAGGTTTTAGAGATTCTAAGATTAAATTAAATTTCACATAATTTCGTACATTATAGCAAAATTATTGTACACTTTTATCATCAATGTTATAGGTTCACTTTTTGGCCCTTCTCAAGTATTATATTGAATTTCCAAACTTTCATCTTCTTTTTCGATCAATTACCCTAACTTGAATGAGAGAGGGTGGGGAGGGGCGGGACCGCCTCTTACATGCAAGTGGTGACGCCCTCAATTTTGCTTACTGTGAGGACCATCGACCCTTCTTTGGTGGCGAAGGGCGCCCCCTTCCCCCCTCTTTTCTTCTATTTTCTTTTTGTCGCGAAAATTTTTGCCATATCAACTGTGCCACATGAACAGAATTTTTGGAATTATCGAAGGTAATTCACCAAAGAACCCAATTGCATAAATAATTAAATTAGAAGACTTACTTGCACCGACAAGTTAGTTCCAATGGCACACTTTTCAAGAGCATAGGCAACCAAAAGTGAACTTAACCCTCTTCATAATCGGGTTCCTCATCAAAATATCCATTAAAAAGCAAAATAAAATAGGACGAGATATTCAGGGTGCATCTTATTTGACGACAAGCTGAAGATTTGGAAAATATTTTTTTAATAATAAATACTTGCTTGTATTACTTATAAAATGAATAAACGAAAAAAAAATTCATTATTCATGAAAATGCTCAAACATAAATTATTGTTGATAATGAATTTTTTTTATTGACTAATTATTTCAAGTGATACAAATCATTATTTTAAAAAAAAATATTTTTTAAATCATTAATTTTCAGCAAAATAACTAGAGACTCAATGGAAACTGATCCACACCTATAACAGGTACAATGTAGCTTGTCATGTCATATTGGTGATTGTAATGACTCCAATTAAATCAAGTTCCCCAGCTGTGAAAATTCTGTACTGGTGTAATTGGATTTTAAGTTGTAAAACAAGTTAGGAATTCCATTAACAAAAGCTATAATTTTTCAAATTCGATTGGTATGTACCCTCAAATCGAACCCTACTAATCATATCACTTCAAAGAGGGTAAAGATGCAATTTGAGAAAAAATTGTATGTCTCGTACCAGGACACTCACGCCACATTTGCCCCACATGAATTTTTATGTCACGAAAAATCCAAATTAGTACATCCATGCCACATTTACTTAAAATTGATATACCCATATTGCTTGTACCTCAAATTGTGGCAAATTTAAGAATATATGCTCACCAAATATGAGAAAAAAAAGGATAAGTTTGAAATTGCCATTTTTTATAACCTCCGTTCCATGAACCAAAATGGCCTTAAAGTTAAATGCTATAGTCGAAAGTGCTTTAGAAATCGAACTCTTGCTTTTTATAGAGCAACCTTTTTTCAGAAAAAAAATCCCAAAAATATGAGAAAAAGTTGCCATAATAGTATCATGGAAACACCTTCCACAATCATTTTGCTAAATCTAGGCATGCACAGCAAGTCTAACAGAAAATGAAAAGATCAAGGGTCAAAGGCACCATAACCATCAAACTGTCCAAGGCAAAGCCCCGCCACTCCTCTTTGTCCCAAGAATCAAAGGTGTTGTTTTGTTTAGTCCTTCGAAACTAGTGGAATGGACCAAATGATGAGCCTCCAATTTGGTATTCTCTTGTTCCTACCAACCCTTCAATCAAGATGGAACTCCATTTGTCCATAAAGCAAATTTGATTTGTTTTTTTTTTGTCATTTCAATACTAAAGAATCCGAGGCTCCCACGTCGGCGGAAGCCTCCCAACCGTCTGCCACTAACATTCTATAATCCACAAATTGGAGACAAATGCAACTTGATTTTGTTGATTTGTCATCCTAGTGTGCATGGAATTCGGTAAGATTAATTAAACTATAATAGAGCCGTCAAGGACTCGTTTAATGGTGACCTCTTGACTCTTCAAGACAAAATTTCCTAGAGAATTAATGAATTGTCGACCGATTTTCCCACGTGTAGCACCCCCCGTGACCAGCGAAAACTAAGAAGGGCAAAAGCATGATAATTGTTTTTTTTCCCCCAAGATACGAACACAAGGATTTGATTTTATAAGAATCTATGAAAACTCTGCAAATCATGAGCTAGTTAAGTCTAGACCTTTACATTGTGCAAGTGATCTTGATCACGGTGACCTTTACTTCCGGTACAAAAAAGCCTTTTATTCTTTTAAGTAACACCAATTATATCAACCTTGAGAGATTAATGAGAAAAATATACGATTGTATTACAAGAAACATAAAAATTCATTCTGTTGCATACTAGGTCTTTCTAGCATTGTGATCGACTTAACTTATCATGAAGAGTTGAGTAAAATCCGCTGAATACTAAATTCGTGCATATTGTTAATACTTTGTTGGCAAAATGTCCATGAGTTTCTATCACGGTCTTTTTCAAGACGAACTGAAGGAGTAAAAGTTGTAAGCCTAGAGATGATAGCATTGTTGGCACATGAAAAATACATAGAAGATAATGCTGGTTTTTATATAAGCCGGCCATATTTCAAAAGGAAAATAACATTAAAATTATTTATTATCATAATATGTGTTGCAAATGATTAAATTTTTCAAGCAATTCAATTGCCTTTATGTTTGCCCTTGATTGATAGTCAGTTAAATAGATAGCCTAGTGAGTAGTGTATGAGTCAGCAGCGATATAGGATACATTTGTTTCCCAGAAAACTTAATATTTAAAAAAAATTTCTAAAAAATATCATTAATATCGCTTATAGAAATAAATGAATGAAATATATTTTCATTGCTCACAAAAGTAGTTAGGCATAAATTGTCACCGATAATGAAAGTACATTATGTTGACTAATTTTCCAGAGCGACATAGCCAACCATTTTTCAGAAAGTATTTTACAAATTATCAGTTTTTCATGAAACAACCGCACTATAGTTAGTATACAATTTGAAGTCGAAGCCAAAATGTGAAGATTGTGCAAAGGCGGAAGCAGCTTTTGTTGTTTTGAATTTTAATTTAATTATGAGCAAGCAGATATCTATACATACGCACAAGTTGTAGCAGAAGGGAAGGACACACGCAGACGCCGTACAAGACATCTTTGTTTTCTATTACGACTTCTGCTTTACGTTTTCTTTTACTATATCTTCGTTTGATTTAGTACAATTAGTTTACTTTTCGACAGTTTCTCAAAATCAATTAATCCATAATTAAGTGGTGATTCCTTTCTTGATTGTCAATTGTCTTTTCACGATGATTGTGATTGTCTTATTTCGAGTTGTTCAAATATTTTAGAGCAATCAAATTGAAAAAATAGAACCTGTCAATTACCTCTGAAGAGCTATGGTTGTCTTTCACTTATTTTTTCCCCTCTAGGTTGAAATTAATCAAGAGTTCCATCGTCTAAGGGAATAAATATCAACCATTTTACTGATTAAATTGCTGAAATGTCTGACCCCAAAAAAAAATTGCTGAAACGTATCACAAATTTGAAATGGGGATCATGTTGGTAAAAGAAAAATTAACCGCGAAGCTGTAATTAACCTCTAATTGTGCATCTGGCCAACAAATGTAACAAAATGGCCTGATCGAAGGCAAAATCATGTTGAGGTAGTTGATCGAATAAAAAACGAAATACATGGACCTACATGAAGTGAGGACAACGTTTACCTCGGTTCAGAACAAATGCAGTAGTGAAAATGAGCTCAACCCAACAATTCAAGGAGATCAACATACTTCATGCTCAGTTCATGTTGAACTCAATATGATGGACCGTGAGAAGGATGAAAATTTAACTCTAGTCTGCTCGAACTCTTGGTTCATTCTTTTTCTCCACAATATTATACATACGGAAATCGGAGAAAGATATGTCATGGATGAAGTTATCCTGTCATATGTCATGTACGTGTGCCATAAATGTATAATGATCCATCAGGTTTCCCGAGATACACAGTGTATCAGATGCAACCTGATTTAATTAATTTAGATATTCTGACGTTCAAATTCACAAATATGATACTTCTCATAACCCCTTTTTGAGAAACCAATATAGGATAGATTTTTTTGTACTAAAATTTTTTCATCAGAATAGCAACGTATCTTAAGGAGATGGATTTTCCTTGTCAAGCTTTGGTCCTCCCACTGATAGCTCAGCTTGCTTGATTACAAGTTGTGGTTGTGGCTAGATATCTCTTGTTTGCAATGTATCTACAATTTTCTATCGATCAAAATCAGCACTGCCCAAGTAAATGTGCAAGCGACCCCTATATTATCACGAAGTGAAAAGGCCAAACCAGGAAAAGAATTTCATAACAGAAGCGTTATTGGTAACAAAGAACTACAACCAGTCGTTGCATTGGTTTTATTACAATGCATATTCATCTACATGTACTATTGTTGACACTCCTTATTTTAGCTATAGGTAGAACAGAAATACTTGAACATCAAATGAACTAAATCACACTTGTGGGTGTGCGTGATACATACTACCCTAGCACACGAGAATCATTTGGCGACCAAATGAACGACGAGATACAGGAACTTAACGAACTCTAGTTATGAACGGCATGCCCAATGCTTGGGCTGTGGCCCGGAGACGTGGGCCTAAAGTTGCTTAGACGGCTCGGAGGCGATGGCTCCGAGTTTTGTGACTCGACCGCTTCTCCAACCGAAGCCATGACAGGTGGCAAGTTGATGCTTTCCATGTTGGAGTTGTTTAAGTGACCGCCATGCAAATTGATGCTGTTGTTCTCCAAGGTTTTTCTGGTGCTTAATCGAACCATCTTGTTGGTACTAGCTTGGAGCTTTTCAGACATGTTATGGCCTGTTTTTTTCATTTGCCTTCCAACGATAGGTTGAATTTCCCGGGTCAAAAATATTCACACCAGAAGGCAGGAAAAGAATAGCTTATGGGCCATTTCTTCTTTTCTTTTTTTTTTTTTTTTTTGGGAGGGGGGAGGTGGGGGAAGGGGAGCAGAGAGAGAGGGAGGGAGGGAGGGAGGATGAGACAGATGCCCTAATTCCAAGATCCTCATGGGTATTTGTAGGGCTGAAAGGACCATAGATTGTTTTATTTCTCATAATTATTTTTCCTGTTGAGTGTTTAGGTTCTGAAAAGTGGCAAATCAATATAGCGAAGAATAGCGCAAAAAGGAAAAGTGGGAACTGTATTCTTTAGATGGAAAATATTGAAAAGTGCATCTATTGCTTTCTTGAACATGTTCTTTTTCTATTTTCATAATGTTTTAATATATGATGTTACTATTTGTAGTAGTATTAATTAGTTCCCCTGACATACTAGTTAAGAAAACAAATCCACAACATAGAACAGAACATTAGTAAGAAAATTTATGCATTGTTAAAATATATAATAAGTTGTTCATTCGATCATGGTCCTAGATTGCTTGGTTCGATTGATAAGAAATCAATGATTGATCATGGTTCGACCAATCGACTGGCCATGAACTAGCTGAGGTGTTGGCCATGAATTGGCCACTAACCATACAAGTGAGTTTGGATCGCCAGCTTATAAAGATGACTTTGGGATCACGATAATTGATCATGGAATCATTTTGGATCGACATATGTCATGGGTTGATCCGATCGGTCACGCCCAACTGCGGGTGATTCCGCCTAATTATGCACCGATACACAGATGATTTGATCGACCAAATGCGATTGTCTTTTGACAAAAAATGTATCATTCCCTATTTAATTAGTAGCTATTTGAAGGGAATCTCAAATTGGTAATGTTCGATTATGGATTGGTCATGCATCAATCATGAAACCATGTGGATGGATTGGGTGCCAATCGGAATGAGCCCTCGAGATTGACTTGGCAATTCTATCACTAATTCTAAGGTCCATGAGTACTTTAGCTTAATGCTAGGTTGTGGGTAACCTTAAGATTAACCTTGAACCAACCAAAGGACTAATGACCAAAATTAATGAATTGGTCGTGGTAGGCCGGGCGATAAGCCTAGGGACTAGCCTGAGGGCTAATTCTGGACCTATATGGATGTGACCATGTTGACCACAAGGCCAGCCAAGATGCTGAGCAGTGGGCCAACCATCCCGCTAGGTCGATTGACTGCCTAAGGGGATGGTTTGGATGATCATGGGGCGCAATGGCCTAACCTCGAGCATGCATGATTCAGATTTTAAGGGTGCATCAAGTAATTCCTCTTTCAGTCCTAGAACCAATTTAGATGATGGATTTCTATGGACTACCTTCTTCGAGAAGAAAAGACAAAAGAGTGGAATTCTCTAGAACCTCTTATTTAATGAAGAGGAATGAGGTGTGCTTTGAACTTTCAAACGCCATGATTAGGTCAAAAATATATTTGGTGGCTAAGAAAACGATAGTACACACATGGACCAATCGAAAAGCGATACTCAAACCTTTAATTATGAACCTATAGAACCTAGAATGCCAAGTTGGCAAAGAAGATTCTAGTTTCTTCAAGTTGCCTTGTTCATCAATGCGAGTGCTTATGTAGTCCAATGAGAGAATGAAAAGTGGGCCTCTATCAATGACATCTATAAACTATATTGCCAAGCAAGATCAAATAGGCATGCCAACTCATTATGTGGGCAATATATTTAATAAAATAGACTTGCTTATCAAGCAACTTAGGTGAACCACTTGGAAATGAATGATTGAATCGTTTGGCTAGTAATCATGATGCCGAGGAGTATAAATAGGAGGAACTCCTCCTCAATTCTTATCATTTTTCATCCACCTCCTCATTTCTCCCTTTGCACGTCTCCTCCTCCTCTCTCTCACCCTCCTTCTCCTTTGGTCAAGCAAGCCGCCCTTTCTTTGGTATTGCCATTATCATCATTAAGTCTGGATGGCACTCTTTTGACAAACTGTGATTTGTATGGATGGTTGTGTATATGTTGGCATGTACACGGATATTATGCATGTGCATGAGTCTTTCACGATTGAGATGATACCAAGGTTTGTGGCTTGGGTTCAACGCAAGTCGGGAGTGCCTAGAGCTATAAGGCTTGAACTGATAATAATGTGACGTCCTGAAATTCGAGCCATTTGAGGAATGAATGAACGTTAATTTCGTCAATGCATTGTTGGTTGATTTCACTTGAAGATGATCATTTCCGAGATACTAACCTTGAAAGGAAAGGCTAATGAGAACATAACTCATGTGACTAAAGAACTTGATTTGGGAAAATGACTTGACCGTGAGACTTGTGTGAGGACGATCCCGTAGATATGCAAACCGATTTCAAGGACAACTAAAAGTCGATTCGCAAATAGAATATAATGGGACGATGGGTGATTTCGTTTACTGTTATCAAGCTCATAAACGACCCTATGTCGATTCTCGATAATCATATACTTTGAAATAAGAATCTATCATCCACAATTTCGCGTAATCAAGGATGTCCATGTGTCGAGATGTCTTGAACGTGATTTAACATGAGTTGGTTACGCGTGAATCCTCAAAGTCACCTATTAGTTTGAAACATACCAAAATGGCATATGGACGAAATTGACAAGGCATGAGAATCCATTATTGGACTTCGAGTTTTTTGGAACGTCTGGGATGGACTTTTGGATAATGTTTATTCAACAGTCGATAGTGCTAGTTAAGTTGAGTATTTGGAAAAGGGATTTACAAACCGAAAAAACGAGCCTACGAGGACGTGGGCTGGGCAAGACTAACATGGGCCTCACACCAAAGGTGAGACAGTCACCATGGTAGACCTGAGACAAGCAAGTGAGCTTATTGGACCTAACTGACCAATTTATCCTTCCGAGCCCATTATCTAACCTTGAGCTATTTCGAACCCAGCCAGTTCCTGAGCCCATTCCTATTCACTTCCTAGCCCATTTCTTAGGCCCGCCCTCCATTTTCAGCCCAATGGTAGTTTGGGAAGTGTGTAAGGTGGAAATGACCATTTTGCCTCTAGATATTATAATGGAAAGACAAAAGAAGAGAGAATATGATGTCATGTTGCATGGAGAGTTGAAGCAAGCATTTAATGGTCTTAATGATGCCTTGAAACCAGCCTTCACCTCACACTCTCTCCCTCTTCAACTCAAGCAAAACCGCACACCCTCTCTCCTTTGTTTCCCTTCATTTCCTTCTACTTCTCCTTCAGACCCTCCTCCAAAAACCTAAGTTGTTCATTACTTTCTTGTGCTGATGACTGCTTGTGCCACTCACCATCGTGCTTAGGAGGTCCAAACCGTGTCCTCCATGGCAGCTATTCATCGAAAGGAGCTGTCGGCTAACCCGTTTACTAGACAAAAGTCACTACCGGGCAACTCACCTATTTTAGTGCAGTTCTACCCAAATAAGATGTTTTCCTTCTATTCCGACCCAACCACCACCCAGCCTAGCCACCAGCCAGTCCCCCTTGACCCCTAGGTGCTGCCAATTGCTAGTTAGCCGCTCGCAGGAGCTCTAATCAACCCACTCAATTCCTTTCCTCCTTCGGCAATTTAGTTTTCTAGTCTTGTAGAGGGAGTCTAAGTTGCTTGCTGTTGTTTTGACCTTGAGACCACCTTAGATTATTGTGGTAGATGTCCTGTGCATCACCTTCGTCGTTGCCGCCGCGTCCATATCACCGACTTGCTTAATAAGTGAGTTTAGCCCCTAATCATTGTTTACTGCCTAAACTTGCTTAGGGTTAATTTTAGTCTAGGAGGTTTAATTAAGTTGTATTAGCCCTAAGATAAGTGGTTAATGGTTAATATTAGTTTAGGTTAATTTTGCTTATTGTGCTTAATTGTTGATTATTGTGGGTTATGTTTAATTAATCGTGTTTTGCCTTGATTAATTGATTGTTTGTCTTAACTAATGATTTGCTTAATTTCTGAATTTAATTTATTAATTATTGAATTTTGAAATTACACTATTCATAGTGCATTGTTCACAAATTATTGTTCACATGCATTGTTCACGTGGTATTATTCACGCGCACTGTTCATCCGAAAGTGAAAAATTGTCTAATTTCATATGTTTTGATCTTATGAGGTGAATTAGATGTGTAAATGCATGGACATCTGCATAAATCGTATGGTTTTCACAAAAAGTAGAAAATGATTTGTTTGAGAGACCCCAAAAATGGACCGCTTTATGAGAAAATGATTTGAGGTTGTATATGCAAATATGTATGCATTGGCTATTGCTCAAAGATAAAAAGTGGGTTGTGGTGGTATGCTTGTGTGATCATTAAGTTGAACACGCCACCTCGACCGTAGTTCGAGGGGTGATAGTCCGATTTATCAGAATCTCGATGAGGGTCTGGATGCAGAGTTGCCGTGGAGGTCGAGCCCATGCTCCTTAGGAAATGTTGTCTTGGGAGAGAACCCTCAATGTTGCCGTGCCTCACGAGGGAGGGCAATGCTTGGCTATGCTAGTATACATCGGCGAGGGTTCGGTTGTAGCTTTGAGGGGCAGTAATGATCGGAACACATGTGATGCAAGAGCGTATGAGAAAGATGACATCATTGGTTCGAATTATGTATGAGTTGATAACATTGTCTATGACATGCACGCATGAATTGATAATGTGCTGAGTATGGTAATGGCCAAGTGAGATTGCTTGTGACGTGACTCATATGTGATTGATGAACCGTATCATCTAATGGCCATGTGCGTTGCGTGTATTGTGCTAAGATATAACATGTAGGGTAGTGCATACCAGGTAAGGTTACATGCGAACCAACTATTTGATTGTTGGTTGATCTGTATGTTGTTTGGTTGCTAGTCGTTGTTGTTGGGTTGTTCGAGAGGGTGGTTTTGGAGAAATATCTTGAGTTGAGTTGGTGTACTAACCGGGGCTTAGAGGAAGAACTCGCTGAGATTTTATCTCATCCGTTATTGTATAACCACTTTTAGGCCCTTAAAATAGTGCACCCATTAGTGCGATTTGGGATCCCTAAGAACTAGGAGACCGTCATGACGCACCACCGCTTCTTAGGTTGGCTGTAATCTTACGAGAAGTATCTCTCTACCATTTGGGTGGATGAGGGACCGAGGCAATGGATACCCCATCGATTCTTGGCGTTGTACATCCAGGAGAATGATATGCTAATTGGTCCTCTACGAGGTTTTGACAAGCCTCCTAGTAAGGGCCCCGAGGACGTTGACTAGGATCCCATGGAATTGGACCCTCCTGACGGTACAATGGAGAATCCTGCTCCCGCTCCTCTAATGATCAACCCGAACACCTTTGACTACGATTCGATGGAGCGTGAGTCCGATAGGCTTGAGTGATAGTGGTGCAAAACTTGAGGGTTTTTTTAGTATAGTTAGATTAGCCTAGCCTATTGTCATTTTGGTTTGGCTTAAAGAATGGATCGGTCCCTCAATGGGCTTGTAAATTGGAAACAATCCTCTATTAGTTAATCCAATGAAAATGTATATATGAGTAGTTGTTGTTGTTTTTGCTATTCATCCCTCTATCTCTATTTGATTGCTTGATTGTCTATTTGACTAGGCGATGGTTTGTCTTTCGCTTGTACATAATGAAATATTAAAATAAATGGTCGTCAATGAGTCCGAAGACGTCACTTTCTATCAACCAAGGGAAATGTTGTTGCGTGCTCGAGGTTCGGGGTGTGACAAATAAGATGTTGGAAACTCAAGTCTTGTGCAACGCGAGGATCACCTAAGGCCGCGAGGTCCTGGATTGACATCAAGGCATGCTGAATCCTAGTCTCATTTGGTACCGGAATCATTCAAGTCCTCAAAGTCTTGGTTAGCATCGAAAGGTACCAAGCTCTTGTTTTGGATTGGTGCAGGATCCTTGGTACTTGGCGATTAAGTCAAATTTTGGACTTAGAATCATTCATGGCATCATTAGAATAGGGTCATAGAAAGCATGACACAAGATTACATATGAGCACTTCCTTATTGAGCCATGAATTAGTTAGCTAGAGAAAAAGATAAGAACTGGCATAAGTGATGTATTTGTGTGATGATCCCATGAAAGATAAGAATAATGATGATACCCCCGTAATTGGATGATTGGGTTACACCCAGAAGCCTTGGGAAGCTAGCCCCAAGAAGCCTTGGTATGAGCCGAGATGCCCTGATTGAGCTGAAAAGCCTAGCAAGAAGCTGGAAGCCTTGGTATAAGCCGAGAGGGCCTAGTTGACCTAGGATAATGCTAAGTGATCTACACAAATGTTAGTTATGCTCAAGCTTGAGTTGTAAGCATTTATGTGTTAGCTAACAAGTGAGTAAGTGAAACCTTTGTATTAGTCATGTCATTGTATATGAATTTGCAATTGATAAGCCATCAACACTATTTGCATAAGTTGTTTTGGCTAGTCTTTGATGAAGAGATGCCCTACTAGCTGAGAGTTAGGGGTTTTACTTACGGAGTTTCCTCAAAACTCACTCTTTTATCTTTACAAGTTTGTAAGCATATCTAACTCACCTTTCGTACATTTTGGTCTACCTGTAAGGATGGAAGGGTCAACTATAGATCTTATACATGCTGAAGTTGGAATAATATACCGAAGATACACCACCACTATGTGGGTCGATGAGGGACAAATCGAGTTGGTCCCTCATTGTTATGAGGCTTGGTATGTCTGGTTGGACGGGGAATTTATTGTTATCCTTCATAGTTTTAGAGAGCCGATAAACCCAAGTGGTGGGATAATGTTTGATGAAATGGACTCTAGTTAGTAGTACTGGCCCGTAACGGGAAGGGTTCCCAATTTTGTAGACTGTGTTTAGGGACTTTGTTAATTCCTTTGATGGACTTGGAAAGCAAGAGTTGTACTTTTATGTGGGCTAATAATAGGGAGGAGGGAATTGTGTCAAGAAAAGATTAGACAAGGTATTAAGCAATATGGAGTGAAGGGTTACATGTCCTAATGACAAAGTATATGCTTTATTAGCTATACAATCAGTCCATAGCTCGCTCCTCTTATTTTTTTTACCTTGATCTAGTGCAAAGAAGAAAAGAATTTAAATTGGAAGCACTTTGGCTCGAGTACAAAGAATGCAATAGATTGTCATAGAGGTATGGACTAGTTTAGAAATCCCAAAATGCCGAGCTAAAGGAGAAATTTAAAGTTGTATCATAGAATTTGACTAATTGGAGTAAGAGAAAGTTGTCGAATGCATAGAAAAAAATAAAATTTCTGAAAAAATATTTCAGGACATTATCAATATCTTAATGTTGATCCATGATGGAAAGAGGGTGAAAGCATTAAACGAAGAAATAGAACAACTATCGAGGTAGGAAGAGATGTCTTGAGGGATGAGATCGAGAATTAGCTAGTTTAAATGGAGAGACAAAAATTCGAAATTTTTTTGTGCTAGAGGGACAAAGAAATGAATTCTTCATATTAATAAATTCCGGTGAATGGATTTAAGACGTGAACCTGTTGAAAAAGCTAATGGTGGATTACGTTAGCAGCCTTTACATTTCAGTAGACCCTCGCAATTTTCAACCTATATTGGATGAGTACCCCTGTCTATGGGGGAGGAAATGAACCCGTGTCTAACCAAGGGAGTGACGGCGGAGGAAGTCTCACTGATAGTGCCTCGAAGGGCCATATAGGCCCCTAGACCTGATGGATTAAATGGTTTACTCTACCACCATCACTGAGAAGAACATTTAACAGTATATCTCACTGAGAAGGACATTTAACAGTATATCTTGAGGGAAGATCAGAAATTCTTGGATATTGTGCTTATGAATCCTGTTTTGAACAAAAAGTATTCTTCCTCATCCCAAAAAATTCAAATCCAGAAAAGGTGGAGCATTATCATCCCATAAACTTATGTAATTTTGGCTGTTAGATCATTTCGAAAGTGATGGCTAATCGACTTAAATCTTAACTACCAAACTTAATTGCCCCTGAACAAAGTGCCTTGTGAGTGGAAGACAATCTTGTAGTTGTTTGGAAATGCTTCCACAGTTGAGGATTCAAAAGAGAAGGATGTAATTCCAAACAGTTTTCAAACTAAACATGCAGAAAGTTTAGGACATATTTGAAAATGATTTTTTGGAAGCTTGTATGCAAAACACACGATTTAATGCTGCATGGATTAAATGAGTTATGCAATGTATCACTTCTATTTCTTTTGAAGTGAGACTCAATGGCGAACAGTTGCCTTATCTCCAATCTATTAGAGGATTAAGGCAAGGTGGTCCATTATCTCCTTATCTCTTTAGCAAAGTGGCTAATGTTCTGTCTCGTCTTATGAAGAAGCTCCTGATGATGGAACTATCAAAGGAATTAAGCTGCAAAGATCTTGTCCCACTTTGTCCCATCTGCTTCTTGTAGATAATTTTATTTTTTTCTTAGATGGAATAATGAGTGAATGTTTTGCCTAGTTAAACTATTAACTTAAATATGTCTGGGATGTAGCTTGGTAATGATTGTTCGCATAGCTTAAGAATTTATACGACTTTTGAAGTGAGAGTTCCTAAGATAGAGAAGACTGGGAAATACCATGGTATACCAAGGAGTTTCAAAGAATCAAATATTTATGTGGATTTTAGTTAGACTTAATATGAAGCTAGAGAGATGGAAAGAAAATATAATATCAGAAACTGGTAAAGAGATCCTTATCAAAGCTGTGGTGCAAGCATTACTTAGTAGTTATGTCTCTATTCAAAGCCCCAGTCTCAGTATGCCAAGCAGTTGAAAAGAAAGTGGCTAGTTTTTGGTGGAAAAACACAAAGAAGTATTCTGGGCTTACATTGGTGGTAATGGGAAGTTCTAAAATACGGAAAAAGATTTAGTGGGAATTGGCTTCGGGGACCTAATTGCATTAAACAGGGCCATCTTGGGTAAACAAGCTTGGGCAATGATGCAACCTAGTGTGGATCATTGTGTAGCCAATTTTTGAAAGGAATATATTTTTCTAACTGCAATTTCCTGCAGGCAGGAAAAGGATCTCAACCCTCTTGGAGATGGGAAAGTCTTCTTATGGGAAGAGAAGCAATATCCCCATCTGTAATGTGGTTAGTTAGAAATGGTGAAAGAATAAACATCAGAGACGATAAATGGCTTAGAAGTGGAATAATTGGGGACCCTGCTATGAGAAGGGAACTACATAAGGTGGTCAAGTTGATTATCCGAGAGGAGTCAAAAGTGGAATGAATGAATTTTGTAGAATACGTTTCACGAGCAAACTGTTAAAGAGACACTTAGTCACACTATGATCACAACTGACATACGACAAAATGGTGCAAGTGAATACCATGTCTAGCGATTACTCGGTTAAAAACGGCTACAACGACATTAGAAGGGAAAAGGAAAATCTTATCTTGACTTAGCATCAATATTCTATCAGCCTAATAAAACAAAATTTGGCATGCAAGCACTATTCCAAAGATTTGATTCTATGGGGTTTTATGCCGGAACGCTATGCCTACAATTAAAATCTTTACAAGAGGAAAGTTGTGCTGAAGCCAACTAGTGCTTTTTGTCGATTGAAATCGAAAATTACCAAGCAGATGTTTCTTCTATGTCCATGGCTGAAAGCTGATTGGTCAAATCCTGCTTTGCATATTAGAATCACAACACAAGGGTTAACAAGACTTGATGAATGGCTACTGCATTTCCGCAACAATCCAAAGAACTCACCTTCGTTGAACCTGTTGCTATGATTCTACAGCTAATTATTGACACCAAAAATTTTGACTAAATATTTAAGATTAAATTACATAGAAAATTAAGGACTAATTTGGCCCTACCCAAAAATATTTACATTGAATAGCACATCGTATATGCATTACATTATTTGCATCGAGTAAGTTTTAATTCTTTTTCATTTATTTTGAATAATTTTTTTTTAAAAGGGGAGAAAAATAGGGCCAAGCCTAGCCCTAGCCTCCTTTTTTTTCTTTTCCTCACGCCGACAAGGCCCATTATGCTTATTCTTCCGCGGCCCGGCCCCTTCCCCTTCTTCCTTCCTACTCCCATTTTCCTCCGTACAACTCGTGTAGGAAGGACACCCTGCCGAAGCAAAGTAGGGTAGCTCAACAATAGAGGGGACAACAGAGCAGGTAGCTTAAATGTTGCCAGATTGAGGAGTAGAGTAAGGCTAGACCTATTGTGGAGGGGATGACGATTTGATGCCAATTTGGCCAAGAGGGAGCCCGGTCGACATGCCAAGGACTAGCGGTCGAAGCATCTCTATCGATTGGGTGGCTCATCACCAATAAATACAAAGGTCTCGAGAACGGTTCGGGGAGAGCCTGAGGGGGTAAAGGGAAAGAAAGGAATGTTTAAATAATAAGATCTTCCAATCACATAAATATGGCATACAATTAATAAATTTAGCGTACCTGAAGTAAACATAGTCATTATTGATCCGACGAGCGAGAAGATATCTTCCTGTGGGTATGAATCTTCACCACTCTCTTCTATGATAGTTGTGATGGTTGTATTTTTTTTCTCTTCAATTTTGTGGAAATAGCAAAAGCATGATAATGGAATGCATACAGTATCCTTAAAAAAAAATCTTATATAAAAGGAGTGATGGGACCACTTTAAAGCTGCCAAATCTCAATCTTTCATTAAGGTTTAAGATATGGATTTTATATGCCTAATTGGATGTCACAAATTTATTGCTTATAATATATTTAACTAAATTGAACATAAATCAAATATTTAATAATGGACTTGATAAGCCACATAAATGTGTTGGACCTTGTTTAAGACAAAGAAAGAAAGAAAGGAAAGAGAGAAGGAAAGAGGGGGAAGGAGAAACCGCTGGTCACTGCAGCTGACACGTGGCCGACGACCTGCTGCCGTACCCTCTTTCCCGCGCCAAAGCTCCGGTAATTCTCGGCCCTGTTTTCGGCCTGTTTTTGGGCACAGCAGGCCAGAGCTCACTGTCTTCTGGCTGACGCGAACTCTGGTCCCCATCCGACCGTTCGTGTGTGCGCTGTGATTTTTGGGCACTGCTTGTTGATTGCCATGAGTCCCAGCACGAGTTTGACCTCGGCTGTTTCGGGTTCTCTCTCCTCAGTCTATGTACCTTCGGCGTTCGACGAAATGCCGGAATGAAAATCCGTAGGATTTCCCCGGGGATGTTCTGCTCCGGAGTTTTGGGTGGCCCCCAATTAGTGGCGCCGAGGTCAAGGGGTGAGCGATGTCTCAGATGGGAGTGTATGGGGGTGGCTATGTGCTGGTCCGCCCTTGGTGGCCGTCGTGGCTGTCCATGAAGGCCGTGAGTTCCTCTGTTTTGAGGCGCTTGGTGGGCGGAGATCGTGGCCGTCACTAGGGCAGTGTGCGGAGGTGTAGGACCCAGGTCTGACAGCGGTGACCGGCCGGGCCTAGACCGGGGCTGGCCAAGGTGACTCCGGCGTAGGCGGCGTTCAGGCCGAGACGAGCGGTGCCGTTCGTCACGGCCCCCTCCCCTTGAACCGCGAGGAGCAGGGGCGCGAGTCGATTCGAAATCGGGTCGGCCGAGTCGGGCGTGAGGTCTGGCTGGGTTCTTTTCGTTTGGTCCTTGGGCTAGACTCAAACCAAAATAATGGGCTGGGTTTAGTTTTTTTTATTTAACAGGCTTGTTTAATTGAGTTATTTCAGTCCTTCGGGCCAGGAAAACTGGGCCCATTTGCTAGACCCAACCCAGCCGAGGGCCTAGCGCCCTGGAACCCGGGCCGTGCGCCCGCGCTGGTCCCGACCCGGGTCCGTTTGTTTATATAACATAATATCATATTATTATATTTTAAAAATATCGAAAAAATTTCAAATGTTTTTCCTCAAGTTTAAAAGTATAAATGTGGTTTCACGTAATTTTCGAAAAATGCATGAAAAATCCTTCCAATAATAAAACTAAAAAATTTAAACAAGATCAGGTCCTGAAAGAGCATTAACTGATTAATTAACATAATTAAGTCTCCAATTTTAGTTTTCTAATTGCGTAAGAGTAAGGTATTTCTCACAATATGTTACTTGGTTTTTTAATTGACCCACTACAAATTGATTAGTGGTAATTCCTAAATGAAAATAACTTGCATGTTAAAAACTCATATCATAAGTCGCAAATTGATGGACGTAGAAGAGCCTGGGTTATAATTTAAATTTAGCAATCCATTAGTTGTATACCCAAGGCGGTCTTCGCCATGAGGGTAGAGGTCGCGACACTAATATGGAAAACTCGAAACCACTTTGTCTCTAGAAAATAGAACCTAGATCAAAACTACCTTGTGGAGTCAGCGATTGCAATGAACCAAAACTTCACAAGCTGGACGGGGAAAGTGAAAAGAGAATAAAGGCCTTAATACAGACTTACCCCAACGGTGGAAACCCCCATAACCAAGTACTCTCAAAAGTTAACATCGACAAATCTTTTGCCGAGGAATCATCCGAAGGAGCAATCGCCTGTGTCTGTCGAGACTACACAGACTGCCTTGTGTTTGCGGTTGAGAAGGCTGTATACGAGAATCCTTATAGAGTAGTTAAGGGTACAGATGTAGTTGGTGTTTTAATGAGGCCCCCGTTTGTTGCAAAGTTCTAGTGTGGCTTGGGCTAGGACCGGAAAGTTTTGTATAGTGGTTGATTCCATGAGAGGCTATGGGAAGAGTAGCAGTGAAGTTCAAATTATAGCAAGACAATTGTGACTTGACTCAAGATTGTTAAAATTTATCTTGAGATTACCTATGAAGGAACCTTGTCCAAGTGGGAGTTTTTATGATGATTAGGTTCTTGGATCCAATTTCTTTCTATATAAGAGGTGGAAATTTTTTTTTTGTGAAGAGCATTAATGAGACCGTGAGAGTTTTTCTGATGTAGGTTACATGGCTTGGCTGAAATTTTTATAGATAGTGCTAAAGTTCCTCCTCTAACCCAAGAATACATAATTATACTCACATAAGAGCATCTGCTGAACACTAAGGGTGATGGGCAATCTTGTTGAGTTAGTGATATAGAGGGTGATAGATGAGAAGCGCTTGAGTTTTGGATGATTGTTGTTCCGTGTCAAGAATGATGGATTCGAAGTCAAAGAAGGCAATAAAGGGGAAGCGCTTGAGTTTTGGATCAACCCTATTCCGTATCAAAAATAATGGATTCCAAATCAGAGAGGGTAAATAGAGGAGAAACACTTGAACTTCGGATTGTCACTGTTTTGTGTCAAGAATGATGGGTTCCGAATCAAATGTATAAATTTCTCTGCTCGATTATATATATTCTTGTTTCTAGCTATGGAGATCTTAGGTGCACTTTCATGACTTACAGAGATGATTGCTTTGTCAATTACACTCTAAAACAATCCAAGATGAGCTTTTAGAATTCAAGTCTAGTAGATTAAATCTTGTAGGTAATGTTTTGAATTCCTTTGCGAGATTAGAAGATTGTTTCTTGATTAACTATGAATGTTAAAAATTATGTGAATGTAATTGGGAGTTGGGTAACCGAGAGCATTTGAATGCCTCAAGTATAGTTGTAGTATCTGTTTTATTGCTTAATTTATATTAAAATCCTATGCTGCTTTTTTCTGTGGAATAGAGTCCTATCAATCGAATCACATAAATTCTGCATCCAATTTATTTCCTTGTTTTGTTATTGCTTGTTCTTGCGATAATAACGGACAAGTTATCGGCCAACTATACATGCAGTAAGACACACAATTAAGTTAAAAGTGCGCATGTTCCAAGCTTTATGAAATCAAGTTAACAGGCAATAATTGAGTGAACAAAAGCGTGCCTATAACCAGCGAGAGGGCGGCACTTTCTAAAGAAGTAATGGCACGTTATCCTTAACACTTACCATAACCCATATCGGGTTTTTATGGAATTTATTGTTCTAAAATTTGAGGTTAAGACTATCTTTTAGGTTAGTTTTGTTACGCAGACATTATACTTAATGGTTAAAGCATCACTCACAAGTTCAAATAATGCACTTCCTCCTTTTCCTTTAATTTTTTTTTTTTGCTGCTATTATTGTTCTGTTTGTTTTGCTATCTATTATAACCAATTTAATTTGGACACATTCATGTCTTATCTTTCATTTGTAAGGAACTAGTTATATGCAAAGAGAACTCTGAAAGAATAAGTCATATAGATATTGTTGGTCGCTTTCGATACATTGGCTAAAGTCCGTCACAGAAACATATAAAAATTTTGTCAAATATACCTTATACAACTTCCAAGTCAAATAGTCATGTCGGTTGTCGTACGAGGTTTAGCAAATTTTATGTTAAATCCCTGCCCATCATTCATGTGTGGGTTTCCCATTTAAAATCTGAATGTAACACAATAAACTTCTTGCCTAGTACTTTTCCTGGCCACGACATAATATAATAGTGAGGAAGATTAAGAAGAAAGAAGAACAGCAGAAAAATGGAATATCATGCAACATGCATCGCGCACAATAACTAATGCACATTTTCGGAATAATTAGCAGTTAATTTCTAAAGAAACCTCATTGTTTTTCATTAAAAATGATTACATAATTCATACCAAAATGACAGAGGATTTTATACACACCGAGCAAACCATTTCCAGAGAAACTGAAGAATGACATTTTCGGACATGCGACCTAACTGAACCAGAATTGACAGGATTTACACAACACAGGTTCAACTTTCCATCTGGAAGTATTTAGGCTTTTGGTTCCTCATTCTTGCTTTGAAGAATATGGCCAACACCGGGGCTGTGACCCGGTGTAGTGGATTGGAATTCGCCTAGTGCCCCCATAACGGTTTGCCTTTCCTCATTTCTGCTCGGAGCTTTCAGTCGAACAGCTTCCTTCTTTAAGCCAACGAAAGAATGGCCCACTCCGGGGGTGGTCCCAGGGCTTGTGTGGCGGAAATCATCCTTGTACACTGCCTCTGACTTGCCTGAATCAGCCGCCTGATCATGCGCTGTTGGTGAAGGAACCGTCTTCTGCCCTGCATCAGAACGATCATCACTCCTGGGAGACTGACTTGGAGTGAGAAATTGCGATTCTTGTTCGTGAATATGGTTTATGTTATTCATTGAACGGAATTCGTCCTTCCATGCTGGTTTTATTGGCCTTCCCTCGGAAGTCAGAATTGCATGGAACACGATGAAGGTGAAGATGATGACGAATCTTGATGTTACTCGGAGGTCAGCCATAACCTGAGAGGTGTAGAAGAAGTTTAATTTTCTACTTAAGTGAGCAATGAGAAGAAATGGGAAAATCGGAATACAGTCAACTGAATGAGAAGCACTTGAACTCTGCATTGCTTTATATAGGCTTGAGAGAGGATGACATTTTGAGAATCTGAACCCACTGACCAATTCCATATTAAAGTATGTGTGTGGATCTCATTGTGGTTCCTTGTCGCTAGTGTTATTGCCATAAGGTCACTCAAAGTGGATCTTACACTAGTATATATTATGTCCATTCTCTCTCTCTCTCTCTCTCTCGCTTATGTTAATGTTGTACTTTTATACTTTACCACTTCTATAGTTGATAAAAACCAGAATGAAAAAGCGCTTGCGCTGACTTTGACGATTTGACCTTTTGATTGTGCTTATGTTATCGTCGCGCTTACGTAACATCTCCACCAACTAAAACGGGACGCTGCTTGCTTTGACCTTTTGATTGCGGGGAAGAAACTTTTTTGTTTTTTTGTTGTCGTTTATGAATACTCTCAAGGGCAGTAGATTTTCGTTCTCGGATCACTGTTCACTTTCCTCTCAACTGGTTCCTCAAGTTACTGTGCACCCTGCGGTTTCTTGTGGCTGTTCCGGCAGCTGGAGAGCTCAGTTCGAGCTGATTTTCAGAGGGATTGTTCCTTTCATCTTGATCTTCCTTTTCACCAGAAGGATTTATCCTAGTTATGTCCCTAACTCCCCGAATGATAGATCTAGGATAGGGTTTCTGGTTATGTAATTTTTGAGATGGATTTTGCTATGGAGCCTTTAGGGTTTGGCTTTATGGTCAAGAATTGAGATGGTACTTCAAATAGAGTGTTTGAGAAGGGGAGTAATTGGCAAAGGAGTAAGAACCGACCCCCAGTGCCTCGTTCTAGAGCCCGGGACCATGAGAACTTGAACAAGCAAGAAGTTCTGACTGGTGTTGCTAATCAGTATGGTTTTGGCATAACCCAGGTTGCAGGCCTGTCGTTGGTTGATGAGGCGGAGCCGCTAGCTGAGGGCCAGTTGGCCTTGGGTGATGCCTCCGGGGCTGGCCCGTTGGCCCCTGAAATGGGACACTAGGCACACGGCCATAGCTTTCTACCTAGACAAAGTCTGGTATGGAAACCTCTGTAGTCCGTTCCTGGGCTAATGTTGCTCGTACAGCAGTTAAGGGCTACAACCTTACATATGTTCCACCTTTGGCAATTAATGAGAAACTAGTGGTTCAACTCTCTGATGATGTACTGGAGGCTACGGACCCGATGTGGTTCGAGTGTGCTGTGGGATATCTTGTGGGAAAGAAACTCCCATTTAAGCTAGTTGAAATGACCCTCAAGCATGCATGGGGTTCCAAGCTAATGGATGTCATCGTGAACGACCAAGGCTTCTTCTTTTTCCGGATTCTAGATACTAAGTACCGACAAAAGATTATGGACAGTGGACCTCTTACAGTTGCTCGTGTCCCACTAATTTTGCAGCAATGGCATCCGCTCTTAGAATTAAAGAGGGATAACCACGCCACTATCCCGGTGTGGATTCGATTGAGAAATATCTCGTATGTGCCGTGGTCTGCTCCTGGGATTAGTGCAATTGCTAGTGCTGTGGGCAAACCATTATATGTGGATCAACGAACTGAGCAGATGAAAATGATATCCTATGCAAGAGTTTGTGTAGAAATATCAGCAACTGAAGATAGTCGGGAGAGCGTGGAGGTCATCTTAAATGGGGCAACCTAGATTGTATTGGTGGAGTGTGAATGGTGACTAGTGTCTTGTGAAAGCTATGTCACTTTTGGCCATAAGTGTAATTCTAAGGAGAACCCCCCTGCCCCTGCTAGTCCTGCAACAACGACAACTCCTCACCAGGTTGATGTCCATGAAGGCATGATAGTAAGAGCAGATAAAGCTCCTCAGATTCTAACTAATGTTCATCCTCGTAAGATAATTAGGAGTGGTGTGGAAGGAAGTGACTCTTTTAGCCAAGGTGCTGATGCTGATGTTCCCGAAATCTTGGACTCTCCTATTGCCCCCACTAAACACTGGCAAGTTTAACCTGCTAGCATGCATGCTCTTCATCAGAAAGCAAGCGCAACTGGGGTGAAATTGAATTCCCAGGCTAGTGCTTCATCGCCTTCCCTACTCAGGCTTGACCGAAGGAGACAAATCAGGGTTCCCCGCAAGGATGGTGACCTTACACTGTAGTTGGCTGGCAAATATCGTGCTGATATAGAACTATCACCTACTTCTTTCTCCTTGGCTGATGACTTGGATGAAGATGCAGATGTTAGAAGCAGTACTGAAGAGGAACATCCTATGTTGGGTGGAATAGCAAACCAGAACACAAATTTGATGGCTGAGCTAGCAATTCAGAATGTAGGCTTGAAGACTAATTTATCTGTAGTGCAGCCACCTGAAAGGATTGATCAGATTCAGGGTGAGAGCCATAGGCCTTCTTCTAAGACGAAGGGTCTAAGCCCGAAGACTAGTAGCCGGCGGCGGCCAGGGAGACAGAAGTAAGCTTCCTTTGACCTTCTTTGTACATATTACTATATGAATATTGGCTGCTGGAACATTCGTGGATTAGTGGACCCTGTACGGCAAGCTGAAGTTCGTAAACTTGCAAGGTCCTATAATTTTTGTTGCTTATGATTGATTGAAACTAAAGTCCCTTTTGCATATTTTCGGTCCATTTCCTCTGGCTTACTTCCTGGGTGGTCATGGACTACTAATTATGAGTTCTCCCCTCGGGGGCAGATTTGGGTTGGATGGGACTTGAGTCGAGTTACTTTTGAAGCTTAACTAACCAATGGTCAAGCCATTCATGGCATTCTCAAGGAAATTAGTACTGGTCAGTTCTTTACTTTGTTGGTTATTTATGGAGAACATACATTTGTAACTAGAAGATTATTGTGGGTTGATCTGGTTCAAATGAGTGGATCCTTGACTAATATCCCGTGGGTGGTAGTTGGGGACTTCAATCCATTTGAGACTCATCTGATCGTATTGGTAGCTCAAACACATGGCTCCCTTCATTTGATGAACTCCAAGAGTGTGTTACAAGAGCAGTGCTTAAAGACCTTTGATATGTGGGATTCCGTTTTACCTGGTCATCTTCATCAGGGGCCTTTCGGAAACTCAGGAAGATTGACAGGGATTCTCGTTTCTAGTCAATTGCAAGTGATGCTAGGAATTCTCGTTTTCGGAAGCATCGTTTCTAGCCCAGGGGATTTCTGACCATTTGCCAATGTTGGTGAAGATTACTGCACTCTCGCATTAGAAGAAGCCATTTAAGTTTTTTAACTTCTTGATGCAACATTCGGAATTCCAAATGATGGTTAATCAAGTTTGGGCAGAAGCAGTTTCCGGAACTCCTATGTTCCAATTATATAGTAAGATGAAAGCCTTGAAAATCTAGCTCAAACAACTTAATCAAGAGGTATTTTCGGATATTTCCAAGAGAACGGAGGAGGCAAGGCAAGCATTAAGAGCTACTCAAGAGGCTCATCAGCTTGACCCCTACAACTATTCACTGGTGGAAATGGAGAACTGTCAACGCTGGATATTCTATGAACTCTGAACATTGGAGGAATCGTTCTACCAACAAAAATCTAGGGTTCGGTGGCTTAAAGAAGGTGACAAAAACACCAAGCTCTTTCACCATTCTGTTAATAGTCGGCATCTTAGAAACAAAATTATCTCTATTCGGGACAATGTGGGTAACTTGGTAGCTGATCAAGATGAAGTGCAACGCATATTCATCTAGCATTTCCATGATTTGCTTACTGCCGAGGAGATGCCGATCAGACCGTCTTGTTTGGAGGTCAAGGGCATGATCCAGCATTTCCTCAATGAGGAACATGTTAGTTCTCTATCTAGACCTATTATCCCTTTGGAGATTCGTGAAGCTATGTTTTCATTAGTTGGGGATAAAGCCCTAGGACCAGATGGGTTCAATGTGAAATTTTAAAAAAAAAACTGGGAGGTTGTTCGTCAATCAGTGGTGGAAGCTATTTCGGATTTCTTTAACACTAGTAGCTTGTTGAGAGAGGTGAATAACACTATTATTGCTTTGGTGCCGAAGTCTCCCAATGCATCAACAGTGGGGGACTTTCGCCTTATTGCCTGTTGCAACACAGTCTACAAATGTATCACTAAGATTCTAACGAATAGAGTGGCTACAAATATGCTGGATTTTGTGGGCCCGACTCAAAATGCTTTTGTAAAAGGGAGAAGGATTAGTGACAATATCCTACTTGCATAGGAATTATTTGGTGATTTCATATTGATCTGTACTTGCCCAAGTGTGCCGTTAAAGTGGATTTCCAAAAAGCCTACGATACTCTCAATTGGAGCTTTTTGGAGACAACTTTGCAAGCATTTGGTTTTCCCAATATGATAGTGGACAGAATTATGATTTGTGTTACATCTCCAAAATTCTCTGTTTCCATAAATGGGGAGCTACATAGTTCTTCCCAAGTGGCCAAGGTCTACGTCAAGGCGATCCCATGTCTCCCTATTTATTCACACTTGCTATGGAGGTCTTTTCCGAGATCATCTCTCAGCAAGCACAACGATCGGAGTTCAGGTACTACTAGCGTTGTAGAGCCACATGCCTCTCCCACTTGTTTTTTTACGGATGGTGTCTTTTTGTTTAGTGAAGCTAATTTGGATTTGGTCAGTTGCTTGAATGATGGACTACACTTATTTTCATCTTAGAGTGGCCTCAAGCCAAATATGAGCAATGAATTATTCATTGTGGGTGGAAATGTTCATGTTTGAGCCCAAATCTGTCAATTGCAAGGATTCCAGGAGGGATCCCTACCAGTGCGTTATCTAGGTGTCCCTATTATCACCTGGAGAATGGGCAAAGTTGATTGCACTACATTGGTGAGTCTTCTAACATCTTGTGTTCAATCATGGATATATCGTTTTTTGTCCTTTGCTAGTTGGCTGCAACTTATCAGGTTAGTACTCCATGCAATTCAAGTATATTGGGCTAGCATTTTTATCTTGCCCAGCTTGGTTCTAGAGAGGATTGAGCAGATATGCCGGCAATTTCTATGGAAGGGTTGGGGACTTGGAATAGGAGGAGCAAAGGTAGCTTGGGATGAGGTGTGCCTCCCGAAGGAGGAAGGACTAGGTTTGTGGAAGCTTCGCGAAAGCAATAAAGTGGCTATGATGAAGCACATCTGGCTCTTATTTACTGATAAGGTATCTTTATGGTGTAAGTTGATCCATGCCACATACTTAAAGAACAAATTTTTTTGGGCTACCACTACACTAACTATATGTTCGTGGGCGTGGAGGAAAATTCTTACCTTAAGAAATGAATTTCAATGGTATGTTTGGTGGAGGGTCGGCGATGGTAGCAACATCTCCTTATGGTTTGATCCATGGCACCTGAGAGGACCATTGAATGCATTTTTTTTCTGATGGATTCATATATCGCTTGGGGCTCAATAAGCAAGCGAAGGTTTTGGACCTGTTCACTCTGGAGGGCCAGGTAATCCTTCAGATCCTCCACTCATGGTAGCAACTAGTTCCTAGCCTCACTCCATTCCCTAACAAGTTCACGTGGCTGGAGCACCCTTCGAGTACGTTCACTATTGCTTCAGCTTGGGCTACTTTTAGACGAAAAGCGGCCATTGTCCAGTGGGCCTCTTTTGTTTGGAACAAGTCTTTGGTTTCGAGACACCAATTCCTTCTTTATTACAAGGAGCCACCTTCCTGCTCGAACATTGTTGCTATCTTATGGTAGGCTTTCGGATGTAGCATGTGCAATTTGTCATACAGTACCGGACTCCATAGATCACCTCTTTTTTGGGTGTAATGTCACAAGATCCCTTGCTCTTTTCTGGTCGGCCAAGTGTAACCTTGCATGGCAGGACGACACTTGGATGGACATCCTTCAGTGGGCTAGGGCATCCCTCTTTGGTAAGGATTTTCATAAGGAGATTACTCGATTCTCTTTCGGTGCTCTTTCCTATGTTATTTGGAAGACCCAGAATAATATAATTTTCCAGGATAGTGCATTGTATGTTCCAGCCATAAAGTTCCATATCATGAAGGTAGTCAAAGACAAGGCAGTTTCCTTCAAAATGGTTCAGGATACTCCTATGAATAGGAGACTACAACGTAGCTAGGGAATTGATTTGGCTATTTTTGTTGTTAATAGGAGTTGATCTCCTCTTAGTTTGTTGTATTAGTTGTTGTATTGTCGCTTATGTTTTGTTTTGAGCTTGGCACCCTTTCACTCACTCATGGGATGTTGAGTGCAAGTTGGTGCCAAGTGTCTTTACTACTGTAAAGTGTCATTGTTTGAAAATCTATACAAATCTTACCTTCCAAAAAAAAAAAAAAAAAAAAAAACTCTCAAGGACATGTAACATGACAATGATTGTTGTTGGTTGACCTCATTTCATGGTTTGCCAAAGAATTTTGGGTGCTTATATGTAATAACATAGGATGGCTAAGAAAAAGTAAATATCTACTTAAATTGTGAGAAAGATACACTAGGTTCGAGCACATGAAGAAATGATCTTGCACATTGCTCTTAACTTACCCTACTATGGAATTCATTTGACTTAAGTAAGAGAAGAGTTCTTAATGATAAATAATGGAACTTGACACCTGTAAATGTATAGGATGGCCAACAATGATTGGACTACCATGTTAGGTGAATTAGGTGAGACTTGGCCGAGTGAATTTGATAGCACTTGTATTCAAAGATTTAGGATGGAGGGAGCTAGTACAAACACCTAGAGGAGGAGTGAATATGTGTAAATAAAATTTTATACCAAATTGATCAACACAAATTTTGGATATTATAAAGATGTAGAATCTAAAGTTAAAGTCCGTTTGAATGAAGTAAACTTCTGGTATATGTAATCAAAAAAGTAAAAGGATAAGGGAAAAGAAGATTACAAACAGAATTATAGTGATTTGGCTTTGATCAAGCCTATGTCTATTCTCCCACGCTGTTAGCCAATAAACTGAATTCCACTATATAATCAACAAATGATTACAAGGCTTTAAAGTGCAAATACTCAAGGGTACACTTCCACGGTAAGTCACTCTTTTGTGTAATTCACTCTTGATCACTCAATATTTGCACTTAATGAGACAATGAAATGCAATAATAAAATCAGACTTTGAAATTTTTAATTCATGCTCTTCCTTTTACAAGCCTTGTATCCTCCTTAAATACACCTTCGAGCCAAAACTAGCCTTCAGCTATCCAAATAAAGGATTATCTTCCAACTTTCCTTATTGGATAGATTTAATTAAGAAAGATTTTCCAGCCGTTGAAGAAAAATTAAATCCCTTTAGATTCTAGTCACTCATATAAGCAGAATCTTGGTTTCCATAAGTGTTCCATCCTCATATGGAAATTGTCTCAAGGATTAATTTCGTCAATCAGTTGATTAGCAAAATCAATATGAATATGATAAGTAAAATTCATAACCATTATGGGTCCTTTCTTCATTCTGGTTTTTAAAGTACGTTTTGGATCCCTAATAGAATGAGATACTATGTCTGCTTCTAGCTTAATATGGAATTTTCCATAAATGATAAATTTTGCTGGATACAAAAATCTCCTTTCATAGTCTATTCCAGAATACCACTTGAATGAAACTTAGAAAGTTTTGTTATCATCAAAGTTATGACTTTTCTTAACAATCTCCCCATTTTTTATGGCGAAAAAACTTTCATGTAGATATAGATTTATTCATGCAAAACAAGGTTAGGCCTAGCAAAAATATATGCAAAAAATAAAGCAAGCCACACCATAACAAGTTTAGAATATCTACAAAGTCTCCCCCTTTTTGTCAACATCAAGAGGGTTCTTAGTGTCTACAAAATGACAATCGAAACAAGCCACAACCAGAGTTTAAACACACAATCAGATCATACATACATAAAAGGTTATTTTGAAAAAGGTTGAAATCAGGCTTTGTGGAGAACACGAACAAGTTGAAAATCCTTCATGTTCTGGATTGACTCCTCAACTTTAGTCACGCCATGAGCAAATGCTATTTCCAATCTGGCCATATTTTGTTCAATTTTCTTGGTGAGATTCTTTAGCTTATTGTTCAAAGAAGATTTCATCCTTTGTATGTCAATCTCTAAAGCATATTGTTGAGTTTTGATTTGCAGAAGCAATTCAACAATCCTTGCATAGTTAGGATCTGGTTTAGTCTGAGCACTTGCTTCGACAATCAACATGTGAGGTGTATCTACTTCAGAAGGCTCCTTGTCAAATTGATGCTCCCCCTGAAAGTCTACTTCTACCTATTCTCCAACAAGACATTCTGGGGGCTGTGCATTAAACATTTCTTCTATGTCTAGTGGAGACCTACTCATCTAATCATCGAGTCTTGTATGTTCAAGAGTTTTCTCAGATGCCCCTCTTATGCTAATGATTCCTTCTTTTTGTTGATCTCCCTATCCTTCTTCTTCTCTATTTTCTATTTACTATTCATCTCGTGCATGTTCTGCTTCATAATATTTTGATTGTTCTCTTTCAGCCTCTCCTTTTGAAACATCTTCAACATTCATATCTTCAGGTTCTTCTTCCCCATCTTTTCCATTTTTTTTCTTCTACTTCTCTATTCATCCTCTTATACCTCCTTTTCACTTTCTTCCTTCTCTTCTACATCTCTTTCTACTTCATCAAATTTTTCTTCTTCTTCTAGAAGTATTGCTGCAAATGCAGTTTGAACTACAAAAGCAATGATGTTTGAGAGAGTTTCTTCTTCATCTTCATTCTATAGTAGAAATAGCCTCATTTCATTTTCTCTTCTTTTTAGTGGTTGTAGAACTTGACGTCCCTTTCTTCTTACTCTTCCATACCTCCACAATGTCCTTCAGTTGTATTTTGGTGATCATTTGCTCTCCAATAGGCATAACATGTAGAGTTCTTATATGGAATTTCAAAGGTAATTGAATCCGAAAGTGCTAGATAATTCGGGTTACAAGAGCTCCATATGGAAATTGACCCTTTTTCTTAAGAATTGTTCTATACATATGTAATAAAATAGTATGAGGGAGAGAGAGCATTACACCATTTTCTATGGCCCACATCATCTTTGCTTCGAACGTTGTAACATCTGTCTTGAGGATTCCTTAGGTTTTATGTAGTTAATCACAATTTTGTGTAGAAGTTAAGTTGAAATAAGAGATGTTTGTCTTCAAAGTTTTGCCAATGGTGAGATACTTGCATGTAGTTTCATAAGAAACTCCTATTGGCCTAAAATCTCCTCTGTCTACGTTCATAATATCAGGCAAAACATCTGCATCCACTTCATAGACATCATCATGAATAGTAAACTGCATCTTTTTTTGGAGACAAAACATGAATAAAAATATGCAGGAAGTTCTAGATAAACCTCATAAGTTTGCATGCAAAAGTCTTCCATTTGTAATTTCTTGAATTTCTTTCTCAACTTTACTCCTATTGCATCCAGAAAATCAAAATCCACTGTTTTGTGATTCATTATACCCTGTTTAACTTGAAAGTATAATACTCAATCTGTTGCTTTATGCAAAACAACTTTCCTTTGAGCTTTTTGATTACAGTAACAACTCCCATCTTGACTTGAAAATTCTTGAAAAGTCTTTCATTATCATCTTCTCTCTTTCCTTCCCATAGATTCTCAACCCCACTTTTCGGATTAAGCATCTGCCTAACCTACTTTACAGTTTCTTTTTCTTTCATTCTTCCCCAGTCTGGATTTCTATCAGCCAAAACTATCTCCATTAACTTAACCTCATTTCCACAACCATGATCTTTTAGATAATCCAGTAAAAAATCTTCCAAAACTCCTCCTTTTCTCAAAAAATTGTAGCGACTAAACACCTTTTTTGGGTCTCCTCCTTGGATAGGAGTAATAATAGCAAGAGACATACCTTTGGAGACCTCTTCAAACTCAGATTCAGGAGTAGAGTGCCTAGGAGATTCTTCACAAGACGATTTAGTTAAGTCAAAATGCATTTGTCCTCCTTCAACCAATTTAGTTCCTTTGCTTGCAATGAGTGATAACCTTCATTGCGAGGAAATCAACATAGACTTGGAGGATTTGGATGACATTTTTGAAGAGAAGGGATGAACTTGAAGATTGAAAGGGAAAGATGAAACCTTTAGGGCTTGCAAAGTGAGTTCGAGTGAGAGAGAAGTCGAGGGTGAGAGAAAAAAAATTATTTCTTGGTCTTTTACATGATCTGAACCAAGACAATGAAGAGACATGATTTTTGGAAAATAACGGCAAATGGCAGTTATTGATTCCAAAATTAAAAAAAAAACTAAAAATAAAATTAGATAAAAAGTTGGAAACTATTATAAAATCAATTAGATGAAATATTTGTAGGATATTCATATTTACTTACCTGTTTGGTCATAAAAGGAAATAACTTACATGCCAAAATTTAAACTGCAAATCCGTGAGTATAACACTCTGAGTATGTTCCAAAAAATTGTCTCTTCAAGAAGCTTAATCTTAGTCACTTGTCTCATACATGCTTTAAACAAAAGAGGTAAGTAATATGTAATTTGTTACAAATAAACTCAAATGTACCTTTCTCCAATGGTTTAGTAAAGATGTTTGCCAATTGATTCTTAAAATCAATGAATTGGACATCTATTTCTCCACTTTGTATATGATCTCTTATGAAGTGATGTCAAATCTCTATATGCTTTGCTCTTGAATGAAGAATATGATTCCTAGTGAGATTGATGGCATTTGTGTTGTCACGTTGGATTTCAGTACAAGCTTCTTCTTTTTCATAGTCTCTTAGTTGTGTCTAATCTATAGGACCTGTGAACAACCATTGCTAAGAGCAACATATTTTGCTTATATGGTGGAGAGTGCTACAGTGTTTAGCTTCTGGGAGAACTAGGATACTAGCATTTGTCCCAAAAGTTGGCAAGACCGAGAAGTGTTCTTTCTATGTACTTTGCATTCAACTAAGTCGGCGTCTAAGTATCCAATCAATGTAAAGTCTGTTTTCTTGGGATACTATAGACCTAGCTTTGGATTAGTGGCGATATATTTGGTAATTCATTTCACAGCAGTAAGATGAGATTTGTCACGTCCTATATTTCAACCATATTTTGGGAATATATAAAATTGTGATATTGATCAATGCCGTGTTAGCATAAATACTCTAAACTAATCATTCATGAGATAAAAGACTTTTCAAAAATGCCCTTAGGGAATGATACTCGTGCAACCAGCAGTTTCAATCGAGAATGAATCGTTCAACCATAAGGATCCAAGGGGGAACATTATCATCCTGTACTAGACCATTAGCAAACAGAAATAAATCGATTTGGCAGAAGTACGAAGTCAAATTGTAAGTGATTCCATACGACTTCGGTACAAGTTACGAATGATGTTAAACCAATTCTTTTTGATCTTGTATCAAGGATTATCAATTGAACCCCTGGGATTACATGACAACTGAGGGTCGTCCCTAGTTTGAGAATTTGCTTAAACATGAATTGAAAAGCTATCAACCACGGGTCAAACGTGAGAAAAACCCTAAAGGGGCACCTAACTGTACTATAGTCGCAATTAATTCAACTTAACCCCAAATTTTAATCCTATTTCAAGTATCGAATTTTCAGAGACTTCATGGCTAAATATTTGGATGTTGCCACATTTATTCTCGTGTTTTATGGTGAGTTGTAAAATGTTGGAAAAGGAAAATTTGGATAGAGAATTTGGGTCTGCAAGTGGGTCAGCCCAAGACTAGCAGCCCAATGGGCTCTATGCCCATCAAGGACAGCTCAAGGTGGGCCTAAGCTAGCCCATTTTCTTTTCTCTTAAGCCCATAGGCCTCTCTTCTAAAAGCTTTTCCTTGTGGGGTCCCTAGCCCTTAGAATTTGCTTGGTTGAGGTTCAATCTTGTTGGGCAAATTGTGAGTCTTCTTGTCCAAATTTGCTTCTTCATTCTCTCTCCTCTCTCCTCTCTCTCCCTAGCAGCTGCCCCTCACTCCTTAGCTCACTCTCTCTCTTTTCTCTTCCTTTTTTTTACTCATTTCCTTCTCTATTTCTACCACCCTTTGTTGTTTGTTACTGCAGTCATCCTTGTTGCTGTCTGCTGGAGTCACTACCACCATCCACCATGTAGTTGTTGCTTTTTGGAGCCCAACCACCACCTATCGGCTGCCGTCTATCACTGTCGACCACCCATCCTAATGTTAGAAGCCACCGTTGCTGTCTTCTGCAGAAATAGCCACCGGCACTATTTCGCTAGAAAATAGTCGCCGTTCATTGTTTGTTGCTGTCCTTGAGCTAGTTTTGCGTAGCCCTCACTCTCGGCCTCGCTTCGATGTCACCAAAATCTTAGAGTCTGGAAGTTGATTTCCTAATTCCTTAGTTAGGGGTTAATCTTGCTTTAGGAGTAGTTGAATTAGTTTAAGTGTGATTAGTGGTTAATAAATGTTGCTTATGGTTAAAGCATGTCTTACATTTCTTGATTATGCTTAAGTAAGTTTATGATAAGCTAATTATGACTTAATTATGCTTAATTTTATTATTAAATTGGTTTATGGTTAATTAATATTATATTATGTTCTAAGCTTGCTTAAGGTGAATTAATTTGGTTAATGAAGGATTAGTATTAGTTAATTATGATTAATTATTTATGGAAATATTATATTATTTTGTGGAAATTAATTAATTATATTATTTATTAATTTTGAATTATTGCCTATTTATGGATATTAATTATTTTTGGGAGAAATAATTAATTATGATTATTTTATGGAAATTAAATAAATAGAGTAATTTTTGTGAGAAATTAAATATGGCTTAATTTTCTAAAGTTGATGGTATTTATATACTATGATGTTATATTATTGGAATTGATTGTTAGATTGTGACTCGAATTGTTACTGGATAGCTATAACTGAAACTATTGGGTTTTGTAAGTTTATGTTGCCATTAATTATTATTACATTGCATTATATGTGTGTCAACTGTAATAGCATGTCGCGTGAGCATAAACCATGATTGCATTGATGATAGAGAAAAGAAGGAATGAATTGGTTGATGGTTATGCTACATGGTCACATTAAAGGGAAAACTTGGTGTTGTTGGAAGATCACCAACCCTTGGGGTTGTGCCATGCTCTTTTGGTCTCCTAACAGTGGTCAATTGCTAAGTCGTGGTTGAGGCTGGACCAATGTTCCTTCAGGAATTCTATTTGGGGTAATGCCCATGACATAATCGTGCTCATAGAGGGAATGATGCTTGGTTTTGGACCAATAAACCGCAAATCATATGGTTGGGCCGTGATCTAGGGAGTCGTAATAATCGAAGTACATGTAGGTAATGAGGCATGAGAAAGTTCTTAGAAGTGCTCTGGTTATGTGAATGCTTCTTGAAATTGTCATGGCTTGAATGGCATTCTTTCTGCAAGGTATGTGTGCCAAGGCAATGTGAGATCGCCTGTGTTTGTATATGATGGCTATTAAATTTTATCATGGTTATGTTTTTATGATATGTTGATAAATGAGGCAAAGTGAAGGTCACTTTGCAATTGATCTGCCATCGATACTAGGTTATATGATTAGAATACATTTGAGGCGAGCAGAGTTCCTAACCAAGGCATAAGATTTTGACTTACTGAGTTTATCTCACTCTGTCGTAGTTAACATTTTTAGAATCTTAGTATGATGCCTTACCCGGTGAGGTTTGGTGTCCTTATTGACATGAGTACCTCTGTCACCACGTGGCTTGTCTCGAGTCACGATTTTGTTTTTGAGTAGCATGTGACAACCATTTGTGTTGACAAGGGGGAGAGGCACCATCACATGCCACATGTCTTCAAGGCATAGTACATTAGGTAGGGGGACATGATGTACGGTCTCCTAAGAGGTTATGATGGACTTGCACAAAAAATGGGGCCAGGTGAGGAGATGTGGGATCTGATGGACCTCGATCCCCTTGATGGCGTGGTGATAGACCCCTCATCGAGTGAGTTTGACCCTTCTAAGGCCAGTGATTAGGTATCTATAACCTAATTTCTTTTTGATTGACCCTCTCCTCCTTTTTGTTATGATAGGTTAGCCAGTTTTTGTCCCTTTTTGTGTTGGCCTTGGAACGTCGCCCAAAGTAGGGCTAGTATATATATTGTTTCCTCAGGTTAACCTTGTAGATAAATAAAAGAAGTGCTACTGTTGCTTTACCGTTACATTCCTTCTACTATCCATGTTTATTGTTGGCTGGGTGTATTTGATTTCGCTTTTGCATGTGCTTAATGATAAGATAAAATGAATTGGTTAGTGGTAGAACCTAGGACATCGCATGCGTCAAATTACAAGTGAATCCGAGTTGTTGTGAACTCGAGGGTTGGGGCTTGACAAGACTTTCTAGGATCAGCTTGAAATCTGGCACACATGTATACACTGAACAAAATATTAGGCCAAGAAGCAATGAGATAAAGTAAAGAGCCGATCATGCTTCTGTAAGTCTTTTGGTCCATTTTCTTTCCATTTTCGTCCTTGTCTAGTTTGGTTGCACTACACATGGGGGTTTCAGTTTTCTTGCAGTTTTCCATTGCAAACTTCTTAACAATTTCCTTTGCATATTTCTTTTGAAAAATGAAGGTTCCTTCTTTGGTTTGCTTGACTTGAAGACCCAAGAATAATGTTAGTTCTCCCATTATGCTCATTTCAAATTCTTTCTGCATAGACTTAGAGAATTTCTTGCACAAAAATTCATTAAAAGAACCAAAAATTAAATCATTTGCATAAATTTGAACAAGTGGAATATCCTTACCTTCTTTCTTAATAAATAGGGTAGTATCAACCGCACCTTTTTTAAAGCTGTTGCTTACCAAAAAATTACTCAGTCTTTCATACTAAGCACGTGGTGCTTGTTTTAGACCATACACAGCCTTTTTTAGCTTGTAAACATGATCCATCTTTCTAGGTTCTTCAAATCCTCGAGGGTTGTTCCACATAGACTTCTTCTTGAATGAATCTATTTAGAAAAGCACTTTTGACATTCATCTAAAACAACTTAAAGTTATGAAAACATGCATAAGCAAGCAAGAGGCTTATGGCTTCCAGCCTGGCCACAAGTTCATATGTCTCGTCATAGTCTATTCCTTCTACTTGGGAATATCTTTTGGCCACAAGTCTTGTTTTGTCTCTAGTTTCCTTTCCTTGATCATCTATTTTGTTTTATGAACACTCACTTTGTTCTAATAACAAACCTTTCTTTAGGTCTGGTCACTGATTCCCATACATCATTGATCTTGAACTATTGAAGCTCATCTTACATTGCTTCTATCCAACTTTCATTTGCAAGAGCTTCTTCTACTCTTTTAGGTTCAATCTCATATATAAGAGCCAAAACATTTGTTTATTCCTTGTTCTTTGATCTAGTTCAAATTCCTTCTTCAATGTTGCCAATTATCAGATTCTGTAGATGACTTGATTTATGCTTCCAGTTCTTGTTGTATTTTCCACCTTCTTCATATTCTACAAAAGTCTATATTGAATCCTTTTGAATATGAGTGGATTCCTTTTGATCTCTTGCGTCTTCTTTCTGAGTTGGATCATTTTGTTTGATATATTCAGACTTTTGGTGGTTTTAAACAAATTCTGAATCATCGAGTAGTGTTTGATCCTATTGAGTCTGATCTCATTCCAAAAACTTTACATTCATTGACTCTTGTACAGTCTGAGTGCTCTTATTGAAAACTCTGTATGCTTTGCTTGTGATATAATACCCAAGAAATATTCCTTTGTCTGATCTCTCTTTGAATTTACTCAGATGATCATTTGTATTTTTCAAAATAGAACATTGCAACCAAATACATGAAAATAAGAGACAATTGGTTTTCTACCTTTATAAATCTCATAGGGAGTTTTATCGAGGATAAGCCTTAGAAAGACTTTGTTAATTATATAACATGCAATGGAAATTGCTTCTTCCCAGAAGCAAGAAGCTACCTTGCTTTCAATTAGCAGAGTTTTGGCCATTTCTTGTAAAGATCAATTTTTCCTTTCTACAACTTCGTTTTGTTCTAAAGTGTAGGGAGAGGAGAAAATATGTTGAAATCCATTTTTGTCACAAAAAATTATAAAGTCATAATTTTCAAATTCTCCCCAAAGATCTATTTTAATGCTTGAAAATAATATAACCTTTCTTGTTCTGAATCCATTTTGCAAAATTTGAGAAATACGAGAAGGTTTCTCCTTTGATTGCTACAAAAAACACCTGAGTGAATCGAGAATAGTTGTCTACTATTACTAGACAATATTTCTTACCTCTTATACTTTGAGTCTTTATGGGTCCAAAGAGATTCATATGTAGAAGTTGCAATACAAAATTAGAAAAAACATGATTTATTGGTTTGAAAGAACTTTGTATCTATTCCCTAATGTGCATGCTAAACATAGTTTAGACTTCTTGCAACTCATGCTGGGAAGTCCACAAACAAGCTTCTTAGAAGATAGGTTAGAAATCTGCTTCATACTAACATGGCCTAGCTTGTGATGCCACAGATTTACTTAATCTTGAATAGGAATAAGGCATTTAGCAAAATATGAGTTTATGTCTAGAAGATATATATTGTCATGTCTTCAACCAACAAATGATTGAGAGAAGTCTTGACTAGTTCTAGAATATATATTTTCCTGAAAATTTATTATGAATCTAGCGTCACACAATTGACTTATGCTTAGAAGGTTGTACTTGAGTCTTCTAACTAAAGAAATGTTGTTGATAATAAGGCTTCCATTCTTCACTGTTCCAAGTCCAACAATTCTTTTTTTGCTGTTTCCTCTAAAAGCGACAATTCATCCTTTTGTCTTCTCTAATCTTATGAAGGTACTTGAATCTCCTGTCATGTGTCTTGAACATCCACTATCTAAGTACCATTTTCTTTTGCTTTTGAAGGTAACTTGCATTCAAAGAACATTCTCAAGCTTTCTTTTGTACTTGGACTTTCTTGGGTTCAAAAGAGTTAATGGTATAAGCTTTGTTTATCCAATCCTTCTTAATAGATCTCTAGACTTTGGGACATTTATTCTCAAAATGTTCTATTTCTCCACAATTTGAACATTTGATATTGCTTCGACCAACAGGCTTTATAAAATTCTTTTGAAAATGGTTTTTGTAGGTTTATTTGGGAAGTCTCTGTCTAAGTCTCTCCTTAACCTTTGAAAAATCTATCGATAATTCACTTTCCTTATTATATCCAAGTCTAGACTTGTTATAATAAGGAATCTGAATAGAAAGAATATGTTTTAAAATTTTTGAGCCATTCGAAAGTTTTGTTGTGATATCAGAAAATTTCTTGTTAAAAGATTCATTTTCCTGTAAAAGAGAATCATGATTTTCTTTTATTTCTAAAAACTCTTTGTACATACTTTCAAACTTTTCTTTTTGAGAAAGATTATGTTGTCTTAGTTGGATATTTTCTCTTTTTAGTTCAGAGATCCTTTTAAGAGTGGACTTCACATTTAAGTAAAGCTCATCAATATAATTAGAAACTTTGATTGGAACTTTAGAATGACTAACCTTAATTTTTTTGACTGAGTCTGAGTTTGAATTTGAGTCTGCTATAGAGTTTGAGTTTGAGTGTGCCATTAGACAGATATTGGCTTATTCATCTTCACTTTCCTCATATTCTGTGTCACTCCAAGTCTTAGCTTTTGAGGCCTTCTTGTACTTTTCATACTTTCCTTTCTTCTTTTTCAGCGAAGGACAGTTTGTTTTGATGTGCCCCTTTTTCTTGCATTCCAAACAAATCACGTCTTTGGCTGGGTCTTCTTCATCCATAGCTTTCCTTTGTCCAAATTGTCTATACTGTTTCTTGCCATTGAATTTCTTCCCTTTCTTGTTTAACTTTTTGACTTTCTTGATCAAAAGGGCAAGTTCCTCATCATTTATGTCATCTTCTGAATCTGTATCATTAGAATCGATGTAAGATTTAAGTGCAATTGATTTCTTACCTCTTGTTTTAACTTCATCATTTATCAAGTCTACCTTGTAGGATTGCAAAGTTTTAATAAGTTCATCAATAGGTAAAAGCGAAACTCTAAGTGTTTCGCAGGTAGAAGTCTTGACATTGTTCCAATCCTTCGATAAACCTCTCAGAAGTTTATTAAGTTTAATGGATCTCAAGATTGGTCGCCTTTGATATGCAAGCCCATTCACTATTTCAGTGAATCTACTAAACATATCTTCGATAGACTCTCCTGGCTTCATCTTGAACAATTCATATTGCCGGAGCAAAATGTTGACTTTGGTTTCCTTCGCTCGATTTATTCCTTCATAGGTAACATGTAGTCTGTCCCAAACTTCTTTTGTTGTTTCACAAGAAGAGATACGATTATATTCGTTTGGTGATAAGGCATAGTAAAGAGAATAAATTGCTTTTGTGTCTAATGCTTCTTTTTTTGCCAGCTCTTCTTTTGAAAGAGGGTTCAAAGGTTTTGAAGATTTTCCATCTTCCTTCTTCATAGCCTTTCCAGACTCAACATTGGGATCGATTCCCTTCTCGATGACATCCTATTCCTGAGGGTCCTTTGATCTAAAGAAAGCCTTCGTCTTATTTTTCCATATGTTGCATTCCTTTCCATCAAAGTAGGGTGGTCAAGTATTGCTCTGGCTTTCAATCTAATCTGGTGCCAAAATATTAGCCATAGAAGATCTTTAGCTCCGAAGTAAAAACATTTCAAAATAACAAGCATGAGGCTTTGATGCCAATTAAGGGAGCTAGTATAGACACCTAGAGGGGGCGAATAAGTGTAAATAAAATTTTATACCATATTGATCAACATAAAGTCTAGATATTATAAAGATGCAGAATCTAAAGTTAAAGTCCATCTAAATGAACTAGACTTTTGGTATATGTAATAAAAAAAAAAGGATAAGGGAAGAGAAGGTTGCAAACAAAATTATAGTGGTTTGGCTTTAGTTAAGCCTACGTACACTCTTCCACGATGTCAATTAATAGGCTGAATTCCACTATGTGATTAACAAATGATTACAAGGCTTTTGATTGCAAATACTCAGGGGTACACTTCCATACTACATTACTCTTTTGTGTAATTCACTGTTGATCACTCAATTGTTACACTTAATGTGACAGTTGAATGCAATCACAGAATCAAACTTTGGAGTCGTGTATCCTCTTTAAAAACTCCTTTGAGCCAAAACTAGTCATTGGCTATCTGAATGAAGGATTATCTTCCAACTTTCCTTCTTGGATAGATTTAATTAAGAAAGATTTCCTAGCCATTAAAGAAAGATTGAATCCCTTTAGATTTTGGTTGCCCTACAAGTAAAATCTTAGTTTCCAAAAGTGTTCCATCTTTATATGGAAATTGTCTCAAGAATTGATTTTGTCAATCAGTTGATCAGCAAAATCAACATGAATATGGTAAGTGAAATTCATAGTCGTTATGGGTCCCTTATTCGTTCTGGTCCTTGAAGTACGTTTTGGATCTCTGACAGAATGAGATATTGCGTTTGCTTCTGGCTTAATATGGAATTTTCTGTAAAGGATAGACTTTGTTGAATATAGAAGTCTCCTTCCATAGTTTATTCCAAAATATCACTTGAATAAAACTTAAAAAGTTTTGTTATCATCAAAATTGAGAGTTTTCTCAACAATGATTGCATTGGTTCAATTAAAAGGGCTGAGGACTTGATTGGTTTCGGTACTATAAATTAGGATTTTTTATGTGTGATCTGGTTGTTTTGACAGGGGTTTGAAATCCTCGTTAAATTAAACCCTCCTTATAATAAGTGGGACATCTCTAGAGATTAAAGGATTTAGCATATAGATGAACCATAATGAGCAAATCTGGGCTTCCCCACCGCAATCCACTGGCACTAAACATTTAGGGATTCTCTGTACTCTCCACTTAGAGTAGAAGAGTATAAAATGTTGACGGCTTGTGGGCAAGCTCATACCATTATCTTTGCTCGACAAAGTCAAGTGAAAACCAAATGTCTCTTGGACCTTGTTGTTTGACCCTTTAATTTCTCGATGGTTGTCATCATTAAGCTTTTGAAATTGGTTTAGAATGTGCATGCTTAGCCGTCAAAAGGCATATAAGATTCCTTTATTTGATTGCTAATAAAATAAGGATCCTCTTACCGAATGTTTTCAAGACAACAATCAAGTATACTTAGTTTAGTTTCTTAATGAGTGTGTCCCTAGAGTATATTTACAAAAGTCATAAAATAAAGAATTATGCTTCGTACACTAAAATTCATTTGTTAAGTTGTGCGGTGAGAATTGCATTTAAGTACATGGGTGGGTCATATTCAATATCAAACCATACTCTGTCACATCACTTTGTGTACAGTTTCGCTGACCATTCTTAGTAAACCTAGCTTTATTCTAACAATCAATAATTTCTTTAACAATTGCAATCCTGACTTCACTTTTACAGGCTGGGAGCATTGAGTCATATTTAAAGGACATTTCAGCTGCAAAAGTAGATGATCTTCAGAGTCTCAAAAATGTCGGTTTCTGCTAAGGTGAATGAACTTAAGTTGCAGAAGCACATGTACGTCGAACCCCTTGTTTAATCAATGCCCCACCGTCCCATTAGAGTCGACTTTCCATCGGAAATTATTCCAAATGTTTGTGACATCATACGAGATCACAACATAATTTCACAGAACTTAATATGTATAAGCAATTGTTTCCATCTTCTTACATGAAATATTCTCTGCATTGTCAAAACATCTTAATGAATAAATGAAATGACCTTTCAGACAACGTTAACCTGTTTCCTTAAAGTGCTTGCTTAAGTAAAGAAAATACAATTGAGAAATGTGTGAAGATGGACTTTTTGCGTTAAGTATATAAAATCAATACATTTCACTTGGTTTTACCATCTTAAAAAATTGAATGTTATATTTATGACTAGAAAAAATTATTAATTTAGAAAAAAAAGAAAAAATAATTTGACTTATTTGATGAAATCAATTTAAGCAGTTACAGGATCTAGATGATAGAATTAAATTTGTAAAATCTACGGGAGATTTATGCAATCATATTATTGTTATGTGGGTCATCGTAGAATTCTATTGATTGTTTAAATAAATATGGTTATCATCCATACGCACTGCTCATAGATATCACTAGAATATTTGGGCAAAGTTTGGAGTTGAAATCTTTGTTGTATAGAGGTGATAATGATTAATAAGAGCCTTTAAGATACCTACTAACTGTAAGGTCCAAATAAGCAATCAAGAGGAGGGTAAATTGGTTTTCAAGAAAGTGCAGATAAATATTTTAGAACCAACCCCAATAAAACTATTGCTTCTATGCGCAAAATGAACTAGGAATATAGAATTTGAAAGTTTAGAGAAAGAGAAATTATTTACAAGATTTATATAGATTCGAGTTAGGTGTGCCTACTTCTCTCTTTTTGCTCTAACAGGCCAAATGTGCCAAATTCCACTAGTTACACCAAAACTACAGATACTACATTATTAAGAAGAAAACGTAGAACTTATTGCCACACGGCACTTGATTTCCTTTTATAGCGACCCTGTTATAGCCTAACAATTGAACCTTCTAACATCGTTCTCAGATTTTGTGCACACAGCACAATGGGTCTTGTTTCCAAACTATAAGCGACACCTTTGAGTATTTCTAAAGAGTCGCTTGCAGGCTTTAGCTCTTACCTATACAAATGCCTTCATTTTAAGTACAACCACTACTTTTTGTGTGTTTACAGATGAGTTTATCACTATTGCTAACTCTTAGAAACAACACTCAAATGGGTACTAAAGCTCACAAAAGAGACGGATTCAAAAACATCTCAATAAGACTCAATTTCTCTTGTTTTTTGCCCTTTCTGATTGTATGACTTTTGGCCGAGTTTTCTCCAATTTACAGAGCTCTGATTCAAATTTTGCATTTGAATACAGTGGGGTTATGTCATCTAATTATCTTTAAAAAAATCATGGCAATTTGTTTTTAAAAAAACAGGTACAGTATCTTCGCTCAAGTTAGGCTATCAATCGATTTTTTTTTTCTTGATTGCAAGTCTTTAAAATGCCATCCTACCAATTTCTTACGATCCATGATTTTTCGCCTAAATAATCTTGAAATACCATACTTTATTTTAATGAGCTGGTTCTGTAATTTAGAAACTCCTCTCTTATTTAAATCTATGTATGAAAAGTGCTTGACAATCAAACTGGCATTTTTGCGGAACCAATATTTTGCTTTTAGACCCTTTCTTTTACAGATTTACAAACATTGTAGAAATTTGCTTAAATGCTTGTACAATACGAACTTAGTATCTACTTGATTCTGATATGATCCTCAACCCACTTAAGTTGAACGCATTAATTATTGGGTTAAATCTAGTTATCATCAAAATATTTCGGGGATATTTTCAAAGCCTTAGCTTCAATTTTGCTCAAATGCTGAGAGCCTGCTTTGCTCTAACTTTTCTTTTCTAGACTTTAATCTCTTGTTTTTTTCTCTCCTGGTCTGATTCAGAAGTCCTTTTTTGTCTTGTTTGGCATCTTCTTTTGCTCGTTGTTGCTGCTTTTCTTCACTTGTTGTGGTGAATAAATCTGCTTGCAGCTGTAAATTCTGTGAGAACGTTGTCTCTAGTCTAACTAGCAGGATTCTGGAGATGTGATTCAATGACTTTTCCAAGATTCGGTGGAAGCTCTTCTCTCCCGATTTAGGTATAGATCTAAATCTAGTAGCATTTCTCCCTCGATCTAAATCTAGATTTGAGAGTTTTCTGAAGGCATTTGATCTATGGTGATTCAACATGTTGTTGTTATCGTCTTCATATAATGATGGTGCTGAGGACACTAGATCTAGGCATGCACTCCAAGCTGTAGTGTTTGGAGGAAAAGATCTTGACATATGCCAATCACCGGCCATTTTGGTGATCTGTTGCCGATTGTTTTTTGATACTACGATAGATTTGGTCTTTTGGGATGAGAACTTGCTTATAGATGTAGAATGTACTCTTTTGGTTTCTGGCCTTTGTTTTGTTTTGCAGATCTTTTGGGATTTGCTTTGCTTGAAAACTTTTTATATTCCTTTTGTGTTTGATTATGATAAATGAATGAAAAAAACTTTTGACAAAAAAATAAAAAGGCACATAGGCTCATCATTTGCTTATTGTCATACGGTATTTTGCTATACTAGTGTATTTTTTAAATCTAGGAAATGTTTACAAGAAATCCTAAAACTTATCACGATAGTGCAATTGAGTCCTAAACTTGCAAAAAGTGCAATCAAATTCTAAAACTTGTCAAATTAGTGTAATCAAGTTTGAAAGTCAACACCGTCGATTTCACTAATGGAAAAAGCTGATGTAACATTTTAAAGCCACTTCAGCTACTTTATTATTATTTTATTCAATTCTTCTTAAATTAGACTAAAAGCTAAAAAAGAAAACCTAAAATTTCATTAAAAAAACTAGAAAAAGAGAGAGAGAAGGGTGAGATCTTCAGTTGCCATTGTTGCCATCATTGAAAAGGCTAGCACTGATGGCCTTGGGTGAGGGTGGTTGGCCCTCATTCAAACCCTCATGAGGGCCCAACGGCAACCCTCACCTAGGGCCAACGAGGCCTCACCCAGGAGGCAATGGTTGTCGCCCCATGAGAAGGGCTGCTTAGATCTGGGCGCTTTCGTGCTTGTCGCGAGGGTCATTGGCCTTCACCTAGGGTTGACGAGGCCTCTCCTAAGGCAAGTGATAGTCATCGGCCCCTGTGAGGGCCAACCACCCTCGCCGCCGGCCCTTCCAGCAATGGGCGATGGTGGCTAAAGCCCTTGTCCTTCTCTTTCTCTCTCCCTAGTTTTTTTTTTAATAAAATTTTAGATTTTTTTAATCTAATTTAAACAAGAATTGAATAAAATAATAATAAAAATGTTGACGTGGCATTAAAAATTAATTTTAAAATGCCACGTTAGTATTTTCCATTACTCAAATTGATTGAGTTAATTTTAGAATTTAATTGCACAAATTTGATAAATTTTAGAATTTGATTGCACTTTTTGCAAATTTTAGGACTTAATTGTATTTTCACGACAAGTTTTAGAACTTTTAATGAACATATCCCTTTAAATTTTCTCATAGAATATAAGTAATGCATGCTCAGTAAGCAAAGTTTTAGTTGACAACGTATTAGTTACACATTTTAGAAAAGTGTTGCTATGTTGAAAGATGTAATATTGCCTAAGTTGAATATTGAACTGGGGCCCATCTTTTTTATTTTAAAGATAAAATGCGAAGAATAAATGTTTGTCCGATTGATTGGATCTGTTTTTTATAATGTTTATGGAGCGGGTATTTTGAACCATAATGAGCAGCTATTTACAAACGGTTATGGATTTTGAATCCACGAGTAACTTCCAAGAACCATATACAGTAATTGGTAAGAAGTTACCAATTATAGACACGCTTTCCTATCATTTATCAGTTGTTATCTCGAATAATTACAAAATCGAGATTTAAGGCATAACTACCCTATAATCATGTCTTTGATTCAATTTGCCGGCAAACCCCTACTTTGTTCAGAAGTGACAGTGCTTCAATGCTTAGAAAAATTTGATAGTCAGTATTAAATTATTGATTTTCTTCAAGTTGTCGATTGGTAAAAGTATTTATCAATAATCTCTACACGTTTTGATATAGATAAATCCATTGGTGAGTTATTAATCATCTTCTTCTTCTTTTTTATGTCAACAAGGATAAAACGAACATTGTTTGAACTCAGAAGGTATTAGAATCAAACATGCCCTTGAAAAGAAGTATATAAGAGAAAAAAAAAAAGGTAAAGATACGCTTGAGAAAAATCAATATGTGCTATTTTAGAGGAAAATGATAGGCCCTCCTTCCTACGAGGAGATGAATATGCTTCCCTTTAATAATTGGATTTGACCTCCCCATTCGAATGCCCCTTGCAATGAGAATATACTCACTAAAAATGAGAAAAAGAATAGGTTCGAAGTTATGCCAAAATGGCCTAAATTTTAAATTTTATAACCGAAAGCAACATATCAACTTTCTTCATAATAATATCCCAAAAATATGAGAAAAAGTAGCCATTATAGTACCATGGAAGCATCTTCTATAATCATTTTGCAAAATCTAGGTATGCACAGCAAATCTCCAAGAAAAAGAAAAGATCAAGGGTCAAATGCGCCACAACTATCAAACTGTCCAGAGGAAAACCCCACCACTCCTCTTTGTCCCAGAAATCAAAGTAGTAATTTATTCAGTCCTGCAAAAATAGTGAAACCGACCAAATGATAAGCCTCCAATTTGGTATTCTCTTGGTCCTACCAACCCTCCGATCAAAATGGAACTCCATTTGTCCATAAAGAAGATTTGATTTAGTGGCTCCTACACCGGATTTGATTTAGTGGCTCCTACACCGGCGGAAGCCTCCCAAACGCTCGCCACTAGCATTTTATAGTCCACAAATTGGAGACAAAAACATTTTTTTTCATTTGTCAATTCAGTGCGCATGGAATTTCGGTGGAATTAATTAAACAGTGCTAGAGTCGTCAAGGACTGGTCTGATGGTGACCTCTTGACTCTTCAAGCAAGAATGTCCTAGGGAATCTGAGCTGTTGACCGGTTGCTCCACGTGGAGCATCCCCTGGACCGGCTGAAAATAAAAAGGGCAAAATCATGATAATTATTATTATTATTTTTGCCCACTCAAGCTACGTACACAAGGCCCTGACTGTATAAAAATCTATCAATACTAGGCAAATCCCATAAGCCAGATAAATTCAGACCATTGACCTTCGCAGGTAGTCTTGATCCATTTTTAAGTTGTTGACCTTCAATTTCAGTGCTAAAAATTCTTCGATGTCGAATCAACTATACCAACTATATCAACCATGAGGGGTTAATGATAGAAAATTTAATTGTAATATAAGAAACATATAAATTTCATCTGCCGTATATGAGGTCTTCCAAGCCCTTTTATCGATTTTGCGCATTGTGATCGACTTAACTTGCCATGAAGAGTTTGAATAACATCTGCTAAATACGGGATAAGTACACTAGGAGTGCCATAACTTTCGCACGGCGCTCATTTTGGTGCCAAAACTTCTTTTTCACTCACTTGAGCGCCACAAGTTTTAAAAAACGTTCACTTGAGTGCTAATTCTAACATGGCCATCGGAAAAGTTGACGTGGCCCCTGAAAAAGCTGACTTGGCCGCCGAAAAAGCTGACGTGGCGCCAGTGAACAATATTTTAATATATTTATTAATTTTTTTGATTTTTTTGAATTTTTTTGATTTTTTTGTTTTTTTTTCTTTAAGGCTGGTGAGGGTCACCGGTGGCCCTCGCCGGCCCTAAAAAAAATCGAATTTTTTTTAAAAGAGTAGAAACAGCGTCGTTTTTCCTGAAAAGTCCACGTTGGCGTCGAAATTTATTAAAAAAAAGAAGAAAAATCATTAAAAAGTTCCACGTATGCATTTTGGCACTTAACTGAACGATTTTTTGCCGGAAGTGGCACTTAACTGAACAATTTTACTCCAATGTGGTACTCAAGTGAGCGAAAAAAAAGTTTTAGCACCAAAGTGAGCGACGTACAAAAGTTATGGCACTCCTAGTGTCCTAACCCCGCTAATTACTAAGTTCAAACCTTTTGCTAATACTTTTGTGGCAAAATGTCCATGACTGTCTATCATGGTATTTTTGAAGAAGAGCTGGAGGACTAAAGTTGTAAACCTAGAGAAGATAGCATTGTTGGTAGCAATTTAGTGAGCATTGGGGGTATCAACGGTCTAGGTTGGGTCATACACTCAATATAGTGAGTTGCGTATAAGCCAGCAGCAACATAGTGTAAAATTCGACGTCGAAGCCAAATTGTGAAGATTGTGCAAATGTCGGAGCAGTTATTGTTTTTTCTTTTTATTTCATTATGTATTGTGAGTAAGCAGATATTTGTATTTGTAGCAGGAGGCAAAGCACTCACAAACGACATATCAGACATCTTTGTTTTCAATTATGACTTTTGCTGGAATTACGTTTTTTTATATTTTTACTGTATCGTCGTTTGATTTAATTCAATTACTTTAGTTTTCGACAATTGTTGAGATCAACTTCATGAATCCAAAATTAAGTGGTGATTCCTTTCTTGTTTGTCAATCGTCTTTTCACAATGACTGTGTTTGTCTACCTTCCGAGTTATTTGGAAATTTCAGAGCAAACAAATCGAAAGGATAGAACTTGTCAATGAATTCTGGGGGGCTTTGGTTGTCTATAACCTGTGCCGATCCCCACAAATTTAAGTGAATTTAGTCAACCATGTCTTTTATCAAGTGCACCCCAGTTCTAAATCTAGCTCTATGGTGCTTTCCAAAAACACAATATTCGCAAAAATACAAGTGAGCCTATATAATCTCCACAAAGTAAATCACGATTACTCAAGATAGTCATTCCTTTTTTGTTTATGTGGCCCAACTGCATTTGCCACAACATTGATTTCTCAGAATCTGAAGAGCATGATATATTTGAAGAATCCACAATAGTACTTCCTTGTATAACTTAAATGCTATTCTTCTTGTTACCTCTCATCACAATCAATAAGCCCTTTGAAATTTTTAAAACTGCATTTCCACCTATGCACATGCATTTATTTGAATCCAAACTGCTCAACAAAATAAGGCTCTTCTTCAAATCTAGGATGTGCTTAACATCTGTTGAAGTTTTTACTACCTTGTTATGACATTTAATCTACTGGACTATGCTAATACCAAAAATCTGGCAAACAACATTGTTGGCCATCAAAATTGAAACACCATTGACTTTCTCTTATGTGTGGAACCAATTTCTATTTAGACATATGTGGTATGAACATACTGAATCCAAAATCCATCCGTTGTCAATGTGACAATCTAAAACTGAACCAGTAAGAACATTGTCTATATCAACTAACTTGTTATCCTTCACGAGACTAGCTAAATCAGAACTCTCCATAACCTTCTTCCCTTAGTCTTAAGCAAAGGATACTCATTTTTTGTAGTGTTTAGATTTGTGAAATAGTAACACTTCACCTTACTCTTGTCTTAGCCTAACCTAGATTTTGAATGCCTTGTGCTACGACTACTATGCTTGTCACATTGATTTGACATTTTCTTGACAACTAAGCCATCGGCTTTATATCACAACTACTCGCGTTCAACTTTGTACGTATCTTCACGGAATTCAACAAGATTTTCACATCCTTAAGAGTTTTAGGTCTTGGTCGTCATCATCTAATTTCAATTTTTTTCAAATACATAATGATCTTATTAAATTTATCTAAATGTTCTTGGATAGGAGTATCTTCTTGCATCTTTAGCATGTAAAGATGCCGCTTCATTAGTGACCTTGCCAAACACTTTGTCGGACAACAAAAATTGGATGGTGCTATGCATCTCTCTACCATCTTCTCAATCTTGACCATAGTCATATCATTAGGGTAATTCCTGTCCGAGGCTCTAATTGAACCTTCTAGACACAATAATGCCTTCATCTTGATCTTTCATAGCTCGAAATTGTTTCTACCACCAAAAGGTGCCACTTTGAAGTTGATTGATCCCATCTTAAACTAAAAGACCAAAATTCCTTCACTTTGATACTAGTTTGTTGTGGAATAATGCCAAAAGATGTATCAATCGAAGCACGAAGAGCAAGTGATGAAAGCAAAATAGAAACCAAATGAGACACGAGGTATACATGGAAACCCAAAATGGGAAAAGCCATGGGGAGAAAGGGGAGTTTCACTATCTTCAACAATTAGTACAAGAGTATAATCCAAAAACTTAGAAAACCACTTGATGAGCTACAAGATCTAAATATCTAAGAAGATAGGAAAAACAAAGAAGGGAGATATTGTGGAGGCTAAGGTTCAAGATGTGTTGTTCAACACATCCTTTTTATAGCGTCCCTTCAAAAACCATAAAATAAATGCACATGATCCAAAATGCTCTCGTCACCAATTTGAAAGTCAAAACTCAACACTAATAAAACAAAATGACGCGCAAATATTACTCCAAAGATATGGTTCTTCCTATGGGATGCATGACAGAATGCTATGCCTACAACGGAAAACCTTTCCAAAAGGATAGTTGTACCGAAGCCAACCTGTGCTTTGAGTCAATCGAAACCGAAAACTATTAAGCATATGTTTCTTCTATGTCCATGGACGAAAGCTGTTCGGTAAATCTTGCTTTGCGCATCAGAATCACAAGACAAGGGTTAACCAGATTTAATGGATGGCTATTGCATTTTAACTATAATCCCAACAACTACCCTTCGTTCGAACTTCTTGTTGTGGTTCTATGGCTCCTATAGAAAACTAGAAAAGACTTTGTCTTAAGATATCAGGACCCAGATCCAAGCCACCTTGTGGACTCAGCAATTGCAATGAATTAAAACTTCAACGGTGGAAACCCCCAATACCACGTACTCTCAAAATCAACACCGACCAATCTTTTGCCTAGGACTCACCTGAAGAAGCAATCGCTTGTGTCCATCAAGACTACACGGATCGCCTAGTGTCTATGGTCGAAGAGATTGTCTCCAAGAATGCCTGTGGAGTAGCTAAAGGTCTAGATTGAGTTGGTGCTTTGATGAGGACCTCGATTAAAGTGAAGTTCTGATGTGGCTTGGGCTTGGACTTGAAAGTCTCTCTAGCGATTGATCCCATGAGAGGCTGGGTGAAGAGTAGAAGCGAAGTTTGAATTCTGGTGAAACAATTGTGACTTAACTCAAACGACAAGCCAATATGGAGAGTATTGGAAATATTTCTTGAAATTGAACCCATAAAGGAAACCCCATCCGAGTTGGTTACCTGGCTTAAATAGGTTCCTTTTCTTGAATCCAAATTTTTTCTACATAAGAGGTGGATTTTCTTTTTGAAGAGCATCCAAGAGATGTCTTCTTTGTGAATTACACTCTAAAGCAATCCAAAGGAGCTTTTAGTATTCAATCCAAGCAAACCAAATCATATGGGTAAGATTTGTGAATTCTTTTGTGAGATTGAGAGATTGGTTCTTAAGGAATTATGAGTGCTAAACACTGCATGAATGTAATTGGGAGTTGAAAAACATTGAAAGGGGTTGAGTGTGGTTGTAATTTCCATTTTATCACTTAATTTATAGTAAAGTCCTATGCGGCACTCTTTGTGGAATTGGTCTTACCAACCGAACTACGTAGATCTAGTGTTCAATTTATTTTCTTATTTTATTATCGGTTGTTTTCGCAACAATGGCGAATAAGTTATCGGCCAACTATACATGTAGTAAGATGCATTATTAAGTTAAAAGTGCGCATATTCCAAGCTTTCTGAAATCAAGTTAAGAGGCAATAATTGAGTGAACAAAAGCGTGCCTATAACTAGCGAGAGGGTGGCGGCTTGAGTAAAAGAGACGATCATAGAAAACATGAAAAACGGAATAGATCACTTTCTGAAGAAGTAAGGGCACTTAATACTTAACAATGACCATAACTCATACGGGATTTTTATGGAATTTATTTGTCTAAGTTTGAGGTTGAGACCAAGTTTTGGGTTTGCTTTACTAAGTAGAGAGATTATACTTAATGGTCAAGCATCGCTCCCAAGTTAAAATAAAGCACTTTCTCTTTTTCCTTTAATTTTCTGTTTGTTTTCCTGTCTATTATTACCAATTTGATTTGAATACATTCATGTCCTATCTTTCATTTGCAGGGCACTAGTTACACGCAAAAAGAATCTGAAAGAATAAGTCATATAGCTAATGTTGGTCAGTTTCAATATATTAGATTAAGTCCCTCGCGGGAACATATAAAATATTTGTAAATATTCCTTATGCAACTTCCCAGTCAAAAGTAGTCATGTCGTTTTTCTGTACGATGTATAACAAATTTTATGTTATATCGCTGCCCATCGTTCGTGCGGTGTATTTCCCATTTAAAATCTGACTATAACACTAAAAAACTTCTGTCTTTAGTACTTTCCCGTGAGGATTTAGAAGAAAGTTGTCCAACAGAAAACTAGAATATTATGCAACATGCAACGCATATGATAGCTGATGCACATTTTCGGAATAATTAGCAGTTAATTTAATGATTACATACTTCAATACTAAATGGACAGATAATTTTATACACACCGAGCAGAACCATTTCCAGAAGACCCGACGAACAACATTTTGGGACATGAAACCTAACTGAACCAGAATTGACAAGACTTACGCCACAACTTCGACTTTCTATTTTGAAGTATTTAGGCTTTTGGTTCCTCATTCTGAAAAGCATGGCCGACGCCGGGGCTGTGACCCGGTCTTGTGGATTGGAATTCATCTGTTGTCCCCATAACGGTTAGCCTTTCCTCATCGTTTCTTGGACCTTTCGGTCGAATGGCTTCCTTCTTTAAGCCAACAAAAGAATGGCCCACTCCGGGGCTGCTCCTGGGGTCTGTGGGGCGGAAATCATCCCTGTACACTGCCTCTGACTTGCCCGAATCGGCTGCCTGAGTATGTGCTGTAGGTGAAGGAGCCCTTTTCTTCCCCGAATCAGAACGATTGTCATTCCTAGGAGACTGACTCGGAGTGAGGAATTCCGATGCTTGTTTGTGCATTTGGTTTTTGTTATTTACGGAATGGTGTTCGTCCTTCCATGCCGATTTTATTGACCTTCCCTCGGAAGTAAGAATTGCACGGAATGTGATGAAGGTGAAGATGATGGCGAATTTTGATATTACTTGGAGGTCAGCCATAGCGAGAGAAGTGGAGAAAAGGAAGTTTAATGTACTACTTCGAAGGAAGCAATGAGAAGAGATGGGCAAATTGAAATGTAGCAAACGGAATGAGAAGCGCTTGAACTCTGTATTGCTATTTATAGGCTTGAGAGAGGATGAACTTTTGAGAATCTTAACATATTGACCAATTTGATATTAAACTATGTATATGGACCTCATTGTGGTTCTTTTTCTTCTTTGCGGTTGGTGATTATTGCCATAATCACTCAAAGTGCATCTTACACTAGTATATATTTTGTCCATCCTCTCTCTCTCTCTCATGTTAGTGTTGTTCTTTTAACCCTTCTATCATTGATAAAGACCAGAACAAAAAAGCGCCCGCACCGGCTTTGACGATTTTAATATATCAGCGTAACATCTCCACCATCTAAAACTGGACAGTGGACACTGGTTGTTTGACCTTTTGATAGTGGTCAAGAAAACCTTTTTTATTTTATTTTTAAAGTTTTTGAATATTCTCAAGGGCATGTCATATGACAACGACCGTTCTTGTTTGACCTCGTTTCATGGTTTCCAAAAGAATTCAGGGTGCTTATATGTAAGGAACATAGGATATCCGACAATAACTACTTTTCTACCATGGATTTAGATTGTGAGAAACATACACAATGTTTGAGCACACGAAGAAATGATCTTGCACATTGCTCTTAATTTGCCCTATTATGGAATTCATATAACTTAAGTACGGGAAGAGTCCTCAATAATAAATATTGGAACTTGACACTTGTGAATGTGTCAGAAGACCAACGATCATTGGACTGCCATGTTGAGTGGATTAGGGAAGATTTGGCGAGTAGATTTAATTACATTCTCATTCAAAGGTTTTGGACTATATTAGTTCAATTAAGAAAATTGAGGACTCAATTGGTTTCAGTACAATGAGGATATATCTAGAGACTATAGGATTTTAGCATTGAGAAGAACCATAATGAGAAAATTTGGCTTTCGCCACCACAATTCACATGCACCGAATATTTAGGGATTCTCTACACTCTCCGATTAGAGGAGAAGAATATAAAGTATTGACAATTTCCATTTTCTTTGGATGACAAATTCAAGTGTACCTTAACTTATGTACTTTGTTTTTTGATGGGAAAAATACAAAATCAGTTTTAAACCTATTGCACTTATACTAATTTAGTCCTAAAATTTAATTGTATCAATTGAGTCCTAAATTTTTCAATGATTTGTCAATGTAGTCTATCATGTCAATTTTAACTGGAATTACTAACATGGATAATAGCTGTCCTACATGACATGATCAATTTTGACATTGACACATTTTTATAAATTTTTAATAATTTTTTTGCATTTTTAATTTTTTTTCTTTATTCCTTTTTTTTCTTTCATTGTGTTTTTTACAACTCTTGCTAGCCAACCATTGCTAGCTACAGGCAAGGGCCAATGACCTTTGAGGCAGACAGGTGAGGACATTATCCTCACCCAAACCAAGCGAGGGTCACTAGCCCTTGCTTGTGGCTAAAGATGGTCAGTTGACTACTTCTTTGGTCCATAACTAGAAAAATTAGAGAAAGGAAAAAAAAAGAAAAAAATTATAAATTTAAAAAAAATGTAAAAAATATCCATGTCAGCACCAATTACATTACATATGACAAGCGGTGTTCATATCAAAATTGACTAGATATACAAAGGTCTATGACTCAATTAGCACAATGAAATATTTAAACCGAATTGGCATAAGTATAATAGGTTTATGATTTTTTTTATATTTTTCTTGTTGTTTGACCATTCATTTTCTTGATGGTTGTCATAATTAAGCTTTTAAAAATTGGCTTTGAATGGGCATGCTTAGCCGCCAAAAGGCGTATAAGATTTATTTGTGATTGCTAATTAAAATAAAAAGGACCATTTATTGCGTGTTTTCAAAATACTGATTAAGTAAACTTAGTTTACGTTGTTATATAATTGTGTCCCCGGCGTACACATTTATTGTGTTAGTATACCTAAGGATGCGAGAATAACATTAAAGTGAATGGGTGAATCATATTCTATATCCATCAACATTCTGTCATAACATATTCAATATCTTTATTCCAAAGATAAATAAGTTCTTTAGCAGTTGCAATCATGACTTAATTCACTTTAATAGGTTGGGGCATTGAGTCATATTTAAATAATATCACAACTGGAAAAGGGGATGATTTTCAGAATCTGGAAAAGGTCGGTGTCTGCTAAGTTGAATGAACTTATGTTGTTGAAGCGCATGTGTGTCGAACCCCTTTTTTAATCCATGCACCACCGTCCCTTTAAAATCGACTCGCGGTTGGAAATCATTCCGACTGTTGGAGGTTTCCTACGTGATCACGACATAATTTTGTCGAAATTAAAATATACTAACAATTGTTTGTATTTATCCTCTTACTTGAAATATTCTCTGTATTGTCACAACCACTTGATGAATAATGGAACGAACATTCAGAAAATAACAACCTGTTTCCTTAAAGTGCTTTTTTAAGTAATGGAAATGCGATTGGGAAACGTGTGAAGATGGACTTTTTGCGTTAAGTATATAAAATCTATACATTTCATTTTGTTTTACTATCTTGGAATGCAAATTTGATATTTATGACTAGCAAGAAAAAGAAGAAAAAAATAGAAGGCAGGCGAATTTGACTAATTTGACGAAATGAAAGTAGTTGTAGGATGTTAAAGATATAATTTAAAAATTTAAAATCTAAGAGAAATTTATGCAATCATATCATTGTTACATGGGTCGTCTTTGATTAACATTTTGTCCGTTGTTTAAATAGATATGGTGATTGTCCATTTTTACCGCTCATAAATATTACTAGCATATTTGGGCATAGTTTTAAGTTGAAAACGATGATGAGTTTGCTTTGTTGTATAAAATTATAATGCTTAAGAAGAGGCTTTATGATGCTTATTAACTATTAGGTCCAAATAAGCAATCAAGAGGAGGGTCAATTGACTATTCAAGAAAATACAAGTTAATCTTTCAGAGCAAATTCCGATAAAAGAATTGCTTCTAAGCGCAAAAAGAACTAGGAATATAGACATCGGACGCTAAAGAATTTAGAGAAAGAGAAATTACAAATGGGATTTATAGATGTTCGGCTTATGTTTGCCTACTTCTCTCTTTTAGCTCTAACAGCCCAAATAGGTCAGATTTCATTGGTTATGCCAAGAGTACAAATACCACCTTCTTAAAAATGAAGAACTTACCACACATCCGACCTGATTTTCTTTTATAGCAACCCCGCTATAGCCTAAGTAATGAGGTACGGAACCCTGGAGTGTCAAAACATGATAGTTAGAATGACAAACATGACCAAACCAACCTTGCCACTTTATTTATTAACCAAATTAACCCTAAGGAATAGTTACATGAATAACCCTATAATTGGGTATTGTTCCACCTACCAACCAAAAAGATATAAAGACAAAAGAAGTCAATCTACTTCATCCGACAAAGCCGAGGTTAGGTCAACCAAAAGGTCTGCAGTAAGGGCCATCCATCAAGGACTATCAAGGTAAATAGACGGCAAATTTGGGTTGTGCTTTGGCAGATCGTAATCCAACGAGTAGTTTGGAGCTAGCTAGGGCATAGGGGCCGGGTCTGACGTGGGCTCATGGTTAGGGTCCTCCACAACTCCATCAAGAGGGTCAACATCCAAAGGGCCCCATATCTCGTGGCTAAGGCTAGTAGCAGGTGGGCTGTCAAACTTACACAGGGGACCGTACAAGAACTCCCCCTGCCACATGAATCACGCCTGAAACATGTGGGACATTTAGGGCGCGAATGATAACATTTCTGTTTTAGAAATAGATTTTTCTATTTCTATTTCTGAATGAGTTTCTGAGCCAAATAACGCATTTGATAACGACAAAAAATTTATATTCTTGGAACAGAGATTCATTTGATAATCAAAAAAATTTTACTTTTTAAAGTGGTGGCGATAATGGGAGGAGCGGCGACCAGTGACCAACAGCGGGCGGCGGGTGGCGGCGGGCGGCGGAGCCGGTCGCTAGTCGCCAGTCGTCGTCCGTCAGTCGCTGGTCGCCGGTCGCCGTCCGCTGTCCACCGATCGCCATCCACCGTCTGCTGGTCGCTGTCCGCCATCCACCAATTGCCAGTCGCCGGTCGCCGGTCGCGGTCACCGCCGCCGTCCGCCGTTTGTGGGTCACCGGTCGTCGTCCGTCGGTCGCCACCCGCCGCCCGCCGTTCACCGGTCACCACTCACCGTCCACCATCCGCCGATTGCTGGTCACCGGTCGCTGTCCACGGTCGCTAATCGCCGTGCGCGCCGCGCCGATCCGGTCGCCGGTCGCCGTTCGACCGATCATCGCCCGCCGCTTGCCATTTGCTACCGTCTGGTCGCCGTCCGCCGCCCACCATCCGTCGCTATCTGGTCGTCGTCAGTGGCAGCCGACGACCAGTGGTGGTGGCGGGCGCGGAGAGGCAATGGCTGCGGCGGCGGCAGCAATAGGGGCGTCGGTGATAGCGGGGGCCGGGGGCCAGGGGCCAGCGGTGGGCGGAGGTGGCGGTGGTGGCGGTGGTGATGAGCGACAAATGGAAAAAAAACTTCTTCAGGTGAGAAGTAAGAAAGAAAGAAACAATTTTTGATTTTTATTCCAGAAATAGAAAAGTAAAAAAATTTTGTTTCTAATTTTTGTTCCAAACTTATTTCTGGAATAGAAATTTGTTTTAGAAATAAAAATGAATTTTTTTTTACTAAATGGATTACTATTTTAGAAATAAGTTTGGAATAGAAATCTATTTCACAAACAGAAATAGAGTAGTTATCATGAGCAGCCCTAGAAATCTAGCCCTTCATCCACCCACAAGGTGGTCACGTGCTTCTCAAAAAGGTTTGGACTATCTGGGGTGTTGTGATGCATGATTGTAGTGTCCCTTCTTAAGGGACCGTAAACTGCATCGGGCGCTCCGTCAGGCTAGGGACTTGAAAATAGTTAATCAACAATAAATAAATAAGATAAGATTTTAGTGAGTTAAAGCTCTAAGCCTCAACTAGCATACCAATTCACCTTGGGGGTACCTAATAGGCACATTCCTCATCATAACTAACATTCAATTGTTTTGCAAGTAGCCTTACCTCGCAACAACACATACCCTACAAATAAAACTCACATGTGCCAAACATAGCATATAGATATTTGCATAATCAGAACACAACATATGATAGTTCATGCACATAGCAATCAGACGTGTTCCAATTATTATGACCCGTTGGCCATGGCACAACTCGTAGGCTAGCAGTCTTCTAATCTAACTAGGTATCGTCCTGCCTCATGGGGCTCGACATTGTCTAGATCTCCCACCACAAACAACATTCCAATACGGAGCATCGATCTGGCCTCTACCACAATATGGCATCCGATAAATCAAGCATTGTCCCCAAACTCTCGCTAGGGTGACGAGTTCAATTAATGTATCAACACAAGCACCTCATATTGTTCAATCAATTTAATTCTCAAGGCACTCATACTATGATCCACACGGGATATGTATAAAATTTACATATATTGCAACCAATGTCCCACATAACATTCATAAATTGTTCCAATGCAATAACTCCACAATCCACTATTCACGAAAGTTAGAATTCACAGTAATTAATTATTATAAGAATAATTAATCAACTCAAGGGAACTTATCCTAAACAAATTTAAAATAATTAATTATCACTAAGAAATAATTAATCATAATTAATTATTGCAAAAAATAATTTATTAACAGTAAAAATTATTAATATAATTAATTATTTTTAAAAAATAATATACCAGTGGCCGATGGCGAAGATGGCTGGCGTGAGGCAATGGCCGGATTGACCAAAACAGAACCAAGAAAGAGAAAGAGGGGTGCATTGGTTTCAGGCGTCTCTTGGCAGGTTCGCGGGTGGTCCAGCAGCGTACGGTGGCCCCAGCAAGCAGGCAGAGGGGTTGAGCTAGCTAGTGGCGAGGCGAGTGCAGTCGGCGTGCCGCTTGGACCAGGAACAGCCGCAGCAAAACAGAGAAAGAAGAAGAAGGGAATGACTGGTTTCAGGCACTATTTGACTTGTGAGCGGCGGACGACAACTCACCGGCAGTCACGTGGTGAGCAGGTGGTCGAGGCTAAGCTACGGTGGGTGAAGTGGTCCAACTCGATGCAGCATAGCAAGGAACCAAAAACTAGCGGGAAGGAAGGGGGAGGAAGAAGGAGAAGTGAAGAAGAGGAGGAAGAAGCGTGTGGGAGAGCATGGATAGAGAAAGAGAGAGAACGAAGGGGGGAGCAGGTCGGCTAGTGGGGAAGGTGACGCACCTCACTTTTTATGCCCTTCTCCCATGCAACGAAGTTTTCTCTAAAATTTTGTCCTATTCTCATAAATGTAGACTAGGGCAATTTGGTCATTTTGCCCATTTTTGGGTATAAATTTCCAAAAACGCCTTGTTGAAAATGAAGAAGCGGCACATGTCAATTTAAATTTTCGACTTGTTTATCCTTCTTCTAATGTTCCCAACCGAACCGAAAATTTAGAAATTAATGAGGCAAAATCCAATAATTTAATCTTGACATCCAAAAAGCATGATAACTGAGTTTGGCTTAAAAATCATGACCAAGTCAATTAATTGTAACTTTAATACATCTCAGACTAATGGGCAGCTTGAGAAGTCACATTCGTTCGACCCGTGGTTAAAATAATGTTTATTCACATTTTGAGCGAACTTGGTTGTCATGTAATTGCGAGTGATCAATTCCTCAACCCTTGTCAATTCTTATGATTGAATTATCATCCATGATCAAGTTCTCTGGTCGTATGCGCACTTAAATCATTAGTAGCCCTTTGATTAGTGTCTTGTGAGTAATTAGTTTAGAGCGAGATTTAACTAGTAGTGCATTAACAAAATATTCAATCATATAATTCAAATTAGGTCGAAACTTCAGAACATCACAACTCTTTCCCCCTTACAGAAATTTCATCCACGAAATTTATCTCAAATCCTTAAATAGATAGAGGTATTGATGCCTTATTATTTGCTTGCCTTCTCATGTGACTCCTTCTATTCCATGATGTTGCCATGCCACTTTGATTAGGTGAATCGTCTTATTCCATGACACGTGCTCCTTTTGACCCACAATTTGTACTTGTCTTTCCACGTATGACACCCTGTTTCTTCAAAATTTAGTATGTGGGTTCAGATCTTGCTTTAACTTCTTTAACATTGACACATGAAAGATGTCATGAACTTGAGCAAGTCTTGGTGGTAAAGCCAAACGATAAGCCAATATTCCAATCCTTTTCAAAATTTCAAAGGGTCCCACGTATCTTGGACTCAGCTTTGCCTTTTTGCCGAATTGCAAAGTATCTCATATTGGTGACACCTTTAGAAACACATGATCGCCAACTTGAAACTCCAACAATCTATGCCGTTTATCTGCATAGCTCTTCTGGCGGATTTAAGCTGCTTTTAATCTATCTTGAATCACCTTTACAGTATCTATCGATTGTTGAACTAACTTCAGGCTTGTAATCTTCTACTTACCCACTTCGTTTAAGCTCTATAGGGCCTACCATTCAATGCTTCAGGCGGTGCCATCTTAATGCTCTGCCAATAGCTATTGTTGTAGACAAATTCCGCCAAGTGGAGTTGTTCCTCCCAACTTCCTTTGAAATCCAAGGCATAAGCTCACAAAATATCCTCTAGCATTTGGATTGTCCTTTCCAACTGACCAACCGTCTATAGATGATAAGCTGTACTATATTGCAACTTCGTTCCCATTGCCTCTTGTGAATGTGTCAGACATCCAACGATCACTAAATTGTCATATTGGATGAATCGGGTGAGATTTGGCCGAGTAAATTTAATTGCACTTTCATTCAAAAGGTTTTAGACTACATTGATTCAATTAAGAAGGTTAAGGACACAATTGGTTTCCGTACAACAAGTTAGGACTTTTAATGTTTGTGACTCGGCTGTTTTGCTCATTGCTTTGAAATCCTTGTTGAAGAAACCCTTCTTACCGTAAGTAGCACATATCTAGAGAATAGGAATTTAGCAGATAGAAGAACCATAATAAGCAAACTTGGGCTACTTCACCACAATCCGTAGGCACCGAACATGTAGAGGAAAAGAGTATAAAATGTTGACGGTTACCATTTTCTTTTGGAGGGCAAATTCAAGTGAATCCCAACTCTCTGTACTTGTTGTTTCACCCTGCATTTTCACGATGGTTGTCATAATTAAGCTTTGAAAATTGGCTTAGAATGTGCACGCTTAGCCGCCAAAAGGCATATAAGACTTTATTTTTGATTGCTCAAAAGAAAAAGGACCGTCTACCGAGTGTTTTCGAAATGCTGATTAAGTAAACTTTACGTTTTTTTATAATTACGTCCCTGGAGACTCATTAACATAACACATAAGATAAACAATTCAGAATACTAACATTTATTTATTAAGTTAGTACACCCATTGACTTGAAAAATACATTCAAGCGGACGGATGGATCATATTCGATATCCAACAAAATTCTATAACATCAGTTTGTGTACAGATTAAGAGATCATTCTTAGTAAACCTAGCTTTACTCTAAGGATAGATAATTTCTTTAGTAGCTGTGATGATGACTTAATATTCACTTTAATAGGTTAGGGCATTGAGTCATATTTAAAGTACATCAAAACTGGAAAATTGGATGATTTTCAGAGTCTGGAAAAGGTCGGTTTCTGCTTAGGTGAATGAACTTATGTTGCGGAAGCACATGTATGTCGAGCCCCTTATTTAATCCATGCACCACAGTCCCATCAAAATCGACTCGCGGTTGGAAATCATTCCCAATGTTTGAGACTTCCTACGTAATCACGACATAGTTTTGTGGAAATTAATATATACTAACAATTGTTGTATTTATCCTCTTACAAGAAATAGTCTCTGCGTTGTCAGAGCCACTGGACGAATAAATGAAATCAACATTTAGAAAATATTAAGCTGTTTCGTTAAAGTGCTTTCTTAAGTAGGGGAAATGCGATTAGGAAATGTGTGAACACTTTCGGCGTCAAGTATATAAAATCTATGCATTTTATTTTGTTTTACCTTCTTGGAAATACGAATCTGGTATTGACGACTAGCAAGAAAAGGAAGGAGAATAAAAAGGAGGAAGAATTTTACTCATTTGACGAATGAATTTTAAGTAGTTGTCGGACGTGGAAGGTATAATTTCAATTTCTTAAATCCACGAGAGATTTATGCAGTCATATCATTGTTACGTGGGTTGTCTTAGATTATCATTCTTTCAATTGTTTAAATAGATATGGTTATTGTCCATCTTTACCGCTCATAGATATTATTAGGTTATTTGGGCAAAGTTTGAAGTTGAAAATGATGTTGAGTTTTCTTTGTTGTATTGAGATTATAATGCTTAACGAGAGCCTTTTTTTATGCTTGTTATCTATTATGTCTAAAGAAGCAATGGAGAGGAGGGTGAATTGGTTTTTTAAGAAGATACAAATTAATCTTTCATAGCAAATTCAATAAAAATATGCTTCCATGTTCAAAAATAATTAGGAATATAGACATCGAAAACCAAAGATTAGAAAAAGAGAAATCACAAACAGAATTTATAGAGATTCTGCTTAGGTGTGCCTTCTTCTCTCTTTTAGCTCTAACAGCCCACAAATGAATAAATGAGATATATATATATATATATCAGTAAGTTACAGTTCTAAGTCTTGATTAGGATATCAACTCTCCTTGGGGTTTCTAAACATGCAACCACATATCAATGACAGATCAATAGCAAAGTAATCATTGCTTTACCTTAACTATAAATGTGATATGATCGGTAAACCTCATAACAAACTCCACAACAAACATTCAATAGTAAATTCGACTCGCAAGTATTCTTACCTTACCACTATACATACCTTGCACAGCATAACGTGTACCATAATTTGTGCAAATAGGTATTCTCATCCTCACACCAACCAATCAATAGTCGAATTGACTCATAGGTAACCTTACATTGCCACAGCCATACCTTGCATGGTATAAACTCATGCGCGTCATAATTAGTGCAAATAGGCACATGCATAATCAAAACACATAATATATTTTTATGCACTCTCATTTACAAGTGTTCCGATTATTATGGCCTAACGGCTTACTACCAACACATGGGTTGGCAGTTTTTCAGCATGACCGAACATCATCCTACCCCATTGGGCATGGCTATGTCTGGAACTCTCACCAAGATGGCATTCCCAAAGGAACATCAGTCTGACCTCAACCATGACATGCATTCGGACCCCTGCCAAGAATTCCGATAAATCGAACTTTGTTCCCCAAACTCTCGCTGGAGTGACTAGTTACATTATATGACCAAATGAGTACACCGGATCACACAATTTTTATCCATTTCCCAAGCATTAGCCAATGTAAATGTGGTATGTGGTCAGCATAATGAATTATTACATATTTTCACATAAAAATGCAATAGAATATTTGTACATTATCACATATTTATAAAAAAATCCATCAAACTTTGCATGCCTTACTTTTTAAATATACTGGCTTCATTTAAAATACAAAACTCGACATATAAACCCAATACCTCGGGGTTTTCTATTTATATGTTCATATAAACTCTTATACAATTACTACTCTAGGTTTCACATAAAGCAAACATTTTTCAAGGCAAAGCAAGCATCAAACAACATAGTTCCCGTCAATAGGCAGCTACAAAGAGCATGGGGTTTAGATGCCTCCATTTTTTATGTTTAAAGTGTTATAGTTGTTCTCCACTTGGTGGCTATTGCCAAGTACGATGATCTAGATTTCCTTGGATTTGGTACCATTCCACTCATTAGGCATGCTATGATGAGGGTAAATGGGTGCTGATTTCCTTTGATTGTGTTGACACCTAAATTTTGACCAAGTATTAAAATTAAATTGCATAGAAAATTAGGGTTCAATTTGACCCTAACAAAAAGGATTTTTTGCATCACCTAAGTACTAATATTAGTTGCATTTACTAAGTTTGATTTTCCTATTTATTTTCCCTTATTTTCGAGTAAAAGAATTAATTAATTAAAAAAAAAAAAAAAAAAAAAAAAAAGAGGAGGGAGGCCCACGCGGGCTGGGCCTTTGCGCCCAGCCCCTTTTTGTTTTTATTTTTTCCATGGGCTTGGGGCCCATTTCGGTCCCCTCATCCTCACCCACACGGCCCGGCCCTCTCCTTTTTCTTTCCTCACGGCCCGGCCCCTTCCATCTTCTTCTTCCTCTCCTGCTGCACGTGAGACACAGAGGAGCAAAACGGAGGACGGAGGATAAGGCAGCCGGCGACGGATGGGGACGTTCGCATGCGCCATCAATGCCGCCGCGCGAGAACCGGCGGGAGACCCGGATGGATGGGACTCATCTTCAATGCGAAGCAAGTGGCGGGGCATGACGATAGCTGAGGTCACCGGTTCGGCCGAGGGAGAGCCCGGTTGACGCGCCGAGTACTGCCGGTCGGAGCACCTCTGTCGACCGGGCTCCTCGTCTATAAATAGAGGGGTCGAGCAGCAGCAGCAACACACAGAAAAAAGACAGCAACACAGCAGAGAAACACAGAAGGAAGAGAGAGATCTGAGAGAGAGAAGTGAGATCTGAGAGGGGAGGAGAGGCGGGAGCTCGGAAAGGCTTCCCTTGGAGAGACATCCAGGAGGCCGAAATCCGAGCAACCGCCGATCCGGGAGAGAGTTGCGAGAGATCTGAAAAGGGAGAGTGAGGGTCGAAAATCTGGAAAAATTCCAGATCTAAGATGAGAGAGAGAGGAAACAGATCCGAGAAAGAGAGAGAGCCGCCGGTCGAGCCCCGTCACCAGTCGGGCAACGCGAGTTGCCTGGTCCGACGCTGCGCCTTGCTCCGCCACCCCGACGCCGTCGCATTGTTCAACCACCGACGACGCCGCCGCCGGCGTCGTTTCCCGGAGAGGCCGAGCGATCGATCCGAACCAGATCCGAGAGAGAGACGGAGCCGCGAGGAAGAGAGCCACGGGCCGACGCCACCACCACTCCGCCACTACCGCTCAACCATCGACGGCCGCGCTTTCGTCGCCATCCGCCCGCGTAGCTGTCGCGGTCTCTCCCGCCAGCAAGTCGTTCCGTCACCGCCCCCGTCCGACGCCATGCGATCCGCGACGACCCCGCTGCTCACGCGTCTCGACCGAGCCTCACGCCAGCCCCGCGCCGCCGTCGTCGTCCTTGGTGCCGCCCCCGCCGCTTCGTCGTCCTGTCGGGTGGTCTCGCGAAGATCGCCGCCGCTCGCCGTGGCCGCGTCGGGAGGCGCACGGCCGTCCTTCATCGGCGCCGCGGAGAACCTGCGATGGAGAGGGGGGCAGGGTATGAGTCGGGTCAAGACCGGGTCGGACCCGTCGACCCGGTCGACCCGTTAGGGTTTGGTTTTTGGGCCGGGATGTGTTAGGCCTATAGGCCCACCTCTGTCTTGCCTGGGCTGGACTTGTTTTGTTTTGATTGGGCGACTATTTATTTTTGTTTCGGGTACTCCTCGCGGGCCCAACGAATTCAGCCCATAGCCGAGGGCCCTAGGTCATCCGGAGCCCAAGATCGGCCGGGTCCGACCGGATGACCCAACCCGGGTCTGGCCGGTTTTTTTTTAATAATATGTTATTATTTTTAATTATAAAAATATTTTCGAAAAATTAAATATTAAAAAAATGAAAAATATTTTATTTTTCCAAAAAATCAGAAAAATCCAGAAATAATTTATAATTTCCAAAAACATCAGAAAATCCAAAAAAATAGTTTTTAATTAAAAAAATCAGAAAATCGAAAAATATTTTATATTTTTCAGAAAAACAGAAAATCAAAAAAAATATTTATTATTTTCCAAAAAGGAGGGAAAAAGTCAAAAAATGTTTGTTTCAACAATGCATGAAAAATCCTTAGAAAATGCAAAAAAATATTAAACCCGAGGGTTTAAACAAGATTAGGTACCGGAAGGGCATTAGTGATTAACTAGTGTAATCAAGTCCCCGATCCTAGTTTCTCTCAGTTTGCGCGGGAGTAAAATATTTCTCTCGATATTTTACTTGGGTTTCTAATCGACCCACCCCAAATTGATTAGTGGCGACTCCTTTTTAAATAAAATTGAATTGCGGGTTTAAGACTCGACCCTTAAGTCGTGAATTGGTGGGCTTGGGAGAGCCCTGGCAGAAGCCCTGATGAAAGGCGTTCAGCCGAGCCATTAGCCTCCGGAAAAAGAAAAGGAGGTCGCGACAGATTGTAAAGTTGATGGTTGGAATGTATACAAATTTACCTTACCAAAAAAAAGCAACATAGCACGTGTAGGAAAATATCATAAAACTCATGCCAAAATCACATAACAAGCAGCACTTATCACCCCATGATGATAGCCTATCAATTACTTCCTGATAACTTATCACCTATTTGATGATAGCTTATTATCAAACTCTCGATAGCTTATCACTCCTTAATGTAGCTTATCACTTAATTTCCCAATAGCTTATTGTCCTTTTGACAATAACTTATCACCTCTTCCAATTGCCTATTATGATAGATTATCACCTTTTTCGATTGCTTATCGCAATAGCTTATCATCTTAATTATAATTAATTAACCTAATGTATAATGAATTAAAAGTAATCGAGATTAATAAAATTAATTAACCTTAACCATGATTAACTAAACTTAACCACATTATTACCATGGTTAATTAACTAACCACCTATCAACCATGGTTAATTTAATTAACCATACCTTTAACTATAATTAATCCTAGTTAATCTCCTAATTGAGATTAATTATAGTCTAAACTAATCTTAAGCAAGTTTAACGAACTAATCAAGAAATTAGAATGTAAACTCACCCAGTGACGATTCCAATAATACAGCCATGATGACGATGGCGAGGGCTATGCGCAGCTAGGTCTAGAATGTCACGGGGGCACGTGGCAAAAATAGGTATTGATGGTGGCAATGCTCGGCTTGGTGAGACCGAGAGAGAGAGACGGGTGGACGGCTCTTGTGAGGTGGTCCCATTGGCAGACAAACGACGTGGCAACGACTTGGATGGTCTAGTGGCATATGGTGGTCCAACATGAGGCAAGGAGCGGTGGTTCAAGTGGAAAAAGGGTGGCAAGATGAAGAACAAGAAGGCAAGAAAAATGGAGAAAAATGAGAGAGAAGGGGAGATATTCAAGGGGGAGAGAGGGAGAGGAGAGAGAGAGAGAGTGATACATCTCTCTTTTAGGCCAACTTCTTCTCCAAGTTCACCGCTCATCATTTATCTTCATAAATTTCCTTGACTTTATCTCACTTTTGTCCTCTTTCATTAAATGGCAAGAAAGGCAAAACGGTGATTCCACAAAGTAAAGTATAAAGCACTATACACATATATGGGTCAAAATTTTATACAGGCCTAAATAAATTTGGTTTGGGCTCAAAATGTGGAGAAATTGGCTTGAAAATGCTATTGGGCTCAAGGGCTTGAAGTTGGGCTTGGTGGACGTAATTATGCTTGCTTGGGCCCACTTGGCCAAACCCTAGTGGGCGTGGGGCCCATTGGGCCTTTGCCTAGCCTAAGCTCCTTTTCTAGCTTCAAATCTCGGCTCATTAAATCATTTTTCAATAATTTTCAGGCTTATCAATAAATTTTAGAATCAATGAGACGACATCCAATACTTTAGTCATGTCATCCTTGAAAGTTCAACACTCGAGACCAGATTGAAATTTGCAGTTAAAATCGATCAATTAGGACTTTAGTATGACCTAACTATCGAGTAGCGTTTAAAGGTTTTCACATGTTTAACCCGTGGTTAATAGCTTTTAAATCCACAATCATGCCTTTTCAAACCAAGACGATCCTCAATTGTTATATAATCATGATGGGTTAATTGCTCATCCTAAGTACAATGTCAATATGAAATTGGTTTAACGTCGTTCGTAATTGGTATTGAAATTGTGCGAAATCACCTTCAATCCGACCCTGTACCTCTATTGAATCGATTTATTTCCATTTGCTAATTGACCTACAACAACGTGATATCATCCCTCTTTAATCCTTATAGTTGAGTAGCTTATCCTTGATTGAATTCATTGGTCGTACATGTATCGATCCTTAATTGCCTTTCCCAATGTTAGTAAACTCATGAGTAATCAGTTCAGAGTAAATGTAACTAACAACGCATTGATAAAATAATTATTTCATATATCCCAAAATGGGTCGAAATTTAAGACCTAACAACTCTTCCCTCTTTAAAGAAATTTCATCCTTGAAATTTGCAAAACCATCTGCTTCCTTAAATAGATTAGGGTATTGACTCCTCATTGTATCCTCACTTTCCCAAGTTGTTCATTCTATAGTATAATGCTATCCATCACTTCCAATGTTGCTAGATCATTTCTAATCATATTCAAACCATTTTTTATTCAACAAGGCTAAGCATTTACCCATTTTTGCGAAAATAAAAGTTGCAAAAATTTGTTTATTTATTTACATGGCAAGCTACCACTTCCGAGGTTCGAACCCTGGTCGAACCATGGCACTTCCCTCCCATGTAACGCTTGGCTAAAGGTGTTGGTGGTGTCCATAGTTGCGTTCTTTTTTCTATTTAAGCCCAGAATCCTTATCCATTCTAAATCTCTAAAGATTCTATATCTAGGGTTTAGCTTTTCTTTCTTAACAAATTGAGTTATCATAGGCGACATCTTAAGGAAAACATGATTTCTTACTTGAAATTCTAGAGGCCTTAATCCCTTATTCGCACGACCTTTTTAGCAGCTTTGCTTTGTCCTTAGCTTATCTCTAGTAGTCTTAATCACATCCACTAATTGCTAGACTATTGCTGAACTAGTGATCCCCTTTCCCTTACCTCATTCCAATAAACTGGAGTTCCACAAGTTTAACTGTACTTTTGATATATCACTCAGATACAAATCTTATCCATGCATCATTCTTCTCCTATTTGGCGTTTAGTTTAGTTCATTCTTGTCCCTTTTGACATCTTAGAAGCCTGCCAAGAGTTGCTCATTATTCAAGCTCTCTAGCCCCAATGGCCACTCTTTACCCTCGTCAAATTAGTTATTATAGGCATCCTTGAACTACATATCTACTAGCAAAAGTCTCTTTTTGATATGAATTAACTCATCAAAGATTCTCTACTTTGGCCCATCTCATAGGGAGCCTTATGGTTTTAACCTCGTCTGAGTAATTTGGAATGCAAAGGCTTTCTCTAGCTCATCAATCCATGAGGTTGTGTTCATAGGATTATTCATCAACACTTGAACGATGATCCACTAAGTTTCCATCAGATCACAATCTGAATTTCACAAGCCCTTGATATACCATTCAACATTCTATTCACTTCAATTACAAACCTAGCCCAATGATATTACCTTAACCATCTGAAGATTAGTGCAAACTAATTCTCACTTATTGCACCAAAAGCTTTTAGCTACACCTTCAAATCTTTACTAATATCTCGAGAAGAAATCTTCAACAATGCTAGTTCAATTTTTGTCCATCTAGCATCATGGAATAATTAATTCTTAATTCACCAAGGACAAAAATTTATTTCCTCAAATCCCAATTTTAATTGTATCTCAAAACAATCCACCATGTTTATAATGGTACGCTTTCACTTGCTATTATGTTAAGCACTATGTGCTTCGTAATGTCCAATTTCATGTCATTCCATCAATAGTACTTCCACAAATTTTAGTACATTTTTATATTACCTGGGCGGATATTATAACTACTACAATAAATTTTTAACAAGATTTCCTCCTTAAGTTCAGTATCGTTAGGCACGCACAATAGTCCACAAAACTTCAAGATTTTGGCCTTAGATACTTGAAAGTCAAGTTTCATCTTACTTGTATCTAACTACAGAATCCTTGGATTGCAGGGTCTATAGATTACACTGCCTAAATCTTGATTTGCATTTTGGGCTCTATTAATTGAAAGGTGAACCGCCTCAAACTTGCAATTTGAATCTCGAACTTTTTGGAGTTGTGCAATTGATGACTTTTGAACAAGCACATCTACTACCTTGTTAGTATTTTTAGGATGGTACAAAATGTCACAATCATAATCATTAAGAAGTTTCATCCATCGATGCTGCCTCATGTTTAATTACTTCTAAGAGAACGAGTACTTTAAGCTTTAATGGGTCGTAAAAATCCAGAACCTTTATTTACACAAACAATGCCTCCAAATCTTCAGGACAAAATGATTGCCACTAATTCCAAATCCTACATTAGATAATTCCACTCGTGAGGTCTTAACTATTGGGACATGTATGCAACCACCTTCCCATATTATATTACAACACAGTCCAATTCTTTAATAGTTACATCAAATGTGTAGCTATCATAGAAAACCTTTCTACTGATCATCTATAATAGCTAGCTAAGCCTAGAAAACTTTGAAGTTGTATCCCTATCATAAGCTTTGGCCAATTCTTAACTACCTCTATCTTAATCAGGTTCACAAAAATCCATTCTCTCAAAATCACATGACCAACCAAAAGAGACATGAGTTAGCCAAAATTTGCATTTACTAAACTTAATGCACATTGCATAATCTCAAGAGGTTTGTAGCACCATCCTTAAGTGCTATTTGTGTTTCTCAGAATTCCTCATATATATCAATATATCATCTATGAACATGATTGTAAACTAATCCAAGTACGTCTTTAACACTCAAATCATCAAATTCATAAAGACATCTGCCACATTGGTCAATCCAAATGTTATTACCATAACCTCGTAGTGACCATACATACAAAACGTCGTCTTCAGTATATCCTCCTTTTAATCATCAACCAATGATAGCCCATCCTTGGGTTTATCTTGGAGAACACCAAAGCTCTTGAATTGGTCAAACAAGTCTATCCTCATGACTATCGCTTGGCTAAACTGCCAACACTCAATGTTAAAGGTGCAACAATTTATCATTTTTCCTTATAAATAAAAATGGCGCTCCCCACGGAGACACACTAGGACAAATGAAACCTTTGGGCATTAGACTTTGTATCTACGCTTTTAATTCCTTAACTTCCAATAATGTCATTCAATAAAACACCTTGAAATCCGATTCCATTCCAAGGGCCAACTTAGTCACCAGTTACATTTCTCGCTATAGGGTAATCTAGGCAATTCCTTTGGAAATTCATAATTATCCCATACCACGGTGATGTTTTTATCATTGGTTCCTCAACCAACATATTAACTAAGATGGTCTAAATAATCTTGGCAACCCTCATCTAATAACCTAGTCGTCTCAAGTGACAAAATCAAATGGATTGAGGATCCTCCTTGATTTCCAATGAACTCATACCTAACCTTTCGTAAAAGATTAAGCTAAATTATTTTCCGATAGCAACCTATTGTAGCTCATTACTTAGTGAGCTAATCCCTCTTGATCATGACATTAAAGTCATACATTGCTAAGACAGTCAAATTTATCGATTTCTCTCAATTACTAATGACTATCTTATAACCTAAACATCCTACCATAGATAAGACCATATCTATTAATGGGGTAGAAATACTAATAACCGGTTCTAATGATTTCGATCTCAACCCCACTAACTTAATCATGATTTAGCTATACACAAATGCTTAACTCCCAAATCAACTAATGCATAAGCAATTTGATTGCACAAGAAGATTATACCTAATATTACAGCCTGCGAATTCTCCGCTTCCTTTCTTATCACATATATACCTATCCTTGTACTAAAGGGCGATTGAGGTTGTTCTGGTAGAGCGTTTCCTACAGGTTATCCTCCCTAAGGCTGTGAGTAGTGTCTCACTTGGTGGCCATGTTGACTACATCCATAGTTGACTCCTATTTTAGAAGAACACGGGGTATTTCCAGTCGATTATCCTACTTATGGTTGATGAGGTTGCTTTCTCAATTGTCAACAAGAACAATTCCTCATAATGTGACTTTGTTGGCCGCATTCAAAACAAGTTCTAGCCTTAATAGGACACTTAATTATCTCATGTCATCACCCGCCAACTCGGTACCTATCATTTGAGTTGTATGCTGGGTTTTCCCAACACCATTTGTGATGCCCTGAACTTTGAGCCTTTTAAAGGATGTATGAACGTGAATTTCATCAATAGATTGTTGGTTAATCTCACTCGGAATTGATCACTCTCGAGATACTGATCATGAGGGGAAAGGCTAATGAGAATAGAACTCGTACGACTAAATAACTTGACTTGGGAAAAATTACTCGACTATGAGACTTGCATAAGGATGATCTTGTGAATATGCAAGCTAATTTCAGGGATGACTAGAAGTCAATTCGCGAACAGAGCATAATGGGATGATGGATGAATCCGTTTCCTATTATTGAGCCTACAAACGACCTTATGTTGATTCTAGGTAATCATATAATTTGAAATAAGAATTTATCCTTCGCAATTTCATCTTAGTCAATGACATCCATGTGTCAAGAAATCTTGAGCATAATGGGACCAAAACAAATGTGGATGTCATGCCTCGAACCTTAAGCCTTACGATAATCACTATTCACTTTAATCAAATGCATGCAACATCTCACGACACATCGCCGACCATTCATTTTATCTTTTAGTTATATACATGAAAAAGTGAATCAACAAACACCCAGCTAATTAAACATAACAAGGATAGCAGAAAGACCATAACAACAGCAACGTCATTTTCATCTTTATACTAATTAATCCTATGAAGTTTATATTTAGGCCTCTCAGTGTGGCGACTTCCTCAATAATCATTGAAAGATACTAGGCAAGGTTAATTTACTTCCTTGGACCATTAGGCACATGATCCCATTGCCCTCAACGACATACTCCATTACTATCAAATCCATGGCAATAGAGATGCCATAACTACAAGCCTGGAAAATGGTTATCAACCACAAATGGATATATATATATACATATAAGTGAGTTACAGTTCTAAGCCTTGGTTAAGATATCAACTCTCATCGGGGTTCCTAAACATACAATTACATATAGACAGCAGATCAATAGCAAAACAGCCCCCACTTTGCCTTAATTATAAACATGATTTGACTGGTAAACCTTATAACAAACCCCCACAATAAACACTCAATAGTCAATTCGACTCACATGTATTATTACATCGCCACTACACATACCTTGCAAGGTATAAACTCACACATGCCATAATTAGTGCAAACAGGCATTTTCATCCTTACAACAACCAACCAATAGTCAAATTGATTTGCAAGCAACTTCTATCACAACCATATCTCACACGGTATAAACTCATGCATATCATAATTAGTACAAACAGGCATATGCATAACTATAATACATAATATATTTTTTATGTACTTTACATTCACATGAGTTCCCATTATTATGGCCCAACGTCTACTACCAACACATGGCTTAGCAATTTTTTGGCATGAGGGAGCATTGTCTTGTCCCATCAAGTACGGCTGCATCTAAAACCCTCACCTAGACGGCATTCCCGAATGACTATCATTATGGCCTCAACTAGCATACAGCATCCCGGCCCCCGCCAATAATTCAGATAAATCAAACTTCATCCTCCAAACTCTTATTAGGGTTTACATTATGTGACCACACAAGCACATCACATCACACAATTTCAATTCATTTCCCATGCATTAGCCAATGCAAACATGGTATGTGCTCAATATAATAAATCACTACATATTTTTTATATAAAATACAAAAAAATATTCATACGTTATCACATATATTTTGAAAACCCATCAAACTTTGCATACCTTATTTTTTAAACATCTTGCCTCATTTAAAATACAAAATTGACATACAAACTGTCGCGACCTTCCCGAAGGTGAATCACCATGGTAAGACTAATGGATTACTAAATCCGAAGACTTAGTACGGACTCTCCCAAGCCCTACCAACCGCAACTTGGTACTCAAAATCTGACCTTGTCTAAACATGTAATTTTATTTAATTAGGAGCCGCCACTAATCAATTAGGGTTGATTAGAGACCCAAGTAAAGTATGGGAGAATACTTTACTTCTGCGAACCAGAGATTCAATAGGTTCAAGGACATGATTACACTAAGTTAAACTAGCGCCATTTCGGTACCCTTTCTCTTTAAGTTTCAAATATATATATATATATATATATATATATATATATATATATATATATATATTTTGCAAGCAATCTTAGTTGATTTTAACCTAAGCCACTAACATGGAAATAAGTGGTCATGCAAATCACAATCAATAACATTCAGTAAATTCAAAAGGACGAATATAAAAATCATAATCAACCTTAAAACAAAATAAGCTATAACTAAAATGCATGACCTAAACATAAATTCTAAATGGGATGACATCTACTTTTTTTTTATTTTTCTAAAATTAATTAATTATATATATATAACTCTAGTCTAGGTTTAATATGCATGATTCTTACTCTAACAACATATGACGTGCAATTCAAATGGCACAACTCTAATGACATATGTTAATTGAAAACTATTGTAACATGTGTGCAAGCTATCTAAATATGCATGTGCTACATGATGTGGGATGAATGATGTATTTTGCTATATGCATATGCATGATCTTTTATTTTTATTTTTTTTTATGTCTTTTTTGTTAAAAAAATATATATATTTAACTAATGGAATTTCCTAAGCTTCTACGTCATATGCAATGTAAACTATAAGACTAATCTGACATGAAATGCATTAATCTACCCTATTATGCGACAGATTTTTTTTATGCATTTTTCGTAATCTTACTAAAAAAATCAACACATATAATGCAACCGGTCATGTAAAGCACGCAATTTAGCCCCGACCCAAGATAGAAAATCAAAACAATGAAAAACCTGATCCGACGTCTCACGGCTCAATATTTTTGATTATTGAGATTTTTTTAACACGACACAACGACCTCACTTAATTGGAATTCAATCAAGCATGCAATACTTTAAACGAGAAAACAAAATATTCAAGAATTAATTTAGATAGGAACTTTACCTACCTTGTCTCTTGGGAAGAGACCTCCTTTTGTGAGCCGACCTTCAAGACCTGCAGCAAAAAGAAACACTTTTTCTCCTCTCTCTCTCTCTCTCTATTGCGTTGCCGCTCCTTTTCTCTCAATTGTGGCTGTGTTTTTTGTGTGTGTCTTTTCAGTGTTTGTGGCCCCCTTTTTATAGGTGAGAGGACTATATTATTTAAGGAAAGATGATAAATCTACATATTGTCTATTTAGCTCTTGTATCCCACGTGCAATATTTTTCCAATATTTCATCCAACGCTTTCCTTGAATATTGAAAGAATAATGAGAATATTCTCGGGAACATTCTCATATTCCCGGGAATATTCTCATATTCCAACTCGTCACCCATTAACGGGAATATTTCATCCGACACCTTTCTTGAATAATGTGAATATTCTCAGGAACATTCTCATATTCCCGGGAATATTCTCATATTCCAACTCGTTACCTCTTAACGGGCCTAGTCAAATTCTTTTTCCTTGTGGGCTTAGTCCAACTTATTAAATTAAAGCTTAGAACCATCAATGTAAACCCATATGCCGTAAGTCCAATGCAAATGCAATAATAAATGCTCCTAAAACTATATGCTATGTAATTTAATCCTAATATTTTTTGATTAGGGGTTAAAATTAATCCCAAAATTTTTGTGCATTAAATTACGAATGATTAATCAAAATTTAGGTGTCAACACAAACCAACATTTCGGGGTTTTCCCTTTATATGTCCATATAAACCCTTATAATAATTACTACTCTGGGTTTTACAGAAGCAAACAATATTCAAGGCAAAGTAAGCATCAAACAACATGGCATGTGCAGGAAAATATCATAAAACTCAGGCCAAAATCACATAACAAGGAGAACTTATTAACCCATGGTGATAGCTTATCATCAGACTCTTGATGGCTTATTTCCCCTTTGGTGATAGCTTATCATTAAATTCTTGATAGCTAATCACCTCTTTGGTGATAGTTTATCACTTAATTTTCAGATATCTTATCGTCATTTAGATGATAGCTTATCACATTTTTTAATTGCCCATTGCAATAGCTTATCATCTTAATTATAATTAATTAATCTAAAAAATGAATTAATTATAATTAATCGGGATTAATAAATTAATTAACATTAACTATGGTTAGCTAAACTTAACCATATAACCACCATGGTTAATTAACTAACCCTTACTAGCTATAGTTAATTAACCAAACCATCAATCAACCATTGTTAATTAACTAACTATCAATCAACTATGGTTAATTTAACTAACCATACCTTTAACTATAGTTAATCCTAACTAGTTTCCTAATCAAGATTAATTATAATCTAAATTAACCCTAAGCAAGTTTAATGGACTAATCAAGGGCTTGAAGTTGGGCTTAGTCAACCTAATTAGGCTTGTTTGGGCCCACTTACCGAATCCTAGTGGGTGTGAGGCCCATTAGGCTACCTAGCCGAAGCTCCTTTTCCGAAATCAAATCTCGACCCATAAAATCTTTTCAAATAATTTTAGGTTTACTGATAAATTTGAGAATCAATGAGGTGACATCCAATACTTTAGTCTCGACGTCCTTGAAAGTTCAACACTTGAGATCAGATTGAAATATGCAATTAAAATCGATCAATCGCAACTTTAGTAGGACCTAACTATTGGGCGACATTCAGGGTTTTCACGTGTTTGACTTGTGATTGATAGGTTTTCCATCTATGATCATGCCTCTTTAAATCAGGGCAATCCTCGATTGTCTTATAATCATGAGGGGTTGATCATTCACTCTAAGTACAAAGCTAATTAGAAATCAGTTTAAAGTCACTTGTAATTAATATAGAAGACATGTGGAATCACCCGCAATCCAACTTCATACATTTGCTTAATCGATTTATTTCCATTCACTAATTAGCCTACAATAATAAGGTATTATCCCTCTTTGATCCTTATGGTCAAATGACCTATCCCTGATTGGATGTATTAGTCACACGCGTATCGATCCTTAATTGTTTTTTCGAATAGTTAGTTAGCTCATGAGTGATCAATTCAAAGTAGATGTAATTATCAACGTATTGATAAAATAGTCATATCATATATCCTGAAATGGGTCAAAATTCAAGACATTATACTTGCCTCCTACCTCGCTCGATGTCCTCTTATAGTCTTGTCTTAGGCCTCTTTTCCCTCTTGTAGCCTTCCCTTTCATCTCCCTTGATGTCCTCTTGCAACCTCACCTTGCTTGATGTTAATGCCTTTCCCTCACATAGCCTAGCCTTCCATCTCACTCACCGACCTTTCCTTTTTGTCTTACAGCTCACTTAGCCTCGACTGTGCCAATGGCAAGATATTGCGCTTTTGTACATTGGAATCGGATCAGTTGGCTCGATTCGACTCTTGGTTCTAGGACCATTTGGTTTGGTCCATGGTCAAAAAAATTGGGAACCGGTCCTTTGGGTCTAGTTCCTAGTTCTTAGGTGGGATTGGACTGGATTGGAAACCGATCATCCTTAGGAATGTCAACATCTTGAACATTATAGAAGAGCAGATGATAGAGTTAGCACCGAATCCTACTTTGATGGCCACCATGAAGAGGCCGTTTGAGGTATTGCAACATCATATGGCAAATCACATTATGTCTCTTTGATATGATCAAGTTGATGGTCATAAACAGAATTAATGATGTCATCTGAAGGCTTAGGACAACCAATTAGTCCATACTGATAGAACCAAACATTGCAGCTTTGTGGTATGTTCTTCTAGCACTTATTCAGCTTTAGTAATTGAATCGCCAGTAAGGATTTTGCAAATGACTAAAATTCTCAATCTGGTTGATTTAGTTAGTAGCATAATCTAGTTAATCCTGCCCAAATTAACCCCATCGACAAAAACAATGTGGCAAATCAAATTATTCCACAATGGGACTTATGCCAAATAATGAAAATATTCCATTTTTAGGCCCCATTGGCAAATGTGGTTAATGAAAGACCTTTTCGTATACTACCACCTCCAAATATAGGAAATGCACCCCATAGGCTTAACTTGCTAATTAGTCATAACATCAACGACCAGGGGGTAAGAAGGTCAGATTTATCAATCTATCTACCTTGAACCAAGAGGTGAGAAGGTCAGGTCTATCGGTTTCTAGATATTTAGCAAATGGCATATATGGTTGCACAACGAATATGTGCTGATAGAGTTATTGACCAATTATAGAGAGCCATATCTCAATTGGGTCAATAAAATGCCATACCCAATTCGAGACTCTTGATTTTGATAGTATACCGGTGAAGATAATCAATCGACTATTGAACACATTAGTCAATTTGTTGCCCCATGTAGGGAGGTAAGAACATATGAATTCTTGAGATTTAGATTGTTTTTTTTGTCTTTATTAAAACCTGCATTTACTTGGCATACGAATTTATTTCCCAATTCAATTGATAATTGGTTTGAGATAAAAAGACAATTCCATTCTCAAATTGATTGAATGATACCCAAATTATTTATTTGACTGAACTCCATCCATGCGTTAATGAGTTGATTAGTTAGTTTGTTGTTCAATTCAAGAGGACTATAAGTAGATACCTTACTTCACTTTTAGAGAAAGAATTCAAAAATTTTGCTTTCAATGGATTCAAATTCAATCTTAGAGAAAGATTCAAATGCCAAAATTTTGCCAATTTATTCCAAATGGCAATGAGAGTGTTTAAGTATTAATAACTATTTAAGGACAAATATAGAGGCTACATGTAGACTTTACATCAAATGTTCCTTTCATAGAAAAACACGAGTCAACTGACGAATCGGACTAGATTATACTTTGGCAAAGAAAAACCAAATTTGCCAATGACAAAAAGATTCATGATGACTCATGATTATCTAATTTGAAAGAATCAAATAATTGATGCATTGTTCGATTCTTTTAGAAGGGGGCATTCATTTACACTAAAAAATGATAAATTTATAATTATTATCAACAAGTGATAGACTTAGTCAATGAGAATAGAGTTTGAACATTTAATTAATAGAATTATCAGTAACTTAAAGAGAATTGACAACTTGCCCATGAAGTTATCAATGACATACAATGTGAAGCTTATTGATGAGAACCTTGAAGTTGATCAATGAAGTCATTGGTATCGATAGTGAGTAATTTGTGATGTCCTGAAATTTTGACCTATTTTAAATTGCATGAATGAATATTTCATCAGTGTACTATTAGTTAAATTTTACTTTGAACTGATCTCTCATAAGACATTAACCGAAGGGGAAATACTACTAAGGATTCAAATGTGCATACGACTAGAGACTCGACCATGGATGACGATTTGACCATAAAAATTGACAAGGGTCGAGCAATTGATCTCTTACAATTACATGACAACCAAGGTCATCCCTAGCTCAAGTTAGTGCAAACAGGGATTAATATTATTTTGACCACAGGTTGAATGCACATGATTCCTAAAAGCCATCCGTTAATTTGACATGCACTAAAATTACAATTGATTGACTTTGCCATGATTTTAATCCAAACTCATTTATCAAACTTTTTGGGATATCAGGATGAAATTGTTGAATTTTTGCCTCATTAATTCCCAAATTTTAAATTTTTATTTGCTGGCAATGTCGAAAAAAAGGATCGACATGCCGAAAATTTAAACCCAATGCTTGCCGCTTTTTCATTTCTAATCAAGGGCACTTTGGGTAAATTGAACCAAAATGATGGGAAAAGAAGGATTTGCCCCTCCCAACATTTATGAGAATGGGACAAAAATTCTAGGAAAAGGAGGTGAAGGGGGCTACACATACTCTCAAGGACGTTCCCACCCATCGACTGTCCTCTCTCTCTCCCTCTCTCACCCACCCACTCGGTTGACACAGTCCCCCCCCGGGACGTTCTACTCTCCCTCTCTCTTTCTTCCTCTTTTTCTTCTTTTTCTTCTTATTCTTCTTCTTCGCTTCTGTTCTTCTTTGGTTTTGATGTGGCCACCCCTAGTTCAAGCCGAACTGCTATGTCGGCTACCCAACGCAGCTCAATGGCATTGCTTGCTTGCCGTCGGACCACCGTGGGTCACCATCCTTAACCATTAATCGTGACCAAACCATCTCCACTGGCAAAAGTAGTCACTTTTCTCTCTTCTTCTTGGCTTCGCTTTTGCTGGGTTGGCCATCTTGCATCCTCACGAGACGCTGGAGCCACCATCATCGCCATCCACTATCTAAATTGCCATTGAGGCTAGCCATCCACACAGCTACTCTTGAGCCTCGCTTAGTTGCCCATGAGGCTTGGCCTCACTGGGGGTTGGTGTGGCTTCAATGAGGCCACCAGCCCTTGTCTGGCTAGTCACTAGCCATCGCTAAGGTTGATGATCAGCTAAAGGAAGAAGAAGAAGAAAAGGAAAAAATTAAAAGAAAGAAAAAAAGAGAAAAATATAATAAATTATTTAAAAATTAAAATAAATTCTAAGTCACAAAACAATTTAAGGGCCATACCAAACACATTTATATTTAGGAAAAGAAAATTTGTGCAGTACCAAATATCTTCAACTACTTAGAAGCTTGTCCAAGAAACATAATTAGAAAAAATTATTTATGAGTAGAAATTGTTTTCAGGAACAAAATAGTTACCAAACGCATTCTAAATTACTGCAAAAGTAAATGTATTAAAGTTCAAGTTCTAGAAATTTATTAAGGTAAGCAAATGATGAAAAGTACGGGAATTTACGGTATAGGAAGAGGAAACTTGCAAGAAACTTAAAGATAAAAGCAAATATACAAATAACAAATTTTGCGTTTGATTGATTGGGTCTGTGTTTTTACGATGTTTACAAGGCGGGTATTTTTTAACCAACCAAAAAAGAAAAAGGCGAGTATTCTTATCCACAATGAGCAGCTATTTACAAACGGTTATGCATTTTGAATCCAAGAATAATTTACAAGTATTATCTATAGATATTGATAAGAAGTTGTAAATTTTAGGAAAGGTTTCCTCTTATTTATCAATTATTATCCAACCACTGAGGTTCGTCCCAATGGCCACTTTTCCCATATGGAAAGGGGGGATTTGAAAGCTCGAACTCCCCACCTTCTCAGGAGGGTTAAGGTGGGGACCATTTAGTTTCAGTTGTGGCTTTCAACTCTTACACCTTATAAGAGGCAGGGTAAAACTTTAAGTTAGAGTAAGAGTAGAGTAAGATAAGAAAAAGAAATCAATTATTATCCAAAGAAGTTACAAATTTTGAGATTTAAGGCATAACTACGCTACGTCATGTGCTTGAGTCAATCCGCCAGCAAATCTCTGCTTTGTTCATAAGCGACACTGCTTCAACGCTTGGAAAAGTTTGTAATAGTTTTCCATTAATGACTTGTCAATTTTCATCAAATTGTTGATTTGTATAAGGTGTTATTTATAATCTCTACACTGTTTGATATAGATAAATCTATTGGTGAATTATTGCTCATTTATTTATGTAAACAATGATAAAAACAAGAACAATATTGGAATTCAAAAGGTATTAGCGTCAAACATGCCCCTAAAAAGAAGTATAAAAGAGGAAAAAAAACAAAACAAGGTAAGGATACACTTGAAAAAAAGATCAATATGTGTTATTTTAGATGAAAAGAATAGGCCCTCTTTCCTAGAGGAAATGAGTCCTTCCCTTTAATCATTGGATTTACCATTCCTATTCGAATGCCTATTGGAATGGAAATATGCTCATCAAATTTGAGAAAAAGAATAAGTTCGAAATCATCGTTCTTTCAAGGCCTTTGTTAGATGTACGAAAATGGCCTAAAGGTTATAATCGGAAGCAATTTGGAAATGGAAATCTTTCTTTTCAACAGAGCAACTTTCTTAATAAAAATATCCCAAAAATATGAGAAAAAGTTGGCAAATAGTATCACGGAAGCACATTCCACAATCATTCTGCAAAATCTAAGGAAGCACAGCAAATCTGCTAGAAAAAGAAAAGATCAAGGGTCAAATGCACCACAACCATCGACTGTCCAAAGGAAAACCCCACCACTCCTCTGTCACAAAAATCAAAGTTGTTATCTTGTTTAGTCCTTCAAAACTAGTGAAATGGACCAAATGATGAGCCTCCAATTTGGTATTCTCTTGTTCCTACCAACCCTCCTTTCAAAATGGAACTCCAGTTGTCTATAAAGCAAATTTGATTCAGTTGGCTCCTGCACCAGCGGAAGCCCCCCGAACGCTTGCCACTAGCATTTTATAACCCACAAATTGAAGACAAAAATTATTTTATTGATTTGTCGATGTAGTGCGCATGGAATTTCGGTGGAATTAATGAAATTAAGATAGAGTCGTCCTTTTGACTCTTCAAGCCAGAATTTCATGAGGAATCTATGAGTTGTTGACTGATTTTTCCGCGTGGAGCATCCGCTGGACCAGCCGAAACTAAAAAGGGCAAAATCATGATGATTGCTTTCTTTTTACGGCCCAAGATAGAACCCAAAGATCCAATTGTATAAAAATCTATGAATAATCTGCAATTTTTATGAGCCTGATAAGTCCAGGTCTTTTCCTGATTCAGAGTTAAGTTGATGAGCTTCAATTTCAGTGCCTAAAATACTTCGATGTCTAATCAACTATACCAACTATAGCAACCATGAGAAGTTAATACTAGAAAATTCATTTGTAATATAAGAAACATATAAATTTCATCTATTGCATATGAGGTCTTCCAAGCCCTTTTATCAATTTTGTGCATTGTGATCGACTTGTCATGAAGAGTTTGATAATATCCACTGAATACTAATTTCGTTTCTTTTTGCTAATATCTTGGAGAAAAATGTCCATGAGTATCTATCATGGTCTTCTCCAAGAAGAACTGAAGGAGTAAGGTTGTAAGCCTGGAGATGATAGCATTGTTGGCAGCGACATAGTCAGCATTCAGGGTGTCATCAGTTCAAGTTGGGTTGTATACCCAGCATAGTGAGCAACATAGGGGTGAGGATGGATTCAGGATAGAATCAATAATTAGACCAAACCGATTATAGGAAACAGTCCTATTTGAGGTTCCTGGTTTCCAAAAAACTTGTGAAACTAGTACTATGAGGTTTGATTCCTAGGCTCCTAGGTAATAACCAAACCAGGAACCTAGAACTAGGAATGGGGAATTCAGAACCTGGAACCGATGAGCCGGACTTGAGTTAACCCTAAATTCTCTTTTTACTCTTGCTAACGCTAACAAATATTTCTTCTCTTTATAGATATGCATTGTCTTGATGAGGAGATTATCATCATTAAATAAAGTTTATGATAAAGCGGAATTAATACATATATATGGTGAGGTTTTCTCATGATTTTTTTAGTTTAATTAATCAGAATTTTACTTTAAAACTATTTATTAAGTAATTAACTATGTTTGTTGTTTCTTTTAACTTTCGGTGGTTAGAATTTTGTGAAATTTTTCATGGATCATTAAGGACTGAAGGTCGATAATTTAGATTTTGTGTTTCGTGTTATGAACCTTTTATTACTTATTTTATTTTACATATTTATCTTTTATGGATTGTTGCTATTAACAAATAGGGATTTTTGCTGTTACATTCACTTAAAATGAAACAACAAAAAGGAAATTAGCAAGTTCCCGGATAGACCCTAAAATCCATTGACAGGGTATTTTTCATGTTCCAAAAATTAGGAAATTGATTCTCATTAAGATACGTTCTAGATTCTAAATAGGACCCGAACCAATCCTGAAACCGCTCACCCCTAAAGAAATGTACCAGTTAGCAGCAACATAGTTAGCGTAAAATTCGAAAATGAAGCCAAAATGTAATGATAGTGCAAAGGCGGGAGCAGTTATTGTTTTTAGAAATTTCAATTATGACTTTAACTGCAAGCTACGTTTTCTTTTACTGCATTTCCGTTTTGATTTAATTTAATTATGAATCCAAAATTAAGTGGTGAGTCCTTTCTTTATTGTCAATCGTCTTTTCACAATGATTATGGTTGTCCGCTTTCTGAGTTATTTGGAATTTTTAGAGCTATGAAATCCAAAGAGCTCAATTTCATTCGAATTTGTTGCTTTGGTTCTAAGGCTCATATAGAAAGTTTTGTCTTAAGAATATAGAACCTAGATGCAAACCGTGACGACCCAAACCCTAAGGGTGGGCAATGTGGCTAGAATGGTAAGGAAGGTTGTGTTGGCAAGAGTGTGTGACCAAAAGTGGACAACCAAAAGTGGGCAAGACTAGTTGATGAGACTTGGATTTTTTACTCTATAAAATTTTTTTAAAGCCATGAGAGCCGAAGGCCCAAAGTGAATAATATTATACAATGGTAGCTCCCAAATCCTTATAAATGGTATCAAAACCGACTTTAGCAACATATGGGGCCACAATAGGGATGTTGTGCCTAAAGGAGAGGGAGAATGTGACAATCCAAACCCAGAGGATGGACAGTATGGCCAGGATGGTAGGGGAGGTTATGCTAGTGGGCGTTCGTAACCTAAAAGTAGGCGAGATTAAGTATATGTCTCTATCCCACGTCACTTAGGGGGAGTCTCGAGCTAATTGATAAGATTTGGATTCTCCACTCTATGTAACACATTTGGATTCTCTACTCTATGTAACGCGTTTTAAAGCCATAAGGGCTAAAAATCAAAAGCAGACAATATTACATAGTGGTAGCCCCCAGATTCTTATAAATAGTATCAAAGATAACTCTTACAACGTGTAGGCCACAACGAGGACGTTGTGCCCAAAAAGGGGGCAAATATGATGACCTAGACCTTGAGGGTGGTGGCATGGCTAGGATGGCAGAGAGGTTGTGCCGGCAAGCGTCTGTAACCTAAAAGTGGCTGAGACTAAGTGCATGTCTCTATCCCAGATTACTTAGGAGGGAATCTTGGGCTAGCTGATAAAGCTTGGGTTATCAATTCTTTAATGTGTTTCAAAGCTGTGAGGGATGAAGGCTCAAAATGGATAATATTAGACAATGATAGCTCTTGGATCCTTACACAAAGCACCTTATGGAGGTAGCAATTGCAATGAAAAAAACTTCACACACTAAACCGGAAAAGTCAAAAAAAGTGGAGGCCATAAAAGAGACTTACCTTAATGGGGGAAACCCTTAGCACCACGTACTCTCAAAATCAACTTCAACGAATCTTTTGCCAACAAATCATCCAATAGAGTAATCCCATATATCTGTCGAGACTACACAGGCCGCCTAGTGTTTGTGAGTGAGAAGTTTATGTTCGAGAATCCTTGTGGAGTAACTAAAGGTGTAAATGGAGTTAGTGTTCTGATGGGGCCTCTGGTTATAGTGAAGTTTTAGCATGACTTGGCCTTCGACTCGAAGGTTTTCTCTTGGGGTTGACCCCATGAGAGGATGTGGGAAAAGTAACATGAAGTTTGAATTCTAGCGAAATAATTGTCACTTGACTAAAAGGACAAGCTAATATGGATATGTTGAAAATATTTCTTGAAATTGAACCCATAAAGGAAATCCATCCACGTAGGCTTCCTAACTTTAATTGATTTCCTATACTGGATCTAAACGTTTTCATTATAGGAGGTGGATTTTCTTTATGAAGAGCACCCAAGAGATGACTTCTTTGTGAATTACACCCTAAAGCAATCCAAGATGAGCTTTCAACATTTGAGTCAGAAAAATCTTGTGAGTAAAATTTGTGAATTTTTTTGTGAGACTGGGAGATTGTTTCTCGAGAAACTATTAATGCTAACACACCATGTGATTGTAATTGGGAAATAGGGCACTGTGAGAATGTTTGAGTGTAGTTATGATCTCGATTTTATCACTTAATTTATAGTAAAATAATGGGTTGCTTTCCTCTTTGTGGAACAGATCCTACCAAACGAATAATATAAATCAAGTGTCCCGTTTATTTTCTTGTTTTGTTATCATTTGTTTTTGCAACGATGACGAATAATTTATCGACCAACTATACGTGCAATAAGATGCACAATTAAGTTAAAAGTGTCCGTATTCCAAGCTTTCTGAACTCAGGATAACAAGCAATAATTGAGTGAAGAAAAGCATGCCTATAACCGGCGAGAGGGCAGCGGCTTGAGTAAAAGAGATGGTCATAAAAAATATGAAATATGGATAAAACCACTTTCTGAAGGAGTAATGGCACTTCATTCTGAACACTAATGATAACCGATATAGGCTTTTTAAGGAATTTATTGGTCTGAATTTGAGTTTTCTTTTTTTGGTCGGTAATACTCTAATCTTACTATAACGTTCACTCTTATACTTTTACCTTGCCTCCTTATAAAACATAGGAGTTAAAATCTACACTTAAAACTAAATTATTCCCACTCTAACCTCTTGAGAAGGTGGAGATTCGAACCCCCCATCTCTCTCTTCCCATATGGAAAGGGTGGTCATAAGGTGAACCCCAATGGTTGGTCTAAGTTTAAGGTTAAGACTATTCCTTCTTTTTTTGGGGTTTGCTTTACTATGTAGAGAGATTATACTTAATGGTCAAATTATCCCTTGCCAAGTTCAAACAATGCACTTCCTCGTTTTCCTCTAATATTTTCGCTGCTATTATTATTCTGTTTGTTTTCCTGTCTATTGTCACCAATTTGTTTTGGATATATTCATGTCCTATCTTTCATTGGTAGGGCACTAGTTATATGCAAAGAGAAATCTGAAAGAATAAGTCATATGGATAATGTTGGTCGGTTTCAATATTTAAGTTCTTTACAGAAACATTTAAAAATATTGGTAAAATATACCTCATGCAACTTCCAAGTCAGAACTCGAAAGAAGTCATGTCGTTTTCTATACGAGGCTTAGCAATTTTTACGTTACTTATCTGCCCATCATTCATGTGTTTATTTACCATTTAAAATCTGAATTAGCACAACATAAAGTCTGCCCTAGTACCATTTAAGAAGAAATTAATCCAACGGAAAACTGGAATATCATACCACACGCAACGCATATGATATGGCAGTTAATTTCTGAAGAAACGGCGTTAATTTCCATTAAATAATTACATAGTTCAATACCAAATTGACAGATAATTTTATACACGCCGAGCAGAACCATGTTCAGAGGAACTGAAGAATAACATTTTGGGACAAGAGACCTAACTGAACCAGGACTTACACAACACAGCTTCAACTTTCTATTTTGAAGTATTTAGGCTTTTGGTTCCTCATTCTGAAAAGCATGGCCGACACCGGGGCTATGACCAGGTCTAGTGGCTTCGAAATCATCTGGTGTCCCTGTAACGGTTAGCCTTTCCTCATCACCGCTCGGAGCTTTCGGATGAACAGCTTCCTTCTTTAAGCCAGTGAAAGAATGGCCCACTCCGGGGCTGCTCCCAGAGGTTGTGGGGCGGAAGTCATCCTTGTACACTGCTTCTGAGTCGCCCAAATTGGCCGCCTGATCATGTGCTGTAGGTGAAGGAACTGTCTCCTCCCTGGCATCAGAATGATCATCATTCATACGGGACTGACTCGGAGTGAGAAATTGCATTGCTTGTTCGTGCATTTTTTCATTATCCATTGCACGGGGTTCGTTCTCCCATGCTGATTTTATCAATCTTCCCTCGGATGTTAGGATTGCACTGAACGCAATGAAGATGAAAATGATCACGAATTTCAACATGACTTGGAGATCAGCCATAGCCAGAGAAAGTGTGGAAAAGGAAGTTTGATTTTCTATTTTGAAGTGAGCAATGAGAAGAAATAGGTAAGACGGAATATGGTCAACTGAATGAGGAGCACTTGAGCTCCGCATTGCTACTTATAGGCTTGAGAGAGTGACTTTTTGAGAATCTTAACCACTGACCAATTACATATAAGACTCTGTACGTAGACTTCATTGTGCTTCTTCTTCTCAGTGGATGGTAATTATTGCAATGAGATCACTCAAAGTGCATCACTCGTATATATTATGTCCATGTTATTGCAAGATCAATATATTTGTTTCTTCTAATTTAGATGATCTCTCTCTCTCTCTCTCTCTCTCTCTCTCTCTCTCTCTCTCTCTCTCTCTCTATGTGCGCTGTGTGCGTGCTTCCGTTAATTTTGTTCTTTTTACACTTTGCCACTTCTATTGTTAATGAAGACCCAAACGGAAGGGGCTCACGCCGACTTTGATAATTTTAACATACCATGGTAAAATTTCCAACTAAAACTGGCCACAGCTCGCTTTGACCTTTCAATTGTGGTGAAGAGAAACTCTTTTGTAGTTTTGAATAAGGCATGTAATATGACAACAAATATTATTGGTTGACCTCGTCTCATGGTTTCAAAGAATTTTGAGTGCGTATATAGTAACCACAAAATATAGCTAATAATTACCGCTCTGACATATTGCGAGAAGGCCACGTCAGGTTCAAGCACACGTCGAAATAACCTTGCATATTGCTCTTAACTTGCCCTACTATCAAATGCTTCATCTAACTTAATTAAGAGAAGAGTCCTCAATGATATATTATTAATCAGGCGAGATGTGACCAAGAAGATTTAATTGCAATTTCCTTTGAAGGTTCAAGAATACATTGATTCAATTACAAGGTTTGTGAGTTGATTGATTTTCATACAGTAGGCTCATAAATTGATAGCGCAATTTTTCCCATATTATTATATGTGTATCCAAGTTGTTTTGATCATTTCTTTGGAATACTTGTTAAAGAGACCCTCCTTATAATAAGGAGGAAATATCAAGAGACGAAGGGTTTAGAATATAGATGACCACATGATGAGGCCACCACAATCCATATGCACCAAACATATAGGGATTCTCTTTTCTACTCTCCACTCGGAGGTGAAGAGTATAAAATGTTGACGGCTCGTGTGCAAGCTCGTACCATTTTCTTTGGTCGACAAATTCAAGTGAAATACCAATTGTCTCTGTCCTTTGTTGTTTGACCCTTTAATTTCTCGATGGTTGTCATCCATATGCTTTTAAAATTGGTTTTGAATGTGTGTGCTTAGCCGCCAAAAAGGCATATAGGATTCTTTTGTTTGATTGCTAATATAATAAGGATGGTCTTAGGGATGTTCTTGAGACACCGGTCAAGTATAATTAAATTAGTTTCTTAATGAGTGTGTCCCAGGACTACATTTACAAAACTCATAAAATAAATAAATTATGCTTCGTATACTAAAATTCATTTATTAAGTTGTGAGGTGAGAATAGCGTTTAAGTAAATGGATGGGTCATATTCAATACCCAACAAAACCCTATCCAGTTGTGGGATGGGCGAGAGTTGTTTTGAGTGATTATCAATGGAAACTTGACCAAGTCAGGGTGTGTGAAATGTATATCGATGGGTAAATACAAATGAATGGTAAAATGCAATAGGAACCAAGGCTTACAGGATAACCCATCAGCCAAGGATCAAGATCGAGATTGACAAAACTCACTACCAAGACCTACAAAAATCACCAGCCAATGATATACAATTTCAAGATCGAAGAAACTCACCATCAAGGCCTATAGGAAAACCACCAATTGAGGATACAATGCTTCTTTGGCTCGGTACTAAGAAAGAATTTACCTTCCAGGGATACAAAAAGCAAGAGTAATCCACTTTCCATCGATATTTGCTCACACAAAGGAAATTTTCCAAATATTCCTTACTCGAAATTCATTGTCTTACATTCAAGAATTTGCCTCATTATATAGATGGTTTATATAAGAAATTACCTAATTAATTAAGAACGTTGGAACTGGAAAAACATAACAAAGACCTAGGAACTAGAAAATGCATTAAAATATCTAAAGACTTCAATGTTGACTCTTGAAATCTACAACACACTTATGACTTAGTAATGACACTTGACTAAATGCAAAGTAAAAAATAGACTCTAAATTCGTTCGTCTACTTGGACAACCCAATTGACACCTTGAAAGATCATCAAACAACAAACAAAATTGTCTAGGACGACCTTTGTTTCCTAGAATAATCGATTGGTAGTCTCAGAATCAATAATAAACTTGTAAATTGACATCAAAATCAACAACTTGTCCACCAAATCAACAACTCTCTTGCATAATCAATATCTTTCACTTGAACCAATCGATAAAGTCTAATGCTCTTGCATCAATCTCCCTGGTTGTGAAGATTTGTCCTCAATTCTTGTCATTACTTCATTTCCAAGAGGCCTCTCCAATGAACTAGATAATGCATTAGCTTCATACAAACAAATATGTTCAAGCCATGTTGAAATGTTGAAAATATGTCATGTACATTTTGACAATTGAGTAACACTTTGAGAGAGAATGCTTGGGGGCATATAAAATGAAATTGGCAAGTAATGTCTCTAGCCGCTACAATCATTTCCTCTTCATTTATTATCTAAGGATTTGCATTAACAAATTAATGTGGAGATTTATCATCCCAGATATCATAGTTGCTTGACGATGTTTGGATGACTAGCTTTTCTCCTTCTTCAATTTGTTGTAGGATCTTGTCTTGCTTATTTAGACTCTTCATAGTATGAATCTTGTTGAGTCTCTTCAAGTTTTGAATCAATCTTTTCAATTTCTTTGTTAGGTGAATTGCAAGTGCACAATATCAACAAGTAATAAAGTGTCAAGTGAGTGTCGTTCCCACAATGATTTTTTTTTTTTATCCAATTACTTACCGAAAGTGATCAATCCAAAAATCTAGCTAAGCAAATCAAAAAGATGAGTAAAAAGTGAACTAAACCAATTAAAAGACTAAAATATAAAATAGTCAAAACTTAAATAATTCAAAAGCTAATTAAAATTGCAAAGTAAAAATAATTTAAAGTAAATTGAAAATCAACAAGGCCAATTATCAAGATTCTAACCAAATCACGAAGCATTACAGCATCCAACTTCACTTAACCATTCATAATCAATTTTCTTAACTTGTCAAACAGCAAATTAATTTCCAATTGTATTGGCAAAATTTCCCTAAGATGAATTACAAGCTGACCTCGGTCTAATAACCCCTAATTAGCTATGTTAACCTACAATAACCATAGGTGAATTTAAACTACCTAAAAGCATTAAGTTCTTGTGGAAATTCTCGAATTCAATCTAAGTAGTCTCAACCTAAATCTACTATCGCAACCACATAAATAACCTAGTGTACATTGACCTAGATTTAATTTATAGTTCAATATCACTAATGCGCATGCACACAATCTTCATCCGGTATCATGCATACATAAATAAAATCTAAGTAAGAAAATCAAAAATCTTCTATAAAGATGGTGTCTCCAAGGATTCTCTCCTCTTTTATATGCGGCACAAAAGCAGTTTATATAGCCTCCAAAAATCTATCCAAGGTCGACTCCCACTAGAATTTGGAAAAGATTCATCCTTATCTCTTTGATTTTCTTTGAACTTTATCTTTAATTATAGTCAAATTCTCCAAATTTCTAATTTGGGCTGATTTTTTCTTCAAGATAAAATATTCTGAAGGATATTGCAATATTCTAGAAGACCTAAAAATATTTCTTACAATATAAAATTTTATGAGTAGCAATTAAATTTACCTAAAATTCATCAAAATTTAGCAAATATTAAGTCTAAATTAGCAAGAATACTCTATTAAAAATAGAGTTATTAATTACCCCAACTTAGAAATTTGCTAGTCCTCGAGTGAACAATAAAAGTAAACCAACCTCATCTACAATTATCAATATCCATTCATAATAACTTGAAATCATAACTCAAAGGAAAAAGTAAATCCCATCAACCTAAAATCAATGCATAAGCTATATTTAACCTTAACCATACAATTCGTGTGTATGTGTGCCCCTTGACTTTCCAAATCATGTATGCTCAAATAAATCAAGTTGATATGCAACACTCTATACTCAAGATTCACTAACCAAGTCTCATAGATTTGCTTTTCAATTCTATCTTCACTAATAAAAACTAATACTCATTCAACATTCAAAAATCAATAGGTCTTTAAAGCTTATAATGTGGCTTGACTAAGGGGAGAGTATAAAGGATTTAAGCTCAACAAACCCCATAAACATATCAATTCTCAAAGTATTTGAATTAAATAGGAATCAAGACATATCATCCATCTATTTACACTATTATAGCTATATAATTCACAAACACTCAACACTTTAAAGCTTCTATTATTTCTCTTTTCACACTGTACAGCGAAATTCCTTCCTGAGTCCCTCCCATAGTGCAATGCTAACCTATTGAGTATTCAAAAGGCTCACTCAAGTTAAAAGTTAGTGGTAGGGATCCGTATAAGCTATACTAGAGTAAACAACTTCTATTTTGTAACTTACACTTAAGAATTTTTTTTATTGCCTCTTTTTTTTTCTTTTTTTTCTTTTTTTTAAAATACTTTTCATGACTATTTCAAGCTTTAGCAACTTCAGACACATCAAGAATCCCTAACTATTAAAGTAGCTTTAAGGATAAACATGCTTATGCGGTATAAGGTAAAGTAATACATTTAGATCAACATTATAAGGTCATCAAAGAAAAATAGGCCAATTAAACTCAAAACGGTATTAAGGATCAAGTAACAAGATAGGCTTGAAAGGTTCAAATGATCCAAAGACTACCTATATCACCTTCTTGATTGAGTATAGTATATTAATTTCAAGAAAATATCAAACAAATTTTAAGATTTAGGTGAGTTTTAGAGAATCACATACTTCCCATTGATCTTTTCTAAGCACATATAACTCAAAAGGCAAGGATAAGTGCTCAAATTATGAATTGCATAATCAAGATTAAGAAAAACTCATATATCAATATCCAATTGAACAAGATTTATATTCTCCTAAAAATCATAACAACTCATAACCATAAAAGGGATATTAATCTTGTAGATTATAGTTTGAAAATTATCATCTCCTATAAAGTTTGCTTCAAAAATTATTTCAAAAATATTTCAAATTTTTTAAATAAGTGTAAATATTTTCAAGACTAGCAAAAGTTTTAGCACAAAAAATTTCAAAATTTTCGATCCCCTACCCCCAACTTAAACTGAAGCACTGTCCTCAATGCATAAAAATAAAAAATTATACAATGAGGCAAACAAATTAGAGTAAAGTTCGAAATACTCTCCTAGAGATGTGAAGATGGCAATTGTCAATATTGAATCATGCCTAGTAATGTGAGGAATGGTTCAGATGTGTGGTTAGAGGTTACTCGCAGAAAATTTCTCAACTTCATGACCGCATGGCCATGTGCACTTCTATCCTTGCAAAATAGAAAATTCATCACCAAAAAAAAAAATTCAATTTTTTTTAGACAAAATGCAAACCAAACAAATATAAGAATAGAAGCTTAAAAACTCGGGTTGTCTCCCAAGAAGCGCTTGCTTTATAGTTCACAACCAAACTCTTCCGATGCTTCTGAGTAAGTGGAACCAAAGTAATGAAAGATGTTTGAACATTGAAACCTTGTCCATAGTAGTACTTGAGCCTATGACTGCTTACTTTAAAAGTCTCATCATTCTCATTGGTTCTCTCAACAACTCAAAAAGGAAATACTTTGGTGATAGTGTAAGGACCGGTCCATCTAAACTTCAACTTTCCTAGAAACAAATGAAGACAAGAGTTATATAATAAAACTTTTTCACACACATGAAACTCATTTCTTAAGATGTGTCGATCGTGCCATCTTTTCATTTTCTCTTTGTAAATTCTTGCACTTTCATGTGCATCATTGTGCATCTCTTCCAACTCAACTAACTGAATCAATCTTTCTCACTTATTGCCAAATAGTTCACAATATCTGCATACCACAGAGTTTCAATTTTCAACCAAAGAGTGCCTCATCAAGAAGGTCACCCAAAATTGGTACCTCATCACTTGGGGAATTTGGGCAACCTAGATAGGTGATTAGCCACAAGATTCTTCGTCCCTTTCTTGTCCTCAATCTCTAAATCAAACTCTTGAAGCAACAAAATCCAATGAATTAACATTGGTTTAGCATCCTTCTTTGCCAACAAGTACTTTAAAGCTACATGATCAGTATAGACAATCACTTTAAAGCCAATCAAATAAGAACATAATTTATCAAAAGCAAAAACAATTGCTAAAAGCTCATTCTTAATAGTGGCATAATTCAATTAGGCTTCATTAAGGATTCGGCTAGCATAATATATAACTTGAAAAATTCCTTCTTTCCTTTGACCAAGCAGAGTTCCAATGGCATAATCACTAGTATCGCACATCAACTCAAAAAGCAAGCTTCAATCTGGTGGTGTTATTATAGAAGCTGAAATCAGCTTCTCCTTTAATGTCTCAAATGCCTACAAACACTTAAAGTTAAAATCAAACTTAACATCTTTTTCAAGCAATTTTGTGAGTGATCTTGCAATCTTGGAAAAGTCCTTTATGAATTGCCTATAAAACCCCGCATGTCCTAAAAATCCTCGAAGTAATTTTACAAAAGTAGGAGGTGGCAATTGGAGATAACTTCAATTTTGGCTTAATCTACCTCAATACCTCTAGTAGATATTTTATGGCCCAACACTATCCTTTCCTGTACCATAAAATGACACTTCTTCCAATTTAGCACAAGGTTTGTCTCTTCGTATCTTTGTAACACCAAAGCTAAATTCTACAAGCATCAATCAAAAGATGTACCAAAAACAGAGAAATCATCTATGAAAATCTCAATATATTTTTCTATCATGTCAAAAAAAAATAGCCATCATGCATCATTGAAAAGTAGCAGGTGCATTACATAGACCAAAAAGCATCTTTCTATATGCAAATGCACCATAAGGACAAGTAAATGTAGTATTTTATTGATCATTAGATGCAATAGGGATTTGGTTATACCCTGAATATCCATCCAAAAAACAATAATGTTCATATCCTGCAAGTTTTTCAAACATTTGATCAATGAAAGGTAAAAGAAAGTGATTTTTACGAATGATATCATTCAATTTTCTATAATCCATGCTAACTTGCCACCCTATAACCGTTCTAGTTGGAATTAATTCATTCTTTTAATTGGTTAGAACAGTCATTCCTCCTTTTTTTTGGCACTACTTACACAGGACTTACCCAATCACCATCAGAAATTAGATAGATAATACCTGCATCGAGTAACTTATTTACTTTGGTTTTCACAACTTTTTGCATTTTTGGATTGAGCCTTCTTTGTGGTTGGATGACTGGTTTGTATTGCTCATTTATCAGAATTTTGTGCATGCAAATCGAAGGGATTATTCTCTTTAAATGCGCAATGGTCCATCCAGTTGCACTCTTATGCTCTTTAAGTAATTTCTCCTCCATCACCCTTGTCAAAGAAGAAAAAATAATCATTGGATAAGAAACACCATCAAAAAAAGCATATTTTAAATAAGAAGGCAAAGGTTTAAGCTCAAGAGTTGGTAGTTCTTCAATGGAAGGCTTGGGCTTCTTTGCACTTGACTTCAACTCTTCAAATTTTTGTGATTTCCATCTCAGACAAATGGACTTGCTTCTAAAAACTCCACGGCCTCTCTAATTTCTTCATTCTCTATTTCTTTCTCTTTTGGCCTAACCAAACATGCCTCTATAGGATCTTGAATCGTGGTCAATTCAAACAAGGTCTTTACTTCCCTATTTATGGTATATATATTCAAGCAATCATTTGGTCACTTGAGGATTTTCATGGCTTGGAGGACATTGAAAGTGACTAAATCTTCTCCCACTCTAAAGATCAATTTTCCTTATTGTGCATTAATGAGAGTTCTTCCCGTAGTTAGGAATGGTTGGCCCAAAATAATAGGAACTTCATAGTCCACCTCCATCTCTAGTACAACAAAATCCGTCGGGAAGACAAATTTATCCACATTTACTAAAACATCCTCTACCACCCCTCTTGAATATTTGATAGACCTATCTGCTAATTGTAAAGGCACGGTGGTCATTTTTACTTCTCCTACACCTAGTTTCACAAACACCAAATAAGGTATTAAATTTATCAAAGTAAGCATCACCAATATTGCATGGAATAGTAAAACTCCCTAGATCTTTTAACTTTGGTGGTAGCTTATTTTGAAGGATGGCCGAACATTCCTCATTCAATTTCATATTCTCATACTCCTCTAACTTCCTTTTGTTAGCTAGAATCTCTTTCAAAAACTTGGCATAACTTGGCATTTAAGTTAGAGCATCTACAAAGGAATATTAATGTGCAATTGTTTAAGATAATCTAAAAATTTTGAAAATTTCTTATCTTGCTTGTGTTTGGCGAGCCTCTCCGGAAAAGGAATAGATGGAACATATGGCATTGGAGATGGCTTGCTCTTTAGTGGCTCATCATTTTGTTTGGTCTCGGTAGAAGATTTGGCCCTATTCTCTTCTTCTACATCCTCATCTTGATCTTGCTTTCCATCTTTTTTTCCACTCCTCAACATAATTACCTTTGCATTGTCTATGGGGTTCCTCTCAGTATCACTTGGCAATGCACCATTTTGTCTCTCATTAATTCTTTGAGCTAGTTGCCCTACTTGCTTCTCTATGTTTCAAATTGACGCTTTTTTATTGTGAAGTCTTAGATTAGTACTTCTCATGAAATCTTGAGTGATTTGAACTTATTTTTCCACAACTTGAGCTTGTCTTTCCATAGTTTGGGCTAGCTTGGCAACCAAATCTTCCAAGTTAGAATTCTACTTCTCCATGGATGGTGGTGGTACTCTCAATCCTTGTTGATTTTGACCTTCCCAAGATAGATTAGGGTGATTCCTCCATCCTGGGTTGTAAGTGTTGGAGTAAGGATTGCTTTGAGGACCAATGTTAAAATTTGAAACGAAGTTAGCATGTTTAGAATAACTAGCATAAGGGTTACCTACTTGACCATCAGTGCTAATATGATTTTCGCCACAAAATTCACAAGATACTCTTTGAGTTTTTAAAGAAACAATCATCTTGCTTAGTGCATCAAGTTTTGCATTCAAATTCCTATTGGTGTCAACTTCATAAACTCCACTTGGCTTCTCAGCTTGGTATCTCTCAGTTGGCCATTGGTAGCTATTGCCTACCATCTCCTCAAGTAGATGAAAAGTTTCTTCAAGTAACTTGTTTTGTAAAGTGCCTCTAGCTGCCGCATCTAAACTAGCTCAAACGATAGGATGCGCTCCGTTATAAAATGTATGTACTTGCATCCAAATTAGCAATCCATGGTGCAGGCATCTCCTTAGAAGCTCCTTAAACTTCTCCCATGCTTCATAAAAGGGTCCACCATCCATCTACATAAATGTAGTGATATCTTTACGCATTTTGGCAGATTTTTCAAGAGGAAAATACTTACTTAAAAATTTTTGAGCCAAGTCTTCCCAAGTAGTGATAGAGCCTGCAAGAAGAGAAGTCAACCAAGTCTTAACTTTATTACGAAAAGAAAATGGGAATAATCTTAATTTAAGAGCATCATCAGTAATGCTATTGAATTTAGCAGTATCACAAATTTCAAAAAATGCTTCTAAGTGTAGATTTGGATCATCATTAGGCGATCCACTAAATTGCCTTGCATTTTGAAGCATTTGAATTGAGGATGGCTTGATCTCAAAATTGTTAGCTTGCACTGTTGGCCTCCTTATATTTGATTGTACTCCTTGAATTGTTGGTGTAGCATAATCTTTCAAAATCCTCCTTGGAGGTGCGATTGCTTGATCTTCAGCCATTATAATGTGAATTGCTTGTGCTTGTTCTCTTCTTCTCCTAAGAATAGTTCTTTTAATCTCGAGATCAAACTCTTCAAGGTCTCTTTGTTGGCTTCGGGTTATGCAATGCTCCTCCACCTTTTATAGAGAAGTGAGTTTGGCCTACAAAAGAAACAAATTAAAAATAAAATAAAGGCTAGTCTAAACTAAGAATTGTTTGATATCAATAGTAATTGGAAAATTGTCAAAGTAATCCCCAGCAACGGCGCCAAAAACTTATTAGGTGAATTGCAAGTGCACAATATCGACAAGTTATAAAGTGATGACTGAGTGTCATTCCCACAAGGATTTTTTTTTTTTATCCAATTACTTACCGAAAGTGATTAATCCAAAAATCTAGCTAAGCAAATCAAAAAGACGAGTAAAAAATGAACTAAACCAATTAAAAGACTAAAATATAAAATAGTCAAAACTTAAAGAATTCAAAAGCTAATTAAAATTGCAAAGTAAAAATAATTTAAAGCAAATTGAAAATCAACAAGGCCAATTATCAATATTTTAACCAAATCACAAAGCGTTTGAGCATTCAACTTCGCTTAACCATTCATAATCAATTTTATTAACTTGTCATGCAACAAATTAATTTCCAATTATGTTGGCAAAATTTCCCTAAGATGAATTACAAGCCGACCTCGGTCTAATAATCCCTAATTAGGTATGCTAACCCACACTAACCTTAGGTGAATTTAAACTACTTAAAAGCATTAAGTTCTTGTGGAAATTCTCGAATTTAATCTAAGTAGTCCCAACCTAGATCTACTACCACAGCAACATAAATAACCTAATGTACATTGAAATAGATTTAATTTATGTTCAATATCACTAATGCGCATGCACACAATCTCCACCAGGTATCTCATACATAAAAAATCATTCAAAAGTTGATCAAACTTTTAAAAGTGTTAAGATCGTGATAGAGAACAACACAATCAAAACAATTTTATTGCATGAGAAAGTTTTTGAAAATCAATCAATCATGATTAAGATCTATTGTAACTCTAACAAAAGAAATTTAGAACATAGTAAAAACAAAACTAAAAAATTTAAAGAAAACATAATACTAAATAAATAAATAAACAAATTCACCAAATTTGAGATACAAAGAACTTTGGGTTTGTCTCCTCCTTCTCTCCATGACACACGCCAACTCCACTAATAAAACAGAAGAATAAAATCTAAGTAAGAAAACCCAAAATCTTCTGTAAAGATGTTGTCTTTAAGGATTCTCTCCTCCTCTTTTATATGCAGCACAAGAGTGGTTTATATAACCTCCAAAAATCCTCCCTAGGTTGACTCCCACTAGGATTTGGAAAACATTTCTCCTTATCTCTTTGATTTTCTTTGAACCTTATCTTCAATTATGGTCAAATTCTCCATATTTCTAATATGGGCTAGTTTTTTCTTCAAGATAAAATATTCTAAAGGATATTGCACTATTCTAAAAGATCTAAAAATATTTCCTACAAAATAGAATTACATAAGTAGTAATTAAATTCACCCAAAATTTAGTAAATATCAAGTCTAAATTAGCAAGAATACTCTATTAAAAGTAGAGTTGTCATTCTTCAATGGTGATAGCCTTCTGATTTGGACAATCCACTGGTAAGTGTCTACAATCATAGCACTTGAAGCATTTGCTATCTTCACCATGTGAGTCTCTTTCAAGCTTTATAAAGAACTCAAAGGGCTTCTCCTTTTCTTTCTCCTATTTTGTAAAATTGTCAACTTGATTGGAAGAAGTACTCTCAAAGAATGACATATCTTTAGTTGAAGGCTTAGTTGAGCATCTCTTGCCAACCTTTAGTCATTTTTCTAGGAGGTTGATGTCTTCTCCATTTGTCAAAGTTTGAAGCATAGCAAACACTCCTACAGTTGTCACACTAATCTCCTAACATCATTCAACTCCACGTCTCATATGCCTTTTCTCACACTATAGAAAACTCAACATGAACATATAGTCCACATTGATGATGATTGACCATTTCTTTTTTTCTTTTTTTTGAATGGAAATATGAGATGATATGCAAGATAGGTAACAAAAGGAATCACTCAAAACGAGTGCAACCTTGAGCTCAGATATCAATTTGATGTGGTTGCAAGATAGGTGAGAGTTGTTTTGCATGTTTATTGATGGAAACTTAAACAAGCTAGGGTGTATGAAATGGATATTGGTGGGTAAATGCAAATGAAATGTAAATACGATCAGAACCAAGGCATATAGAGCGAGCCACTAGCCAAAGATCAAGATCGAAATTGATGAAACTCACCACCAAGGCCTACAGAATTCACCAGCCAAGTGTCAAGGCCTAAGAACATGAATGCCTCTGAGCCAATTCAAACAAGGGTAGTGACCTATCCGTAGCCTAGCTGAGAGCTAGCTTAAGCCTATAACCTTTTGGCTTCTTATGTCAAGTGTCTCTTCGGTTTCCCACGATGATGAGATCTGTTTTTGCTAATGACCCTTGAGCTTCCCTGTACCTTTAAGGCTTCTCGAGCTTCTTATCTAGCTTTGTAATGATTCTATAAGATTCGAATGCCACAATTGGATCAGAGAAGGGATCAATGGTTAGGATTAGACCTGCACTTGTATATTGAGAGGACCCTCCCCCTTCATTATATCAATTCATTCTCATAAGGAATACTACTATGCTACTTTTCTTTTCATTCTTGTGAGTTGAGTGTGTGTGTACAAGGCTGACTTAGCAGTATTCCTAAGGCCACGTAGGTATAGGATTGTAGTGAATCATCTAACTCATGACAAGTAATATCAAAGCCTTCGTTCCAAATGCGATGGCCAATCCTTATTCCAATGTCACGCTCGCTTAAGGCAATGATCGTAGAAGACACGTAGAGAGGATGACCACCGAGTCAAAGAAAAGCCGTGTTGGCTCAATTTTGAGGGTTTCAAAAGGAAACTTGAAACATCGAACGACAAAACTAGAAGAGGTCATCTTGGATGTCCAAGGGATAATAGAGAACCTAAACTAGATTGTTGAATGAGTTGAAGCTAAAAATAGGAGCTCTTGGTTGAGATGTAGAGCTCAAAATCGGCATAGGAGAATTCTATGGCAAGGTGCTAAGGTCTTTGACCCATAAATTGTAGCAATAGGATGAGACTTGGGAGGTCATGATGGTAATCATGCACATAGAGATTGTCGAGCTTAAGGCGAAACTCACAAAAGTTGAAGCAGCATGTGTGAACAGAGTAGTCATTGTGTAAGCAAATCCACATGCTAATGCACTCCAAGAGAGAGAGTTCAACAGCTCACGGGTGGCTTAGAACATAGACAACTTCCTGTGGTACATAGAGTGATATTTTCAGGTCACTGGAATCAATGACGATGCATCTCAAGTAAACACCACATCCATGCATTTGGTTGACAATGCATTGCTATGTTGGCATTGTTAGTTGGACAATAAGAAATGCATCTCTATCATGACATGGGCTAGGTTTGTCGAATAATTCCAATGGAAGTACTATCCTGCTTATGTAGAGAAGAAAGCTCATGATGAACTCAAGCACCTCAAGCAAAAGACAGAGTTAGCGAGTATGTGAAGCAGTTCTCAGAGTTATAGATCCAAATTCCATCCATGAGTGAGATGGAGGCATGCCATCAATTCATGACCGAACTCAAGCCATGGTTCAAGCAAAGCTCAAGCGGTGCCACGCAATGGATCTTGCTACAACCACATCCATGGTCAAGTCCCTTATGGAGTAAAAGCTGCCTTCTACCACCAAGCCAAACTCTCGGTCGAGGGATAAGGCCAATGATGGGGAGATTGAAACAAGAACTGTAACACCTTGGATTTTCCAACCTTGAAATTTCGCATAGATTGACATGGGCTCAGAGGATTGGAAGTTGGGCCGAGCAATGAACCAATGCGCCTCGTGAGAGCCATGAGCATGGGTTCAATGATCTAAGTGTTAGGTCATGGGTTGGTACCGGTGGGCTACGTGCATGTGGAAGGCCTAGTTGGACGGGAAATTCGGATTGGTTACGTAGTAACTCAGAACTATTGAAACCATGCATAACCCCAGCAGTTTATAAATTAGTTCTCATAATTATTTTGTCATTCCTCTAATTTTTTACCATAAGTTAACCTTGTAATAACAATATTACCTCTAGACTAAGGTAGATCAATGGGGTCTCATCCTCCTATGGTGATCGAAGGGTCCAGGGGCGAAATGGGGCAAGTGAACAATTTTGTAAGGGCTTCCTGATTGAGATATTAAAAAACAAGTTTAGCCTCTAACAATCCTTCAAAAACCCTCATCCATGGACAAGTGCATTGCATGAGAGAATTTGCATGCAAGAAGCAAGCCCCATTCTTGTCATCTCAACCCCCTTGATCGTTGAAACCTAGGGATTGCAAATTCAATCATTAGTCTACCTTGGAACTCATGAAGATCTGAACCTCAACTTCTAAGCAACTTCACTTTCTATCTCATTGTCCCTCATTATCCTCTCTCTCTCGGCAGAAGTCATCTTCTTTTTCCTCTTCTTTTCCTTTAGTTTTGAGTTCTAGAGCCCGAATCTTCAACCAACCAACAAGGGGGAATAGAAAGAAAAAAGAACAACCTCAATGTAAGGGAAACAATTGAATACTAGGCTAGTATAATCTTGTGGTTGCTTGGAGAGGTGCTAGTCACGTGTTCCTACTTGGATCCTACTTTCTTTTGCTCCTGCTTTGGTTTGGTTCGAATGTTCTTGGGCTCTGAGGTGTTGTTTCTTGAGTTGCATGTGTGATTTCCGGCTAGGTTAGACGTAGAGGAAGCTGTGATATGCTGTAGATTCAAATAGGAGGCCATATATTGAGGAGAAAGGGTTGCATGTCTTATTTAGTGGTTTGGTGGCATTGCATGTTGAGTACCATGTGTATTTCTGTTGTCTATAATGTTACTGGCGATTATGGTGTAAATAAAACATTGCATGAGGCCCAGGACTCTTAATGTGTGTGTGATGTTGAGGGGTGATCATGTTTTGAATAGGCGTCACAACCATTTTGACGATTGAGTGCCATTTTCCAGAACACATTACTATAAATATGGTTAATGCATCAATGAATGCAAACATATTAAGATACATTTTTTCTGTTCACGTATCTATATTTTTTGAATTCATGAATCTCTTTGATTTACGTATCCCTTGATTCATGAATTTTCTTGGATACATCCTGAATTCATGAATCTCTTGGATACACATATCTTCTTGAATTCAGGAATATCTTGGATTCACGTATTTCTTGAATTCATGAATCTCTTGAATTCACATATTTCTTGAATTTATGAATCTGAATTCATGAATCTCTTGGATTTTCACGTATCTCCTAAATTCATGAACCTTTTGAATTCACGTATCTATTGATTCATGAATCTCTTGGATACATGTATCTATTTAATTCATGTATTTGTTCTGTACATGAACTTGATAGTTTTATAAATAGGTAAGAGCATGGAGCTTCATCAAAAGGTTTTTCAAAAAGAAAAATTCAAGAAAACGATTCCAAAAACTCTACTCTTCTGATTTTTCTGAGTGTACTGGTTCAATTGAACAGTTCGACTGAATCCTGTTTGCATAGTGCTAATCTAAACAGGTTTGAGGTGTTGTATCTTGGGAGGCATAGTTCGTGAATCTGTAGAGCACCATTAGCAGGAACTAATTGCTTTAAGGAGATTCGGACATCCGTACATCACATCCAATTTTATGTTATTTTTTTCAATGATAACTTATTTTCATCTTCTCTAAGATTTGTAAGTTTATAAAATTGGCATTGTCTTCTTTGTATTGATGTTCTGATTACAACAAATAGTTTGATTTCTCTTGATTATTTTCCAACAATCTTTAGGCGATTAGCCACTCATTGTTTGTTGTTCTGGTCAGATCATTAAGATAGCTGAAAACAATCAAGTGCCCTTCAATGTCCAGAATGTTTCAGGAGATGTTCCTATGGTCAATTCGACCACTGCTATGGGAGATGTTCAGTCCTCGGGGCCTGAATTTGTAGCGGCTAATGCTATGGGCCCTTGGGCCAACACCAATTTTGGTAGTGCAGGTACAAGTCTTACGACTAGTATGCCCGGGACTGTTTTTCATAACAGTACAAGCCAAATGGCTTTTGGCTCCGTTTCTAGAGAGATGGTTCAACGAACCTTGCCTACTGTGATGGCAACACCTCAGGTTACAGCTAATGAGAAACTGAAGAAATTCACCGGAGTGGGCTTTAAATAGTGGCAGCAGAAGATGTTCTTCTATCTTACCATGCTAAATCTAACGAAGTATTTATCGGAGGTGTACTCGATAATTAGTTTAGATGAGCACGATGTCATGACACTTGGTGCATTGGAGGCTTGGAAGTATGGAGACTTCTTATGCTGAAATTATATTCTTAACTATTTAGTGAATTCACCATATAATGTTTATTGTAAGATTGAATCTGCTAAACAGTTATGGGAGTCCTTAGAGAGGAAATACAAAACTGAGGATGCTGGCACCAAGAAATTTATGGTTGCCAAACTTGTGGACTACAAGATGATGCATTATAAATCTGTCATGAGTCAGGTTCAAGAATTGCAATTAATTCTAAGTGACATCTCTGCTAAGGGAATGATACTTAGTAAATCATTCCAAGTGGCGCCTATGATTGAGAAACTACCTCCGGGCTGATCAAACTTCAAAAATTATTTGAAGCACAAACGGAAGGAGATGAGCCTTGAAAATCTCATTTTGCGCCTCAGAATCAAGGAGGACAATAGAAGGAGTGCTAACCCTTCTTTTGAGCCAAAGGCCAACGTTGTAGAATCTTTCAAATCCAAGCAAGATAGGAAAATGAAGATTTTCTTTCAAGGAAAAACCAAGCAAAGGGAACAGCTCTAGAAATTACAAGGGACGTGTTTTATATGCAACAAGCCTAGCCATCGAGCTAAGAATTGCAAGAAATGCCCGAAAAAAGGTAAGAATGATGGTGCAGCCCAGCAACTGAATTTGACAAAACATGACAATATTAAGAGATTGTATGTTGTGGTAATGTCCGAAGCATCTCTAATATTAAACACTAATGATTGGTGGTTAGACACAGGTGCCACAAATCACATCTGTGCAGATAAACACATGTTCTCATCTTATGAGAAGGCTGAAAAAGATGAGAAGCTTTATATGGCTAACTCTGCATCAGCAAAGATTGCTGGAAGAGAAAATGTGATTTTGAAGTTTACATCCGGTAAGGAGGTTGCCCTACTAAATGTGTTGCATGTACTAGAGATTCGGAAAAATATAATTTCTGGCCCCATACTTGTCAAGAAGGGTTTCAAAGTGGTATTTGAATCTGACAAGTTTGTACTTTCGAAATGAGGGATGTACGTGGGGAAATGTTACTTGTGTAATGACTTGTTTAAAATCAATGTGGCTATCATTAATGTAAACTCAAATTATGTGTACCCAAAGACTATTAATAAAGAAAAGTCTTCAGTTTACACTGTTGTGTCTCCTTATCTATGGCATGATAGATTAGGACATGTAAACTATGGTACAATGAAGAAAATAGCAAACTTAGAATTAATTCCAAGATTTGAGTTGGATGCCCATTACAAGTGTGATACTTGTGTTGAGGCCAAGTTTGCCAAGAAACCTTTCAAATCCGTAGAAAGAACAAGTGAATCTCTACAATTAATCCATAGTGATATATGTGATTTAAAGTTTATAAAAAGTAGAGGTGGAAAGAAGTACTTCATCACATTTGTGGATTATTGTACTAGATTTTGCTATGTTTATATACTAACTAGCAAAGATGAGACAATGAGCATGTTTATCAAGTATAAAAATGAAGTTATAAACCAACTTGACAAACAAACCAAAGTGCTTAGCTACGATAGAGAAGGAGAATATGGTTCAATCAATTTCAAAGAGTTTTGTGCTAGTTTTGGAATAATTCACCAAACGACTACATCTTATACTCCACAACAAAATGGAGTTGTTGAATGATTGAACATGACACTAAAAGAGATGGCTAATGCCATGCCTCTGAGTTCAGGTTTACCTCAGAACTTGTGGGGGGAGGCAGTTTTAACTGCAAATTACATTATTAATAAAATACTCCACAAAAAGGCAGGTAAAACTCCATACAAGTTATGGAATGGAAAGTTACCATCCTACAATTTTCTAAAAGTGTGGGGGTGCTTGGCAATTCCTCCTCCTAAACAAACTCGGTTGGGACCTAAAACAGTAGATTGTATATTCATCAGTTATGCTCAAAATAGTAGCGCATATAGATTTTTGGTTCACAAATCTGAAAATGCGGAAATCCATGTCAATACAATCCTAGAATCAAGGGATGCTGAATTTTTTGAGAATATATATCCTACAAAAAGAAATCAATGAGAACTTTCTCAGAAAAGGTTTAGAGAATCAAAATCTGAGAATGATGAAGATTTGACCAAAGAAGTCGAACTTCGAAGGAGTAAAAGGTCTTGAATTGAAAAATCTTTCAGACCTGATTTTCTAACATACATGTTAGAAGGTGAACCCCAAATATTTAAAGAGGCAATATCATTTCCAGATGCTCATTTCTAGAAAAATGTTGTTGACAATGAAATACATTCTATCTTAAGTAACCATACTTGGGAATTGGTTGATCTTCCACCTGGAAATAAACCAATTGGATGTAAATGAATATTCAAGAAAAAACTAAAAGCTGATGGTTTCATTTATAAGTACAAAGCTTGGCTTGTAGCCAAAGGGTTTAGACAAAAAGAGGGTATTGACTACTTTGATACTTATTCACCTGTCATAAGAATAACATCAGTAAGGATGTTAATTGCTATAACTTCGCTATACAATTTGCAGATACATCAAATAGATGTGAAAACTGCATTCTTAAATGGTGATCTCGACGAGGAAATTTATATGGAACAACCTAAAGGGTTCAACAAAGGACAAGAACACAAAATGTGCAAACTTGTCAAATCATTGTATGGACTTAAACAAGCTCCTAAGCAATGGCATGAGAAATTTGATCGGATAATGATTCAAAATAGATATAGAATCAATGAGTGTGATAAATGTGTGTACACTAAATCCATAACAATTGGATATTTACTTATTTGTCTGTATGTCAATGACATACTAATTCTTGGAGATAACACTAATGTCATCAGAATCACCAAAAACATTCTCAAGAAGAACTTTGAGATGAAAGATTTAGGTGTAGCAGATGTTATACTCGGCATCAAAATTCTAAGGAATTCTGATGGCTTAGGTTTAACACAATCTCATTACATTGAAAAGGTAATCGAGAGATTTAAAGGATTCGACATTAAAGATGCAAACAATCCTTTTCTTCCACACCTAACTTTGAGAAAGAACATTGGAAATAGTATCAAACAGCTGGAATACTCTCAAGTAATCGACAGCATCATGTATATCATGAATTGCACTAGACTAGATATTGCATACTCAGTAAGCAAACTAAGTAGATATACTAGTAACCTTGATCACGAGCACCAGGATGCTCTGATGAGAGTATTAGAATATTTGAAAAGGACAAAAGACTATGTTCTACAATATAGCAAATATCCAGCTATTTTGGAAGGTAATTGTGATGTCAACTGGATTTCAGATTCTGATAAATCAAAATCGACTAGCGGATATGTGTTCACACTAGGAGATGCCGTAGTGTCATGGAAATCCTCTAAACAAACTCTAATAACACACTCTATGATGGAATCAGAGTTTGTTGCTTTGGATAAAGCTGCTGAAAAAGCAAAATGGCTTCGACATTTTTTAGACGATGTTCCCATATGGCCAAAACCTATGCCTTCAATTTGCATACATTGTGATAATTAAGCGGCAATTGCAAGGGCACATAATGCGATTTATAATGGTAAGTCTAGACACATTCATCATAGACACAATACCGTAAGGCAGTTGCTCTCAAATTGAGTCATTTCTTTAGACTTTGTAAAATCAAAGGAAAATATTGCGGATCCACTGACAAAAGGTTTGTCAAGAGAGAAGATAAACTGCGCATCGAGGGGAATAGGTTTAAGAGCCTTAACCCAATAAAGAGATTCCGAAGTGGAAACATAACCTATGTGATTTGAGATCCCATGGATTAGGTTCAATAGGACAACGCAAATTCTAGAAACTCTAGTGTAAGCACTATCTCCCATTCCTATGATGCAACAGTGCTTTCCTATAGCATTATTAAAGGTACGCTATGCGTTTAATGATTCATATAACTTGGAATGTAACATTTGAGTAAGATATGGTAGGATATCTTTAATAAGAATGCACCTATATGCGTGGAGCTGGCCGACTCTATGAAAATCTTTTAAGGCTAGATTTTCTAAAGCATGCATGAATCCTGAGAGGTTTAGGGCCGAAAGAACGAACACAACCGAGAACCAATCTTGAATTGGAAATACTCCGTGTGAAGTTTATTGTCTAGGCTTACACAAACAAGTGACGATTCAAGGCTTAGTCCATCCACTAGTTAAGTAAGTCTGATAGGCTTTCACTAAAGAAATTTCAAAGTGAAAGTTACCTATCTTGATGCGGTGTATTTCAACAGGTATACTCAGATTCCTTCGAGTCAAAAATGTTTTGTTGATCCATTAATGTGGGCTATTGTCATAAATATGATTAATGGATCAACGAATGCAAACATATTAAGATACGTATTTTCTGTTCATGTATCTATATTTATTGAATTCATGAATTTATTTGATTCACGTATCTCTTGATTCATGAATTTTCTTGGATACATCTTGAATTCATGAATCTCTTGAATACACGTATCTCTTGAATTCATGAATATCTTAGATTCACGTATTTCCTAAATTCATAAATCTCTTGGATTCACGTATCTCCTAAATTCATGAACCTCTTGAATTCATGTATCTCTTGATTCATGAATCTCTTAGATACATTTATCTATTTAATTCATGTATTTGTTCTGTACATGAACTTGATAGTTCTATAAATAGATAAGAGCATAGAGCTTCATCAAAAGGTTTTTCAAAAAGAAAAATTTGAGAACGATTCCAAAAACTGTACTCTTCTAATTTTTCTAAGTGTATTGGTTCAATTGAACGGTTCGACCGAGTCCTGTTTCCATAGTGCTAATCCAAACAGGTTCGAGATGTTGTATCTTGGGAGGCATAGTTCGTGAATCTGCGAAGCACCATTGGCAGGAACTAATCGCCTTAAGGAGATTCAGACATCCATACCTCACCTCCAATTTTATGTTATTTTTTTCAGTGATAACTTATTTTCATCTTCTCCAAGATTTGTAAGTTTATAAAGTTGTCATCGTCTTATTTGTATTGATGTTCTTATTACAACAAACAATTTGCTTTCTCTAGATTATTTTCCAACAACCCTCACTCAAACCCTTGTGTTTATTCACTTTATTGTCTGAGTTGTGGTGCAAATTCAATGATGATTCCTTCTTGAAATTCTCTCCCAATATACTAAACTACAACATATATAAATTCTAGATTTTTCTAAATACAAATGAGTAGTCTCCAAGGCACCGATTTTTGCTATGGTTGATTACTAGGAATCGCCTCCCTACACAATTGCTCTTATTATCTTATGGTAGGATTGTTGGTGCCGTATGTCCTTTTTGTAAGATTAGTCCGGACTCTATTGATCCTCTATTTTTTTATTGTAAAGTAACGCATGATATTGCTGTTTTTTGGGCGGGTAAATGTAATTTGGCCTAGCCGGGAGGATCATGGAGAAATACTCTTGATTGGGCTTGTGAAAATTTATCTGGTAAAGGCTTCCAGAAGGAGATATCTAGGTTTTCCTTTGGAGCGCTCTGTTATGTTATATGGAAGTCTCATAATGACGCATTATTTCGGGACAAAGTGGTGTTCGTTCCTTCTATGAAGCACTGTATTATCAAAGCATTCAAGGACAAAGTGGTTTCAGGGCCGTTAGTTCAAGACAATATAGTTAATAGAAGATTACAAAGATCATGGAGATTAGATGCCTCTATTTTTTATGTTTAAGGACTTTTGTGGTTATTTTCTGTTGCTTCTATTGTTTGTACTAGTTTTTTGGTTTATTTTCAGTTGCTGCTATAGATATTTTCGGATTCCAGCACCTTTCCACTCAGTAGCTATGTTGCTTATCGAGTGTAAATGGGTGCCGCTATCCCTTAGGATGTACAGTTGATGGTTGGAAATTATACACGCTTACCTTACCCAAAAAAAAAAAAAAAAGAGTTGTCTCCGAAGGTGATTTAATATCAAGACTGATCTGCCCAAAATAAGGATTTCATGATCTTAGTAATTTCTGGAATTTCTACAGGAACATCTAGCCTAAATTTTAATAAGTTTCTTTATGAAAGTCGTAGGGAGTGACTTCTTGCATAACATACTTAAATTCTAGAATTTGTGAAGTTGAAAGGAGAAGTATAAGACCTTGTCCCCGAGCGCACCCGAAACTACCCAAAATCGGTTGTAGAGACCCTCGTGTACATGGACTTAGTTGTAAAATTCTGTGATGCAAACCGAGGCATGATCTCTACATAGAAGTTGTTAGGAAGAATTTTAACTTCAACATAGAAAAATTTCAAGCCATCTAGAAAAATTTGGAATACTCAAAATGATTAAAATTAAGAACCTTGCCCTCAGTTTTAACAAGACAAGGTTGTATTCACTTTGGCGGTTCATTGCTTGTTGTACAAATTACTTTAGCCCTCGAACCCTGCATGAAAGTTGTTAATTCTAACTCATCCTTGTAATCTACAAAAATATTAAAATGTTAAGAACCCATTTTTTGAGTTAACTTGCTCGACTTTTAATGTGGTGTAAATCCGCCCATATTGGACAATTTAATAATGACTTGCTGATTTGTTGAAGACAGAAAAATTTAGAGTCACGTTTTCTTGTGGCGTTTATTTACGTAGAATGGACTCCTTTGTGGTGCATGGTCAGAGATAAATTGATGTTGCACAGAACTTGAGTTATCCATGGTCGTGTACTATGGAGTATGGTTTGTGCTGCTTGCGTGTGGAATTGCAAGTTTGTTTATCGTCGTTGGCCTTGGATGGTAGTCCCAAACGAGTTGTATTTGGCATGTTTCCATGGCATGTGAACTTGGCCATTGCATGAGAATTGAGTTGAGGTGTAATTGGGAATGTCCACGTATGTTGTGCATGTGATGCGATGTGGTTAATCCAAGACATGGACGTGTGAAATACAAGAATCAACTAAATTAAGATATTTCTATGACCTTTGTGACACCAATGATGCCCCGGGGAGTAGGAATCCCATGTTGTGTGATCATAGATGCCTCAACTTCGTGATACCGGGATGCCTCGAAGTGAAGTGCTCCTACTGTGTCTAGGATGCCCTAGCTAAAGTATCGGGATGCCTCGGAGTGAGATGCCCATGGTGAGGTGGTTCCATGGAAGTCCATTCAAGGTACCGGAAGTCACATGAGTGGGACGAATGATGACCGGTGGAAATTTGACTCGAGGATGTATAATGTGAATACACGATGAATTAAATACATCAGGCGTGTGAGTTACATGTAGTTTGCATGATGTTTTCGCTTGTATATTTGATTGAAAGTCGTGTGCATGATACTTCTATTTATCTATTGTGCTTGACCTGAACTTTCATTAGGAGGGTATGTCTATGATGGACGAGGGTGCTATGAGTTGAATTATTTGCTCTAGTTCATGCTTGTTGTTCATTGTTGGGCTGTACATTTTCTTTAGTGACTATTGGATTGTAGAGCCTAGAGCCCTGTTGTTTCCTTTACTAAGCTTTGCTCACCCCTTTATATTTTTTAGATCAGTAGTATGGATGTTTGCCCAGTCACACGTTATGGAGCTCCTGTTGGTATAGATGCTTCATTACATGACGTGTATGACCCGAGTATCGACATGACGTATGCAAGATAAAATGTTACAATTTGGATGGACGATGGGTCCCCCAAATGGCTCCCAACACGATTCACTTCGTGGTTCCTCAATCACAAAGGTGGCTAGGGATTGTCCCAAAAGAGCCAAGCTAGCAGCCCTGTGATGAAAATGAGTCCCAAGATGAGGCATGACTAGGGTCGTTGCGCATCCTCAGTTCAATCAAGGAAAAGAAGGCGAATGAGCCTAAAAGCATGATTTTCGTGGATGTGAAGATCGGGAGTATCACGATTAGTGCACTTGTGGATACGGCAGCACCCGACCTCTTCATATCCCAAGAGGCCACAAAAAAGATGAATCTTCAAGTCAAGAAAGGAGTCGGGTGGTTCAAGACAATGAACTCTAATGAAACCCTGACTAGCGGCATGGCTAGGAACATACAGCTTCATCTCAGTCCATGGACCAGCAAGGAAAACATCGAGGTAATTCCTCTTGACGACTATGATTTCATGTTGGGTCTCAAATTCCTTGATTGGATAAGTGCTAGTATTACGCCATTTACCAATGGCATATATATCCTGGATACGTGGTGCCAATGTGTGGTCCCAATCCATCATGAGCTAGGCCACGACTGGAAGATGCTATCGGCCATACAACTCTCTAAGGGAGCAAGAAAGGACGAGGTAAACTTCTTGGTAACCTTGAAGGCTGAGAACATCATGGGTAAATAAAGCAACATCTCAACGAAGGTGGCCCAAGTTCTCGATTCGTTCTAAGAAGTGATATGGTCTGAACTACCCAAGAAACTTCCCCCTCAAAGGGAGGTAGATTATTGGATCGATTTAGTGCTTGATGCTCGACCACTAACCACAGCATCCTATCACATGGTGTCACCCAACTTAGAGGAATTATAGAAGCAACTCAAAGAACTGCTCAATGCAAGATATATTCGATGATCCAAGGCTCTATTCAATGCTCCAGTCCTATTCCAAAACAAGCACGCCACGTCCCTCCAGAAGTGTATTAACTACTGGGCATTAACATGCTCAGCATCAAAAACAAGTATTCGATCCCCCTCATTGTAGACCTATTCAATCAGCTTGAGGAGGCTCAGTGGTTCACCAAGCTTAATCTTCAATCAGGCTACTATCATGTTCAAATTGCCAAAGTGGTAAAGCCAAAGACTTCATAAGTGACTTGATAGAGATCATATGAGTTCCTTGTCATGCCATTTGGCTTGACCAATTGGCCAACCACATTTCACACCCTAATGAACAAGGTACTTCACCTATTCCTCGATCAGTTTGTTATAGTCTACCTTAATGTTAGCCGAACACTTGAGGAACACATCAAGCACTTAAGATAAGTCTTCTAAGTCTTATGTGAGAATGACCTGTACATCAAGCACAAGAAGTGTGCCTTCATGCAAAAGGAAATCCCTTTCCTCAAGCACATCATCAAGGGTGGACTAGTGCAAATGGACATGGCTGAGATACATGCCATTGTTGAATGAAAATCACTAACCAATGTGATGGAGTTGAGGTTGTTTCTTAGCCTCACAAATTACTACCGACGCTTCCTCCAAAGTTATTTGAGCATCACCATGCCATTCAAGGACATGCTGAAGAAAGAAAGATCATGAGAGTGGATGGATTGATACCAAAAGGCATTCAATCGATTGAAATAAGCCATGAATACTCATGCTGACAAACCATGCTAAGCTATACAAGGTAAATTCTGATGCCTACAATTATGATATTGGTGATGTCCTTATGCAAGATAGGCACCCAATTGCCCTTAAGTCTCAAAAATTGAACAATACCAAGCGACGATACACAATCCAAGAGAATGAGATGACCACAATAGTGCATTGCCTTTGTACGTAGAGACACTATCCCTTATGCTCTTGATTTGTTGTGAGGATGGACAATGTGGCCTCAAACTATTTTTAGACCCAAAAGAAGCTAAGTTTGAAGCAAACTTGATGGCAAGACTTCTTGGCTGAGTTTGATTATGTAATGGAATACAAGATAAGAAAAGTCAATTTTGTGGCCGATGCCTTGAGCCAAAAGATAGAACTAGCCAACACCATAAGTGGACCTAACTACCTATGGATCAGCCGTATCAAGGAGCGGCTCAAACATAACCTAAAGATCCAATGACTCCCTGGGTACACACGAAAGGGCAAGACTAGGCAATTCTAGTTTGAGAATGACCTCTTCTATATGAAGGGACAACAACTCTGTGTGTCACTTCACAGAAAACTAAGGAAGGGAGTGTTGCAAGAGTGCCATGATTCTAAGTGGGCAAGTCATCTGAGGATCCACCACATCATGGTGCTCGTCAAGGATTAATATTACTGTTCTGAAACATCCATGGGAGAGTGTCTCCATGGATTTTATCATGAATCTACCCAAGTTCGAAGGGTGTCGAACCCTCATGCTTGTGATGGATCGATTCTCTAAGTATGCGACATTTGTGCCTGCAATGAAGGATTGTCTGGATAAAGAGGTAGCCAAGCTATTCAGCACATCATCAAATACTAGGGAGTTTCACAAATGATCGTGAGTGATCGCGATCCTCAGGTCATGGGATGATGTTAGACTAAGCTATTCAAGTTGCTAGGTTCGAACCTCAACTTCTTTATAAGTTTGCATCCCAAAACTAACAATCTGACAAAGAGTGTGAATGCACTCCTCAAAATATACCTCTAGCACTATATGAGCACAATGCAAATGGATTAGATAAAGTGAAGCAAATCCACAAACTAGAGCTTGTCCGAGATTGTGACGGGGTAGTAACCACTCACTCTAAATGTCGTTGCCTCGGGCTATTAGGGGAATAGCCTATCCATGTACAAGTTCACTAAGAAGTGGCATGAGCAAGTAGACTTGGCATGAACGTGTTTACATAAGGCCTCAAAGTGCATGAAGAAATAGGCCGACAAGAAGTGACGGCATGTAGAATTCTAGGCTAAGGACCTAGTGTTGGCCAAGCTACACATGGTCCTCTAGTACAAGGATGTGCACAAAGGCTTGATTCGTTGCTATGAGGGGCTATTTCGGGTGTTGTAACGGGTTGGGACTATCGCATACAAGCTAGATTTGCTACTGAAACTAAAGTTGTATCCGGTTTCCATATGAGTATGCTTGAGTCTTTCCATGTAGATGAGGAAGAACCAGACCGAGGGGAATCACAACTAGCACTACTTGGGGGAGAAAGCTCGTATGACCGGGATGTCGAGTGCATCATGGCCAACCGGGTCATATAGAAGCAATATTGTGCGCCGATGCAAGAATATTTGGTCTAATGGAGAGGTTTTTTGGAGAGCGAAACAAGTTGGGAACCCTTCGAGACTCTTTGGTAACTACAAAAGTACACCAATGCCTTTCATGCTAAAGATGCAACATGAGCGTCGTTTGGTTAGGTGGGAGAGAATGTCACGGCCCAAAGTTGCGAATGGCTCTGAACAAGCTCAAACAAGGGTTTTGACCCATTCGTGGCTTGGCCGCAAGCTAGCTAGAGCTCATCTGTAGGCCTATGACCTTTCGACTTCTAATGTCAGGTGTCATTTCGATTTCCCCAAATGATGACCCTACAGCTCATCTTTACAAACGGCCTTTAAGCTTACCCATGCCTTTAGGGCCTCATGAACTTCTTGTACAACTATATTATGATTTTATAAGATTCGAATGCCACTGTTTGATCGATGAGGGGATCAACCGTCAAGATTAGACTCACAATTATATATATAAGGGACTCTCCTCTATTGTATCCACTCATTCTCACAAGAAATATTACTACACTGCTTTTCTCTCCATCCATGTGAGTCGAGTGTGTATGTACAAGGCTAACTTGGGAGTATTCCTAAGGCCGTGTGAGTGTGGGATCATAGTGAATCAACAGACTCGAGACATAAGGATACAAGACTTAGGGATTAAAGAAGCTATTCGGAAAGTCATCAGCCAAGAATACAATGCTTTTTTGGCTCATCACTAAGGAAATATCCACCTTCTAAGGATACATAAATCAAGAGTAATCCTCTCTCTAAAGATAATCACTCATACAAAGGAAGATCTCAAATATTCATTTGCTCAAAATTCACTGTCTTACATTCAAGAATTCACCTTACTATATCGAGGGATTATTACATAGACAGTAGACCAAACCTTGAAGATAAGAAACTACCTAATTAATTAAGGATATGAGAACTAGAAAAACATAATCTAGACCTAGGAACTAGAAAATGCATTGAAACATCTGGAGACTTGAACTTTGATCCTTGAAACCTACAACACACTTATGACTTACGAATGACACATGATTTGACGCAAAGTAATTAAAACAGACTCTAATTTTGCTCATCTCCTTAGGCAGCCCAATTGTCACCTTGAAAGATCATCAAACAATAAGGGAAATTGTCTAGAACAGCCTTTAGTTGCTATATAGTCAATGGGTAGTCTCAAGATCGATAGCAAGCTTGTAAATTAGCATCAATAATCACAAAATCAATTACTTGTCCACCAAACCTACAACTCTCTTACATAATCAATATCTTTCACTTAAATTGATCAACGAAGCCTAATGATCCCGCATTACTTTGTTTTCAATTTAGTAGACCATTCTTAGTAAATTTAGCTTTTTTCTAACAATAGATAATTTCTTTAGAAGTTGTAATCGTGACTCAATATTCACTTTAATAGGACGGGGCGTTGAGTCATATTTAAAGGACATTTCAATTGGAAAAATTGATGATTTTTAGAGTCTAGAAAAGGTCGGTTGCTACTAAGGTCAATGAACTTATGTTGTAGAAGCACATGTTAACCTTATGTTCAATCCATGCACCACCATCCCATTAAAGTCGACGCCTCGTTGGAAATTATTCAACTGTTTGAGACATGGTATGAGATCCCAACATAATTTTGTCAAACTCACTATGTATTAATAACTGTTTATTTCCATTCCTTTACTTAAAATATTCTTTGCGTTGTTAGAGCCACTTGATGAATAATGGAAATGAACATGTTTAGACAACGTTAATTTATCTAGTGCTTGCTTAAGTAAAGGTAATGCGATTGGGAAATGTGTGAAGATGGACTTTTTGTGTTTTTTTTTTTTTTCGTTTGAAATGTAAGTATTATTTATAAGATGATGTACAGGAGCTTAGGGGCATTCCCCAGCATTACATATATAACTAAGAAAATGAAAAAATAGAGTGAGGAAGTCTCCATATAGTAGCAAAAATTACATTTTTTCTGGAAAGGTTTAAATTTTAGATAATATGATGCTCAGCCTTGTATAAGCTTATGAATTTTAGCTATGATGATGGGGAAATCATTGACTTATTTTGGAAATGTCTACAATCTAAATGTAGTATATGGTTGCTAAAAAATTTACTTTGAGAAGCCTTGAGACCAAGTCCTTGCCTTTGATAGTCCTAATCATCAATTGGAGTCATCATTCCATCCTCCTAATGAACAATCAATTCCATATTGTACAAGGATGATACACCATATGCTTCATGTCCACGTGCACTGAAAGAATAGATAATCTCAATTTTCCAGATCAACCAAACAGAAATTACAATGGATTGCTATTATAGGTATCCAACGTAATATGATCTCTATTGTTGTGAATTTATCTCTACAAACTAGCCACCCAATAAAATTGTGTTTACTAACCCCAATTATCCATATCAGTTGGTACCATCCTATGGCTAGTCCAATATTCCTGAGTTTATCGTATAATTCTTTGCAATGATATCTTTGCCTAGATACGGTTGAAGCTAAATTCAGCCTCAGTTTAAGAATACTGGGCCAACCCCACGTCACACTACCTTTGATTTCAAGTTGCATAATTGAAATGCCTCTACATTTGATACTATGAACCCACTTACTCCATAAGGAAGATGATAGACAATTTATGAGGGTTCAAAGCATGTGGCCTAGTAAAACATTGTTTCATAGATTTAGATTGAGCAACCCTAGTCCTCCCTCCCTTTTTGGCAAGCAAACAATTTCCCAAACAATTTTATGCCCAGTAAAACTTTGTTCCATAAATTTAGATCAATGGCCTTTCATGTTTCTAGTCCATAAGAATTGTTTAATCCTCTTCTTCACTTCATATATGGTTTGCTTTGGAAGAAAAAACATTTGCATCCAATAAGTACAGATGAAATAAGTACTGGTTTGGCCAATGTGTTAAGTACATAAAATTAACACAATTCATTTGGTTTTACCGTCATGGAAACACAAATCTTGTATTTATAGCTAGCATAAAAATCATTAATTCAGGAAAAAAGAAGGAAGAAGAATGACCTATTTGACGAAATGATTTGTGCAATCATATCATTGTTATGTGGGTCATTTTAGATCACCATTATTTCCTTTGTTTAAATACATATTGTCATTATCCATCTTTGCCGCTAATAGATATTACTGGAATGTTTGAGCAAAGTTTGAAGTTGAAAATGATGATGAGTTTGATTTATTGTAAGATATGGTAGTGCATTACGAGAGCCTTTAAGATGCGTATTAACTGTTAGGTCTAAATAAGCAATCAAAAGGAGGGTGCATTGATTTTTCAAGAAAATACAGATTAATATTGTAGAACCCACCCCAATAAAAGTGTTGCTTCTAAGCGCAAAATGAACTAGCACTATAGACATTGGAAATAAAAGAGTTTAGAGAAAGATCAATTGCAAACGATATGTATGGAGATTCAACTTAATTGTGTCTACTTCTCTCTTTTAGCTCTGACAACCCAAATAGACTGGACTGCACTAGTTAAGCCAAGAGTACAAAATGTACTTTGTTAAATAATGTAGTACTCGTCACCATACGGAACCTGATTTTCTTCAATAGCAACCCCACTATAGCCTAAGTAAGTATTGAAAATTTCAATAGTTGTTCTCACACTTTGTACACACAGCATAATAGGTCTTTTTCTCAAATTATAAATCACACCTCTAAGTGATTTTATAGAGTCGTTGCCAATTTATCTCTTACCAATATAAATGCCTTCACTTTAAGTATAGCCACTTTTTTGTGTGTTACAAATGGGTTTCTCACTATTGCTAACTCAAAGTAAAAAACACTCAAATGGGTATTACATGCTTACAAGGAGACAGACTCGAGCATCTCAAGAATACTCATTTTTTCTTCTCGTTGTCCTTTTATTATATGACTTTTGGCCAAGTTTCCTCCAAATTAAAGAGCTCCAATTCAAATGTTGCACTTGAATCAAGTAGGCGTTATGTCACTAATTCTCATCATAAAAATCTTGGCAAAATTCCTTACAAAACGCGTGCAGAATCTTCCCTCAAACTAGGCTATTAACCAAATTTTCTATTGTTTATCTTTAATTGATGGCAACGTCTCATCATACCATCTCACCAATTTCTTAAGCAATTTAGGCTAAATAATCTTGGAATATCATACATTATTTTGTTTTGAGATGGTCTTCAATTTAGAAACTCAATTGGTCTTCGAATCTATACAGACTTTCTGAAATGTTGATGGAATGCTTGTACAATCAGAGCTAGGTATCGGCATGATTAAGATATGATCCTAAACACACTTAAATGAACTCATCAAAGATTAACACTTGTTTTTTTTATTCTAGACAACAAATTGAAAATAGGATCCGGAAACAACTACCGAGAGAGTGTAAAGACCCTCACCAAACATCCACTTTAAAAGGAAGTATATATTACGATTAGTTAATTGCAACCATGTGGCCTCTTTTTCTACTGTCATGCATGTCTTTTCATGATTACCAAGAATATGCTTGAAGTTGTACCAAAGAGGCACGAAATCTCATTCTTCAAAATGATTATTAGAATTTAATTACACGAAAAGATTAGCAGTTGTCTGGGTTAGTGAAATAGAGAAGATCCATTCAAGTATAGCGTGCATGCTGTGGCTATGTAAAGGTACTCTTTCCTAAGAAACTTTTTGATGGATCCGCATATTCTTCTTAATAAAGTTGAGCTATCTTAGATTGATGTACTGGCACTGAATGGAAAATCTATTCACGAATGACAATGCAAGAGATATGCTATAAACCATAGACCAAATACGATTCGTGCTCTCCACCTATTGAAACAGGTGCACAACCAATGGGTTGACCATTAAAAAAGGACGTAAATGGTATGTATTTATAAGAATTATAAGAGCACATAACACATATAATGACATTCAACAAACCGTTTCAGAAAACATTTTCAGAAAGCATATAGGTAGTTCTATTAGCAGAAACTAAATAGCCATCAAAACCAATATGTTGAGAAAAATGAATTGTGTGAAAAAAATTGGACAACATACATATCCTACGAAAGTCCTGAAATAATTGGAGAATTTTGTGGTGGTCATTTACATTTTGAGGTGATTTGTACATATCCCAACTACTGATATTTTTTTATAAATGTAATTATAGACAACAGTAGAAGGACACTAAAGGGTTAGTGCAAGATTCAATTAAATAACTGCCCGACCAACTACCGTCAACCAACGAACGGCTTATGTGACAGCCAGAATTTGACCAAATCTCCAACAATTGATAGCCATTGAGTGTCCTATTCAACGTTTTTGCTTTTCAAGATCATGTATCTTCTGTGGACCTCCGTCCTATGATTATATGCTTGACTTCTCGGATTCGGTCTTTTCGGGATCGGCATTAAAGTTTATTCCCCCTCCACTGATAGAATTAAGAGGACCTCTGGTGAGAGAGGGGCAAAAAAAAAAAAAAATATATAATATATATATATATGTTAGGAAAGCTTCCAAACCGGTATGGAATGTGGGACTGCATATGCCAGAGGCATAGATTTTGACAATTTCATCTTTCTTGAAATTCGATATTTGAGCTTCTTGAACTTGACGAGTACTTAGGCCAACTTGAGTAGTCCGTTAACTGTGCTCTAAAGGTAAATTGCATGAAGCTTGACCTAGTCCGATGCATCTTCTAGTTCAGTCACTAAGATTAAGTTTATTTATCGTTTCTTCTCCTATACGTATATTCCTCATGTATCTATGCATTTCTAACAATTGCAAATCACCAGTAACCAATGGTTTCAAGTTGAGATCCCATATCTATTTTCATGATATTGTAAGACACGATCCATGACCATGGTAACCAATTGTCGGTTCTCACAGCAAAAATCTTCATACCTTCATTTGAGAAGATTACCAGAAGAGAGTTTAAGTTTGAGCCCATCAATGTATTCAATTAGAACAATCTTCACTTAAAAATTTAAGTCAATAATTTTTATTCAACTAGAATATATAATTGTTTCACCTTGAACCACATCTCTGATGTGAAGTTTTTTTTGCCAAACACCCTCACTTGTGCACTTAAAAAATCTATGCCTCATTTGTGAGCCATCTCAATTTGAGTCTCCCATTTAACTCGGCCTAATAGGGTAGATTCTGGTGAGCAAAACATCTGCCCTTTTGACTCCGCTTCAATCACGTTGGCCCAGCCAAGATCAATTGGAAGCGGAGGACACCATCCATTACTTCAATTAGGGAGTTACATCCAAGATGCATTTTTTGATATACTTCTCCAAATGTTGATACACATGAAGTGGGCTACCAACAGCCATCTACTTTAATATCACTAGCTTGATGGCATAGCAGAAGTAAGATAACTTCACTTGGAGAGATCATTAAGAGAAAAGTCAAATTTGACCTTATTAATATATCCATTTGGATTTACATTTACATATGAGACGAATGTGATCAAAGTCCGATTGACACAAATAATGAAAGAGTCTATTTACATTTTATTAAATCAAAAAAATTAATTGAACATTTTAGAGATTTTAAGAGCCAATTTAGTTGGAGACAATTTCATAAATTATAACAAATTTATTCTAAATTTTTAGTGTCAAAATTATAAGTTAACTTTTTGGCCCTTGTCAAGTATAAGTTTGAGTTTCCAAACTTTCTTTTCTTAGTTCAATCGATTACTCGTGGATATGAACCCATGTTAAGTACTCTCGTTCACTGCAATTGCATATGAGAAATTGAACTATTACTTTTTCAATAGAGCATTTTCTTCAGAAAAATGTCCCGAAAATATGAGAAAAAATTGCCAAAATAGTATCATGGAAGCACCTTCTACAATCATTTCGCAAAATTTAATTTGTACAGAAAATCTTCGGGAAAACAAAAGGTCAAGGGTCAAGTGCACGACAACCATCAAACTTTTTAAAGGAAAACCCCACCACTCCTCTTTGTCACAACAAGATCAAAGTTGTATTTTGCTTAGTACTTCACAACTTAGTAAAATGGGCCAAATGATGAGCCTCCAAACAGGTGTCTCTTGCCCTTAGCAAACCTCCAATCAAAATGGAACTCTATCCGTCCATTTAGCAAATTGATTTTCTTATTTAAATACTAAAGAATCTGACTAAAGAACATTGCGTGGTTGGCTCCTACACCAGCGGAACCCTCCCGACCGCCTGCCACTTACATTTTATAATCCACAAATTGGAGACAAAAACATTTTCATTTTGTTGATTTGTCAGTTTAGTGCTCAAGGAATTTCAGTGGAGTTGATTAGACTATAATAGAGTCGTCCAAGACTAGTTTGATGGTGACCTTTTGACTCTTCAAGACAGAATTTCCAAGAGAATTTATGAGTCGTTGACCGATTGTCCCACGTGCAGCATCCCCCGAACCAGTTGAAACTAAGGAGTGCAACGGCATAATTTTTTTTTTTTTTAAATATGAGCACAAAAGTCCAACTATCTTAAATTTAAGAAATATTCTATAAATTTCATGAAGTTCAGATCTTTAAGCTATGTAAATGATCCCAATTTCGGAAAAATTTGCTCGGTGTGGTTTTATTGATAATCTCTAAATCCTGTGCTGAAAATCCCTCAACACCTAATCAACTACACCAACCCTGAAAGATTGAAAATAAAAAAATAATTCAATTATGATACAGGCAACAAATAAACTTCATCTGTTTAGTATGAGGCCTTCCAAGCCTCTTTAATGATTTTGTGCACGGTGATTGGTTTCACTTATCATAAATAGTTGGGGTAACATCCACTAAATACTAATTTTATGCATTTTGCTGATAGTTTGGTGACAAAATGTCGATGAGTGTGTACAATTGTCCTTTTCAAGAACTGAAGAAGTAAAATTGCAACAAAATTAGTGTTGTTGTTGTTATATCTTGTTTTTGTTGTTTTATATGTATTGAAATGATTAATTTTATAGCAACCAACGAGTCAGTGTACAATTCTGAGTAAAAGCCAAAATATGATGATTACTGCTAAGGCTGGAGCAGTCAATGCTGTTTTAAATTCCGTCAATATATGGTGAATAAGTAGTCACCTGTAAGTACGTATAAGTTGTAGTAGAAGGGGAAGAAAGACACACACAGAGCATATTAGACATCTCTGTTTTACATTGTGGCTTTTCTTGCAATTTTTGTTTTCTATTATTGTATCTTCATTAATTTAGTTCATTTAGTTTGTTTTCCACGATTTCTTGATATCAAGTTGAGGAACCCAAAATTGAGTGATAATTATTTCCTCGATTGTTAGTTGTCTTTCCATGATGACCATTATTGTCTATTTGAGAGTTCCTCGGAAAAGTTAGAGCAATCAAATTGGAAAGAATAGAACCTCTCAATTATCTCTGAGGAGAAATGTCTTTCTCTCAGTTATAATTTCTTTCCTCTAGGTAGAAATTAATCAAGAGTTCCATCGTGTGAAGCAATATGAAAATTAGATATAGTTGTCCGTTTTATGCCCCAATTCACTGATTTAGTTGGTGAAATGCCTTGCGAGTATGAATGGAGATCATAGGGATATAAAAAAAAAGTACACCACGAAGCCGTTGTTCACTTGTCTGGGAGAATAACAAAATGGTCCGATTGTAAGCCAAATCATGCCGGGCTACTTGATCGAGCAAAGAAAAAATTGCATTGACTTACATGAAATGAGGACTAAATTTACCTCGATTCAGTGCAAATGCAACAGTGGAAGTGAGCACAACCCAATTACTCAAGAAGATTAACTTGAACATGCTTCATTCTGGTTCCATTAAGCTTTCTTACTTGTTTGGCTGAAAAAAGGCTTTCTCAGTTCATATTCAACTCAGAGAAAGATATATCGTGTTTATGCCGCCATTATATAGTAATTCATTTTCAAGGAGCACAAATGTTATCTGCCTTGAAATAATTTCTCTCCATATTAATTAGCTAGCTACATGTTTTGGGTGCTTCATGTTAATTAGGAAAAGAGATTGATGGTCTAATGTTCAAATTAGGGTCATTAAGCAAGGAGTAACCCAGAAAAGTTTTCCATTACAGAAACAATTGCTAACCAAAGAACTACAAGTAGTTGCATTATCTTTATTACAATGCATTTTCATGTACATACACTATTACCGACATTCTTTTACTCCAGCAATATCTAGAAAATATAACCTTGACCATCACACGAACTATAAGACGCGTATGTGATATGTAGCACAAGAGGATCATTTGGTGAGCAATGACCTGTGAGTTACACTGAACTTAACAAAACCCTAGTTATGAACCCCATGTCCGATGCTCGGGCTGTGACCTGGAGACGTGGACCCTAGACTGCTCGGAGGTGATGGCTGTGAGTCTTGTGACTCGGCCCCAACTCCAGCTGAAGCAATGGCAAGTGGCAACTCAACACTTTCGATGTCGGAGTGGATTAAGTGGCTGCCATGTGAATTCATGTTGTTCTCCAAGGTTTTTCTCGTGCTAAGTAGTACCATCTTGTTGGTACTAGCTTGGAGCTTTGCAGATATGTTTTGGCTTGTCTTTTCCATTTGCCTTCCAACAATAAGTTGAATTTCCTGGGTAAAAAACAACAGGACCAGAAGGCAGGAAAAGAAAAGCTTAGGGGCCATAGAGAGAGAAGCTGAGTAAGATGCCCCACTTTCAAGATCTTCACGGGCACTTATAGGGATGAGAGGATCATGAAGTTTTTCTATATCTCATAATTAGTGCTCAAGATCTTGAGAAGTGGCAAATTATTAGAGCGAAGAATAAAACAAGTGGGAACTACATCTTTGGATGGACAATATTAATGAATGTATCTAGAAACTTGTTAAGGGTTATGAATTACATTTTTTAAAATGGAAGAATACCACATATGTTATAATTGTCATCTAGGGCTCATGCCATAACCTTTGAATCAATTAATTGAGTGCCATAATTTTTAAATAAAATTCACTTGAGTTTTATCGACAATCTCCCTTACTAGAAATTTTGATGCAGCATTTTCATATAAATGGTTGAACAAGCCAAATCATGCAAAAAGGACACTCTTGGCCCTTTCGTGGTCCTAGATAAATTGGCTTTATCTACCAAATCTATTAAGATCGTCTTTTTTGTAATTCTATGCGCTCTTTCAAGCAACATAATCACCGTCACTTCATATGTTTGACCATCAAATTTTCTTCCTCAGAATAATTGTATCCAAATATAATGTGAAATATAAAACGAATCTTATTAAATATCATTAGTAAATGTTTCATATGTGTGTGTATAAAATCTTGTTGTTTAGGTTCAAGTGTATCATTCATATTCAATTTCAATCTGATTTACACGTAAGAGTGGGCGTTAAAAACCCCATTGGGTCGCACATAAAGTTTACACTACATTGATATAGTGTTCCTCCGTCCAAAAACTTAAGTTTTTCTATTATTTTCTAACATTATATGTCAATTTGTTGAAGTTTGCTTAGAAGGTCATCAAAGATTCACTAGAGTTAATAGGAGAATATGTATACACAACCTCAAGTCACTTGTGTGTTGATGATTAATTTTCAAATGTATTTATAAGTAAACTACAATGCATTTGTTTCACGTAAAATGAATATTTTGAAAAATATTTTCCTAAAAATAATCGTTTATATCACTTACAAAAATGAATGAACGAATAATATTTTCATTGTACATGAAAATAATTAGATATAAATCATTGTCGATAATAGAAACATTTCTATCAACTAATTACTTTAAGCAACACAAATAATTTAAAAAATAAATATTTTCCAAATCATTTGCTTTCTATGAAATAAACAAAGTTTTAGACTAACTTAACTTTGCAGGTGAGATTTTTGTCAAAAGTTTTGAACTTTCGTCTTGTTGTTTTTTGAATATAAATATTCATCTAACTTCAGTTTTACTTTTTAGTATGTCTCTTTTCTCTAAGTACTATTATCAATATTATTGATTTTTATTCCATATTATACATTATCACATGATATTTTGAAAACCATGAAGGAACTATGTGCAAATAAGAATATATAGATGAAAATAGTAGCACATGGAGAATTATAGTGGTTTGGCTTTATTCATAAGCCTACATCCACTCTTCAAACTAATAGCCACAAGAGGGGTTGGATTCCAATAGTAATTTGCTTAGAAAGTTACAGTTGGTTAGTCCTTATCCTTTACACGATAGATACCACTATTGGCACTCAATTGTTGCTCTTACACTTGTATACTTAATCCTTAGTGCAACAACTAAATAGCACGTATACTCATTTCAAAGAAACAGTACAATAGATAGCATATAATTGAGAGAAACAGTAGGAAGGAAGCTTTCTTGATCTCTTAAAGTTACAAACTCTAACATATGGCTTCTAAGGTCTTCTCTTATATGGTCACCTTCAATCTATATGTTTAAGATGAATTGGAGAAGCAGATAGCCATTGGAGTTACCGTTGAGCTGTTGTCCGTAAGTGGAATTGCCCATACAATTCTTTTTCTAGAACTTTTGCAGGCTACTTAGAAATAGCAATTGCTAGTGTCTTCTCATTGCAATCTCTAATAGATGTGTCAAAGAACCTAGCTACTCGACCACATATTTCATCTAGATAAGGTTATCGTGCGAATCCAAAGTCACGACGACTAGTTTTTTGACCCAATGAACATCATCAAATGTATGTAATTGTTATAGCACTATCAACCCAATCTTTATAACTTTGACATAAACATCATTAATAGCTGATCTTTTAGGTTCGTTGGTACTGTTTCTACATTAGGACATTTTGCAACTTCCTTTCCAATGGATTATAACATCGATGTTGCACGGTTCTTTGGTCTAAACATCTGCATACATCATTGTAAATATTATACTAAGGATATTTTGGACATCATCAAAATTACTTGGAGATGTTTCTCCAACAACAAGCATTAAAAATGTTGTACCTTTTATATCTCCTAGTTTCTAAATGTTTCTAGTTTCTATGTACATAAATGACTATTAGATTCTAGGTTTGAGTCTAGCCTTTTGCTCATCTTTTGTTTTGTTATAGAAGGTCATCAAGTCTCTATAGAGTGGAGACATTGAATTTGATTAATGAAAATTTGCTTAGTGCAATTCCTTTGAACCTTAAAGAGCTTAAACCCATTGATAACCTAGTAGAGTTTTCACTGTCCTTGAAGAGTGGGAAGTTTTAAAGCCTGCACTTTTTAAGAGTTGCAGCCATCAATCTCTAAGAATTGATGCCAATTCAACTCCCTTGGAGGCATAGAAAAGCAACCATTGAAGTTCCATCTTTTTTTCCTTCATTTTGTCCAACCCCTGTTTTGTCCACTTCTGTCCAAAATTGACAGGTCCACAATACTTATCTAAGAAAATTAAAAGTACGAAAGTTGTAGAGTCTCCGTTCTTTTGACTTTAGAATCAGGTTATTCTGATCTAAATTTGACAAAGCTATGCCTATTTTACCAAGCTACACAAAACTGAAATTTCTGCTCAATTTTGTGACTGAGTTTTCCATGTGTAAGTCGCTCTCCTGATCCTATTGTTTGAGTGGCCAGTCTTTGGGCTACATCAGAGAGATTGTTTCTTGAGGAATTATGAGTGCCAAACAATGTGTGAATGTAATTAGGAGCTGGGAAACACCGAGAGTGTTTGAGTGCCTTAAGTATAGTTGTAATCTCTGTTTTGCCAATTAATTTATAGTAAAATCATGTCCTGCTTTCCTCTTTGTGGAATATGTCCTATCAACCGGACCATTTAAATCCGTAGCCAATTTATTCCCTTGTTCTGTTGTTGCTTATTTTCGCAACAATGATGAATAAGTTATCAGCTAACTAAAGATGCAATAAGACGCACAATCAAGTTAAAAGTGCCCATATTCCAAGCTTTCTGAACTAACAGGCAATAATCGAGTGAGCAAAAGCGTGCCTATAACCGGCGAGAGAGGGTGGCTTGAGTAAAAGAGATCATCATAGAAAATATGAAATATGGATAAGAACACTTCCTAAAGAAGTAACGGCACTTAAACCTTACCACTTACCATAACCCATGTAGGCTTTTTATGGAATTTATTGGTCTAAGTTTGAAGTTTGAGGTTGAGACTATCTTTTGGGTTTGCTTTACTATGTAGAGAACTTATACTTCACGGTCATTGCATCTCTCACGAGTTCACGAATTTGACTTGGATACGTTCATTTCCTATCTTTCATTTGTAAGGCACTTGTTCTATGCAAAGAGAACTCTGAAAGAATAAGTGGAATGGATGACGTTGGCCGGTTTCAATAATAAAGTTCCCTTACAGAAACATATAAAAAATTGGTAAAATATACCTTATGCAGCTTCCAAGTCAAAAGTAGTCATGTCGTTTTCTGTACGAGGTTTAGCAATTTTTATGTTAAATCTCTGCCCATCATTCATGTGTTTATTTCCCATTTAGAATCTGTATGTATCACAAAGATCTTCGTCCTAATGCTTTCCTGGTCACAACGTGACATTGGGGAAGATCGACCAGAAAGCAGTACAACGGAAAACTGGAATATCATACAGCATGCAACGCATATGATAGCTATACACAATTCTGGAATAATGCGGCTAATTTCTAAAGAAGCCTCGTTATTTATCATTAAATGATTACATAGTTCAACACCGAATTGACGGTTAATTTTAACACACCAAGCAAACCATTTCCTGAAAAACTGAAGAGTAACATTTTGGGACATGAGACCTAACTGAACCAGAATTGACAGGACTTACATGACACAGCTTCGACTTTCTATTTTAAAGTATTTAGGCTTTTGGTTCCTCATTCTGAAAAGCATGGCCGACACCAGGGCTGTGACCTTTGGAGCCTTCGAAATCGTCTGTCCCCATAACTGTTGGCCTTTCCTCATCGCTGCCCGAAGCTTTTGGTCGAGTAGCTTCCTTCTTTAAGCCAACGAAAGAATGACCTACTCCAAGGCTGCTCCCAGGGGTTGTGGGACGGAAATCATCCTTGTCCACTGCCTCCGACTCGCCCAAATCGGCAGCCTGATTATGTGCTGTAGGCGAAGCAACCATCTCCTTCCCCGCATCAGAATGATAATCGTTCATAGGAGACTGACTTGGGGGGAGAATTTGCGATGCTTGTTTGTGCATTTGGTCGTAATTTATTGCATGGAATTTGTCCTCCCATGCTGATTTTATCGACCTTCCCTCGGAAGTTTGAGTTGCATCGAACGCCATAATGAAAATGATCGCAAATATCAATATGACTTGGAGATCAGCCATAGCCAGAGAAGCGTGGAAAAGGAAGTTTGATTTTCTACTTTGAAGTGAGCAATGAGAAGAAATAGGGAAGACGGAATATATTCAACTGAATGAGAAGCACATGAACTCCGCATTGCTATTTATAGGCTTGAGAGAGCGACAGTTTGAGAATCTTAACCACTGACCAATTACATATAAAATTATGTAAGTGGACTTCACTGTGGTTCGCCTTCTTCGTCGATGGTGATTATTGCAATATGATCACTCAAAGTGCACCACTCATACATTTTGTCCATGTCATTGAAAGAGCATTACATTTAATTCTTCTAATTTAGATGATCTCTCTCTCTCTCTCTCTCTCTCTCTCTCTCTCTCTCTCTCTCTCTCTCTCTCTCTCTCTCTCTCTCTCTCTCTCTCTCTCTCTCTCTCTCTCTCTCTCTCTCTGAGAAAACTTTTTGAATATGTTTTGAAGATTGACAAAACATTTATAAGTATATTGAATTTGACGAAAGTATTTTCAAGTGATATTTATGAAAAAACAATGTTCAGACTCTAATTATTGTCATTTTGTTGGCGTCAAGAAAAGAGTATTGGGCTTAAGGGAGGAATGAAGATAATAAAGCCCAATCAACAAGGGATGATAGATCAATGGACCATAAAACGAGCCGAAGAGATGTCGAAAAGATCAACATCGGCAAACCATTCAGTTGGATCCAATAAGGACGAGATCGTTTCCGAAGTATCGGTATCACCAAGAATTCAGGATGGGACGAAGCAGTTAATGTTGTAATGCCGAAGTCTTTAGACCCATTCAAAATTCAAATTAGTAACAACTCAATAGCGGTTACTCAAGAGACTCCCCATAAATAGCCAAATAGAGGTAGATTAGAGGGATTTTTTTGCCAAATCAACAATCGAGAACATTCATTTTACCTTGTTATTGCACTTTTACCTTTCAATTACAAATTTACTTTATCCAGTTTAATATATCTCCCATTTCCTTTGTAATTTTGTTTACTTGTAATCTAGAAACAAATCACTTCCATTCCAAGATGACATTGAACCCATACCAAGCAATAAATCCGAAGGGCCTACCTCTTCAGTGAAAGAAATTTATCCAAGAAGTCGATTCCTCGACAAGCATGTTTTTGCCATGCCCGATGGGACCATTATGTTCCATTTCTAGGAGGTGTCAATGGCACAAACTAGGAATCAAGAGAGTCACAACATCACTGGTGAGGATAACCAGTCCCCACAGTAAATGGTAGAGAAGCTTGCTCATTTCAACAATGTAGACCAGAATGTGGATCTTGTTGATGGTGTCAATTTAGTTGCAAGTTCTGATGATATTCCTTAGGATTTGACTCAGGAACAGAGAAGGGAGTTGGCCCCAAATTCTTTAATTGTGGCCACCGTGAGAAGGATGTTTGAAGAACAGCAGAATGATTGGCCAATGATTTGTACAGGATATTGACTCCTTTGTTCATCAATCTCGTAACTAACATTGCTTCAAGGTTTGGAGCGATTAATGAACTTGATGTGGTGTTAGGAGGTCAACTTGGATCGGGATCACAATTACCCCATGCTTATCCCTAGCTGACCACTAATGGTGTTTCAAGTTCAATTTGAATACTACAGAGGGCTGAAATTTGTAGGAGACCCAAGTCTACAGAATCAAGGAGATAGGAGGATTCCTAGCAAGGTCCTTAACCTTCCTAGTGAGAACAAGGGAATTGTGAATTCGAGAAGAATACTTGGTGAGTCACATAGGTAAGGAGTTGATGTTCAAGAAAATGTCACACCACTGTGTTCTTGAGGTTAGTTGATAAGGAAGCACTAATGGATTGCCAGTTACTGGTTCAATCAACATCAGATTAATTTTTGTGCCGATCCTAGGGTACCCCCTTCACAGGCCCTAATGGGGATTTAGAGATGTTGGGTTTCAAACCTTGTCTCCTCCAAGGATGCAAGGACCACAAGTAAATCAGGCATTGGACCCATTGAAGGACAAATGAATGATAGAACAGGCCACATGCTTAGTAATGTAACAAATGATATGGGGGCATGCCAGGGCCTGTATACCACAAGCCTTACCCATATTGGGTTGACAACATCTCATATCCCAGAGGATATAAAATTCCTGAGTTTACTGTGTTTACCGGTGAAGATGACCAATCAACAGTGGAACATAACAATAGGTTTACCGCACAATATGGGGATGTGAATAATGACGGAAGAATGAAACTACACTTGCTCCCTCTATCATTATCAAAAATGGCCTTTACTTGGTTTACTAGCCTTTTCCCAAACTTGGTACAAAATTGGGAGGAAATAGAGAACAAATTCCATACTCAGTTCTATCACCCAATTCCCAAAGTAACTTGTTTGACTTGGCCACCATCAAATAGTTCAATACCAAGTCAGTGGGCTAATACATCACATGATTTAAGAAGATGAGGAACTGGTGTTTATTTTTCCTTCTAGAGAAAGAGGTTACTGAAATGGCTAAAAATATTTAAAAATTCACCCTAAAAAAGCGGCTGGCCGGATAGAAATTGATAAACTTGTTTACATTGACTTCTGCAGCAACCTAGTATGAAAATTTTTAGAAGGAAAAAGACAAGAAACCTTATAGAGATTACAAGTAGAATGTAGCGATGTATGATCCCGATGAGGATCTAAAGGACAAAGAGGCCTAGGAGGACGCTACCAAGATCGCAATAGCCAAAATGACTCTCAATAGGGCTTATGTCTATCGGGCCTTGAAGCCCGCTAGGGTGAAAAAGTCAGTCATGGTGAGAGCCAAAGACACACAGAGATATTCATTCAATGTTATAAAATTGGATGAAATATTCAATCTGCTAGTACATGATGGCATGATAAGGCTAACATAAGCTCAAATCATTCCGAGTAAAAGGAGATAGGTGATAGAAGGTATTGTAAATAGCACCATACTTGGAGCCACAATATTTATTATTGTAATGTCTTTAGAAAGGCCGTTCAGGAAGCAATTTGTCAAGGAAAAATCAAATTTGCGGATGAGGAGGATAAAAGAATGGAGATGGATGTGAATCCTTTTCCATAAATGCCTGACATAGTGTCGATGGCCATAAGAGGGCATTTCGAACGAAGAATTCTTTGTCAGAGGTATCGAAGAGAGGTTGCCCATAGCTCAGAGCATTAAGGAAAAGATTCTTAGAGGTGATATTACCAAGCAAAGTGTCAACATCGTCAAGAAATAGGGAGCTCTAATAAGTCTTCCACTAGGCACTGAAACTTTTAAGTACTCCATAAACAGGATTGTATGGTTTGATGCTGCAACTTCGGAATGCCCTATTAGTAATGGCACGACTGCAAACGAATGGATCAGAACCTTTGGTTACTCCGAATTAGTGTTTGACATTGAAAAGGAAATTCATAAAGCAAGGCACGACATGCAGGATGCCTTAAGACAAACTAAACTAATACTGAGGAAAATAAACTTCAACACTAGACTTCAATATTTCCCTTTGAGAGAAAGCCTCAAGGTCAAATCGAGGCAATCAAGATTGATCACCAGAACCTCTGGGCATCTCTAGGCCAATTAAAAGAGAACAAAGAATTATGAAAATCACGCAACGGGTAGATGGAACAAAGTTTTGTTAAGCCACATGCTATAAAGACTCACTAATCATCCATCCTCTTCCCTTTGGAGCATTTTGGTTCATAACACAAAATGCAAAGGCACCCCAATTATGTAGCTCAACATTAGGAGTAGTATGGCTTGGAGTTGGCAATGTCTCCTCAAATTGCGACATGTTTAACCTCAATTATATCTAACCCAAGGTCTTGTTGCCGTGATATATATTCTAAACTCAAACATAGGGGTCTGGTTCTGGAGTGGTACTACCTGATTGGGAGCAATGACATCAGCAAACACAGTATTAATTGGCTAGCTGGTTTGCAAAGATAGACTACTGACAATAGAGATCATAACATGATGAATGACCTCAATTAATATCCAATATTACTTCTACAAGGTCTGTATAGAAGACAAAGCACATCGATTCTTCCAATGCGAATAGACAGGCAACATTTGGTGCAATATACTTGCACAACATGGGATTAGGCGTTCTTTAGGTGGATGGAATGAGGAAGTTTAATGGATGATTAGGGCAATGAAGCGCAAAGATTTGATGAGACTTCTCAAGATATCTTTTCTAGCAACCATGTATTGCATTTCAATGTAGCACAACAATTAACAATTTCAAAACAAGTCAGTTGACATTCATATTATTTTGGCTAAGGTGTGTAAAAATATAAGAGGTAACACCTCACTCCTCCAAGAAATCAAACCTTCATAAATTAATGTTTTATTGGCTACCGTGTGGTGAATTCCTACCTTCACCTTTTTTGAATTATCAGCTCTAATTTTAATGTTAAGGGATGCCCCTAAGCTGTTACACTTCATCCACTCTATGATATTTACATTTTCAACCAAAAACAAAAAATGATGGATAAATTGTTGGTTTCTATGTTAGAGAGATGGTGGCAATTTTTAAGACATCCTTAGGATTAGCTACTTTTTTTTCACATGGCCTCTCCTTCAGCTTTTAGCCTCCACTTTTGAGGCTTAATACTTGCTTTTTAATTCTAGACAACAAACCGAAAATAGGATCTGGAAAGAACTACCAAGAGAATGTAAAGTCCCTCACCAAGCGTCCACTTTAAAAAGAAGTTTATATTACTATTAGATAATTGCAAGCATGTGGCCTCTTTTTCTACAGTCGTGTATGTATTTTAATGATTGGCAAAGATAGTTGACGGGGCTGTCAGAGCTCCTTTCGAAAAGAATATGCTTGAAATTGTTCCGAAGAGGCACAAAATCTCATTCTTCGAAAGGATTATTAGGATTTAATTACACAAAAAGATTAGCAGTTGTCTGGGTTGGTAAAATAGAGGAGATTCATTCGAGTATTGCAGGCATGGTGTGGTTATGTGAAGGTACTCTTCCCTAAGAAACTTTTTGATGGATATGCATGTTCTTATTAATAAAGTTGAGCTATCTTAGATTGATGTATTGGCACTAAATGGAAAATCTAGCCAAGATTGACAATGCAAGAGATATGCTGCAAATTGTCAGCCAAATACGATTCGTGCTTACGACCTATCAAAACAGGTGTGCAGCCAATGGTCCAACCATTAGAAAAATATGTAAATTGTCTATACGTATAGTTATATGAACACATAACACATTAAATGACATTAAACAAATCATTCCAGGAAACATATAAGCAGTTCTACTAGTACCAATCAAATAGACATCAAAACCAATATGGTGAGAAAAATGAAATTGTGTGAAAATGATTGGACAACATATATATCCCACAAAAGTCCTTAAAGAATTAGATAATGTCATGTACATTTGGAGGTGATAAGTTTATATCCCAGCTACTGATATTTCTGATAAATGTAACTATAGACAACAGTAGAAGGACACCAAAGGGTTAGTGTAAGAGTCAATTAAATAGATGCCCGACCAACAACCGTCAACGAACGGCTTACGTGACAGCCAGAATTTGACCAAATCTCCCACATTTGATAGCCACTAAGTGTCCTCTTCAACCTTTTGCTTTTCAAGATCATCCATTACCTCTGGACCTTGGATCTATGATCATATGTTTGACTTCTCTGATTCGGCTTTTTCAGGGTCAGCATTAAGGGTTTTTTCCCCTCCATTGATAGAATTAAGTAACATGCAATGAATGGACCTCTGGTGAGAGAGGGGCAAAAAATATATATGTTAGAAAAAGATTCCAAACCGGCATAGAATATGCGACTGCATATGCTGAAAGCATAGAATTTGACAATTATGTCTTTCTTGACATTCGATATTTGAGCTTCTTGAACTTGACAAGTACTTAGGCCAACTTTTTTTTTTTTTTTGGTCGAAAAATACGCATACTTTCATTAAGTAGTGGTAAGATGGATTACATCCGCGCATAAAACATCTAATAAACTCAGAGGGGGGCATTGGACCCAGTTGTCCGATAGGATTTTGTTTCGTTGGGCTTTTGCGACCCAATCGGCTACTCGATTTGCATCTCTTCTGCAGTGGGTTATGCTGATGGGCCCCAGTTTGTGCAAGAGTTGATGGGCTTCGCTAATGATTCCACAGACGGCCCAGCTGATTTGAGTTTCTGGACAGTTTGGCCCATGGAGCTGATCTGCAGAGGGTTTCTCCCAGTTTGCTCGATCTGCAGAATAGCTTATCATTTGAACCAGTTCAAGTTGATCAGATTCAACTTCCCAGCCAGACGTTTGCCTTTCTGCTGCGTTTTCTTGTGCCATCGTCTTTAGGGTTTCAAGCAAGGCCAACGCTTCGGCTTGAATCGGCTCTTGAGTAGTCAGTTAACTGTGCTCTTGAGGAAATTGCATGAAGCTTGACCTAGTCCAATGCATCTTCTAGTTCAGTCACTAAGATTAAGCTTATTTATGGTTTCTTCTCCTCTTCGTATATTCCTAGCGGGGATAGCAATTCTAACAATTGCAAACCACCCATAACCAGTGGTTTCAAGTTTAGATCGTATATTTGGTTTCATATGAGACATGATCCATGATGAAAGTAACAAATTGTTAGTTCTCCCAGTAAAAATCTTGATACCTTTACTTAAAGAGATCACTAAAAGGAGTTTAAGTTCAAACCCATCAACGTATCCAACGGAAACAATCTTTACTTAAAAATTTAAGCTAATGATTATTATTCAACTATAATATATTAAATGTTTTACCTTCTGAACTTTCTTTTCTTGGTTCAATTGATTACTCGAGGATTATCAACCTTTGTTAAGTACTATCGTTCACTATTTATCCACAGTAATTGACAACAAAAATTTCAATTGCATATGAGAAATTGGACTGTTGTTTTTCAATACAGCAACTTTCTTCAGAAACATATCCCAAAAATATGAGAAAAAGTTGCCAAAATAGTAACATGGAAGCACCTTCCATAATCATTTTGCAAAATCTAATACGTACAGCAAATCTCCAAGAAAGGAGAAGGTCAAGGGTCAAATGCACCACAACCATCAAACTTTCGAAAGGAAAACCCCACCACTCCTCTTTGTCGCAGCAATCAAAGTTGTATTTTGTTTAGTCCTTTACAACTTAGTGAAATGGACCAAATGATGAGCCTCCAAATCGGTGTACTCTTGCCCCTAGCAAAACTCCAATCAAAACAAAACTCTATTTGTCCATTTAGCGAATTAGCATTTTTTTAATTCAAATACTAAAGAATCTGACTAAAGAACGTGGCGGGGTTGGCTCCTGCACCGGCGGAACCCTCCCGAACATTTTATAATCCACCAATTGGAGACAAAAACATTTTCATTTTGTTGATCTGTCAGTTTAGTGCGCATTGGAATTTCAGTGGAATTAATTCAACCATAGTAGAGTCGTCCTAAACTGGTTTGAAGTGACATTTTGACTCTTCAAGACAGAATTTCCTACAAAATCTATGAGATGTTGACCGATTGTCCCACGCGTAGCATCCGTGGTCCAGCTGAAACTAAGAAGGGGCAAAAGCATGATTTTCTTTCCGAAATATGAGCACAAAAGTTGAAATATCTTATAATTTATGAAATAGTCTATAAATTTCAGGAACCAGTTAAATTTAAATCGTTAAACTATATCGATGATCCTAATTACAGAACAGTTTGCAATGCGTGATTTAATTGATAATCTCTAAATCTTGTGTCAAAAATCCGTCAACACATAATCAACTCCACCAACCCTGAAGGATTGACAATAAAAAATAATACTATTATGATGCAGGAAACCTATGAATTTCATCTGTTTAGTATGAGGTCTTCCAAGCACCTTTAATGATTTTGTGCATGGTAATTGACTTCGCTTATCATAAAGAATTGGGGTAACATCCACCGAATAATAATTTTATGCATTTTGCTGGTACTTTGGCGAAAAAATGTCCATTCAAGAAGAATCGAAGAAGTAAAATTGAGAGCATGGAGATGATAGAATTGTTGGCCCATAAAAAATACATATTAGTTAATGGCCTATTTCTATGTAAGTCGGACATATTTCAGAAATAAATTACGAAATATTAGTATTATTGCTGTTGTTTTTTTATATGGGTTGACAACGATAAATTTTATAGCAAGCAACACAATCAGTGTACAATTCTAAGTAAAAGCCAGAATATGATGATTATTGCAAAGGCTGTAGTAGTCATTGGTGTTTTCGATTCCGTCAGTGTATGGTGAATAAGCAGTTGTCTGTAAGTACGTATAAGTTGTAACAGAAGGGGAAGAAAGACGCAAGCAGACAACATATCAAACATCTATGTTTTCCATTGTTGCTTTTCCTGCAAATTGAGTGGTGATTATTTGCTCGATTGTCAGTCATCTTTCCACGATGAACATTATTGTTTGTTTCGAGTTCTTCAGAAAAGCTAGAGCAATCAAATTTGGAAAAAATAGAACCTCTCAATAATCTCTGAGGAAATATAGCTTTTTCTCAGTTATTTTTTCTTTCCCCTAGTTTGAAATTAATCAAGAATTCCATCCTGTGTGGCGATATGAACATTGAATATAGATGTCTGTTTTATGGCCCAATTCACTGATTTAATTGCTGAAATGCCTCGTGAGTATGAATGGAGACATGGGGGTAGAAAAGATACACCACAAAGCCGTTGTTCACCTATCTGGGGACGTAAGAAAATGGTCCGATTGAAAGCCAAATCATGTCAGGCTACTTGATTGAATAAATAAAAAAATAGGGAAAAGTGTTGGAAAAGTCCTAGACTTATTGCATTAGTTACAATTCAATCCCAAACATTTTAATGGTGCCAATTGAGTCCTAAACTTTTTGAATTGATGTCAATTCAATCCTAAACCTTTTAATAATGCAAATTCAGTTATAAAACTTTTGAACTAATATCAATTTAGTCCTAAAAATTTTGATTTGATGCCAATTTAGTCCTTCCAACTAATATTGGCTAAGTACTAAATTGACACCAAATCAAAAGATTTAGGACTAAAATGGCACAAATTCAAAAGGTTTGAGCCTAAATTAGCACCATTAAAATGTTTAGGACTAAATTGGTATCAAATTAAAAGGTTTAGAACTACATTGGCATCAAGTTAAAAGGTTTAGGAATAAATTAGCACCATTAAAAGGTTTAGGACTAAATTGGCATTAATGCAATAGGGTTATACTTTTTTGACACTTATCCCAGAAAAATCTATTGACCTACATAAAATGAGGACTACATTTACCTCAATTCAGTGCAAATGCAACGGTGAAAGTGAGCACAACCCAATTACTTAAGAAGATTAACTTGAACATACTTCATTATGGTTCCATTAAGCATGCTTATTTGTTTGACTGAAAAAAGGCTTTCTCAGTTCATAGTGAACTCAGCGAAAGATATGTCGTGTTTATGTTGCAAACCTACAGTATTCATCAGGTTTCCCGAGATAGCCGAGTGTATCAAATGCAGCACAACTTAATTAATTCAGATATATTGACGTTCAAACTCACAACTTTGATTCTTCTCTTAACATTCAATTATTCCTATTTTACAAAACAATTTTTTTCATCATATTTTTCTTACCAAATTTTATTCATCAGATTAGCATTATTTTTTTTATGAGATGGTCTCTTCATGTCAGCTCCAGTCATGTCACAAATAACTTAACTTGCTTAATCACAAGTCATGGTTGTCACTAAAGGATCTTTCTTGCCTGCAATTTATTGACCATTTTTTATTAATCAAAATCTAGAGAAAAAAAAAACCTAGATTCCGTTAGTTAATATTTTCAATAGGAATTACAGCGTAACCTTGTTGATTGGAAGTTTTCAAGGAGCACAAAAGCGTTATCTGCCTTGAAATAATTTCTCTCTATGATAATTGGCTAGCTAAATTTTTTCGGTACTTCATGTTAATCAGGAAAAGAGATCAATGGTCTAATGTTTAAATTATGGTCATTAAGCAAGGAGTGACCCGGGAAAGTTTTTCATTACAGAAACAATTGGTAACCAAAGAACTACAACCATTAGTTGCATTATCTTTATTACAATGCATATTTCATGTACATATACTATTACTGACATTCTTTTACTCTAGCAAAATCTAGAAAATACAACCTTGATCATCACATGAACTATAAGATGTGTGTGTGTGATATGTAGCACAAGAGGATCATTTGGTGAGCAATGAACTTTGAGTTACACTGAGCTTAACAAAACCCTAGTTATGAACTGCATGTCCGACGCTTGGGCTGTGGCCTGGAGATGTGGACCCTAGACGGCTCGGAGGCAATTGCTGCGAATCTTGTGAGTCGCCCCCAACTCCAACTGAAGCCGTGGCAAGCGGCAAGCGGACACTTTCTATGTCTGAGTTGCTTACGTGGCTGCCATGCGAATTCATGCTGTTGTTCTCCAAGGTTTTTCTGGTACCAAGTATTACCATCTTGTTGGTACTAGCTTGGGGCTTTGCAGATACGTTTTGGCTTTTTCTTTTCATTTGCCTTCCAACAATAGGTTGAATTTCCTGGGTGAAAAATAATAGGACCAGAAGGCAGGAAAAAAAAAGCTTAGGGGCCATGGAGAGAGAGAGTGGGGGGTAGGAGGGGCAGAGAGAGAGAAGCTGAGCCTGATGCCCTAATTCCAAGATCTTCATGGGTATTTATAGGGCTCAAAGGATCGTGAAATTGTTCTATTTCTTATAATTAGTGCTCAAGACCTTGAGACGTGGCAAATCATTATAGCAAAGAATAAAACAAGTGGGGACTACCTCTTTGGATGGAAAATATTAAAGAATATATCTTGTTAAGGGCTATGAATTACGTTTTTTTTTTTAAAAAAATGATATTACAAGTGTCATAATTATCATCTGGCGCTAAAAGAAATGTAAAGAAATCTTGAATCGTCTGAAATCGAACCGGACCAAACCAGCCCAAAACCTATGGTTCCCATGGGAACCAATCCAGTTCCCAGTTCCAATTTATTGGAACTAGTAAGTGTCAATCCAATTCCAAATTCCAAGTGTGGGACCAACCACCCTACTTACTTGGATCAAACCGATGTCTGTGTCTATATGTATATATAGTGTCTATATGTATATATAGTGTATGTATGCTCTGAAGTTGTAATGCTTATCGAAAGATTAGTTGAATCAACACATTAATTTACTGTATTTAAATTATTGTTTCAAGTACACTCTTCATCTGAAAAGGTGATGGATTCATGTTCACCTTCCTAGTAATTAGAAACAGATAAAATTGTTCTCACATAATGCCTCTTGCACAATGCCTCGTTGTCGAACCTACTTTAGTTCTTATGATGTCAATCTCCACAGGAATCAATACATCCCCTAATCGTCAGGTGAGTCTTGGCGAAGAACAAGCCGAGCAGTTAATGAACAGTCACTTACCATCCGTATTGCGGTCCAAATGATACTGACAAGTCTTGCACCAGTGCAAATGAAACTCACAATTTCTAGTGTTTCTTTGGAGATGCTTGTAGTAATCTCTCATGGAAGACATTGATCCCGTTTGTGGCCATTGAAACTGCATGGACCGTGCCATTCTTGCATTGGTGGATGAAGTCCAAGGTAATGGGGACAGGTTCCATGGACAAACTCAAGAACCGAACTGGATCAATTCTCAAGGATCTATGGAACCAATGAGCAGTTCCCAATTCCAATTTTTTAGAACCGATCCTTAGTAAGTACTTCCCGATTCCAAGGTGGGAGCTGCTCACCCAGAACATGCGCATTCCTACTAGTGCTCATGCCATAACTTTTGAATCAATTTATTAAGTGTTATAACTTTTAAATAAAGCTGACTTGAGTTTTATCAGCAATCTTCCTTGTTGGAAATTTTGACACGGCATTAATTTTATATAAATGGTTAGACATAGCTCGTAGGAGAAATGAAGTAAGCAAAATCATGCAGAAACTACATTGTTTTGGCCGTCCTGGATAAATTGGGTTCATCTACGAAATATATTCATACAATAATATCGGTTATTTTTCATTCTATACACTCATTGAAGCAACATAATCACCGTCACTTCAAAGAATCGAGCCAAAGTTTTATGTTGACCAAGCAAATTTTCTTCTTTCTTATTCTTTCCCTTGGAATAATTGTATATTGTCGCGACCTCCCTCTCGCGTCCCGGGAAGCTAATGGCTCAGCTAAATGCTTTTATCAGGGATTTTAGCCTAGGCTCTCCCAAGCCCACCAATTCACGACTTAAAGTCCGAATTTTTTAACCTGCAATTCAAATTCATTTAAAAAGGAATTGACATTAATCAGTTTGGAGTGGGTCGATTAAAAACCCAAGTAATATATCGAGAAAAATATTTTATTCCAACGCAATTAAAAAAACTAGGATCGGGGACTTGATTACACTAATTAATCGGGAATGTCCTTTCGGTACCTAATCTTGTTTAAACTCTCGAGTTTGATTTTTTTAATTTTTCAGCATTTGTAGAAACAAACATTTTTGGCTACTTCAGTTTTTTTTTTTTTGGGAAAATATTAAACATTTTCGGATTTTCGGATTTTTCTTTAAAATATAAAACATTTTTGGATTTTTTATCTTTTTGGAAATTAAAAACTGTTTTTCGGATTTTCGGATTTTTCTGGAAAAAAATATTTTTAAAATATTTTTAATATTTTATTTTTAAAAAATAATTTTATAATTAAAAAATAAAATATTATTATATTAATCGACCGGGCCCGGGTCGGGTCATCTGGCCAGATCCGGGTCAGGTTCGGCCCGGCACGGGCCCAGGCTTCGGAGCCTTAGGCTCCTCGGCTGGGCTAAGTCCGGCTAATGGGCCCGATTCGCCTAGCCCAGTACCTGAAACAAAAAGAAATAATTAGTCAAGCCCAAAATCAAGTCTAGCCCAAAAAAACAGAAGTGGGCCAAAAGGCCTAACTCATCTCAGCCCAAAAAAAAAAACAAACCTAACGGGTCGACCGGGTCCCCATGCCCGACCCGCCCATGACCCGACTGCCCTAGCCCCCTCTCTGTCGCAGGTTCTCCGTGGCGCCGAGGGGGTGGCCGAGCGTGTCCCGGCCCGGCAACAACGAGCGACGGCGACCGTCGCGAGCCCGGCGGACGGGACGACGAAGCGGCGGTCGGCACCAGAGACGACAGCGATCGGCAGCAGGGACGGCGTGAGGTTCAGCCGAGGTCCGTGAGCAGCGGGATCAGAACGGCTTCGGACACGACGGCGACAGGAGCGGCCTGCTGGCAGAAGAGACAGGGACGGCTTTGGGCACGGTCGTCGGCGGAGTAGCGTGAGCAGGCGGCGTCGGGGGTGCGTCGGGCATGGCAACCCGCGTCGTCCGACTGACGCCGGGGTTCGGCTCCGCAGCTCTCTCTCCGGTCACTCGACTCTCCCACAGATCTCTCTCTTTCTCGGTTTTTTCTCTCCTCGTCTCCCTCAGATCCGGTCACTCGGCTGTCGGTCGCTCGGAATTCCGCCCTCCCTGGATGTCTCTCCCGGGAAGTCAGAACGCCTAAGCCTCGCCGCCCCCGGTTTCTCTCTCCCTCTCTCAGATCTCACTTCTCTCTCTCTTTTTCGCCTCCCGATTTCTCCTCTTCAACCGATTTCTCTCCTCTCAGATCTCTCTCGGATCAGCGGTCGCTCGGGATTCCGGCCTCCTGGATGTCTCTCCAAGGGAAACCTTCCGAGCTCCTGCTTCTCCTTCCAGATCTCTCTTTCTCACCGCCTCCTCTTCTTCGCCCGCTGGCCTCAATTTATAGGCGAGGAGTCCGGTCGACGGAGGTGCGCCGACCGCCAGTCTTTGACGCGTCGACCGGCTCCTCCTCGGCCGAACCGGCGTCCCCTCAGCTGCTCCCTGTTCCGCTCTGCTGCACCGCTTGCTTTGCATTGAAGACGAGTCCCATCCGTCCGGGTCTCCCGCTGATCTTCGCACTGCTCCGCTGGACGGCATTAATGGCACGTGCGAGGAGTCCCCATCCGTCGCCGGCCTACTCCTCTCTCTCTGTCCAAGCTGCAGAGGCGGAGAAGGAAGGAGGAAGGAGGAAGGAGGAGAAGAGGGCCGGGCCGGGCCAAAGAAGGAAGAGTGGGGGAAGACGGGCCTGGGCCGCGTGGACAAGAAGAAATAAAGAAGAAGGGGGCTGGGCGCCCAGCCCCTCCATGGGCCTCCTTAAATAACATAGAAATATGGTAAAATAAAGATAGAAAATAAATTAACATATGCAAATGATATTAGTACCAAAGTGATGCGAAAATCTTTTTTGTTAGAGCCAAATTGGTCCCTAAATTTTCTAGGCAAAATACTTAATCAAAATTTTAGGTGTCAACATATACACAAATATTATATGTGAAGTACAAAATGAATCATAATAATTTTTATTAGTAAATGTTTCATATATATCTTGTTGTTTAGCTTCAAGGGTATCCTTCTTATGCATTTCAATCTGATTTAAACATAAGCGCTGGGGTTAAAAATCCCACTTGAGTCACACATAAAGTTGACACTACATTGATGTATTCTTTCCTCCATCTAGAAACTTAAGTTTTTCTTTTATCTTCTAACCTTACAAGTCAATTTTGTTGAAGTTTGCTTACAAGATCATCGAAAATTCACCAGAGTTAATGGGAGAGTAAGTACACACAACCTCAATTCACTTATGTGTCGATGATTAATAATCAAATATTAATAAATAAACTAGGATGCATTTGTTTCATGTAAAATAAATTATTTGGTAAATATTTTCCTAAAAATGAATAAACGAAAAATATTCTCTTTGTACATCAAAAAATATTAGACATAAATTATTATTGATAATAGAAATATTTTTCATTAACTAATTATTTCAAGCAACATAAGCTATTGTTTTATGAAAATGTTTTTCTAAACATTTACTTTCCATGAAATAAGTTAAATCTTAGACTAATTTGACTTTACAAGGGAGATTTTTGTGAAAAAGTTTCGAACTTTCATTTTATTTTTTTCGAAAATAAATATTCATCTAACTTCACAATTACTTTTCAGCACGTCTCTTTTCTCTGAGAACTATTATTGGGATTATTGATTTTTATTTCCATAGTATATATTATTATCAATTTTATCAATTTATCACACAAACAATCTCCAAGTGATAATCACACACACAAGAATATACTACATGTGAGTATTATTTTCCCTTCATCATATTGTTTTCTACCTTTCAAAGTTCTAAGAAGTTGATTCCCCTGAAAGGCACCATTTATACAAATCACTGTCGAATAACATTATTTTCCTAACTAAAGCAAGAACTAATTTTCTTAACTAATTGGTCAAATAAATTGCAATATCTAAGTAAAAGTTAGATCGTCACTTAGGAATTACTAAGAATTAGATTTCTATAGATTTACATCAGTTCTTTCACACGATTCGAGGAAATTAGAATATTTACACAATGTTAAATCTTCACCGAAGGAAATGTTAAGTCTGTGCATTGCATAGCCTTATCTTAACCATGCCTCTTGAAAAAGGTTATGTATACAGACCATGCATTGGAACCTTCCTCCCAGCCACAGTGTGTATGTTTTTAATTTTTAGTAACACAATGTCGACTGTCCATGTCAACAATGAGATGTGGGATGCGTTGAAAAAAGTTACACAATCTTATGTTGACATACATGCATGAATTATGTTGGGAAATCCTACATTGAAGAATATATATAATGCGGATCAATTAATATATTCTTATTGGCACATAACACATTAATTTAAGTTTTTAAATGAATGTGAATCCAACTAGATATGTTAATGAGCTCGAATTTGGGTTTTCTCTTACTAATCTCTAAATGAAAGTACGAAACTTACTGCATTAAGAGACTGATATTGTCAACAAATTGCAAATGAGAAAATCATTTATGTGAAGTCTAATTTGTACAGAAAACCCCACCACTCCTCTTTGTCACGACAAGATCAAAGTTGTATTTTGCATAGTACTTCACAACTTAGTAAAATGGGCCAAATGATGAGCCTCCAAACAGGTGTCTCTTGCCCTTAGCAAACCTCCAATCAAAATGGAACTCTATTCGTCCATTTAGCAAAGTGATTTTCTTATTTAAATACTAAAGAATCTGACTAAAGAACATTGCGTGGTTGGCTCCTACACCAGCGGAACCCTCCCGACCGCCTGCCACTTACATTTTATAATCCACAAATTGGAGACAAAAACATTTTCATTTTGTTGATTTGTCAGTTTAGTGCTCAAGGAATTTCAGTGTTGATTAGACTATAATAGAGTCGTCCAAGACTAGTTTGATGGTGACCTTTTGACTCTTCAAGACAGAATTTCCAAGAGAATTTATGAGTCGTTGACCGATTGTCCCACGTGCAGCATCCCCCGAACCAGTTGAAACTAAGGAGTGCAACGGCATAATTTTTATTTTTTTTTAAATATGAGCACAAAATTCCAACTATCTTAAATTTAAGAAATATTCTATAAATTTCATGAAGTTCAGATCTTTAAGCTATGTAAATGATCCCAATTTCGGAAAAATTTGCTCGGTGTGGTTTTATTGATAATCTCTAAATCCTGTGCTGAAAATCCCTCAACACCTAATCAACTACACCAACCCTGAAAGATTGAAAATAAAAAAATAATTCAATTATGATACAGGAAACAAATAAACTTCATCTGTTTAGTATGAGGCCTTCCAAGCCTCTTTAATGATTTTGTGCACGGTGATTGGTTTCACTTATCATAAATAGTTGGGGTAACATCCACTAAATACTAATTTTATGCATTTTGCTGATAGTTTGGTGACAAAATGTCGATGAGTGTGTATAATTGTCCTTTTCAAGAAGAACTGAAGAAGTAAAATTGCAACAAAATTAGTGTTGTTGTTGTTATATCTTGTTTTTGTTGTTTTATATGTATTGAAATGATTAATTTTATAGCAACCAACGAGTCAGTGTACAATTCTGAGTAAAAGCCAAAATATGATGATTACTGCTAAGGCTGGAGCAGTCAATGCTGTTTTAAATTCCGTCAATATATGGTGAATAAGCAGTCACCTGTAAGTACATATAAGTTGTAGTAGAAGGGGAAGAAAGACACACACGGAGCATATCAGACATCTCTGTTTTACATTGTGGCTTTTCTTGCAATTTTCGTTTTCTATTATTGTATCTTCATTAATTTAGTTGATTTAGTTCTGTTTTCCACGATTTCTTGATATCAAGTTGAGGAACCCAAAATTGAGTGGTAATTATTTCCTCGATTGTTAGTTGTCTTTCCATGATGACCATTATTGTCTGTTTGAGAGTTCCTCGGAAAAGTTAGAGCAATCAAATTGGAAAGAATAGAACCTCTCAATTATCTCTGAGGAGAAATGTCTTTCTCTTAGTTATAATTTCTTTCCTCTAGGTAGAAATTAATCAAGAGTTCCATCGTGTGAAGCAATATGCAAATTAGATATAGTTGTCCGTTTTATGCCCCAATTCACTGATTTAGTTGATGAAATGCCTTGCGAGTATGAATGGAGATCATAGGGGTACCCCAAAAAAAAAAAAGTACACCATGAAGCCGTTGTTCACTTGTCTAGGAGCATAACAAAATGGTCCAATTGTAAGCCAAATCATGCCAGGCTACTTGATCGAGCAAAGAAAAAATTGCATTGACTTACATGAAATGAGGACTAAATTTACCTCAATTCAGTGCAAATGCAACATTGGAAGTGAGCACAACCCAATTACTCAAGAAGATTAACTTGAACATGCTTCATTCTGGTTCCATTAAGCTTTCTTACTTGTTTGGCTGAAAAAAGGCTTTCTCAGTTCATATTCAACTCAGAGAAAGATATATCGTGTTTATGCCGCCAATATATAGTAATTCATTTTCAAGGAGCACAAATGTTATCTGCCTTGAAATAATTTCTCTCCATATTAATTAGCTAGCTACATGTTTTGGGTGCTTCATGTTAATTAGGAAAAGAGATTGATGGTCTAATGTTCAAATTAGGGTCATTAAGCAAGGAGTAACCCAGAAAAGTTTTTCATTACAGAAACAATTGCTAACCAAAGAACTACAACAAGTAGTTGCATTATCTTTATTACAATGCATTTTCATGTACATACACTATTACCGACATTCTTTTACTCCAGCAATATCTAGAAAATATAACCTTGACCATCACACGAACTATAAGACGCGTATGTGATATGTAGCACAAGAGGATCATTTGGTGAGCAATGACCTGTGAGTTACACTGAACTTAACAAAACCCTAGTTATGAACCCCATGTCCGATGCTCGGGCTGTGACCTGGAGACGTGGACCCTAGACTGCTCGGAGGTGATGGCTGTGAGTCTTGTGACTCGGCCCCAACTCCAGCTGAAGCAATGGCAAGTGGCAACTCAACACTTTCGATGTCGGAGTGGATTACGTGGCTGCCATGTGAATTCATGTTGTTCTCCAAGGTTTTTCTCGTGCTAAGTAGTACCATCTTGTTGGTACTAGCTTGGAGCTTTGCAGATATGTTTTGGCTTGTCTTTTCCATTTGCCTTCCAACAATAAGTTGAATTTCCTGGGTAAAAAACAACAGGACCAGAAGGCAGGAAAAGAAAAGCTTAGGGGCCATAGAGAGAGAAGCTGAGTAAGATGCCCCACTTCCAAGATCTTCACGGGCACTTATAGGGATGAGAGGATCATGAAGTTTTTCTATATCTCATAATTAGTGCTCAAGATCTTGAGAAGTGGCAAATTATTAGAGCGAAGAATAAAACAAGTGGGAACTACATCTTTGGATGGACAATATTAATGAATGTATCTAGAAACTTGTTAAGGGTTATGAATTACATTTTTTAAAATGGAAGAATACCACATATGTTATAATTGTCATCTAGGGCTCATGCCATAACCTTCGAATCAATTAATTGAGTGCCATAACTTTTAAATAAAATTCACTTGAGTTTTATCGACAACCTCCCTTACTAGAAATTTTGATGCAGCATTTTCATATAAATTGTCGAACAAGCCAAATCATGCAAAAAGGACACTCTTGGCCCTTTCGTGGTCCTAGATAAATTGGCTTTATCTACCAAATCTATTAAGATCGTCTTTTTTTGTAATTCTATGCGCTCTTTCAAGCAACATAATCACCGTCACTTCATATGTTTGACCATCAAATTTTCTTCCTCAGAATAATTGTATCCAAATATAATGTGAAATATAAAATGAATCTTATTAAATATCATTAGTAAATGTTTCATATGTGTGTGTATAAAATCTTGTTGTTTAGGTTCAAGTGTATCATTCATATTCAATTTCAATCTGATTTACACGTAAGAGTGGGCGTTAAAAACCCCATTGGATCGCACATAAAGTTTACACTACATTGATATAGTGTTCCTCCGTCCAAAAACTTAAGTTTTTCTATTATTTTCTAACATTATAAGTCGATTTGTTGAAGTTTGCTTAGAAGGTCATCAAAGATTCACTAGAGTTAATAGGAGAATATGTATACACAACCTCAAGTCACTTGTGTGTTCATTATTAATTATCAAATGTATTTATAAGTAAACTACAATGCATTTGTTTCACATAAAATGAATATTTTGAAATATATTTTCCTAAAAATAATCATTTATATCACTTACAAAAATGAATGAACGAATAATATTTTCATTGTACATGAAAATAATTAGATATAAATCATTGTCAATAATAGAAACATTTCTATCAACTAATTACTTTAAGCAACACAAATAATTTTAAAAAATAAATATTTTCCAAATCATTTGCTTTCTATGAAATAAACAAAGTTTTAGACTAACTTAACTTTGCAGGTGAGATTTTTGTCAAAAGTTTTGAACTTTCGTCTTGTTGTTTTCGAAAATAAATATTCATCTAACTTCAGTTTTACTTTTTAGTACGTCTCTTTTCTCTAAGTACTATTATCAATATTATTGATTTTTATTCCATGTTATACATTATCACATGATATTTTGAAAACCATGAAGGAGCTATGTGCAGATAAGAATATATAGATGAAAAAAGTAGCACACGGAGAATTATAGTGGTTTGGCTTTATTCATAAGCCTACATCCACTCTTCAAACTAATAGCCACAAGACGGGTTGGATGGATTCCAATAGTAATTTGCTTAGAAAGTTACAGTTGGCTAGTCCTTATCCTTTACACGATAGATACCACTATTGGCACTCAATTGTTTCTCTTACACTTGTATACTTAATCCTTAGTGCAACAACTAAATAGCACGTATACTCATTTCAAAGAAACAGTACAACAGATAGCATATAACTGAGAGAAACAGTAGGAAGGAAGATTTCTTGATCTTTTAAAGTTACGGACTCTAACATATGGCTTCTAAGGTCTTCTCTTATATGACCACCTTCAATCTATATGTTTAAGATGAATTGGAGAAGCAGATAGCCATTGGAGTTACCGTTGAGCCGTTGTCCGTAAGTGGAATTGCCCATACAATTCTTTTCCTAGAACTTTTGCAGGCTACTTAGAAATAGCAATTGCTAGTGTCTTCTCATTGTAGTCTCTAATAGATGTGTCAAAGAACCTAGCTACTCGACCACATATTTCATCTAGATAACGTTATCATGCGAATCCAAAGTCACGACGACTAGTTTCCTGACCCAATGAACATCATCAAATGTATGTAATTATTATAGCACTATCAACCCAATCTTTATAACTTTGACATAAACATCATTAATAGCTGATCTTTTAGGTTCGTTGGTACTGTTTCTACATCAGGACATTTTGCAACTTCCTTTCCAATGGATTATAACATCAATGTTGCACAGTTCTTTGGTCTAAACATCTGCATACATCATAGTAAATATTATACTAAGGATATTTTGGACATCACCAAAATTACTTGGAGATGTTTCTCCAACAACAAGCATTAAAAATGTTGTACCTTTTATATCTCCTAGTTTCTAAATGTTTCTAGTTTCTATGTACATAAATGACTGTTAGATTCTAGGTTTGAGTCTAGCCTTTTGCTCATCTTTTGTTTTGTTATAGAAGGTCATCAAGTCTCTATAGAGTGGAGACATTGAATTTGATTAATGAAAATTTGCTTAGTGCAATTCCTTTGAACCGTAAAGAGCTTAAACCCATTGAAAACCTTAATAGAGTTTTCACTCTGTCCTTGAAGAGTGGGAAGTTTTAAAGCCTGCATTTTTTAAGAGTTGCAGCCATCAATCTCTAAGAATTGATGCCAATTCAACTCCCTTGGAGACATAGAAAAGCAACCATTGAAGTTCCATCTTTTTTTCCTTCATTTTGTCCAACCCCTGTTTTGTCCACTTCCGTCCAAAATTGACAGGTCCACAATACTTATCTAAGAAAACTAAAAGTATGAAAGTTGTAGATCTTCGAGTCTCCGTTCTTTTGGCTTTAGAATCAGGTTATTCTGATCTAAATTGACAAAGCTATGCCTATTTTACCAAGCTACACAAAACTGAAATTTCTGCTCGATTTTGTGACTGAGTTTTCCATGTGTAAGTCGCTCTCCTGATCCTATTGTTTGAGTGGCCAGTCTTTGGGCTACATCAGAGAGATTATTTCTTGAGGAATTATGAGTGCCAAACAATGTGTGAATGTAATTAGGAGCTGGAAAATACCGAGAGTGTTTGAGTGCCTTAAGTATAGTTGTAATCTCTGTTTTGCCAATTAATTTATAGTAAAATCATGTCCTGCTTTCCTCTTTGTGGAGTAAGTCCTATCAACCGGACCATTTAAATCCGTAGCCAATTTATTCCCTTGTTCTGTTGTTGCTTGTTTTCGTAACAATGATGAATAAGTTATCAGCTAACAAAAGATGCAATAAGACGCACAATCAAGTTAAAAGTGCCCATATTCCAAGCTTTCTGAACTAACAGGCAATAATCGAGTGAGCAAAAGCGTGCCTATAACCGGCGAGAGAGGGTGGCTTGAGTAAAAGAGATCATCATAGAAAATATGAAATATGGATAAGAACACTTCCTAAAGAAGTAACGGCACTTAAACCTTACCACTTACCATAACCCATGTAGGCTTTTTATGGAATTTATTGGTCTAAGTTTGAAGTTTGAGGTTGAGACTATCTTTTGGGTTTGCTTTACTATGTAGAGAACTTATACTTCATGGTCATTGCATCTCTCACGTGTTCACGAATTTGATTTGGATACGTTCATTTCCTATCTTTCATCTGTAAGGCACTTGTTCTATGCAAAGAGAACTCTGAAAGAATAAGTGGAATGGATGACGTTGGCCGGTTTCAATAATAAAGTTCCTTACAGAAACATATAAAAAATTGGTAAAATATACCTTATGCAGCTTCCAAGTCAAAAGTAGTCATGTCGTTTTCTGTACGAGGTTTAGCAATTTTTATGTTAAATCTCTGCCCGTCATTCATGTGTTTATTTCCCATTTAGAATCTGTATGTATCACAAAGATCTTCGTCCTAATGCTTTCCTGGTCACAACGTGACATTGGGGAAGATCGACCAGAAAGCAGTACAACGGAAAACTGGAATATCATACAGCATGCAACGCATATGATAGCTATACACAATTCTGGAATAATGCGGCTAATTTCTAAAGAAGCCTCGTTATTTATCATTAAATGATTACATAGTTCAACACCGAATTGACGGTTAATTTTAACACACCAAGCAAACCATTTCCTGAAAAACTGAAGAGTAACATTTTGGGACATGAGACCTAACTGAACCAGAATTGACAGGACTTACATGACACAGCTTCGACTTTCTATTTTAAAGTATTTAGGCTTTTGGTTCCTCATTCTGAAAAGCATGGCCGACACCAGGGCTGTGACCTTTGGAGCCTTCGAAATCGTCTGTCCCCATAACTGTTGGCCTTTCCTCATCGCTGCCCGAAGCTTTTGGTCGAGCAGCTTCCTTCTTTAAGCCAACGAAAGAATGACCTACTCCAAGGCTGCTCCCAGGGGTTGTGGGACGGAAATCATCCTTGTCCACTGCCTCCGACTCGCCCAAATCGGCAGCCTGATCATGTGCTGTAGGCGAAGCAACCATCTCCTTCCCCGCATCAGAATGATAATCGTTCATAGGAGACTGACTTGGGGTGAGAATTTGCGATGCTTGTTTGTGCATTTGGTCGTAATTTATTGCATGGAATTTGTTCTCCCATGCTGATTTTATCAACCTTCCCTCGGAAGTTCGAGTTGCGTGGAACGCCATAATGAAAATGATCGCAAATATCAATATGACTTGGAGATCAGCCATAGCCAGAGAAGCGTGGAAAAGGAAGTTTGATTTTCTACTTTGAAGTGAGCAATGAGAAGAAATAGGGAAGACGGAATATATTCAACTGAATGAGAAGCACTTGAACTCCGCATCGCTATTTATAGGCTTGAGAGAGCGACATTTTGAGAATCTTAACCACTGACCAATTACATATAAAATTATGTAAGTGGACTTCACTGTGGTTCGCCTTCTTCGTCGATGGTGATTATTGCAATATGATCACTCAAAGTGCACCACTCATACATTTTGTCCATGTCATTGAAAGAGCATTACATTTAATTCTTCTAATTTAGATGATCTCTCTCTCTCTCTCTCTCTCTCTCTCTCTCTCTCTCTCTCTCTCTCTCTCTCTCTCTCTCTCTCTCTCTCTCTCTCTCTCTCTCTCTCTCTCTCTCTCTCTCTCTCTCTCTCCTCTCTCTCTCTCTCTCCCTCTCCTCTCCCTCCCTCTCTCCCTCTCCTCTCCCTCCCTCTCCAAGTTTGATCATTTTAATATACTTGTTGAGAAAACTTTCTGGATATGTTTTGAAGATTGACTAAACATTTATAAGTGTATTGAATTTGACGAAAGTATTTTCAAGTGATATTTATGAAAAAACAATGTTCAGACTCTAATTATTGTCATTTTGTTGGCGTCAAGAAAAGAATATTGGGCTTAAGGGAGGAATGAAGATAATAAAGCCCAATCAACAAGGGATGATAGATCAATGGACCATAAAACGAGCCGAAGAGATGTCGAAAAGATCAACATCGGCAAACCATTCAGTAGGATCCAATAAGGACGAGATCGTTTCCGAAGTATCGGTATCACCAAGAATTCAGGATGGGACGAAGCAGTTAATGTTGTAATGCCGAAGTCTTTAGACCCATTCAAAATTCAAATTAGTAACAACTCAATAGCGGTTACTCAAGAGACTCCCCCATAAATAGCCAAATAGAGGTAGATTAGAGGGATTTTTTGCCAAATCAACAATCGAGAACATTCATTTTACCTTTTTATTGCACTTTTACCTTTCAATTACAAATTTACTTTATCCAGTTTAATATATCTCCCATTTCCTTTGTAATTTTGTTTACTTGTAATCTAGAAACAAATCACTTCCATTCCAAGATGACACTGAACCCATACCAAGCAATAAATCCGAAGGGCCTACCTCTTCAGTGAAAGAAATTTATCCAAGAAGTCGATTCCTCGACAAGCATGTTTTTGCCATGCCCGATGGGACCATTATGTTCCATTTCTAGGAGGTGTCAATGGCACAAACTAGGAATCAAGAGAGTCACAACATCACTAGTGAGGATAACCAGTCCCCACAGTAAATGGTAGATAAGCTTGCTCATTTCAACAATGTAGACCAGAATGTGGATCTTGTTGATGGTGTCAATTTAGTTGCAAGTTCTGATGATATTCCTTAGGATTTGACTCGGGAACAGAGAAGGGAGTTGGCCCCAAATTCTTTAGTTGTGGCCACCGTGAGAAGGATGTTTGAAGAACAGCAGAATGATTGGCCAATGATTTGTACAGGATATTGACTCCTTTGTTCATCAATCTCGTAACTAACATTGCTTCAAGGTTTGGAGCGATTAATCAACTTGATGTGGTGTTAGGAGGTCAACTTGGATCGGGATCACAATTACCCCATGCTTATCCCTAGCTAACCACTAATGGTGTTTCAAGTTCAATTTGAATACTACAGAGGGGTGAAATTTGTAGGAGACCCAAGTCTACAGAATCAAGGAGATAGGAGGATTCCATGCAAGGTCCTTAACCTTCCTAGTGAGAACAAGGGAATTGTGAATTCGAGAAGAATACTTGGTGAGTCACATAGGTAAGGAGTTGATGTTCAAGAAAATGTCACACCACTGTGTTCTTGAGGTTAGTTGATAAGGAAGCACTAATGGATTGCCGATTCTTGGTTCAATCAACATCAGATTAATTTTTGTGCCGATCCTAGGGTACCCCCTTCACAGGCCCTAATGGGGATTTAGAGATGTTGGGTTTCAAACCTTGTCTCCTCCAAGGATGCAAGGACCACAAGTAAATCAGGCATTGGACCCATTGAAGGACAAATGAATGATAGAACAGGCCACATGCTTAGTAATGTAACAAATGATATGGGGGCATGCCAAGGCCTGTATACCACAAGCCTTACCCATATTGGGTTGACAACATCTCATATCCCGAGAGGATATAAAATTCCTGAGTTTCTTGTGTTTACCGGTGAAGATGACCAATCAACAGTGGAACATAACAATAGGTTTACCGCACAATATGGGGATGTGAATAATGACGGAAGAATGAAACTACACTTGCTCCCTCTATCATTATCAAAAATGGCCTTTACTTGGTTTACTAGCCTTTTCCCAAACTTGGTACAAAATTGGGAGGAAATAGAGAACAAATTCCATACTCAGTTCTATCACCCAATTCCCAAAGTAACTTGTTTGACTTGGCCACCATCAAATAGTTCAATACCAAGTCAGTGGGCTAATACATCGCATGATTTAAGAAGATGAGGAACTGGTGTTTATTTTTCCTTCTAGAGAAAGAGGTTACTGAAATGGCTAAAAATATTTAAAAATTCACCCTAAAAAAGCGGCTGGCCGGGTAGAAATTGATAAACTTGTTTACATTGACTTCTACAGCAACCTAGTATGAAAATTTTTAGAAGGAAAAAGACAAGAAACCTTATAGAGATTACAAGTAGAATGTAGCGATGTATGATCCCGATGAGGATCTAAAGGACAAAGAGGCCTAGGAGGACGCTACCAAGATCGCAATAGCCAAAATGACTTTCAATAGGGCTTATGTCTATCGGGCCTTGAAGCCCGCTAGGGTGAAAAAGTCAGTCATGGTGAGAGCCAAAGACACAGAGATATTCATTCAATGTTATAAAATTGGATGTAATATTCAATCTGCTAGTACATGATAGCATGATAAGGCTAACATAAGCTCAAATCATTCCAAGTAAAAGGAGATAGGTAATAGAAGGTATTCTAAATAGCACCATACTTGGAGCCACAATATTTATTATTGTAATGTCTTTAGAAAGGCCGTTCAGGAAGCAATTTGTCAAGGAAAAATCAAATTTGCGGATGAGGAGGATAAAAGAATGGAGATGGATGTGAATCCTTTTCCATAAATGCGACATAGTGTCGATGGCCATAAGAGGGCATTTCGAACGAAGAATTCTTTGTCAGAGGTATCGAAGAGAGGTTGCCCATAGCTCAGAGCATTAAGGAAAAGATTCTTAGAGGTGATATTACCGAGCAAAGTGTCAACATCGTCAAGAAATAGGGAGCTCTAATAAGTCTTCGACTAGGCACTGAAACTTTTAAGCACTCCAGAAACAGGATTGTATGGTTTGATGCTGCAACTTCGGAATGCCCTATTAGTAATGGTACGACTGCAAACGAATGGATCAGAACCTTTGGTTACTCCGAATTAGTGTTTGACATTGAAAAGGAAATTCATAAAGCAAGGCACGACATGCAGGATGCCTTAAGACAAACTAAACTAATACTGAGGAAAATAAACTTCAACACTAGACTTCAATATTTCCCTTTGAGAGAAAGCCTCAAGGTCAAATCAGAGGCAATCAAGATTGATCACCAGAACCTCTGGGCATCTCTAGGCCAATTAAAAGAGAACAAAGAGTTATGAAAATCACGCAACGGGTAGATGGAACAAAGTTTTGTTAAGCCACATGCTATAAGGACTCACTAATCATCCATCCTCTTCCCTTTGGAGCATTTTGGTTCATAACACAAAATGCAAAGGCACCCCAATTATGTAGCTCAATATTAGGAGTAGTATGGCTTGGAGTTGGCAATGTCTCCTCAAATTGCGACATGTTTAACCTCAATTATATCTAACCCAAGGTATTGATGCTGTGATATATATTCTAAACTCAAACATAGGGGTCTGGTTCTGGAGTGGTACTACCTGATTTGGAGCAATGACATCATAGACTACTGAGAATAGAGATCATAGCATGATGGATGACCTCAATTAATATCCAATATAACTTCTACAAGGTCTGTATAGAAGACAAAGCACATCTATTCTTCCAATGCGAATAGACAGGCAACATTTGGTGCAGTATACTTGCACAACATGGGATTAGGCGTTCTTTAGGTGGATGGAATGAGGAAGTTTAATGGATGATTAGGGCAATAAAGCGCATAGATGTGATGAGACTTCTCAATATATCTTTTCTAGCAACCATGTATTGCATTTCAATGTAGCACAACAATTAACAATTTCAAAACAAGTCAGTTGACATTCATATTATTTTGGTTAAGGTGTGTAAAAATATAAGAGGTAACACCTCACTCCTCCAAGAAATCAAACCTTCATAAATTAATGTTTTATTGGCTACCATGTGGTGAATTCCTACCTTCACCTTTTTTGAATTATCAGCTCTAATTTTAATGTTAAGGGATGCCCCTAAGCTGTTACACTTCATCCACTCTATGATATTTACATTTTCAACCAAAAACAAAAAATGATGGATAAATTGTTGGTTTCTATGTTAGAGAGATGGTGGTAATTTTTAAGACATCCTTAGGATTAGCTACTTTTTTATCACATGGCCTCTCCTTCAGCTTTTAGCCTTCACTTTTGAGGCTTAATACTTGCTTTTCAATTCTAGACAACAAACGGAAAATAGGATCTGGAAAGAACTACCAAGAGAATGTAAAGTCCCTCACCAAGCGTCCACTTTAAAAAGAAGTTTATATTACTATTAGATAATTGCAAGCATGTGGCCTCTTTTTCTACAGTCATGTATGTATTTTAATGATTGGCAAAGATAGTTGACGGGGCTGTCAGAGCTCCTTTCGAAAAGAATATGCTTGAAATTGTTCCGAAGAGGCACAAAATCTCATTCTTCGAAATGATTATTAGGATTTAATTACACAAAAAGATTAGCAGTTGTCTGGGTTGGTAAAATAGAGGAGATCCATTCGAGTATTGCAGGCATGGTGTGGTTATGTGAAGGTACTCTTTCCTAAGAAACTTTTTGATGGATATGCATATTCTTATTAATAAAGTTGAGCTATCTTAGATTGATGTATTGGCACTAAATGGAAAATCTAGCCAAGATTGACAATGCAAGAGATATGCTGCAAATTGTCAGCCAAATACGATTCGTGCTTACGACCTATCAAAACAGGTGTGCAGCCAATGGTCCAACCATTAGAAAAATATGTAAATGGTCTATACGTGTAGTTATATGAACACATAACACATTAAATGACATTAAACAAATCATTCCAGGAAACATATAAGCAGTTCTACTAGTACCAATCAAATAGACATCAAAACCAATATGGTGAGAAAAATGAAATTGTGTGAAAACGATTGGACAACATATATATCCCACAAAAGTCCTTAAAGAATTAGATAATGTCATGTACATTTGGAGGTGATAAGTTTACATCCCAGCTACTGATATTTCTGATAAATGTAACTATAGACAACAGTAGAAGGACACCAAAGGGTTAGTGTAAGAGTCAATTAAATAGCTGCCCGACCAACAACCGTCAACGAACGGCTAACGTGACAGCCGGAATTTGACCAAATCTCCCACATTTGATAGCCACTAAGTGTCCTCTTCAACCTTTTGCTTTTCAAGATCATCCATCCCCTCTGGATCTTGGATCTATGATCATATGTTTGACTTCTCTGATTCGACTTTTTCAGGGTCAGCATTAAGGGTTTTTCCCCTCCATTGATAGAATTAAGTAACATGCAATGAATGGACCTCTGGTGAGAGAGGGGCAAAAAATATATATGTTAGAAAAAGATTCCAAACCGGCATGGAATATGCGACTGCATATGCCGAAAGCATAGAATTTGACAATTATGTCTTTCTTGACATTCGATATTTGAGCTTCTTGAACTTGACAGGTACTTAGGCCAACTTGAGTAGTCAGTTAACTGTGCTCTTGAGGAAATTGCATGAAGCTTGACCTAGTCCAATGCATCTTCTAGTTCAGTCACTAAGATTAAGCTTATTTATGGTTTCTTCTCCTCTTCGTATATTCCTAGCAGGGATATGCAATTCTAACAATTGCAAACCACCCGTAACCAGTGGTTTCAAGTTTAGATCCTATATTTGGTTTCATATGAGACATGATCCATGATGAAAGTAACAAATTGTTAGTTCTCCCGGTAAAAATCTTGATACCTTCACTTAAAGAGATCACTAAAAGGAGTTTAAGTTCAAAACCATCAACGTATCCAACTGAAACAATCTTTACTTAAAAATTTAAGCTAATGATTATTATTCAACTATAATATATTAAATGTTTTACCTTCTGAACTTTCTTTTATTGGTTCAATTGATTACTCGAGGATTATCAACCTTTGTTAAGTACTATCGTTCACTATTTATCCACAGTAATTGACAACAAAAATTTCAATTGCATATGAGAAATTGGACTGTTGTTTTTCAATACAGCAACTTTCTTCAGAAACATATCCCAAAAATATGAGAAAAAGTTGCCAAAATAGTATCATGGAAGCACCTTCCATAATCATTTTGCAAAATCTAATACGTACAGCAAATCTCCAAGAAAGGAGAAGGTCAAGGGTCAAATGCACCACAACCATCAAACTTTCGAAAGGAAAACCCCACCACTCCTCTTTGTCGCAGCAATCAAAGTTGTATTTTGTTTAGTCCTTTACAACTTAGTGAAATGGACCAAATGATGAGCCTCCAAATCGGTGTACTCTTGCCCCTAGCAAACCTCCAATCAAAACAAAACTCTATTTGTCCATTTAGCGAATTAGCATTTTTTTTAATTCAAATACTAAAGAATCTGACTAAAGAACGTGGCGGGGTTGGCTCCTGCACCGGCGGAACCCTCCCGACCGCCTGCCACTTACATTTTATAATCCACCAATTGGAGACAAAAACATTTTCATTTTGTTGATCTGTCAGTTTAGTGCGCATTGGAATTTCAGTGGAATTAATTCAACCATAATAGAGTCGTCCTAAACTGGTTTGAAGTGACATTTTGGCTCTTCAAGACAGAATTTCCTACAAAATCTATGAGATGTTGACCGATTGTCCCACGTGTAGCATCCGTGGTCCAGCTGAAACTAAGAAGGGGCAAAAGCATGATTTTCTTTCCGAAATATGAGCACAAAAGTTGAAATATCTTATAATTTATGAAATAGTCTATAAATTTCAGGAACCAGTTAAATTTAAATCGTTAAACTATATCGATGATCCTAATTACAGAACAATTTGCAATGCGTGATTTAATTGATAATCTCTAAATCTTGTGTCAAAAATCCGTCAACACATAATCAACTCCACCGACCCTGAAGGATTGACAATAAAAAATAATACTATTATGATGCAGGAAACCTATGAACTTCATCTGTTTAGTATGAGGTCTTCCAAGCCCCTTTAATGATTTTGTGCATGGTGATTGACTTCGCTTATCATAAAGAATTGGGGTAACATCCACCGAATAATAATTTTATGCATTTTGCTGGTACTTTGGCGAAAAAATGTCCATTCAATACGAATCGAAGAAGTAAAATTGTGAGCATGGAGATGATAGAATTGTTGGCCCATAAAAAATACATATTAGTTAATGGCCCATTTCTATGTAAGTCAGACATATTTCAGAAATAAATTACAAAATATTAGTATTATTGCTGTTGTTGTTTTATATGTGTTGACAACGATAAATTTTATAGCAAGCAACACAATCAGTGTACAATTCTAAGTAAAAGCCAAAATATGATGATTATTGCAAAGGCGGTAGCAGTCATTGGTGTTTTCGATTCTGTCAGTGTATGGTGAATAAGCAGTTGTCTGTAAGTACGTATAAGTTGTAACAGAAGGGGAAGAAAGACGCAAGCAGACAACATATCAAACATCTATGTTTTCCATTGTTGTTTTTCCTGCAAATTGAGTGGTGATTATTTGCTCGATTGTCAGTCATCTTTCCACGACGAACATTATTGTTTGTTTCGAGTTCTTCAGAAAAGCTAGAGCAATCAAATTGGAAAAAATAGAACCTCTCAATAATCTCTGAGGAAATATAGCTTTTTCTCAGTTATCTTTTCTTTCCCCTAGTTTGAAATTAATCAAGAATTCCATCCTGTGTGGCGATATGAACATTGAATATAGATGTCTGTTTTATGGCCCAATTCACTGATTTAATTGCTGAAATGCCTCGTGAGTATGAATGGAGACATGGGGGTAGAAAAGATACACCACAAAGCCGTTGTTCACCTATTTGGGGATGTAAGAAAATGGTCCGATTGAAAACCAAATCATGTCAAGCTACTTGATCGAATAAAAAAAAAATAGGGAAAAGTGTTGAAAAAGTCCTAGACTTATTGCATTAGTTACAATTCAATCCTAAACATTTTAATGGTGACAATTGAGTCCTAAACTTTTTAAATTGATGTCAATTCGGTCCTAAACCTTTTAATAATGCAAATTCAGTCATAAAACTTTTGAATTAATATCAATTTAGTCTTAAATCTTTTGATTTTGTGTCAATTTAGTACTTAGCCAATATTAGCTGGAAGGACTAAATTGGCATCAAATCAAAAGTTTTAGGACTAAAATGGCACAAATTCAAAAGGTTTGGGCCTAAATTAGCACCATTAAAATATTTAGGACTAAATTGGTATCAAGTTAAAAGGTTTAGAACTACATTGGCATCAAGTTAAAAGGTTTAGGAATAAATTAGCACCATTAAAAGGTTTAGAATTAAATTGGCATTAATGCAATAGGGTTATACTTTTTTGACACTTATCCCAGAAAAATCTATTGACCTACATAAAATGAGGACTACATTTACCTCAATTCAGTGCAAATGCAACGGTGAAAGTGAGCACAACCCAATTACTTAAGAAGATTAACTTGAACATACTTCATTATGGTTCCATTAAGCATGCTTATTTGTTTGACTGAAAAAGGCTTTCTCAGTTCATAGTGAACTCAGTGAAAGATATGTCGTGTTTATGTTGCAAACCTACAGTATTCATCAGGTTTCCCGAGATAGCCGAGTGTATCAAATGCAGCACAACTTAATTAATTCAGATATATAGACGTTCAAACTCACAACTTTGATTCTTCTCCTAACATTCAATTATTCCTATTTTACAAAACAATTTTTTTCATCATATTTTTCTTACCAAATTTTATTCATCAGATTAGCATTATTTTTTTTATGAGATAGTCTCTCCATGTCAGCTCCAGTCATGTCACGAATAACTTAGCTTGCTTAATCACAAGTCATGGTTGTCACTAAAGGATCTTTCTTGCCTGCAATTTATTGACCATTTTTTATTAATCAAAATCTAGAGAGAAAAAAACCTAGATTCCATTAGCTAATATTTTCAATAGGAATTACAGCATAACCTTGTTGATTGGAAGTTTTCAAGGAGCGCAAAAGCGTTATCTGCCTTGAAATAATTTCTCGCTGTGATAATTAGCTAAATTTTTTCAGTACTTCATGTTAATCAGGAAAAGAGATCGACGATCTAATGTTTAAATTATGGTCATTAAGCAAGGAGTGACCCGGGAAAGTTTTTCATTACAAAAACAATTGGTAACCAAAGAACTGCAACCATTAGTTGCATTATCTTTATTACAATGCATATTTCATGTACATATACTATTACTGACATTCTTTTACTCTAGCAAAAGCTAGAAAATACAACCTTGACCATCACATGAACTATAAGATGTGTGTGTGTGATATGCAGCACAAGAGGATCATTTGGTGAGCAATGAACTTTGAGTTACACTGAGCTTAACAAAACCCTAGTTATGAACTGCATGTCCGACGCTTGGGCTGTGGCCTGGAGATGTGGACTCTAGACGGCTCGGAGGCAATTGCTGCGAATCTTGTGAGTCGCCCCCAACTCCAACTGAAGCCGTGGCAAGCGGCAAGCGGACACTTTCTATGTCTGAGTTGCTTACGCGGCTGCCATGCGAATTCATGCTGTTGTTCTCCAAGGTTTTTCTGGTACCAAGTATTACCATCTTGTTGGTACTAGCTTGGAGCTTTGCAGATACGTTTTGGCTTTTTCTTTTCATTTGCCTTCCAACAATTGGTTGAATTTCCTGGGTGAAAAATAATAGGACCAGAAGGCAGGAAAAAAAAGCTTAGGGGCCATGGAGAGAGAGAGTTGGGGGTAGGAGGGGCAGAGAGAGAGAAGCTGAGCCTGATGCCCTAATTCCAAGATCTTCATGGGTATTTATAGGGCTCAGAGGATCGTGAAATTGTCCTATTTCTTATAATTAGTGCTCAAGACCTTGAGACATGGCAAATCATTATAGCAAAGAATAAAACAAGTGGGGACTACCTCTTTGGATGGAAAATATTAAAGAATATATCTTGTTAAGGGCTATGAATTACTCTCTTTTTTTTAAAATGAAATTACAAGTGTCGTAATTATCATCTGGCGCTAAAAGAATTGCAAAGGAATCTTGAACCACCTGAAATTGAACCGGACCAAACCAACCCAAAACCTATGGTTCCCATGGAGACCAATCCAATTCCCAATTCCAAGTGTGGGACCAACCACCCTACCCACTTGGATCAAACCGATGTCTGTGTCTATATGTATATATAGTGTATGTATGCTTTGAAGTTGTAATGCTTATCGAAAGATTAGTTGAATCAACGCATTAATTTACTGTATTCAAATTATTGTTTCAAGTACACTCTTCATCTGAAAAGGCGATGGATTCATGTTCACCTTCCTAGTAATTAGAAACAGATAAAATTGCTCCCACATAATGCCTCTTGCACAATGCCTCGTTGTCGAAACTACTTTAGTTCTTATGATGTCAACCTCCACAGGAATCAATACATCCCCTAATCGTCCGGTGAGTCTTGGCGAAGAACAAGCCGAGCAGTTAATGAACAGTCACTTACCATCCGTATTGCGATCCAAATGATACTGACAAGTCTTGCACCAGTGCAAATGAAACTCACAATTTCTAGTGTTTCTTTGGAGATGCTTGTAGTAATCTCTCATGGAAGACATTGATCCCGTTTATGGCCATTGAAACTGCATGGACCGTGCCATTCTTGCATTGGTGGATGAAGTCCAAGGTAATGGGACAGGTTCCATGGACAAACTCAAGAACCGAACTGGATCAATTCTCAATTATCTACAAAACCAATGAGCAGTTCCCAATTCCAATTTTTCAAAACCAATCCTTAGTAAGTGCTTCCCGATTCCAAGGTGGGAGCTGCTCACCTAGAGCATGTGCATTCCTACTAGTGCTCATGCCATAACTTTTGAATCAATCAATTAAGTGTCATAACTTTTAAATAAAGTTGACTTGAGTTTTATCATCGATCTTCCTTGTTGGAAATTTTGACACGGCATTAATTTTATATAAATGGTTAGACATAGCTTGTAGGAGAAATGAAGTAAGCAAAATCATGCAAAAACTACATTGTTTTGGCTGTCCTGGATAAATTGGGTTCATCTACGAAATATATTCATACAATAATATCAGTTATTTTTCATTCTATACACTCATTGAAGCAACATAATCACCGTCACTTCAGCAATTGAGCCAAAGTTTTATGTTGACCAAGCAAATTTTCTTCTTTCTTATTCTTTCCCTTGGAATAATTGTATATTGTCACGACCTCCCTCTCGCGTCCCGGGAGGCTAATGGCTCGGCTAAATACTTTTATTATGGCCATGCCCACCAATTCACGACTTAAAATCCGAGTTTTTTAACTTGCAATTCAATTTCATTAAAAATGAGTTGTTACTAATCAGTTTGAAGTGGGTCGATTAGAAACCCAAGTAAAATATCGAGAAAAATATTTTATTCCAACGCAATCAAAGAAACTAGAATTAGAAACTTGATTACACTAATTAATCACTAATGTCCTTCTGGTACATAATCTTGTTTAAACCCTCAAGTTTGATATTTTTTTATTTTTTCAGCATCTGTAGAAACAAACATTTTTGGCTATTTCTTTTTTTTTTTTTTTTTTTTGGAAAATATTAAACATTTTCGGATTTTCGGATTTTTCCTAAAAATATAAAACATTTTTGGATTTTTTATCTTTTTGGAAATTAAAAACTACTTTTCGGATTTTCGGATTTTTCTGGAAAAAAATATTTTATTTTTTAAAATACTTTTATAATTAAAAAAAAATAAAATATTATTATATTAATCGACCGGGCCCGAGTCGGGTCATCTGGCTAGATCCGGGTCAGGTTCGGCCCGGCACGGGCCCGGGCTTCGGAGCCTTAGGCTCCTCGGCTGGGCTAAGTCCGACTAATGGGCCCGATTCGCCTAGCCCAGTACCTGAAATAAAAAGAAATAATTAGTCAAGCCCAAAATCAAGTCTGGCCCAAGAAAAACAGAAGTGGGCCAACAGGCCTAACTCATCTCGGCCCAAAAAACCTTAACGGGTCGACCGGGTCCCCATGCCCGACCCGGCCATGACCCAACTGCCCTGGCCCCCTCTCTATCGCAGGTTCTCCGCGGCGCCGAGGGGGTGGCCGAGCGTGTCCCGGCCCGGCCACAGCGAGCGGCGGCGACCGTCGCGAGCCAAGCGGACGGGACGACGAAGCGGCGGTCGGCACCAGAGACGACGGCGATCGGCAGCAGGGACGGCGTGAGGTTCAGCCGAGGTCCGTGAGCGGCGGGATCAGAACGGCTTCGGACACGGCGGCGACAGGAGCGGCCTGCTGGCAGAAGAGACAGGGACGGCTTTGGGCACGGTCGTCGGCGGAGTAGCGTGAGCAGGCGGCGTCGGGGGTGCGTCGGGCCTGGCAACCCGCGTCGTCCGACTGACGCCGGGGTTCGGCTCCGCAGCTCTCTCTCTGGTCACTCGACTCTCCCACAGAACTCTCTCTTTCTCGGTTTTTTCTCTCCTCTGCAGATCTGTCTCCCTCAGATCCGGTCACTCGGCTGTCGGTCGCTCGGAATTCCGCCCTCCCTGGATGTCTCTCCCGGGAGGTCAGAACGCCTAAGCCTCGCCGCCCCCGGTTTCTCTCTCCCTCTCTCAGATCTCACTTCTCTCTCTCTTTTTCGCCTCCTGATTTCTCCTCTTCCACCGATTTCTCTCCTCTCAGATCTCTCTCGGATCAGCGGTCTCTCGGGATTCCGGCCTCCTGGATGTCTCTCCAAGGGAAACCTTCCGAGCTTCTGCTTCTCCTTCCAGATCTCTCTTCCTCACTGCCTCCTCTTTTTCGCCCGCTGGCCTCTATTTATAGGCGAGGAGTGCGGTCGACGGAGGTGCTCCGACCACCGGTCTTTGACGCGTCGACCGGCTCCTCCTCGGCCGAACCGGCGTCCCCTCAGCTGCTCCCTGTTCCGCTCTGCTGCACCGCTTGCTTTGCATTGAAGACGAGTCCCATCCGTCCGGGTCTCCCGCCGATCTTCGCGCTGCTCCGCTGGACGGCATTAATGGCGCGTGCGAGGAGTCCCCATCCGTCGCCGGCCTACTCCTCTCTCTCTGTCCAAGCTGCAGAGGCGGAGAAGGAAGGAGGAAGGAGGAAGGAGGAAGGAGGAGAAGAGGGCCGGGCCGGGCCAAAGAAGGAAGAGTGGGGGAAGACGGGCCTGGGCCGCGTGGACAAGAAGAAATAAAGAAGAAGGGGGCTGGGCGCGAAAGCCCAGCCCCTCCATGGGCCTCCTTTTTAAAAATAAATAAATAAATAACATAGAAATATGTAAAATAAAGATAGAAAATAAATTAACATATGCAAATGATATTAGTACCAAAGTGATGCGAAAATGTTTTTTGTAAGGGCCAAATTGGTCCCTAATTTTCTAGGCAAAATACTTAATCAAAATTTAGGTGTCAACATATACACAAATATTATATGTGAAATACAAAATGAATCATAATAATTTTTATTAGTAAATGTTTCATATATATCTTGTTGTTTAGCTTCAAGGGTATCCTTCTTATGCATTTCAATCTGATTTAAACATAAGCGCTGGGGTTAAAAATCCCACTTGAGTCACACATAAAGTTGACGCTACATTAATGTATTCTTTCCTCCATCTAGAAACTTTAGTTTTTCTTTTATCTTCTAACCTTACAAGTCAATTTTGTTGAAGTTTGCTTACAAGATCATCGAAAATTCACCAGAATTAATGGGAGAATAAGTACCCACAACCTCAATTCACTTATGTGTCGATGATTAATAATCAAATATTAATAAATAAATTAGGATGCATTTGTTTCATGTAAAATAAATTATTTGGTAAATATTTTCCTAAAAATGAATAAACGAAAAATATTCTCTTTGTACATCAAAAAATATTAGACATAAATTATTATTGATAATAGAAATATTTTTCATTAACTAATTATTTCAAGCAACATAAGCGATTGTTTTACGAAAATGTTTTTCAAAACATTTACTTTCCGTGAAATAAGTTAAATCTTAGACTAATTTGACTTTACAAGGGAGATTTTTGTGAAAAAGTTTCGAACTTTCATTTTATTTTTTTCGAAAATAAATATTCATCTAACTTCACAATTACTTTTCAGCACATCTCTTTTCTCTGAGAACTATTATTGGGATTATTGATTTTTATTTCCATAGTATATATTATTATCAATTTTATCAATTTATCACACAAACTATCTCCAAGTGATAATCACACACACAAGGATATACTACACGTGAGTATTATTTTCCCTTCATCATATTGTTTTCTACCTTTCAAAGTTCTAAGAAGTTGATTCCCCTGAACGGCACCATTTATACAAATCACTGACGAATAACATTATTTTCCTAACTAAAGCAAGAACTAATTTTCTTAACTAATTGATCAAATAAATTGCAATATCTAAGTAAAAGTTAGATCGTCACTTAGGAATTACTAAGAATTAGATTTCTATAGATTTACATTAGTTCTTTCATACGATTCGAGGAAATTAGAATATTTACACGATGTTAAATCTTCACCAAAGGAAATGTTAAGTCTGTGCATTGCATAGCCTTATCTTAACCATGCCTCTTGAAAAAGGTTATGTATACGGACAATGCATTGGAACCTTCCTCCTAGCCACAATGTGTATGTTTTTAATTTTTAGTAACACAATGTCGACTATCCATGTCAACAATGAGATGTGGGATGCTTTGAAAAAAGTTACACAATCTTATGTTGGCATACACGCATGAATTATGTTGGGAAATCCTACATTGAAGAATATATATAATGTGGATCAATTAATATATTCTAATTGGCGCATAACACATTAATTTAAGTTTTTAAATGAATGTGAGTCCAATTAGATATGTTAATAGGCTCGAATTTGGGTTTTCTCTTACTAATCTTTCTAAATGAAGGTATGAAACTTACTGCATTAAGAGACTGATATTGTCAACAAATTGCAAATGAGAAAATCATTTATGTGAAGTCTCTCTTTTTCCACCAAAAATGCTCATGAAAATTCTCAATTGGATCGTCATGATAATTATCGTACTTTGGTCGTAAATCAAGCCGGCTCCAAAAATTTGGTATGACGCGACCAAAGATTATTCCCCCAAGTTCTTTGGCTGTTAAAGTTCTTTTACCAAAACAAGGGCACGAAGATCGATGGGAAAGACTACTAAGCCAATCATGAACGACGTGTTTGCAGCATAGGCAGTATAAAAAAACACAGATTAGCTCCCTAACTTGCCTCACATGCCAGCAAGATTGCTGTACTTTTCTTTCTTTGAGGCATTGCTTCCAATGTAACCTGGAAAATGTAGGGTTATGGAGCTATCGATTATTAACACGAACCATTTTTTCAACAGGTAATCAAACGTGTATAATTAATTTTAATCGCGTTTGTTTCTTAAGTGGGTTAATCATATTATATGAAAATAACAATCATCTTGTGTGCCAATTGATTGTTTCAACCGATTTAATATATATTCAGACGTTTAATTAAACATTAATAAGTTAGTAGTGCTGCAATGCCGCACTTCAATAAAAATTACATATGAGATATCATTTCAATACTCTAATCGCGTCGCATTGTTTAAAGTATTAATAAACATGTCATGTAGGGATCGCATAGGTACACTGAAATAATTGTCATAATCAAGTAAGACAAATTCGATACAACACTATAATGATAGGATATAACTACAACACGAGAACATGAAATGCCAACCCTAGTTTAATCCTACCATTTTTGACAGTTCTATGTCATATTCGGTGGTACTAGCATTCCCAACACACCAATGGAAGAACTCTTGTGCAAATTCGTCATATATCAAAATTCATTCTCAATATCGATATCACCAGTTTTATTAGAGGATAATCATACAAATAATCTCTAAACTTTGATTCAATGTACAACATCATCCAAAATCTTTTAGTTTATTTAATGTGATCCTTAAACTTTAACCCAATATATAATGTCATCTTTGAATTTTCAATTCATTCAATGTGATCCCTCAGCTTTAAAAAAATGTTTAATCTAATTCTCAAACCATATGAAAATATCTAATATTGTCTTTCAATTAATTCAAGTTCAAAAGTAATATTAAGCATCTTCATATAGTTCAAAGACTAAATAGAAAATATTTCAAAAGTTCAAAAACTACATTGAACAAATTAAAAACTCAAGGACGACATTCCACATTAGACTAAAGTTTAAAAACCACACTAAACAAATTAAAAATTAAAGAATGATATTAAACATTGAACCAAAATTTAGAAATTATTTATATCATTTTTCCTTTCATGTTTAATGATGTTTTAACTAATGCTAACAAACGGTTAGAGAGCATATTAACTTGCGATTAGACGAGCTATTTATAGGTGAGTACAGAGTTCAACTGGTCCAAAGTTTTTCTTTTAAAGAAAAAGTTTTGGCTAGCAATATTTCTTGCAAGTTGTAATAACCTATGATTGAGATCTAATAGAGGCCTTATACACCTGACTTCATCAATGTGATAAGGCTACATTTTTTCGAACGTAAACATTAGACAGACGTCATAATTCAAATGATCCTCACTTGAAATCTCACAAGCAAACTAAAAGGCAAGGAAATAGACAAGGCATAAAATCAAAACACTATTGGTGTTTAATCCTGAACTTCATTCTCTCTCAACCTCATTACAATTTCGTTTCAATACATGTACACCGCTTCATTGCATAGGCTAAGCGTGAGGATCAGCAAGGTGTTGATTCTTCTTGCTAGGATCAACAATGTGTTGATCTGAAAGGAAAAGAAAAGAAAACAAGAGTCGTACCATTCTCATCCAAAATTTCAGCAGATCCGCATGCAAGGTCGGCCCAACGAGACCATCGGTGTTTAATCCTGAACTTCATTCTCACTCTCAACCTCATTACAACCTCGTTACAATTTCGTTTCGATACATGTACACCGCTTCAATTACATACGCTAAGCGTGAGGATCAGCAAGGTGTTGATTCTTCTTGCTAGGATCAACAAGATGTTGATTTGAAAGGAAAACAAAACAAAACAAAACGAGAGTCGTACCATTCTCATCCAAAATTTCAGCAGATCCGAATGGAAGGTCACCCGACAAGATTATCGAATGAGCCGAAATTTGGTTGTTGCACTGTACCCTTGCAGCCGCCCAAATTTCGGGACATCACATTCGTTGTTGGTTAGCTTCTGCAGTAACAACTATATGACAGCTTCACTGCGTATCTACACAGAGCACACTATCCTGTAAGTTAGAAGTTTCCTGGGTTTAGTAATCGTCATGGATAAAGCTCTCATAAACCGTTCCGCTGAGTGCTCGGTTGACTTTGTCCCAGTTACTAATCAAGTCAGATACCGGCCCTCTGTGTATCTTAACCTGACGGCTCGTGAGTTCCATTACTGGCAGATTAAGGAATTCTTGAACATCTTTTAGTTTCTGCGAACGAAGCATCAAAAAAGCGAGGAAAATAATTATAGGCAAGGATGAACATCTTATCCATGCAAGTCAAACTTTGCCAAATTATGAAGTGTACGGGAGAATCCAAAAAAAGAAATCGACTGGAAACAGATCTATAAGCTTCACTACTTACAGTTCGGTCTTTTATGAGATCCTCATAATACAGGACGATGTGTCTCGTGGTGTTATAAAATGCTAAAGCCTTAGCAACCGTTGCCTCAACTTCCTTCAGATCATCTATCAACGACGTGGAATTAATTGTCGGCTTGTAACTTGAGAGTGTATCAGCCTGTAAAATGTAACCAGATTACAATAGGACTATACAAAAGCAGAGAGAGAGAGAGAGAGAGAGAGAGAGAGTGAGAGAGAGAGAATGAGACCTCTTCTGGTGAATGCACGTGAGACTTGTGGGTCCCATTGAGTAATTTGGCGTACCGATCATAGGAATTAGCAAGCACCGACACCATGCGACGTAGAAGATTTCTTCTGAAGAGAAATACTACAGACACACCCCTGCGGTTCAAATACTCCAGAATTTCTTTGTGGTGTTCCACTAATCCCTGCATATCACAAAAAGGGGGATAATCTATTGCACTATACATTCATTGAAGCGAACAAGGGAGGACAACAAAAACTAATGTACTTCATACGCTTGGATCGATACTCTTTTTACAGAATAAAGACTGAGATAAAGTTAAAGACTTGATGACAATGAAGACAGCATTCTGCTTGAAATGTCATTTCAATTCCTATGACATGTAGTTATAACGAAAACCAAATATATTCTACTCTATTATTAATCCATCTTTGAATTAAATATACAATTCCTAAAATTCTCTTTATTGAAAACATCTGATAATAAATATAGGTAACATACAGAACCCAATAAAACAAGGTCAAAGAAGATAAGTGGAAAGAGCACAGCTCAATGGTGATGTTTTTTACAGAAAAATTGATTGCAGTACTTGGATAGGCTGCTTCTCAGTGCAATTGCTAACTGCTGTGTCACGTGTTATTCTGAGAAAAGGCCAATTAATCAGAGAAGGCCTCGAAGAATCAAACCATTTTAATAAAGGCATCAGATGTTCAAACATCACAGCTCTAAAGTGACTCCAATAACCAAACTCTACAGGACTATTAAAGGTAATGGAATCCATTCTGTAAACTTCCAACTATAGCTTTTATTTAATTAATGCAGAGCTACTCCAAGCTCTCTAAAAGAGAAGACTCTTAGTCCTTTTTCCAGGATAAACCTGGACAAAAAGGAGAATCAATTCCATTATAGCACATGAACTTTATACACAGGTCACACACAGAAATATCCCAGAATAAGAATATCCTCTCAATTTATTGATTGTAACCGTCTTTCAATTGTGTCATCAAGGATATGGTCGGAGGAAAAGGTTTCTCTTGAAAGAGTAATGCTTTCTTCACTGCTAAACACAAAGAGGACCAGAAACCAAGTCCACATCCTCCCAGAGAACCCAGCCAAAATAAGATGCCAAAAGAAATGAAAATGAAAGAAGTTTGGTAAAGGTGTAGACTTTGTAAGTATCGTCACCTGTAAGTTACACAGATTATCATAGTAACCTAATAGCCTCATTTGTGAAATGGGTAAAATTATTGGCAAGAAAAATTTATACAAAAACTTAATGCATAGATTCTAGTTGAGCTGACAAACCATTCAAGGATTGCTAACATGTACATATAAATTATATAACCATATGAAAAATACATATACAGAGAGCACGCCACTAACTTGAAACTGTCAGAGGCCATATCTACTCAAACCAAAGTGAAAATATATTTGGCTTCATTCCTAATTATTTCATGCCCATTATTGAGGAATGGAACACAAATTAAAGTGAGATACAGGTATCAATTCTTTTTCACCTTTTGGTCATTGCAGTAAAGTATGAATGCACATTTCTCTTGCAATGGCCATTCAACCTCAGCAAATAAAAAAAAAGTTACATAAGAACCCTTTTGCAATGCAATATAAACCTTCCCTATATTTTGCTTAAAGGACATTTTGTTAGCTTTTTAAACACTCACCCTAACCTCTGTTCCAAAACATGATTTTGTAGTTAAATACAACATAGAAGAGTTATTGGCATATGTATGTTATTTTTTCATTTAAGTCGCCGAAACCAATCTCAGCCAACCTTACCAAAATCCATTTTACAGTAGTAAAACCACAACAATACTCCAATCTGACAGGGATTTTGATTCCAATACTGACCACTATATGCATAGCAACATATGCTCTGAGTTCTAATTAAGCAGATTCTACAATGGCCTACCTGAAAATTAGGATTGCCAAGAGCAAGAATATCAGAGAATTAAGAGGTGTCACTCTTAGGATATCAAGACATCTTTGTTTTTATGCCCTTCAAAGTCACCATGAATGTAATGATCGATCCAGTGGATCCTCTATCAAGGAATCATGTCAGCCAAAAAACTACATCCAGTCAAATTTCAAATTCAAACAAATAGCAAGCTTGCAAATGTTTCAACTAAAACACATTGGCTTTTTCAATCTCATTCAGTCTTATCTTCTTGAAATGATGTGGCAGCCTCTCATGCGTAAAACTAAGATACAAAAATGACTGCATAAACCGAGAGGATCTGAACACACATATGAAGCATTCTCAACATGAAGAAATAATATACCTGATTAAGCATCCATTTGAAGCCAACTGCAGCAGAACACTCATTCTTGGAAGCACTGCTGAACCAGTCTAAGTTGTAGACTCTATCCAGCGTTTGTATGATAGAAGAAATATTTTTCCTTCTATCCCAAACAGAGAATATCTCCCCATTTGAACTAACATTGACATGACTATTCAAAAGAGTCTCAAACCATCCACTCCCTGATCTCTGCATTGATATGATTGTGAAGAATCGCACTGGATTATGTGAACACTCAAGCCTGTTTATATTAAAGAGAAGAAAATCAGGTCAATACTTCAAATGCTTATTTTCCAATACCAGCGAATGATTCTCATTTACCTGCTAAAAGTTTGAGGTCTTGGGTAATGCATCAAGGGATTATTGAATTTTTTCATATTGCCACTGCAACAGGGCTCCTCAATAATCTGGAAGTTCTGAAATCTAGTCTTAGACTGATTGCTTATCTGCCTGATGCAAATTGAGCAGATATATAGTCCACACATCGCCGCGAATAACAATACTATCGTCCTATACAATAAAGAAGAAGATTTCTTGTGGGCCTTTACGATAAATGTATCCTGCCAATCACATGAGAAAGGAAGAGCAACTTCATGTCAACCCAAAAATCAAAAATCAAAAAGAGACGAGATGCTGAATGTGACAAATATGGCTGCAAATCTGCTTCAAGCTTGGTTTACCCAAGAAGAAAATAATACCGTATAAGCCCAAAACTGAAGAGACCAATGAAGAAAATAATAACTGCGAGAGGGAAAAGAGTACGCCGTGCATTTCATATTGAAGAACAGAAAAGAACCCAAAACACTCACAACCCAAAAAAACCGAATACTCAGTTCAAAAATCAACGTCCGACCATACAAAGCTAATTATTTGAGCAGTCATCATTGCTGCTTCAGCAATCCCCTCCTTTTAGAAGAAAAACAAAAAAATCAGTCATACAGACAAAAACATATAGAAGAAGTCCCTTTTTTCCTGCTCAAATGCGCTAATTCTTCGGAAGGGAAAAGCCCATTGTCCTGAAAATCACAAGCGTGAAAAGACTCCAAAGAAAAACCACATAAGGAAAGACCTTCTTGCTAATTTAACCAGAAGAGACGGACTTTTCTACAGCAAAGAAGAAGAAGCAGCAGCAGCAGCAGCAGCAGCAGACGAGCAGAAAGAAAAACAAACGATAATAAAGAAACACACCTTGCCGGACAAAACAATTGCTTCCGCCATTGCGACTACTCTGAAACGTAGCGCGCAAGAGAGAGAGAGAGAGAGAAAAATCGAGGGTCGAGCTCGGAATTACACTCTGGAAGCCCCACTTCCCTCCGTTCTCTCAGCTAAAACAGTCCTCAGCGAGCGCCAGAGCGAGAGAGAGAGACAAAGAGACCAAAGGAGGCAAAGGTAAAGTTTCACTATCTGGGTCGCCTCGTGAATGTCAAATGCAAGCCCATCACACCCAGAGAGAGGGATAGCGAGTCCCCGCCTGCTTTGTAGGTCTTGCCAATGCAGCAGCACCTCCACCACCACCACCCATCCCCCAGATTTTCCAAAGCAAAAACTATACGGCGAGCGATTAAGCCTTTTTCCTCAGCCGGGTTCACCCCAGATTTAGCAATTTCTGCGGTCCCGGAGAGATTGATGATGATTTCTTAGGCTTGTCGTCCCTACCCCCAACAGGACAGACGCCGACGCAGTACCCACCACGACGCCCCCTAATCTAGCCTCGCCTGCACGAAGCCCGATCCATCGGAACTCTCGACTACCGAACTTGTCATAATTCAAAAAGAGCCTCTGCTGTGCTGCGCCACCACCACCACCACCTTCCCCAACTTTGACTTCGGTTCGATTCCCGAATGATTATGGAAAGGATGGCATTAAATAACATCCCTCCGCGCTAAATCTCACCCTCCGTCGCCGTGATCTTGATTTGATGTTCAGTATATATCTATACGTGTGTTTGAAAAGTCGATTGAGTTAGCTAAATCAAAGGGGGAGAAAAGTGGCACGTTTGAAAAGAACATTACAGTGCACTAATATAAAAATCCGTAGAAAAAAAATATATTCTATTAACGATAGAAAATAATATTGGAAAGTAGTATAATTAAAAAATTTACGTTTTTTCTTATTTTATTATTGTGTTTATGAATGCTCGAAAGAATTTCTTTGATTCCTTATCTTAGGCTTTGTTATGCATGATTTGGGGAGAATTTCTTTTTAAAAGATTGTATGTATCGTTTGAAAATGTTAGTAAATGGAAACATTTTCCATTATCCATAACAAATTATATTTAAATATATTCATGAAAGATGAAAATATTTTTTGGTCATTTACTTTTATAAGCGATGCAAGTGATTATTTGTAAGAAAATATTTTTTTCGAATTATTTATTTTTTATGAAATAAACAGAGCCTTAATGATTAAAACACTAATCTCATGCCTATAAGGAAATATGACTGTTATTTGCTCTTTTCCTAATCTCTTTCTGAAAAAAATTTAAATCGCACATTTTTCCATCCTTCTTTAAATCCTTTCCTTTCATCTGTTTTAGTCCATGATTGCCCTGGAAAAAAAATATCAAATCTAAAGCCCCATTTGTTTATGCTTTTTTGAAAAAGCGAAAAACAACTTTTTCCTCGTCAAAATTCAAAATACTATATAAATTTCAAAATATTTATAGAAAATCATATATAAACCACCGTGTTAAAACGGGTATAATATGAAAGCTTTCGGATTTGTCTACCACAAAATTTAAATTAAGCAAAAAACCAAAACGCAAATCTATCTGAACGCGGATATTTTCTTTCCAAATTAGCAGTCAAATAGTCTCCCAGACCATCATCACACAAAAATGGATTGGATTGGATTGTTAAGAAACAAGTAACCTCAATTTGAATTTAACTTAAAGATTCATCAAATAAAATGACGAACTTGTTGATGAATTTAAATTGACAATGTTCATTTCCCGATTTTCATGAAAATTTTTAAGTATAATAAAAGGAGAAAGGAATCTTGAGTTTGTTTTATAAGGTAGGGAATAGAGATGTAAATTAATGAATGGCGGAGAAAATCAAGTCATTGGAAACCTAATTATACGACTATTAAGTTCTTCAAGTGAATCCCTCGCTATTCAAAATATCTGAAAATTTGATTTACCGTAAATTCTACATGGAGCTGGGCATATGACATCTGTTCGATAAAAAGTTTGACTTGTTACACAATGAAAATTTTGGCTTAAATTCTCTAGAAGGCAAGGAATGCAATATGGTCTCATTGTTTTAAGTGAGCGAGGAAGAAATTTCTTAAAAAGAAAAAAAAAATTACATAAATAGTTCATGAACTTTGATTTAACGTTCAATATTGTCACTACACTTTTGACTTATTTAATATAACTCACGGATTATTATATCATTGAATTCAAACTAGTCTCTAATTGAACATGTACTAAAAGTTGATGACTTATATTAAAAAAATTAAAAATTCAAGTATAAGATTGTATATTAGATTAAAATTTAGAGACCACAATGAACAAATTAAAAGTTCAAAAATAATATTGCACATACAACCAAAATTATTTAACCTTTCGTATCATTTTCCCCCATTAAAAAAGGAAAGGATACACTTTATCCCCTCAATTTGTTTCGTCTTATTTTACTTATGCCACTTCTTAATCTTCAATATTTAATCCAAATTTATAGCAGCATGGTATATCCAAAATGGACAATACTGTAGTTTAAACAGTCAAACTAATTGTCCATGTATCCCATAAATATCTTACTCTCTGTAATTTCATTTAAATCCCTCTCATCTTACAATCACTTAATTCTTTAATTGATTTTCATTTCCAAGTATTTATCTAGAGAAGGAAAAATCTAACGAAAACTTCATCATTTCTCCAAATCAAACGATCTAATTACTACCATTCTACAGCATCTTGCCAATTACAAAGTAAACCAATAATAGCAATGACGCGATACATATGTCATGAACAAGTAAGATCAACATGCTTCTCTTAAGAAAATCATGCGACGACTTGATAGCAAAGTACCACAAGAGATGTTACAAAATTATCTTGACCGAGTATAGGATTATGACGTTGGCATATAGCATGCTAATTAGAAACCGTGCTAGGGTTTACTGCTTCCTTTGATATACTTAACCAAAACACCTTGTAATTTTTCTTTGATTCGTTATTTTAAGATGGCACAGCACAGGACACGAGAAGCATTGAAATGGTCGAAAATGCGAATGCTATAATAATACCCGAAGAACGCTACTTCTGTTGCCAAATTGATGCTGAATACTGACCCTGCTATGCGACAATCCTCGGACATAAACTTTGGGTGCATCGACAAGAAAAAGGACTTGTGCTGTTACTTTGTTTGCGATTGTCATCGTCTTCATCGAACTTGATCTGTCGTTGCTGTCGTCGTCGACAAAGTCGTCGGTAGACTTAACTATGTCAATTAGTTGTCGCTAGCAGTCGTGCATGTGATTGGTTTTTTCCTATCGAACATTGACATTTCAAGTGGAGGAGCGATCTTTAATTATTTAAAATTCGCCAGATGTAGGTTTGTTTTTAATTTGAGTTTTCCTTTTGAAAAAAAGGGTATCGTGCTATTCTTTTTCTCCTTTAATTTCCAAGTAAGCTCAGTTTTGGTTAGTTGATTTTCAAAATTTTATCTGGAAAATGAAACATGTGGGTTGACAAAGGAACTAAGAGAGATAAAAAGGGGGAGTTCTTGGAAGGAGGAGGAGGGGGAGATTGTACTTGACTTGGATTAATCTTTTTAAGAACCCCACTTAATCTCTAGCACAAATTGAATAAAAGAAATACTTTTTAAGATTTACCAGAGACACATATGTTTGTGTCCAAGGGGTGGGTTCACGAAAATGCATAAGTGTGGTGATTTGAATTCAAGTCTTAAGTAAGAAAAAAAAAAACACGATCTTTAAATAGAGTGCTACATTAATGTTCTTGCAAATCCTCCCAATGCTGAAAGACCCTGCCTCTGTTCTCTTATATTTTGAGTTTAGCCTAAAAATGCTGCAATAGATAAAATCTATTTGACAGAGGTATAATCACATTTTCCATCGTATTTGTTTCAGCTTTGCTTTTCAGCAAAGTTAAAATGTCCCCTCCATCCGGAGAAGCTAGATAACTTCGATGTATGGCGATGCATAAGATGACATGCAATGATCCAACAAGCATAAATTAAGCCGTGACAGTGGAAATAACTTAGCTTTTCAACGCTTACCCAAACGAATATTCTACATAAGATAAAGCCGGGCAATAGGGCTGATGATTAAGCCTCTTTCCAGGCGTGTATGGTCGTATTAATCATAAGGAAAGAGCATTATCATTAGATACGCAATAGAAAATGCGAATTCATTGAACGCAAAAGACGACTCAAAAGTACATTCTCTCGGTGCGAGAACGTGAACCCCACAACGACAAATTCGTGGCGCCCATCTCTCTCTCTCCCTAACTTTACACTCGATGGAATTATTGATCCCGCCAGCCTTCATCATTGACATCATCGGAGTCGCTTCGAGAAGGATGGTCCCCGAGCTCTCCTTTATCGTTTCTTTCCTTCCTCTCTTATCGTTTCGGGGGGCGATTGTCTGTGGTTGAAGCCGGAACCGAGAGACCGTCATCTCGTGTTCGCCCCGTGGAACATTATTTCCACCGCCGTAATTTGTCACGTGGTATGACCAACAGCATAATTTTGTCCCGCGACCCCGTGATCCACCGATAAGATTTCAACTTATATTCACTCGTCGGCAGTGAATTTAGGGATTTTATTAGATTCGATAAAGCATATCTAAATTTTATCTCTTGTTGAGTTTAACCTTCGATCGATAAATTAGAGAAACCATCTTTAGATATGCTGTGATTTGACTTGTCCTAATTATAATTTCTTGAATATATTCCTTAATGTTGTGATTTCGATTTAACTTATATGATTTTTCAGTTCGAACAAAATTTCTTTAAATGAGAAATAATTAAGCTAAATTCAATTAAAAACTAGAAAACTGCCCAATAAAACCTTAACAAAGTGGGCGAATTGAAGCATATATTTCTGATAACCAGAACTGTTCTTAATTTATATTTTCACTTAATTATCCAAGTAATTCAATTCAATGCATCAAATAAATTACAAATAACAAAAAAGTTAGTTTGGTCTAATATTTCAGAGTTATAAATAAGGACAAAGCTCGTGAGTTTCATTATTTTATTTTTTATCGTAACTTATTCAAAGCAAAAATTTGTATTTGCATTTTTGTTTTTTTTTCTTAGTGAATTGACTTATCTCGAATCCAGCTTCCATGATTGTATGCTAAAATCTCACTTTTTCTATCTATGCTTTACGCTTTTAGGAGAAATAAGTTATAGCATTGTAGACAACGCAAATATTTCAAACCAATTTCAAAATGCAACGTAAGCATTTTACAGCCCATCAAACCTTTTCACATGACACCACATTTATTAAATTAAATTAGGATATCGATTCATCAGCAACTAAGGTCCATTTCCAATTAACATATTGATTAGTTGAATAAAATAAATTAAATAAGCATTTATCCGGACTATATTAATCTTTTATTGAATATTTGTTTAAGTTAAAGTGAATATTGGCCAAAATTAGTATTGCTAAGAAGCTATCTTAAATTGACTAGGACGGTCTGAAGGGATTAGCCGTTTTTAAATTAATTCTAAATCATAACATAAATTCGTTATGAACGTCTTTTCTGCTTCATATAAATTTGAGACCTCTTTTAATCATGATATATTTTTGAAAATTGCAAACGTTATTATTAAATAAGCCTATGATCTTCTCTTATCACACATCGCACATTATTGATCTTACCAACGAGTCAAAAACATGCATCTAGACTTACTGGCGCTTCATAATTATTAATTAGTTTCTAATGAAGCTCGGCACCTTTTCAGGGCATGAAAAAGTTGAAAAAATTCTTAGAATGACTTCGAGAAATTGAAGTGTGAATTCCTAATCTCGCCTCGAAGGGTTGGCTTGACCAAGAAACAAATTTGCATAGAGTTTAATTTTTTCACCACCAAATGTAACTCATTCTTTATGTCAAATTGCCATAGATTTTGACTTTCATGTTATTGACAATTTCAAACTCGTTTGTTTCATAAAAAATGAATAATTTGGAAATATTCTTATTATTCACAAAAATATTTAGAAATAAATTATTACCGATGATGAAAAATTTTTCATTGATTAAGTATTTTAAACAATACAAGATATCGTTTTAAGAATTTCAAAAATCATTCCTTTTTCACAAGAACATCCGGAGCCTAAGTCATGCAAAGCTATCCTTTCTTGATTGCAATTGTGTGGAGAAATCAACCCAAGATTAGTCGTCAATAACTTGGCATGGAAAAAAATATTCAATGGTTAGCGATCACTGACCTCTCAAGACTTTATCGAAATTTAAATTCAAAAAAGACTAGTCAAATGACATGACAACTGCGTTGATAATTTTAAATTGACCTTATATCTATTTTCTAAAAGCTAATGCACAGATTTTCATGAAATATTTTAGGCTGAGAGAGGTTGGAAGTTATTGGAACTTATGGCGAAGCAAAATCAAGGCCTTCCAAACCTAATTTATACATTATCTTCTTGAAGTGAATCCCACGTTATTTTAAAATATGTGAAAACTTGATTCGACTCAAGTCCTAGAAGGAGCTTCATGAACTATTTAAATAAGGACAAATCAGATCTGCTCGATAAAACGTTTGATTTGTTACAAAGGAAAAGTTTGACTTGAACTCTTTAGATAAAAAAGAAAAAGAAAAAAAAGAAAGGTTTTTTCCCATAAATTTAATTTGTCTTGTATCTTGAGGATCCATTAAATGTCCATAACCTCTTGCAACGATTTAATATAGCACTATGGTGTCTAAAAATGGACGATATCGTAATTTATAAATCCAAAATAATATAATTAAAACTTCAGCGTTTCTCTTGAACAATCTAATTGCTATCATCTACACGATTTTGTCAATCAAAAAGTAAATAAATGGATGCAATGACACGATGCATATGGAGTGAATGAGTAATATCAACACACTTATACGACTACATGATAGTAAAGCTCCGGGAGAGATATTATAAAATTATCTTGACCAAGTATGGAATTATGGCATCAGCATTTAGCATGCTAACTAGAAAGCGTGCTAGGTTTACTACTTCCTCTAGACTAATCAATTTGATATTTTAGGATGATATAGGACTGGAATAGGCATTAAAATGGTCAGAAGGGAATGCTAAATTGAGAAAATTGTCTAAAAATTCATAAACTTATTGTATTTTTGCTAGTTTAGTCCTAAGCCTTTCAATTTTACCAATTCTATCATAAACCTTTCAATTTTGCTAATTCAATTCTAAAAATTTTCACTTCTTGTCAATTTAATTCTAAACTTTTCAATTTTGTCAATTGAATCCTAAACATTATACTTCTTGTTAGTTCAGCCATAAACCTTTCAATTTTGTCAATTTAGTTATAAGCATTTTCACATATTACCAATTTAGTCTTAAGCCTTTCACTTCTTGCCAATTGAGTCCACCCGGCCATTTTTTGCCAGAAATTGCTTATGTGGACTACTAACATTAACGTGGCAATTTTAAAATAATTTTTTAATAATAATTTTAATTTTATATATTTTTCTTATTCTGTTTTTTTTTTACTCTTTTTTTCTGGTTTTGACCTAGGCCAACAAGGGTCACCGATCGAACCTTACTGACCCTTGCTAGCAACCCTAGCCAGCCCTAGGTCTAAAAACCAAAAAAAAAGAGAAAAAAAAGTAAAAAAGAAGGTGAAAAACTATAAAAAAATTCAAAATATTATTAAAATATTATTTAAAAAGTGCCACATCAGCTTCGATAATCCATGTTAGCAATTTCAAGTCAAAATTGGTCAGATTGACTCAATTGGCAAGAAGTGAAAATGTTTATGGCTGAATTGACAAGAAGTGAAAATGTTTAAAACCGAATTAACAAAATTAAAAGATTTAGGATTGAATTAGGTTTAGGACTATTAGAACAATTTTCCCTTACCAAAATAATACACGAAGAATAAAACTTTTGATACCGAATTACTATTGAATATTTCACCTTGCTACACGATAATTTGGTCATGAAACTTTACGTCTAACAATAAAAGTAAAAGATTTTGTGAAATATTGTCAAAAATAGATGAAAGCATGATTTATCATTCAAATATTTTCAAAAGAGGCTTAAAAATATTTGAATTCATGATTGCCTACTCTAATATCATTTGAGCTGACAATGGTCCCACAAAATCTTACAAAAAGACTTGCTTTAGTTTTAAGAGAATATGCAAATGTAATGATTCGAATTAAATAGCATAAAAAATCTATAAAACTTTTAAGATATATCGAATTTACATTGGTTAGTTTCAAGAGAATGCATAAATGCAGTGATTCGAATTCAAATCTTGAGTAAGAAGGACAAATACGCTAACCTTTTAAACAATCATTTTGCTTCAGGATGATGGTTAGAAAAGCCAAGAAAGGACACATCTCCTTAAAAAAAAAAAAAAAAAAAAAACACCCTTCTTTTCACCTATCCCTAGTGAAGTGCAGAGGCATTGCACTTGAGACAGCACCTCCTCTCTTGCATTCTCTCAAGCTGGAAGACCAAAGCCTCACTGACACTCTTAAGGTTAGCCTGTAATAGTTAGAATCTTCTTTTCCAAAAGTAGAAAACATTACATTTCCTCCTTTCTCATGATATTTTCCGTTTTATTTTTATACTCATACTAACGTGCCTTGTACATATCAATTAATCATCACATAAGAATCAACTACGTGTATTTTGATTAACTCCATTTATTCAGGCTGGTTCATGACTTGGACCCCATCGAGCTCATCGCAATGGAAATCAAAATGATGTAAATGAAATAAAATAATTCGGAACGAACGACGAGCGATCTAAATGGTGATACGCGATGATTTCACAGAATGGCTAGATAACATCGATGTAAACATAAGTTGGATAAACTAAAAAAAACAAACATTTAACCAGATTACATTCATTTATATTGAATATTTGTTTAAATCAATATAATGTATATATTGGCCAAAATTTGTATTGCTGATAAGCTATCTTAATTTGACTAGAACGGTCCGAGGAGGGATTAACTGATTTTAAATTAATGCCAACTTGATGCGTTCTAATTCATAATGTAGATTCGAACGTCTTTTCTGCCTCATATAAATTTGAGACCTCCTTTAATTATGATATAATTTCGAAAATTGCAAACATTATTATTAAATAAGTCTATGCTCTTCTCTTATCTCACATCACACATTCTTGATCGTAGCAACGGGTTGAAAACATGTATTAGACTTACCAGCGCTTTGCGACTAGTTTCTAATGAAGCTCGGCACATTTTTGAGGGCCAAATAAAGTTTTATAAAAATTGCTTTTCTTAGGAATGACTTCAAGAAATTGAAGAGTGAATTCCTAATTTCGCCTCGAAGGTTGGCTTGACTAAGAAGCAAACTTGCAATTGAGTTTAATTTCTTCACACCACCAAATGTAACTCATTCTTTATGCCAAGTTGCCACAGATTTTGACTTTCATGTTACCATAATCTCATATTTCGTTTATTTTACGAAAAATGAATAATTTGAAAATTATTTTTCTAATAATTTTAAATTTTATCTCTTATAAATTTGAATAAACAAGAAAATATTCTATTGATTATGAAAATATTTAGACATAAATTGTTATTAATGGCGAAATTTTTGTATTTCAAACAATACAAAAAATCATTTTTAGAATTTCCAACTTATTCATTTTTTACAAAACATACGCGGCCTAAGTCATGCAAAGCTATCCTGTCCAGGGTGCAATTGTGAGGAAATCAACGCAAGATTACTTGTCAATAACTTGGCACGACCTCTCAAGCATTTTCCAAATTTTAAATTCAAGAAAGACTAGTCTAATGACATGACAAGTTCGTTCATAATTTTAAATTGACCTTATATCTATTTTCTAATAGCTAACGCACGGATTTTCACGAAATATTTTAGGCTTAGAGAGGTTGGAAGTTATTGGAAGTTATGGCGGAGCATAATCGAGGCCTTCCAAGCCTGTATTTTATACGTCTTCTTCTTAAAGTGAATCCCACATTATTTTAAAATATGTGAACATTGATTCGACGTAACTCCTCGAAAGGGCTACTTGAACTATTCAAATAAGGATAAACCAGACATGTTCGATAATACGTTTGACTTGTTACAAAAGAAAAGTTTGACTTGAACTCTCTAGATTTAAAAAAAGAAAGAAAAAAAGATAGGCCTTTTCTCATGAATGTCTGCAACCTTTTGAAAAGATGTAATATAGCAATGTGGTAAGCTAAAATGGACGATTTCATTATTTAAATAGCCGAAATAATCTAATTAAAACATCATCGTTTCTCTCAAACAATATAATTACTACCATTTATGTTATTTCGACAATTACAAATTTGCAATGACGCAATACGTATGATATGAATGAGTAAGATCGACACGCTTATGTGATTGTGTGATAGCAAAGCACCGGGGGAGATATTATAGGATTATCTTGACAAAGTGTGGGATCATGGCGTCAGCAATAAGCATGTTAACCAGAAAGCGTGCTGGGGTTTTACTGCTTCCTCTAACCTAATTCCTTATCATTTTTCTTCGCAGGGGGAAGACTAATTAATTCGCTATGTTAGGATGATGCAGGACAGCAACAGGCGGTGAAATGGTCCGAAGGAAATGCTGAGATCATACATGAAGAATACGAGGTCTGATACTGAGTTACCATTGAATATTTCTCCCTGCTACATGTTAAGTTCATGCAGAAACTTCATGTCTATCGACAAGAAAAGTAAACTATCTTGTGGGGTCATTGTCAATTATAAATAACGGCATGAGTTATTATTCAAATACTCTTAACACGGTGCCTTGAAAAGACTTGAACTTATGATCTGATATCATTTCGATTGGTAGTAATCTCATCAAATTTCAAAAAAAGACTTGCAGTAATTTCAAGAGAATGCGCAAATACAGCAATTTGAATTTAGTAGCATAAAATTTATAAAAAATTTTAGGATTTACTGAACTTATGAGGATTTGTGCTCCTAGGTTAGTTTCAAGAGAATGCGCAAGTGTGACAATTCAAATCGGATCTTGACTAAGGTGGAGAAACACGCTTACCTTTTTAAACAATCCTTTAGCAAAAGTCAAGAAAGGATACATCTCCTTAGAAATAATAAAAAATAAAAAAATCTTATTTTAATCAATCTCTAGTGAGGCATTGCATTTGAAACGGCACCTCCTCTTTCTTATCCTCTCAAGCTGGAAGACCAAAGCCTCTGCTCTCTGATATTCTGAGGTTAGCCTCTTAATAGCTAGAATCTTATTTTCCAAAGTAAAAAATATTACATTTCCTCCTTTCTCATGATATTTTCAGTTTTATTTTTATACGCATATCAACACATCTAATACATATTGATTAATCACCACATAAGAATCGATTACGCATGGTCTGATTAACTCTACTTATTTGGGCCGGTTCATGACTTGGACCCCATCGCGCTCATCACAATGGGATGAAAACAATTTAAAAAAGAATTTGAATGAAGAATGGGCGATTTAAATGGTGATACGTGATGATTTCATACAATGGCTAAATGACATTGATGCAAAGAGAAGTTAGTGTTTTTTTAAACCTTTTCCGATGAATATTTTGCATAAGATAAAGTCGGGGAATAAGCATCATAGAGGGGCTCATTATTAGGCCTTTCCAGGCGTGGATGGTGTACCAACCAGGAATATGTTACGACTTTAGGGTAAAGGATTTAAAATCAGGGTTCATATTAAATAAACATTTATCCATATTATGTACAGAATTGGTTGGATATTTGTTCAAGTCAAAGTGCATATTAAATAAACATTTATCCATATTATGTACAGAATTGCTTGAACATTTGTTCAAATCAAAGTGCATACTGGCCAACACTTGAATTGCTGATAAATATTCTTAATTCGAGCAATCACGAGCGATCGGGAGGATCAGAGACTCCTCCCCTCCTTTCTATATACATAGGAGATCTCTCTCCACTGAGACACACAGACATTTCAAGCCCAGATTTACATAGCCGAGACCGGATTCGGGTCATCAACGCCTCGGCAAATTGTCTCAAGGCTAGACTAGAGAATTAAAGAGATTATTTATCCGTGTCATTTTTTAATTGGAGATTTGCACCCATTTTCTTAAATTAATGTTTTATTTTGAAGTGCTCTGGTTTCTTGTCTCGCAACGCGGATTGTTGGTGTTACGAACGATTTACAAATACCCTTGTACCCACTTCGCAACTAGTTTGATCATGAAATTCAACACAGGCCTAAGATAGTTGAGCGACGGGCCTTTTATCAGGTACGACTTGGAGAAATCAAAGGACGGATCCAACTTTCTTACCTAATTTCGCCTCGAGGGGTCGGCTTGATTAAGAAATAAACCTGTGATGGGAGTTTAATTTCCTCACCATTAGATGTAAATAAACTTCTAATCGAGAATCGCCATGGACACTTTTGACTTGAGGGCTATCGATCATCTCCCAAGTCATGCGAAACTAAGCCTCTCCGGACCGCCATCGTGCGGAGAAATCAACGCAAAGATTAATTGTCAACGGCTTGGTATGACCTCTCAAGCACCTTCCAAATGTCGATGTCAACGACCAAGATAGCTCCCCGATCAGCTCGCAGGATGCTAATTTATACCAAGATAGGCTCTAATTCTTCAAAGCGAAAACTAATGTTTTCTGGCACTAGCCGAATGATAATTCGAAGACAATGAAGAACACTCGAGCCAAGATACACCAACACTGTTATTTTCCCAGAGCGAATGATATAATCCGGTGGGGGCGGTGGGCTGGCACTACAAGCGATGGACGTATTGCGACTCATTACCACATGCCCTACGACTCTTGTTAGTGCATTATTGAAATAGGAACTTGACAATTATATCCCATTATTATTGTTATAAAACATCATCGTTAATGATAAACAAAAAGAACGAAAAAAGCTGAATATCCAAGATATCGACATTGAATGAAAGATAATATTATCATAATTCACAATGCAATGAAATGTGTATTTTGAAAGGAAATTATGGCTTTAACTGCATTTAAATGATGTATAAAGGGCTTAATGGAGGGATACATAACATTTACTCTAGGAAGCCACCTAACATCACTTTGGCCCTATTCGGTTCAGCATTCTAAAAGGGTTTTGAGGCTCTAAAGGCCTGTAGCCAAATGCAAACGTGTTTGGTTCAATTTTTTGGACAACTTTGACCATATGCAATTGCATATCCAAAAATGGCTCTAAAAGCCTTTAGCTCAAGGTAGATCCGGAACTACTTTGGAAAATTGCACCTTTAAAATGCAAGTTATACTATTCATGTGGATACTATTCATTTTCTCTAGAAAAGTGAATGTAGGCCAACAATCACCGGCCAAGGGATCACCAACAATTGTCGACCCAGCAATCGCCGCCTAAGGTTGCACAACGCCTAAGGTCGTAGTGATCACCTAGGTTCGCACGACCTAGGTAGCCATCTCTTGAGGTCCGGTGACTTTAGGCATTGGTCACCTAGGTCATGCAGACCAAGTCGATCACCGCCTAAGGTCACAACTTAGGTGATGCTATCCAACTGCTAGATCTGGCTACTAAAGGTTGGTCAACCGATAGCCAAAATTGGCCGCCAGTGAGTAAATATACAAAAAAATTAGAACTTATTAAAATTTGTTATCAAAAGTCCTTTGTAAAATATTTGCATTTTCTCAAGTACATTTGCCCAAAACTGAACCAACCGGGCCCTTTAGCATTTACGCGTTCTCTTTCCTTTTCTTTTTCTTTTCAATTATATTTCAATCATGATGTTCTCCTTCAATCCAAGGCCTAAACTACTCCCGGCGTTCAAAGCACTCAACCCATCTTCAAATGAGAACTTGACAGCAGTAGCTTCAACAAGCTTTGCTTGCTTGCTTGCCACAGAGTATATTACAACAAAAGCAGTCCTTCAAGTTATTGTGTTTTTGTACATTCCACCACACCCTGCATCTTTTAAGAGTTTTAGGGCACTCATCCTCATCAACTACATTGGTGGAGAAGAGATGGTACATAGACGTGTGAGAACTCGTGCATTCCCACGTTTCACCTAACAAAGCTATGGTACACGATGAATGAATATGTGTGAAAGAATAAATAAATGTCCTCGAGCACTTACAGACATTAGGTCTTGGACTAACTAAATAATTGCTGGATGACTGTTTCGGCATTACCATTGTACTGAGCAAGCAAGTGGATGGCATCGGCTCTAGGTAAAGCAAGAAATTCCTGCATCAAACCAAAGAGTAAGTGACTGATTGAAAGAATAATTAATATGCTAGAGCAAGATTTTTCTTCATCAATAATGCGAATGCGCTCCCACCCCAAAAGGTCAGTTGCAATGCCAAACTATCCTCTGCAATCATCACACCCTTCAGTTTGTTGCGAATCTCCTACTACAGGACTTAATTAAAAGTAGCACTCCAGCCATAGAGATTTATTTAAACAAATAGAAGCATCTCACAATCCCTCAAGTGAGATTATTAGCAAATTACTTCATTTTCATTGAATTGTCAACCTGACATAACCCTCTGATTATTAACAAATCATATACCAGTGGCAACTACCTTCTGGCAGTGAATGGACACTCTTAAGAGCTTGACTGAGCTGGCATTTCTAAGCATCAAGCTGGTATGACAATAAAAGTAAAATACATTTCACACTAACCCTAGAAACTGAGACCACTTGGCCAACCCTAACATGTATGCCACTTGATGATGTAGAGCTCGCAATACAAAGAGCAGCCATATAGAGAATATGCGTTTAGATCAGTCAAGAGCCTCAGCAAGTGCCCTGTGATATGCTTCGTGATACCCCCAAAAAGGCGTAACAGGAAAGGAAAGAACTGGTAATAATATCAATCCTCCAAAAGCTTCATTTGTAGCCCATCCTTAGAATTAAAAGGCCTCTCACTATTTCCATATTCTAAAGTGCATGTGGTGATAAGGAAATCAACTCCCTTGACCAACTAAGAATTTAAGTATTTTAGCCTATCTTGAGGCATATCTTCAAATCTCTTAAAACTAATATGAGATCAACTTCAGCTCTAGTGCGTTCAAGCTTTTCCTCACGTTTCTTCTGGTTCCTTTGATATTCCATTCAAAAACCAAAAAAAAGGACAGCTTCTAGAAAACTTAAAAATTGAACAAAAGGGCTGAGATTATACAAGACATATCACAATGCACTTAAAGAAATACTGGCACAGGCATTCACAAACTCACCATGACTTTAATAATCGCACTTTCATCACATATGCCATCACCAGAAGAACCATGAGTAGGACTGCTTCCATCATCAGCCATCCTAGGACTTGAAGAGGTCGTGACCACCGAGGAACCCTGAGCGCTATCAGTATTTGGTTTCGATAAAGCAGCTATTGCAACCATGGGGCTGCTAACATCCTTCAAGGAATCAATCCTCAAAAGACTCTCAAAGCGATCTTTACACATTTGAAGTTTGAACCACTCAGTGTGTGTGTGAAGGGTTGCTCTCATTATTTTTATAAGCTGAGGTTCTTCAATCCCAAGGCTTCTACCAATTGCAACCTATCAGACATTAGAGGAGAGTCCCAAAGGGAAAATTAGTTACACAAAGTATGCTAGCTATTTCAATAAAAAGAAGTCGGAGATAGAGCATTGAAACTCAAAAGCAATATAGATCTTTCAAAAAGCTTGATAACCCAGGAACATTAGAACAGCACCCAAATTCACATAATTTTTGGACAACAGGCACCCACTTCTTCCTATTGTCCCCACAATCTTTTGCTTTCTCCTCGCAAAATTCCAAGTTTGACTATCTGGTTTCCTCACATAAATCGAGATATTTTTTCATGCAGCATCTCTCTTCCACATCAATATTATGTTTGAATAGTTATCAACAAATGAATTCACACAAAGCATGCCTTCTGGTGATGGAATACCTGGAGTGAAGTTGCAAGAGCATCCAAAGGCAAGCATTTTCCAATTGAATCATCCTCAGGACGAAGTAATGCCAACAAAGTCTCCTTCAGGGGCTTTAATAATGCTGGATCTTTAGCAGCTAATGGACCTAAGTGGCTGCAGGCAACCCTAAGAGCACTAGAATGATCACCTGAAGTGACCAACTTAAGAAATTCAACCTGGCACAAGCAAAAGCGAATCAATTTATAATGCAGGAACCACCAACATATCAGAAGTCAATGGTCCAAGAGTGGTTAATAGCACGAAATCAATTTACCTGCTTAAGTTGAAACAGCAAAACAGGATTCTGCACAAAGAAATTGGGATCCAAAGTGTTAATTTCTTCAACAACCTCAGCTGCCATTCCCTTGCTAGCTAGTTCCTTCATCTCTAGAAGGAATTCATATTTTTCCTCCCCATTTTGGTTCTCAAAAATATATCTTCTTTCTGAACCCTACAGAACCGTATTCCATCAGGAGATTAATCTATTAAATACTACATGATCATACCATGATAATCAGTACCTCTTGTTCTCTCAATGTATTTGCGCGAGACACTGGAGCAGCAGTCTCGACCCCCTGTTTGATGCTTCTAACAAACGATGTATTAGGCACGAAATTCAAGTCATCATGCCTTCCTCTCCATCGCTTACGTTTCCTCCCCTCACCACTTCCGTGGTTTCTGTTTCTTTGAAAAAATTTTGAATGGTTGAACCGCTGGGAGCCACTCGTGCTACAAATTTCATGGTTACTTGTTGGCTCACTTGCATACCGTAGTTCAATATCAATACCTTCCATTGTTGTTACATCACTGCTATTGTCTGAACAACCATCTATGCAGCTGTTGCTAAGGATTTCACCATCAGACTGTTTACCAGCCCGAGATTCGTCTAATTCAAGCAAACAATTTCCTGATAAATCATATCCCAGTTGACTAACTTTTGGATCTTTGGAGATCTTTCCCATTTCCATCTCTAAAAGATAATAAAGGTCAAACAACAAGCCATCAGCATTTCAATTTACTTAAAAAGCCAAAGTCAAATAACAGAAAAGCAGCCTCAGATTTACCAGAAGGAAATGGAAGACCGGCATCAATAATACCCCTGTAAAGACAATACTCGTGGACAAGCTCATCAAGCATTGGTATATCCAATTTCATTCGACATAGTTCATTCTGTATCATAAAGAAAATTAGATTCGCTACCAGCAAAATCAGTCAAGGTTGTCTGGTCTGAGAAGATGTCTCATTGCCATGGCCTGAATATGAAACAAATCACCTGAAATGCCAGAAACAAATCTCCCTTCGCAAATCTCAAGCTCTCAACTGCACCTTGTCTAGTGAGCTCAACGGCATGAGCAAGAGATTGGATGTCAACCTGCCCAATGAATAGACCTAAAGACCATGAGGCAACTGACTCCAACCACAAAGTTTATCTCTTCATAAAAATATTGAATCCTGTAAATTTAGTTGCTTTATCTGCAAGCACCTCCGCTGAGGTTCCATTGTCTTTCAAGCCGTGAACGTAAACTCCAACTAACATCTGAATTCAATTTGTCAATAAGTTAGTAATTTTACCTCGTCAAATGGGGGAACTTCATACAAACTTTCTTCGACAGTTGTGGGAGGATCACGCTCCTCAAGAAGTAATCTATCAGTGAGGTCCGAAATTGGTGATGATATTCCTTGGCGTAAGCAATATTCCCTATGTATGCTGCACCATAGAGGTAGGATAACTAATCAGGGGAAAAGATAGAAAAACCAAAACAATCGAGTGCCTAATACTATTTACTGTTTTTTGCTCCTTTCCCACTTCTTGTTGAGAGAGCGGGTGAGGTGGGAGGACATAAAGCATCAGCCAAGGGCAGAAGAATTTTCTTCTTTATACTGTAGGGCTTAAAGAAGTATACCTTATCAAATATCTCAGTGTCATCGAAAAGAGTGGATCATATGCATGTAAATGAGCTCTTAATACAGATGACATCAAGCCAGCAATATCATACCTCTTCCTTTCAGACCACTGTCAAATATGTCAATAGTTCAGAACCATGCAAAAATATTATAAGACAGGATGAGTAATTAGTACTTTTGAGAAATTAATGCTATCAGTTAGAAGCCTAATTCTAGAAGACACAATTCAATACAGGAGATCTTATCCTAGAATTACGCTGATCCCTTATATCAGTTTGAAAACAAAAGGTAAACCGATAATCTCAAGATGAGTAAAGATGGCTTAACTGGCATGTATAAGTTGTAATGCAAAAGAAAATCAGCTGCATTAGAGATCTATGGTGAGAAGCATAAAATAATAAAATGCTCCACTACAAAGCAAAAGATGAATGAAGATAGCATAGGATTTCAGGGGCATGCTATTTAAGAGGACTGTCAAATGAATAGCCAAATTTTACTAATTCAGGTTTCTCAACTTACTGCATGAGGATTAGGTAATATTATCCATCAGTGTAATCCATAACATGACATGAGACCTCCAATTAGTGCATTAAATAATCTCATACATCAAACAGTTGCAATTTTGTAAAACATGGAGGAAGGTCATCCCTAATTCTGAAGGGCTGTACACAAAGTTCAGATGAAGATGAGATGTCCAGCCAAACATTTCTCTTTAGCCAATCATGCCTGACTAAGTTGAGTAGCAGATGATATTCCAGATACACCCAACAACTAACCATCACAACTTAAAGCTGTTAACTTCTTGCCTTTATCAATTCTATAGTTACTTAATTCTTAATACTTACAACGTCAGCAAGAACCTATGAGTGCTTAGGGGAGCGCTGTATAACCCCACTCTTAACAATGCCATGCCAGCCACTAAACACTTATATGGAAAGGATATACAGAATTTTAACCTCAGAACAAGATGGATAAGAATGATGCAAACATTAATATTGCTTTGCCACAAAGAGAGCATTTTGCACACTTCCTTTTATAACATGGTGGCAGAGAATTAAGCACAAGATTAGCTTGGGTGGTCCACATATTGCATAGTAGAAATATGATGAGCCTATCACAAAAGAGCGCCAGTCCTTTTTCTTCTTACTCCTTTTGACAAAGTTCCTTGAAAGTAATAGGCCATTACCAATCAAGTGGAAAAATCAATTTCAAAGCCAATAACCTGATTATTGGATTCTCCTGGTCTTCATACAATATGTGATTTGGCTCCACCACCCAAAAAATCAAAGAATGGTAAATGTGCTAAACCCAACTATTGACTGACAGATGGGAAGAAGATAATTAACTGAGAGATGATCTTGTCAAAACCATTAGCCTCGTAAGGGAGCAAGAAAATTCTAAGCACCACACTAATTGCTTTAGCATATCGACAGCATGGAGCTTTGAATGGTCAACCCCACATTGTCAGCTTCTCTATTGTCTCATGTGTATAACAAGAAAAGAAATTGCTTGAGAGATAAATTGACAGGTGTCTACTCTGGTAAATTGACAGGTATCTACTCTGGCAAGAAGTTTGGACCAAATAATCCCTTTGAAATTCCATAACAATAAGCACCAACTTCCATCTTAAATCAGTCAATTCACATATTCTCCGAGAACAAAACAACTAAGAATTTACACCATTCCACGGTGAAGATACAAAAGATTCTAGTCTTCCATAAGACCAAATGATACTGGAGACAAATACAGCAATTAGGGCAGCCCACCTCATCCGCCACAGGAGAAGACTGATCATCCTTGTCATATATAAAGGCAAGAAGAACGTGCTTGAACTCCTCATACGCCTCCTTAAGCAAGAAAAGCAAAGGCATCAGACCATACCCATATTACTCATTAAAACGAAGTCAATTAAATTCATTCTCCTCGTTGCTGTTTCGACCGAGCTAAAGTTTGCAACTGCCCATACTGAGGTCCATGGGCATTCTGCCCCAACCACATCAATTAGCACCCACATGTTTGCAATTCATTAGAAAAAGAAAAAGGAATTGAGTACCGGGTAAGCATCAAGAGCACAGGGTGCTAGAGACGTTCTCAAGCATTGAATGGCGGCATCACGATCCTCTGACGTCCCCTTCCTCAACAATTCAATGAATTTCTGCACCAGAACAAGACCTCAATCAAAATATCGACGCGCCAAGTTCACCGACCAATCGATCATCACCTTTCGTTTCGGCCTCACCCCTCGCACCCCGAAACGGAGAGACCAGAAAACGGAGGGCTCACCTGCTTCTGCAGCCGGAAGAGGATCCGGTGATCCTCGAGGACAAAGGGAGCGTGGGACCTGAGGAGTTCGATGGCGGAATCGACGTCGCCGGCCTCCAGCGACCGCCGGATCTGGCGGTTGGCCAGGCGGGAGCCGTAGGAGGAGGAGGACGAGGACGAGGACGAGGGCGACGAGGGCGGGGAGGCGGCGGCGGGGAGGAGGGCGGCGGCGTCGTCCTCCTCGACCAGATGCTCCGATTGGGCGAAGTCCATCACCAGCGCGTCCAGGGACTCCCAATTGACGGGGATCGAGTCGTCCATCACCGAGAGGGAATCCTCGGATTTTCTATCGGTTTATTGCTCAGACCTAATTTTCTCGGGAAAGGTCGTAGGGAGCCGGGAAAGTGAGGGAAAATCGAAGCGTCGGTAAACTTCTTCCTTTCTCCATGGGAGAAGAATAAGAGAGATGGTCGTGGGCAAGCAAGGGGGAGCAACAAGGGCGGCGAAACGAGGTCAGAGATGGGAGGTTATATAGGTGCCACGTGTCCCGTTGCTGGCGGCGGGAAGGTGGGTGCTGGTAGTAACTATACCTGTTAAATATGTAGGCCTGATCGAGTTTGGGACGGGTTATAAATTATTTAACTCAAATTAACTCATTAATTCATTTATAATTTATTAAGTATAGTATAAAATTTTTAATCTATATTCGATCCGATATATATTCAATACTATTGCTAAAATACTTTTCTATTTAACTAAATTTAGAAAAACTTATTCTTATGATATATTTTAAAGATTATATTTCTTTGATATTATTTTTTTAAATATAATTCTTATTTTTATTTTAAAAATTTTAATTATTTTAAAAAATCAATTTTAATTTATCTCTATTTTTAAAAATCAATTTTTTAATTATTTTTTATTTTTATTTTGTCTTTTTCATCCTCTATTAGCTGTCATTGACCACGTTGAAGAGCATTCCTAGCTCAATTAAAATGCCTAATGCATTCAAGAATTACCATCCATAGTTGAAAATACATCGCTTAATGCTAAAAATATATCTTGAATTTGAGATCCAAAAGAACTAATCATGTCCACTAACTAAATTCATGTAATGTGATTTTTTCTTTGTTTATAATATTTTTGTACTTCGGCAAAGAGTCCAAACCCCCCCCCTCTCATTTTTTTTAATGAAAGACAACATCTTCAAGGGGGGAGAAAATGCAATGCGTGCAATATTGCTTCACAAGCTCAAATTAGTCTAGCTTTAAACAAACCAGATAGCTACATGTATGGTTTCAGGATACATGATCAAATGGACTTACTACCTTTGGGAAGTTAGATGAACCTTAATTAGATATGTGACTTACGTAATAATGATTTACAACCTGTCAAGCATTTCATCATCCAGTTTTTGCTAATGATTGTGTATCAGTCTGCTTCTATTGATTTACATTTCTATCATCTAGTTTCTATGAATGATTTCCAACCTATTGGACAAGAAGTTTCTGCTGATGTACAACTATCGGTCAACCAATTTAAGGAGAATGTGGCTTAAAACTAAAATAGATCCATCCACCAATAGAAAAGGCTCGAGAAGAGGAAGCTACAAAAAATTGAGAGAACGTGACAATCAAAGATCAAAGGCTAATCCTACATCACAAGGGCTCAACAATGAAAAGTTTCTTGAGAAGACCTAGTTGCCCGGGCATCGAGTCTAGTAGGGAGTAGGAACAATATGTGGTATTGCATTTCTAGTGAACTTAAGTTGGTGGAACCAAGTCCCCACAATGCCATGATGCCATTCTCAAAAAATGTTGGAGCTACACCACAAATCTAGAGCTCCACCCAATCTTAAACCTGAAAAGGAAAAGTATCTATTGTGATTATAAGTCACCTGCATCACAAAATATAACAAGAATACATCATTATAAAGACAAGTACATTACATATGATCATATGAGCAAACCAAAGAATAAGACGAAAAAAAGTATATAATGCAAATAGTTTTGAAAGTCAATAATAAGATAGCTAATATAACAGCAAAAGATAAGATAATACTATAATACTTTTGATATTTTTCAAACATTTTGAGCATTGCCTTAACCATAGCATTAATAGCCTCATCCTCAGTATCCCTTGCTTGTATTAAACAAACTTGAATCTACCATAATCTATAAAAATATAAATTTGCCATGGGATAAATAACTCTAGAGAAGAGAGTAAAAATATTATAAAAGGGTTTCAACATCTAACACAATCTTCAGATGATGGAGATGTGACAAAATTACTATCAATTAGCTTCAAATATGAAAATGCACATTCAAAAAAAAGCACACCCTCAAGCATTAGGTACGTAGAATTCTAGCTAGTAGTCACATTTTGACGTACATTTTTATTGGTCTTTAAATATGACTGTAATATACAATCTCCTCCCTTGTGCATCTCTCATATACTTGACAGCTTCTCTAATGTTATGTAAAGATTCATTAATAACCTTTAGACCTTCTTATATGATAAGATTCAAAACATGTGTACCACAACGCACATGAAAAACTATCCATGATCTCATAGAAGGTGTATGTTTTCAAATATCAACTATACTATCATTATATGATGCATTGTCTAATGTAATGCTGAAAATCTTTCTCTCAATGCCTCGCTCTCTCAACAAAATCATTAATTTTTCTAAAAGTAGGGCACCATTATATGGAGGTGGCACATAGGAGGAACACAAGACTTTTGAATGCAATTCCCAATCTTCATCAAAGTAATGCGTAGTAATAGTCATTTAATGATTTGTGATGACAAAAGTCCTTAGTTTAGAAGTCAACTATATTTGACTTCAAATAGATGCTAAATTGGATTTCAAATTTCCTTTCTCTTTCTCATTAACTTTTACAACATCACTTCTTACTGTATTCCTTGATATATGTTTCACATTAGGGTTGAGATAACTAAACAACTCTCTGTTAACCTTGTGCTCTATAAAAGAGTAGGAATAATTGTGTTTGATTATAACTCTTGCTAGCATGTCTCTAAAAATAGCTTGGTCAAATAATATGACGGAACCATCAACATTAACCTCTTGGTTGGGGCAAATATCTAAATGACACAAAATTGACTTCTCGATTGGGACAAATAACTAAATGACACAACAAATTTTTTGTCCCATGGCTAGTCACGTAAGTTACTTCACACCACTTACTAGCCTTTCTCATGCCACCACCATCCGTGAATTATTCAAATTATGATACTACAATTGAAGTGCATTTTCTCAAACGCTTAGAACAAGTAGAGTTATCTTCTTCATCCTCATGAACTAAGGATGCGACTCAGCATCTCTTGAATTGATCAGTAGTTGAACATTTTTCTTGATCCTTGGTAGCTCTTAACATTTCTACTAATTAGTCATAGAAAGCATAAATTAGAACAAGTTTAGGATTGCACATTATGAGTTCAACATAAAGGATGAATAATGAGTTCATACATGGAATGTAGATGTTAATATTCCTTTCTACTTGCTTGTATTATAAATGATTCTTTTTTATTCTATTCCCAGGAACAATTTCTGAATATTTGAAGACGTTTAATAACTGTCCAAAATTTTTACTCCGAGGAATAGAAATGCATTTAGTAAAAAAATTTGATCTTTTGATTCTTTTAATTTTTAGTACTTTTTGTTATAATTTTCTTTTTTTTTTCTTTTTTCTCCCATTCTTCCTTTTGGCCGCCATTATCGGTGGTGGCCAGCAAGCTCGCTAGAGCCTTGCTAGGCCAGGGCGAGGCTCCGATGAGCTTGTCGAACCTCGCCCTAGCCTAGCGAGGCGCCGACGAGTTGGACCTCACCCGGCCACTTGGCGACAGTGACTCAAGGGTGGCGATGGGGCGGTGATAGGGTGGGGATGAGGTGGGAGGAGGAAGTTTCTCTACACATTCAAGCAATGCCAAGAAGTTGCACAATCAATAGTTTCGCCCAAAAAAAAAGAAAATTATCAAGCATAGCTAAACTTCATTAGATCAATTCATGGACACTACTACCCTAACTAAAAACTACTCCCAAAGTGGATCACTCATTTCCAAATACTTCAATGTTCATCAACCAAGTACCCAAGATAGTGAATTCACTATCCAATTCACTACTGCACAAACCCTAGACCAACAGACTCAAACCCAACTCTAAATTGATGATTCATTGCATGAATCACATGATGAACCTACAAGACTCGTACTTGAGAACCGCTCACACACCGAATTGTATGTGGTTTGGCTAATTGGGCCTCGCATAGGAATGGGGCACCAACGGTTCCGATCACCCTAAGCGGGGCACTGCTCTTGGCGATTAGACAAATACGCACACATTTAGAGGATCAAGACTCACCTTAGTTTCGATGGCCAATCGAGCCAATGAGGCATAGTAGCTAGGGTTGTATGGGAGCGAACGAAAGTCAAAGATTGAGAGAGGCTCAACGATGGTAGCGGCCGCGTGCAATGGCGCTACTATGTGAGCAAGAGGAGAAGTTGCCATGCGATGGTGGAAGCAATAGGAGGCACTACCATGCAACTGTACAATCGAGAGAAGGAAAGATAGAGATGAGGAAGAGTAGCTGAGTTTTCTAATGGGTTGTAAGTAGGCATAAGTACATTAGGAGTGCCATTACTTTCGTACGGCGTTCACTTTGGTGTCAAAACTTTTTTTCGCTCACTTGAGTGCCACATCGAAGTAAAATCGATCACTTGAGTGCCACATTGTCGGAAAAGCTGACGTGGCCGCCAGAATGCTGACGTGGCAACTGGAAAACATTATTTTAATATTTTAATTAATTTTTTTGATTTTTTTGAATTTTTTTTTAAGGCCGGCGAGGGCCACCGTTGACCCTCGCCGGCCGTGGAACCCTTGCCATTGGCCGCAAAGGCCTTGGGTGAGGCCATCGCGACATCCCCGTGGTTGCCGATGGCCATTGCGGCCTTGCCCAGGGCCAGATTTGGGCAAGGGCCACCTGGTCTTCATCGTCGCCGCCACGGGTGAGGCCGTCGATGGCCTCACCGACCTCACCTAGGGCCTTCGATGGCCTTGCCGGCCTCACCCAAGGCCTTCACGGCCGACGACGAGGGGGCCCTCACCCAATTTGGGCGAGAGTTCGGCGGCCGACGAGGGTCAATGGTGGCCCTCGCCGGCCTTAAAAAAAAAAAAAGAAAAAAAAAAAAAAAAAAAATCAAAAAAATCAAAAAAATTAATTAAAATATTAAAATAATGTTTTCCGGCTGCCACGTCAGCATTTCGGGGCCACGTCAACTTTTCCGGCGATGTGGCACTCAAGTGATCGATTTTACTCCGATGTGGCACTCAAGTGAGCGAAAAAAAAGTTTTTGCACCAAAGTGAGCGCCGTACGAAAGTAATGGCACTCCTGATGTCCCAAACCCCCCGTTGTAAGTAAGTTTAAACTTAGACCCATTAAAGACCCATGTATTTTAGTCATTTTAGTTTTAAAACTCATTATGGATTATTTAAGAAGAAAGTCTGACCCATTTTGACAGATGTAAAAATAACATTTGATTTAGGTGGAGATTTGCCGTCTCTTTTACTGTTCTTAGGATCACTAGTTGGAAATGGCTTGTCAGCTATCGAAAATTGCAAAAAAAATGAATATGGATTGTTAATCTGAAAAAATTTATTTCCTAAAAAACTTTCTTTTAAGTTCAATCTCGATTTTGATTCTTTTCGGAATGTTTTTTTCCTAAACAAGTCGGTAAATTTCATACTTATTTTTAAATTTACCTTGTTTATCTTCCATGAAAAAGTTACCTTCAATCATTTGACATGACATTTCCATCTCAATGTCAAAACCACCTTAACAAGATCACTTGGAGAAACTATAAAACACTGACACATTTCTTTCTCCGAGAATTGGGGGAAATTAGAAAGTGCTTTTCAATTTAGGGCGCCGAAGATAAAGAGAATGATATTTCTCTGGTCTCAGTCCCTCTCTTCATATCAAATGTGCTCTTGGTGCTACAAAGCTAAAGGTGGCAAACTTCTTCATCCTCTGCCCATCTGCCCCTCTCCCTTGGTTGCCGAGAATGAGGCTCTTTGGTAGAGATTCATTTTGCTCAAAGGAATTGATGGCAAATGGGAGAACTTTGACAGTCATTTTTTATTTTTTGGTCGGAAATACCAAAAAGGATTACTTGAAGTACCGATATTAAGACATAAGATTAACAAAAAGGAATGGAGGGATTAGCAATCTAATTCATCAAGAGGATTTTCCTTGGTGGGCCTCGGCAACCCAATCGACGGCCTTATTTGCATCTCTTGAGATAAACCATAGTTTGGTACCACCTAATTAAGCCAGCAAAGTGGTGTAATCTTGTGTAGCTCACCGAATGGCCTATAGAGCCTCTAGGTAGCCTAGAATGCCTTCGACAACTAATAAACTATCCAAACATAACTCAACTTGCACATCAGTTCAAAGTCCTATAGTTTGCTTCTCTCTCTTTAGTTTCAACCAAAGCATGGCTTCTCAAATTGCTAGGGTTTTGGCGACTGACATAGAAAGGGCAAAAATCTTTCTCATAAAGCCATCAATGAGCATGCCTACCTCATTTCTACACATCATAGCTACCAACCCTTTCATTTCTATGCCACCCCAAGAGTAATCAACCTTAATTTTGAAGAAGCTTGAACTCGACAAACTTCTTGGTTTGAACAGAGGGCGGGTATCCTCTTCACTACTACCTTTGTTACCATTCCACTTCGCGTAAAGTTGAGTCATGGATAGAGCATCTTCTACAACTTGGGTTGAATTTTCGTGCTTGGAAAATCGAGGCAAGCCTTGTTGATTGACCATATGATTTTTGCGAACAGAGCTTTAGACCATGGACTTGATCTTAAGGTAAGATTCTCACATATCCATTTATAAATTCAAATAGTGTTTGTTGGGTTTATATCAATTGCTATCCTAGGGTTTGACCAAATCCCCTCTGTTTGGTTGCACATAATGAAGATGTGTGTTTTGTAGATTCAAGGGTTTGGTTGCAAAAAGGATAGCTTGATTTAGGCATTATCTTCATCTTACATAAATTTTCCTTTATTGATAGAGCATTGTTCGTTGCACTCCACAATAGGAATTTCACTTTGGGATAAATCTTTATCTTCCAGATTTCATGCCACAATTTTCTAGGAAGTTGATATGATGTAGAGGGCTAATTTATTATTTGAAGACTTCTCAAGGCACAAATTTTATTATATCCACTCTACACCTTATAGAAAACTAATTGATTTGTTGTCCATAAAATCTTGTCTAGTTTGAGTGTTAAGCTGAGTGGTGTGGCTTAAATTTCTTGAACAATCATCTCCTCATAAATTTCCTCAAGTAATTGAGCATCCCATCCTCCATCAATTAGGCTCACCCTTATTAGCTAGTCCTCTAATTCTGCGAGAGAGTAGCCACTTGTCCTTTCCGATTCTAATGTTGTTGACATCACCAACTTCCCATTTAATACCTAGCTTAATAGTGTCTCTTCTTATAGTAAGTTCTGCCATCCCTAGGAAGGTTGAGGACCTTTATAGTCAGTCGAAAAATCTCCTATAGGAAAGTAGATTATTTTTAAGATTCTACTCCATATGGACTCAAGGGTTTGAATTAATCTCCAAGCTTGTTTCTCCAACGTAACTTTATTGAAATCAACAAGATCTCTAAAGCCCAAACCCCAATGATCTTTTCTACTCTTCAAAATATCCCATCTTTTCAAATGGATTTCTTTTTTTTGCAACATTTTGCTTCCACTAAAAAGATGAAATTCTCTTTTCAATTGCTCTATAAATTGAAGTAGGAATTCCAAAATTTGACATAACATATTGATGTAGTACTTGAACCACTATTTTAATTAGAATCTCCTTTCCCACCTTTGAAATTAGCTTCTCTTTCCACCCTTCTAATCTTTTGTCAACCTTTGTAAAAATCCAGGAAAACATTTGCTTTTTTGTTTAGCCCTAATTAAAAGGTATTTCCAAGTATTTCCCTATTTTCTCAATAATTGGCACTCTTAATTCAACAGCTAGGTTCGACTTTAACTCTTAAGGGCAATCTCTCCCAAAGAAGATTCCAGACTTATTCAAGTCGACTAATTGTCTTGAGGATTTGATAAAGAGAGTCATTGGAGCAATTTCTAGTTCATTAGCTTGGTCAGTTTACACCTCTCTAGAGTTATCAATTTCCCTCGAACATCGTACATTTTTGTTTGCCTTTCGAGAGCTTTTGAGTCCACTACTTGATCAACTAACTAGAAAAGTTGCCCTCTCCTTTCTCAACCTATGTGAGTTCTTCCATATCCTTTTGGTGATAGGTTGGCACTCTTAAACCCTAATTTTCTAATCTAGTCTCCTATATTGTATTCAAATCTTATTTAGTCAGATTAGATTTTCTTTCTTTGCTTCTCCATTGCACCATCTCCTCCCTCTCTCTTTTTTTTTTTCCTTTTTCTTTTTCAATTTGGCAAGATTTGAGACAATTTAAATTCTTTCGATAGACAACCTGAATTGAATTTGCCCCGAGCACGTATTTCTACTTCAAGTCCTCAAGTGAACAATATTACTAAGTTTGAATCCTAGTTGTTGCATAAATGGAGAAGTGTTAGGCAACAATCCCCATCGGAGACTTCTTTTTTTTGGTCAAAACTAACTAAGACTTGACATGCTATTAAGCATTAATAAATTTTACTTGGCTTATAACTCGATGGCTTTTGAAGTTGTTGATGTTTGAGAGTTAAAGAGAAAATAACGACAAAGTGTTTATAGTGGCTTGACTTTAATTATGGTTATATGATATGTATTTGTAGGAGTGGCTAAGTACATAAAGGGTGCAAATAGAAGCATAATTATAGAAATACCCTAAATACGTATAAATTACACATTAATACTCCCCTTCAATCTGAAGTAGGTGTAATAACTGAGAGATTGGATCTCAAAAGCGTATAACATGGACTTGGTAGTCCCTTAGTTAAGATATCTATCAACTGATCCATTGTAGACACATATTGAACATGTAGATCACCAAAAGCAACCCATTCTCGAACAAAATGGTAATCCAACTCAATGCGTATGGTGCGAGTATGAAACGTAGGATTGATAGCAAGATAGGTGGTAGAGATATTATCACAATAAATGGTGATAGGATTATAAAGGGAGACCTCAAGCTCACAAAGTAAATTGCGAATCCAAATTGTCTCAACAACACAATGAGCGACAATACAATATTCAACCACTATACTAGAATGGGCTATAGTTGATTGCTTATTGGCATTCCATGAAACAAGGTTGGTGCCTAAAAGAAACACAAACCCAATGGTAGATGGTCAAGTATCTGAGTATTTAGCCTAGTCTACATCTACATAAGCAGTTAATGAAGTGGGAAAACACTGTTCAATGAGCAATCCATGGGTGGAGATGCTAGCTAAATATCAATATATACATTTCATGGCCTAGAGATGAAGTCAATTTGGTTGATGCATGAATTGACTAATTAAGTTCATAGCAAGACTAATAGTTGGTCTAGTTATAGACACATATTATAGAGCACTAACCATTTGTCGATACGATATCGAATAAGCAAGAACATCACCATCATTAGTAGATAATAGAGTCTTTGAGACTAGAGTAGATATAGGTTTGACTTTAACAAGGTCAAGCATGTGCAAAAGGCTATCAACATACTTGGCTTGAGATAAAAGCATACTGTTAGAGTAGTGATGAGCCATAATGCCAAGGAAATAGTGAAGTGGTCCAAGATCCTTCATAACAAATTCCCATGAGAATTGAGAATTGAGTTATTAAAGATTATAATAACTCAAGAGTATCATCGGTGATAAGGATATCATTAATATACATAATAAAATACACACATCCCCGAGAAGAAGCATAGATGAATAACAAAGGATCGGCCTTACTTGCCATGAAACTCAAAGATAATAAAAAGTTGTTGAAATGATGAAACCATGCACATGGAACACGTTTTAAACTATAGATGGCTTTCTAGAGATGACACACATGATTTGGGAATTCAAGATAAGAGAATCTGGAGGTTGCTAGATGTTGACTTCCTCACAAAGGATACCATGCAAGAAGGCATTTTTAATATCAAGTTGACGTATGGCCCATCCCAAAGAAATCGCAATAGAGAGAACAACCTGAATTGTAGTAGGTTTAACAACTAGGCTAAATGTCTCGTCATACTCTAATCCAATTTGCTGCTTAAAGTGCAACTAGATGAGCTTCGAAGCATTCCATAGTTCTATCAGATTTTTCCTTAATTTTAAATTTACAACTTAATATTCTTACAAGGATTAGGCGGTACAAGATCCCCCGTGTAATTGGTGACCAAGGTATTAAATTCATCTACCATGCCGCTTTCCCCAAATTTCACCGAGGTTGCATCTACTTTTTTTTATTTCCTTTTTCTCCTTTCTTGATTATACTTCTACTTAATATATTGTATCAAATTCTTTTTGCCAATGGATTTCCCAATCCAATTCATCGTAACATTCATAATGATCAACTTTACGAAGATCCCATTGGATTTTGGAAGCTCATAGTATTGGCCCCGTATGTGGGTTAAGAATGGCCTTAGAGTAGCAAGTCAGTGCCTCTTCATGAAAAGAATGAGAGAGATTAAAAATTCTCTTGGGTTTAGATATTCCAGATTTGGCATGAGGCTACATAGAATGAGTTGGAAGAGAAGAAATGGAAATGGAAATGGAAAAGCTTGATAGAGATATTGAGGGTATTTGGGGGTCCATTATGGGAGGAATTTGGTTGGAAGACAAGGGAGGTTGGGATATAGTGAGTCAGTTTGAAGGGAGGGGAGGTGGAGGCAAAAAAGAATTGGAAGTAGGTTGAGAAGGTCGAAAGGAGGAGAAAGACAAATTAGGAGGTTGAGTTAGAGAAGAAGAAAGAGGTGGATGAGGAGCTTGAGTACCAAAGGAGGTAGAAGGAAGAATAGATTGATTGGAATAAACAAAAAGTGATGAAGGTGACATGGAACAATGGGTTGTGGCACTAAGATTTGAAAGTTTTTGTGAGAAGAGAAAATTATCTTCATTAAACCGAACATGACACATGACGACTGATGAAAGACACATGGCACTGAATGAGATGCTAGCTTATGAGAGACACGAGATGGAAGAAAATGATAACAAGCACACCCAAAAACCTGAAAGAATGAGCAATCAAATTTGAACCCAAATAAATAGTGGAAAGGAGAAATATTAGATATGATAGGAGTAGGAAGTCAATTAACAGTGTAAACGGTAGTGAGAAGAGTACTGACCCAATATGAAGGAAGCATATGAGCACGGATTAATAAGATTCAAGACATTTCAACTAAGCGTTTGATTTTGTATTTTGATAGACCATTTTGAGAGGGGTTCTTGGTATGCATTACCGGTATATTTACCTCCCTCGTCAGTTTATAAAAATTTAATTTTGGTATTGTATAGATTCTTAATAAAACAACGAAAGCAATGAAAGTGTGTAGGCACTTTGGATTTTTTTTTAATGGGAAAGGCCATAATAGTCATCAATGAATAACATAAAATATTGAAAACCAAAATTAGATAAAATTGAACTTGTCCATACATTAGAATGAATTACAACTAAAGGAAAAGATGCACAATGACTAATAGACTCAAAAGGCAATCGATCGGATTTGCCTACAAGACAAGACTCACGTGATACTGACTTAGAACTAGAATTGCAAATATGACTCAAAAATTGTTTATTCAGATGTCCAAGATGAGCATGCTAGTGAGTGAGTGAAATAGAGGAAGCCACGATAGGATGCGAGTGAGATGACACCATTGAGTTGGGAATCAGATAAAGACTATGAGAAGAATCAGCTTGAAGGATAATTTTCTTGGTTTATTTGTCCTTCAAAGAAAAGGATGAATCATTAAAATCAACATGAGAATTTTTATGGTAAAGTTGAGCTACAGAGAGGAGATTGTGAGCAAGATTAGGAGCATGATAGATAGGAGATAATAGTTAAGATCGAGAACCAATATGTAAAAGGCTTTATTGACTTGCTTAACAGGTAATTAACAACGATCACCAATCAAGACTTTTGTCAAATCATAAAAGGTCTAGGATTAAGGATGTTATCGATATCACTAGTCATGTGTGCCGACGCTCCACTAGCAAGATACCAAGTTGAATCGGTGGTCTTACCAACTAATAGAACTAAGGACAATCCGATAGATTAGTAGTAGTAAAAGCGTGTTGAATCATTGGTGACATTGTAGTGTAGTATGCTTGACACCGTTACAAATCTGACAAGTAAGATGAGGCCTAGATACGAGGATACTTCCTTGTGTGAATTGAGGAACATAGGGCTTTAAACCACCACAAGGCTTACTAGAGGAGGTAGAGGTGGGATAGGGAGCTGATAATGATTGTGAATTGAACTAATCATAGAAAGATTGCCAACTCAATTGATCATGTGAAATTGTCCACCTTGTCCCTAACCACATCTTTGGCCTCTAGAATTACATCCACCCTGAGATCCTCGAACTTGTGGACTAAGTGAAGTGGCAATGATCGATTAAAGCATAATGAATATCAGATGAAGATGATGCATTCGATTTTCAAAGAAATTCTTCTCCTTGTGTAGGAGGCGTGACCACATATCACTTAAGGAGAGAGTTATTGGGCTATTTGTAACCATGTTGACAAAAGGATCATGCTCAAATGAGAGCCCATTGAAGGCTCAATCACTAAGTCCTTATTAGGGATGGAGCAATTGATTGCAGTGAGAAAGTTTGCAATTGACTTTAGATGTGGGAGATAATCAAACATTGATTGATCGAGTTTCCTCATAGCATTCCAAAAATCAAGTTTTAGACAAATTTCCTTGGCTGTGCAATGATTAGTAAAATGTTGTTCTAGAGCAAGCCAAATCTCCGAATGTTCGCAGGTCATGAGCTTCATGGAAAATCTTGATCGTGAGAGTCGAATTGATCAAATTGTGAATGCATTGATCTGTTTTTACTTAGGTGGAATAGAAGGTATTGACTATTGTAGTGCTATTTTGATCATTGATAAGTTTTGACAGACATGGAAAAGAATCATCCACATAGCCAAGCAAATCGTTGTAGATTAAAATAGGTTTAAACTGATATTTTCACAAAAGATAATTGTTTGCATCGAGTTTGATGGAGACGAGACTTGTGATATTGGGAAGAACAAGAGATGGCAAAAATGGTTGCATAGCCATAATTGGAGCAGTGACAACAGAGATCGGAGCAATAGAGAATAGGGAATAAGAGGTCAAAGTTAACGCGATATTATGGAGCAATGGGAAATTGAGATTAATAAAAAGAGAAGACAGTGAGAGAAGATGGTGGGTAAAGAGATAGTAGAGAAGAAGAAAATTTTAGAGATGTATGGGACAGTGTTGAGGTAGAAAATGAAGCAAAGGAAGTATTAATTTAGGGAAGAGAGTTGAAAACTGTGGAGCATTTTCCCGATACCAGTTGATATTTAAGAGTCAAAGAGAAAATAACGACAATGTATCTATGGAGGCTTAACTCCAATTAGGATTGTATGATATGTATTTATAAGAGTGACTAATTACAAAAAGGGTACAAATAAAAACATAATTATAGAAATACCACAAATGCATATAAATTACATATTAATGGAAGTAAAAGTAGGCACAACTTGATATAATTATGATTGCAATTACTGTTATCAAATATTGTTATTACTGTTATCTATAATTTTACAATGAAAAGTTAGTTAAATTTTGAAAAAGTTGGTCATTTATAAACAATGAAATAGATGCCTGATAAATAACTCATAAACAATGAAATAAATGTATGATAAATAGCTCAAATGAGAATTAGTAATTGAAAACTTATTACAAATTTAATTGAAGAAAAGTTGGTAAGTCACTCAAATTAATATCGATGACTTATTCTTAAGTTACAAGGTTGGTAATTGACAAACAACCAAAACTTTTATAAATTATATAAAAGTTGGTAAGTTGCTGACCTTTCAGCAGGGGAACAATTTAAGTGTGCAATGTTTTACTAATATTATTTGAGCCCTACCAACTTTTGTAGAAATTTACCAATTTTGGAAGAATTTTATGTATTTATTTCTTTTGGGCACATGAAAATAGAGTCTGGTCATTCCATAATGACGTGGCATGTTGAGCAGATTTAATTCTTTTTTACAATAGAATTTTGTCAATGTTTTTTTTTTTTTTTAAGAGACACATTGACAAACTAACACCTACAAAATCTACCTCACTCTTAAGTTGTTTAGTATAACTTTCTCTAACAGCATACGATGGAAAAAGAGGTGGTGCGGCTTTTACGATGTATCCATAAACACCTCCAAAGTCGCGACAGCTTACGTTAGCTTTTTAGTTCGTTACCGCACTCGGTTTTAAGGTGCCGCCACCTCAAAATATCTATTATCAAACATTAAAATGATAGCATTTCACAGCACGGTCATAGTTCAATGGCTGCTACACCACACGTGTTATTATAGCAACCATCCTAAAAAAAATCAGTTGGGCTTCAATATTTTACTTCCTTAAAGGCCCAAAGACTTTTTAGACCTCAAAATTTTACAATCCAAATGAGGCCACAATGTTGGGAATGGAGGCCCATAAGCTTAGAGACATGAGCATTTTTCAATTCTCCCACCTAGGTTCTTGTAAGCAACATGAGCTAGGCCTTCAAGTAAATTCTCCTATCGTAGGTTCTCGGGAGCAACATGAACTCAGCAAGATTGTACACGAAACAATGAGAAGTTTTGCACTTAGCAATGATTGAGGCAGCAAATTTCTGGGGACTTTGAATTTAGTTCTTGCCCTGGACATTGTATCCCATATATTTGGTCCATATAATTGAATGTCATAGATATGCGAATAAGTAGGGCTCGCAATATTTGATTATGACCCATTGTCGTTAAGTGACGTGAGACACGAATTTCGGAGAGGAAATCCGAATATGACATGAAATGGTAATGCCGAACCCTATATGTTGACACGAATGAAGACATAGTAACACGTTTTTACTGTAATTCAAGTTATTCAAGACAAAAAAAAGAGAAGCAAAATTATGACGTTTTTATGTTAACGCGTTTATGATACACCAACTTGAATTTTCATTTTTAATAAGATGCATCGCCATTGCACTGAATATGAGATCATCGTCCCGCATCCATTATTTTGTGAAGGTTGGAGTTTTGTTTGATTCTATAAATGCGACAAAAAAACTCATCAAAAGTGATCCGGAGTTTTTTTTTGGTAAAAACATTTTGCATCAAAGGCGCTTCACATTGCCTCGCAAAGCCAAAACCACCCCATCCTCCAGCCGGCCCCTCCCTGTACGGTTGTGTGGCCAGGTTTTTGCTTCCCCGGGCGGAGCGCGACCTCCATCCTCGCCTTGCCCAGCGCCCCATCCGCATTCCTCAGAGAGAGAGAGAGAGAGAGAGAGAGAGTGAGGATTTCGCGCAAAATCGAGAACGTCGAGAACTTCAAAGCAAGGCAAAATCGAATTAGGAGCATTCCAGACTGCACCGACAATCGAATTCGAATCCGATCAAAAACACTGCGAGCTCTAATGATTTGGATCGTCACGCTCCGATAGTCCCTCTAACAAAGTAGAAATGTTTTGGTGTGCCCTATCCCGAAATGCACGGTACTATAGTCCCGCCAAGCCAATTACTGCGCGCTTCACGGCAACGAACAACCTCCAATTTTCTTCCAAGAAGATCAAACATTTTTCAATAGGGAGGGGCAATCAATCGACTCATAGGTGAATCAGAGGTATGGTCCTTTTAGGTCCCGTTTGGTTCGGCTTTGCGAAGGGGCTTTAGGCGCCTAATGGACCTTGGTTAAATGCAAACTTGTTTTGTTTGATTTTTTGGAGGACTTTGGCTAAATGTAATTGCATCTCTAAAGAACTCTAAAGGCCTTTAACCCAAGGGAGATCTGGAGCAACTTTAGGAAGTTGCATCTTCGAAATACAAGTAATACTATTCATGTGACCACTGTTCATCTTCTCTAATGAGCCAATGAGACTGATGGCCGCCAGCTAAGGGATTCTCGACGTCAGCGACCACCGCTTGAGGGGTCACCCGACCCCAGCGACCGCCCCCCAAGAGGGCTAATCACTGTGTCACGCCCCGACTCTCGAGCTCGCGGCAACCCCATTTCACTTGAGGTCTATCTGTACGACGTCCCAGGTACTGTCGTCGACCAATTCATTTTATCTTGTAATTATACACATGCGGAAACGAACAACTCCCAAACCAAACAACGGGGATAGCAACAACAAGCAGCGAGAGGAAAAACAACACCATTTTTATATATCGAAGGTTAGCAAAGACACCAAGCAAATACAAACACGCCTTACTATAGGCGACAAGCTAAGGCCTACTCAAAAAGAGACCGGCCTAGCTAACCTAACACCGCACAAGTGCCTACTCGCCGGCCTCGAGGAATCACTCTCTTCGATCCCTGCACGCATCATCTAGGGCCCGAAAATGTTAACCACGACGGGTTGAGATAAACTCAAGCAAGTTAAAGTCCTAAGCTCCGGTTAGGAACTTCGCTCGCCTCGGGAGTTTAACATACAACCTAATACAAAGAATCGGTGCAATACCACCTCGAGAGAGAAAGACGGCGAGAGAAGACAGTTTAATAAACGGGTGCAATCACAAACGACCAAAGATGACATACCTTAAGGGAAACGCAACACCGAACATAATAATCAAACAGTCTTAGTCTTGTCTCGTATCGCTTTTCGACGTTAGCCTCGCCCACGACATCTTAACCACATCCACCGATTGCCAACAATCTCTCGGACCAAAGATCATCCTTTTCTCGATGTTATTCCAATAGGCGGAGTTCCACAAACTTGACCATACTTCGCTATATCACTCGAATAAATTTTATCCCACAAGCATTCTCTTTTTGTCGTCGTAGTTCGGTTCATTTTCGCCCTTTCGACATCCTAGAAGCCCGCCAGAGTCGCTCCTTGCTCGAGCACTCCGGCCTCGGCGTCCACTCCCGCCCTCATCGGATCGGTTGTCATGGGCATCTACGAACCGCACCACTTCTAACAAAAGTCCCTTTTAAACATGCTTTATCTCATAGAGGTATTATCCGCTTTGGCTGTCCCATACTAAGCCTCACGGTTTTAACCTCATCTGAGCACCTCAAAGTACAAAACTTTCTCCAGCTCGTCAACTCATGAGCTCGTTTCCACAGGACCACTCGTCAACACTTGAAATTTGATCCACCGAATTTTTATGAGCTCACATTCTGAACTTCACAAGCCTCAATCGTTGTGACGCGTAAACAACTACTCATCCTTGTTGTCTTACCACTTAGTCAAATCCTTTATATGACACCTCACTGTAAGTATCGTATTCTCCAATACTAGACTAAATCCTCAAAATTCCACCAATCAATAATCACGTACATTCCCTAATTCTCGGGAATAACTCAATAAATCAAACACTTTCACTTCCACTCGATCTTCGATCATGCATTTCATCATTATTCACGCATATAATTAACAATCGGCACTTCAAGAAAGCATAACAACCAAGAACACAACAATTTGAAACCAAAATTTACTTCGTATGAACAAAGTCCGTGAGTGAAATGAATCCGTGAACAATGAATCGTCGTGTGAACGAATCCGTGAACAGTAAGATTCGTCCGAAATTAAATAAATAAATAAAAATAAATAAACTTAACCATAGTTAACAAATTAACTCAACCCTAGTTAATCTAACCTAACCATAGTTAAATTCTAACCTTGGTTACTTTTAAAACTAACCATGGTTACTTTAATTAATTAACCCTAGTTACTTTTAAAACTAACTCTGGTCAATTAATCTAACCCTAGTCAGCTTAATTAACTCAGCCACCATTAACAAACTAACCCATAATTAACCAAGCACAAAAATTAAACTAATTAACCCCTAAGCAAGATTAACCCCTAAGCAAGATTAACCCCTAAACAAGGATTAGGAAGTTAACTTACTTGGATCGGAAATCCGGCGACACCGGCGCGTAGAGGGGAATGAGGGCTACGAGGGGTAAGCTCGGGATGGCAACGGACGACAAACGATGGCCGAAACGGGCCAAAAACAGTGCTGGTTACTGTTCACGCGGAACCGGTGCAGCTGAGCGGAAAAGGCCGAAACGGGCGGTTCGGGGCGACCAGGGGCGACCGGGGGTGTGCGGCTGGCTTCCTAACTTCCAGGACTACACTTTGGGTGGTTGCGGCGGCTCCGGTGACGGCGGCAAGGCTGTTTTTGGGCTGGAAAACAGCATGGACAGAAAGAAACAGCAAAAATGGAAGAGAAAAGGAAGAGAAAAAGGGAGAGAAAGTGAGGGCTGGCTGGTGCACGAATTTTGGGGGAGAAAGAGGAGAGAGAAGAGGCTGCTGAAGGCTTGGATAAGGCCAAGGCAAGTGGGCAAGCCACTTGCTTCAAGAACCAATCAAAAACAACCAAAAACAAGATAAACAAAGTTCACTTCACAAAGCACAAAAGCAAAAGGCCAAAGGGAGAAGCCATGGGCTGGAAAGGGAGATGAGAATGGGCTAGCTTGGGCCTCCTTTGGGCTAGGGCTGGATGGGTGCAAGGCCCATTGGGCCGCCGGTCTTGGGCCGGCCCACCCGCGGCCCGAAACCCGGTCCAATTTTTCCTTTTTCCAACGCTTCCGTGTCCAACGGAAAATCCCAAAATAAATGAGGCGGCGTCCAAATATATAGTCCTGACATCACTGAGAAGTCGGTTCCCAAAATCGGATTAAAAATCGGGGCCAAATTGAGTCGATTGCGACCGTAGTACAATTTGGATTGTCGGGCGCTCTTTTTGGACTTTCCTCACATTTGACCCGTGGTCAACCATTCTTTGATCCACGTTTACGCCAATTCTCGAGTCAGGGACGTCCCTCGATTGTCGTGTGATCCTAGGGGCTCAATTGATAATCCCGAGTACTAGATGAAAAGGATTCGGTTTACCGTCGTTCGTAGTTCGTATCGAAGTCGTGCGGAAATCACCCACGATCGACTTCGTACTTCGCCGAATCGATTTATTTCCATTTCCTTAATAGTCTAGTACTTAGAGGATATCGTTCCCGCCCCAGTCCTCATGGTCGAAGGGTTCGTTCGATCGAAATTGCGAGTCGTACGCGAATCATTTCCTATCGACGCCTCTCTCGTAATCCATTATCCCACGAACACACAGTTCGGAAAATTTGTACTGACCAGGCCTTCGACTAATATTGCCCTTTTATAAAATCCTAAAATGGGGTCGATTTTCAGGATGTTACACACTGCCTGAGGTCCGTGACCTCAAGCGTCACCTAGGTCCTGTGACCTAGGCGTCGCTTGAGGTTCGGCAACCTCAAGTGGTGGTTGCCTGGGTCACGTGCTTAGGTTGGTGACCAAGACGACAAAGGCAATAGTTGCCTAGGTCATGCGACCCAGGCAGATGCCTCCATCGCTTGGGTTCGCGCAACCCAGGCGATTGTTTGCCGAGGCCGCACAAACTCAGGCAATTGTCCTTCGAGGCCATGCGAACCTAGGCGACGACCATTGCTTGGGGCCGCCTGCATTAGTGACCCAGTAGACGGTCGCTTGGGTCGCGTGACCCAAGCAACCACCACTTGAGGTCACCCGACCGTAGGTTGCCTTGCTTGAGGTCGCGTGACCTCAGGCAAGGTTGTTCGATGGCTAGATCTGGTCGTCGGAGGGTGGCCAGCAACCAAAATTGGCCAATAGTGAGTAGATTAAATTTTTTTAGTAAAAATCATTTACAAAATATAGTATTTACCAAATGGCATTTAGGTCAAAGTTGTTTTGCAATGCAATGTAAAATTACAATTTATCAAATAGTATTTGCATTTCGGAAAACCCCTTTAACCTAAAAATATTTGCATTTTCTTAAAGGCATTTGGCCAAAGCCGAACCAAACAAGCTCTTAAAATGACATAAGATGAAACATCACTTTCAGTCGAAACTTCAAATTCAAAGGGAAAGACAAGAATTTGGAATCCGATGCCAAGCTAAGACGACACCCCATCCTTTCGGCGGTCCCCGGCCAGGCCCATCAGCGGGGCCCAATGGGCCCACCCCGGCCCTCCAACTACCATTAAACGCTAGCTGACAGAGCAAAATTGTCTCCACGTGTCATGTCGCGAGAGCGCTGGAAATTCCCTTGGAGTTGGACAATGATTGAGCACACATGAGGCTAACGTTAAGAAGATGTCTTTGATTTGAATAATGAAAGTTTGTCTCGAGCATAAAAAACTCCGTGCCCAAGTAGAGCTCCGGAAAGAACCTAGTTGAATATTCGAAAGGTTTCGCACGACGTACGTGCTTCACCCGAACGAGGGCTCGATTCCATCGGGAGGCAGACCCTAGCTTATCGTCTGCATCACATGAAGCCCTTTCGATAGTTCGAAAGTCGGGACTGGAGATCGATAGAAATGTCAACTTTTACTCATGAGCCCTTTTTACCGTATTTGTTCGTGCAATAGAGTATGTGTAAGATTTGGTTGGAGGTGGAAATGGGTGAGAGATCTATTTTTTATCATGGGAATAAGAAAGCATTAATGGGTCATAAATGAGTTGAGAATTATAAAGCATCTTCATAGTTAAGCTAATTGGATCGTCTATCAACCACATTTCAACGTGAAAGAATCATAACAAAAGAAGCTAATACTAATTAATTAGTTCTTTAAAAAGTTCGACCCAAACCCACCTAGGCCCCCGAACTTGGGACCCAGACCCAAGACCTGTTCTTGGATCTCAGTCCCGATGGCTGAATTCTGATCCCTAGTAGAACCTCGATCCCAAGTTGGTAGGACATCTGTCCCAAGTTGCACTTGGGACCCCGACGCTTGAACCTCCATACCTAATGGTACGATTCAGGTCCTCGAACCAGGGCCTGGTGACCAGGCTCCCGAACCCGATCCCGACACCCGTACTCGATACCTTGAGGCCGAACCCCTGGCGCCTGTACTCGAAAACTGAGGCTTCCCGATCAACGACGATGTACACCAGACCCTGGTACTGTTGGAGAGGCATGTCTGAGACCTCAACAACCGAACTCGGGACCCCAGCACGTGGATCCAGGTCCCAAATTCCTGATTCAAGGGCTCAGGTGCATTCGGGTACTAAGCCGTGGTGTCAAGCAACTAACCTCCATCGCTTGTGTGAAAGAATCATCCAGATTACGAATCAACTCTTACTATAAACTACATATTTAGGATAGAACAAATGGATGGAAAAGTCATACTTTCATGCATTTTTTTCCTTAATCTAAGTCCAACACTTTTAATTTTTCTAATCAAGTTCATACAAATAATCTAATCGAGATCCTTCGCCGCCGAATTTGGTAAAATCCAGCTGACATCATCATTGAACGATGGCGGATTGTAATAGATATTATAGCATTATCATGATACGGATGCCGCCATGAAAAAAATGTTTCTTCCTTTTATTTAGTTTGCACGGTACCATTTATGTGGTGCTGACAATAGCAAAACGTTACCCGCGACGCACTTCTTTGTTGTTTGACCAGCACATTAGTTAGATCTAACCGGATTTAGTATTAAAGAGACTTGATTAGATTATTTGTGCAAATAGAAAGAATGGATTTGAAAAGTTAGAAGTATGGAAATTTGATTAGAGAAAATCGTGAAAGTACACAGATCAAAAATACAATTTTCCGAAAAGAATTTCATGTGTTTTTATTTATTTATTTATTCTAAGTCCAGCACTTTTAAGTTTTTTAATCAAGTCATTCATACAAATAGTCCTTTTGGCATCGAATTTGATAAAATAACTAACGTGATTGCTCAATGACACAGAATGTGTTATAGATAATATTTGCATGATATGGACGCTACCGTGAAAAATAAAAATAAAATAGTTTTTTCTTTTGTATTTACCTTTTATTTATATTGCATGGTACTATTCTTGTAGCATCAAAGTTCCCAGTTTGGTCTAGTTCCAAGATAAAATCGAGAGTTGGATTGGGAGGACCAGATCTCAAAATTAAGACTGGGGACTAAACCAGTTGGTCATGGGACTAAGAATGGTTTCGGTTCGGTTTAATGGAATTGATCACTTTTTTGTCCCACTAAAGAGTGTCTGTATACAACGAGAGAAAGTAACAAATCTTAAAATATTAATGAAAGTGACAATAAGTGAAGAATTTTTGTACTATAACTTATGGTACCATTAGACGAGATAGTGTTTAATTCATGTTTTACAAATTTTTTTGAAGAAATAATAATAAAATTATATGTAGTTGGTCCATTTGAACCACTCAAATACTGATTTCACTTTTAAGAATCAGGAAGTGGATTGACGCTCCTAAGAACCAAACCCAAGTAATCCATTTTGCATACCCCTAACGTCAACATTAGCAAAACGTCACCCACAAATGCTGTAGTTGCACTCATGTCTTGGAGTTGAGTAGGTCCTTAAAAGGCTCTCAAGGAAGAATGTTACGAGGGGATGACGTGCTACCTCAATAATAGATGTACGCACTGCCTCATCCAAGAAGAGGCGAATAATCTCGCAATCGTTAGGGTTTAGGGATGGATTGGAGATGGGGCGAATTTTCCCGCCCAGCATGTAAGGGCGGGGCGTGGATGGATATGGCTACAAGCCCAACGCACAAACCCGCCAGCTAGCCCCTACCCGGGTGTTCAAATTATGGAAATTTCTAGTATTGATCTAGTTAGTTTTTTTTTTTTTTTTTTTTTTTTTAATGTAAGTTGTATTGATTTGGTAATGGAAAGTTTCTTATTTTCTACATAAATTCCAATGCCACCATGGATACTTCCGCTGCTTTATTTTTCCTTTTCACATAATGTATTTCATGAAACTTTTCCTTGCTAAACTTCATGCTAATAAATTTGAGAATATTACATCAACTAAATTATTGTAAACCTTTAAAGCTTGAAGTTATTGTGGAGCGGGGCAAGTGTGATGGGGAAATCTACATGTACCTATTAAGGTTGGGGATGGCATACGTAAATATGGGGAAAATTACCAAAAAAATCCTAAATTTATTGCAATTGTGCTAATTCAATCCTAATTTTTTCTTTTTTTGCCAATTTAATTTTAAACATTTTGTATACGTGTCAGTTCAGTTTATTCGATTAATTTTAACCCATCGTCCCTGACATGGACAATGGTCATCCAGCGGGTGTGAACCTCACCGTCCCTTGCCTCTAGTTGACGGTAAGAGGAAGAAGGAAGAATGAGGAAAAAAAGAGAGAATGAAAAATAAAATAAAAAATTCAAAAAATATATATTATTAAAAAATTATCTATGTTAGCGTCGTTTGGATGGTTGGTGCCGACCATTGTCCACTTAAATGCCAGCTAGCTAAAATTGGCCATATGGACTAAACTTAGATAAATTCAAAAGATTTAGAATTGAATTGATAAAATTGCAACATATTTATGACTTTTTGATAATTTTCTTGGAAATATGCTTTGCGGGGCATAGGATGGGAGTAAGTAATCTCTAACAATAGTGGAGCGTGAATGGCAGATGCAATTTTCGCACCGGCATTCCTCATTGCCATGCCTAACATTATATACCACAAAAATACGTTCTCACTAACCACTTTGGCACTCTTTTTAAACCGTCTTCACGCTGTGTTTAGGAGATGGGGGTTGATTAAACTTGGAAAGGAAATGTTAGGAAATTTAGTTTTTTGCGAGATAAAAAAGCAGGTAAAATTCCCTTCCGGTCCGATACTTGGGTGTTCCAATCATCACTTCGCGCTTAAGCAAGGCGGACTGCAATGCCTTAGTATGTCTACTTATGTCTAGAGTCTAGTCCTGGACCCACCGCTTCCTTTCTTTCTTTTGCAGGTAGACTACAGCTTATCAATTCAATCTTGCATGCTATACAAGCGTATTGGGCTTCCATTTTCTAGCTTCCATCATCAATTGTTGACAGAATTGAACAAATTTGTTGGCAATTTCTTTGGAAGGGACTTGGGCTTGGGGCACGGGGGTGCCGGGCGGGGGGGGGAGTCTCCCGGGAAGATATATGTCTCCCTAAACAAGAAGGTGGACTTGGGATCCGAAGAATCCGAGATAGCAATAAAGCAGCCATGATTAAGCATCTATGGATCTTTTTCACTGATAAGGAATCCTTATGGTGCAAGTGAATACATGCCAATCACCTGAAAGGAAGCACTTCTGGACTACTTCTTGCGTTAAGGGGAAAAGTATAAATTTCTTCAAGTGGAAGATTAGTAATGGACTGTCTACTTCGCTCTAATTTGACCCGTGGCTGGATTTGGGCCCCATAAACTCAGTATTTGATGATGGTTATATATACCAATCTTCCCTTTATAGGCATGCAAAGGTCGCGGACCTTTTTTCTCTGGATGGCCAAGTCATATTGAATGAGATATGGCTATGGCAGATCCCAATTCTCCTATTAAATCAACTGAGTGACACATTCACTTGGCAAATGCATCCTTCTAGCATTTTTTCGACTGCGTCTGCTTGGTTGGTCATTCGCAGGAAAGTGACGTCGGTATAGTGGGCCTCCTTCTATGGAATAAGGCGATAACTCCCCGTCACCAATTCCTCCTTTGGCTGATATCTCATAACCGACTTCCAACCCAGGTCTTCCTCATGTCTTATGGTAGACTGCCTTTGGTACATTGTGCATTTTGTAATGCAAGGCCAGATTCTATCAATCACCTCTTTTTTTACTATCACATTTCCAACTCCTTTGCTACTTTTTGAGCTGCAAAGTGTAACCTCCCCTAGAGTAACCGATTTTGGGTGGAAAATATTAGTTGGATAAGCAACACTCTTTCAAGTAGTCGCTTCTACGTCGACATCGCCAGGTTCTCCTTCGGTGCACTTTGCTATGTGATTTGGAAGACTAGAAATGACATAATATTCCGGTCCTCTAATCTTTTTGTGCCTACGATGAAGCAGCACCTTACCAAGGCGGTCAAGAATAAAGCTCTTTCATTAAAATCAGTAGGCGACAACCCGAGAAATAAGAGATTACAGGGTAGCTGGGGATTAGACCCAAATATTTTTGTATAGGACTGTGAGCGAGGGTTGGCACTTGCTGATCTTGGTTCCTTATATTTGTATTTGCTAATTCCTTTGTGAACTTGACCCCCCACTCCAATGACATGTTGTCACGTTGAGTGTGGGTTGGTACCAAGTCTCACCCCTCCTTGTATAGTTGTATGGTTGGAAATCATCTATAATACTTATCTTCACCAAAAAAAGAAGAAGGTAAAATTAAAATTGTGAGTATTTTCCTCTCATTTTGGAATTTTTAGGAGCTGTAAATCTACTCTTTCGGTGGAGCCAGCAAAACTATATTTGATAGGACTTTTCTAAATAGCATCAACTAGGTTAATCAGTATCCATATATTTTGCCCATTATTTTCTCGATAAATAATCAATGCTCCATGTACATCTAATCATGACAAAAAGTTTATCGACTCAACAAAGCTATTTCATTTTATATACAATTTAAGGGTATGGGCGTGTAGACTATGCTGCTTGAAGGCTTTGGAACACCTTGTAAGTCTCATGAACTAATATTTTTAGTGCGCACATGATAACTATTTTAGTTTTTACTAGAACTATTTTTCTATTCTAGAATCAAGTATGCAATAGAAATCTGTTTGGGAACACAATTTCATTTTTCTATTTTTGGAATAAATTTTTAGTCCATAAATAAATTTCAAATAGAAATAAGAAGTAAAAATTTTATGCTTCTCTAAATTTGGAACGGAAATGAGAAATAAAAACTCTTTGCATTGCTCACCCTAGCTACTAATCAGCTACTCACCCCCCGCTGCCCACTGTCTATTGCCCGAGAAGAAGAAATTTTGTATCATTATCAAACGAATTTTTATTTCAAATATAAATTTTGTGTCATTATCAAATGCGTATTTTTGCATAAAAATACATCTAGAAATAAAAATAGAAAATTGATTTCTGAAATAGAATAGTTTAGCCTCTGCAAATGGCTCTAACCCAAAGGAGCTTGTATGTGATTGATAAATTTGAGTAGGTTACTTACGGTTCCTAAGCTTGGAAAACAATGCAAAAAAACTAAACTCTCTCAACTTGCTATGTTTAAAGGAGCAAGATCCTTCGCACACGCCTCCATATTGTACTTTGACTGGAATAATTCTCTTGTCCAATTAGTTTGGAAGGACTGTCCCCGAAATATCCCTTTGTTCCCTCCATGCAATGTTTGTGAAATGGAAATTTTGGATGTAGTGCGTACACGTAGTACAACTTAGTCCAATCGCCCATTTGGCCGTAGTGAATTTCAGAAACTCAAACATTTCATGTGGAAGTTTTGGTGCACTTGATGAGAAAGGGTCAGGAATCATTGCAAGTGGACCGATGAATGAAAACTCAATTTGATGAAATTGGAAACGTAACATCCGGAAAATTTTGGAAGATTCTCAAAGCTGAAGATCTTTGAAGGCTTGAGTTGTCTTGATTGTGATTTTCAGGAGCTAGAATTTGTTTTGTTTAGTGAAGTAATTTCGGCAAGATAATGGGGAAAAAATGGTCTGAAGAAGCACTCAGGATTAGCATCCTCACTTTAGGCATCGCATGTTCCGCACTTATAATGGAATGTTTAATTTGAGTCATAATTACTGTGAATTAAAAAAGAGAAATAGAAGGGAAATAAGCTTTATCATAGAAGTCAGCTAGAGAGGGAGAGCGAGAAAAGGAAGGAGAATATTGTAGAATAAAAAAGGAAAGTCAGTGCACGTGGTACGTTTTGTTTTGGTCGAAGTGCTCATGATACTTGACTCGACGCTCTTTCTTTCATGAATCTTACATTAGTGTTAGTAGACAAATCACTAATGGGAAATGGCATTCATTTTCATTCCTTTTCTTGAACGGGAGTATAGTGCTCTTAATCTTTGCAAACAAATTAAAAGATAAAGGATTGCTTTGAGAGTTTGGTCGCCCCAACTCCATCATGTGCAAGTACATACAAAGCCAAATGCTCACCTTGACCAAAGTACGGCAGATTAATGAAGATTTCCTAAGATTGAGGAGCAACAACTAAGGATGAAACCTAATGCCAATACTTCTTTAAATCACTCAGAAGGAATGAAACAACATCTCATCAAGGCGGTCAAAGACAAAGCTTTGGCATTCAACATGGTTGCTGATTCGCCTCGGAATAGGAGATTACAACGAAGTTGGGGTATCGACCCAAATATCTTTGGCTAGGATTGTATGTGGTTGGGACATGTAGTCCCCTTGCTTCCTTAATGGCTATTTTCTTTTTGTTGGTGTACTCGTTCCTCTCCCCCCAACTTTGGATTGTTAACCTGTTGAGTAGGTGATAGGGACAAGTTTCCACCCTCTTGTGTACATTCTTATGGTTGAAAATCATCTATAATACTTACACTTACCAAAAAAAAAAAAAAGCTTGTAAGTTGTACCACTTTTTTTTGGGGGGCGAGAAGCCTTATACAACTTGGCCAAGGTTGTACTTGATGTCTTATAGTGATCCAGTTACACTAAGTTCTTCTCTTTTATCGAAAGTTACACTAAATTCTTATCAGGCATTATGTGACTCAATATACAAAAATACAAAAATGAAAATCTTCAATGATCAAAACCAGATGCAACGTGACTCAATAAACTAAAATACAAAGATGAAAATCTTCAATAATCAAAATCAGAAGCAATGTGATTTGGCAGATGATCTAACAAAGATGTTTTATTGATGAATGACCTGCTACATATTTAATTTTTTTTTATGCATGAAACTTAATCAATCGATACCTTTATCCATAATTGTGAGGTTATAATGAATAAACTTTCCTTATAACATGGGCAACCGATATTTATTATTCGCGTCGATTCCAAATTTGTAAAATCTATACAAAAATTTATTCCGAAAAAGGTGGGGAGTGATGCAATTAAATGGCTTTGGCACGGACTCCAAAAAGAGAGAAAACAGATGCTGGGGACTGATTGGGCTACGGGACGAAGACATATCCCTCCAACGAGAAGGTACTTAAATATGATGCATACATCAATGCCTCTAAAAATGGACCACATTCCCCCACTCTCTCTCGAGCGCACCAACCCTCAAGGCAACGTACGATCTCTTTCCTCTCCCTTGGTATGCACGTTGCGCAAACACATGCAGCAAATGGTCCAGAGCCAGGTGGAGTTGGGTGGGGTGGGCTTTGGCTTCCGCCATTATGACAAAGTTTCTAGGCGGGGAGAGAGAGAGAGGGAGGGAGAGGGTTCCATCTTTTGTCGCCATCCCCGTTCGACAAAATTCCCAAGATGCTAAGCCGTTTGTATGCTTTTAATGCCCCCTCGCGATCCCCTCTCCCTCTCTCTCCTCCCTAAGTCGTCACGTTCTTTCGTTGTGCGTGCATGTGCGCGCGGATTATCATCCCATCTGCGCAGGTGCCTCTGCCTCCTCCCCTCTGAGGGTTTCCTGCAAGCTGACTTTGAATGGCAGGTAGGCGTTTCTATTTACTTTAATCTTTGGATCTGCTGGGGCTCTGCTGAGGAGATGTTTTCGCGGGGGAGTGCATAGGATTTTGCTTTTTCTCGTTCGCTTTTGGTTTTATATTGGCTATATCAGTAGACTAGGCTCGCGATAGCCACTGCTTTTGAGAAGTACTTCTATTTCGCGCACTGAAATAATACTTCCATGATTGCGAAAGAAATGGTCCCTCGGGGGTCCAGCGCGCGCGCGAAAGGACGCGATGACTCTCCCACACAACGTGAAATGGGAAGTGCGTCCTATCGCTGAAATGCGAGTTTGCGAGTTGGATGTTTGATAACAAAGAGGGAAGGAGCATAACTATCTAGCTCCAACTTGATTTTCATTTTCAATCCTCTTGAGGTCCTGTATAAATTGTTACGTCTAGATGAAATAGATGTCGGCACAATCAATTATTTAATGGATGTATATGCCGAGATTGAGCTTGCACCGAGTAGTCAAAATGCGTCAAGGGGAATGTAGGATGGATTCGATACTAGTAAAACGGCCTAAGGTAACGAAAGATCTTTGTGACAAGAAATTTCGTCAAATTTGTCACCTTTTGGACCTGAGCATAAGGAGATAAAAGGAAAAAAATTTCTCTCACATGGTTGACTATGTTGTGAATGATTTTTCAATTTTCTTTAGATTTTTTTAATTTTCTTCTTCTTCTTCTTTTTAATTTTCTTATCTTTCCTTGAGGACCATGTTACAAACCAAATTCTCATGTACCCTTGTGAGTTGAAAATTGGGGGCTTTGTGGTATCGAAGTGAAGGGAAAGTTATTCGGCAGAGATGATACAACTAGTTTGTGGAAGTGGTGTGTGTTAGGAATCGTGGAGGGGAATGAATATCATTTTAGAGGAACTTTGAAGATGGAGTTAGCCTCCCGTGCATAAATTAATAGAGAGCTGATGCTGCTCTCTTGATGATGCCATGATTGGCAGAAATTAGTTATTGTGTAGAAGTGTTTTGTATATCTTGCTTGAGGGATTGATGCCCAAGTTAAATTGGGCATGGTACACTCAAGTATGAGGATGTGATTCATCATTTTATTCTTAGAAACTATCTTTAGAGGGAAGGTTGGCCTAGTGTTTTTGGCTCACCAAGCATCACACAAGCTATTGTGCAACTAAGGAACTATTGGCAATTCGCGAAAGGGATAGCACTGACTTCGATACTATATTAAAAATTCTAACCTAAAAGTTTAAATTGTCAAGTGAATGGATGGTTTAGGATAAATTTTGGCCTAAGCCAAGGCCTAGAAAGATTTGGCATATAAATCTTACTCTGATATTATATAAGATTTTGTGAGAATTTCGTTAATTATTCTAAAAACTTAAACTGTTAAATGAAGGCACGGTTCAAAATTGAAATATTCTAATGATGTTGTCTTGTTGTCCATGTTGGACAACGACAATGACTAGAAGATCACAGTGGACCCTAAGTACAGGGACATACATTGAGTTCTTGATCATCACTGGACTTGGTCTGTGTCCCTTGTTAGACAATTCTTCATTCATTTTTGAATTTGACATATTGCAAGTGGATCAATTATGATATTCGGGACTAATCGTCTAGGCTAGTTAGATTGGACATTTCAGATTTAACGTTCACATATACGTTTAAGAGAGGTAATTGTCATCAAGATGCATAAGAGTTAAGTCGTGGCATTTATGGTTGCATCTCCATGATCTAATAGTGGCACTTAAAAGGTTAATTGGGTTAGATGGTTTTTATCTGTTATTTTTTATCATAAGCATGCTCTTAGTAAGCACCCTTTGTTAAGTGAGCGACATGCATTAAAATAAATACCGGATGAAAGGCAGATTTGGGCTTTCATGTGTAGATCAAAGTTAGAATTGTTATTACTGTCTAGAGTCTGTTCACTTATACTGTAGATGTGCCTTTGAAGTTCACGGATTTACAATCCATGTGCCTTAGAGAACGCCACCCAAACCAAGCTAAGGGTCCATTTTTGTCTCATCTAGTAACCGCAAAAAGTCCAATTTCCAAATGACCAATGATCCCTCTCTATCAAGAAGCCTATAATTTTTATAATTGGAATAATGACCTGGTTTATTTCACATGAGCTAAGCCCCAAAAAGGAATATTCAGAGTAACCAAGCAAGGTGATGATCATTTAGGGTGGGTGTTGACTTATATATCATTCAACAAGATCTTTCCCATACGGTATGAACTTGAGATATCTTAAACTCTCCCACTTAAAATCAATGTCCTTGCTAGTGTTGGCCTGTATTGCTAACAATACTTCTCCTATTTGATGTGCTGTCCAGTTTATTTCCACACCCTCCATCATCCTAAAGGCCTATCAGGAAGCTTGATTTGGTCAAGCTTTCTTGCTTAGATAGTCACTCCTTGCCCTCATCAAATCATGTATGAACCTAGTCTGTCCACAAAACATCTATTGGAGAGGGTCTTGCTCTAATGGCACATGGGCCAAACCCCTCTAAAGTATACTTTAAGTAACCACACATGTGATGATCATTAGAGATGGATCTCTCACCACCATTATGAGACTTGAGATGCCACAACTCCCCCTAACTACTACACTTGACCCCTCATCTCAAGTGCCTATATATCTAAAATCATCGAGCTATCTGCCTTATCAGACCGTATGCCTTTGAGGCCAACAACCTCTAATATGAGATACGTGATGACTAAGAGATAAAGTTGCTCAAGAGAATTTTTAAGGATGGCAAGGACTAAGGTGAGAGGGACATTGTAATTCAGGAGTGAGGTAGACAACATTGATGAGGACCCTTAGTAGAGTCAAAAGATTAGCCTCGTGAGATCTTATTAGCCAAATGCAAACGTAGACTTCTATTAGGAATTCGCACTTGATTCTAGAAAAAGAATGTGAGCAAACAATTCACCAGACAGGATATAATAATAAAGAACATAATCGAAAAAACACTCAAGGAAACTTGTTATTGAAGTTCACCCAAACCTAAGTTATATCTCCATGTATAGGCACTTGCAAATCCACTAGACTTCGAAGAAAGTTGGAATACAATAATGAACTTCTCTCAATATTAGGGCACAAAGAGATTGAGAACCCTTACAAAAAAATAAAAATAAAAAACACTTCACTTTTTCTTTCCTCTCTATTTTTCTTTTGTTGCCCCTTATCGGCTAGAATCTAATTATCGCTAATATAAAGGTGCAGCTTTTAACCTAAAAGAAAAATTAATTGAAAAGACGAAAAAGTGCCTCCCTAACTACTACACTTGACCCCTTGTCTCAAGTGCCCAAATATCTAAAATCATTAAGTTGTTTGCCTTATCAGACCATATGCCTTTGAGGCCGACAACCTCTGATATGAGATACGTGATGACTAAGATATAAAGTTGCTCAAGAGAATTTTAAGGATGGCAAGGACTAAGGTGAGAGGGACATTGTAATTCAAGAGTGAGATAGACAACATTGATGAGGATCCTTGGTAGAGTCAAGAGATTAGTCTCATGAGATCTTATTAGCCAAATGCAAATATTAGGAATTCACACTTGATTCTAGAAAAATAACGGGAGCAAACAATTCACCAAACAGAATATAATAATAAAGAACATAATCGAAAAAACACTCAAGGAAACTTGTTATTGAAGTTCACCCAAACCTAAGTTATGTCTCCATGTAGAGGCACTCTGCAAATCCACTAGATTTAGAAGAAAGTTGGAATACAATAATGAACTTCTCTCAATATTATGGCACAAAGAGACTGAGAACCCTCGCAAAAAAAAAAAAACCCCTCAACTTTTTCTTTCCTCTCTATTTTTCTTTCGTTGCCCCTTATTGGCTATAATCTAATTATCACTAATATAAAGGTGTAGCTTTTAACCTAAAAGAAAAATTAATAGAAAAGACGAAAAAGCACCTCCCACCCCCAACCCCCCAAAATATTTGACTTCACCCACCAACAATCTTCTACTTGAAGAAAAATATACTCGATGCACCAAGTAACTTTGCATCCATCTACTTCAAAAGCTAGTAACTGGAATTTGTGCCTCTGCGATACTCCTCATCAATTAACATGGAGTGATATTAATGGTAGTAGTATAGAAAATATGATTCTTTGTGTCTACTACCTTGGTCAACAAGTTAGCTAGGTTTTGGAGCCATCAATCTTTTGTAACTTTGACTCATTATCTTTGGCATAAGCACAGCCCGAGTGCCAAAACTTGGCACAAAGGGACACTTAAATGTCAAAGGTTACAAAAGTTACACTTAAGTGTCATTTTTCAAAATAAATGGATCACTTTAGTGCCAAGTCGTCGGAACCCTACCGGAAATCCTACATGACAATTTTTTGTTAATTTTCTTGCCTACGTGGCTTGCCGGAAATTGAATCGGCGAAAAATCAACCAAAATGACGTCATTTTACACGACCTGGATTTTTTTAATTATTAATTAAATAATATAAAATAATTAAAATATATATTATTATTATAAAATTGATTAATTTATTTTAAAAAAAAAGGACAGGAAGGGATCCAATGAGGGCCGTGTAGCCCTCGCCGCCGCCGCCCCACCATCGCCGAGAAGGGCCAACAACGGTGGGCAAGGGTCGGCCGGGGTCGCTGGGCCATAGCTAGAGGCCGCCGACCCCGACCGGCTGCAGTGAGGGCCTACGGGCCCTTACCAGATTTGGGGCGAGGGTCGCAACCCTCGCCCTAGATTTGGCAAGGGTCGTCGGCCCTCGCTGCAGGCCGACCAGGGTCACCGGCCACTAGCCAGAGCCCAGCGACCCCAGCCGACCCTCGCCCACCGTCACCGGCCCTTCCCAGCGATGGTGGGGCGGTGGCGGTGGCAATAGCAGCGGTGATGAGGGTTGCACAGCCCTCGCCGGATCCCTTCCTTTCCTTCTTTTTTTTTTTTTAATAAAATCGATTTAAAAAAAAATTTAGTCTGACTTGGCAATTTCTTTTTTTGTTAAAATTGCCACATGGATTTTTTATTTTGAAAAAAATGCTTCGTCAACAAATGAAGTCGCCGGAAAATGGACATGTGGCATTTTGGCCAAAATTTTTCACCGTTGGCACTTAATTGATCCATTTTACTCCAATTTTGGCATTTAAGAGTATCTTTTGTAACTTTTGACACTTAAGTGTTCCCTCGAGCCAAGTTTTGGCACTCTAAGAGTCCGTACCTCCATTATCTTTCAATGCTGACTTGATAAAGTGATAATGTGTCTTGATATGCCTAGTCCTTGAGTGATAAGCTGCATTCTTTGCCAAGTGCACTGTACTTTGGCTATCACTCCACATTGTGCTCACTGTCTACTTTTGATGTAGCTTCTCCATGTAATCTTATAATTACATGATTTCTTGGGAGGCTTTCGTGATCACTATGTACTCTGCCTTTGTTGTCGATAAAGCCACTATTTTCTCTACTAAAGGCAAGGATTTAGCAGCAAGGCTTCTTAAAATAACTTTTTTAGCAACCATATACTACATTTGGATGGAATGTAATGGTAGATGTTTCCAAAACAAGTTAAATGATGTCTCCATCATTGTGGCTAAAATTCATAAGCTTGTCAAAGGCCGAGCATCATTTTACAAAAATGTAAAACCTTCTCAGACAAATGTAATTTTCACTACTATATGAAGACTCTCTCACTCCATTTTTTTGAGTTCTTAGTTATCTTTGTAATGATGGGGAATGCTCCTAAGCTCTTGTACATCATCTTATAAATGATACTTACATTTCAAACAAAACAAAAAAAGCCACTACTTTCTATAGTTGAAATACCCAATCACTATTATATATGCAACTATAAAGACACATCTTGAGGTACTCTTACTACTATCTTGATCACCCGAGTGATCTGCATTCACATAACCCTGTAACTTTAGAGATGTACCATGATAACAAAGAGTAATTTGATGTACCTACTAGATGTCTCAATATCCATTTTACTACATTTGAATGCTCTTTGCCCGAGTTCTGTAAATATTGACTCACAACTCCTACTGCTCGTGCAATGTTTGGTCTTGTGCTAACTAATCATGACGTACATCAAACTTCCCACTGCTAATGCATGCTTTCATCTTTCAAAGCCTGAGTACTTAGACACATATCCTTGGACAATTTGAAATGACTCGCTAGAGGAGTCGTAACCAGTTTTGCCATATTCATGTTAAATCTCTTTAACACTTTGTTTACATTATCTTCTTGCAACAACCATAATTTCTTATTTTTGCCGTCCTTGATAATTTTCATACCTAAGGTATTCTTTGCCTATCCCAAATCTTTCATAGCAAATTGTGATGCTAACATCTTCTTCACTTTCGCGATTCTCTTCATATTGGAGCTAGCCATCAGCATGTCATCCACATATAAAGAGAGATGTGCAATATTACCATTGCTATACTTGTGAAAATATACAGAATGATTAGCCTCACAGTGTGCAAATCTATTTTCTTCCATGAAGCCATCAAACTTTAAATACCATTACCACGGAGCTTGCTTCAAGTGACATACTATGTGCTCCTTACCTTTGACCTCAAAACTTTTCGGTTGTGCCATGTATAATTCTTCATTTAAGCCACCATGTAAAAACGACATTTTCACGTCTAACTACTCAAGATGAAGATCCTCCACTACATCTATACTCAGTAGAACTTTGATTGATGTCATTTTCACTACTAGTGAACATATCTCAGAGTAGTTGATCCTTTCCTTTTTAGAAAAGCCCTTGACCACAACTCGCGCCTTATATTTGATATTACCATTTGTCTCATTTTTAATCATGTATTGTCCACTTGTTTAACAAAGCTTTTTTACCTATGGACAATTTGGTTAACTTCTAAGTTTTATTCTGTAATAACAAGCCCACCTCGTCTTTCATAGCACGCTCCCACTATATGTGAGATGTGTCTTTCTTTGCCTCATCATAAGTCTCTGGTTCTCTTGAATCTATATAAGAAATGGTTCAAAATAGTATTTGCTAATGGATCAAAAATTACCTTTGGCTTTCTTACATGTGCAAGCCTCCTCAAAACAAGTACTTCAGGATTGTTAGTTTGTTCCGAATCACTGCGTTCCTCTTGAACTACCTCCTCACTAATAATAGGCTCATCTTGAACCTCTCCTTTTGGTGCACTTTGATTTGCCAGAATCATCTTCACACGCATTGTGTCCATCTCAACATATTTTAGTTCTAATGCCTTCTCGTGCTCTATTTAATGATTCTTGTGTATCTTTTCTTCATGGAATACCACATTTAGACTACAAATCACTTTGTTATTCTCATAATCCCAAAGCCTATAGTTATACTCGTCGCCACCGTATCCGATAAAGACACACTATTGGGACTTAGCATCAAGTTTCTTCCTATCCTCCCTTTCAATCAAAGCATTTGCGATACAACCAAATACTTTTAAAAATTGAATCATTAACATTTTTACCTGATCACTACTCTTGTGGCATTTCTCCATCCAACGTACTAGATGAACTCTTGTTGATTAGATAAACAACTGCATCAACTGTAGCAACCTACAAGTGAAGTGCAAAACCCATGTAAAGCCTCTTACATCTTACACATTCTAGAATGGTTCTATTGATCCTCTCAACTATGCCGTTCTCTTGAGGAGTTCTAGGAGAAATCTTTAACTTGTGTATACCTTCCCAACTCAAGTATTCTACAAATTCCTTACTCGCGTATTCACCAACATTATCAAACTCCAAAGCTTAATCCGATAGCTTGTTTTTTAATTTACCATGGTCTTCCACATTTTGAGCATCTCAAATACTTTGGATTTTTTTATAAGATCATAGACCCAAGTCTTCCTTGTGGCATCATCAATAAGGTGGCAAGATATCTCTTACAACCATAAGAGAGTTCTTGAGCAGTTTCCACACATCAGTATGAACTAACTCTAACTTTCGGCCTTTATTTTGTCACCCACTCAATCGAAAACCGACTGCCTTCTATTTTCTATAAGTGCAACTCTCACAAAAATCCAACTAAACTTTCTACAAACGCAGAAGTAATTTCCTTAAATGTAACTGCTTGATAACCTTTTCACCAAGATGTCCCTAACAGTAATGCCAAAGAATATAGCCCCTGTAGCTACAACTATATCATTGATATTGTCTCCTTAGAGAAGGTAAAGTATACCCATACACTTTCCCTTTGCTACTACTCTTGCCTCCAAGGTTATCTTACACTCTCCTACATCCAAAAGTTGTTACCATACCTTCTTGGTCAAGTTTACTAGTTGAGATAAAAAATTTCTTCAACTCTGGGATATGTCTAGTTTCATGCAAAACTAGACGTCCTCCACCTAAGCTATTCATGATCACAATTCATTTTCCAACAATCTGACACATGTGGCTATTTCCCACAACCACTTGCATGAAATCTCTACTAGCATAATTAGCAAATGTCTCTTTGCGAGGTGCAATTGAAAGAAGCACTAGGATCAATAAACCACTTGTTGTTAAGTCAAACCCTACAGAGGAACACCAATTCTCTAGCAAAGGTTCATTGCTAACCACATTAGCTCCTTGATTCTCATCCCGCTGCTTCTTTTTATAGGCCTCACATTGAAACCTCCTTGATTCTCAACCTCTTGACGGCTAGCATCTAACTATGCAACTTTTAACCTTAAAGCAAAATTAATAGAAAAGACAAGAAAAAAAAATTCGAAAAAATATTTGCCTTCACTCGACAACAATTTTTAATTTGTAGCACCCGTTGGTGCTAAAGTTGATGAAGTTGTTAGTTCAATAGGCAACAACATCAATCGTAGATTTAAAGTTATTTTCAAGCAGTTATTATTTAGTTGCCTTTTTCAATCTCTTTATGATCAAGGAAGGATCGATGATCAACTATCGAATCATTGCCTATGCCGTGGTGAGAATATCATCAAGTAGGTAATTCAGCTAAATTCTCGACTCGAAACGGGGTAGATCCCAATCCCGTTGAATCTTCGGTAACTTGTCCCCACACGGATTATAAAGTGCGCCAAGGTCACGGCTCCCTCTTCGATCCCATCAACTGTCGGTCTATGATGTGAGTGACCAACACACAAAACAGCGGATCGATAAGCCATTCCCAAAACAGCCTTCTTTTGCCAATTTTTCCTCCCGCCAAACAGCTCCAGGACAATCTTTAGGTACACACATGACCCAACCCCACCATTCCCACCAACCAGTTTTTGACCTTAATCTGCCTACTTCACCGACGACACATGACGGTGACCCAGATAATCCAGAAATGAATTGATCTCCCTCTCTCCCTCTCTCAATCTGATCAATTTGTATTTGTAGTGAGGTGCGCACCAGAATTCAATGGCCATGACTTCAACTAGAAGTAAAAGACGTGAGCCGCAAAAGGCCTTTGCTTTTAAAAGGAGAGGGGTCAGAAAGAAATGGCGCAGAGACACAGAGAGAGAGAGAGAGATGAAACGCCCGACTTTGGAAAGATGAAAGGAGTGCTTTTGGAATCGAGAGGACCATGTCTGCACCACGAAAGAAAACATGTTTTCGACGTGCAAAAAAGGAAAAGGGGAGGGAGGAAAAGAAATATTTAGAATCGTTTCAATTTCAATTTGGGGGTGGACCAATCTTTATCCCTTGCTCTTGAAGATTCCTCCTTTCTTGTTCTTTCATTTTTATTTTTATTTTTTTGCTTTTTCCTCTCTCTTTTCTCTCTTTCTTTCCCAATTCCTTTTCAGCAAGTTTTGAATTCACGTCTTTTCTCACGGTCGAGTGTCATAAAGAGAGGGGCAAGTTTCAAAACGGATGATGAATATTCAATGTGTTTTTGTTATCTTCCCTTTTCCAATCCCTAGGACTTCTTCCCCCACTTCGATTCTTTTGCTGCAATGGGTAATGCACAATTTGTTCTTCTTTTGCTCGTTAAAGTAGGGAAAAAAAAAGGTTCGGTGCAAATTGTGCTTTACATTAATGCATGCTTACACTTCCGCAGAACACGGCACTACATACAACTTTCAAGATAACATGTAGAGAGGGAAAAGATAGAATTTTGACTTCCTCCAATGCTCAACCAGGTATTTTTTTTGGGTATAACTAGAAGGTCCTTTTGTAATGATGTTGTCAAAAAGCCTGTGGACGGAAGATGTTGAAGTTACCAATTAAGGAAATTTTGCAATTTTTGTTGTACTGACTTTTCTAATGTTTAATATAACTAATTTTCTTGAAAACATAACCATTTCATTTTATACTTAACAAGTGTCTTGGGGGCACTTATTAACATTATGCCTTGATAATAAATGACAATTAAGTAAATAACAGAAAATTGTACTAGAAGACCTAAATATTATGTATGAAATGCAATCGAATCCTAACCATTTAATTGGTGTCGTCAAGTCCTAAATCTTTATTGAGAAATATATCTATTCATGGACCCCAGCCCAAGGGCTTGTTGAGATCTGTCCTGCATGACATTGGCTTGAGGGCACTTTTGCGCAAGCTTAGATGATGACCTGTAGTTATAAGGCTCGAGTTAGGCTCGCTCGACCTTATTGTTGTAACATATTTTTTCAGAGATAAGCAGGCACGGGTCATATGTTAGTCCCAATTTGAGGGCCTAGCCTGACTTAGGCCTCCCATTGATCACCTCTACAGAAATGTGCTATTGAGTTCTAAACTTTTTAAATTGGTTCGATGAAGTTCTAAATATGAACTAAAAAGTAATATTTAGTCCTAATATTATATTGAAAAGTGATATAACATTGGCAACTTTGGAGTACTACATGAGTAATTGTAAGTATCAATTATCGAAAAGACTTAAGAGAAAGGTTTAAAAGTTGATAGAACCAATTCAAAAGTTTGTGACTTAATTACATTCCATCCACAAGGTTTGGAACTTCTAGTACAATTTTTCTCAATAAATATAATAAGTTCCTTACTTAACTTTGAGCGATGAAAGTCATTTGTAGTTTTCGCAACATCAACACCGAGATAGTTTCCAATAAAAAGTTCTCATGGAACCAATTAAATAACATCTTTCTTACTTAACCGATCAAGCCGAGTTTGTTGTAGCCAAAAAAAAATGGTAATTTCAATACTAACTGTGTTTATCGAACACATAGTTTGACAATACAAACATGAAAAGAGGGGGAAAAGAATAGTACCCATTAGTTCGACAAAATTGATTGCCGAATCGATTCCACGGAGCTTCTCAAATCTTGAGATTCCATGGTTTGCTTTTTCCCCTCTACGACTATTCTGACTTTCGTCTCTTTTTTCAATGTAGCAAGGTCCCTGAATGCACAGTCATCCCAAACTGTGCAGCATCATAAAGCCACGACCAACTTAAAGGCCGATTGACGCTTTTGCCGTTTTAGATCGAAGTAAGGACAATAATTAGAGTTTGGTGGATCTCCTTTTCACATTCACGATAAGGTCCACCAACCCCTCCATTTTTGTAATTTGGACATTTGCTCCATCGTACGTACGTGCTCCTTGCGCATGGACAACATGCGTTTTGAGAGGTATGTAGAGCGCGAGAGGACAAAAAATTTCTTAGGAGATTTCTTGTTTTGTGTCCAGGATTTCGGTCTTCGATGTGTCGAAAATATTTTAGGATAGCTTATATTGTTTGGTAATCGACAACCCACACCAATCCTTGGCATGTGGAGATTGAAACATGTTCACAAGATGTGCAAGCCATTAGTTGAATTAGGGTTACATATGACTTTGTATGTCTAAAAAGACTATCTTAAATGGGAACTTAGAAGAGTAGGGATGAGGAGGATATAGCGTTGCATTATTAAGTAATTATTGCTTTCTCTAGATCAGTAAATTATTGACCCTATATCTAAATACCACCCCACGTATCTAAGAATCCGTGCATCCGATGTTGAGTAGTCATTTTCTTGACGAGGTTGTCATCAGGCTGGTGAATAAAATAATTGATAATAGCTCTGGTAGACCCAATTTTAGTCAACGATGTTCGACCATGACATGAGCATATGGTCCACATTTTTACAGTTCACTTTTTATCTTTCATGTAGTACAGGGGAACAACCGAGGAAGGTGCGAGTTGCGAAGGCAAATCATAGTCGTTTTCTTTCACTCTTTCAATACAAATCTAGAGACCATAAACTGTTTTGCAAGGGACAAAGATGTTTTCCTGGTAAAATAAAATAAAAAATTATATAATATTTTACGTGTCAGTGTCATGAAAGTTTCACGGATTTTGGACTTAGAAAAGTTAAAATACATTAGCTGTAAGACTTAAAACTAAGGATAAAGTAAAAGATGAAAGTGAATCCAAATAGTTCATGCTAATTTGCTTTGTCCTGGTTGAAGTGCATGTCTGAAGGGATAAGGAAAAATAAATCTTAGATCAAGAACATGGTGTAAGGGGTAACTAAATATTTGAATTAGTTCATAATTCATTGATTTAAGTTTTTTTGTGTGAAAATGGATCTAATTAGATATGATGAAATAATGGGATCACTTGAAAAATTATTCTAGTTTAACTCATAAAAAGAAAAGATTATGAATAGATCTCAACAGCCGCATCTTAGAGAAAGATATTATTATTATGTCTAGACCGGTTGTTGGCTAATTATTTTTCTTTTTTATTTTCTTCGAACTTCATAGCTTCCAAGGGTTGCATAAGTGGGCATGGAGAAAGAGATCCCTTTTCCATCCGTCCTCTTTTCCTCCTATCTTAAATTATGATTTGACTCCACCATATCGAATCCCATATGGAGTCTTGCCTATTGCTGCAGCCTAGGATGGAAAGGCCAGGATTGCTAATTCCAATGACATCTGCACATCATGGATCGAGATCTTCTCAACTAAAATATTTCACTTAATATATCCTATTAAAATTGTAAAGCAACATCAAAACATGAGTAAAGAGATAAGCATATTGGTTGGAAGTGCAGACAATTTCATGGTCGATGCACCAATTGAGATAAAAAATTTGTGCAAAGTTAAGCTTGCACGATGGACATCTGACTCTTGTAGAGGTAAAAATTTGAAGATGTTCAAAGGAGGACGAAGATGAGGATGGGATGAGGCATGATGAGGATTGTGTTGAGGTTTGGATTGCAACCTAATTTAACTCCAAATCCCCAACTTGGAGGCAAGATTTGGTCTCAAATCAACGTTGTCTTAATCACATTTGAAATATTCAGTTTCCAAGAAGTCAAGTTGGATGATTTAGCATACAAAATAATGCAACATAAGATTTTTAAGTAAGTCCAATCGTCATTGTAATTTAAGTGATCACTTTTAGTTAGTTATGACACTTAAATGATAGGTCGAAAGACTTTTGATAAGAGAGTGAAATTGCATATAAACTTTGACACCGACACTGACACTGTCTTTATTCTTAAACATAAAACAAACGACGCAGTGCACCAAATTTCAAGGGTGATGAAGACATCAATCAGTAGTATTTGTCCTCTAGGAACTCAAGACTGACCCCCTTTTTTTTGTAATTTCTTTATGGGTCTACACCATATAGATGGTAATACATGTGCTTCAAGGTTGGAAAACAACTGCTGGTACTGAAAATGACACTGGACCCTTATGAGATTATAGTCTCCACATATATAATTATTCAAAAATATCCCACATCATCAATAAACTACATCACTCATCTTGTTGAAGACTAGTTTGTGCTCCCCGAACAAAGCATATTCAAGGCAGAAGAATATCCACTCCCCACAAGAATAATCATTATCCGCTTTAACTTTCTCTATTCACATAATTCAAAGAATTCGACTTAAACGAGGCTCAAAACCACTTTCTAAGATCGAACGTTTGAGTAGGAATGCCGCTTAATTCCCTTGGTGGGAAAAGAGAGGTATTTTCTTATGGTTTTCCGTGCGCACCCACAACAACTAATGGTCCATGTGCCTTTGTCTATTCAAAGGAATCTTTCGCTTTTCTCATCTTTTGGGTCATGATGCTAGAGGCCCTCTTTAATTTGAATGGCAACAACCACCATTCATCCGTCTTAGATGCTTGTCTCCATAAAAAGAAAAAAAAAGGGATAGTTGTCTCAATAAATTATTCGATTAGAAATCATCATATGCAAATGCGGAATGTGTTATGAGTAAATTAGGGTTTTATTAAGTGCGACGTCAAGACTTTTGTGTTGAAAATAAAACACATGTCCAGATACTTGACTCGAGTATCCAAATTTATCAAATAATCGAACCAATCAATATATTAGATAATCATTGATAATTTGGAATTATTAGAAGGTTTTCTTGTTCGTTCTCTTCTAGCAAAAACCCTAGCTGCCATCAATATCAGTGTGACTCATTCTCAAAACAATAAATAAAAGGTAGCTATTAATTTCTAAGATTTTCCATAACTTTTCATGAAATATTATGTTGTGACCATTAGTGATAACTAATAATATTTTAATGAAAGTGACAAGTTTAATGTGTGACATTTTCCATTTTTTGACACAATACATTCACTGATGTCCAAAATAAACATAACACATCTGTATATTATGCAGGTAAAGATCAAAACAAACTATAGAAGAGTAAACATTACAGGTCATTTTGTCATCTCTTCTGCAGAATCATGCTAATCAAACGTATGAAATATATACATATTCAGCCGCATGATTGATCTCTATGGACACACCTAGCGTCCCATTCACATCCATCGGATAATGCTCCACCAAAACGACGATGGGTTTGGCCCTCGAGGTTACTCTAAACGAGAGGCTCTCATAATTCGAGCACAGGATCCGGCAATATTCAAACCAAGTACCTAAGCCGGTGTCGTTTACCATGTCTACTCCGTACTTTAAACCCAATATAAATATAAATACAAATAAATATTTATATTTATATTTATATTTATATTTATATTTTCCCCAGAAACTATATGACGTGTTTTGGCACCAATGAGAAAATTCTTAATCAATGATCGACCCGTACAGAGTAGGGAAACAGGAAAACCAAGATTATAAAAGAGGGGTGGTGGTCCATGTCTCCTACCATGCAAACGAAACGAGCCCCACACGTGCGACACATCCGTATCCCTTGGGTGTATCATTATTATTATTATTGTTATAATTATTGTGATGCATTGGCAAAAGATTTTTCTCGCGAATAACTAACGAAGCGCATTCACTCAACAAGTACTGCCCAACTCTCGCGTTATGCCGTTATGGCCCTAACTTTAATGCCTCCCATCCCTCCTTTGTCTCGCCCGCTTTCCCTCTCTCGCCTACATCCTCCATCATTCCCAAGCTCATGTCAACTCAAATTGACATAAACTCTCTCCCCTATTTACCTTTGTTTAGTAACATATGACACTTTTTTTTAAAGTACCGCCACGCCACTTGTATGTGGAGGTCTGTGTGCTTTTTATACATACGTAGTCTTCCTCTAGTTATAAGTTCAAGATTTTTTATTGGACTTCTTAACCCACTAGTAGAGTCACCCTGGTTTATTTTGCATGCGCAAGGTCCTTGTTTGTCTGACTCCACACATGCCGTACCTAATCCGGCTTGCATGGGATTTATATACTCTCCATATACATGAGGTCTCTCTCCATCTATAGGTTTATACAGCATTAGGTCCATAGACTGTATAACCCCTTTTCTGCACGTCCCATGTCTAACACCATTGAGTCAAGGAATCTTATTACTCATCTCAATGGTGAGAGATGCAAAACATTGTAAAAAGAGAAGTTACCCAAGTTTGTGTAAGGTGTTTGGTACTTAGTTCAAAAGTGACAGCCGCCTAATTGATTCCGAGGGTTAGGAGCATGAGAGTTTTTACCACCCCAATTTTTGTAGAGAACAAAAATAACCTCATTCTTTTCTTAGGACTTTATTAACATAACAATTTTTAGGTTACTGTAAGAATAACAACTTATTATAAGTTATAAATTCTTGAAAGAATGGACTCCATAATAATTTATAGTTATTTATTATTTGGTTTTTTGTGGTCTAGAACAGACTGTTATTATCACGGTAGATTAAAAATCGTAATACAATCATCTCTCCTTTTCTTATAACTCTTTTTCCAATCTTGGAAGCTATTATAAGAAATGCGTATAGTCAATTACCTTCGATAGCCATAGCTAGATCACAACGCAGCAACGGATACAGCATCAGACACTGCGGATAGAAGCTACGAATGCCGCCAAACGACCTTATTTGGATCTCTCTACGAACCTCTTCCCTATTATTTTGGTAGTCTTGTCGTTGTTTTCTACCTCCGACTCCGCACGAGAGGTGGTTTTCAAGACAGTGTCCGGTCCCTTTTGGGTATTCTGAAATCGGGTTTCCAATAGTCAAAAAACACCGGCAAACCTATTGCCCCCCCCTCTCTCTACTCCTTCTCGAGCCCTTGGACCAAGCTCTTGCAATAATGCACGGAGAATCCAATGCGGTTTAGGGGGGAGATAGTAGGATGATTCAAAAGGATTGGCTCCTCGTGGCCTCGAAGGGAAACGTGACGTCTCACTTTCGATTCCTGTCCAGTATTATCTTTGAGGACTAGATCGCCAGATATTACGTACTCGTGTACAGTGGTGGACGCGAAAGTCGTGCTTGGGGAGGGAATAAAAAGGGCTTTGCAATGCTTTTTTTTTTGGGAACATCGGGCGATCAATCCCCTCGGTAGGCCGTCGTTCTGTGGATACATTGCTTTCTATCGATTTGGGGGGACTGGATCGTGCGCAAAAATTAGCTCGGGATATTGCTCGACCGGCGATACCAGGAGAAACAAGTAAGTGAAAATGCATGAAGAAGCTGATACTACTTGCATGACCGCTTATCATGGCGGGATTGTCATTGAGCGAGTTCTTTTGAGTTTTACAAACGAAAGCGTGGAGTGGAGAAGCTCTTTTGATGATTTCCAATTACAAAACATTGCTTGTGCGTTTGCTAACAATGCTAGTAATGCTACTTTCATCTTGTGATGAAAGTCAAATCAAAATGCTCGGAACCAGAACTCTATATTAGGGCAAGTACCGAAACGCGCTTCTTCATGTAAATGCATACAATTGCTAGTTTCATCGACAGGCGAAAACAAATTGCTCGGAGTTGTTGTAGTTGGTGGGTAAGCGTAAGAGAACTTATTGCTCGGAGGTAGAGGCCGTTCATTCAAATCCACCAACTGGGCGCAACCTGATCCAAGTTAGGCAACTAGCATGGGATAAAGGGGGCTAGGTTCTTGGCTGTTACCAGCTCGTGAGCTCATACAACGTTCCATAGAATCACTAAGTACTTGAGCCTCTGCACCTATGCCTCGTCTCATAAAAGGTAAGTTAGAGAGTATTTGGTATAGATCTTATGAAATCCCATCGTGAAAAGATAACCCTTTTTAAATAAATAAAAAAATTAGCTACCTAACTTAGCAAAACCAAGAGGGACAGAATCTGTTACGTGCCTCTCATGTCAAATTTCCAAATCAATGTGGTGTCATCTAATCTTGATTAGGTGTGGTTTCCGAAAGAAGTATTGGAAATGGTGTGTGATGATTGAATCTTTGACAAACAGGACCGGGTCATCATATAACCCGAAGACATTCCATGGATTTTGCTTTATGATGATGTGATGAAAGAATTAGTGAAATCACACGTTGAGAATATGTTGTAGTCACTTTTCAAGGAGGTGGGGCAAGATTAATTGAGGAGATTGCTAAAGTTTTCATATAATTTTACAAAAAAGGGATATTTATAAAAGCTTTTACCGGACAAATCCCAACTGACGTCCGATGAGTAAGGACGATATTGATCGATACCGGTCCATCTCCCAAAGAAAAAGTATCTTTATACATTCAGTGTAATGTTGAGATAGATATTGAGATAGAGAAGGAAGGTGTCGCTTGCGTGGATGGTGGGAAATTCCTCGATGTCTGAATATTGATTTGCTCCTCTCTTCTTTCCAAGTGCCAATGATATGCTATGGTTGTATTGAAGATTACATAGGAAACTACTTCGATTCCCTAGATTCACCAAAGTCGGTACTCACCATGTCTTTAAGATGCAACTTGCTACATTAAAATGGAACCGACTTATTAAGGTAAATTTAAAAGATTTCATTATGGAATGTTCCAAGAAAACTTGTTAAGCAATTAATTAAAGTTACTTCCAAGTTTTCGATACACTAAATTCTATCGCACCAGCATGATGACAATACTATAGATCAAATGCAACTTAGTATGTACACCAAGGTATCGAGATCCTTTGTATGGATAAACACTTTCTTTGTATTGTGTTTTTATTCTTAAATGAAAAGGCGCGAAGACATTATATCGTTACATTTTTTTATATTATCATAAAAGTCTCATTTTACATACTTGTTTCAGACCCATATGAAATTCGAAGACCATAACTCCGATCAGCCTGTCTATCGGCACATCATAAGCCAAAAAAAAAAAAGAATTAAAAAAAAAAAAGGAAATCTCTCTGTATGAGATAGTAAATGCCATCGAGAGTCATGAGCTAATCAACCGTTCGATCTTGGCGTAACTTCGTGAGACCGATATCCGACGGCCGAGAACTCTTCTTTAGGCTGGAAAACGGGAGGGGGGGGGTTATAAATATTTCAACACCGACTGTTGGAATCGGGCGCTCCACATTCCTTTCGTCCCAATCATTGCGCCTGCTCCGGTCGCTAGCGGAGCTCCGGCAGCGCCCCACGTGTCGAGATCCTACTGGCGGGACGACCGGCGGGACTTCGAAGAGAACGGACCCCCGATCTACATAACGGCGCCGTCAGAATTCCCGTTTGCAGATTCCCCCCCGTCACTGTTTGACGGAGCCCCCGGCGTGGGGACCACCCCCACCCCGCCCCCGTTAAAATAAAACCCGAGCTCATCCTCACCGTCCAAATCTCCTCTCTCTCTCTCTCTCTCCGTCTGTTTCTCTCGCTAGCCCATCGTCGTCATCATCACCACCACCCCTCTCTCTCTCTCTAATTCTCCCTCCTTCAGCAAGATGGTCGCGACGAGTTGCAGAGACCTAGACGCTGCAGGTTCTTAGAAAGAGAGAGAAAGAGAGAGCGCTTTAGAGAGAGAAAGAGAGAAGGGTTTAGAGAGAGGAGGGTTTAGAGGAGAGAGAGAGAGAGAGAGAGAGAGAGAGAGAGAGAGAGAGAGAGAGATGGTGAGGAAGTGCAGAGGAAGCGCGGAGGTGGCGGTGATGGACGTTCCGGGGGTCGGAGTGACAACCCGAGCTCGAGACCACCTGGCCGCGGCAGCTCCCGCTCCCGTCCCCGCCGTCTCCAAGGCCCCTGCTCGAGCCGCGAAGAGGAAGAGAGTCGGAGCAGCGCCGCGCCACGGCGACGAGGAGGCGGCGGAGGAGGAGGAGATGAGGTCCTCGTGCGGCTCGCCGCCGCGCGACGATCGCCGCCCGCTCGTTCGGAGAGGGAGCTACGAGAGGAGCAGCCGCGCGGCGACGACTACGCCGGCTGAGAATTCGCTACGCCCGGCTCCGGCGGCTCCAGCAGCGACGGGGGATCGCTGCCTGAGCCCTAGTTCCTGCGATTTGGCCTCGGTCTCGTGCTGCTCGAGCAACGGATCGAGCGAGGTGGAGAGGGAGACGATCGATTTCGTAGATCTGGAGGTGAAGATCCTAGGGAATTATACAAAATAGTATATCGTCCGAATCACAGTGTCCACGCGGTGGATTCGAATTTTGCCTGTAATATTAGACTCAGAAGAAGAGGTTGAAAATTCATATGCCCGGTTTTGCAGGAGGAGGAGGAGAGCGACGGAGTCGACGCCGCCGCCGCCACGTATCGCCGCCGCTACCGCCGCTGCCGAGGGAGGTCGGTGATCTATCCGTTGAACTAGAATTTGAACTCTCTTCTGGAATTCTACGAGCGTTTAAGGGTTCCAAGACTTTTTGAATTCCGAATCGCACGAACCAAACGGCTCTTCGCCTTTCTTTCTCTCCTCTCTTTTCGCTTGTCCAACTTTTTTTTTCTTTTGTAAATTCTGACTTCATGAATTTCGCAGGAGAGAGAAGACGCCGCCGTCGAGCAGCGAGGTCGGAGCGGAGTCTGACGACATGGGTTCAGCTTCCAAGCCGGCGTCGGAGGCCAATTCTCGCTGGAGACCGAAAATGCCGACGCAGGCCGAGCTCGATCATTTCTTCGCCATCGCCGAGAAGAACGAAGCTCTCGAGAACTTCAAGGAGAAGTGAGTCGAAACCAACTATAGCTCTTCGCATTCTCCCTTTCCTTTCTCAGCTTTTCACGGGGGAGATTGAGAAGTTGCCCACTTTCCGGTTCCATAAGCTGTGAATTTCCCTCGTCCTTCTGACTTGCGGGTGCCATCTTTTTCCCACTGTTTCTCGGGAAAAGCGTCGAGAATTTTTCCAACGACATGGGTCGTGCGTGACGGTGAGCAACCTAACATCTTCGTGGGTGTTTTTCTTTCAGGTACAACTTCGATTTTGTCAAGGAAGAGCCGCTGAAAGGACGCTACGAGTGGTCTCGGATAGGGAACGAGCCGGAAGAGAGAGGCGACTGATCATCATCGTCATCCAACCATGCAACTATCGTCCATAATTTGTCACTGTTGTTTGGGGGGGAGGTACTTCTTCCATCTGGAATAGTTCTTGAATCTTTAGTCAATCAGGTCAGCTCATTTTATCTCCTTTATCTGTACAGCCTCTGTCTCTCTCTCTACCTCTCTACACCTCTTTCTCTCTCTCTACCTCTCTACACCTCTTTCTCTCTCTTCTGTAGTACAGTAGCGTTAAGAATTATGAGGAGTTTAGGAAGACGAAGGGAGGAGCTTGTATTCTCTGGTACGGTTGTACATGGAGGGAAAGAACCCATCTCCTGCAACAACCACCAAAAAAAAAAAAAAAAAAAAAAGAGCCAAGGAATTATTATTCTTATCGAATAAAAAGTTGAAGGAGAGAAAAGTCGAAATGCAGTGACAGAAATTCCCTCCCACAATCTCCCCTAAATCCCGCGTCTCTTTCTCTGCTCCTTACAGACACTCACTCTCTCTCTCTCTCTCTCTCTCTCTCTCTCTCTCCATCTGGGTATCTCTTCCAAGTACCAGCTGAGCTCTTTATGCATTTATGGTTCTGCGAGATCTTCTTCTTCTCCCTTCCCCACCCCTCTCATTCCGTCGCCTTCTCTGTCCAGTTGCTCTCTCTTTTTCAACGACCAGAAGAGAGAAACATCGCCAAGTACGAATTTTTAATTATAATTTTCGATCAATGCTGAGTTTCACTCCATGGGGGGATTCCGAAAGGATGGAAAAGAGCCGGCGGTGATTGATTTTATTTTACTGGGATGTAAGTGTTGGAGAGAAACGTTGGGGAGGGTGGGGAATGGGCGCCATGCCGTGTAAGCCACGGACACGTGTTGGTTGTAAGGAACGGGAAAAGGAATCAAATCCCATGTCAAACAACGTTCCCTCCCCTTCCCCTCCTCTCCCATACCAACCCATGTGACGTTCTCTCTCTCTCTCTCTCTCTCTGTGGCTCGCTCGTGGTTCGGCCATCGAAGGAGGGGACAGAGCAAAGCCCTTCCCAAGTACGCACGACCCAATTGGAGGAGAAAAGGGAGAAAAGGAAGTAGAGCAAAGTGGGCGAAAAGGGGAGGGGGAGAGGGTGGGAAGAATCTTTGCTATTTCCGGTGGTCAGAAACTGTCTCCCGAGTGCGTAATTCTCTTTCCTTCCTCTCGAGAATTCAATCGTAGACCACCACCACCACCCCCAACTCCGCTGCCATTATCTCTCCTCCGCCTCCGCCACTTCGCCACCCTCGACCGTCTATTGGGCAGAGAGAGAGAGAGAGAGAGAGAGAGAGAGAGAGAGAGAGAGTTGCAGGTGTCATGGCAGAAGTTTGGTGGTCCTGCAAGTACTGTTCGAGAAGGGGAGTGGGACTGGGGGTTGAAGGGGGGGGGTAAACTGTGACTGGGACATCCATTGAATTCTGTTAATTTATTATGACGTTGCGAGGGGCTTTTCTTCTTCAATTCTCTTTTGTCGTCTTTCTCTCTTTCTGGACCAAATTTTCGTTTTTATTTATTTTATTTTTATTTTGATAATGTCTGAAAGGAGGACATTTGTCACTTAGTCCTATGATTGCTTAGGACCTGTGAGAGCGGGCGCACATGGTGCCCAAAAGATTCCCTTCGGCTCTCTGCCTGCGCCGCGCCCGATTCTACAGGGCGACGCTACTCTCCACCTCTGCCCCCTTTCCTTTACTCCCTTTTATGTTAATATCATTTCGGCTGCAGCAACAGCATCAGCATCAGCAGCCAGGCAGGGCAGAGCGACTGACGAAAGGCGCCTGCTTTCCCGTTGCGGTAAATGTGCATGTATCATTGCCGCACAAAGTGAACGAGAGAGAGAGAGAGAGAGAGAGAGGGATGTCGTGATGATTCTGAGAGATCCTCTGGCAGCGTTTGTCACGCAATGGCAGCGGCAGCAGCCAGCCACAGGCTCATAAGGGAATTTTGGAGCGGACGAATTTGGATGACGATGACCAACTTCGCACCCAGGACCATCCCCATTCGTACGATAAAGCGATCCTTGGCTTTTTTTCCCCCATCACAAAGTTACCCATCTTTCGTTTCCTTTCAAATTTCTCTTTTGCCCCCCACTCCCCCCACCCTTTTTATCCCTTTTCATAATTGTGTTTCGATATATAGAGGGAGAGAGAGAGAGAGGGGCTTTGATTGATTGTTCCCAAGTTTTCAGCTTCCAACGCTTTTATGACCAAATTGAATGTGGCCGTTCGTACACCACCCGCCCTCCCTCCCTCCTTCGGCCACACCGGATGGGGGCACTGCTCCGCTCGTGGAGTCATGTCATTCCTCTTATTTGCCGAATCGAATCTCCCTTTAACTAGGGGCAGCGGTGGCTTTCCGTGCCTTGCCGATTGCGGGAAAAAAAAAAATCCCTCGGTTGGAATCTTTACTGACTGACAACTAGCCAGCCCTAAAATCAAACTCAGCTGGGAGAATTTCAGGTTCAGAGACTGAAACCAACTTTGGCGGTACCTGCGAGCAGCGGACATACCAGAAAATTTGCTCTGTGTCTTCTCGTTTCTGAACCAAACCAACCCCCCTTCCTTTTTTTTTTCCGGGGTACGGTCGGCGATTCGTGTCTTTACATAGATCAATGTTCGAGATTAGTAGTTGGGATGGTTGATGTGGCAAGTACATCGGCAGGTAGTTTTCTCGAGGGGGAGGAGGGGCACGTGCGCTGCGTAAATGCATTTCCAGCGGTCCATGACTCGCCGTGACGACAACGAATTGAATCCGATTGGAATCGTCCTTATCGGTCTTGCTCTTTGCTCGAGCTTTAGGCATTACCGAAACCATATGTACGTGGATGAGTTCTGAATCTGATTTCCTTAACTGGCGCCGGCCCTTGGTTATCTTTTCTGTGAGGCCGGTCGGTGACGTGGATTCCCAAGTGGGATTACGGTGTTGTCATGGTTTATCTCTTGATTATCCATTTTAATAAAAAAGTAGGCCAGAAAAGGAAAAAAAGAAAGAAACTAGGCCTGCGTCTGAAATTCCATCGTGGAGCAAAGCCTTATTTGGCTCTCGCTCAAAAGTTTAGAACATCCCCTAACGAAGGGAGAGTCGATGACTTGGCCGCAGCAGCAGCAGCAGCAGCGACAGTGGATATGGACACGTACGTACAGCAAGCAACGTCATGCGCTGTCGTGTTGTATTTGCTCCACCATGGTCCCAATTCGCCGTACGCAATTCTCTGCCGACGGATAAAAATTTATGAACAGAGCCCTTAAAAAACCAGTGGGACTTTGATTCATAAATTCGTGCCATAGAGGTAAAATGCAATTGAAGAATAAGCGTCGTTATGCATTTGTCATTAAACTTAATTGTCCAATATAATGTGTCGATGGAGTGCTGGTGAATCGTTAACATTCTTGCGCTCGAATTGATCGAAATGCAAGAGGGATGAATGGACTGATCGTTCAACAAATCACATCAAATTTGATGATTAAATTTCATTTATATATACATATATATATATATATATGTTCAATTACTAATATTTCAAGATTAATAAATCACTCTTTGATTCAGACTTGTTGTGATGCGCTGGAGTTCTTGGGAAAATGTGGAAAGTACAAACCTAAAAGTTAATTTACGAATCTGCAAGAAATTAAAAGTGCTTCTATCTCGAGAAAAATCAAAAGCTTGAAAAGAATTTTTCTAACTATCATCATTTGCATTATTTGGGAAAACGATCTTCAATTATAAAATTGTTTAGGCATATTTCATTGTTGTTAATAGAAACATTTCTTGTTAACTCACTTTACAATCTCTACAAATACATTCAAATGATCCATACATGCGCATTAGGTAATACTCTACCTACAAAAGGCGTGGCTTCTAAGTAGCTCTAAATGAGAGATACTGTAATATCAAATTGGAAGTTGGGGTCCAAATAGAGTTGTCGACTGCTCAATCAACCCTTTGAGTTTGAACATCAAAGAAAAAATGTTTTAGTTGATAACTTGCCCCATTGTTAACTTGGACTTTTGAAACAAAGAAAATGATTGATTCGGAATTTTTTTTATTACTTATGAAAATTAATAAACAAAAAATAATTCTATCACCCACAAACATTTTTTCATCAACTAATTATTTTAAGTGATCATTTTAAAAAGAATGTTTTTCAAATAATTCATTTTCTTGTGAGATAAATGCACCTCGAAAGACCAGGTTTTCTTCCGGCCTCATGACTAAAGTGATTCTACAATCCTTCCGCTTTGAATGTTTGGATTAGTAGTTGGCATACTTGACGAGGCAAGTACATTGGCAGGTGGCTCTCAAGGACGGGTACGCTGCATACGTACATTTCTAACGGTCCATGGTTTGCCAAGACGACAAAAAATTAAACCCGCTCGTACGAAGATCGGTGTTCTTAAAGATCTTAGTCTTTACTCAAGCTTTTGGCATTATCGAAGCTACACATATATAGATACATGCATATTCATTCTAAATCCGATTTCCTTAATGGGCACTGGCCTAGGTTTTTTTTTTTTCCCCGTAAAGCCAGTGACATGGCAACCCGGGTCGTGTGACGTGGACTCGAAGTAGGATTATGGTGTTGACGTGGTTTATCTCTTGATTATCCATTTTAATAAAAAGAAGCAACCAAAAAAGAGTTCTTGATCACTCAAACTGGAAAACAAGGTTTTCTTCCAACCCTACTGTGATTAAGGTAATTTTGCTATCCTTCAACTTCAAGGGCATTCTTCGTGAGGTTAGTCACCGTTGGATCATCAAACGAGAGATCTCAATAGCTTTTTTTGCACGTTAGTACAATGCTTTGCATGGAAATAAAGATAATAGATATAATCATGACGAATTGATTATAAATGAAGATCGGTCAGCTGAAGGATTACGAAGTGTCCCCTATAACAAAAAAATTGAGAAATTAGTGAATATTAGGTATAAGCTTAAGGAAGGTTGCACTTGGCAAAGTGGTTGACGCAATGAATTGCGTCAAGGCACCCAAAAAAACAAATAGTAGGAAAATCGCAGCCAAAAGTGTAATTATGATAATCTGTGGGCTCCTATTAAACTAACTAATAGACTAGGATCCTCACGAATTTACTTAAAGTTTACCAAGTTTACCTCCCTCTCCTTCCGCTCTCCCCACAAAAACATTATGATGATTTTTTACCTTTATCGGGACCAGCAATGCATCTTGCGAGACGATTCACCTTTAATTTAAAGACCCAAAGCACTGTGCATTCTATTAAATTGATTTACGTTAATCACCACATCGAAGGTGATTGATGTACTCATTGAATATGTAAAAAAGTCATTATTTTGTTAGGCTTTGTGGCTTACATTAGTCACAAGTGCTTTCAAGCTCAAGTTCAATTGATGATTAAGTGTTCAAATTACTTCGAACTTGAAAGAATCTACTTGAGTTCATGTGATTCATAAGTTTGAATTTGAGTCGACTTGAAAGTCTAGTCCCTAGCTAGGACTTGAACTGAGGCATGCTTTCGTTGAGGCAATTAATGATAAATTAATGACATGTAATGTGTCAAATTACTTATAATTCGAAACGTACGACAATTCAACTGCTGAGCTATTTCAAATACGTGATGACTTAATCGACATCAAGTTATTTTGTTCCTCACGCAAGCGATGTGAAACAGTGTTTCTTTGGCATTTGTTATGGTATATTCTTCGAATTTTTACTGAAAAATTAACAATATCGGTAGGGACTAATTGATTAATCCAATCTGCTCATGGGCATCACATGCATCTAGATTAAATTAGCACGATAGGGAAAAAAAAAAAAAAAAAAAGTTGACTATGGAGTCTGGATCGGGGCAACAAGTCAAGAACTAATCAAGAAAAGAGGACATTTTTCTTTATAACAGGTTTGTTTATAAACAGGCATGGCCTCGGAAGAAGGAGAGAAGGTCGGAAGGAAGGGGGGGAAGTGGAGGCATTCCTCTTGGATCCGGTGCCGGCAACCACCACCCACGTGCAGTCTTGTTGGCCCCATCCAAATTTTTTTCAGTGCCCTAGGGTTTACTTTGACCTCTTTTGGTTGATTATTTTGCCATTCCACTAATTTTTTTTTTCTTTTTACGGATAAAGAGTGAGAGTGCTGTCATCCGTTAAAAAGAATGTCCGGCATAAGTCATAATTTCTTCCCACTGCCTATGATCCTAAAATCTCAAGAGGGCGAACTCGTCAAAGTGCTAGCAGCTAATACGGATGTCAATGGACCGGTTTCGATTTGGGCCCTTAGCGATACTCGACCCAATTTGGGCTTGTGAGATTTGTGTTTTCTTTGTGGCTTGACCCGAGATCTGAGCTGCGTAGCACCCGAGCTAGAAAAAATGCGATTTGAGTCGGGTTGGGTTATCGGTTGTCGGAAAGCAAGCCCATTTAGCATGAAGCAAGCCCAATATGAATTTCGAAAGTATAAATGCGGATGTATTTAAGCTAGATAATTTGTCCTTCTGAACTTTCCATGTTTCCAGAGTATTTACTCAATCAAATAAATATTTCTTCATGCATGTTCACATTCTCTATAGAATAAGTGGCTTTAATTTACATAGTAAAGTTACACAACATATTCTTGGGTATAGTATGTTTCGCATGTGTGTGGATGTCATTTCTCGTTGGACACAAGATTTTCAAAGAGGACGGCATAAGCGATCTTAAAAGTTCAAGGCGAGGTCGTCTGTGATTGACAGATCACTTATTCACTTCCATTTTAAGAGTAATGTCTCATGATTCTCGAGACTTAAAAAGATATTTTCTCATTAATTTCGACATCCACACAGTTCTTGATCGTTTCTTGAAAACTTTAAATGAACTAAAGAGGTCTTTTGCTCATTTGATATTCGTGGGTTTGGTAGAATCACGGGTGGACATTCCTAGAGAAGATTGGGGGAGGGGACGGGGTAAAGGGAAGACCTACTTGACTTCATGGAACATATTTTGTCCTTTTGAAAAGAACTTTATGGACATTTTTGTCAAAAAGCATAAAAAAAAAAAGTGTCAATCCTTGCCCGAATAATGTGTATCTTGACTCGATCGAGACCTAGCGATGGGTCTTTTGCTTATGGCTAGCATATTCTGAGTCACCCTTCCTTATATCAATTCATATAATATAGTTGGATTCTTAAATATGTAAGACATCGTACAATGTCTATCACGTGGTTTTATTTTATGCAATATAGTAATGCCCATTTCCAAATTAAATTTGTATTTTATACCCACTTACTTAAACTACCAGTAAGAGATCACCAATCCAAAATGTTCATTGTGTTTGCTACTGTTTGTTTGTCTAATCCCTTTATGGTCTAAAAGGATAGGGTGGGATGATGCATGGCAAGAAAGCTAAAGGCGAGGACTAGCATAGCAATGGCAGATGACAATACTTCCAAGGAAAACATTATAGGAAGAAGACAAAAAAAATGCAAGGATTATCTGGACAGCAAATGGATTTAGGTCATCTAGGTGGCCCTTAAAGGGCCCTTATCTAGATAAGGTATTCGTGTCCTTTACAAACAAGTCCACTATGCACCCTTTTAGAGGAAAGTGAAATTTGTACCTTTTGATAGATCATAGAGACTTAGCTGAAGAGTGAAAGGAAAATAAATTGCTGTAAGCTATTAAGCAATAAGCGTCTAGAGAAAAAGAATGATAACATGATCTGAAAATCGAAGAGACCTGAAATTTTTTGTTTCAGTCGGTTCGATTCTATTTGACAGCCCTAACAGCTAAAGAGTCTCTCTATATGAGGTATAACACAGCTACGTAATGCAACATGAGTTGTCAGAAATTTAGTCATGACGAGAATAGAACTCGTATTCTTGTAAAAAAAAAAAGAGATGATCAATTTACTACTAGGTCAAGCACATTTGAGGTTATCTTGAGACCTCTTATAGCTAAAAAGAATGAAAAAACGAGAGAGGAGAGAACACCCACCTTCTTTCTCAACCGACGTCCTAGTACTTTTTTAAGCAATACAAGACCACATGTGCAAACATTCGTGTGTGCCACAAGAAAAATACAGAAAAGGGATCATTTTGAGAGCTACATATTCATCCATCCCTGATTAAGTTGGGGGAAACTTCTCCAAATTATTATTCTAAATGGTGGGATACAAGTTACAATTGACGAACATCGCCTGCAAGCAAAGTTAACTGAAACTAAAAGCGTTGACGTCTCTGTCTCTATGCCATCAATTATAAGAGGTTCCTCCAACAAGGAACCGAAGAAAACATCCCCCATAATTTCATTGTATAACCGAAGTTGAAGTTTAACCCAGATCGAATCCTGATAGAGATGAAGATGCGAATGAGCCCAAATGCAAAGAAAGCCTTATGTTGATGAAGCCCACGAAGACATGCCCAGAATCAAAGCCACCTTAGGGGTCGGAAAAGGCAAGCCCTCACAGCCTCGAGATACCCATCAAGCGAAATTCCATCATAGATGATGACATACTGGGCGGCATTTCCTTTACATGTTTTCTGATATTCATTTTGAATATTGAATCCGATTGGAATTGTCCTTATTGGTCTTGCTCTTAGCTCGAGCTTTAGGCATTATCGAAAACATATGTACGTGGATCGAGTTCTAAATCTGATTGCCTTAACTGGCGCCGGCCCTTGGTTATCTTTTCAGTGAGGCCGATGGCGTGACAACCTGGCTCGGTGACGTGGACTCCCAAGTGGGATTACGGTGTTGGCATGGTTTTTCTTGATTATCCATTATAATAAAAAAGGAGTAGGCCAGAAAAGGAAAAAAAGAGAAACTAGGCCTGCGTCTGAAATTCCATCGTGGAGCGAAGCTATATTTGGCTCTCGCTCAGAAGTTTAGAACATCCCCCAACGAAGGGACAGTGGATATGGACACGTACGTGCAGCAAGCAACGTCATGCGCTGTCGTGTTGTATTTGCTCCACCATGGTCCCAATTCGCCGTACGCAATTCTCTGTCGACTGATCAAAATTTATGAACAGAGCCCTTAAAAAACCAGTGAGACTTTGATTCATAAATTCGTGCCATAGAGGTAAAATGTAATTGAAGAATCAGCCAAGTCAAAGGTCGGGTTTTTGGACATCCCTAATGGCTAAGACCTTCGGTTATGTAGATATTATGATTCTTAACTTTACTGATACAAGAGACACGGTAGTTGAGGTCAAAATATGGAAAAGGTCGAGATGATGGTGGCAAAATTGTTTCATGCCAAGTCAAAGGTCATTTGTCGCTATGATTCCTGCTAACCAATTTGAAGTTGGGATAAGATCATCTTTCCTGGATGATGTGGTGTGGCAGCCTGACTTCTCCGGATAATTTTCCATCGAGTGGCTGTAGTCACTTGATCAGGAGATGGGATGAGTTAGTTTTAGAATCCCCCAGTGGTCTGTGGAAATCTATCTGGAAGGCAGAAGATTACGTTGTCATTGCTTCCTAAATTCTTCCCTGGGCTTGAACTAATGCTTTTGTCGGTTCATATTTCATGTTTTGATTCAATTCACTTCCCTGGGGTCTGTTGTTGCTAAGAGAACCCATTTTAGTCCAAGTACTTGGGTCTTTAGATGAATGAATACAGATTCATTTCCCTTCCAAAAGCAAGAAGGTTATACTGATTTTCGAGGGACCCTTTCAGTCTTTTAACATCTGGAATCGTGGGTTTTCGTCCATTCAGTCATCTGATATTGTTTTTTTTTTTTTTTTTTCTGAAATAGGACGCTGGAAACATTTCATCTCAAGGTGAGGGCCCTTTCGCTGTCCTGGAAATGTGCTCATTTAAGGTGAAAGGTGGAACCTTTTTCCATTGAGAAAAAGAACCCAGCTAGAAAAAAAGCCCCCAAAAGAAAAACTAATAAAGACTTGGTCGATTGACGTGCGCATCATCGTCAGTCCAACCTCCACGGCGTCCCCGCGCCCGACGATCTCCTCGAGCAGCAGAGATCTCCGGCTTCCGCAAGCAACAACGGACCGACGCGGGCTTCATCATCGTTTCCTCTCTCGCAACAACCAAGAAATGATAGGGCTGAGATTTTCTCGACAGAGCTCGGGATGACACTACTGCGCTGGCGTACTTCCGGATTTCGAGAGACACCGTCGTACGAAGATACCGTCAAATGCGATGTAGCAGCACTACTAGGAGCGATTAGAGGAGGACGTTGAGTGAAACCCGGCCCTTGAGAACGGTCGGACGGACGGACGGACGGCCAGATTGGCGAGATGGGACAAGGTGGCATTCGATCCGACGTGTACGGCGGTCATATGTCGACGCCAGAAAGTCGTGCGATCGGATGCGTTGGTTTCGACGACTGTTTACTTCGTTGGGTCAGGAGGAGGAGTGGTGAAACTGGGAATTATTTAAAGATGTCTGAGTGGTTCTTTTTTTTTAATTGATGAAAGTGGAAAAATAACCCAAATGGCATATATCATAGAGTCGAAAATTGACCATAAGGCTCTACTGGTTTCAAAGAAAATATGATGAAATGGAAAATCTTTCCTAAGGAATAATGTGAAAATTTTACATGATCGGTGGAAATAAAAAAAATGAGTTGGAAATTGATTTCGACCATTTGGAATATAAAACTGGCAAGAATGAATTATCCTTTCTGGAGCATTTTGTCGCATTACTTCATTTATATGCTTTGTTTGATAGTTATTTGTTGGATTGATGCGTCTCCAATCCACAAGAACATATATTTTAGGAAGATCTTAGTAAATTTAAGTAATCCTTTTTTTCTCATTTAGTGGACAAAATATCCTTCATATTTTTTTAAAAAATGACTCTCCCTTTCAAGTTATGAAGTGATTTTCCTTAGCTTTAAACTTGGATCGTCCGATCGATTGAAATTGTTTTCCTTTAACTAGATTATTTTCCTAAACCAAATTTGGTAAACCGACAAAAGTCATTCTTCTGATAAAGGTTTTGCTCTAAATAAACATAACTTTAAATCTTACGCCAATCTTAATGGAAAAACCAAGTTTAACCTCCTCTCCATCCCCTCGACCCATTTTATATGCATAAAATTTAAATTTAGTATGCTTTATCTTAAATTTAGAAATGCTCGTTAATTTTATGCTGGAAAAGATTATTAAAAACTTTCTTCACTGATGTTCCTTGGATTCTGCACGGATCCTGTTGAAAAAATAATACGCGAAAATGATAACATCTTGCAATTTATGTCAATGCGAAAATACTAGAGAAATAATAAGGACACCATAAATTTAAGTAGTTTGGTTCGAATATCGGTACTTACATCCACAGGAAAAGCTAGCAGCAAATAATCCACTATAATCAAAGAATTAGAGTTACAATCACTCACACGCTCAAGTGTTTCCTACACCTAGATTAAAGTGTTTACAAATAAATAATGTAAACTCACAGTATAAAATCACTGAATGTTCAAGCCCTTGCAATTTGCTCACGTACATATGAAAAACAAGAACTCCGTTTTTTCTTGTATACTTCGTACGGAAACTACAGCTTCTTGGCTTGGCTTCTATTCTTGTGTGGCGCTCTTTTCTCTATATGCTGACGAAACCTTACATATGTGTGTGTAAACCTAGCACTACTAGGTTTCTTCTATATATAAAAGAGGAAATTTTTGTTTTTATCATTTTGTGCAAAAGTAATCCTAGTCAAACTTGGAATAACAAGAAAACCAATTTTGAATAAGATAGGAAATATTTTGATCAAATCAAAATCTTTCTATGGATTGAGTTCGTGAAAATTCAAAACTCGAGGCATAATTTAATAGATCCTGCACAGATTTGGCACGGATTTTGCATGAATTTCACACGGATTCTGCACACTGGTGAAGCACCTGAGGTCGTACTGTTGAGTCCAACAAAGTCACTCTTTTGCATAGGACACAACTCTCCATTCATCAATAATATAAAGTTTCCTCAATTGTCAAGGGGTGGTGGTGGAGGTGGTGTTGCGAAACCCCAAGTCTCGTTAAAAGTTAACATCGGCCATCACTCTCAAGAATCTGCAGTAAGTGATGTGCAACTCAGCATTATCCTTAGCTACTTCTTTTAGAAACTCGATTAGACAGCTCAATCAGACATCTCGCTTCTTTTAGACCACGACCCGAACTGCATTAAAAAAGCATCCAACATTGTGTTATATTCGTAGAGAAACTTTCTTTTTTCAGCTCCATAAAATGAATAAACCGAAGGAGATAGTAAGTTTGAGTGTGAGGAGGGCTTAAATTGATGAAAAGGACGCCGGGTCATTACCTGAGGCACGGATTTCGCATGGATTCTACACACTAGTGAAGCACCTGAGGTTGTGCTATTGAGTCCAACAGAGTCGCTCTTTTGCGGTAGGACACAACTCTCCATTCATCAATAATATAAAGTTTCTTCAATTGTCAAGGGGTGGTGGTGTTGCCAGACCCCAAGTCTCGTTAAAAGTTAACATCGGCCATCACTCTCAGGAATCTAGAGTAAGTGCTGTGCAACTCAGCATTATCCTTAGCTACTTCTTTTAGAAACTCGATTAGATAGCTCAACCAAACATCTCGCTTCTTTTAGACCACGACCCGAGCTGCATTAAAAAAGCATCCAACATTGTGTTATATTTGTAGAGAAACTTTCTTTTTTCAGCTCCATAAAATTAATAAACCGAAGGAGATAGTAGGTTTGAGTGTGAGGAGGACTTAAATTGATGAAAAGAACGCCGGGTCATTATCTGAGGCACGAATTTCACACGGATTCTACACACTAGTGAAGCATCTTAGGTTGTGCAGTTGAGTCCAATAGAGTTGCTCTTTTGCGGCAAGACACAACTCTCCATTCATCAATAATATAAAGTTTCTTCAATTGTCAAGGGGTGGTGGTGGTGGTGTTGCCAGACCACATGTCTCGTTAAAAGTTAACATTGGCCACCACTCTCAAGAATCTGGAGTAAGTGCTGTGCAACTCAGCATTATCCTTAGCTACTTCTTCATGAAAGATAACATCTCTACTAACAAAAAATTGCCCAAAGGATAGATCATATACCAACTATCCCTTCTGAAGAGTAGGGTAACCCATAAGTACGCATTTAAGAGCACAAGAACCCAATTTGTCTTGAGGTCCCATGGTAGACATATAGCATAAACAACCATAGACACGAAGATGGTGAATGTTTGGACATTTTCCAAAAAGTAACTCAAATGGAGTTCTTCCATTGAGAATTCGAGACGCCATCCGATTAATTAAATATGTTGCTATGATCACACAGTCTCCCTAAAACATCTTAGGGATAGACGCTTGATATTTAAGGGCACGAACAACTTCTAGGAGATGACGGTGTTTTCTTTCAACAAAACTGTTTTGTTGAGGAGTGTAAGTGTAGCTACTTTCATGAAGAATTCCATTTGATGTGAACAATGAAGAACACTCACGATTGAAAAATTCTTGACCATTATCAGTGCAAATCTGTTGTACGGATTTATGAAATTGATCTTTAATAAGAATGAAAAAATTCCTGAAATGGGAAATGACTTGGGCCTTGGATTGCATTAGAAAAACCCAACTAGCTGGTATATGATCATCAACAATCGTGAGAAAGAAACGAGGTCCATTACGGTGTGGGGTGTGATATGATCCCCACATGTCCATATGAAGAAGAGAAAAAGTTGTGTTGGCACATGAAGTACTTTGTGGAAAAGACAATCGTGATTGTTTTGCCAAAGGACAGATATGACACTTTGGGTGAGGAAATGAGGTACTATGGCCCAAATGCAAATGAGATAAAAGAATATCTTTATTAAAGCTGGCATTACATGAGATGCCCTTATTTTAGGGGGAAAATAGAAATGTCAAAATCTCTAGGAAGAGCGGCCCAAAAATAAAGTCCCTCGTGAATGTTACACAACATTGGTTTCCCAATCGAAATGGCCTGAAATGAGCAGATTTTAGAGTTGAAAAAGACCTGAAAGGAGTTTATCTTCACAAAATTTGGAGACATAGATGAGATTAAATTGGAATTCAGGAATGAGCAAGATATTTTTCAAAGTGATGGAAGGATTAAGTTGTATGTTCCTTATCTTGGCAATAGATGTGTTGTTTCCATTGGAAAGACACATTGAGGTATTCAATGGGGTTGATTTATGAATACTAGAAATAAACTTTTATCGTAGATTATGTGATCATTAGCACTCGAATCAATAATCCATGCCATTTTTGAGAAAAAGCTCAAACAATTAGAGGTACTTGCATGTTTGGCAGGTTGTTTTATCTTATATTCCCAACTGGCCTATAGCTCTCATAATTTCCTTGTGAAATTGATTCTTATTAACATACTAATGAACTTTCTGTGACAAAAATATCCCGCTCTTCCTTTTCCTTATCAGCTACCTTTCCATGAAATTTCCAACAATTTTCTCGAGTATGGTAAAGACGTTTGCAATAATCACAAAATTTAGCTTTCCCTTTGTTGAGATTTTGGCCATGTGATTTGTTGGAAAAAATTGAGGAATTTAGAATAATCGAGTTCTCACATAATCCTCCATGTGGCTATGATCACCCACATCTATGCCTGACATACCAATTAAATTACAATTTGCCATACCACCTTTGGGTTGATAGATAGTAATAAATGAGCCAGAGACTTTCCCCTTCTGATATTAGACGTTATTGAGCCCCTGAATTGATTTGCCATAAGATCAATTATGAAGAGGTTCAGCAAGCCCCATATTCTAGCAAGAACGACATCGTAAAGCAAGTTATTGCGCAAGCGTACCCAAACTAAGGATGAGCAATTCGCATAGGTTGCAGGGATAGTCCTGGTGAGCTTGTTATCTTGTAGCAAGAGATAGATCATTTTCCCATTCTTGCACATATCTAGTGGGATACTTCCCGTGAGTGAGTTGTTCGAAACATCTATGAAATTGAAGTCCGCCAATGAGTCGAGCTTTAGAGGAAGCGAACTAGTCAGCCTATTCGTGGAGAGAGAGTTCTGTAAGATTTTTGAACTCACCGAGTTCCTTTGGAATCTCCCTTGTCAACTGGTTCTTTAAAAGTTGCAATGAGGCCAGACTTTTCAAGAACCTGATCTCTGAGAGATTGCCTCCGAGCTTGTTATGTGACGCGTCAAAGTTCATGAGGCTTGTGAGGTTCCAAAACTTGAGAGGAAGCTTACTAGTCAAGGAGTTGTGGTGGAACTCGAGCTGCCAGAGCCGACTGAGCCTTATGTTGCCCTGAGGGATTTTGCCGGACAAGTCATTGTACGAGAGCTCGAGATTCTAGAGAAGTGTCAAGTTCCCGATGCCCTCCGGGATCTGCCCTCTGATGCTACAAGTGGAGAGGTACAGCCAATACAACTTCTGCAACTTGATGATCTCCATAGGAAAGGGACTAGTCACATCAAAAGGGTTGTCTCCGAGGCTCAAAAAGCCGAGATTGGTTATGTTTTCAAGTGACTTCCATGGGAAGGTCCTTGAGAATCCACTGTTGTTCAGGTTCAAGGACTCCAATCTTAGAATTTCTTTTGTGATTTATTGAAAATTTTCTTCTTCTTCTCTTTTTTTTTTTTTTTTTTTTTTCAGAATTATTAATATTTTAATATTTTCAAATTTTTTTCGAATTTTTTAATTTTTTTTTCGAAAATTTTTATAAATTTTAAGGTTTCAAACTTTTCCATGAGATTTTTGAAATTTTGAAATTTTTTATATATTTTTAGTATTTTTTAATTTTTTATGAATTCTTTTTTATGATTTTTTTATTTAAAAAAAAAAAGAAAGATAATTAGGACCGGGTCAGAAACCCAACCCTAGTAACCTAATTCGGACCCTATCGATCTGTGTCGGGCTACAAAGACCGGGTCGGCCCTAAATCACTAGGGATAAAAGAAAGGCCCACGAAATTCTTTTTTTTAAAGAGAAGCCCATTCCCAATTTTTGCTCTCGGCCCAACCATCTAGGCCCGCAATGAACCCAACCCGGCTTGTGGACTGGGCCTAGCCTTCTAACTAGACACGACAACATGTAGAGAAACCTTCATGGAGGCACGGCAGGGGCTGGGGCTCGCATGAACTGGTCAGCACGAGCTCCGGCCCGACGCCTCGTGAAAGCAATGTGTTCGAGTAGAAAGAAAAGAAACCAACCTGGTTCGTTTGGGGGCTGCGACGAGTGGCGGCTGTTAGGCAGTCGTCCGGCAACAAAAGAAGACCCTCTCGAGCCTCACTCACGCTATCAGATCCGTTCTCTCCCCTCGCTCAGTCTCTCGGTCCTTTCTTTGCAACACTTGGCCCCCTCTCTCTTTCTCTCTCGAAACCATCCTCCCTCTCTTTTGCACGGGACCTTTCTAATCAGTGCACACCACCTGCACATTCCCTGCACACAGTCTGCACGTTGCCTGCCCGCCACACGCTCGCCCAACTCACTTCAATCCTCGAGCCCAAACGAGTTCTCACGTAATCTTCCATGCGGCTATGATCACCCACATCTATGCCTGACTTACCAATTAAATTACAATTTGCCATACCACCTTTGGGTGGACAGATAGTAATAAATGAGCTAGAGACTTTCCCCTTCTGATATCAGACGTTATTGATCCTCTGAATTGATTTGCCATAAGATCAATTATAAAGAGGTTCGGAAAGCCCCATATTCCAGCAAGAACGACACCGGAAAGCAAGTTATTGCGCAAGCGTACCCGAACTGAGGATGAGCAATTCACATAGGTTGCAGGGATAGTCCTGGTGAGCTTGTTATCTTGCAGCAAGAGATAGATCATTTTCCCATTCTTGTACATATCTAGCGGAATACTTCCCGTGAGTGAGTTGTTCGAAACATCTATGAAACTGAAGTCCGCCAATGAGTCGAGCTTTAAAGGAAGTGAACTAGTCAACCAATTCGTGGAGAGAGAGAGTTCTGTAAGATTCTTGAACTCTCCGAGTTCCTTTGGAATCTCCCCTGTCAACTGATTCTTTAAAAGCTGCAATGAGGCTAGACTTGTCAAGAACCTGATCTCTGAGAGATCGCCTCTGAGCCTGTTATGTGATGCGTCAAAGTTCACGAGGCTTGTGAGGTTCCAAAACCCGAGAGGAAGCTTACTAGTCAAGGAATTGTGGTGGAACTCAAGCCGCCAGAGCCGGCTGAGCCTTGTGATGCCTCGAGGGATTTCACTAGACAAGTCATTGTACGAGAGCTCGAGATTCTCGAGAAGTGTCAAGTTCCCGATGCCCTCCAAGATCTGCCCTCTGATGCTGCAAGTGGAGAGGTATAGCCAATACAACTTCTGCAACTTGATGACCTCCATAGGAAAGGGACTAGTCACATCAAAATGGTTGTCTCCGAGGCTCAAAAAGCCGAGATTGGTTATGTTTTCAAGCGACTTCCATGGGAAGGTCCTTGAGAATCCACTGTTGTTCAGGTTCAAGGACTCCAATCTTGGAATTTCTTTCACGATTTATTGAAAATTTTCTTCTTCTTCTCTTTTTTTTTTTTTCAGAATTTTTAATATTTTAATATTTTCGAATTTTTTAGAATATTTTTATTTTTTTTCGAAATTTTTTATAAATTTTAAGGTTTTTGACTTTTCCATGAGATTTCTGAAATTTTGATTTTTTTTTATATTTTTAGTATTTTAAATTTTTTCTGAATTTTTTAATGATTTTTTTATTTTATAAAAAGAAAGATAATTAGGACCGGGTCGGAAACCCGACCCTGCTAACCTGATTCGGACCCTGTCGATCCGTGTTGGGCTACAAAGACCGGGTCGGTCCTAAATCACTAAGGATAAAAGAAAGGCCCACGAAATTCTTTTTTTTTAAAGAGAAGCCCATTCCCAATTTTTGCTCTCGGCCCAACCATCTAGGCCCGCAATGAACCCAACCCGGCTTGTGGACTAGGCCTTGCCTTCTAACTAGACACGACAACATGCAGAGAACCTTCATGGAGGCATGGCAGGGGTTGGGGCTCGCACGAACTGGTTGGCGTGAGCTCCGGCCCGACGCCTCATGAAAGCAATGTATTCGGGTAGAAAGAAAAGAAACCAACCTGGTTCGTTCGGGGGCTGCAACGGGTGGCGGTTGTTAGGCAGTCCTCTGGCAACAAAAGAAGACCCTCTCGAGGCTCACTCTCGCTCTTAGATCCGTTCTCTCCTCTCGCTCAGTCTCCCCGTCCTTTCTTTGCAACACTCGGCCCCCTCTCTCTTTCTTTCTCGAAACCAGCCTCCCTCTCTTTTGCACGGGACCTTTCTAATCAGTGCACGCCACCTGCACGTTTCCTGCACGCCGTCTGCACGTTGCCCGCCCACCACACGCTCGCCCAACACACTTCAATCCCCGAGCCCAAACGAGTTCTCACGTAATCCTCCATGCGGCTATGATCACCCACATCTATGCTTGACTCACTAATTAAATTACAATTTGTCATACCACCTTTGGGTCGACAGATAGTAATAAATGAGCCAGAGACTTTCCCCTTCTGATATCAGACGTTATTGATCCCTTGAATTGATTCTCCATAAGATCAATTATGAAGAGGTTCGGCAAGCCCCATATTCCAGCAGGAACGACACCGGAAAGCAAGTTATTGTGTAAGCGTACCCGAACTAAGGATGAGCAATTCGCATAGGTTTTTGGGATAGTCCAGTGAGCTTGTTATCTTGCAAAGCAAGAGATAGATCACTTTCCCATTCTTGCACATATCTAGCGGGATACTTCCCATGAGTGAGTTGTCCGAAACATCTATGAAATTGAAGTCCGCCCATGTGTCGAGCTTTAGAGGAAGCGAACCAGTCAGCCTATTCGTGGAGAGAGAGAGTTATGTAAGATTCTTGAACTCTCCGAGTTCCTCTGGAATCTCCCCTATCAACTGGTTCTTTAAAAGCTGCAATGAGGCCAGACTTTTCAAGAACCTGATCTCTGAGAGATCGCCTCCAAGCCTGTTATGTGATGCGTCAAAGTTTTTGAGGCTTGTGAGGTTCCAAAACCCGAGAGGAAGCTTACTAGTCAAGGAATTGTGGTGGAACTCGAGCTGCCAGAGCCGGCTAAGCCTTATGATGCCTCGAGGGATTTCGCTGAACAAGTCACTGTACGAGAGCTCGAGATTCTTGAGAAGGGTCAAGTTCCCGATGCCCTCCGAGATCTGCCCTCTGATGCTGCAAGTGGAGAGGTACAGCCAATACAACTTCTGCAACTTGATGACCTCCATAGGAAAGGGACTAGTCACATCAAAAGGGTTGTCTCCGAGGCTCAAAAAGCCGAGATTGGTCATGTTTTCAAGGGACTTCCATGGGAAGGTCCTTAAGAGTTCGCCGTTGTTCAGGTTCAAGAACTCTAGTCTTGGAAATTCTTTTGGGATTTTTTGAAAATTTTCTTCATTTTTTTTTTTTAGAATTGTTAATATTTTCAAATTTTCAAAATTTTTTTAGAATTTTTAAATTTTTTTCGAAAATTTTTATAAATTTTAAGGTTTCTGACTTTTCCATGAGATTTCTGAAATTTTGTAATTTTTTTTATATTTTTTAGTATTTTTTAATTTTTTCTGAATTCTTTTTTATGATTTTTTTATTTAAAAAAAAAAAAAAAAGAAAGATAATTAGTACCGGGTCAGGAAACCCAACCCTGGTAACCTGATTCAGACCCTGTCGATCCGTGTTGGGCTACAAAGACCGGGTCGGCCCTAAATCACTAGGGATAAAAGAAAGGCCCACGAAATTATTTTTTTTAAAGAGAAGCCCATTCCCAATTTTTGCTCTCGGCCCAACCATCTAGGCCCGCAATGAGCCCAACCCGGCTTGTGGACTGGGCCTAGCCTTCTAACTAGACACGACAACATGTAGAGAAACCTTCATGGAGGCATGGCAGGGGCCGGGGCTCGCACGGACTGGTCAGCACGAGCTCCGGCCCTACGCCTCGTGAAAGCAATGTATTCGAGTAGAAAGAAAAGAAACCAACCTGGTTCGTTCGGGGGCTGCGACGGGTGGCAGCTGTTAGGCAGTCGTCCGGCTACAAAAGAAGACCCTCTCGAGCCTCACTCTCGCTCTCAGATCGGTTCTCTCCCCTCGCTCAGTCTCTCCATCCTTTCTTTGCAACACTCGGCCCCCTCTCTCTTTCTCTCTTGAAACCAGCCTCCCTCTCTTTTGCGCGGGACCTTTCTAATCAGTGCATGCCACCTGCACGTTTCTTGCACGCCGTTCGCACGTTGCCCGCCCGCCACACGCTCGCCCAATGCACTTCAATCCCCGAGCCTAGACGAGTTCTCACGTAATCCTCCATGTGGCTATGATCACCCACATCTATGCTTGAATTACCAATTAAATTACAATTTGTCATACCACCTTTGGGTCGACAGATAGTAATAAATGAGCCAGAGACTTTCCCCTTTTGATACCAGACGTTATTGATCCCCTGAATTGATTCGCCATAAGATCAATTATGAAGAGGTTCGGCAAGCCCCATATTCCAACAAGAACGACACCGGAAAGCAAGTTATTGCGCAAGCGTACTCGAACTGAGGATGAGCAATTCGCATAGGTTGCTGGGATAGTCCTGGTGAGCTTGTTATCTTGTAGCAAGAGATAGATCATTTTCCCATTCTTGCACATATCTAGCGGGATACTTCCCATGAGTGAGTTGTCCGAAACATCTATGAAATTGAAGTTCGCCCATGAGTCGAGCTTTAGAGGAAGCGAACCAGTCAGCCTATACGTGGAGAGAGAGAGTTCTGTAAGATTCTTGAACTCTCCGAGTTCCTCCGGAATCTCCCTTGTCAACTGGTTCTTTAAAAGCTGCAATGAGGCTAAACTTGTCAAGAACTTGATCTTTTAGAGATTGCCTCCGAGCCTATTATGTGACGCGTCAAAGTTCACGAGGCTTGTGAGTTTCCAAAACCCGAGAGGAAGCTTACTAGTCAAGGAATTGTGGTGGAGCTCGAGTTGCCAGAGCCGGCTGAGCCTTGTGATGCCCCGAGGGATTTCGCCGGAGAAGTCATTGTACAAGAGCTCGAGATTCTCGAGAAGTGTCAAGTTCCTGATGCCCTCCGGGATCTGCCCTCTGATGTTGCAAGTGGAAAGGTACATCCAATACAACTTCTGCAACTTGATGACCTCCATAGGAAAGGGACTAGTCACATCAAAAGGGTTGTCTTGGAGGCTCAAAAAGCCAAGATTGGTCATGTTTTCAAGCGACTTCCATGGGAAGGTCCTTGAGAATACGCTGCTGTTCAAGTTCAAGAACTCTAATCTTGTAATTTTTTTTGGGATTTTTTGAAAATTTTCTTCATTTTTTTTTCGGAATTTTTAATATTTTAATATTTTCGATTTTTTTTTTTAAAATATTTAAAAATATTTTTAATTTTTTTAAAAGTTTATAAATTTTCAGGTTTCTGACTTTTCCATGAATTTTCTGAAATTAGAATTTTTTTTAACGTTTTTTAGTATTTTTAGTATTTTTTAATTTTTTCTGAATTTTTTTATGATTTTTTTATTTAAAAAAAAGAGTGATAATTAGGACTGGGTCAGGAAACCCACCCTACTAACCTAATTCGGACCTTGTCAATCCATGTCGGGCTACAAAAGACCGGGTCAGCCCTAAATCACTAGGGATAAATGAAAGGCCCACGAAATTCTTTTTTTTAAAGAGAAGCCCATTCCCAATTTTTGCTCTCGGCCCAACCATCTAGGCCTGCAATGAACGCAACCCGGCTTGTGGACTGGGCCTAGCCTTCTAACTAGACACGACAACATGCAGAGAAACCTTCATGGAGGCACGGCAGGGCTCGGGGCTTGCACGAACTGGTCGGCGCAAGCTCCGGCCCAACGCCTCGTAAAAACAACGTATTCGGGTAGAAAGAAAAGAAACCAACCTGGTTCGTTTGGGGGTTGTAACGGGTGGCGGCTATTAGGCAGTCCTCCGGCAACAAAAGAAGACCCTCTCGAGCGTCACTCTCACTCTCAAATCCGTTCTCTCACCTCGCTCAATCTCTCGGTCCTTTCTTTGCAACACTCGACCCCCTCTCTCTTTCTCTCTCGAAACCAGCCTCCCTCTCTTTTGCACGGGATATTTCTAATTAGTGCACGCCACCTGCACATTTCCCGCACGCCGTCAACACGTTGCCCACCCGCCACACGCTCGCCCAACGCGCTTCAATCCCCGAGCCCAAACGAGTTCTCACGTAATCCTTCATGCGCTTGTGATCACCCACATCTATGCTTTCCTTAATCAAAAGGCAAGATGGAAAAAGAGAAGAAGGAGTGGAAGTCTGGTGAGCGACGCGGTGACATTGCACTTGGTCGGTTTTCCTTAATCAAAAGGCAAGAAGAAAAAGAAAAGAGGGTCTTACTATCAAAAGAAAAAGAAAGGGGCACCGTGAGCTCACTTCGAGAAGGGAAAAAAGAGGAAGAGAGAGAAGGTCGGGTTTTCCAACCAATAAGAAGTCGAGAAGTTACAATCCCTATGGAGTACAGATAGCTAGGGTTAATGCAATAGACGAGACTTGGCTACTTGAATTACTAAAATTTTGGCATTACTTAGTGGTGAAGCCAGTGGGAATCGGATGAGTATTAGTAGTTATGTGGAATGATTTGGTATTTCTTAATGTTGAATTAGCCTCGTGAAAGTTTATCAACGATACGATATGCTAGAGAATCGAACAAACCTACTTTTAGAAAAATGCAAGCAGGATCAATGTCCAAGCCTTTAGCCAGAAGCATCCGTACGTTGTCATCCACTACCTTTGGCCGTCGCCAGAGTGCCTCCGTCGGCCACCATCTCAGCTACCCGTCATGCAAAACTCACGCGCACAGCTACAGCATGACCCAAACAAACAAATTAAAAAGGAATGTGATGAACAAACCAGTGCCAATGAGTTTAGAGATCAGCATGAAGGCCGTCGTTTTCCAGTTCCTTCCTCTCCAGCGACAGCCGGAGATTGCTGCAGGAGGAAGACACGCCAACATATGGTGGGAACAAAAAACACATAATGTCGGGATGCATTTTAACGTGATCGGTTTCCTAGAAAAGATGTCCGTTTCTCTCTTGTTTTCTCAGCTTTGAATGATTGGATTCAATTACAGGAGGAGGAGAGAGAGAGGAAGAGAAGTTTCTAATTCAAATAAATCGCATAATATTGGGATGCATTTTAACTTCATTCCCTATAGATTACCACATCAGCGATTACCAACGGCCACTGATCATCGGAGGATTTTGCTTTGGAATTTCATGCAAAATGGCAAAACTAAAAATCGCACAACGTGTTTAAGACTAATTTGATAATTTTCTCTAAATATATGAAAAATATTTGATTTCTATAATCACTATTTAGATTCATGACATTTTCCTCCTATTAATTGGAGACGTGTTAAAAAGGAAATGAGAGAGAAACACATGAAAGATCAAAAGTATTTTATAATAAGCAAAAAAGGTGAGATCACGAGTCATCACCCTTACAAAACCTGATTTAGTAGAATATTGTGAAATCATTATCAATTATTCTAAAAATTTGAAATGTTAGATGGAAGTATCATCAAGTATATCAATAATGTAACAAGTTTAGTCTAAAGTTAACTGCAAGAATTTTTTGTTGGAATGGCATATGTGCTATAGGTTTCGACGGCATGCAATTCATTTATACACATTAGGAGAAGCTATATCAAAGATCCTAAGCGTTTGGCCCAAAGTGGCAACGGTGGCGCCACCCCAAATCTTTAAATGTTCCCTCCAGAGGCCATTGGTTTTCATGTCTTTATGAAGAATTTGGATATGCTTTGGTGTCTTTTTTAAATAAAAAATTTAACTTATTTTATGATGTCATGCTTTGTTGACACTTTCTTGATTGGTATTAAAAAATATCACGTTAGATTTTCGACATTCCATACCAACATAATTGATAGAAGTTCCTCGAAAGGATAAAATTGTACAAGCGCATGAATGATGAGGTCCATAAAGTTGAATGGTGCAGCAACACGGAAGTCACTGCTGAAGATTGTGGTCCCCAGGAGCAAAATGTGGGAGAATCGGATTTTATAAGATGTCGGCAATTTATGGATCTTCCTGTTGTTAATCTGTAATTATTTCAAAATTTAATTAGCAAAAAGAAAAGAAGTAACTTTTCAAAAGCATTGAGAAATTATCTAAATTAGAAATTGTGATCCCAGGCTCGATGGTGTTGGAATACACGTGTGAGTTGTGTTAGAGAAATAGCCCCACATCAGAGAATTGATGTGGTGTAGAGTAATTAATATATCCTAGTTGGCCCATAACTCACTAGCTTAAGCTTTTGAGTTGAGATGGGTCGAACTGGATATATTGATGGGCTCAGACTTGGGCTTCCCCCTTAAAATCTCCCCAAGGTAAAGGTATCGGACTTCTGCTGCGCACAATCCTAATAGATGGGATTTCACTAGAAAGTTTGTTATTGGATTGGTTTCAAGAGGTTTACAATGGTGTCGGGAATTTCTCCGGTCAACGAATTGTTCGAGAGGTTTACAGTGGTGAGGACAACGCAGGAGACAATCGATCTGGGTATGCTACTGGAGAGCTGATTTTCATTCAAATTGAGTGTATTATATTTCGTCAAGTTTCCAATTGTCGACGGAATCTTTCCCACGAATCCATTCAAACTAAGCTAAATCAAGACCAAAGAAGATGCTTCCGATATCACTTCCGGTAAGTCACCCGAAAAATTATTATCAGATAGCAATAAATGAGCCAGAGACTTTCCCCATCAGATATCGGACGTTATTGATCCCTTGAATTGATTCGCCATAAGATCAATTATGATGAGGTTCCGCAAGCCCCATATTCCAACAGGAATGACATCGGAAAGCAAGTTATTGCGCAAGCGTACCCGAACTAAGGATGGGCAATTTGCATAGGTTGCTGGGATAGTCCTAGTGAGCTTGTTATCTTGCAGCAAGAGATAGATCATTTTCCCATTCTTGCACATATATGGCAAGATAGTTCCCGTGAGTGAGTTGTCTGAAACATCTATGAAATTGAAGTCCGCCCATGAGCCGAGCTGTAGAGGAAGCAAACCAGTCAACCTATTTGTGGAGAGAGAGAGTTTTGTAAGATTCTTGAACGGGACCTTTCTAATCAGTGCACGCCACCTGCACGTTTCCTGCACATCGTCCGCACGTTGCCTGCCCGCCACACTCTCGCCCAACGCACTTCAATCCCCGAGCCCAAACGAGTTCTCACGTAATCCTCCATGCGGCTATGATCACCCACATCTATGCCTGACTTACCAATTAAATTACAATTTGTCATACCACCTTTGGGTTGAAACTGTAGTCCTCTCGGATCCCCTTTTTTTTCGAACAGCCTCCTTTCACTCGACTCTCTCTTTCTTGAGACTATTTCTTTTCTTTGTGAACTTCACATACTTACAATTGCGAATATGATTAGCAACAAACATATTCCGGCAAAGAAGCAGGAGAGGATAACCCTGAGGTGAGTGGTTTCCTGTGAACTTGAATTACATGGCTACAATTGTTTGAGCCTCTAACTGCACAGACCAGGATTCCCATCAAAGCTATCATGATAGGCTTCCATCAACAGAGAGTTTGGTATGGGACCAATTAACTAGTTGTTCGAGAGATCAAGAAGGCTTAGCTTCGGTAATCCCAGGCTCGATGGGATTTCACCAGAAAGTTTGTTATTGGATAAGTTCAGGAAGTTCAGAGTCTGTAAGTTTCCAATGCTGTCGAGAATTTCTCCGGTCAACGAATTGTTCGAGAGGTTTACAATGGTGAGGACAACGCAAGAGACAATCGATTCGGGTATGCTATTGGATAGCTGATTTCGATTCAAATCGAGTGTATTCGATTTCGTCAAGTTTCCAATTGTCGACGGAATCTTTCCCACAAATCCATTTAAACTCAGCTAAATCAAGACCAAAGAAGATGCTTCCGATATCGCTTCCGGTAAGTCACACGAAAAATTATTATCAGATAGCAATAAATGAGCCAGAGACTTTCCCCATTAGATATCGAACGTTATTGATCCCTTGAATTGATTCACCATAAGATCAATTATGATGAGGTTCCGCAAGCCCCATATTCCAACAGGAATGACACCGGAAAGCAAGTTATTGCGCAAGCGTACCCGAACTAAGGATGGGCAATTTGCATAAGTTGCTGGTATAGTCCCGGTGAGCTTGTTATCATGCAACAAGAGATAGTTCATTTTCCCATTCTTGAACATATATGGCAGGATACTTCTCGTGAGCAAGTTGTCTGGAACATCTATGAAATTGAAGTCTGCCCATGAGCCGAGCTGTAGAGGAAGCGAACCGGTTAGCCTATTCGTGGAGAGAGAGAGTTTTGTAAGATTCTTGAACGGGACTTTTCTAATTAGTGCACGCCACCTGCACGTTCCCTACATGCCATCCGCACGTTGCCCGCTCGCCACACGCTCGCCCAACGCACTTCAATCCCGAGCCCAAACGAGTTCTCACGCAATCCTCCATGCGGCTATGATCACCCACATCTATGCCTGACTTACCAATTAAATTACAATTTGTCATACTACCTTTGGGTTAAAACCGTAGTCCTCTCAAATCCCCTTTTTTTTTTTTCGAACAGCCTCCTTTCACTCGGCTCTCTCTTTCTTGAGACTATTTCTTTTATTTCTAAACTTCACATACTTCACAATTGCAAATATGATTAGCAACAAACTTATTCCGACAAAGAAGTAGGAGAGGATAACCCCGAGGTGAGTGGTTTCCTATGAACTTGAATTACATGGCTGCAATTGTTTGAGCCTCTTACTGCACAGACCAGGATTCCCATTGAAGCTATCATGATAGGCTTCTATCCACAAAGAGTCTGGTATGGGACAGGTTAACCAATTGTTCGAGAGATCAAGAAGGCTTAGCATCAGTAATCCCAGGCTCGATGGGATTTCACCAGAAAGTTTGTTATTGGATTGGTTCAGGAAGTTCAGAGACTGTAAGTTTCCAATGCTGTCGGGAATTTCTCCGGTCAACGAATTGTTCGAGAGGTTTACAATGGTGAGGACAACGCAGGAGACAATCGATTTGGGTATGCTACTGGACAGCTGATTTCGATTCAAATCGAGTGTATTCAATTTTGTCAAGTTTCCAATTGTCGATGGAATCTTTCCCACGAATCCATTCAAACTCAGCTGAATCAAGACCAAAGAAGATGCTTCTGATATCGCTTCCAGTAAGTCACATGAAAAATTATTATCAGATAGCAATAAATGAGCCAGAGACATTTCCCTTTTGATATCTGACGTTATTGATCCCTTGAATTGATTCGCCGTAAGATCAATTATGATGATGTTTGGTAAGCCCCATATTCCAGCAGGAACGACACCAGAAAGCAAGTTATTGCGCAAGCGTACCCGAACTAAGGATGGGCAATTCGCATAGGTTGCTGGGATAGTCCCTGGGAGCTTGTTATCTTGCAACAAGAGATAGATCATTTTCCCATTCTTGCATATATCTGGTAGGATACTTCCCGTAAGCAAGTTGTCTGGAACATCTATGAAATTGAAGTCTGCCCATGAGCCGAGTTGTAGAGGAAGCGAACCGGTTAGCCTATTCGTGGAGAGAGAGAGAGTTTTGTAAGATTCTTGAACGGGACTTTTCTAATTAGTGCACGCCACCTGCACGTTCCCTACATGCCATCCGCACGTTGCCCGCCCGCCACACGCTCGCCCAACGCACTTCAATCCCCGAGCCCAAACGAGTTCTCACGCAATCCTCCATGCGGCTATGATCACCCACATCTATGCCTGACTTACCAATTAAATTACAATTTGTCATACTACCTTTGGGTTAAAACTGTAGTCCTCTCAAATCCCCTTTTTTTTTCGAACAGCCTCCTTTCACTCGGCTCTCTCTTTCTTGAGACTATTTCTTTTATTTCTAAACTTCACATACTTCACAATTGCAAATATGATTAGCAACAAACTTATTCCGACAAAGAAGCAGGAGAGGATAACCCCGAGGTGAGTGGTTTCCTATGAACTTGAATTACATGGCTGCAATTGTTTGAGCCTCTTACTGCACAGACCAGGATTCCCATTGAAGCTATCATGATAGGCTTCTATCCACAAAGAGTCTGGTATGGGACAGGTTAACCAATTGTTCGAGAGATCAAGAAGGCTTAGCATCATTAATCCCAGGCTCGATGGGATTTCACCAGAAAGTTTGTTATTGGATTGGTTCAGGAAGTTCAGAGACTGTAAGTTTCCAATGCTGTCGGGAATTTCTCCGGTCAACGAATTGTTCGAGAGGTTTACAATGGTGAGGACAACGCAGGAGACAATCGATCTAGGTATGCTACTGGAGAGCTGATTTCCATTCAAATCGAGTGTATTCGATTTCGTCAAGTTTCCAATTGTCGACGGAATCTTTCCCACGAATCCATTTAAACTCAGCTAAATCAAGACCAAAGAAGATGCTTCCGATATCGCTTCCGGTAAGTCACACGAAAAATTATTATCAGATAGCAATAAATGAGCCGAGACTTTCCCCATTAGATATCGAACGTTATTGATCCCTTGAATTGATTCGCCATAAGATCAATTATGATGAGGTTCCGCAAGCCCCATATTCCAACAGGAATGACACCGGAAAGCAAGTTATTGCGCAAGCGTACCCGAACTAAGGATGGGCAATTTGCATAAGTTGCTGGTATAGTCCCGGTGAGCTTGTTATCATGCAACAAGAGATAGTTCATTTTCCCATTCTTGAACATATATGGCAGGATACTTCTCGCGAGCAAGTTGTGCGGAACATCTATGAAATTGAAGTCTGCCCATGAGCCGAGCTGTAGAGGAAGCGAACCGGTTAGCCTATTCGTGGAGAGAGAGAGTTTTGTAAGATTCTTGAACGGGACTTTTCTAATTAGTGCACGCCACCTGCACGTTCCCTGCACGCCCTCCGCACGTTGCCCGCCCGCTGCACGCTCGCCCAACGCACTTCAATCCCCGAGCCCAAATGAGTTCTCACGTAATCCCCCATGCGGCTATGATCACCCACATCTATGCCTGACTTACCAATTAAATTACAATTTGTCATACCACCTCTGGGTTGAAACTGTAGTCCTCTCGGATCCCCTCTTTTTTCGAACAGCCTCCTTTCACTCGGCTCTCTCTTTCTTGAGACTATTTCTTTTATTTCTGAACTTCACATACTTCACAATTGTGAATATGATTTGCAACAAACTTATTCCAACAAAGAAGCAGGAGAGGATAACCCCGAGGTGAGTGGTTTCCTGTGAACTTGAATTACATGGCTACAATTGTTTGAGCCTCTTACTGCACAGACCAGGATTCCCATTGAAGCTATCATGATAGGCATCTATCAACAGAGAGTCTGGTATGGGATCGGTTAACCAATTGTTTGAGAGATCAAGAAGGCTTAGCATCAGTAATCCCAAGCTCGATGGGATTTCACCAGAAAGTTTGTTATTGGATCAGATGAGGAAGTTCAGAGACTGTAAGTTTCCAATGCTGTCGGGAATTTTTCCAGTCAACGAATTGTTCGAGAGGTTTACAATGGTGAGGACAACGCAGGAGACAATCGATCTGGGTATGATACTGGAGAGCTGATTTCCATTCAAATCGAGTGTATTCAATTTCGTCAAGTTTCCAATTGTCGACGGAATCTTTCCCACGAATCCATTCAAACTCAGCTGAATCAAGACCAAAGAAGATGCTTCCGATATCGCTTCCGGTAAGTCACACGAAAAATTATTATCAGATAGCAATAAATGAGCCAGAGACTTTCCCCATCAGATATCGGACATTATTGATCCCTTGAATTGATTCGCCATAAGATCAATTATGATGAGGTTCCGCAAGCCCCATATTCCAACAGGAATGACACCGGAAAGCAAGTTATTGCGCAAGCGTACCCGAACTAAGGATGGGCTATTGGCGAGAGGTTCTTTGGGATAGTCCGGTGAGCTTGTTATCATGTAGCAAGAGATAGATCATTTTCCCATTCTTGCACATATATGGCAGGATACTTCCCATGAGTGAGTTGTTTGAAACATCTATGAAATTGAAGTCCGCCCATGAGCCGAGCTGTAGAGGAAGCGAACCGGTCAACCTATTTGTGGAGAGAGAGTTTTATAAGATTCTTGAACGGGACCTTTCTAATCAGTGCACGCCACCTGCACATTTCCTGCATGCCGTCCGGACAAGTCATTGTACGAGAGCTCGAGATTCTCGAGAAGGTCAAGTTCCCGATGCCCTCCGGGATTTGCCCTCTAATGCTACAAGTGGAGAGGTTCAGCCAATACAACTTCTGCAACTTGATGACCTCCATAGGAAAGGGACTAGTCACATCAAAAGGGTTGTCTCCGAGGCTCAAAAAGCCAAGATTGGTCATGTTTTCAAGCGACTTCCATGGGAAGGTCCTTGAGAATCCACTGTTGTTCAGGTTCAAGAACTCCAATCTTGGAATTTCTTTCGCGATTTTTTGAAAATTTTCTTCTTCTTTTTTTTTTTTTTTTTTAGAATTTTAAATATTTTAATATTTTCGAATTTTTTAAGAATATTTTAATTTTTTTCGAAAATTTTTGTAAATTTTAATGTTTCTGACTTTCCCATGAGATTTATGACTTTTTAATTTTTTTATACTTTTATATTTTATATTTTTTCTGAATTTTTTCTATGATTTTTTTATTTAAAAAAAAAAAAAAAGAAAGAATATTAGGACTGGGTCAGGAAACCCGACCCTTGTAACCTAATTCAGACCCTGTCGAACCATGTCAAGCTACAAAGACCGGGTCGGCCCTAAATCACTAGGGATAAAAGAAAGGCCCACGAAATTATTTTTTTTAAAGAGAAGCCCATTCCCAATTTTTGCTCTCGGCCCAACCATCTAGGCCCGCAATGAACCCAGCCCGAATTGTGGATTGGACCTAGCCTTCTAACTAGACACGACAACATGCAGAGAAACCTTCATGGAGGCACGGCAAGGGCCGGGGCTTGGACGAACTGGTTGGCACGAGCTCCGGCCCGACGCCTCGTGAAAGCAATGTATTTAGTTAGAAAGAAAAGAAACCAACCTGGTTCGTTCGGGGGCTGCGACGGGTGGCGGCTGTTAGGCAATCCTCCGGCAACAAAAGAAGACCCTTTCGAGCCTCACTCTTGCTCTCAGATCCATTCTCTCCCCTCGCTCAGTCTCTCGGTCCTTTCTTTGCAACACTCGGCCCCCTCTCTCTTTCTCTCTCGAAACCAGCCTCCCTCTCTTTTGCACGGGACCTTTCTAATCAGTGCACGCCACCTGCACTTTCCCTGCACGCCGTTCGCACGTTGCCCGCCCGCCACACGCTCGCCCAACGCGAGCATCTCGAGCTCTCGTACAATGACTTGTCCGGTAAAATCCCTCGGGGTATCACAAGGCTCAGCCGGCTCTGGCAGCTCGAGCTCCACCACAATTCCTTGACTAGTAAGCTTCCTCTCGGGGTTTGGAACCTCACAAGCCTCGTGAACTTTGACACGTCACATAACAGGCTTAGAGGTGATCTCTCAAAGATCAAGTTCTTGACAAGTCTGGCCTCATTGCAACTTTTAAAGAACCAGTTGACGAGGGAGATTCCAGAGGAACTCAAAGAGTTGAAGAATCTTACAGACCTCTCTCTCTCCACAGATAGTCTGATTGGTTCGCTTCCTCTAAAGCTCGACTCATGGGTGAACTTCAATTTCATAAATGTTTCGGACAACTCACTCATGGGAAGTATCCCGCTAGATATGTGCAAGAATGGGAAAGTGATCTATCTCTTGCTGCAAGATAACAAGCTCACCAGGACTATCCCAGCAACCTATGCGAATTGCTCATCCTTAGTTCGGGTACGCTTGTGCAATAACTTGCTTTCCGGTGTCGTTCCTGCTGGAATATGGGGCTTGCCGAACCTCTTCATAATTGATCTTATGGCGAATCAATTCAAGGGATCAATAACGTTTGATATCAAAAGGGGAAAGTCTCTGGCTCATTTATTATTATTTGTCGACCCAAAGGTGGTATGAAAAATTGTAATTTAATTGGTAAGTCAAGCATAGATGTGGGTTGTCACGTCCCGAACCCCAAGCACTCGACAATCACTTCTCTTGGTCGATTGAAAGCGATGTCCCAGGACTCATCGACAACCATTCATTTTAATCTTTCGTTATGCGCAAGCGGAAGACGAACCATCCCCAGTCCAACAAACAATCAATCAATCAATCAGGGATAGAGGGATGAACAACAAGAACAACCATCACTACTCATTTATACAATTTATGAGATTAACCAACGAAGAATCGTTTTCCGATTTACAAGCCCAACAACAGGGGCCGATCCATCCTCTAAGCCAAACCAAAAAGGAACTAGGCTAGGCTAATCCAGTTGTATAAAATGAACTCTCGGGTTCAGCACCACGGTCACTCGGACCCATCGGACTCGGCTCCGTCGGGTCGATCACTAGTGGGTGGGGGCATGATTCTCCACTACGGGTGCGCCATTCTAGAGGCCTGAAAATTGTTAACCACGACGGGTTGAGATAAAATCTCAGCAAGTTCTTCCCCTAAGCCCCGGTTAGTACACCAACTAAACCCAGGCATCTCTCCAGAGCCACCCTTCACACAACCCAACCACAACAACCAGCAATCAGCAGTAAAATAACAAACAGGGTTAACCAACAATCAAAAGTCGGTTCACATGCAACCTTACCCAGTATGCCATACCCTACACGTTATTTATCAGCACAATACACGCAATGCACATGGCCGTTAGATGATGTAGTTCACCAATCACATACGAGTCACATCACAAGCGATCTCACTTGGCTATTGCCACACCCTGCGCGTTATCAGTTCATGCATACGTGCTATAAATAATGATGTGATCACCTCATGACGTATTCCATTAGGCTGAGATGCTACGGTGCTACGGCGCCCTTCCTCCACAGAGGCGCAACCGTGCCCTTCTGTGCAGGCCGAGGCGTTACGCCGCTACGGCGCCCTTCCTCCGCAGAGGCGCAACCGTGCTCAAAAGACGTCAAGGAATACTCTCCCGAGACCATATGCCCAACGAACGTCAAGGGATACTCTCCCGAGACCTCATGCCCAACAAACGTCAAGGGATACTCTCCCGAGACTGCATGCCCAAAGGATGTCAAGGGATACTCTCCCGAGACCGCATACCCACAAAACGTCAAGGAATACTCTTCCGAGACGGCGGTTTCAACTTAGTGATCATGCAAGCATACACTCACAACCCACTTATTATCTTTGAGCATTAGCCAATGCACACATGCTTACATATGAAACCTCAAATCATTTATCACAAAAGCGGTCCATTTCCAATGTCTCTCGGACAAACCATTTTCCCCACCTTTCTCATAAAAGCGGTCCGTTTCCAGACAAATCACTTTCTTTCTCATAAAGGCAATCCATTTCCGGTGTCCCTCGGACAATTCATCTTTTTCCCATTTTTATTAAGATTACACAATTCATGCGGATGCTCATACAATTACACATTCAATTCACTCCATAAAATCAATGCAAATGAAATTACACAATTTAATTTCCGGATGAGCAGTAATTTTCGAATTTAATAAATAAATAATTAAATTCAGAAATTAAAAATAATTAAATAAATAAATTCCGAAAATTAAATAATTAAATAATTATTTAATTAAATGCAGAAATTAATTTAATCAATAAATTAAACAATTAATCATATTAATCAAGCAATTAAGGAAAAACATGATTAATTAGCACCAAACACACAATTAGGCTTAATTAAGCACAATTAAGCATAAATAAGCAAAAATAAGTTAAGCTAATCTTAATCCCCTATCTAACCACCTATCTTAGGGCTAATACACTTAATTAAACACCTTAATCATCCCTTAGCACTAATTAACCCAACCCTAAGTTAGTTTAGGCACTAAATAGGGTTTAAGAGCTAAACTCACCCGTTAAGTGGGCCGAAGACGCGGACGCACGGCGGCGACGACAAACCCGACACCCGGGGACTTCTCCCACGACACTCCAATGTGGTCCCGAGCTCAACACAGCAGCAACAAATTTGGATTCCCCACTGAACTTCACAAAACAGCACTACAAGAGGAGGAGGTTGCTGGTCGGAGCAAAAACAAGTTGGCCGGAGCTCCAGCGAGCTCGTGGCTGGTGACCGGAGGCTCCTGGGGGTCGAGGGGGAGTTGTGTGTGGCTGGTGTGGGCATTGGGTAGGCCAAAAATGGAGAGAAATGGAAGAAAAACCGAAGCTGCACAGGAGGCGCTGCACAGTGACGGACGGAGGACCGCCGGCTTCAAGCGACCGTACGGAACGGACGGCAGCTCCGTTTGGTGATCGGCCAACATGAAAAGTATATAATTTCTGTTCTGAACATTTTGATAGGTGGCACGGCCCGAGATTCCACCGAGAAGGCAACGAACAACTCTAATTTCGGTGAGAGGTCCAAAGCCGAAACTGCAGAAAATGCAAGGAGAAGCAAGGAGAAGAGGGATGCGATTTTCTTCTCATTCAGCTGAGTGAGAGAGAGATATTTTGAGCTCAAAGTCCTTCATTAACGCCCTTAATGGCTGCACCTAGTTCCCAAGCACATGACCTCATCATCTCTCTCTTCCTTTTTGTCTCTTCCCAAAATATCTAGGAGCAAAATGGTCATTTCCATTTTGCACAATTCCCAAACTATCCCTGGCCTAAAAATAAAAGGCGGGCCTAGGAAACGGGCTGGGAAAGGGGTAGGAACGGGCCCTGGAATTTGTTGGGCTCGAATTGGCTCAAGTTTGAATGATGGGCTAGGACAGGTGAGGGGTCGGTTTAGTCCAACGGGCTTGCTCACTGTCTCGGTCTTCCACGATGGCCATCCTACCTTGGGCGTGGGGCCCTCACTGTGCTTGCCCGGCCCACGTCCTCATAGGCTCGGTTTCTCGGTCCAAAATCCTTTTCTCAACAACTCGGCTCAACCGACTCCATCGACTGTCAAAGAAGCATCGCCCGAAAGCCCATCCCGAACGGTCCCAACAATTCTAAGTCCAATCTTGGGTCCTCATGCCTTGTTAATTTCTCCCTAATGCCATTTTGCTACGACCCATACTGACCGGCCATTTGGAGGATTCGCGATTATTCCCTCTCAAAAGGGCTTTGAATTTCAAGACGTCACATGGGTGATCATAGCTGCATGGAGGATTACGTGAGAACTTGTTTGGGCTCGGGGATTGAAGTGAGTTGGGTGTGGCGGGCGGGCAACATGCGGACGGCGTGCGGGAAACGTGCAGGTGGCATGCACTGATTAGAAAGGTCCCGTGCAAAAGAGAGGGACGCTGGTTTCGAGAGAGAAAAATAGAGGGGGCCAAGTGTTGCAAAGAAAGGACTGAGAGACTGAGCGAGGGGAGAGAACGGATCTGAGAGCGAGAGTGAGGCTCGAGAGGGTCTTCTTTTGTTGCCAGAGGACTGCCTAACATCAACCACCCGTCGCAGCCCCTGAACGAACCAGGTTGGTTTCTTTTCTTTCTACCCGAATACATTGCTTTCGCGAGGCATCAGGCCAGAGCTCACGCCGACCAGTTCGTGTGAGCCCCGACCCCTGCCATGCCTCTATGAAGGTTCTCTGCATGTTGTTGTGTCTAGTTAGAAGGCAAGGCCCGATCCACAAGCCGGGTTGGGTTCATTGCGGGACTAGATGGTTGGGCCGAGAGCAAAAATTGGGAATGGGCTTCTCTTTAAAAAAATAATTTCGTGGGCCTTTCTTTTAACACTAGTGATTTAGGGCCGACCCAGTCTTTGTAGCCCGACATGGATCGACAAGGTCCGAATTAGGTTACCAGGGTCGGGTTTCCTGACCTGGCCCTAATTATCTTTCTTTTTTTTAAATAAAAAATTCATAAAAAATTCATAAAAAATTCAAAATACTAAAAATATAAAAAAAAATTCAAAATTTCAGAAATCTCATGGAAAAGTCAGAAACCTTAAAATTTATAAAAAATTTCGAAATAAAATAAAAATATTTTTTTAAAAAAAAATTCGAAAATATTAAAATATTAAAAATTCTGAAAAAAAAAAAAAAAAAAAGAAGAAATTTTTTTTAAAAAATCCCAAAAAAAATTCCAAGATTGGAGTTCTTGAACCTGAACAATAGTGGATTCTCAAGGACCTTCCCATGGAAGTCGCTTGAAAACATGACCAATCTCGGCTTTTTGAGCCTCCGAGACAACCCTTTTGATGTGACTAGTCCCTTTCCTATGGAGGTCATCAAGTTGCATAAGTTGTATTGGTTGTACCTCTCCACTTGCAACATCAGAGGGCAGATCCCGGAGGGCATCAGGAAATTGACACTTCTCGAGAATCTCGAGCTGTCGTACAATGACTTGTCTGACGAAATCCCTCGGGGCATCACAAGGCTCAGCCGGCTTTGGCAGCTCGAGTTCCACCACAATTGCTTGACTAGTAAGCTTCCTCTCAGGTTTTAGAACCTCACAAGCCTCGTGAACTTTGACATGTCACATAATAGGCTTGGAGGCAATCTCTCAGAGATCAGGTTCTTGACAAGTCTGGCCTCACTGCAGCTTTTAAAGAACCAGTTGACAGGGGAGATTCCAAAGGAACTCGGTGAGTTCAAGAATCTTACAGAACTCTCTCTCTACACAAATAGGCTGACTAGTTCACTTCCTCTAAGCTAGACTCATTGGCAGACTTCAATTTCATAGATGTTTCGAACAACTCACTCACGGGAAGTATCCCGCTAGATATGTGCAAGAATGGGAAATGATCTATCTCTTGCTGCAAGATAACAAGCTCACCAGCACTATCCCTGCAACCTATGCGAATTGCTCATCCTTAGTTCGGGTACGCTTGCGCAATAACTTGCTTTCCGGTGTCGTTCCTGCTGGAATATGGGGCTTGCCGAACCTCTTCATAATTGATCTTATGGCAAATCAATTCAGGGGATCAATAACATTTGATATCAGAAGGGGAAAGTCTCTGGCTCATTTATTACATCTGTCAACCCAAAGGTGGTATGGCAAATTGTAATTTAATTGGTAAGTCAGGCATAGATGTGGGTGATCATAGCCGCATGGAGGATTACGTGAGAACTCGTTTGGGCTTAGGGATTGAAGTGCGTTGGGCGAGCATGTGGTGGGCAAGCAACGTGTGAACAGCGTCCAAGGAACGTGCAGGTGGCGTGCACTGATTAGAAAGGTCCCGTGCAAAAGAGAGGGAGGCTAGTTTCAAGAGAGAAAGAGAGAGGGGGCCGAGTGTTGCAAAGAAAGGACCGAGAGACTGAGCGAGGGGAGAGAATGGATCTGAGAGCAAGAGTGAGGCTCGAGAGGGTCTTCTTTTGTTGCCGAAGGATTACCTAACAGCCGCCACCCGTCACAGCCCCCGAACGAATCAGGTTGGTTTCTTTTCTTTCTACCCGAATACATTGCTTTCACAAGGCGTCGGGCCGGAGCTCGTGCCAACTAGTTCGTGCAAGCCCCGGCCCCTGCCGTGCCTCCATGAAGGTTTCTCTGCATGTTGTCGTGTCTAGTTAGAAGGCTAGGCCCAATCCACAAGCCGGGTTGGGTTCATTGCGGGCCTAGATGGTTGGGCCGAGAGCAAAAATTGGGAATGGGCTTCTCTTTAAAAAAAATAATTTCGTGGGCCTTTCTTTTATCCCTAATGATTTAGGGCCGACCCGGTCTTTGTAGCCCGACATGGATCGACAGGGTCCAAATTAGGTTACCAGGGTTGGGTTTCGACCCGGTCCTAATTATCTTTCTCTTTTTAAAATAAAAAAATCAGAAAAAAATCAGAAAAATTAAAAAATATAAAAATATAAAAAAATTCAAAATTCAAAAATCTCATGGGAAAGTCAGAAACCTTAAAATTTACAAAAAATTTCAAAAAAAAAATTAAAAATATTCTTTAAAAAATTCGAAAATATTAAAATATTAAAAATTCTGAAAAAAAAAGAAGAAGAAGAAGAAAATTTTCAAAAAATCGCGAAAGAAATTCCAAGATTGGAGTTATTGAACCTGAACAACAGTGGATTCTCAAGGACCTTCCCATGGAAGTCGCTTGAAAACATGACCAATCTCGGCTTTTTGAGCCTCGGAGACAACCCTTTTGATGTGACTAGTCCCTTTCCTATGGAGGTCATCAAGTTGCAGAAGTTGTATTGGTTGTACCTCTCCACTTGTAGCATCAGAGGGCAGATCCCGGAGGGCATCGGGAACTTGACCCTTCTCGAGAATCTCGAGCTCTCGTACAATGACTTGTCCAGACGGCGTGCAGGAAATGTGCAGGTGGCATGCACTGATTAGAAAGGTCCCGTTCAAGAATCTTATAAAACTCTCTCTCTCCACAAATAGGTTGATCGGTTCGCTTCCTCTACAGCTCGGCTCATGGGCGGACTTCAATTTCATAGATGTTTCAAACAACTCACTCACGGGAAGTATCCTGCCATATATGTGCAAGAATGGGAAAATGATCTATCTCTTGCTACATGATAACAAGCTCACCGGGACCATCCTAGCAACCTATGCCAATAGCCCATCCTTAGTTCGGGTACGCTTGCGCAACAACTTGCTTTTCGGTGTCATTCCTGTTGGAATATGGGGCTTGCAGAACCTCATCATAATTGATCTTATGGCGAATCAATTCAAGGGATCAATAACGTCTGATATCTGATGGGGAAAGTCTCTGGCTCATTTATTGCTATATGATAATAATTTTTCGGTTGACTTACCGGAAGCAATATCGGAAGCATCTTCTTTGGTCTTGATTCAGCTGAGTTTGAATGGATTCGTGGGAAGGATTCCGTCGACAATTGGAAACTTGACGAAATTGAATACACTTGATTTGAATGGAAATCAGCTCTCCAGTAGCATACCCAGATCGATTGTCTCCTGCATTGTCCTCACCATTGTAAACCTCTTGAACAATTCGTTGACCGGAAAAATTCCTGACGGCATTGGAAACTTATAGTCTCTGAACTTCCTCATCTAATCCAATAACAAACTTTCTGGTGAAATCGCATCGAGCTTGGGATTACTGATGCTAAGCCTTCTTGATCTCTCAAACAATTGGTTAACCGGTCCCATACCAGACTCTCTGTTGATAGAAGCCTATCATGATAGCTTCGATGGGAATCCTGGTCTGTTTAGTAAGAGGCTCAAACAATTGTAGCCATGTAATTCAAGTTCACAAGAAACCACTCATCTCGGGGTTATCCTCTCCTGCTTCTTTGTCGAAATAAGTTTGTTGCAAATCATATTCGCAATTGTGAAGTTTGTGAAGTTCAGAAATAAAAGAAATAGTCTCAAGAAAGAGAGAGCCGAGTGAAAGGAGGTTGTTCGAAAAAAAAGGGGATCCAAGAGGACTACAGTTTCAACCCAGAGGTGGTATGACAAATTATAATTTAATTGGTAAGTCAGGGATAGATGTGGGTGATCATAGCCGCATGGAGGATTACGTGAGAACTCATTTGGGCTCGGGGATTGAAGTGCGTTGGGCGAGCGTGTGGCGAGCGGGCAACGTGCGGACGGTGTGCAGGGAACGTGCAGGTGGCGTGCACTGATTAGAAAGGTCCTGTTCAAGAATCTTACAAAACTCTCTCTCCACAAATAGGCTAACCGGTTCGCTTCCTCTACAGCTTGGCTCATGGGCAGACTTCAATTTCATAGATGTTCCAGACAACTTGCTCATGGGAAGTATCCTGCCATATATGTGCAAGAATGGGAAAATGAACTATCTCTTGCTGCATGATAACAAGCTCACCGGGACTATCCCAACAACTTATGCAAATTGCCCATCCTTAGTTTGGGTACGCTTGCGCAATAACTTGCTTTCCGGTGTCATTCCTATTGGAATATGGGGCTTGCGGAACCTCATCATAATTGATCTTATGGCGAATCAATTCAAGGGATCAATAACGTCCGATATCTGATGGAGAAAGTCTCTGGCTCATTTATTGCTATCTGATAATAATTTTTCGTGTGACTTACCAAAAGCGATATCGGAAGTATCTTCTTTGGTCTTGATTCAGCTGAGTTTGAATGGATTCGTGGGAAAGATTCCGTCGACAATTGGAAACTTGACGAAATCAAATACACTTGATTTGAATGGAAATCAGCTCTCCAGTAGCACACCCAGATCGATTGTCTCCTGCGTTGTCCTCACCATTGTAAACCTCTTGAACAATTCGTTGACCGGAGAAATTCCCGACAGCATTGGAAACTTACAGTCTTTGAACTTCCTGAACCAATCCAATAACAAACTTTCTGGTGAAATCCCATCGAGCCCGGGATTACTGATGCTAAGCCTTCTTGATCTCTCGAACAATTGGTTAACCGGTCCCATACCAAACTCTCTATGGATAGAAGCCTATCATGATAGCTTCGATGGGAATCCTGGTCTGTGCAGTAAGAGGCTCAAACAATTGCAGCCATGTAATTGAAGTTCACCCATGAGTCGAGCTTTAGAGGAAGCGAACCAATCAGACTATCCGTGGAGAGAGAGAGTTCTGTAAGATTCTTGAACTCTCCGAGTTCCTCTAGAATCTCCCTCGTCAACTGGTTCTTTAAAAGCTGCAATGAGGCCAGACTTGTCAAGAACTTGAACTTTGAGAGATCACCTCCAAGCCTGTTATGTGACACATCAAAGTTCACGAGGCTTGTGAGGTTCCAAAACCCGAGAGGAAGCTTACTAGTCAAGGAATTGTGTCGGAGCTCGAGCTGCCAAAGCCGGCTGAGCCTTGTGATGCCCCAAGGGATTTCGCCGAACAAGTCATTGTACGAGAGTTCGAGATTCTTGAGAAGTGTCAAGTTCTCGATGCCCTCCGGGATCTGCCTTCTGATGCTGCAAGTGGAGAGGTACAACCAATACAACTTCTGCAACTTGATGACCTCCATAGGAAAGGGACTAGTCACATCAAAAGGGTTGTCTCCGAGGCTCAAAAAGCCGAGATTGGTCATGTTTTCAAGCGACTTCCATGGGAAGGTCCTTGAGAATCCACTGTTGTTCAGGTTCAAGAACTCTAATCTTGGAATTTTTTGGGGATTTTTGAAAATTTTCTTCTTCTTTTTTTCGGAATTTTTAATATTTTAATATTTTCGAATTTTTTTTTAAAAAATATTTTAAAATATTTTTAATTTCTTTTGAAAATTTATATAAATTTTCAGGTTTCTGACTTTTCCATGAATTTTCTAAAATTTGAATTTTTTTAATATTTTTTAATTTTTTCTGAATTTTTTTATGATTTTTTTATTTAAAAAAAAAAAAGAAAGATAATTAGGACCGGGTCAGGAAACCCACCTTGCTAACCTAATTCGGACCCTGTCGATCCGTGTTGAGCTACAAAAGACCGGGTCGGCCCTAAATCACTAGGGATAAAAGAAAGGCCCACGAAATTCTTTTTTTTAAAGAAAAGCCCATTCCCAATTTTTGCACTTGGCCCAACCATCTAGGCCCACAATGAACCCAGCCCGGCTTGTGGACTAGGCCTAGCCTTCTAACTAGACACGACAACATGCAAAGAAACCTTCATGGAGGCACGGCAAGGGCCGGGGCTTGCACGAACTGGTCGGCACGAGCTCCGGCCCGACGCCTCGCGAAACCAATGTATTCGGGTAGAAAGAAAACAAACCAACTTGGTTCGTTCGGGGGCTGTGATGGGTGGCGGCTGTTAGGCAGTCCTCCGGCAACGAAAGAAGACCCTCTCGAGCCTCGCTCTCGCTCTCAGATCCGTTCTCTTTCCTCGCTCAGTCTCTCGGTCCTTTCTTTGCAACACTCGGCCCCCTCTCTCTTTCTCTCTCGAAACCAGCCTCCCTCTCTTTTGCACGGGACCTTTCTAATCAGTGCACGCCACCTGCATGTTCCCTACACGCCGTCCGCACGTTGCCGGCCCGCCACACGCTTGCCCAACGCACTTCAATCCCCGAGCCCAAACGAGTTCTCACGTAATCCTCCATGCGGCTATGATCACCCACATCTATGCCTGACTTACCAATTAAATTACAATTTGCCATACCACCTTTGGGTTGATAGATAGTAATAAATGAGCCAGAGACTTTCCCCTTATGATATCAGACGTTATTGATCCCCTGAATTGATTCGCCATAAGATCAATTATGAAGAGGTTCGGCAAGCCCCATATTCCAGCAGGAACGACACCGGAAAGCAAGTTATTGCGCAAGCGTACCCAAACTAAGGATGAGCAATTCGCATAGGTTGCATGGATAGTCCTGGTGAGCTTGTTATCTTGCAGCAAGAGATAGATCATTTTCCCATTCTTGCACATATCTAGCGGGATACTTCCCATGAATGAGTTGTTTGAAGCATCTATGAAATTGAAGTCCGCCAATGAGTCGAGCTTTAGAGGAAGCGAACTAGTCAGCCTATTCGTGGAGAGAGAGTTTTGTAAGATTCTCGAACTCTCCGAGTTCCTCTTGAATCTAACCTGTCAACTGGTTCTTTAAAAGTTGCAATGAGGCCAGACTTGTCAAGAACCCGATCTTTGAGAGATCGCCTCCGAGCCTGTTATATAGCGTGTCAAAGTTCACGAGGCTTGTGAGGTTCCAAAAGCCAAGAGAAAGCATACTAGTCAAGGAATTGTGGTGGAACTCGAGCTGCTAGAGCCGGCTGAGCCTTGTGATGCCTTGAGGGATTTCGCTGGACAAGTCATTATATGAGAGCTCGAGATTCTCGAGAAGTGTCAAGTTCCCTCTGATGCTACAAGTGGAGAGGTACAGCTAATACAACTTCTGTAACTTGATGACCTCCATAGGAAAGGGACTAGTCACATCAAAAGGGTTGTCTCCAAGGCTCAAAAAGCCGAGATTGGTCATGTTTTAAGGCGACTTCCATGGGAAGGTTCTTGAGAATCCGCTGTGGTTCGGGTTCAAGAACTCCAATCTTGGAATTTTTTTCGGGATTTTTAGAAAATTTTCTTCATTTTTTTTTTCAGAATTTTTAATATTTTATATTTTCGAATTTTTTTTTAGAAATTTTTTAAAATTTTTTTCGAAAATTTTTATAAATTTTAAGGTTTCTGACCTTTCCATGAGATTTCTGAAATTTTGAATTTTTTATATATTTTTTGTATTTTTTGTATTTTTTGAATTTTTTTATGATTTTTTTATTTTAAAAAAAGAAAGATAATTAGGACCGGGGTCAGGAAACCCGACCCTGGTAACCTGATTCGGACCCTATCGATCTGTGTCGGGCTACAAAGACCGGGTCAGCCCTAAATCACTAGGGATAAAAGAAAGGCCCACGAAATTCTTTTTTTTAAAGAGAAGCCCATTCCCAATTTTTGCTCTCGGCCCAACCATTTAGGCCCGCAATGAACCCAACCCGGCTTGTGGATTGGGCCTAGCCTTCCAACTAGACACGACAACATGTAGAGAAACCTTCATGGAGGCACGGCAAGGGCTGGGCTCACATGAACTGGTCGGCACGAGCTTCAGCCCGACGCCTCGTGAAAGCAATGTATTCGGTAGAAAGAAAACTAGTTTGTTCAGGGGCTGCAACAGGTGGCGGCTGTTAGGCAGTCCTCCGGCAACGAAAGAAGACCCTCTCGAGCCTCGCTCTCGCTCTCAGATCCGTTCTCTCCCCTCGCTCAGTCTCTCGGTCCTTTTTTTGCAACACTCGACCCCCTCTCCTTTCTCTCTCAAAACCAGCCTCCCTCTCTTTTGCACGGGACCTTTCTAATCAGTGCATGCCACCTGCACGTTCCCTACACGCCGTCCTCACGTTGCCCACCCGCCACACACTCGCCCAACTCACTTCAATCCCCGAGCCCAAACGAGTTCTTTCATAATCCTCCATGCAGCTATGATCACCCACATCTATGCCTGACTTACCAATTAAATTACAATTTGCCATACCACCTTTGGGTGACATATAGTAATAAATGAGCCAGAGACTTTCCCCTTTTGATATCAGACGTTAGTGATCCCCTGAATTGATTTGCCATAAGATCAATTATGAAGAGGTTCGGCAAGCCCCATATTCCAGCAGGAACGACACCGAAAAGCAAGTTATTGCGCAAGCGTACCCGAATTGAGGATAAGCAATTTGCATAGGTTGCAGGGATAGTCCTGGTGAGCTTGTTATCTTGTAGCAAGAGATAGATCATTTTCTCATTCTTGCACATATCTAGCGAGATACTTCCCGTGAGTGAGTTGTTCGAAACATCTATGAAATTGAAGTCCGCCAATGAGTCGAGCTCTAGAGGAAGAGAACGAGTCAGCCTATTCGTGGAGAGAGAGAGTTCTGTAAGATTCTTGAACTCTCCGAGTTCCTCTAGAATCTCCCCTATCAACTGGTTCTTTAAAAGCTGCAATGAGACCAGACTTGTCAAGAACCTAATCTCTGAGAGATCGCCTTTGAGCCTGTTATGTGACGCATCAAAGTTCACGAGGCTTGTGAGGTTCCAAAACCCGAGAGGAAGCTTACTAGTCAAGGAATTATGGTGGAGCTCGAGCTGCCAGAGCCGACTGAGCCTTGTGATGCCCCGAGGGATTTCGCCGGACAAGTCATTGTACGAGAGCTCGAGATTCTCGAGAAGTGTCAAGTTCCCGATGCCCTTCGGGATCTGCCCTCTGATGCTGCAAGTGGAGAGGTACAGCCAATACAACTTCTGCAACTTGATGACCTCCATAGGAAAGTGACTAGTCACATCAAAAGGGCTGTCTCCGAGGCTCAAAAAGCTGAGATTGGTCATGTTTTCAAGCGACTTCCATGGGAAGGTCCTTGAGAATCTGTTGTTGTTCAGGTTGAAGAACTCCAATCTTGGAATTTTTTTGGGATTTTTAAAAAAATTTCTTCTTCTTTTTTTCAGAATTTTTAATATTTTAATATTTTCGGAATCTTTTTATATTTTTATATTTTTTTTCGAAAATTTTTATAAATTTTAAGGCTTCTGACTTTTCCATGAGATTTTTTGAAAGTTTGAATTTTTTTTATATTTTTTAGTATTTTTTAATTTTTCTAAATTTTTTTATGATTTTTTTATTTTAAAAAAGAAAGATAATTAGGACCGGGTCAAGAAACCCGACCCCGGTAACCTGATTTGGACCCCGTCGATCTGTGTTAGGCTACAAAGACCGGGTCGGCCCTAAATCACTAGGGATAAAAGAAAGGCCCACGAAATTCTTTTTTTTAAAGAGAAGCCCATTCCCAATTTTTGCTCTTGGCCCATCCATCTAGGTCCGCAATGAACCCAACCCGGCTTGTGGACTGGGCCTTGCCTTCTAACTAGACACGACAACATGCAGAGAACCTTCATGGAGGCATGGCAGGGGTCGGGGCTCGCATGAACTGTTCGGCACGAGTTCCGGCCCGACGCCTTGCGAAAGCAATGTATTCTAGTAGAAAGAAAAGAAACCAACCTAATTCGTTCGGGGGCTGCGACAAGTGGTGGCTATTAGGCAGTCCTCCGGCAACAAAAGAAGACCCTCTCGAGCCTCACTCTCGCTATCAGATCCGTTCTCTCCCCTCGCTCAGTCTCTCAGTCCTTTCTTTGCAACACTCGGTCCCCTCTCTTTCTCTCTCGAAACCAGCCTCTCTCTCTTTCGCACAGGACCTTTCTAATCAGTGCACGCCACCTGCACGTTTCCTGCATGCTGTTCGCACGTTGCCCACCCGCCACATGCTCGCCCAATGCACTTCAATCCCCAAGCCCAAACGAATTCTCACGTAATCCTCCATGCGACTATGATCACCCACATCTATGCTTGACTTACCAATTAAATTACAATTTGTCATACCACCTTTGGGTGGACAGATAGTAACAAATGAGCCAAAGACGTTCCCCTTTTGATATTAGGCGTTATTGATCCCTTGAATTGATTCACCATAAGATCAATTATGAAGAGGTTCGGCAAGCCCCATATTCCAGCAGGAACGACACTGGAAAGCAAGTTATTACGCAAGCGTTCCCGAACTAAGGATGAGCAATTCACATAGGTTGCTGGGATAGTCCTAGTGAGCTTGTTATCTTGCAGCAAGAGATAGATCATTTTCCCATTCTTGCACATATCTAGCGGGATACTTCCCATGAGTGAGTTGTTTGAAACATCTATGAAATTGAGGTCCGCCCATGAGTCGAGCTTTAGAGGAAGCAAACCAGTCAGCCTATTCATGGAGAGAGAGAGTTCTGTAAGATTCTTGAACTCTCCGAGTTCCTCTGGAATCTCCCTTGTCTACTGGTTCTTTAAAAGTTGCATTGAGGCCAGACTTGTCAAGAACTTGATCTCTAAGAGATCGCCTCCGAGCCTATTATGTGACGCGTCAAAGTTCACGAGGCTTGTGAGGTTCCAAAACTCGAGAGGAAGCTTACTAGTCAAGGAATTGTGGTGGAGCTCGAGCTGCCAGAGCCGGTTGAGCCTTGTGATGCCCTGAGGGATTTTGCCGGACAAGCCATTGTACGAGAGCTCGATATTCTCGAGAAGTGTCAAGTTCCCGATGCCCTCCGGGATCTGCCCTCTGATGCTGCAAGTGGAGAGATACAACCAATACAACTTCTGCAATTTGATGACCTCCATAGGAAAGGGACTAGTCACATCAAAAGGGTTGTCTCCGAGGCTCAAAAAGCCGAGATTGGTCATGTTTTCAAGCGACTTCCATGGGAAGGTCCTTGAGAATCCGCTGTTGTTCAAGTTCAAGAACTCTAATCTTGTAAATTTTTTTGGGATTTTTTGAAAATTTTCTCTTTTTTTCCGAATTTTTAATATTTTAATATTTTCGAATTTTTTTAGAATATTTTTAATTTTTTTTGAAAATTTCTATAACTTTTCAGGTTTCTGACTTTTCCATGAATTTTCTGAAATTTGAATTTTTTTAATTTTTTTTTTAGTATTTTTAATAATTTTAATTTTTTCTGAATTTTTTTATGATTTTTTTATTTGAAAAAAAGAAAGATAATTAGGACCAGGTCAGGAAACCCACCCTACTAACCTGATTCAGACCCTGTCAATCCGTGTCGGGCTACAAAAGACCGAGTCGGCCCTAAATCACTAGGGATAAAAGAAAGGCCCACGAAATTCTTTTTTTTAAAGAGAAGCCCATTCCCAATTTTTGCTCTCGGCCCAACCATCTAGACCAACAATGAATGCAACCTGGCTTGTGGACTGGGCCTTGCCTTCTAACTAGACACAACAACATGCAGAGAAACCTTCATGGAGGCACGGCAGGGGCCAGGGCTCGCATGAACTGGTCGGCGTGAGCTCCGGCCCGACGCCTCGCGAAAACAACATGTTCGGGTAGAAAGAAAAGAAATCAACTTGGTTCGTTCGGGGGCTGCGACGGGTGGCGGCTGTTAGGCAGTCCTCCGGCAACAAAAGAAGACCCTCTCAAGCCTCACTCTCGCTCTCAAATCCATTCTCTCCCCTCGCTCAATCTCTCGGTCCTTTCTTTGCAACACTCAACCCCCTCTCTCTTTCTCTCTTGAAACCATCCTCCCTCTCTTTTGCACGGGACATTTCTAATCAGTGCACGCCACCTGCACGTTTCCCGCACGCCGTCCGCACGTTGCCCGCCCGCCACACGCTCGCCCAACGCACTTCAATCCCCGAGCCGAAACGAGTTCTCACGTAATCCTCCATGCGGCTATGATCACTCACATCTATGCTTTCCTTAATCAAAAGGCAAGATGGAAAAAGAGAAGACGGAGTGGAAGTCTGGCGAGTGACGCGGTGACATTGCACTTGGTCGGTTTTCCTTAATCAAAAGGCAAGAAGAAAAAGAAAAGAGGGTCTTACTATCAAAGGAAAAAGAAAGGGGCACCGTGAGCTCACTTCGGGAAGGGAAAAAAGAGGAAGAGAGAGAAGGTCGAGTTTTCCAACCAATAAGAAGTCGAGAAGTTACAATCCCTATGGAGTACAGATAGCTAGGGTTAATGCAATAGACGAGACTTGGCCACTTGAATTACTAAAATTTTGGCATTACTTAGTGGTGAAGCCAGTGGGAATCGGATGAGTATTAGTAGTTATGTGGAATGATTTGGTATTTTTTAATGTTGAATCAGCCTCGTGAAAGTTTGTCAACGATACGATATGCTAGAGAATCGAACAAACCTACTTTTAGAAAAATGCAAGCAGGATCAATATCCAAGCCTTTAGCCAGAAGCATCCGTACGTTGTCATCCACTACCTTTGGCCGTCGCCAGAGTGCCTCCGTCGGCCACCATCTCAGCTACCCGTCATGCAAAACTCACGCGCACAGCTACAGCATGACCCAAACAAACAAATTAAAAAGGAATGTGATGAACAAACCGGTGCCAATGAGTTTAGAGATCAGCATGAAGGCCGTCGTTTTCCAGTTCCTTCCTCTCCGGCGACAGCCGGAGATTGCTGCAGGAGGAAGACACGCCAACATATGGTGGGAACAAAAAACACATAATGTCGGGATGCATTTTAACGTGATCGGTTTCCTAGAAAAGATGTCCGTTTCTCTCTCGTTTTCTCAGCTTTGAATGATTGGATTCAATTACAGGAGGAGGAGAGAGAGAGGAAGAGAAGTTTCAAATTCAAATAAATCGCATAATATTGGGATGCATTTTAACTTCATTCCCTATAGATTACCACATCAGCGATTACCAACGGCCACTGATCATTGGAGGATTTTGCTTTGGAATTTCATGCAAAATGGCAAAACTAAAAATCGTACAACGTGTTTAAGACTAATTTGATAATTTTCTCTAAATATATGAAAAATATTTGATTTCTATAATCACTATTTAGATTCATGACATTTTCCTCCTATTAATCGGAGACGTGTTAAAAAGGAAATGAGAGAGAAACACATGAAAGATCAAAAGTATTTTATAATAAGCGAAAAAGGTGAGATCACAAGTCATCACCCTTACAAAACCTGATTTAGTAGAATATTGTGAAATCATTATCAATTATTCTAAAAATTTGAAATGTTAGATGGAAGTATCATCAAGTATATCAATAATGTAACAAGTTTAGTCTAAAGTTAACTGCAAGAATTTTTGTTGGAATGGCATATGTGCTATGGGTTTCGACGGCATGCAATTCATTTATACACATTAGGAGAAGCTATATCAAAGGTCCTAAGCATTTGGCCCAAAGTGGCAACGGTGGCGCCACCCCAAATCTTTAAATGTTCCCTCCAGAGGCCATTGGTTTTCATGTCTTTATGAAGAATCTGGATATGCTTTGGTGTCTTTTTTAAATAAAAAATTTTACTTATTTTATGATGTCATGCTTTGTTGACACTTTCTTGATTGCTATTAAAAAATACCACGTTAGATTTTCGACATACCATACCAACATAATTGACAGAAGTTCCTCGAAAGGATAAAATTGTACAAGCGCATGAATGATGAGGTCCATAAAGTTGAATGGTGCAGCAACACGGAAGTCACTGCTGAAGATTGTGGTCCCCAAGAGCAAAATGTGGGAGAATCGGATTTTATAAGATGTCGGCAATTTATGGATCGGTTTCCTGTTGTTAATCTGTAATTATTTCAAAATTTAATTAGCAAAAAGAAAAGAAGTAACTTTTCAAAAGCATTGAGAAATTATCTAAATTAGAAACCGTGATCCCAACGTGTCTATAGAAAAGCTCCATATGATGGTGATTCATTGATTATGCTCTATTACTCCGGTATATTTCCCAAAATCGTGTGCGCCAAATCTTTTGGTAGGCTTATATAGAAAAATGCATAATTATCATTGTTGACAAGCACTATGTAGATGAATAATTGAAAAAAATGACAAGGAGATACATATGTAAAAGTGGAGGGAAGATTTGCCATTAGCTCTACTTGCCAAATATAAAAAAGGCGGCAAATCTGGAAAACAAAAAATTAAACCCGCTCGTACGAAGATCGGTGTTCTTAAAGATCTTAGTCTTAGCTCAAGCTTTTGGCATTATCGAAGCTATATAAATACATATTCATTCTAAATCCGATTTCCTCAATAGGCACTGGCCTTGGTTTTTTTTTTTTTTTTCCATAAAGCCAATGACATGGCAACCCGGGCCGTGACGTGGACTCGAAGTAGGATTATGGTGTTGACATGGTTTATCTCTTGATTATCCATTTTAATAAAAAGAAACAACCAAAAAAGAGTTCTTGACCACTCAAACTGGAAAACAAGGTTTTCTTCCGGCCCTACTGTGATTAAGGTAATTTTACTATCCTTCAACTTTGAGGGCATTCTTCGCGAGGTTAGTCACCATTTGATCACCAAATGAGAGATCTCAATGGCTTTTTTTTGCATGTTAGTACAATGCTTTGCATGAAAATAAAGATAATAGATACAATTATGACGAATTGGTCATAAATGAGGATCGGTCGGCTGAAGGATTATGAAGTGTCCTCTTTTAAAAGAAAATTGAGAAATTAGTGAATATTAGGTATGAGCTTAAGGAAGGTTGCACTTGGCAAAGTGGTTGACGTAATGAATTGCGTCAAGGCACCCAAAAAAATAATTGATTAAGTGTTCAAAATACTTAGAACTCGAAAGAATCTACTTGAGTTCATGTGACTCACAAGTTTGAATTTGAGTTCAGTGACTTGAATGCCCAATCCCTAGTCAGGACTCGAATTGAGGCATGCTTTTGTTGAGGCAATTAATGATAAATTAACGACATGTGATGTGTCAAATCACTTATAGTTCGAAATGTACGACAATTCAATTGCCGAGCTATTTCAAATACGTGATGACTTAATCAATGTCAAGTTATTTTGTTTCCTCATGCAAGCGATGTAAAACAGAGTATTTCTTTGGCATTTGTTATGGTATATTCTTTGAACTTTTACTGAAAACTTAACAATATCGGTAGGGACTAATTGATTAATCCAATCTGCTCATGGGCATCCCATGCATCTAGATTAAATTAGCACGATATAGAAAACAAATAAAGTTGACTATGGAGTCTGGATCGGGGCAACAAGTCAAGAACTAATCAAGAAAAGAGGACATTTTTCTTTATAACAGGGTTGTTTATAAACAGGCATGGCCTCGGAAGAAGGAGAGAAGGTCGGCAGGAAGTGGGGGCATTCCTCTTGGATCCGGTGCCGGCAACCACCACTCACGTGCAGTCTTGTTGGCCCCATCAAAATATTTTTCAGTGCCCCAGGGTTTACTTTGACCTCTTTTGGTTGATTATTTTGCGATTCCACTAACTTTTTTTACGGATAAAAGGTGAGACTGCTGTCATCGGTTAAAAATAATTTTCGATGTAAGTCATGATTTCTTCCCACTGCTTATGATCCTAAAATCTCAAGAGGGCGAACCCGCAAAAGTGCTAGCAGCTGATACGAATGTCAATGGAGCGGTTTTGATTTGGGCCCTTAGCGATACTCGACCCAATCCGGGCATGTGAGATATGTGTTTTCTTTGTGACTTGACCCAAGACCTGAGTTGCATAGCACCCGAGCTAGAAAGAATACGGTTCAAGTCGGGTTGAGTTATCATTTGTCAGAAAGCAGGCCCATTTAGCATGAAGCAAGCCCAATACGAATTTCAAAAGTATAAATGCGGATGTATTTAAGCCAGATAATTTTTCCTTCTGAACTTTGCATGTTTCCAGAGCATTTACTGAATAAAATAAATATTTCTTCATGCATGTTCACATTCTCTATAGAATAAGTGGCTTTAATTTACATAGTAAAGTTACACAACATATTCTTGTGTTAGTATGCTTTGCATGTGCGTGGATGTCATTTCTCATTGGACACAAGATTTTCGAAGAGGACGGCATAAGCGATCTTAAAAGTTCAAGGTGGGGTCGTCCGTGATCGACATATCACTTATTCACTTCCTTTTTAAGAGTAATGTCTCATTATTCTCGAGACCTAAAAAGATATTTTCTCATTAATTTCAACATTCACGTAGTTTTTGATTGTTTCTTGAAAACTTTAAATGAACTAAAGAGGTCGCCTTTGCTCATTTGATTTTCGTGGGTTTGGTAGGATCACGGGTGGACATACTTTCTTAGAGAAGATTGGGGGAGGGGGCGGGGAAAAGGGAAGACCTACTTGACTTCATGGAACATTTTTTGTCCTTTTGAAAAGAACTTTATGGACATTTTTGTCCAAAAGCATATAAAAAAAAAGTGTCAATCCTTGACTCGCTCGAGACCTATTGATGGCTCTTTTGCTTATGGCTAGCATATTCTGAGTCACGCTTCCTTATATCAATTCATAAAATATAGTTGGATTCTTAAATATGTAAGACATCGTATAATTTCTATCAGGTGGTTTTATTTTATGCAATATAGTAATGCCCATTCCCAAATTAAATTTGTTTTTTATACCCACTTACTTAAACTACCAGTAAGAGATCACCAATCCGAAATGTTCATTGTGTTTGCGACTGTTTGTTTGTCTAATCCCTTTATGGTCTAAAAGGATAGGGTGGGATGATGCATGGCAAGAAAGCTAAAGGCGAGGACTAGCATAGCAATGGCAGATGACAATACTTCCAAGGAAAATATTATAGGAGGAAGACAAAAAAATGCAAGGATTATCTGGACAGGAAATGGATTTAGGTCATCTAGGTTGCCCTTAAAGGTCCCTTTTTTTCAGATAAGGTATTCGTGTCTTTTACAAACAAGTCCACTATGTACCCTTTTAGAGGAAAGTGAAATTGGTACCTTTTGATAGATCATAGAGATTTACGCTGAAGAGTGAAAGGAAAATAAATTGTTGTAAGCTATTAAGCAATAAGTGTCTAGAGAAAAAGAATGATAACGTGATCTGAAAACCGAAGAGACCTGAAATTTTTTGTTTGAGCCGGTTCGATTATATTTGACAGCCCTAACAGCTAAATTGTCTCTCCATATGAGGTATAACACAGCTATGTAATGCAACATGAGTTGTCAGAAATTTAGTCATGACGAGGATAGAACTCATATTCTCATAAAAAAAGAGATGATCAATTTACTACTAAGTCGAGCACATTTGAGGTTATCTTGAGCTCTCTTATAGCTAAAAAGAATGGAAAAAAGAGAGGAGAGAACACCCACCTTCTTTCTCAACCAACGTCCTAGTACTTTTTTAAGCAATACAAGACCACATGTGCAAACATTCGTGTGTGCCGCAAGAAAATCAGAAAAGGGATAATTTTGAGAGCTACATATTCATCCATCCCTGATTAAGTTGGGGGAAACTTCTCCAAATTATTATTCTAAATGGTGGAATACAAGTTACAATTTACAAACATCACCTGCAAGCAAAGTTAACTGAAACTAAAAGCGTTGATGTCTCTGTCTCCATGCCATCAATTATAAGAGGTTCCTCCAACAAGGAACCGAAGAAAACATCCCCCATAATTTCATTATATAACCGAAGTTGAAGTTTAACCCAGATCAAATCCTGATAAGGATGAAGATACAAACGAGCCCAAATGCAAAGAAAGCCTTATGTTGATGAAGCCCACGAAGACTTGCCCAGAATCAAAGCCACCTTACGGGTGGAAAAAGGCAAGCCCTCACAGCCTCGAGATACCCATCAAGCGTAATTCCATCATAGATGATGACATACTGGGCGGCATTTCCTTTACATGTTTTCTGATATTCATGTTGAATATTGTACTAAATCGAATATCTTCTGTCTTTTTGAGTATCTGTTCTACTGCATTGTTGTTGTTTGATGGCGTCGGGGAGAACATCCCTAAGCCTAAGGAGATGAAATCCTCGAGCCTGGGGTATAGATTGCATTTTACAAACTTTTCAAAGTAGTTTTGGATGTCCAAGGCATCTGGAGTGAAAATTTTAAGTGTTCGATAATTCTTTTTGAAGCAATTTAATAGCAAGGCTGCCTTTACAAACCCTAAAACCCGAGCATGTATTCAGGTTGCCTCGGACTTTAGAAATTGTTGAGGGAATTAATGAAGCTTTAGACTTCCTACCTAACTCTCATTAAGTAAATTTAATTCCAAATTTACCATGAAAACACTGGATGTCTACACTACTGAAAACGAGCCATAGCTAACCGTCTAATGTCTCGAAAGCGAGTTGATCATCCATGGAGTCTACAGTGACGTTGTTGCTGCAGCCGATCACTTACGGAGTCAATAGCGACCGAGAGAGAGAGATCCTAGTATAAAAATCGACAGTTATGTATTTATACTATTATAAGCATAAACCTAATATTTATCTCATTTTTCAATCCCTCGAAATATCCCTTCGAAATTTAGTTTCACCTATTCACACTAATAAATAGAAAAAATGTAAACTCCCACATTCGTGTAGCCTTTCCCTCTAACAAATCCGTTTCACGTCTTTTTAGTAGTTACATAGAAACATCTTCATTATGCTCTCCACATCGTCTCCGTCTCTTATAATCATTTTCTTATTATTTTAAAGAAAAATGTGACAATGTGATTGAATAGGTAAGAAAGAATTTCAAGCAAAGACTTAAAGTGGGGCTGTTTTCTTAAAAAAGAAAAAAAGAGAGGCCCATAGTAGAGATTGTCTTAATCATGGCCCAAAGTATTTAGTTTTGAATAAGGGCCTAAACTCACCGACCGGCATGTTACATAACTATCTAGACTGTCAGAGTAGGGGCATTTTTGTCCAAAAAATTATGGTTAAAAAATAGCAAATTTCCCTAAAAAACAAAGGTCATGAGTTGGTTTGTTTCTTGTAGATTTGTGTATGTGGTTTGGAGCACTCTCTATTCATCTCCATCCATTGTGTTGGTCATTCGAAATATCCTCTGTTTGTTTCTTTCCAAATTATTTTGATTAAGTCTGTCATTTGAAGCATTCACTTTTGTCGAAGATAAGGCGATTACAATTTTTGAAGCAACATGTTGACAATGGGTGGGCATACCGTCAAATACCACACAGATGGCAACAGTGCAGTGATGGTAGGATGAATTTAATTTTAGCATTGATTTGACTTGTTTGGTTGGATTTGTAAGTGCATCCTATTTCCTTTTGTGCAAATCAATCTGTGTGAGTGGCATTTTTTAATGGCAAGTGATATCTACCATGCATTTTCTAATGGTCCTAACATGCCGGTTAAGTTGACAAAATGGTTTCCATACCCATTTTGGGACTCAGATTTAATGAGTCTAATTTCGTATAGGTAACTCAGTTTTTTTTCTAAATAAGTCATATATTGGTTGAGATAAGATAAAGCCAAAAAAAAAAAAATAGGTCATAAAACTCATAACTGATCTTTTTATGTCCTGGTCGTGCGAATTGTTTGATTGTGAAAAAAAAAATAGAAGTGTTTGGCTGGATGGGGTTGGATTGAGGGTAAAAATAAGAGATGTATGCCATATTACTACTTGGATACTGGACATAACTACTGATGAAAGTCTCACAAAAGGAGATTAGGAAGTTGTTACTTATGAAAATTGCGTTTTGTTGCTGAGTTGCATGAAAAGAATCGAAATTAGGTGGTATTACAGGAGAAGTATGAGGAGTGCGAGGGGATAATAAGAAGAATGAGAAGGGTGTGTGATGAATTCTAGTCTTTTAAGCTTTCATTTTTATTTTTATTTTTTTGTTAGAAAAAGGCTCCTTTCGTTACTTCAAGTGGAACCTGCAGACAAGATACTTAGGCCTCCCAACAAACAAAACCCTAAGGAGATGAATGATGATTAACAGTCGAATTAGAAGGAAGATTTTTCTTTTTGCGGGCCTTGGCAATCCATTCCACTACTTGATTTGCTTCTTAGGTAAGAGTTCTTGTTGCTATGTTTGATTTTGCCTTCTAGGGTTCCATCTCTCGAAGTTCTTTTATGCAGCCATGGTCACATCCACTATGCTACTTTGATATGGTTTTTGGGGGCAAAATATGAAATGTTGTTGAGCCTTCCATATGCTCCAGAGAACCCCTACTACCAAATCTAGTGAAGGTGAGTTTGCATTTAAGTTACCTCGTAGAATCCACTCCTACATGCGACGAAGCCCCTTGTCCGTGATTCTGATTTCTAATTTTTGGTGATTCGTTTTAGATAAAGGACCTTATTTTAGGGTCAATAGTCATGTTCCAAATCAATTTACATAGCTGTCTAGATGTTTAATATGATGATGTTGGCATTTGAAAAAGTAAGATTGGGTTTTGTGAAAGAAATATGAAACCTGCCCAATTTTACCAGTTTAATGGCTCAATAAGTTCGAATGAAACCTGTCCAAATTCCTTAATGTGCGGTAATTCCAACTTATTATCTTGTGAAAGAGATATTGCTCGTGGGGGCTCGTGTGATCTTATTATCTGTTCAAACAAGAAAGAGAGGCCCACAGGGACACATTCTCGTAGAAATGAAACAGAAGATAGCGTAGCAATATCGAAAAATGTGGAGAGAAATTGAAGATCGGTAAAAAATTGAAAAGGAATACCCGGTCATTATGAATATCGATTGTATATTGGAGAGATTCAAATCTCGTTCTTTGCCGCGACTGGGTTCAACCGACTTCACGACTCAGCGCCGCTTCTTTGCCGCTCTAATCAGGGGCGGTAAGGCTGATGTTGATCCTCGCCGGTGCTGCCCTCTGCTGATCCGAGTTGTGCCAAGTCCCGTGTTCTTGAGCAATCATCTCCAGCCGCCACTGCGAAGCCAAAGCTTCTGTCCCAATGTTGCTCCCTCGTCAGGCTGACGCCGATTCGCTGTGACGAGTCCTGTTCCGATGCTGCTCCACCGTGTCGGTCTCTGCTGCTCTTTGCAGTTCCTACGCTGCGACGACGACGACCTGCTGCTCCACCATCATGGTCGTAAACCAGCTTGCACCGTGACAGAGCAACTGCTCCGTTTTCCTCAGTTGAAATCATTGATTTCGCGAGGAATTTGTTTTGATCTTTAAGGCTTGAGATCAATTTATCAGTTTTATTTGAGAAATTTCAAGTTGACTAGATATTGTTTACTTGTTTGAATTGGTCAGATGATATTTTTAATGATTTTGAATGATTTGGTGATTATCTTGCTTTGATTGCTTCTTTATCTTGAAAATAAAAAAGGTTGCATTGCACATCATGTGATTTAGTATTGATTTTTTAGATTAAATAAGCCGATACTTTCTTAGAAATAATGTTAGATAATATCTTTGAACCAAATTGCTTATTGAGATAACTTCCTAACTTAAGATAGGACTTAAGTTAGTCTATTTCCTAACTTAAAATAGATAATATCTCATGTAGATTTTTAATTTTAGTGATTTTTTATTACGAATTTTAATAAAAAAAATACAAAAATATCATGTGCATGTCATATAGAATTAGGTTCATAAACTGCAAGTCATTTAGTAATTGTTGATAGGTTCATTTAATTAGAGATATTCTATCATTAGAATTGGAACATTTAGTTAAATTGCATAACATATAACTTAGTTTTCATTTAAATTGCATTTTAAGGTTTATCCCCCGTCTCTGCGTTTTTTTTTTTAAATCCCGAAACCAGCTTCCCGTCCTCCTCCATTTTCCTTCCCCCCGCTCAGTTATGCTCTATCCCTCATCTCGCTCCTCCTCAGATCTGTTCCTCATTCCTCCAGCTTTTTTCTTCTTCGCCTAGAAAAACCAGCTAGCCTTCTCCTGTCTTTCGGTTTTCTTGCTCTCGTCCTCTTAAAACTATGCTCTCCCCGCTCAGATCTGAAAATCGTCACTGCCATGGGAGAGGGGTCACCGGACAAATGGTGTCTTCGAGCGTTGCCCTTGGCCTCCGTTCTCCGTCTGTCTGTGTGGTGTCTTCTGCTGCGTTGCCCCTGACCGGAGGACATATGATCTTGACCCCATCGTCTCACTGGCCGACCTTGACCCCTATTATTTGGAGGTCATATCTAGTATTCAGAGTTTGCCTCAATTTGGTACCCGCTCTCGCGGCCCGCACCGAAACAGTGCTTTACCCCTAGATGTCCAGTCAACTGCTGCGCCTCAACGCATTTCGGGGAGAACTAGCTAGCTCTGGGCTCGAGTGGCATTTCACCCCTAACCACAATTCATTCGCTGATTCTTCAACATCAGTCGGTTTGGACCTCCACTTAGTTTCACCCAAGCTTCATCCTAGTCATGGATAGATCACCCAGGTTCGGGTCCATAAGCAATGACAATTGCCCTATGAAAACTCGCTTTCACTACGGTTCGCCGACCCCGGCCGACCCTCGCCCACCGTCGCCGACCCTTCCCAGCAATGGTGGGGCGGCGACGGTGGCGACGGCGAGGGCTATGGTTCCCCCTCCCCCTTTCTTTTTAAATTAATCAATTTTATAATAATATATTTTTTTAATTATTTAATTTTATTTAATTAATAGTTTTTAAAATCCACGATGTTGTTTTGCACCGATTTTTCATTGATTCAATTTCTCGGCAAGCCAGTAGGCAAAAAAGTAAATAAAAAATTGCCACGTAGGATTTTTTGTAGGGTTCCGACGACTTGACACTAAACTGATCCTTTTTTTTTTAAAAGTGACACTTAAGTATACCGTTTGTAAGTTTTGGCAATTTAAGTGTCCCTCCGTACTAAGTTTTGGCATTCTCACTATACTTATACCCTAGAGAAACTAAGAACATAAAATGTCATTTCCAAATTCAAAACAAAGCGACTATCGAGAACTAAACTACATGTCTCAATAGCTTCCATATGTGATCACATCTTGTTTCCCGAATAAATGCTTTGTTCACTTCCCATTGGCTTCTTGTGGTTTTGAAAACCCTCCAAGGAAGAAATATGAATTGTAGAACCGGAATTAATCCACCAAGTGTTACGAGTCACATCAGCCATATTAGATTCATAACAAACATAAGAGATTAGATTATCTTTTTTTTCGAGCCAAACCTAACGTAGTTCTTCTTCATATGCCCCTTCTTTTTACAAGAAAAACATTTGGATTCTTTCTTAATATCAGCTTGGGGATGTATTTTACTTTTTTCCTTTTGCTTGTCATGACCTTTTTTCTTATGTTGCCAAATGAACACTTTCTCCCGATTCCATAATCAACCTTTCTTCCTCTTGAACACACATGGTCATAAGTTCATTAATTGACCATTTATTCTTATGTGTGTTATAATAGATCTTGAAATATGCATACTACTATGGGAGAGTGTTCAAAATGTTGTATACAAGAAAAAACTCAAATATCTCAACCTCAAGGTTTTTCAACTAAGTTGCAATATCCCTCGTCTTCATGACGTGTTCACGCACACAAGTACTAGTGAGCTGTATGGATGAAAATTTCATAATCAAGGTCATGGCATGTGCCTTTTTTGAACTCTCAAACTACGTATCAATAGCTTCCAATAAAGATTTAGCATTGCTATGCTAAGCAATCGAACCACAAATACTAGAATACAATTTTGACCTTATGAATATCACACTAAAACAGTTGGACCGCTCACGTTGTTTGTAAAAGGGCTATCTCAACTATAGTACTCGTATGGGTAAGAGCAGGTGGTTCATCTTTCCTTATAGCATAATCAATATCCATGCATCCCAATTGAAGAAAAATTAATTCCTTTCAAACTTTATAATTTTCACCATTCAGCATGGGAATATCACTCTTAAATTCAGAAAAATTCATAGGTTGCAAAATTGTATATCAAATAATCATGCTTGCGTCACAAAATATGAAGCAAAATTTACATACATCATGCTTTACAAATGTAAGCATAGCACAAAATATGAATAACATAACACAAAAATTGCCCATGGGCTAAGTTTTTAATTTAAATAGATTCATAATAACTTCATGGAAAAACTATCACATTATATTCATTTCATTAATCCCTATGGATAAATTAAGAAAAACAATATGATATTTCAACATAATTAATCATATTAAGATAATGAAATTTCATGTGGGATAAAATTCATCATATTAATAAGATTGATTACAATCTTATGTCCATTCTCAAATATGATCCGGATGCTCTTAATATCTAATTTAACTAATTAAAGATGATGTGGCTATTCTCTAATTAATTAAAAAATACATGGATCACTAGATATTTAATTTCATGCATAAATTATTCACAAAATGCATATAAAGCAAAATAATAATATAACACCACCAAGGGCAAAACAATAAGTACCTAAAACAATGGCAAAACAATAAATTATTCACTAAGGGGGAAAAATGTAAATTTAAATGGCAAGGGGCAAAGTTGTAAATATAACAGGAGGGTCCGCGGGCATGTAGCACTCATGCCCCTCTTCACCCCGCGAGTGCCTGCACCTAGCAATTGCGCGCACATGGCCGCATGCGCTTGGCAATTGCGTGCGCGTGGCGCCCACGCGCATAGCATTTGTGCTCATGTGTGGCCACGTGCCTTCTTCCTCTGCGAGCAAAATCCATTTCTTCGCTATTTTTTGCCGTCTCCGCCGCGCTTTCTCGGGTCTCCTCCGACAACTAATTTCAAACCAAAATAATTAGTGGTTGTCAAAGAACACATCGGCACAACCACATGGACCCAAAAATCAGCAAAAGCGATTAAGAATGTCTCTAAATCAAGCAAAATTCCCTTTTGTGCAAGCCTTTACTATTGCGACTTTTACCACTCAATTAGCCTCCTGTAATCATCGAAATGCCGGACAAAGTTATGGTTATTCTTCCCCATTGCGATGCAACCATACTGGTCTGAAGCTGGGTGATGGGTCACTAGAATTTCGTTGGAAACGACAAATCTCTCTAAACCCTATTTCTGATTTACTATTCATTTAAAAATCCAAAAAATGCACCCAAAAATTCGCAAAAACAAGGTAGAGGCATTAACATACTTTGATACCAAATGTTAAAAAATCAAATTGAAAATTTTACTCATGCTTGAAGAACAAAATTCAAGCACAATTAGAATATTATGCGGAAAATAGGATCAAAAAATTAATCTAACCTATAACCATTGTTTGAGTTTGCGTTTGTCGGAAATCCACGGGAATTTAACAGCGATCGGATAGCAATTATGGGCACATTCTACTAATGCAATCCCCACATACCAATGGTGTATTCCGAATGAGAATGTCTGTATTAAACCTTATGATTGCCCTAAAAAAATGAACGTTCATCATCATAAACCATCTTCCATCAAGGCGGCTATCGAATGGATGATTGTCACAAAAAGGTACGAAGAGTGAAAAACCCCGTATGTGGAATGACTGTTCATCAAAAATGAAAATGTGGGTTAACATTAACGATATAGTTTTAACTATACCCCAAAATGTTGGATCACATTATAAATATAACATCATTCTCTCCCTTATCTTCAATGAACCTCTCTTTAGCCTAGTTCTTCCATGACCAAAGTTCCCTTAATCAATGTCCCTCTCTCGACTCGGCTTTTCCCTTTAGCCAAGCTTATTATCACTCTTTTTTATGGTTTTTTTCCTTTTGCTCGATCTCCTCTCGTCAAAGCTCCCTCAATCTCTACTCTATATTTTTTCTCCCGACTAGCATCTCTCTCAAGTGTGCACCAACAACTAAACCTCTCTCTTTGTCTCTCTCAAAGATTTTTTTTTTTCACTCTATGGCCGAAGCTCTCTACTCTCATCTTTAGCCCATAGCCAAACCCAAAATGGCTGATGTCCTCCCTTCCTCTTTTTCTCTCTCCAACAAAGCTTTCTGTCTCTCTTTACTTGAATCCAACCCTTGCTCACTCTTTTTTCTCCCATCACAAATTTCACTCTTCTTCTCTTGAAATTACATGGCTTAAAAATATCACACGATCAAACCAAAACTTGCACTTGTTAAACTTGGCATATAATTTGTGCCCACGAAGCGTTTGATGTACAAGCCTTAAATGCTGCTCATGATTGTTAAGACCTTTTGAATATATCAAAATATCATTAATTAATACCATCACAAATTGATCCAAAAATGACTTAAACACCTTATTCATTAGATTCATGAATGCTGCTGGTGTATTAGTTAAACCAAATGGCATGACTAAGAACTCATAGTGACCATATCAAGTTCAAAAAGCTGTTTTAGGAATGTCCTCCTTTTTTATCCAAACTTAATGATACCCCAATCTTAAATTGATTTTGGAAAATACCAACGCCCCTTGTAGCTAATTAAATAAATCATCAATCCAATGCAACGGATACTCATTTTTAATTGTAACTTGATTCAATTGCCGATAATCAATGCAAAGGCACATTGACCCATCTTTCTTTTTCACAAACAAAACCAGTGCACCCCAAAATTAATGATGCCCCAATCTTCAATCAATTTTGGAAAATACCAACACCCCTTATAGCTAATTAAATAAATCATCAATCCTATGCAACAGATACTCATTTTTAATTGTAACTTGATTCAATTGCCGATAATCAATGCAAAGGCACATTGACCCATCTTTTTTTTTCACAAACAAAACTAGTGCATCCCAAGGTTTTATCCACTTTGGTCCGTTCCGTATCGAATCTCACGATTTTATCCTTTGGCATATAGGAAAGCATTTTCCTTAGGATGTCACCCATCTTAGTTGTGCTCTAGTTTGGGCTCGCTTAATTTTGAAGTCTCAAAGTAAAATTTGTTGTTAAGTCAAAAGGCACCTCCATGAGTTAATTCTAGTTTTTTGCATATATATATCTTAGGCACTCTCTCTGTGTTCAGTGCGTGGTTCAGTTCGTTCCTACTCCTTTCACCATCTTAGAAGTCTGCCAAGAGTTGCTCCTTATCTATACCCTCTAACCCGGACGACCACTCCCTGCCCTTATCAAACTGGATTGTTACAAGCCCACCAACTTTCACCTGGTTCATCCCTAAACCACACACCTAGTGGAGGGAGCCTTGCTCTAATACTATATTATGGTATTTCTAGATTAACTCATAGAGGTATTGTTTACTTTGGCCTCTCCCATACTGAGCCTCATGATTTTATCCTTTGGCATATAGGTAGATCCTTTCTCAAGAGGCCACTTATCCTAATAGTATATAATATGGGCTTGTTTAACTTTGAAGTTCCAAAGTGAAGTTTGCCGTTACATCAAAAGGCGTTTCAATGAGTTAATTCCAGTTTTTCATATATGTATCCCAGGCATGCTCTCCTCTTATTCGATTTGTAATTCAGTTTGTTCAATAAAGTATTCTACAATATATGTTTACAAACATATAAACCTCCCACTGATCATATCTATTGATGATAGACTATCCTACAATAAAGTATTCTACTCACAGCCCCATAACATTACAACAACAAATAATCACGGTCCTATCAATTGTCAATGGGAACAACTCCATTAGGCTAGAGAATATAGTACGTATTAATCATGAAAGTATTAGGCTGCCCAATAATATCTTCTCTCTTTTTGCATTGTTGAATGTTAGCTTCAATTCATCTTGTTCTTTGCAAGAGTCTTAACAATGATTCGATGGGAGTTGTTAGCACCAATGAGGAATCAATCCCGTTGAAGAGGCTGCTATTACCTTGCTAGAAGGTTAGACTAACCAATATTGTTAGTGTACTCAATACTCGCATGACATGTGAATTTTTAGGCATGATGGTTGAATAGAGTTGGTCAAAGAGGCCTCTATTACCTTGCTAGAAGGTTAGACTAACCAACATTGTTAGTGTACTCAATACTCACATGAATTGTGAATTTTTTAGGCATGATGGTTGAACAGAGTTGGTTGAGGCCAAAATTCAGCCTAAAACAAGCACACTCTAGCTAGCTAAATAATAGAGTTAACACTTGGGATATTGCTAACACATCAGCCATTAACAAAAAGTGCCTTTACTCTTGCGATGGTAACAATCACATGACATGCTGGTTGAGGAAGATTTGGCCAACTAGTGTATTCGAGCCTATATTTGAAATTTACTTGTCAACTTCAGATCCTTATTCGATTCAAGTTCTACTCCATGACTTATTTTGATAAAACAACCCCACTTCAATCTCTTATTAGAAATTTCCTAAATAAAAAATTAGGTTTGTTCAATAAAAAATATATATATTAGAATATGACTAATTAAAAAAAAATCAAAGAAAGATCAAATTCTCATTAAAAAAAATGATGAGCACGTGCTTGTTATTTTATCTCTACATTGAATAAAAAAATCGTTGTATTTTATAAGTGTAGTGAACCATGGGTTTTGTCTCTTGGGTTTTAAAAAACACTTAAATTAGGAGAAATATGGGAAGGTGGACACTGTGAATATGAATATAACGTCGAATCCATTAGATTGATGATTATAATGGTGTCTATTTATATCAATTGAATTTATGTAATAACTTTTTTACCTCAGGAAAAATTTTACGTCGACTCAATATATGCACACCGACATCATAATAACCATTAGATGTGTCGATTTTCACATTATTAACTACTGTTTACAAATCAAATCGATGCACTACTTTCTCCATGGCTCGTCACACGTAGAGACCACGTGCCGTCCCCTCTACTCTCCTGATTCCCATGAATTGGAGCTCCGACAGGACCGCTGACCGCTGACCGCCGACCCCACGATCTCGGTCGGTCTCACCCTCGGACAAGCGTTCGGAGGAAATGCTGCAAAATGAGTTAGCTGCTAGTAATAACGAACGCATTTATTAGGAATATTAGAATATATAGCTAATTCAGGTTGAATGCGGCAAATGTACTCAGTAATAATTTTGAATGATTGACAAAAGAGAAAATAGTCTGAAAAAGTCTAGACCTTAAACGGGTGCTGGATGAAGAGGATTCAAATGGCTCTAAGATCCAAAGAAAAAATTGTGAACGTTCCTTTTATGTGTAAAGATTTGGATGATAAATATGAATTGGAAGCCAAAATTATTTGATGGATATTGTATACAAATTATGTTGAGAATCCCTCGTTCTTGAAACATCCCATCGATGCTCAAATGCCAAGTATGTCCATCTTTTTTTATTAATGATAAGAATGAGCATATGGTGCGATTTAAAGAAAATGAAATCAAAATAAACAAAATTATAGCTTAAAGCACATGGAACTAAGTACTGAAATCGGCTTCGAACCTCACAAAAGTTACTCTTGTTTATTTGTCTTGCTAATTCATGATTTAAGATCCATCAGGACAAATTATAAAGCACACTCGAATTATTCATGAAAAAATAATACCGCAATCATAGACTCTCACTAAAATTGAATATGCAAGTTACCTCAAATTTTAAAAAAGAAGAAGATAACTTTCGTGCATTTTTGTATATTTCCTCTCATTAGCCGATAATTAGCCGGATTAAGTTTATCAAAGGTTGATAGCTAGACATTCAAGTTTATAAAAAAGGAATCAAGAACATCAATGCGCTATATTCAGTTAAATTTAAATTTCAACCGTCAGAAAAAAGGCCCTTTTCTTGTTTTTTTTTCGGAGTCGTCCCCGTGAAATACATCTTGAAACTAACCTTAAGCAAATCGAAGTTGAGAGCACAGCTGAGGAGCATCTCTGCTGCCCGCTAGGAAGGAACCGGGCAAGAACGATTCCGCCGAGCCTCTCTGATCAACGGATGGCGGCAGGTCAGGTCAAGACGGAAATGCAGGACGAGGGCCCCCAGACCACGACGCCGGCGCCGGCGGAGCCCGGGAACCTCAAGCTCCCCGCGGAAGGCGGCGTCACCCTGGCCCTGCTCTCGCCCAACTCCGCGTCAAGGGCCAAATCCGACGTCGGATCTTCATCCATGGTCCTCCCTCTGTCTCTCTCTGCCGGAAGGAAGAAGAGAGAGTGTTCTTTCTTTCTGGGTCGTTCTTGTTGTTTCCTGTTTTACCTTGTGGACTCTGATTGAGCCAGGACTTGGGTTTTGGTGGGAATCTTTTTTGGTTGCCAGGTCAAAGTGAGGAGGAGGAAAGGCACGATTTTGAAGATCAAGATGAAGGACTCGGGATCTCAGGTTGGTTTTGTTTTGCCTAGGAGAATGCTTGTTCTGTCTTGAAATTGTTAAGACTCTTTGTTACATTTGGTTGCTGTCAAAGTGGTTGTTAGGTTCCAATTCAAGAATCCTCCCCTTCTTTTTCCTTTCCTTTGAAAAGGGAAATCCTGGTGTAATGTGTTTCTAATTGGGCTTACGGCTTAATGCTTGAGGTTATTTACTTGAAATTTGAAAAAATCGTTTCGTGATAATGAGATTAGCTCACTGTTTGCTTTGTTGGAATGATGAATGTTTGATTTGGATCCCCCGTGTTGTTCCGACTTGTTGTCCGATTGAACTAGAGCAATACTCATTGTTTTCCCTGTTAAGTAAGCGAGAGCAAGTTTTCAGTACTAAAAAGTGGAGAGATCGAGTTTATGGATTAGTTCCTGCAGTTTCCTTCTTTTGGGCTTGTGAGTGGAGTGCCTATGTCTTGTTTAGGAATTGACTATCACCTAAATTGACCTAGCTATGCCTCCAGTTCACAACTATGTGATCTAGGATGTGGTTTCAAAATGTCTGTAAGTCATCTGAAGACGAAATGAGCATGTCAGGATTAATGTTCAGGCTACTGGTTCTTCAGCTCCTGACCTAAGTTTATGAACTTTGCTCCATACAAAGTGGAATTTGAAATTTTTTACTTTGTCTACAGCCTAACCTTCAGCACTTTTGAGCAGCTGCGCATTTCACTGTTTTTGCCCTTTATGTTTTTAAGCCCCAGTTGCTTCTTTGCTTTTGAATTGTCTGACGTTGTTGACAACCTCCATTTTACTTCAAATACGTGATTGTAAGAATGTGAAATCATGCTCTTAATAACGTAGTAGACTTCAAGTTGCTTGTTAGTGAGATTGCTCTTCTTACTTACAGGTGGTGTCTGATCGTTCTCGCAAATCTCTAAGGTCAGTAAAGCACCTTAATTTTATACAGAAGATTCTGCTAATTTCTGATTGTATCTTGTAAATTACCATGTGACAAATGTGGGTTCTGATTCATTTGAAGCTTTAAGAAAAGTAAGACTGCGGTTGATGGGACGCTTGTTCCTGGTGAAGTGAAGTCTGGTGCAATGGTTCGGGCAGAAGAAGTTCAGTCAAACTTAGAACCCACATATCCTAGCTTTGTCAAAGCTTTGGTCCGATCCCATGTGGGCAGTTGCTTTTGGATGGTACCGTCAAAGTGCTGAAGATTTGACTTGCATTTAATTTTGTGAAACAAAAAATTGAGACACTGAAATTTCTTCTCTGTGGAAAAGGGGCTTCCTGGGGTATTCTGCAGAGCTCACTTGCCAAATAAAGACACTACCGTCGTTCTCGAAGATGAATATGGGAAGCAATACGAAATGAAGTACATTGCTCATAAGACCGGGCTGAGTGCTGGGTGGAGGCAGTTCTCTGTTGGGCACAATTTGCTTGAGGGAGATGTTCTGGTTTTCCAGTTAGTTGAGCCTAACAAATTCAAGGTAATCACTTAATTGATGTCAACTGTTTTCTTGATTGTATTAATTGAATTTGATTAAATCCTTATAGTAGTAGTGCCAAACGGTGTCTCCTTTAGTGGCAATGCAGAGTGAACTTTGTTTGTGCATGTGAATTTATGCAGCATGTATCTTCTGTTGAAAGATTTGTCAGTATGAGGATCAAAATAAGTTTACTCTTTAGGTGAGTTAAATATGAAATATCGAATCCTTGCAGCAATGACATTGCATTGGGTTGTCACTTCCTTCTAAGTTCATTGAGGGTGAAGATTTCAGTAACTGGATAAAACTATCTGCCTGAAGTTGCACCTTGGTACCCAAAACATGAACAGATGACTCTAGAATTTAGCATGATGTCATTCTATCCTGATATAATGCTCTCTCAAGTTTAGGCTGATTTTACATAAACACAATTACCACTTGTCTCACATGATGTATCACGTGCAGATCAGATGAGCACATGGGGTAATTAGAATCGGTGGATTAAATGATGCTGAATTGGAGTCGGATAGTAGCATTTTGTGATATGGGTTGACAATTAAAAGAAATTATGAGGATATTTAGATCCAAACTAAACAAAAAACTAACGATCTGTAGTATTACATGGTTTATTGTGGAACTAGTCACAATTCATGTGAAATATGTTGGTGAAGCAAAAATCAACTAAATGCAGCATTTCTCTCTGTTTCTTGTTTGTCACAGTTTTTCTCTTCTGAGTTCAAGGGAAATAGAAGTAGCGAAAACTCTAGGAGCAATACAGAAAGTTCCACCAAATAAAAGAAGTCACATTTTTGGAGTATTCAAAACTTTTTATGCAGAGGTGAATAAACTAGGGGTAGCTTCAGTTGACTCATCAACCTGTTAGAGAGACATGAGAGTATGTTGTCCCAAGATTACTAGGCCTAAATAGGTAGTGTCTTGATAAAGCTCATCAAAAAGTAATTAATAGAAGAGCAGAAAATCGAAGAATCAAACAGCAACTAACTTTGTTAAAATGTGCAACCTAGAATGTTAAGCTAATAGGTGGAAGGAGATAGCATAATATAAGGCCCATATAGACCCCCAGGACAAGCGATGTGTGATACTTTAACACCTAAATGGCTAGTGCTGCTTCCCAAACCATTCAAGAGGCTGAGACCTGAAAATGTTGACAAAAGACGTATCGTCACAAAATTTCCACTAAAGTAAGAATGAGCAGTCTCACCTAGCCAAAAAAGGAGGGAAAAAAAGATAATGATCTGTCTCATCAATTAGACTGGCAATAACTTGGTGCTACTGAGTATTGGGTATGGTGGAAAAGGCTAAGAGTTTCTCCAGCTTGGTGTAAATTTGCCTGGAATTTAACTATGACTTGGTATGTATCTTGGTTGCTTATAAGTACTTGGAAGCAATTGATGCGGAGGATAACTACTGAGTTGGAAATTATAAACTAGTCCAAATAAGAGAATGATGACTATAGGATGTGATACTTAAAAGATAATCAGTCCATTGGAAGGAGTTCTGGTTAGATAACTGATGGAGGCAGAAATTTTAGAGATTATAATTTGATCATTGATGGCTAAATGATGGCAGTTTATGCTATGATTTGGTAAGTTTTGAACACAGTCTCACATCACGAGGAAAAGAGAAAAAAAAATTTATAATTAGACTGCATCTGGCCCCATAAAGTTTTAGACCACACTGTTTTTTGAAACTTGATTTATCGAACCTGGGCAAGTTCAACCTGCAATCTGGTGGAAAGGCATAATTTAGGAGCGATCCCTATATTACTGCGGGAATACAATTCTTCAAACTTCCGGTTTAGCGCTGTTCTTGCACTTAAAAGGACAGAGCATACTCAGAATGGTTTATCCATCTCTGATTCACTAGACTATGTTGCAGCATTGAGTTCCTAAAGGATAAGTTTATACTGCTGGAATCTGAATGAAGCTTCCTTTTTTTCCCTCTTCTTTGCCCAGTGAATTTGAAAGGATTTTGGATTGATAGGGGTTGCTTATAATGACTGTAAAGCATTCGATAAGTAGAAGACTATCTAAAAATCTAATTGGGCACTATATGTGGACAAAATGTAAGAATTAAGATTGAGTTGCGATTCTGTGTGAGGAATTTGTGCTACATGCTATGTTAGTTTTTTATTTGTTGCTTTTTGTTTCTAAAATTCTCGAAAGCATAATATGAAAAGTTCCAGCTATGTTAATCATATAAGCATAACAGAAGATGGGATGGCAATAGCAGAAACTGACATTGGTTGGGAAGAGCAGTAATTATCCAGTGCTGGAGGATACACTTCTTGAGAAAAGTTAGACTTGGAATCTCAGAAAGGTTTTCTCTTGACACAGCACAGATGGAATATATTGTAGAAAATAATGACCAGATCACTTAAGGCTCAATCATTGGTGGTAAAGACTACCATTTTGTAAGCTTACTGCATTTTGAAAGCTTGAGCCTGCAGATGGCTTCTACCTCAGTTGGGCAGGGTGAAATTAACTGTACATAACTCATGCCATCATCTAGTATAAAATTATATAAGATCAAAAGCTGTTATTGTCTCTATTTGAATGTTAAAAGTGAGATCAATAAATGTTATTATGCCATCATTTATGATAAGCTTAGCATAATCTGCTTCTCCTATTTGATCAACTTTTGTAAACAAATTTGTATGGCGCTTGAATGGAAACTCATTTATTATCTGCCGTATCTGTTTGCCACCATCATTTCATTATGGTTCTGCAGGTTTACATAATAAAGGCAGGTAATCTTGCTGAAGTCGATGGGGCACTTGGCCTTCTAAATCTGGATGCCCCTACCAAAAAGGTTGAAGCAGGCAAGCGTTTTCCTCTCTTTCTTTATTTATCTGCGACTTTTGGAAGTCTTTGCTTAATTCTATTGTTTCTAAGCATACTTTGCTGGTGCTACTATAAATGTACAGAAGATGGCACCAACCCTGAAGCGTCATCTAGACAACCAAGGAGGAAGCGAGCAAATTCGATGCCATTAGCCATCATGCAGAAAAGAAAAAAGAAGTTGGTTCAGCGAAAGTCAACTCCTAACCAGGAATGTTTAGCAGAGCAATCCGAAAATGATAGTGAAGGCGTTAATTCGGAAGTCTTAGAAGGTTTCAAGTTGTCTCTGCCAGACGTCCAATTTAAGGATGTCAACACTTTCTCCAACTTCCACATTGTGATAGATGGGATGGTTGTTGACTCAGAGCTCTCTGAAGAAATCTTGAGGAAGTACTATGAGCTCTGCCGTAGTCAGAATGTATTTCTCCACGAGAATCTCCTCAAGGGCATCAACTATAAACTAATTGTCGGCGCTATATGCGAAACCGTCCACGTGGCTGATGCAGTGAGGGCTTGCAAGATCACTGCCTCTCGAGAAGAGTTCGAGACTTGGGACAAGACCTTGAAGGCCTTCAAAATCCTGGGAATGAATGTCGGGTTCCTGCGTGCACGGCTGAAACAGCTTATGGGGCTTGCTTTTGAGTCAGAGATGGCTACTGAGACGCAAAGGTACGTTGAATCCAAGAGAAATCGGGACTGCGCAGATGAAGAGATTAGAAATCTGGAGGCGAGGCTCTTGGAATTGAAGGAAGAGAATCAAAGAGTCGGCACAGAAATCGAGTGCCTGAAGCCAAAAGTCGAGAGCTACGAACTGAAATTCCAGGAAGAAGTGACTGCCCCATGGTAATGGTTCCCTTCTCTCGTGCTGCCTTTCTTGTTACATTCTGTGGTTTATGTACCATGCTTGTACATCCACCGATTAAAAATGTAGGTGTAGGCCTTCATTGTCAATCTAGGAAACATATTTGAGTGAATGTCTAGGAAACTTTTGTTAATGTATGTTAGACTCTCTCTCTCTCTGCCTTTAGCTGAAACGTGCGATCGACATGAATATGATCCGTTCACTCAATCAACCAGCACGGCTCTCATGCTGGCCCAAACATGATTTGGTCGTCATCGGTTAGGTAAAGATGATGAGTGCGAGAGGTCCAAGCGCTCGCAGAATCTGAACCCAACATGTCAATTTCACAAAGCCTGGACAACTTCTAGAACTACAGAACCATATCGCAATGCAGACTCCTCAAAGTTTTCCATGTGACATGACCATCAACTTCAGCAGCTCATGCACCCCACTGAAAGAGGGGACCGCTTGCATCTGGTGTACAAACGATCTGCGCTCGTCAACGTGAGCCACCCTCCAAGAAACAAAGAGACGAGCCACGCCTGCCCTTCCACCACCAAAATACGAACATTTTAAGTATCATGGCCATCTATACAGAGGTGGCTACCATGCAACTTTTCTTGCGAAGAGGAGATTCCTGCACACGTTATCTTGTTAGTCTGCATAATTCACACTACTTACGCATGTGAAGTGCTCATCGAAATGCACGAATAAGATCAGTGTTCCTGAGTAAGACATGACAATCCTACATAGTGGGTGCTAGGAACGATTGGTACCAGGGCGATCGATTCTCATCATTAAACCAAGAATCAGACCTGCTGGACCAGTTCGCGGCTCATGGAATTGGGAATCAACCCTGTCCACCTGCGAATCGAACTGGATCAGATTGGTCCATGGCTTGTGGAATTGGGAGCCGACCCTGTCCACCCGGGAATTGGCTCGGTTGGCTGTAAGTTTTTCTGTTTATTCCCTACTAGACGCACAATTTTTGTAATGCTACACTCTGAGCAGTCACGTAACCGGTAAGTTATTGGAGGCTATCAAACGGAGCCTCTTCGTCGGTCAACATGGCAAGTACTTTTGCAGCTAGCAATAATTTCTCCTTCGGTTGAAGAAGCTCGGCTAACGTTAAGCCAATTCTCCAGCATAACTTGCGTGAACTGCATCTCCTGACTTTGACAATGTATTTAACTTTGAAAAAAGTTGGAATCCACCAAAAAGAAGTTTGGATATACCTGAACCAGTGAGTAGGGCTAAGCCAAGGTTTCTATTGTTCCATAGACGCGGTTGCCACCGGTTTCAAATTTTGGAAGCCGGGAATCACCTAAAACCGATCAATCCAATCCGATTTTTGTGTTGGATTGGGACTGTGCTCACCCCAAGTTGGTGAATGCATAGACACAATACTCATTACAAAATTTTAGGAGCTTAATCCACATGAAAGGGATTGAAAATCAAATTGTTATATACCTCATTATGCACGACACACCAGATCATGCATGTAACTAATGTCGCCTTCAAATTCGCATTGAATATTAGGGACTCGTTCCTGTCCCGCCTTCTGCACCAGAACACAAACACGCTCAAACGAGCACCTTCCGAAACATTTTTTCACAATAGTACTTTTGATCATTAGTGATGGTACGATATAACATTAATTTTTATCACATTGGATTCTTTTAGTAACCAACAAAAATGACGTGGCACCTCTTACATCTTTTAATGCACTAAATCTACATCATGCCTTTATAATGGAAATAGTCATTTTTTTTTTTTAAATATGCATTTTCCCCCTCCATCCGTATTACAAACTGTACTAGGCTCGAAGCATCCTAGTGGCAGCGACCCACGACAATAAATGATCGCTTCCCCTTCGGCATTTTAATATTGAGAAACTTGCATTTGACCATGCAAGCCTGGTTTCTCTGACCGCTCTGACCAACCCCCAACCCAATTTTATGCTTAGCTGTCTTTATTGATTGTCTGGAAAATAGGGCGAAAAAAAAAAAATCAAATCGAATTCTGTCGTGCTATCTGATCCTCTCCTCTTCCTCCATTAATTCACCAATTTTGTACCCTTTTTTTTTAATATGTTCTTGAAATTTCGTCGCACTCGATCGAAGGGGGAAGAAGACCAGACTGGCAAAAATATAAACAAACAAGTAAATAAGAACAAGAAAAGCTTAGAAAGGCCAGCTTGCAGTGAACAGGTTCTTACGCAAAAAGAGATGGCCAAGAACCCGGACCGAAACCATCCAAGTCTTTCTTGCAAATATACGTAAAAAGTTCACTTTTCGCTACTCAAAAAGAGAAATGGCGAAAAGGGAAATTTCTTGGAAATGTGATCTAGGGCATGCAATAAATTATTTTCTTAGAGATGCTAGATGCTACTACCCTTTTTGCAAAAAAAAAAAAAATGTATTGAACCGAGGACAAGACGTGGACACAGTTCGGTTGCGCGTGCGCACGGTTTGATTCTCTCTTACTTTCATCCAACATTATGTCTGTACTTTATAGATGTGTTTCGTTACTAAATTACATCTTCCATAGCAATTATTTTCCCCACAAGAATGTATCCCCGTCAAACATATGAAGATGGGTCAAGACCTCCGAATTATAGAATAATATTATACAAAAGAGCAGCCAGGACCGAGGGAAAATAAGGAAAACAGCAAGATGCCAAGGAAAAGGACACCACGATCTCAAAGATTCGACTACTAGAAGAAGCTGAAACGGAAACCAACCCCACTGAACACACACACAAATCTGTTTGTCTCTAAAATCTTGGATGTGACCTCCAGTAATCTTCATCCGCCAAAAGAAAAGATAAAAGAAAGAAAAGGAAGTTAAAAAAAAAATATCAGCAAGAATCGAATCCTCCCCTCGGTCCTGCTCTACAAATTCAAGAACTTCAAGCGAACCTCCCTACTTTAAGCTACATCTCCATCTCCTCGTCCCTGCAACTATTCGACCCTCCTTCGCTCGTCATTTCCTGCAAGAGATCCATAAAGACAATGTCGAAAGTAGGGGAAAGATGAAAAATGAAATGAACGGAACCAATTTTTTTTTTCTGCATTGAATGCTCGGGGAAACCCGTCATATCTCTTAGGGTATCGATTTTTATAAACCTATCTTGGACCTTCTGGATATATTTACCTGTGAAGTCTTGCCATGATAATGCATGTTGTCAGGAACCACTCCGAAACCAGCAGTCCTCTTGCTACCATCCCAAGAAGCCTCGCACGACTTATCAGCTTTCTTGGACCCGATGTGGCTCTTCCTCAAACCCAAGAACCCCTTCCATCTCCCTGACGCCTTTGGTGGCCTACCGGACGCGCTGCAGCTGCTGTCTTCGTCGCCCGCGAGGAGCTCTTCCCTCAGGGTGGTGGTGGTGCCCTTCCCAGCCGTCGGTTTCTCCTTGAATGGCAAGAGCTTGCCCTTGCTGAAGAGCTCGTCAGCGCTCATCATCGAATAGCTTGAGACAGAGAATTCGAAGTCGGACGAGGCCGGGGCCTCACCGGCGCTCCGCTCCTGCTTCGCCGCGTACTGTGACTCCACGAAGTCATTGGAGAAGGAGATTCTAGGGCCTACTAGGTGGTGGTGGTTGTGGTGGTGGTGATTATTGTTGTGCGGATCGGAGTTGTACATGACTGTGCGTGCATGCCAGTGCCATATGATGTGGGGGAGAAGAGCCTCAGCGGGACATGGGGCGGGATATGAACGAGAGGATGATGATTGACGAAAATAACATATGGAATTGAAGACAGACAGAGCGCGGTCCGAAACACAATTATTTTCCAAGGGACCCTCTCGAACTGTTGCAACCTACCGAAGTAGATGTCTGTATTTATATCGGAGCCACACAGAGGGGAGGAGAGTGCGTGGAAGGAGAAGGTTTTGTTTTTGGAGTGGCGCTCGATGTAACCTTTTTCCTCCCCCTTTCATTCTTTTCATTCTTTAATTTATCTTTTCAGACTTTCTTTTTTTCTTTTTAGGTCTGGCGAGGAACGGACTTGTACGAGGGTTAGGCGTACGATCGCATCGAGAACAAACTATGGTATTTATTGGTCGTCGTCCCGGACTCAAGTTATGATCTGAATAGCGCGTGTCCGGTGAAGTTAGTGAGGCATTTTATGCGCCTGGAGTTTATTCGATTATTTAAATTGGAGAACAGGGGGCATGCATGCATGTTATGCAAGGATGTGATGTTTTGTCATGACATGGGATTTTTTTTTTTTTGTTTCAAAAGGGTGGTCAATGGGCGTTCAAACACTATCCCGAAAAGAATCAACCTTTTTGTTCTTTTGCTAAGGTGTTTGTATCCGGGCTACTTGGGAGTACCCGGCTGCTCTTTTTCACAGCAAGAAAGCATCTACATCGTGTCGGAGACCCCTGGAATAGAAATAATATATATTATTTTTTCATCGATCATTTATGTACCCAATATTATTGTTTACTTATCGATCTCGGCTTTAATATATTTACCAGTATTGATTAAATGTATGTCTTATTATCAAAGGTATTTGGGAAATCTCTAACGAAGAAATGTGTTTTGTTTTCTTGATGCTCTTGTCTTTTTTTGTGTGTGTGGCTTTCTTCATATTCTAAAAGAAAACATAAGTTTCACGGATGGAAGAAATCAGAGGAACAATGTTGGTTGTTCTAGAGCGGAAAGAAATGGAATCAACTAGCATCACGCTTCTCAATTCCCATTTTGGTTGATGGACTCTTTGTATTCAAGTTAAGCACTCAGATCGGATCCTCATTTACATTTTCAACATCTGAAATTCTTATCATGTCCGTCCTCTTTCTGTATCTATCATTTCTCCATTCTATCATATTAAACACTCCTTTGACATTCGAATTAAGATTCCTGGTAATTCCATTTCCGTATTAAGTTCTACAACAAGGCCAGTCAGAGAGACATATGTTTATTGTCTGTCTGGTATTAGGTCTCATCTTTTGATGTAATAATTAATATAACTAAGATGGTTGAGGATCCGCCTGAGAAATTCGCTGTCTATCTTGAGTCTTTTGCTTGACAGTTCAATACTACATCTGGGTTGCTTTAAGTATTATATTCAAAAAGGTGATTATATGCATATATGAATACAGTTCACGTGAGATGGGATGGCGCATCTAGAAAGCAAGTAGATATGTACTGCACTAGTTGATGGTGGCCTTTCACATGTTGCAACCAAAATGTCAAGGTTGGAAAACAAGGTGTATTACTTAGAATCTGTTATAATTGGAAAAACGAAGTTACCTCTTAACAATTCTAAGTTGGTTGTTAAAATATACTTTTGTATGTTGAGCGAACTAGGGATTAAGTTTGAATCTCCATACAAGTGGAAATTTGCAGCACTAAGTCCTGAACCTTGTGATCAGTTTAATTAAGTCCTTAATTTGTATAAAAAATGCACTTAAATACTAAATTACGTTGAAAAGCGTAATTTGAGGATGGCAATAAGCACTTTTCATGAGACATATAGGCAATTTTAGGTACTGTTCATTAAATGGACTTTATTGCACTAAGCTTCACAAGATTGTTTAAGAGAAAAACAAACGGTTCAGATACATCAATGAAACATGTGATGTGGGGTTGCGATACTGACATTTACAGAAGGTAGAAAGATTGTTGACAATGTATTGCTTGTCCATGAACTTTTTAAGGGTTATCACGTGAAACATGTCACTCCTGGATGCATTAGCAAGGTTGATATCACGAAGGCATTTGACTCTGTTAAATGGAAGTTCTTGCTTAATCTTCTTGCAGCTATAAATGTTCCTCCTCAGTTCTTGAAGTGAGTGGAGCAGCGTATTTCAACTCCTCGATTCTCTGTTGATATGAATGGGGAGCTTGCTGGTTATTTCAAGAGGTGAAAGGGTCTCAAACTGGGGGACCCTTTATCTCTCTTGCCTCTATGTAATGACAATGGAGGTTCTTAATTGGTTTCTAAATGCGGCTGCTGATAAAGGTCTCTTAAAATTTCATCCTTTGTCTAAGACGACTGAGCTCGCACTTCTTTGTTTTGCGGGCAACCTTATGATCTTTCTAAGTGGTGATAGGCACTCCTTTGCATCAGTTCTCTCTATCTTTGAGTAGCTTTATCGTTTGCCTGGTTTGAAGCTAAATCCACAAAAGATTGAACTCATTCCAATTGGGATTTGCAGTGATGTGTTACGGGATTTTATTTGATCTCAGCCATTTCAAGCTTGATTTTCTCCCAGTCAGGTACTCGGGGCTGCCGTTGATCCCTGGTAGGCTGAAAGATGGTGATTATAGGCTTTTATCGGACTAAATTCTGCACAGGCTGGCATTGCAAAACAAAGAAGCTTTTTACATGCAGGGAGATTGCACCTTAATAGTCGGAGTTTCTACTCTCCCTCTCTCCCTCTCCCTCTCTCTCCCTCTCTCTCTCTCTCTCTCTCTAGCTGGAAACTTCCTATCGCTGGGAGAGTTTCTGAGAATGAGGGAAAGTAATAGGAAGGTTCACAACTATGCAAGATTCTCTGGATGTTTAGTACTTTCTTTGGCTATATTGATAACGATGTGAGATTGAGGTTCGGTGGTGGTAAAGCTGTCAAGGCAAAGATCCAGCTCTGTTGTGGGCTGCTGTGTGATAATTGGGGCTTAGTTTTCGTAGTGTATTTCCTGCTGGATTGCTGTAATTGGTCAAAAGTGGTCTTAGAGAGAGAGAGAGAGAGAGAGAGCATGAGGACACAAACTCATTTCGATTAAATGAAGAAAGTTGATGGCTGAATGTAATAAGCCTAGTCGTATGCATATATTATTCACTTATTTATTTCTATATGATTGTGTTAGGAAGTCGGACGCAACAAATGGAGATTTTATAGGAATTTGCATTCCTTAGGGCAAGTTGTAGCAGATTCCGGCCTTGGAAACGAAAACCCTACTCGGCTTCAAAAAAGATATAAAGGGCTTTCATTATGCATGCATGACATGTAAAATTCTCATCTACACAAACTTTTTGAATTATTATCGAGTATAATCGATTCCTATCCCATCATAACCTATCGGAATTCATTCAAATTCAGCATCTACAAAATAAAACCTTAGTCAAAGCTGGGAGAGACATGAATATCTACCCCCCATCGTCTTCTTTTGGTCCTTTTGCAAAAAGAGGTGGCACATTCTGCCCCGAAACAAGGAAAGAAAGTTCACCACTCTTTGTTTTTTCCCCTTTGGCGAGACACGCATGCTTTGTTTTCTAGCTGCCATTTTTCCACAGAGAGAGAGAGAGAGAGAGAGAGAGTGGCGGAATCCAGAGAGGAGGGGGGGCATGCATTAGGGTTTCGTTGACCGGGGAAAAAGTTTTGACTTGTAAGAAATTGGCAGAGAAAGTGAGCTGGCGATGCCAGGGGCCATGAAGTCACGTGATCACGCAGGATTACTGCAGTTGTAAGAAATAAGAATTCCAGAAGGACCGCAAACTGCACGCTTCCACTACGGATGAATTGCTACCGTCCCTTTAATAATAATAATAATAATAATAATAATAATAATAATAATAATCAGTGACGTTCATGTTTGTTAAAACACAACAACACATCAGTGTTGCATCAGTCAGATCTCCATGATCATCTGCAAACTATAGCTATAACTTTATCACATCGCCTCCGTCCATTGTTAAGCTCCTAAGTAGGTCTGGCATCTCCAATCGATCCAGTCGATGTTTCATTCTCTTCGATCCATCCCATGATGGTTGCCGTGCTAATTCATCAACATTCTACTACCTTTCTTTTCTTCCTTTGTAGCACCAGAGTTTCTGTATGATGTCCATCATGCACTGAAATTTAAAAGGGCGTGCTAGGCTGGCGATCATGAGGGCTCTAGAGAAAAACCCCCCCGCCAAAAGACTAAGTTATTACTAGCAAGGGCTTTCCATCTCTTCCCTATAATGGTCAAAATACGTACATACAAACATATACGTATGTACACATATAATTATTTGTTTTAGGGTCATATGAGAGCTTGCAAAATCCAAACTCGTGCCTTGTCCTAACAAGGGAAACTTGTATCGGTATAAAATACTCATTTGTATTCATTACATGTGCCTTACTAGCATAAAAGAGCATCTCTTTTGTGAAGAAAATGGAAAACAAAGAAATTTAATACGCAAAAATACTTTATTTACAGATTCAAAGGAAATGAATCTAGATATATTTAGTGGGATGAAAAAGTTATAATTTTTTAAATTTAAAAATAGGGGGATATTTTGCAATACTATGGAGATTTTGGCGATTTTAAATCGCTGTTCGTCTGTTGCATAACAGGAAACTACCATTGAGAATGCAATGAGAGATATGGCGTTCGATGCAAAATCTTTAAAGCCATGTGAAACATGCTCTTTCTTACACCGCTCGCATGGTCAAAGCTTTTTTTTCTAATGGTCAACCAAATGGGGACGCGAAACGTGGCAAATGCCCCTTAATTTGGCCGCATATCGTGGACAAGGACCAGTCGAAAGAACTGAGCTTTTCTTTTTTCTTTTTCTTTTTATTCATTTCTTCTATTTATTGATTTTTTTTAATTCACAAGCTCATCCGGTTATCAAAAGTCTCATTGAACACTCCGCTTTCTCCATGGATCGATTACATTGAGATCTTTGACATGTTTAAGTGGTTAGACATAATTAAGATAATTACTTAGAAATTTTCCTATATTAGAAATAACTAAAAATGTTTCTATTTTTGTTTCTCTCAAAATTACACATATATATTACATTAACTATGCATATCTAGATTGATATGTATTAGCTTAGATAATCATCTCTTTTTTTTCTTATCTATATTTTTTACAGAAATAAGAGGATGTTAAAATTCGCTTCTTGTCATTTTTTTTCCTAATAAGTCCTAATATCCTCCAATCGATGTTGATTTTAATGTTGTTCATCCCGCTCAATAGCCAATGTTAGATGGTACTATTGTGCATAATTTGCAAAGCCCTGTCGTCTAGGAAAGCGCCATTGAGTTATTGTTTTATCAGCAAAGCCAGTCGCATTAGCTGCTTGCTATTTCTCTTTGACTCTCAGCTTAGTCATTATGACGCTAGCCATACAAGACATATTCATTCAATTGTTTTGAAAGCAAAGCCAGCTACATTGACTACTTACTATTATGATGCTAGATGCATTGGTCGCGTTCATCCGGTTACTGTCAACAATGCCAGCCATTGTTTTTGTTTGATTTAGGACCTTTCGATGTTTTTTTTTTTTGGTAAGGTCGGACCTTTCGATGTTCATATTGGGGAACCAACACAATCGCCGCTCTTAGGCGAGCTAGCTCCTGAAATCCACAATCGAGATGTTTTTTTGGATATTGTTTATCCAAACTCAAGCTAACTTAATTCTTGTCTTTTTGATAAATAAAAATTACCTTAAGTTTGAGAGTGAGGATATTAGAGATAATTAAGATAATTCTCTATGATATTTTTTTTTATGTTAGAGATAATTTGAATATTTTTATTGATTATTTTTACACTCAAGATAGGTAATTTTAACCTTACGTACATTTCTAACAAAGAAAATATGTATGTAATACAATCAAAACTTTTGTATTTTTATAAAGAAGATGAATGGATTTGAGTAAGTCCTTAAACTGTTTTGTCTGAACTTTGGGATGTAAAACAAGGAGGTATTCTCACCTTGTTAAGGAAGAGAAATATATAACTTGAAACGAGAGATACAAGGCGTATAGGCATTGGCATGTAAAAATAAGGAATGTAATCTAGGCTAAGTGCCCTTACTAGAGAGATTATTGTTGGCAGCCCTTGTATGTGGAAATACTCTTGAAAAAAAATAGGCCAGTGAAGACAACATCAACTCTACTTTACTATAAGCCCATGATCTTCCAATAGGCATCAAGTTGAGGTATTTTTGACAAAGAAAATATATTTGTAATATAGTCAAAAATTTCATATTTTTGCGAAGGAAGGTGATTAAAAAAATGCATCACGAAGGATTGAAGAATAAAATTTGGAGGAGAGGGGGTACGAGGGGGAGAAGGCTTAATCAAGGGTTCTCTTTTTTCTTTTTTTTCCTTGACCAGATTGCAAAGTTGAGACAGATTGTGAGATAGTGAAAAAGAAAATCAAAATTACTGCAATAGAGCATTTACGGGAAAATTACCAAAAAAAATACTAAATCTATTGTAATTGGGCCATTTTAGTCCTAAGTTTTTTTTTTTGATCAGTTGAGTCCTAAACCTTTTTTATTTGTGCCAATATCATATATCCGATCAATTTTGACCTGTCAACACTGATATGGATGTTGACTGACCTATATGGTATCACTGATACTGACATTGATAATTTTTAATAAATATTTTTAATTTTTTTCAATTTATCTATTTATTTATTTATTGGGATAATACCACCGAAAACCCCAAACTTTACCTATTGTGACACATTTACCCAAACTTTTTTTGTGACACAAAAAACCCTAAACTTTGTCATGTGTGACACATTTACCCCAAACTTTTATTTTGAAGGGTATTTTCATCTTTTACTTTTTCTTCCCTTTTTCCTATTCCTTTTTGCCTTTTTTTTCCTCCTCCACCGTCGTCGATGTCAGCCCTTGCCCGATTTAACGGAGGGCGGCCCCCACTGGATTTGGTGAGGGTTGCCCTCACCTGCTAGGGCCAAGGCGATGGCGAGGGCCACCCTCGCCCGACCTAGGGGAGGGCGGCCCCTAGGCCAGCCCTCGCTCTGGCCTCACCCGCCTAGGCAAGGGCGGCCCCCACCGGATCTAGGGAGGGTAGCCCTTGCCTAAGTCGAGCAAGGGTCGACGCCGGTGGCTCCTCCGACGGCGATGGAGGAGGGAAAAAAAAGGGAAGAAAGAAAAAGGAAAAAATAGGAAAAAGGGAAGAAAAAGTAAAAGACGAAAATGCCCTTCAGAATAAAATTTTGGGGTAAGTGTGTCACATATGGCAAAGTTTGGAATTTTTCGTGTTACAAAAAAAGTTTAGGGTAAATGCGTCACACGGGACAAAGTTTAGGGTAAATATGTCACATTAGGCAAAGTTTGAGATTTTTTATGTCACAAAAAAAAGTTTAGGATAGATGTGTCATATGAGGCAAATTTTGGGGTTTTTCATGGTTTTCTCCCTTATTTATTTATCAATTCTTTCTTCCTATAACAGGTCATCGTGGGCAAGGTCCCTAGCTTGCCTCGGGCAAGCCTAGTCTTGGTTGGGCAAGACTTGACCTCGCTAGTTGAGCCTTGCCCTAACCGCCCCCTGCAGCCTCACCTAGTCCGCCTGTTGGGCTGGTTATGGTCGAGCTTCACTCTTCGCCCATGTCTAGCGAGGCTCGATCTTGGTTAGCCCAGTCGATAGCTTGGGTAAGGCTCGATTGGTGAGGTCAAGCCTCACCCTATCATGGCCAAGCTTCCCAAGGCAAGCAAGGTCCTTTGTTGGCTTGCCTTTGGCTTGTTGTTGGAGGAAGAAGGAAGTGATAAAAAAAAAAAGAGAGAAGAAAAAGAAAAAAAATTGAAAAGATATCAAAATATTACTAAAATTGTCCATGTTAATACCAATGGTGTCACATAAGACAGTCAACATCCATGTCAATGGCAATAGGTTAACACCCAACCAAAATTGCTTGGATAAACTGAATTGGCATGAATGCAAAAAAATTATGATTCAATTGGCAAAATAAAAAAAATTAGGGCTGAAATGACACAATTACAACAGAATTTTTTGATGATTTTCCTAAATATTCCCCACGATGCAACCTCTCTCATTATGAATAATTTCAGCAAATTTAGAAGGAAGAAAAAGATGCATTTATCTATTACAGATTTAATTATTGTTGTAAGTATATTTCCTATTTTATTTACCACTTTTATTTTGGTCTTAGAATAAAACGCATGTTTTGAGATAGAGCATCAAATAATCCTATTTTTCTTTGATAAAAATCAATACGATTTTTTTTTTATTGCTATGGGTCTAAATAAGTTTATTTTTCTTTTCTGATATAAATACATTAGTTATAAGTAGACTCGCAATGTGTCTATTTGTGTCAAGGGTCTTGGGCATGCTCTAGTGCCGAGCTAGTAGCCCGTAATGTCATTGGGCCATCATGGGCTTGAATTAAAGATTTCACTAAGAAAAAATGGTTATTATATGCTTTCTTAAGATGAAGTTTGTAGATAAAAATAATTCCTTCTATTCTATATTCCTAATTGATGCGATCTCAGATGTTTCAATTGTCAATTCTAGTTTGAAGCAAAAATTTACATCTAAGAGTATGTATTGTGGAATCCATTAGTACCAATAGTCGTACAGGTGAAGTAGTAAGCTAGAAATCAATAATACGAGAACTTTTTTATCTTATACATCATACTCCTTTTCTATTGAGACCAGAATTAAGAAGGGTCGGAAACATCCGTCTCATTTGTATTTTGGACATATGTATAATCATCGAAGACCGTCGAAGCAACAGTGCCCTGGAAATCAAGGGGCGCGGGAGAGAGTGAAACTATTATTTCGTACTCGGAGCCAAAGTACAATGCCACTTGACGTAACATCTTCAGGCTCACCCCGATTTTCGATGCTTAGTAAAAATGACAACTTTATATTGAAAAGATTTGCCAATCTGAAGTTAACAAAGAAACCCAGAATACAAGAAAATGGAAAGCCAAGTTAAAACTTAGGATCCATCACATCACCAATTACTTCGGCTGACCTTCATGTGCAGACGCTGTCGCGCGCAGGTCACCGACCTCTCGAATTCATCCGCATTGTCGACCTGGCCGCTGTTGTTCAGATCGGCCTCCTTCATTTTCTGGCGGGCCTTCCACCAGGCGAGCCACATCCGAAGGCTCCGGACACGCCCGAATACAGCATACGAAGGCCGTAGAATATGATTCTCCTTGATTGATGTTCGAAGATTAATTGCTTGGTGTTGAAGCAGAAGATGGAACTTGAATTGACCGATTAGTTCTTCTGTGAGCAGTTGCTCTTTGGCTCGATTCAATTTATTTGCAGTGGTCAAGAGAATCTTTGGACACTGCCTCGTACGCTCTCTTAGGACATTTTCGGGTGGCCATCATCTTTTACTCGTTTCTGATTTCTGGGGGCATCTTCCTCTCTTTATTCGAGTCCGTGCAACTTCATTCAGTACAATTTTGGGAACTATATGGGTTTTAATAGTACAATATTAAAAAAAAACATATAACACCCAGAATTCTATGAGTTTCAATAAATGCGCCGACTGAATTTGGTTTAGTGCCACATTAGCATATTGATTAGGATCCACATGTTTTGAAAATTTCCACCATCAAGCTCTTTTGCTAGGATACCGAAAGCACGAGAAAATTATGATTCCTTTGCCGCGGTTGCTCTCGTTCGCCTTCCCCGATGATGTCGCAATAGGCCCATGTCTCCCATCAGTCCGCGCCTTGTGCATCTCTCTCTCCGCTTAATCTCATAAATCAAGAAAGAGACAGGTTGATTTGAGTAATACTTTAAAAAATGAAATTGATTGCAGCTGATAAAATGGAGAACCTAAAGTTTGCCAGGTACCCGATCTGCATAAGTTTCATTCCTTGACCATTCATCCGAAATCAGTGACCGACGCTGCAAACTTTCTTCTTACTAAATAATCTGCATGAGACCGAACATTGCATCAAAGGGACATAAGACCATTAGCTTAAAACAAGAGTTCGAGTTAACATATGAACAAATGATTCAAGTTGCTTCTCGCTTATCCTGTGTGCTGGAGCTTACTTCTTTCTAAAGGAAGACGTCGCTCCCCCTCCCCCTCAAATCTGTAACTTCACTTGACTAAGGTTTAGTAAATCTCACGAGATCAGCAACACGCATCGTTCCATTCGCGTGCACATAGATTAAGCTCATAAGCAAAAACGACTATGGGGTTTAGACAACTTCAACAAGACGATTACAATTCAATATGAACTGGCCAAATGGAAAAATTACGCATGTTCCTCTATTTAATGTTTCAAACGGTTCTTCGCTGTTCATTTCACCATCCACGTAGTATAATCGCTTTTTAAAAAAAAAAAAATTATTAATATTTATTTATTTGCAAGGCTGTAACTTAAGCATTAAGGCCATGAAGTACGCAAACAATATTATGTACATTAGCTAAGCCCATTAAATAGCATGTACGTATCGCTCGACTTCTAGGTCAAAAGTTTCGGGCATGGAACCTATAAATTCTTTTCCTTTTCCCCTTTCTCGAAGCTTGAACAATTTCCTCCATACATAGGAGGCAATGACTGCAACCTTTGCCTGCCCAAACCTAATATTTCTCAAAGCATGATGGGTACTCTCCATGCTGTCCACACCCCCAAAATTTACTGCATTTATCTAAACATCTTACTCCATAGATCTAAGCAATATCATCATAGCCCAAAGGAGTCAAAGCTGGACAAGCAGTAGTATTTTCACCATTTTTCATGCATTTGTTTGCTGGTCTGAAACGTTAAATCCCCCTTTCATTAGAGGAGTCCTAGAGAAAGAGCCTGGAGTTGTCCCTTCATTAAGCATTGAGCATACTTTTGTAATTTCCAAGACAAGAGATCGAAAGAGGTGGTGTTCCTAGAAATCTTCAAAACGAAGGGTCCAATGAAGGCATCCGGTAGCACCGGCCTGGAACAAGCTTCCCAATATATTATTTTTAGGAAGAAGGTCGTACCTGCTGTATTGATAACTTCAAATGATTCACCAAGAGATAAGAGTTGTCAAATGGAAAATTTTGAGAAATTTAAGATGATGCCTCGAAGTAATAAATCAAAAGGAAGTTTACACCCGTCCACATATTCTGTTCACATCTGAGTCTACAGAACAAATCCGTGAAAATTAGTACATTTTCGTCGGGGCATGTGCTAGGCAGGACATACCTTCATTAATTACCATCTTAATCCTCTCACGGGCCAATACACAGATCTCGCACAGAAGATGTATCCTTCGACTTATGATGGTGGTGCAAAATACGCGAACCATGGGTTTCCAGGCCCGATGAACATCTCCTCTTGCCCACCTGCGTATGGCACTGCCGCCGCTCGTGGGACAGCTGCGCAGTGGTCGACAGGCCTTTGCCACTGCTGTGATGACCCCGCTAATTGCCTGATCACTGCCTTCTGCCCTTGCGTGACGTTTGGACAAATTGCCGAGATTGTGAGCAGGGGTTCTGTTTGTAAGTTTCCTTAAAACATGTACATTTGTGAACATGATAGTTTTCTAAGATGGTTCTGTCTGTTAAAGGGCATTGGATGTTATCTGTGGATTGTTTTTGTGTCTCATGTGTGTGGTCATGTGAACCAAATAGTATACTTTGTTCATGTCTCTGGGTCTGTTAATTGATGTGGAGGAATAACTATGTTCAATGAGCTCAAGATTATGAAAACTAAAAAGCTCATCAGGTTATTTTTTGCCTACCTTATGTTTATGATGATTAAAAATGTTCTGATTCTTTTGCTTTTCGGGGTACAGCTTGTGCAGCAAGTGGGTTCGTGTACGCAGTGTTGGCTCTGACGGGCATGCCATGCCTGTATTCATGCTTTTACCGGTCAAGAATGAGAGGGCATTATGTCTTGGAGGAGGCACCCGTCGCCGATTGCTTGGTTCACTTCTGCTGTGAGCCTTGTTCGCTTTGCCAAGAGTATCGAGAGCTCAAGAATCGTGGCTTCGACATGGGCATTGGTAATTCAAAGATCTTCATCTTCTTCAACTTTTTAATTGTGAAAGCTGTTTTCCGATGATCTTGTGCGTTTGCTTTCTCGATAACTTTCTAGACCAATTTATTTTGGATTCCTAGATGTGGTGTATGTATCTTCACTATTATTTCCTTACCCTACCCATTTTGTTGTATGATCTATCCTGATTGATGAATTGGCTTATTTGATTTTGAATGTGAAGGTTGGGAAGCAAACATGGACAGGCAACAGAGGGGGATGGCAAATGCTCCCACGGTTATCGTTGGCATGGATAGGTGAGCTGAGAACTAAGAACGATGTGCACAGGGAGGACTTCGGCGTTTTTGCCACTTCTTCCTCTTTTGCCTTTTCTTTCAGATTATCCATGTAGTGCTGTCTATTTCTGAAACCAATATCAATACCATGTTCCATCTAGATATGTGCTAAGCTATTTTGTCAATGAAGTTACGTATGTTTAGTTATTTCATTTATGGATTGAGGTTTTCTCGAGTAAAGATAAATTGACAGCTTCTGTTTATTTGCTCTTTTAAAATGCCATACATAAACACATTTAATCCAAATTTATATGTGCCCTCACCACTTTTTCCCCTTGTTTCCATTTTCTTTTCAACCTTTTACCGCAAAATGAATCCGATCCGCACTACTTAAAGTTTTACTACTAGAGAGCGCTGCCTCCATGCCTCGCCACCGTCGACTGTGACCATTTGCCAAAGGCCTCGCCCCCACCTCTCTCCCACCTTCATTATCTATTCATCCATCAATCGGAGGAATTGTGGTTGATTACGGCCATCGGCCGTGGTGCTTCTACTAGCAACTTGTGAGATCTTTGATGGTAGATGCAATAGAGGTGTACGACCTCCAATCCTCGGTCAAGTACCTCCGCTGTTACGGACTGTTAGAGAGAGGGAGGTGGCTTGTGGTGGCGGCCAAAGATAGAGAACAAAGCTGGCATGGTGATGGCTATAGGCAAGCTGAAACTTCGACAAGGTTTTTGGTTTGTGACCATAAATTAGGAAAGAGATTAGTTGATTCGGGTTAGGACATTTTAGGACAAAAACATCAAAATAAAGATGAACTATAGTATATAAATTAGAAAGCACAGAGCTAGAGTACCAAGCCAAACTCCTCGATGTAAGATTTGTCTGCTTGTTGCATTGTATCCCACATTTGAGTGTATCTGCAGCATATTTGGACATTTTTCAGGCTTATGCTCATGGCTCGAAATAGTAGATTTTGTTGAAAAGATCAAGTCGTTGTAACCAAAGCCCAACCGCAAATGAAAAGGGGAAGAATACCCAATTCATTGATCTTAGATTATTGTAGCTCCCCCTCTCCAATCTGTGTGGGCGTGCAATCCATCCAATGTTGTCACTCAACTTGTAAAAGCGAACTTCATAAACATGAAGTTTTTCAAAGAAGAAACCTTTAGACGTTTGTTCAATGTTATCCTCAAGTGAGTCCATTTGAATTATTTCTCCTTAAAGAGAGAAAAAGCGGTGTAATGAAAGAAGGAATTTTAGTTTCCTACATTAACACTAAGGTTGCATTTGGCATAGAATTCTAGCTAGGATAATACTGAACAGGATAGAATATAAAATTCCAAGATTTTGTTATATATTATCCATTGTTTGGTGAACGCAATAATAAAGTTATATATTTTCTTATTATATGCTATATATTATTTGGTATGAAAACATATCAACGTAAATGAACCTAAAAATATTGAAAACTGTAAGAATCTCATATAATTCACTTATGAAGAAATCATAAATACATGACCGGGGATAACCTTCATCAATCAATTTATGATTACCATACGATTTAAATCCTAAACAATAAATGAGCTCATTGCAATAAATCCTGAACAACATTGATGTTACCCGGCCCATCGCCCCCCCGGGTAATTGGGCCGATCCCCTATTCCTCTTTCCTTGTCCCACCTTCCTTCCTAGGCCCGACCCTCTCCTTTTCCTTTCCCCAGTTTCCATGGTGCGTTGTTTGTTCATCTTTGTTCTTTGTTGGTGCGGATCCGGCCTTAATTGGCTCAGATTCCCTTCCCAGTCGGCGTATACTCGGCGTTCAACGAAATCTCTACGTTAGATTCATTGCCATTTTCGCTGTTTGTGGCCGAATCATTTTCCACATGTGGTGTTTACCTTGATTTTCGTTGCGAGTTGGCTTTTACCCATGTTTTGGGGGCTGTTTGCGGTGTCGTTTCAGCTCGGCTCCTCTCTCTTTGTCGTTTTGGGTGTCCGCCTGAGGGATGTGGCTCTTGGCTGGTCCCTCGGCTGGAGGGGTTGAGGTCAGCTAGGAAGTAGCCACCTAGTCATGTGTCAAAGCGATTGTGGCATCGGGGTCGCCTGGGCGTGGACCGATCATTGGGCCTTGTCATCTTTCTATGTGCGTGGTCAGCTAGGAAGTAGCCACCTAGTCAAGTAATTGTCCCACGACCACACTCAAAGATAGGGCATTTCCCAAATGGAGAAGCAAATCAAGATTATGACTTCTGCAAACATGAGCCAAGGTGGTGATTATTGAGTATGTTTCGAGTTTTGACCAATAACTTAAGTGAAGTTAGAAGTCCAGAGAATTATACAGGTCTGAGATGAGTTTCCATGGTATTTGTGGAGCTAGAAGACCAATTTCCTTAGTCATATGGTGGGCACCCAACCCATTCTGAGTAGGCACTCGGTGAGAACGAGGCTCGCTATTTGAGGCATGGCTTCAACCTCTTTTTAAGTGTAAATAAAGAGACTGCACATTATAACCTCTGAGGGTTTTTTTAGACTTTCTCTTTCGAGAGATTTTTGTGAGGAAAACACTTGAACATTATGTGAAGATTTGATTATGTCTCATCCCGGACTTGAGTTTCAGAAAACTTTTGATCTAAAGTAGTATCTCTGTTGTTCATGGTGGATTCATTCTTGTTGATGTTCTTTTGGAGTAACTATTGACACTCAGATCAAACGAAGTAAAATCCCAATGTGTTGTTTTCTTTGTTTATCTCGCCTTAGTGATTGATTGCACGGCCACAACATTAATAGAATGATTAATGATGTTATGTTAATCTCAATGTAAAGGATATTAGTTGCAAAGTCTTATCATTGATAGACTAAAATTGGAGTTTTTTGTGAGGGATGCGTTTATACTCTTGAGATGAGATCTTATTGTATCAAGAAGAATCCAATCGATCCAGATAAATGCCAAACCAGTCAACAAGTCAACTTGTTTCTGACTTTTGAAACGACTGTTTAGACCATTTACTCATGTACTGGTCAATGCCAAGTCTCCAGGTTCTGGGCTGCTTCCAGCTATTAAAAGTTTTTGAAAAGTTCAATTGCAATTAATTAGGTATATTTCATGACTAAGCTAATAAGTTTCAGTTCATAATGCCATCTCTCGTTATTTCCAAGATAAATAGTTTCTTCAAATTCAATCGTTGGTTTAATTTTCCACAAAATAATTATAAGATCCTTAGTGATTATAAATAAGAAGTCTTTTCCAAGGTTAGTTATGATTTAATGGAAATTCAAAGCTACCCGAAAGAGAAAGCTGTATTTGAAAAGATTTGTACCCTATGATCAATCATTATTCTACGCCCTTTATTATCATTTCACTATCTCTAGCTGTACAAGTCTGCGCCTTCGCTATTTTGGACGTTCGTCGGAGTTCTCTCCGCTATCGTCTTGCCCCGTCCCGTTGCTCGTCAGCTCTCGGGCCCTCCTTGCTTCTTCAGCCCAGTCCGTTCTCGTCAACATGACCACCATCACGACGGCGCAGACTCCCTGTGCCGCGAGGAGGCCCATCCAGAGGCCCAACAGGCCCATACCGATCTTAAAGCACGTGACCCCGGCCACCGGCAGCCCGACGAAGTAGAAGGCCACCAAGTTGATGTTGGCTCCCAGAGTGGGCCTCGCACTGCCCCTCAACGCCCCACACACGGTGGTCTGAGGGCAGTTCCCTAGCTCGCACAGTCCCACCACCGGCAATGCCGCAGCGGTCAACGCCAGAATAGCTTCGTCCTTCGTGAAGAGCCCGCCCCACACGGTCCTCATGATGATCGTGCACAGCATCACAATGAGGCTAGTGGCGACGGCGCAAGCGAGGGCCACTAGGGAGGTGGCCCTGGCATGCTCGGGCCGGGCCGCCCCAAGCTCATTCCCAACACGGGCCGACACTGCGAGCCCGAGCGATGAGGGGAAGATGTAGGTCAATGCGGTCGCCTGGATCAAGACCCCCATGGCGCCCACCGCCTCGGCCGCGTTCGGGAGGACCCCGGCGAGGATGATCATGAGCTCGTACCACCACCACTCCAAGCACACCGAGATGCAGCTCGGGATGGCCAGCCAGAGAATGGTGCCCCACTCCCTGAAGCACTTGAGCGACCAGGCTTGCCACGACTCTCTACAAGTCCTAGAGAAGTAGATGCACAAAACAAGTACGGCCAAAATGATCAGGTCGGTCGTGGACACAGCAATCGCTATGCCCTTGACGCCAAGTCTGTAGTGATGAACGAGAAGATAATTGATCGGGACATGGAGGATAAGCCCAAACCCTGCACTAAGCATGAGAGGGATTGTGATGTTCTGTGATCTGAGGTAGATTCTGAGCGGATTGATGAGAGATTGGAAGAAAAGATCCGGGATCACGTGTGTGAGATAGACCGCTGCGACCGAGACTATTTCGGGGTCTTGGCCGCACAGGAGGAGAATCGGCTTGACGTAGAGCCAAAGGACGGAGATGGGCACAGAGGCGAGGGTCAGGATCGTGATGGTGCGCTGTAGGGTTTGGACCATGAGCGGCCACCGCCTGGCTCCGCAGGCCTGAGAGGTGATGGCCTCCATGCCGAGGGCGAGGCCCGTGATGATGGAGTACCCGGTAATGTTGGCAATGCCCATTGCGAGCGTGCCTCCGGCCAGCGCTTCTTTCCCGATCCGGCCCAAGAACAGCACCGATAACGCGGATTTCCCGTACATGACTAAGGCAGAAACGATGAGAGGTAGCGCTATGGCGTATAGCTTTTTTATCTCTTCAAACACCTAAAATGGGCAGAGAAAAAGCAAGAAAGAAAAAAGAAAATGGTCAGGCCAGAAACTCAATCTTGAGATGATATCACATTAATTGGCTTTAGTCAACACGTTTAAGGAGCACAGAAAACCAAACGGGAAACAAATTCCTTTTTCTTTAATCGCAATTCGCAAAACTAACCTCAAAACTCGAACGTCTCCTTGGCTGATCTTGCTCATTTGATAGACCCACCAAACTTTCTAAATGGGATGATGATGTATCGGATCTATGAGCGTGACCCAGAAGAGGCGCGCAAAACGTCCCCCTCTCATCGTGACCATTCATCATGATCCGGAGTTATTATCTGAGAGTCTTGAGACTTTACCACTCAACACCAAGCACCTGAGGACTGAGATCTTCTTCTTCCTCTTCTTCTGCACACGAGCAAAGATCCCAGCAAAAGCAAGTTGACAAGAGATAACGAAACTAAATGAATGCAACCACCACCCAAACAGAGAAAACTAAAGAAGTAGAAAAAACTTACAATTATCTTTTCCTCTGAAACAACATTAAATTTATTTCACTCCTTACGCGATCTTACTGGGATTTCCTTCGTTCAAAGCTCCTGCATTTATATTCGAGTCTTTCTCCAAGGATGTGTAGGATTTATGTGAACACATGCAAAGGGTTGGTTAGGATTTCCACGGAAAGCAATGGACGAGTTTTTGCAGAGGTGGCGATACTGAATATGGGAGATTCATCATTTTCTACATTACATGGCAAATAAAGCCCCTCTCCTTCTTACAAATTTTAATTCTTCTTTGTTTTTCTGGAAAAGATGATGTAATGTGTTTCTCTCGATTTCTTACTCCATCTTGACCTTCGATTCACATCTCATTTGTATCCATCGATGGTTAAAATCAATTGAGACGCAAAACATAGCATCTCTCGAGGTGGAGGATCTATCATACTTAATAAGACTCACAAGTTTTATCTCAAAAGTTGCTTAGAACCGATCAACATATCGTCTAAAACTCATTCTACTATAACACTATTTGAATAAAACTATTTGGCATATATCGTCGAAATGTATACTCGAGTTGTATTAGAAAAGTCTCAAATCAAACAATTGATGTGATGCGAGGCACTTGGTAATCCTAATTGGCTCGTGATGTATCGACTTCTTAATTAAAGCTCTTCTAATCGGTTTAGATATCCTTTGATGAATAAGATATTTGTCAAGATTTAATTTATTCATAATTAAATCAGGGTGAAACTCACCACATTTAATAAGGGGGCATTGCCTGACCTGAACGATTATAATAATGGTGGCTCGGTTCCCTGATTCTACATCTTCTGTTATGCACATGTGGCAAGGGATTGCTCCAGGTGCCTGCCATGGAATTTGCATGGTCTTAGCATGTTTCCTCATGGGTGGCATTGGTGTTTGTTGTACCGACACACGGGAGAAAACTTTGATTTTTCCTTAAAATAGAACATTGAGTTTGGTCGTGGGACATCGGTCAAAGCACTTGCGAGGAAACCTACAGTAGTCACCTCAGTGAATGCTAAAGAATAGCTCGGTTAAAAAGGTCATTTCAACATGGAGTATTTGATAAAAAAGAAAAGAAAAAAAGAAGAGTTTTAATCTAGAATTTGTTTGTATTGGCTAGGTCCACCTCATAAGGGGCCCAGCTAACATTATAAAAAAGAAAGAAAACGAAACGGTTGAAAAAAAATACTTAGTGCGTTTTCTGCAAAAAAGAAAGGCTGCTTCTTGCGGTTAGGGTACCCAACATGAAAATGGAAAAAGAGGAGAACATTTGAGGGAGAGTGGAGAAGTGAAGAAGAAAGAGAAATCTTTATGGTCCCGATTCAAAAGCAAGATGTCGATGGAATTGACTCAAATTTGAGTATGTTGTTTGTGAGACCAAGAAATACAAGTTGATGGTTCTCGTTCCTCAAGATTCACCTCCAAATTCTCCATTTGTGGTTAAGATTTTTTCTTATTCCGAATTTGTTGATTCACCTTTGTTGTAAGGGAATATATTTATAATGTTAATGTTGAGCCTCTAGTATGTGACTAAAGAATAATATTTTGTATATCTTGCTATTCGACATGTGGATCCCCGGAGCGCCAAAACTTGATATAAGAAGACACTTAATGCCAAAAGTTTGGAAAGATACATTTAAGTGCCAAAATCAGAGCAAAAAGAATTAGTTAAGTATTAACGGCGAGAAAATCTAGCCAAAATGCTTACGTAGCAATTTTCTGGCGACATAAGCTTAAAACGACATCATTTTTTGTGCTTACATGGCTAAATAAACCCAAAACGACATCATTTTAGGCATTGACATGTCTACACTTAGCCAAAACAACATTGGGTTTGGTCACAAGACGTCAGTCGGATCACTTGCGAGCAAACTTGTAATAGTTACCTTAGTGAATATTGAAGAATAGCTTGGTTAAAAAGCTCATTTCAACATGAAATATTTGATAATAAAAAAAAAAAAGTTTTAACCTGGAATCTGTTTGTGTTGGTTGGGTCCACCTCATGTGGGGCCCAACTAACATTATAAAAAAAAAAAAAAAAAACACTTAGTGCATTCTCTGTAAAAAAGAAACACTATTTCGTGCGGATAAGGTGCCCTACATGATAATGGAAAAGGAGGAGAACATCCGAGAGAGAGTGTGGAGAAATAAAGGAAAAAGAGAAATATTTATGGTCCCAATTCAAAAGCAAGACTTCATGATTTTAGCTCAAATTTGAGTATGTTGTTGGTGAGACCGAGAGCTACGAGTTGATGGTTCTCGTTCCTCAAGAATCACCTCAAAATTTTCTATTTGTGGTTAAGATTTTTTTGTTCTGAATTTATTGATTCACCTTTGTGATAAGGGAATATATTTGTAATGTTGATGTTGAGCCTCTAGTATGTGACTAGAGAATAATATTTCGTATATCTTGTTGTTCGACGTGTGGACCCCTAAAGTACCAAAACTTGGTACAGAGGGATATTTTAGTGCCAAAGTTTAGAAATGTATACTTAAATGCCAAAATTGAAGAAAAAAGATTAACTAAGTGCCAACAACGAGAAAATTTAGCCAAAATGCTTACGTAGCAATTCTCCAGTGACACAAGCTCAAAACGACATCATTTTGGGTGCTTACGTGACTAAATAAGCCCAAAATGACGTCATTTTAGGCACTGATATAGATATACTTAGTCAAAATGACATTGTTTTGTCCCATTTAATTTTTAATATGAAAATTAATTAAATTAAATTCAAAACTAAAATTTCAACACCAAGTACTTGAGGACTGAGATCTTCTTCTTCGTCTTCTTCTGCACACGAGCAAAGATCCTAGCGAAAGCAAGTCGCCAGGAGATGATGAAACCAAATGAATGCAACCACCACCCAAACTGAGAAAACTAAAGAAGAAGAAGAAGAAACTTACAGTTATCTTTTCCTTTGAAAAACATTAAATTTCTTTCACTCCTTATGCAATCTTATTGGGATTTCCTTCGTTCGATGCTCCTGCATTTATATACAAGTCTTTCTCTTAGGATGTGCAAGATTCATGTGAACACATGCAGAGGGTTGGTTAGGGTTTCCACGAAGAGCAATGGCCAAGTGTTTGGAGAGGTATAGATGTTGAGTATGGGGGATTCGTCATTTTCTGCATTATATGGCAAATAAGGCCCCCTCTCCTTACAAATTTTAATTCTTCTTCTTTTTTTCTGGAAAAGACGACATAGTGCACTTCTCTCGATTTCTTGATCCATCTTGACCTTCGATTCACATCTCATTCATATCCATTGATGGTTAAAATCAATTGAGATGCAAAATAGAACATCTCACAAGGTGGAAGATCTATTGTACTTAATAAGACTCACGAGTTTTATCCCTGAAGTTGTTTAGAACCGGTCAACATATCATGGAAAACTCATTCTACTATAACACTACTTGAATAAAACTATTTGGCATATATCGTTGAAATGCATGCTCGAGTTGTGTTAGAAAAATCTTAGATCAGAAAATTGAAGTGATGTGAGGAACTTGGTAATCTTAATTGGCTCGTGATTCATTGGCTTCTTAACTAAAGCTCTTCTAATCGGTTCAAATACCCTTTAACGAATAAGATATTTGTCAAGATTTGATTCATTCATAATTAAATCAGGGTGAGACTCACCACATTTAATGAGGGGGCATCACTTGACCTAAACGATTATAACAATGGTGGCTCGGTTCCTTGATTCTACATCTTTTGTTATGCACGTGTGGCAGGGGGTTGCTCCAAGTGCTTGCCATGGAATTTGCATAGTCTCAGCATGTTTCTTCGTGGGTGGTATTAGTGTTTGCTACACTGACACACAGGAGAAAACTTTGATTTTTCCTCAAAATAAAACGTTGAGTTTGGTTGCAAGACGTCGGTTGGATCACTTGCGAGCAAACCTGTATTAGTTACCTCAGCGAATGCTGAAGAATAGCTCAATTAAAAAGCTCATTTCAACATGGAGTATTTAATAATAAATAAAAAAATGAGAGTTTTAACCTAGAATCTGCTTGTGTTGCCTAAGTCCATCTCATGTGGGGCCTATCTAACATTATAAGAAAAAAGGAATTGGTTAAAAAAAAAAAAACCTTAGTGCATTTTCTGCAAAAACGAAAGATTGCTTTGTGCGATTAAAGTACCTGACATGAAAATGGAAAAGGAGTAGGACATCCGAGAAAAAGTGTGGAGAAGTGAAGAAAAAGAGAAATCTTTGTGGTCCCAATTTAAAGGTAAGACGTTGATGGAATTGGCTAAAATTTGAGCATGTTGTTCATGAGATTGAGATCTATGAGTTGATGGTTCTCGTTCGTCAAGAATAACCTCTGAATTCTCCATTTATGGTTAGGATTTTCTTGTTCTAATTTTGTTGATTCACTTTGGGGTGAGGGAATATGTTTGTAATGTTAATATTGAATCTCTAGTATATAACTAGAGAATAATATTTTATATATCTCGCAATTCAACATGTAGACCCTTAAAGTGTTAAAACTTGGTACAGAGATACTTAAGTACCAAAATCAAAATCAAAATGATCAGTTAAGTGCCAACAATGAGAAAATCCTGCAAAAAACTTTTGTGGCAATTTTCCAACAACACAAGCTCGAAATGACATCGTTTTAGGTGTATATGTGGCTAAATAAGCCCAAAATGATATCGTTTTAGACGCTAACGTGGCTATAATTAGCCAAAATGATATTGTTTTGTCCAATTCAATTTTTAATATGAAAATTGATTAAATTAAAATAAAAACTAAAATTTCAAATCCAAGCACTTGAGGATTGAGATCTTCTTGAAGAAGAAGAATAAATTTAGGCTCCGTTTGTTTCACGGAAAATAACTTCCAGGAAAATGTTTTCCGGATTTTTCAATGTTCGTTTTACGGAAGATAAATTCATTGGGGAAAACATTTTCCATGAAGAAAAAAAAGTCTTCTAAAGTAGGGGAAAATGTTTTCCACTTTTCAAGTTAGGGAAAACATTTTCCACACTCACTCCCTTCTATCTCATACCTCTTATTAGTCCTCACTTCTTTTTTTCTATTTTTTTTAAATCAATTTTTTTATTTTTTTCATAAATTAGAATTTTTTGTTATTTTTTAATAAAATCAATTTTTTTCTTTTTCTTTTTTCTATCTTTCTTTTTGCTGTTTTTCTTTTTCAGTCGGTTGCTAGTCACGGCAACGGTTGGCAACGGCAAGCCAAGCTCATCAATTTGGCATCACCAAACGACAGCGAGGCTCGAGCGTCGCAAATCGAAGACGCCCGAGTGTCGCCAAAGGCAACAAAGCTCGGGCGCTAGATCGACAACGCCCAGGCCTCGCAGATCGGTGAGGCACAGGCCTTGCGAGATTGACGACGCCCCAACGTTGCCAAACCACAATGAGGCTCGGGCATCACCAATCTGTAAGGCCCGAGCCTTGCCACCTTGAGCTCATCTCGCCGGTGAGCTTATTGTGCGAGCTCAAGATGGGGCTAGCCGCCAACTGGCAACCTGCCAATGGAGGAGAGAACACAGAAAAAAATAATTTAATAATCAATTTTTTTAAAATAATAAATAATGATTTTAAAAAATAAAATATTGAAAAGAGTTTATAAAGGAAAATATTTTCTCAAGCGAACAGTGGAAAACATTTTCCACTTCAAAATCAAGTTTCATCCGAACACCGAAAAATAATTACGTTTTCCTGGAAAATAACCTTTTAGAAAATATTTTCCAAAAAAATAATATTTTCCGTGAAACGAACGAAGCCTTACAGTTAAATTTATTTTCCTCTTTACATGATCTTATTGGGATTTCTTTCATTCAACGTTCCTGCATTTATATACAAGTCTTTCTCTGGGGATGTGTAGGATTTAAGTGCCAAAATTAAAGAAAAAAGAATTAGTTAAGTGCAAAAAGCAAGAAAATCTAGCCAAAATATTTATGTGGCAATTTTTTGGCAACACAAGCTCAAAACAACATCATTTTGGGTGTTTATGTGGCTAAATAAGCCTAAAACGACATTGTTTTAGGCACTGATGTGACTATATTTAGCCAAAACAATATTGTTTTGTTCGATGCAAATTTTAATACCAAAATTAATTAAATTAAATTTAAAACTAAAATTTCAAAAAAAAAAAAAAAACAGAGTTCAAGCAGGGTGGCCAATCCTTGCCCAAGCATTGACGACCCTCATGACCATCGCCGCCAACCCCCACCTGTGATCTGCTTGCTGGTTTTTTTTTTAAAATTAAGTTGTTAATATTATTTAAATAATATTTATTTTAAAAATTGAATTTGTGCCAAAACGACGTCGTTTTGGATGAGAGTAAGTTGAGGTGGATCTCCAGCGAAACACGTAGATGATATAAACTATTAAAAAATTGTCATGTAGGATATCCGGGAGAGATCATAGGAATTGGTATTGAAGTACTCCAATTTATTTATTTTTAAATGACATTTAAGTGTACATTTCATAACTTTTGGCACTTAAGTGTTCTTCCGTACTAAGTTTTGACACTTGGGCTATTCTTTTACCCCTGCTATTCTTTGTGATTAGTGGAAGATTTTGGACGGTTTGTGGTTTTTCCCAATTGGGCTTTTCATGTTGAATTCTTAATGTTCTTGCTGGCTTTGTCTACTTATCATTTTTGCATTATATTTACATTTTGTGAGTATATATTGGCTAATGGTTGTTCTGGCTAAGTTGATTTCAGTTCTTCTAGTTTTGGGGGAGAAATTGATCAGGGATTGAATTTAGCTATTGGAGATATTGTTGACCCAGGTTCTCCCCAACAAAGTGATATTAGAACTAGTGTTGAAATTCTATTGATTAATGGAGGAAATTAGTAGCACCATGTTTAAGTTGAATATTTTGAACTACTTTATTTGGAAGCCTCAAATGGAAGACGTGTTATATTGCAAAGATTTGTTTGATCCCGATGAGGCTAAAAGAGATAAGGAAGACAAAAAATAGGAGCAAATGAATCGGAAAACGGTTGGGTTTATCCAACAATTGATTGATGATAGTGTATATCATCATGTTGCTCAAGAAACGAATGTGGACACTTTGTGGAAGAAATTACAAGATCTCTATGAGAAGAGAACTCCACAATATAAGGTTCTTCTAATTAAATGACTTGTGAATTTGAAATATAAGAAAAAGAGTAAAATGTCATAACACTTAAGTGAATTTCAAAATATTGGAAATCAATTGATAAAATCTTGAGATTGACCTTGGTGATGAATTATAATCATGTTTATTACTTGGTAATCTTTCCGATAGTTGGGACACCTTGATTGTGGCATTGAGCAATTCGACTCCTTTCGATGTGTTTTCTAATGAGTATGGTTAAAGAATGTTTATTCGATGAAGAAACAAGAAGAAAATGCTTGAATTATGCTTTCAAAGGCTTTTGTGATAAAAAATAAGGTGAGAAGTCATTCAAGAAAGTTTCCGAGTAATAATCATAGGAACAGTAAAAAAGAAAGTCCAAATTAAGGCCAAGGATGGGTGTGAATTGCTACAATTGTGGCAAGATGGGACATTATACTAGAGATTAAAGGTTGCCAAAGAGAGATAAATCTCATGATAGAAATGAAGATCGAAAGAAAGAAGAAAAACAAGTTATGGAGGCAGTTGCAACTGATGGCGATATTGTATTTATATGTGACGACGGTTATGTGAACCTTACATATCAAGATTCTATTTGGATTGTTGATTCCGTAGTTTCATTTCATGTCATCTTACAGTGTGATTACTTTGCTTCTTATTGCAGTGGTGATTTTTGTTGCGTTAGGATTGGAAAATAACAGTTTTTCCAAGGTTATTGGCATGGAAAATGTTTATTTGGAAATTGACGTTGGATATAATTTGCTTTTGAAAAATGTGAAACATATTCCGAATATTCGACTTCGCTTGATCTTCACAAGTGCCTTAGATGATTATAGTTATTGCAATTCTTTATTTGATAGCAAATGAAAATTATAAGTTTTAGATGACATGTTGACCAGTTCTATTTGGCATATATCATCGAAATGCATGCTTAAGTTGTGTTAGAAAAATCTCAAATCGAACAATTGACATGATGTAAGACACCTAGTAATCATAATTAGCTCATAATTCATTGGCTTCTTAATTAAAACTCTTCTAATCAGTTTAGATACCCTTTGACAAGTAAGATATTTGTCAAGGTTTGGTTGTGTTAGAATGGAAAATAGCAGTGTTTTCAAGGTTATTGGTATAGTGATGTTTATTTGAAGACCGACGTTGGATGTAATTTGCTTTTAAAATATGTGAAACATGTTTCAAATATTTGACTTCACTTGATCTTCATGGGTGCCTTAGATAATGATGGTTATTGCAATTCCTTCTTTGATGACAAATGGAAATTGATTAAAGGTTCCATGGTAGTGGCTAAGGGTAAGCAGACATATTCATTTTACACCACGCATGCTAGCTTCATTAGAGAAGTAAATGCAATGGAAGATTCATTGTTTGATTTATGGCAAATGGGGCTTGAAGGGCTTGAAACTCTTGATAAAAAGAATATTCTATCATTGAAAAAGAGAAATTTGAAGGAATGCACTATTGCCTAATAGGTAAGCAACATAGATTATCATTCCATAGTTCATCTCCACACACAAAATCAAATATACTTGATTTAGTTTACACTAATTTTTATTACATGGATGCAAGAATACTTAGTGGTGCATTATACTTTGTGATATTTATTGATGATTACTCTAAAAGAGTGTGAACTTTTGTTTTGAAATCTAAAGACTAAGTTCTTATCGCTTTCAGACAATTTCATGTTAATGTGGAAAGATAAACCTAAATGTTTTCAAGCTAAAATGATGGTGAATATAAAAGCCCGTTTGAACACTATTACAGGGATTATGGTATCAAGTTTAAGAAGACTACTTCAAAAACACCATAGCATAATGAAATAGTAGAAAGAATGAATCGGACAATTAATCATCAGATTCGGTATATACTCTCTCATATGAAGTTGCCTAAGTCATTCTAGGGTGAAGCGATACAAATAGCAACGAACTTGATAAGCCTATCTCTATCAATTCCCATTAAGAGGATGTTTCACAAAGAGGATGTTTCACAAAGAGTTTGTAGTGAAAAAAATATTTTCTATAATCATTTAAAAGTATTCGCTTAGCAAGCATTTGTGCATGTTTCAAAAGATGAAAGGTCCAAGCTTGATGACAAGTCTAAACAACGTATTTTCTTGGGTTATGGACATAAAGAGTTCAGTTATAAATTATGGGACTCAGTTGCAAAGAAAGTTATTAGAAATCGAGATGTGGTGTTTATAAAGAATCAAACCATTGAAGACATGGATAAGCCAGAGAGACCAAGGAATATAGCTTAACATTCGATTAGTTTCAGCCCAAATCCTCTTTATGTAGGTGGCAATCATAGGGAAAGTACATAAGAATCATAGAAATCATGAAAATGGTGAGTCCTCTCATAATGTCAATTCTTCGATTGAGTCAGAAGAAATAAGTAAGCCATAACAATTAGTTGAGAAAAAGCAACCCGTTGAGCCTATTGAGACAGTTGAGCAAGAACAATAAGTCTTACCTCAAGTTACAAGATCTAAAAGAAGCCATAGACCTTCACAAAGATATCAATTGCATGAGTATGTGTTACTCACTGATGCAAGATAGCCAAAAACTTATAAAGAGATTATGTAATGTAATCAAAAGAATAAGGGGCATAAAGTCTTGCAAGAAAAGCTCAAATCCTTGCATGAGAACCACACATTTGAATTACTAAAGTTACCTAAGGGTAAGAGACACTTACAAATAAGTTGAAGATGGAAGAAAATAAGTTGAAGACGGAAGAAAATAGTTTGCAATCATGATACAAGGCTAAGTTTGTTGTGAAGGATTTTCGTCAAAAGAAAAGGATTGAGGAAAAACTTATATGATCTCAAGCAAGCACCAAGACAATGATACATGAAGTTTGAATCATTGATGGAAGAACATGGATACAGTAAAACAAATTATAATTCTTGTGTATTTATGAAAAGATTCTTAGATAATGATTTTATCCTCCTACTCTATGTGGATGACATGTTGATCATCGGACATGATACTAAGAAAGCCAAGAACTTAAAAAATGAGTTGAGTGAAGCTTTTGCAATTAAAGACTTAGGCCCAGCTAAGCAAATTCTAGGCATGAGAATTACTCGTAACACGAAAAATGAGTAATTTTGGTTATCTTAAGAAAGGTACATTAAAGAGGTACTTCAAAGATTCAACATGGACACATGTAAATCGATGAGTACTTCACTTGCAGGCCATTTCAAGTTGATTAGTAATGAGTATGCTACAAGTGAGAAAGAGAAGGAAGAGATGAAGAAAATTCTCTATGTATCGGCTATCAGTAGTTTGATGTATGCCATGATTTGTACAAGACCTAATATTGCTCATACAATTGGTGTTGTTAGTAGGTTTCTCTCAAATTCAAGCAAGAAGCATAAATCCGTTGTTAAATGAATTTTGAGGTATCTCAGAGGGACTTCTAAATTTTTCTTTTTTTTATGGAAATGAAAAGCCCGAGTTGAGTGGTTACTCAAATGCAGACTATGTCGATGATATTGGTTCTTGAAAATCTACATTGGGTTTTATGATAATCTTTGCAAGGGGAGTCATTTCATGGAAATCAAGATTGCAAAAATGTATTGTTTTGTCTACAACTAAAGCTAAGTATATTGTTATTACCAAAGGAACTAAGAAACTCTTGTGGATGCAAAAATTCCCACAAGAGTTGGAGTTGGAGCAAGAAAAGTTTGTTATATATTGTGATAGCATGAGTGCTATCTATCTTAGCAAGAATCCGGTATTGCATTCAAGATCAAAACATGTTGATGTAAAGTATTATCGAATTCGAGAGAAGTTAAAAGAGAAGCTTTTTCTACTTGAGAAAGTCCATACCAATGACAATAGATCCTATATATGATGACCAAGGCATTGCCCATAGTGAAGCTTGACTCTTATAGAAGAAAAGCAGGTATGATAGAACTTCTCACATGAGACGGAGAGGGAGATTTGTTGGCTAGGTCTACCTCATGCGAGGCCCAGCTAACATTATATAAAAAAGGAAATGGTTAAAAAAAAATTGCTTTGTGCATTCTCTATAAAGAAGAATGACTACTTCATGCGATTAGGGTGCTCAACATGAAAATTGAAAAGGAGGAGAATATCCGAGAAAAAGTGTGGAGAAGTGAAGAAAAATGAGAGATCTTTATGGTCCCGGTTCGAAGGCAAGACATTGACAAAATTGGCTTAAAATTGAGTATGTTGTCCGTGAGATCGATAGTTACAAATTGATGGTTTTTGATCATCAAGAATTGCCTCAGAATTCTCCGTTTGTTATTAGGATTTTCTTATTCCAAATTTGTTAATTCACTTTTGTGGTGAGAAAATATGTTTGTAATGTTGATGTTGAGCCTCTAATATGTGACTAGAGAAGAATATTTTGTGTATCCTACTATTCTTTATGATTAGTGAAAGATTTTGGGCGGTCCGTAGTTTTTTTCGATTAGGTTTTCCATGTTTCATGTTAAATTCTTAGTGTTCTTGTTGGCTTTGTCTACTTATTATTTTTGCATTATATTTGTATGTTGTGAGAATATATTGGCTTGTTGTTATTAAGGCTAGGTTGATTTCGGTTCGTCTAGTTTCGGGGGAGAAATTGATCCTAGATTGAATTTAACTATTGGAGAAATTGTTGACTTGGGTTCCTCTTAACAGTTTGAAGCTTTTTAATTTGCATTATTCAGGTGGATAAGCTATCAACATTCTTGCAATTTTATAAAGGCCATGAACTTAGTGTGGTCATGACTTTATTAGTGTTAATAGTGTTGATATGTTGTAAAATTTTGATAATTGGTGAATTGGTTGTCATGAAATTTTTTTCAATTATTGCCAGTCATCCTAGGTGACATATCATCACATTAGAAATTTCTTACTAAATTGGTCAGAATGACTACTTTGGGATTTCGTATAAAGATTTGGCACTAAACTGGCAATATTGAAAAGTTCGAGACTAAATCAACATTCATACAATAGGTTTAGGAGTAATTAAACATTTTACTTGTCATTTTAGGACCACCTAACTCTAAGTAGTTAGATTCATTTTTCACGATCTTCTTAGAGATGAACCATTCAGGAGAAAGCTAATAAATTATTAAGTTTACAATTAGCTTAGGCTCTCCTAAGCCCATTCCAACCATAATATTCAAGTTTAAATTAATATACAAATCGATTTATTAGCCGTCACTAATCAATTAAGGTCAATTAATAGGAGCATACTTTACCTATATAAACCATAAATTCAAATATTTCAAGGACTTGGTTACATGAAATTAATGTAACGTTCTTTTGGGACCTTTTCTATTTTATTTTTAAAAATATTTTGCAAGCAACTTGGATTAATTTTAAACCTAGTCACTAACATGTAAGAGGTGATCATGTAAGTGTGCAACCATTAAAGTAACTCTCAGTAATCAAAGCATTAAATAAATTAATTACTAGAAAGAACAAGTATTCAAACACCTCAAGCCAATTAATTAAAACCAAAAAAATGCTATACCTAGCCTACCATTTTTTTTATCTAATTATGCAATTCTAATTAATTATTTTTTTGGTTTTTTATTTTTAATAATGAAATATATGCAATGCAAGTAATGCAAACTTACTCTAAATATTATATATATATATATATATATATGCTACTAATTTAACATGACATGAATAATGCTATCTATATGGCTATAATGACAAATAACATGAACTATTCTAAGGTGATATACAATTCTAAATATGAGTACGTTTATTTCGTGAAAAATATTTTTTGAGAAAATTTCTTTCTCATATTTTGATGTTTGGTTGGCTTAAAAAAAGGAGTCAATGAAAAAAAAATTTGAGTCAACAAAAAATGTTTTCCTACCCTCAAAAAACATTTTCCTACCAAAGTTTAGATTCTAGAAAACGATTTCTCCTTTCAAAGAATGGGAAAATGTTTTATAAAATGTTTTTAGTCTTAGGGCACTTGATTAATGAAAATTTTATTCTTATAAAATAATTTTTCTAAAAGAATCTAATTTTAATTTTAAAAAAATTGATTTTTTTATTTTTTTCTTGTCTTTTCTTTTTTTCTTCTTTTCTATTTTCTTTCATTTCCTTCTCCTTCTTCCCTTCTTCCTCTGCTGTCACCAATTGTTAGCAGCTTGGCAAGCGGTCAAGATGCAAATTGACAAGCTTGAGGCTCCATTGGTTAGGCAAGCCCAAACTCCATTGAGGTTGGCGAGCTCGTGGCTTGCTAAATCCAAGTGAGCTCAAGCTTGACCAAGGCCAATGAGTTAGTAGCTCAACTAATTCAGGTGAGCTCGAGCTCGCCAGCTCAAGTTCCGTCAAGGTTGGTGAGCTTGTGGCTCACCCGATCTTGGCAAGCCGGAGCTTACTAGTAGCCATCATCGGCTTGTAGTGGTGAAGGAAGGGAGAAAAAGAAAAGGAAAGAAAATAAAAGAGAGACAAAGAAAATTAAAACATAATTACAAATTAGATTTTTTGAAAAAATTAAAAAGAGAAAAATAAAATAATTAAATTTTTGATTTTTGATTTTTTAGATTAAAATAATAAAATTAGAAAATTCAAACTTGTTTTTTTGCTTGAAATAAATTTGTGAGATTGAAATCATTTTCCAACAATATCCAAACATTAGAAAACATTTTCAATCATATATTATTAAACAAAGGAAAACTAATTGTAATTCTAAAAAATATTTTACTGAAAAGCATTTTCCTGTATCATTAAGTTTTCTTTAAAAAAACTGCACCCTGAACAAACTTACAAGCAATCAGTAAATGACGAGGAAAATATGACATGAAATTGATGTGAAACATGATGCAACCAAAATCTAAATGATATGCACATGTTTTTATTTTTTTCTTCTAGATTCAAAATATGAAAGATTATCTAAAGATTATCCGGTTCAAATAGGAAATAATTTGGATTAAATACTACTCTAACTTGGAATAATAGCCTAAATTACTAGATATTATCTAAACATGAACATTATCTAGGAAATTTATCTAATCTATCATGCAATGCAATTATTATATTTTTCAAACAAGACAGTTACTGAAGCAATAGGGCAAACTCAAAATCACCAAATATATCCATTCAACTCAATACTGGAAACAAACAAACCGACGACCCGATCTTAATGCCTAAAGTTTAAATTACCGGTTCTGTGCAATCCATTAGAGCAATAGGGCAAGCTCAAAGTGACCAAATATATCCATTCTATTTAAAATTAGAAACAAACATACGGACGACTCAATCTTAATGCCTAAAGATCGAATCACCAATTTCGTGCAATTCACAACTTAATCTTGACGCCTAAAGACCCAATTATCGATTTCGCATGTTGTTTGCAATAATAAACTTCCCCTAACTTGCATGTGTAAAAATCTTAAAATAACCAAGTTAGATCAAGATAATGCCAAATTTGGCAATAAAATATAGAATTCAAATTCGGTTAAGGAAAATTGCCTAATTCAAAGATTTGCTTCCCAAGACGATGACCGGTGGCAGATGACTCGCAGTGGCTGGTGACGGTGATGCTAGGATTGGCGATGAGGGACTCCTGGTTTCTGTCGGCAAGGAGGAAATGTTGGTGCTGCTCGGCTCAGCAGGTCACGGCAAGGACTAAGAGTTCTCGGTGGGTGGCAGCAAGGATGACAGGAACCGGAGAAGTTTGCAGCTAGGCTTTGTCGTCGGCAGGAGGCACGGTGGCTTGCTGGGATCGCAGCTGGCCAGGAACAGCAGTGTCGCAGTGCAGAGAGTGAAGCAGCATTTGGCGAAGTGGATCAGTGTAGCAGCTTCGTTGTCGAGGGCTCATGGTTGGCCGGAGGTGTTGGCGACAGTGCAAGGAAGCAGCAGCATCAGAAGCAGCGATTGGCACCGTAACATGTGGTTAGAAAGACAAAAGGTTTATCGCCTTCTTCATCCATGCTACAGGGAAATCACCTTGTACCAATTCCATTTAATATTCATATTCAAAGCACAATAGATTCTATTGTAGACAGCTACTATATTTATGGTGAATGGATAAATTTTATACATTTCATAGAGAAGTATATCGTTGCAAAAAAACCAAAGTAGTACATCAAACAAAAATAGTTGAAAATATATTACAAGACAGAGTAATCTTTACTCATATTATGGAGGAGAAAACGTGTGTAAGCCTAAACTGTAAACTCATGTGCTGAGATAGAATGGAAACTTTTATTTAGAGAAGCGATAATACATCTGTTTGCTTATTTGGATTGATTTCGTCAAATTTGAACATAGATGTCATAATCTTATAAACTCTTTTTATACATAATATATCTTTTCAGTAGTACTCTATGCAAAATAAATCAAGAGGAGTCCTTCCACGCAATTTCATTATCGTTAGTGAGGTATATCATAATTTCAGACTGTTGTATTAACGTTCGATTTGAAAAAAGGAAGACGTTCTATAAGCGAGCTAAAGCAAATGCGTCACTATCTTTTTCTTTTATAATTATTTAAGCAGCTACCCTTTGCATTAATATCCAGGTTGATATGGTTGTTGAATCCATTACTCTCCAGCTTTTAACAGCCAGGCGATATTATAAATCTTAAAAGGAAACTCAGATCAAGATTGTTACGAGGAACACGTTTCTATTGCGCTGTAAGCATGCATCAATACGTGTCTTTATATGCAAAGAAGATCGCTATGGATATCTGTCATTATTTATGTGGACATTTATAAGTTTGTTTCCGCATTTATAAGAGTATATCCATTCACGTTGACCTATATAAGCTCAGGAGCACGCCAGAGACGAACCTTAGGAGGAACCGGATGAGGAGATGTTGTCTACTTATTATATCAACTTCCATATTAATGAAAAAGATCTCTCGAGAGTAAGAGACCCCACTTTTTGACATGAAGATGTACTAGATGTACGAGTCATAAAAGAAGTCTCACTTCTTCCTCCTATCTTCGGATGGTTGTGTACACATTCAGGAGAGGCAAAAAGGGAAAAAAAGAAGCTTTCACAAGCATGTTTCTATAAGGCATTGTCTAGTTTCTTTTTAGTTAACCATAATTCATGTTTGTTCAATCCATTATCATAGAAATTTTTTGATGGTCAATGGACAATTACAATCTTTAAAGGCAATAAAAGATAGTCAAGATCACCATAGGACAATGACGTATGCATGTGTATTGCTTGACGAGCATGCATCCATACAAGTGTTTGTGCCTGTAGATACGAGCGTCACATTTTCATTTATCAGTTTGTCTATATGTTCATAAGTGCATTATTTTGTCTTTATGTATACAGCACTAGAGCAAGTCATCGATGAACACAAAGAGGAGCAAGTAAGGGAATTAGTGTGATGTAGAGCAATTAATATTTTTAAGTTGGCCTATAACTCATTGGTGTAAGGTTTGTCTAGCTAGATAAGTTATTGGTTCATATTAGAGCTCCTTCTTGGCAATCTCTCAAGGTGAAAGTGTGTTCTTGATGTCAACTACTCTTGAGAATGATGGAGACTTAGCTAGATGAGTTTGGGATGAGATTGGCCAGTTTCAAATACCTATGGATCAATCATGCGTGGCACGAGAATTGCCTGTTCTCACTGGGGTCTCTAATAAGCCAATAGGTTGCTTAAGGTCAGATTTTTTTTCAATGAATGAGATATTCATCAACGCCTGGTTCATCATGAACAAAATCAAGGTAAGGCCACTGATAATAATGGGTTTCACTTGAAATAGAAAACGCAAAAAAGAAAAAATGAGTTTCACATGATCTAATATTATGATGATGACCAATTCTAGGGCTCGGTTCAGCAAATGCTTTTTTTCTTGCAAGGAAGTAAGTTGAAACTCTTGTAATCATATGAGCTTAATCAGATGTCAGAGGAAAAGCTCGGCCAATTCTGCATCAGGAAAACCAGACCTGTGCTATTTCCATTACCTCCTGCCTCTTCTTTTCTGTATTTAAAGCTAATTTTGCCTTGCAAAATTGATATAACCAAAAATAAATAAATCTTCACCATACTGTCGGATTACAAGTGTCTCTCTAAACAATTTGAATTCAAGGAACAATCCTTTCACAAATATACGAACTAGAGTGATTGTTGAATTTACTGTAATGTCGAAATCTTTTAATGGCTATATGCAATTTAAAATATAGAAAGGAAAGTGAAAATTGAGACCGCCATGAGGGATGGTTTTCTGTTACAATATGAGGATGCATTAATACGTCTGTTTGTGCATGAGAAAAACGTTATGGTTATTTGTTACTATTTGAGTGCGAATTTATGAGTTTGTTTGTGTATTTATAAAGCCCATTTGCTCGCCTTTGAACATATCAACGCAAAAAAAAAAAAACATATTAATGCAAAGGCTTGTAGGCATGCGCCCTGCTGGTAAAGGGATGAGGGTGGGGCCGGAAAAGTATCGCGCACTCATTTGTATATAGAAAAGATGAGTGAGACAAAATAATGCACGTCGATACAAAAGCATGCCACCAACTCTAAAATGTAAGGGGTTGAACTTTTCATATTCACTGTAGATTTTCTATGTGCATTTTATAGGGGAAAATGATCAAAAACAATTTAATTTTAAATCTTTTTTTTTTTCTATCATACTTTGATTCTCAACTTATTCTTAGATTTTGTCCTACCTATTTGCAAAGCATAGGAGTTGAACCCTACACTTGAAATTAAACGTCTTCACCCCCTGAGAAAATAGGAAATCAAACTTTCCACCACCCACTTCCTATGCAAAAAGGGTGGTACTAGGGCTAACCTTACTAGTTAGTTCTTGTGTCAATTTAGTTCAAAATCTTTTGACAATATGCCAATGTAGTCCTTCTGGTCAATTTTGGCTAAAAATTAATGGTGTGAACAATTTTTGCAATCTTTTAAAGAAAATAATGAATTTTTAAAGTTTTAAAATTTTTTCTTTTATATTTTATTTTCATTTTTCTCTTCTTCTTTTTTTTTATTGTGCTCGGCTTGGGCTAATGATGGCCTAACGATCCCAGTCCAGTCCAGGTGAGGCTAGCCCTTGCTAGTCATGGCCTAAGACAGACCATCAGTAGAAAGGAAAAAAATCAAAAAAAATTTTAAACAAATTATCCACTCGAGTGTTGATGACACCACATAGGATGGCTAGTGCTAAGTGGACCGCCAAATCAGTAATTTCTTATCAAAATTGGTCAAAATCAATATATTGATAAATTTTCAAAATATTTAAGATTAAATTGACATAATTAAAAGATTTAAAATTAAATTAAACGCCAATAATAGATTGCAAAATATCGTGGTCTTCTTTTAGTGGCTTATAGGTCTTTTTCTAGTCATTTCTTGTTGGCATCGGACCCCTTTTCCATCCTTTATAAGTGGGCCATTTTGTTTACTCACTTTTGTCTGTGCATGCGGAGAAAAGTGTTGTGGATATTTGTTACTATTTGAGTGCGCATTTACGAGTTTTTTTTTTTGCATTTATCAGTGCATGTGGTCACCTTTGGATATACTCCATATAGGGATACAACTTTGCCTATTCACAAGTTTTCTATATGCATTTCCAAGTATAATCTTTTAAGTGAGGAAATTGCAGACAATTTAAAAAAAAACAAATTACATAAGCATGTACTTTGTTTTCTGTTTTTTTGTGTTTCTCTAATAGACACTAAGGGTGCGTTTGGTAACATTTCTACTACTGAGAACAGTTTCTTTTGAGAAATAGTTCTTTTCTATTTCTGCTCCCTAGGATAATTTCTAAGTAAAATTGGGCGTTTGGTAACTACAAAAATTTCTCATTCTCAGAATAAAAAAAGAATAGAAATGCGTTTGGTACCGATAAATTTTTTTTATTTCTTTCTTCCCCAACAGTGGCGGCGATGGCGACTGGCATCGGCGGGGTGGCCAAATGTCGGTTGGCAGCCATCGGTCGCTAGTCGCTAGTGGCCTCGCCCACCGGCCATCGGTCGTCGGTCGCCGCCCCCAGTTGCCACCTCCGGTCGTCGCCCGCACCCCACCGTTGCCGGTCGCTGCATGTCGTCGCCGATCGCCGATCGTCAACCCCCGCACCCGCCGGTTGCTGGCTGCAGGGCCAAGGACGACAGCGAGAGGCTGGCAATTGTCGGCGGCGATCGGCGGCCGGCAGCGGTCGACGACCGGCTGGCGGCCAATGACCGGTGACCTGTGACAGGTGACGACCGGTGGCGGCGGTGGTAGGCGGCGGCGGTAGGCGGCGGCCGGCAATGGGTGATGGTGGCATACTATAGGCGATGAGTAGTCCCCAAAAAATAGTTTCTAGAAATTGTTCCCAGGAATAAAATGCTACTTTTTTCTACTTCTCATTTCTATTCCTAGGAACAACTTTCTATTCTCGGAAATAAAAAAATCAGTTTACATTACTAAACGGATTTATGTTCTTTTTCTATTTCAGGGAACAAAAGAACAGAAAAATAGAAAAACCGGCAAGATTCCAAACAGACCCTAAATGATACAACGATCCAGCAGGAGCTTGTTAATGCATGCACGTTTAAAGCAACAGGTTCATCATTTGTCATCCATACTGCAGTAAAGCACCCTGCACCAATCGGAATTAGTTGACTAATGTAAGAAAATTATATAAGATAGGATAATCTTTAGCCATATTATGAACAAGAAGGTGGGTATGAACCTAAAGTGGAAGTTCATGTAAGTTGCACCTGTGTATTCCATATGACAACTTAAACTCATCTCATATATTATTTTTTTGGTAAAGATAAGTATTATATATATGAGATTTTCAATAGACAAATATACATGGGGGAGGCTCGGCACCACATCACACTCATTGGGACTACATGTCACAAGAGTGGGGGGCCGAGTGCACAAGCCAGCAAAGAAGCTACAGTAAAAACAGAACAGGGCAGCATACCGCCCTTTGCTAATCAAAAATTTTAGTGCACAACTCATCTTATATATTTGTTAGTGTAGTTTCAATCAAACGAGGTCGTGTTACTTTGGCAAGTCAAAGAAGGAAGGTTAAGCCAAAACTAGAGGTCAAAGAAGGAAGCGGATGATAGTCGTAAAAGACAAGGAGAAAAATTCGAGAGGCGATCAATAAAAAATAAAGGGTCGAGAGGAAATCCTTCAAATTAAGAGAAAGAACCACGAATGGACACAAATCATCTCATTTGTGAACGTAAGCACGAGCTACGATGTAGTGCAATTGATGGAAACAAATTTTTTTCTATCCCTTTTCCATTTCTTGTTTTCAACGGACACGAAATAACATAAGGAAAAAAAGAAGTAATAATTCCTCATCATAAGATGTTTATTTTGTCATCTTATCGACTTTTTTTCTGGAAATGAATCTTATCAACGGTAATGCATAGAAAAGGACTCTTACGATGCCATCTTGCACGTGAAATAGATCTCTAGGAAGTAAAAGACACGATTTTTCAACATAAATATGAACTCTATGCAATAGTCATAAAAGAAGTCTCATTTCTCCCTTATATATTTGGATGGTCGTGTTCACATTCGGAGGAAAAATGAGTTTCTTTAAGCATTTTTCCATAAGAAACTGTATACCTTCATCTTTAGTAACTATAACATATACAAGTGATATGTTCTTTCAATCCTTTAGTGAAGAAATTTCTCGACGGTTGATAGACAATCAAAATTTTACAAGGCAAAATAAAAAGAGTTGAGACCACCACGAATGATGATACATGCACGTGTATTGCCCAGTGAACAAGCATCCATACACGTGTCTGTGTCTGTAAATGCAAGCGTTATATGTTCATTTATAAGTTTGTTTGTACATTCATAAGTGCATTCTTTCGTTTCTATGCGTACAGCACAAAAGCAAGCCACCTACGGAAATGAAGGGTACAAACAAGGGGGTTGACGTTTGCCTAATCACTGAATGTTTGCTAGGGTTTTGAATGGTTCTATTAACTTGAAATAAGACATAAATGGCAATATGAAAGACCAAGAAAAGCTTTAAATCATTAAGAGGAAGGACATTGAAGCAGTAGAGAGAGGCCAAAGCAATGAAATAGAGATAAGAGAAGGCCGGTTAGACTGTATTGAGCTCGTCCCAGAATCAGCTGCGACACGCCATCAGGCAAAGAAGGACTTTTGCCTTGAGTTTGCTACGTGAGGAAAACGCTTGATGTCCTGGATGATGGTTTGATGATAATGGGTTCAACATGAAAAGGAAATCGAGAGAGAAGGGAGTTTCAAGTGATCTAACACAACGATGATGACCAAGTCGAGGACTCGGTTCTTGCAAATACTTTTCCTTGCAATCCTGCAGGTGCCTGCAGTAGAATGTGCATGAAGATATCATGTTCTTTTAAGGGTACTATGTGTGCTTAAGAAAACATCACATTTAGAATTGAGGTAAAGAAATAAGTTGAAACCCTTGTGATCATCTAAGCTTAAGCACATGTTAAAGAAAAACCTCGGCTAATTCTGCATCAGCAAGGTTTTTACTATTTCTACTACCTACTGCCTTTTTGTTTCTGAATTTGGAGCTTATTTCGACTTGGACGATTGATAAAACAGGAAAACCTTTGCCAGGACTCGCATTACAAATTTCTATTCTAAGTATATGCAATATTCTCGGCTGTTTGAAATTCAATATGGCCCAAAACTTACATGGTGTGATTTTGACCTCATGTAAATATCACCACCGATATATTGCCGTATACATTATATGATAGTCGAATTCACGTAACATATGAGCCACATTATTCTCCATGTCAAGGCGGAGAATATGTTTTCTAACCGGCAATCAAGCTTGCTTTTGATTGGTGGGTTACCAATATGGACCAATCAAACACATGGTTGAGAAGAGGATGAAGGAAAAAATAGCCCAAAGATAAAGTTTTCATGCTGAGGAAGATTAAAAATCTTGAGAGAAGAAAATAAAAACCTAGTGTCGCATGTCAAGGCGATAGGAGATCCTCCTCGTACAAGGAGATGACTTTTGTGCATCTGTTACAATATGAGCATGCTTCCATTGAGTACCTCGGCCTGCACTTTAGCACGTTTACAAGTTTGTTAGTGCATTTATGTGCACATTTACTCGCATTTACACACATAGAAACACGAACATTTTGCCTATAGGGCACCAATCCTATGGAATCGGACCGAACCAAAAGATTCCACTTCCAATTTCTTGGAACCAATACTGTACGATTCGACTCCCAATTCTAGGGTGAAACTAGCGAACCTGCACTATTCAACATCTTTAACTTTTACCCATTGGGTCACCTAATGATAAGGGAATTGAGTGGGATGAGTATATTTAATTTAAGGTATGGAATTTGATTCCGACGCTTCGTGACAAATCAAAGAGAGAGAGAATAGGATAAAACAACCCTAAATATGTTATAATAACCCATAAATTATAAGAAACTCTAACTAGTTGATGTGGGATCTTACAATTGAACTTTATTTTGTTTTTTAACTTCTAATCATCCAAAGAATGTCCAAATCGATCTGCAAGGAAAAAGCTATGCTACCTTTTAATTACCTTTAAACCATTTAGAGAACAAAAGGTGGACAGATATACTTAGTCCTGGTTCCAGGTCAATGAACAACCCACCTAGAAGCCGATCACCCCCGCTAACTGAAGCTAGCAGCTGCCTCTTGAAGTCTACCAAACCACCGGATGTTCGATAGATTTTTCTATGCGATTTTCGAGATACAATTTGTATATCGTGCTTGGTAGTAAACCCAAAAAACAGGAGGGAGGCCCGGCTAGTCCACCTAGAAAATGGGCGGGCTTGGCTGATGATTTCAGCTCGCTATTAGCAGTTGTGCAAAACTTCTAAGCCTGGTCAATTCATCCAATATATTTTTTTTAGTGCAATACTCCAAACTTAAAACATAAAATTGACAAACATTAAAGGGGAATAAAATCGGAGTTTTGATATAGTAAAAGGACAGCAATACATACACAAAGCATCTAAAGTAAAATCACACGCAACCTAAACTTATTTTTACCAGTTAATTTGTGGCTGAAAATTGGAAATTGATATGAATACTCATAGCCAATGTGGGCGGGCCAAGGCACTCGACTAAGCCTGTAAGTTTGAACTGGGGCGAGCGTGGAAATGGCCCAAGTAGGTTCGGTCTGATTCCCCCAGTTATTAGATCTGCATCATGGTTCAAATGAAAAACGAATTTGATAGATTCTTCCTTTATATTCTTTTGCATTTCCTTATAGTCACTAAATAAAACCAGTAAACACATAGGATAAATTTACAAGGCCGTATCTTCTTCCAACTATTCTTTTGATCGATGGTTTGCAACCATGGATGTCGTCCACATTTACATTTTTAGTCAATTTTACATGCGGGCAATGTGCACAACTTATAACCCACCAATCAAAAAGGTGGTTGGAGAAAGTTTCCTTCGATCCAAATTGAAGAAACTATAGCTTCATTAAAAGGCATGTCAATGAACTTGGATAACAAAAGCAATACAAATATCCTCGGTCGATGATATTATGCTAGAATCACCTTGTACTAATTGGACGTGTCATTTCCAAAAGTACCATGAATAAGCATTAGAACTCTATTATTTAGAATGGCCTTGAAATAGTTAGACATTTTCATTTGAAGTACCATGAATGAGCATTAGAACTCTATTATTTAGAATCTCCTTGAAATAATTATACATTTTCATTTGAAGTGCCTATCGATCCTTCCGTAAATACAAGTTGTACATTTGTTGACTCTATTATTTAGAACCCTTCCATGGTGGGTGCTAGAACTCTTGATCTTAGAAGTTGAGAGAGAAGATGTATGTGTGTGCTGGTAGACGCTAGCGTTACATGTGAGTTTGACGGTGCATTCATAAGTTTTTTTGTTCATTTATGAGTGCATTCGTGTATAGGAAGACAAGCCTGCCACCAACAGCCCTGAGGAGGAACGAGTAGGGAGGAATTGAAGTTCTGTGCAACCGCTAAATGTCTGGTAGAGGCTTTCTCCTGATAATCATTCGGTTGGAGACCACAAACGGAGCTTATACACCGTAAGAGAGGAATGTGCATCCGCTGAGGAATAGCGAAAAAATTATGCATGGAATCCACCAAAACATGATGATTCAATCTGGTACATAGTCTACACAAGCTTTATGCCTCAATGATTCCGGATATGCAAAACTTTGGGCCTCAGAAATCGTTAGATACCATCTGCTTGTAACCTTGGAAAAAAGACTGCTTAATCAGATAATTTAAAACTGCACAAGTCTGAGAGATGCTCCTCCCTCCGTAGCTAAAGCAACACTCGTGAACGCACAGACCACAAGAACCAGTTGCAGCCAAAGGAGGTCACACGCATTTTTGGTATGACTCGAAAGATCTTCACAATATCTCTAAAATCTGCAATATAATCGTACAGAGAAACACATTGAACGAAGAATGGGCTTGCTATTTTCCATCTCATACAGCTTACTAGTAATGAAAATGACAAAACAACCCAAATGCAGAACTTACATTGATGGGCATCTCAGCTATGAGAATACTGCTACTTTCTTCCAGGCTTTTCAGAGTCACCACTTCACCCCCAACAATCATGTTGATGACAATCCCATCTGCAAATATACATTTGCACTAACTATAAGTATGCAATACAAGATGACTCATTCAAATGGTAGTTGCAGAAATAACCAGCTGCCAAGCAAGCTGCCATTCGCCTCATATATGTTTCCTGAAATCAAGCACATAAACCAGCATCAGCAATGTAGGAACCAAAATTAAAAAATAATTAATTAATGCAAGCACAAGCCACCCTCTGGTATCTGTTACACCATTATACACCATTACATGTCCTTTTAATTGATGCAAAGTTAGACCAAAAAGAAAAAAATTTGATGCAATTAAAGCCCCCAAGCTTTCAACTTGTCACAAGTTGCTCCCACAGATTAGTATCACCATCACATTAATGTGTTTTAGTCACACACATAGGCTTGGCAAGTTACAATTGCCATTACAGCTTTTCCAGCAAACAATCTTTCACCTTGAATTGCACCACTAGGCTTAAATCACTTTACTTTTACTGGAATGTCAACATAATCAGAGATTCAAATCTGTGAGTATTTCACAGCAAAACATCTGTTTCCGACAGTGAACAGATGTTTTTAGAGCTTAATGAAATGAAAATTATAGAAAGATTCGTAAGATCAATGTCACTTTAGTCTCATACAACATCTCAATAACAGATTATTATCTTTCTTAATAGGGAAGCTGTTCCCAAAAGGTCTGCCCGTTTATGGTCACATGTAATAAGGTCAACAAAAGTCTAATTTAAGATAGAACAAGAATGGTTTTGGTGCTTTTCAGTACTAGAAAGGTTGAGAGCTGATTGCAACTGCTAAAAGGACAGGCTCAACATTGCAATGATCATGCATGTTATGATTGTGTTTACTATTAGCCTCAATATGTTAAAACAATGTTAACATCTGATATCAGCTGAATAAGTACAGCACACATCTGTACCATGAAACCAGTTCAAAGGACAAAGGCAGCAATTCAATCTATATAAAATGTAAACCAAGGAATTGTGCAGCAGCATCGTCCCTGGAATTAACACTCAATCTACAAAGCTCCAGTTCCAGACCAGTTGGGGTCTTTCCAATGGACCGACAATGTGAAGGAAGCAAGAAAAGCAGAGAGGAAAAACTTCTTGGCTAACAAGAAGTATTTGTCCACCCTAGTATTTGCAAAATAAAAGATTTTAACAAAATCGCTTACTTTCTCACCAAAATGTATGTAACCCAGAAATGACTGGCCGGAGTGGGTTATATTGAGAGAATCTTCATCCGCATGAGAGGAGAGGTAAAAATCTTAAGAGGCTCTCACAATGACAGACGCAAACTACAAGGTGGACATCTAAGATTGAAAATCGTATGGGCTGCACTGTCATTTTAAGGGAACCCAACTGGAAACTTGACTTACAAGGTTGACAGCCTCTCTATGTCTACAAGCTCATCATACTTTATGTTGGGCTTGCAGTCTTTCAGTTAGGGAAAGACCTCATGATGTGACTTTCAAAGACCAGATAGAGGTCCTCGCAAGTGAATACAAACGAGGGTGTGATCAAAGATGCCACATAAAAGCATTGTCAGTGTTACAGATGAGTACATTAAGCAAATGAAGAGAAGATACAGCACAGATGCATGATAGGCCATAACTTGGAACAGCCATGGCATGTTTTTAACAGTAAAACAACACTATAAACTCTGCTCAGAGAGAGCATTTCATGCCTGAAGGAGAGTGCAAGTCAAAAAAACAACTTTATTTGATATTGGGAAATGAACTTCAATATCATTATGTAAGACTGCACCTTTTTTGTTGGCAACTCATAATTGATCAAAACTCTTGCAGAAAGTGGCGACTCCCCAGAAGTTAGAAGTGGGAGGCAAGCATCTGTAATAACAACAACATGAGACTTTTGCTCAACATCTTCAACTGCTTTTATGTCATTTCCAGATTGGACAGCAACACTTTGGTTCCATTGCAAACTGGACTGCCGAAACCCATCCAGAACAAGTGCACGTTCTGCTTCAGCCAGGTCACTGTACTGGTAGAACGAAAAGAGATGGACAGAATGTTCATCAGCAATTAATTACAGTCTAGAAAAACAAACATTACAAATCTTGAGCTTCTAAGCTATTAAGGGTCAAGATGCTTCCTGAGAAGTATTCAACTGACAAGGAAACTGTGTTAGGATATCATTTAGTCGACAATGTTGACGATAACAAATCCTATAGTTGAATCTTTATCCCTTTTCACAAATAAATAACATGGTATTGTCATAATGTCCAGTAGAAAATGTGAGGAACTAAAGATATACAATTTAATCAATCATAAGATGACTTGCTAACAAGATTCTAGAAGCTGAAATTTGGCTTTTCTAGAGATATAAGTTCCATCAAAACAGAAGCCATGGATCTTCTAGGAAAATTCAGTAAAGTAGAACATCAAAGTTCCAATCAAGTAGCCAATTCCTATCGATTACGTCTCTAAGAAGAGAATATGAAATGCAGCAAGGTTACATCTAACAGGCATCTCCCAAATAAGATATTTGCACAATGAATCTAACAAAGTTCATTTACCTTAATCTACAAGTTCGTCAAAATTATGGATTAACCAACTCGGAATATGACAAAGCAATGACATCAAGCCTGGACTTTAAGCTGAAAATCAAAATTGAGTCAGGTGGAGCGAAGCACCAGAGAGGCCAGGGAGATGAAAGGGAGATTGGAGACGGTGCAGCAGACGGCGTCGAGCTCGTCGCGGGAGCTGCAACACACCACCATCGGCAGTCCCGGCCGCTTAGCCGCCTCGCGCAGCAAGTCCACCAGCGTCTCCTGCGAAATTCACACGCGGGCACGCAAAAAGATCGTCGCTTGGCATTTCAACAAACAGCAGACGAGCAATGGACGAAAACCCAACAACGGGATCGACGATGGGTACCATCTTGAACTGGAGGCGGTCGACGGCGACGTAGAAGTGATGCGGTTGACTGTGCATGAAGGAGTAAAGAGAGACGACGTCAGAAATGTTCAGGGTAGAGAGAGAGAGAAGCAGAGGGAGAACCTGGGAATGGAATGTGAAGGAGATGGAGAGGGAATCGAAGAATCTTCCATTGCATCTATGCCCATCGACTTCCTTTCCTTTCACCTTTCCTTGTTCTCTCCCGGACTAGCTTAGAAGGAGGATCGCGTCCGAATCAATACGTTAGATCCGCGGAAAATCAACATATCGGCAAATTATATCTCGATCATTTTCCATGGTTTGACAACACTAAATAATAATAAAAAGTCGGCCAAAAATATTTCCATGATCCGTGAAAATTCATATTTATATTCTAAAGAGAGCACAAGTTCTAAAAATTCAATTTTCGAAAACCTTTCGATCGCCATCTCAACCATCACAGCATCTTGGACTCATGGACCCGTAGATGACTGTGAGACCCCAAAGGTTGGGCTTGTGTTTTTTGGGCCGAAATTCGGGAAATAATTGTGGGGAACCAAGTCTTTTAGATCAAATGAATTATAGCGGTTGATTTTGTGGGGGCTCGCATAAGACTTAACCCATTCAAGTGAGCCTAGTGCAAAGAAGAAATTACCTAAACTCAGGGGTCAAGACTAGGGGTGTGCAAAAGAATTGGGAACCGCCCGGACCGCCCGGAACCGGACCGGACCGGACTAGAACCGGTGGTTCTTAAGGGTACCGGTCCGGTTCCGGTTCCATAGGTGGATCCACCCGCCCGGACCGGACCGATTTTTTTTAAGTCAAAATTAAGATTTTAATATTCAAAATGCAATAACATTAAAAATATTCAAAATAATAATCCAAACTTTCCTCATCACCTTGACCAACAAAATAGAGGGTTCTCTTTCTCCTATTTATAGAGACCAAGGGCTTGTTGTCTCTCCTAAATAACCAATGTGGGATTGAGCCTCCTACTCCCTCTCCCTTCTCTTCTCTCTTGTTGCCCCTTGCCTATAAGTTACTCCAACAAGTTTTCAAATGTCCCACATTGAAGAATTACTCAAAGAGCATTTGAGAGATTGCATATAAAATCCAGCCAAGGAGATCAACAAACCTTGTGTTTAGAGCGGCCTCTTGGGGTTGAGATTAATATTAATCTCTAGATGGGGCTGTTTTTAGAGTGGTAGTTTGGAGTTTTGGGGTCCGAATCCACCCTTTGTCGGGTCGGTTCGGTCCTCGGTTCCCAAAATGAGGAACCAACTCTGACCCTCCCTTCCGCTTCATCTCTTGGCCGGTTCCGAGGATCCACCCGGGAACCGGACCGGACCGACGGTCCGGTTCCCGGGTGGATCCATAGGATTAGTGGGCGGTTCCCGGTTCCAAAAATTTGGAACCGGTCCTGAGCGGGCGGTTCCCGGTTCCGGGGTGGGAACCGCCCACCCGGACCATGCACACCCCTAGTCAAGACCCGAACAAGGTATCCTTGAGCCAGAAGCTAGACCTTGGCACTTCGACCTTGTATGTCGAGAGCAAATCCAAGTCCTCATGGGACTAAACATAAAACCCTCGATTAGTATACCCACGGTCCAAATCATGTTCCTTGACAACTAGACATAGGATCACTCGAAAACCAGTGCTCTCACACCAAGTCCCGACTAAAATCGCAATTCCTAAAATGGCAGGAATTTGATAGAACAAACTAAGAAAATTTGAAGATAACATCAACAACGGGAATCTGAATGGTTTCCATTTTCGATTTTTTGGCTTGTCTAAGGGTGGAAAAGAAAGACGTGCTCTGATGTTTCCAGAACTTGCTGATAGAGGGGACACACGGGATCATATAAGATCTTCCTCTTTAAGGATTCTCCCTCCTAGGTATGCCATTTCGGCGAACCTCCATAAAGATACGAATTTTGGGTAGGTATTCAGTTTCTTTTCCAGATTTTCATACATGGGGTCCTAGGTGCCTGATAGAATAAGGAGGCTTGCTCTACTTGTTGCTGCTAATTTGTTGCAGGTAGCCAGTCATAAGCACTTTTCATTTAGTTTCTAAACTCATTCCCAGTCTATATCATCTTATTATATTTGGATTCTTGCTTAGTGGAAGAGCTAGAATTTCATTGACCGAGTTCTCCTCAATAATGTTGTACGACCTTTGTTCATTCCAGACCCTATCGTCCTGAACAATTAAGTCCTCGACTCTTTGGAGTCTTCTTAGCTGGTCACACTAGATTTCCATCACCTATCCTCTCGGATGTTTGTGGACTATTCTTTTTCCACTGATAAGGGAGTCTCTCTCATGATAACACCTCTACCTACCAACATGCCTTGTCGTCCCACGATGGATTCCACTACATTCTAGAAAATCTCACATGGGGAATTAGATTCCTTTTAATAATTGACTCCATAGGACTAATGGTGATCGTGAGAGATTTTAAGCTTGTTTGCTCAACATTGCCTTATTGAAACAAATGAGATCTCTAAATCTCATTGCCCTCATTATCTTTCCATAGTTTTAAGGATAGCCTTTTTTTTTTTTCCAATGCAATCTAGACGTGGACTCATTCTCTTTCCATCAAAAGAATGCTATCTTTTGTTCAATGGCTTTGCATATAGAAATTGGGATCTTGAAGATGGACATAGCGTATTGGGGGTTCTCGGTTCGATCTAATTCCAAGGTGGAATTACAAATTGGACTAGGGATCAATTCCCAAAATTTGGAATTAAGGACCAAACCGATTGGTCCTAGAATTGGGAACCAAACCAAATTTGAAGAATTTATTCATGTTTACTTTGATTTGATATGTATTCTTTACATGTATTTATATTACAAAGTGTAGACAATAAAAGTAAAAGACAAAGATACGAACTTATTTTGAGTCACTAATTGATATCAATCTAATCAATCTAAATCTTAAATTGATTTAAGTATCTTCAATCAAATTAATTGCACAAATCATATGTCCAACACAATCACCCCACTATTTGAAATTGGATCGAGATAGTATTTAGTTCACATTTTATAAAAAAAAATTTGATGAAAAAAAAAATGATTTGGTTGGTCTGGTCCGATTTCCCTTTTGAATCGAGAATCGGATTACTTGGACGCCGGTTCCATTTTTAGAAATAGGGAACTGAACCGACACTCTTGAGAATAGGACGAAACCAATCAGTTCGGTCCAATTCGAGCGATCCATTTTATACACCGCTAACAAAATAGGTTTCAATAATCTATTGTAGTGCTCCAAAAGTATTTAATGGTTCATTTGTGTGATCACGTTGTTAACTCTTCCAGTAATTTAGCCCCACCCCTAATTCGGATGAATCGGAACAATCCCATACAATTGGGATAATCACAACCCGTAATCATCTAAATCACCGATGGATCTTCCATGATCATCCCATCTGTCACAGGTGCGCTCTGGCTCCACTCCACGTCAAGATTTGTCAACGCAAGGAAGACAATCCACGAAGCGCCTGACAGGTGTGCGATCATCATCTTTCCCCCTTGGTCGAAACCTAAACCTACTATTTCAGCTTCATGAACTCTTCCTACGTGATCCCAAAACTTCGATCTGACGTCTGAATCCGACCCTTTTCTTTTCGTGTTTTTCCCCGCAGACGCGGACAACCTATCCACGAATGAAATTTGCTTCGAGAAGCGACATGATGTAGCGCCCTGCCCCGAACGGGGCCGTCCCATTTGTCAACATGTAAGCACTAACGGATAAAGGAGGAGGATCCATCCAATCTGAGATCGGACGGCCACGCTCTGATCACCTCATGTTTGACCCACTTCCGCTCTGGAAGACCGGAGCGCCGGCGCAAGTCTCCAAGCTGATCTTTTTCTCTTTAACCTTAATCATATCATCGGATTGGATAGGACAACGCATATAATTTTCATATGACCGAGAAGAATCGCAGTACGCTAGAAAATGTGGCGAGAAATAAAGGGATTTCGATTTCTCTAATTCTATTCTTCCTTTATTTCTCTAATTCTATTCTATGAAGTACTTTGGTCAATATAAAATTTTACTCATTGACTTTTTGAAAAGCCGAATTTGAATTGATCCTTAAACTACTCAATGTAAATCTCGTGCAAATCTCGACATCTTTATTACGAGACTCATAAAATATATTATTCCAAAATAACAAAAGGATAGAGTCAAATATGAGACTCATAAAATATATTATTCTTGTAGCTGAATTATGAAAGTATCGGTATGTTAAAATAATGAACACAATCCTATTAGTTTGCTAATAATATATTCTTTATTGGACAAATAGGATGGCCCTCAAGAGGGTCGCAAGACACCTGCTGCTTCTTGGTGAGAAAAAGTATAACATACGGAGAATTTGAGGAGAATTTGAGGAGTACCTCTAGAAGTGCTCTAGTCAACAGAAAATTCCACCCATCTAAAATTACGGAAAAGCTTACAAAAAAGAATAATTCAAGTATTAAAAATTAAATTTCGAACATAAACTCCAATCTGTCCTACTGCCTACTTCTCATTCATTCGTGTATTACATGAATCAAGATCCATATGAATTGTCAATTATGTGGACCCCGCATGACGTCCCGACAATTTACGATTCGAGTGGCATTTGTCCATGTGATGTTTGTAAACCATGCAAGTTTCTCCTTCTCCTCGTTCATGGTGGCAAGTGCATGACCGGCCACTCCTCGAGCTCCTCCCTCCCAAGCTTCTCCCAGAGCCCGTTCACTCCTCTCTCGCCGTCGCGCTCGAGTGGCGGAGCTGCTTCACCAGCGGCATCGTTATTCGCTTCCACTTCCGCCCTCGCTTTGATCATTCGATCAGCCCCGCCGTCCTCCATTATGTCCCCGCCCTCATCAGCACCGGTGCTCGAGCACTCGCTCGGCAGCAGCTGCGGGAAGTTTAGCTTGGCCCGCGCCCCTCGGAACTCGAGCGCCGCCCTATCGTAGGCGCGGGCCGCCTGCTCCGCGGTCTCGAACGTCCCGAGCCACACCCTCGTCGCCCTCCGCGGGTCCCGGATCTCCGCCGCCCACTTCCCCCACGGCCTCTGCCGCACCCCCCTGTAGAAGCCCTTCCGCTTCCTGCCGGCGCTCTTGTTGCTCTGGCCCAGACCGAGCACCTGGGCGGCCTTCGTTGCGTCGTCGCCGCCTCCGCCCTGCACCGCCGTCAAGGCTCTGCCCGGTGCGAAGAAGTCGCACCCGAGGCAGCCGTCGATCCTGCAAACCTGGCACGTGGCCACGTCGGGAAGGGAGAGCGGGCTCAGGGCCGGCTGCTCAGCCGGGATCGGTTCGGGCCGCATGGGACCGGTCCCGGAGATGACGTGCCTGAGAGCGTTGACTATGGTGCCGTGTTCTTGGTCTCGGGTTATGCCGAGGTTGTGCGATTGCTGCATGTCGGCGAGCGAGAGGAAGCTGGAAAATTTGCGAACGACGGCTTTCGAGCGAAAGTCCAGCGTTTTAGGTTTTATACGCGAAAAAGGCCGACAAAGGGCGGTAGGGATAGGGATAGGGAGGATTGGACACGTGGGGTCCAGAGGTGGGGGAGGAGGAGTGAGTCGGTAGTTCGCGGGGGCCACGTGGAGGGACAGTGGGGGCGCGTGACGTGGCCGTGACATAGCCGGCCACGTAGGTGCGGTGACGGGGATCGCGTGCGCTGTGGGATGACGCGTGGCGCAAGGAGGTTCCGTCGTTGGGGGTGAGAAGGGGAGGGAGGGGTTCTGAGCATTTAGAGAATTCGACTTCGACTTCGACTTCGACTTCCTTCGTCTTAAGGGAAGAGATGGATTGGGTGTAGGTTTCGTGTGGAGAATGGCAAAAAAGTCTTCGCCCGTAGGTACTTCCACCGCTGACTGCTTTGTCAACAACCTTGGACTGAGGAAAACAAAATGCCCTTTGTCTCCATCCTATTCTATTTGCTCTTTTTGTTTGCTTTCGTAATCAAAGAGCACAACTACAAAGCCATCAATTGTTCGGAGGCATATGATGCATCATAAAGATCATAGGTAAAGTGGAATTATTTTTTAAAAAGAAAATAACAAATAAAAATCTGAAATATTATCATTTTCTTAAATAAGAATTTGAAATGAAATGTATTTCATATAAGGATATAAAATGCTATTATTTTAAGGATTGAAGTGATGTATCAATCTCAAATAAAATGATTGAATTCATCTTCCTTTATTTGTTTTTTTCTTTCCTTTTTTTTCTTTTTTATTTTCTTTCTTTCAATAAAAAAAGGGAAAAAAATTAAAACTTAAAAGAAAAAAAATTAATAATAATAATAATAATAATAATAAAGGCACCTCTTCCCTCCACTATGTAGAGGAATTTGCTCCTTCCAGTGTATCATTGGTGGCCCGCAGCTTCATGCAATAGGTCTTCGTGCTCATCTGTCCCCGTGAGGGGGCAGGGCTCTATCTAAGACCTGGTGAAACCTGAAAGTGACCATTTCATCTGCGAAGCCGCGGCGGTCTCCTCTATTTTCGGAAGAAAAATCGAGTGTGTTGGCTGGAAACATGGCTTTTGGACTGTTATCACAAGTGCTATCTTCATAACACCACAAACCACGCATTTCCAAAATCTGCAAATATGGGCCTCCACCTCCATTTCTTTCCAAGATGTTTTTCACGATAATGGGCTCTTTGAGCCACTTCTTTCTTCCTTTAAATGAAAAATAAAAATTCTAAATAGGGTCTTTCAAAATTTTAATTTTTTCAACCTCTTGGGCCCTCGGTTCCAAGAAATTGGAACCGGAACCGGACCGGTCCTTTAGGAACCACGGTTCTTCGGACCGTCCCGGTCCGGGCGGTTCCCGGTTCTTTTGCTCACCCCTCTCCTCGTTCCTCTGTCTCTCTGGCCTTTCTATTCCGTTTTTTTCTTTTCTTTTTCTGTCTCGGGCTCCTGCGTTTTTTTTCTTTCTCTCGGCAGCAAGCTATGGCCACGGCCCATTGCCGGCATGGTGGTGGCCATGGCTAATGACCTTCACTCACTAAAGATGAGGGCCTAGTGGTCCTTGCCAAAATTGAGAAAGGGCCATGACCCACTCCTAAATCTAAGCAAGGGCCAACGGCCCTTATCTAGGTTTCGCCAAGGGTCACCGACCCTCACCTAGGGCCGAGGTGAGGGTTGTGGCCCTTGTTAGGTTCTAGCCAGGGTTAGCGACCCTAGGCCAAATCTAGGCAAGGGTCGACCATGGTCCTTGTTAGGTTTTGGCAAAGGTTGGCAACCCTAGGCCAGACCTGGGCGAGGGTCGGTACCCTTGCCTAGATCTAGGAGAGGATCGCTACTCTCTCCCGATTTTGGTGAGGGTTTGCTACCCATTGCCAAGGCCCTAATGACCCTATTAGCCATGGCCGTCACCCCATCGATGATGGGGTAATGGCCATGGCCTCTCTTTTTTTTTTTTGTGTTCTTTTCTTTTTAAAGTTTTTTTTATAGAAAAATGGGAAAAAAAATAAAGAAGATAAAAAATTAAATGACGAAAATGCCCTCTATTGTTTGGTGAGGTGAGACATTTCTTTGAGACTGGCATGACATTTCATACCCTTTATTTGAAACATGATCTATTTTAGGCCATTATTGAAGAAAACTATAATACTTTTGCCTTTATTTGATATAAGATCCACTCCAAGTCCTTATTTAAGAAAATAAGGGCATTACAAGCTTTTATTTGGACCTTTTCTTATTTATTTTTTTAAATCCTAAACCTATTATATGGCGACCACTATAGTATCAAACTTTTCAATTCAATCAATTTAATGTTAAACTTTTTGATAATTTTTTCTATGTAATCATTTCAGTTAATTTTAGTTGGAAATCACTAATCATTGGCCATTTATGTGGCGCAACAAGTGTTGACATGCACAATTTTTGTAATTCTTTTTTGTTTCTGAATTTTTTCAATTTTTTTCCCTTTCCTTTACTTTCTATTCTTCTGTTTTCCCCCTTTTTGTCTATGGCCGATGTCATCGATGGATTGTGAGGGTTGTGACACCCCTTGCTGGCCCATGGTGGGTGAAGTGTGGCCCTCACCTGCAGTTTATCACCAGCCATCATCACCAAGACTAGTGGAGCCTGGCCATAGGAAAGGGAAAGGAAAATAAAAGAAATAAAAAATAAAAAAATTGTAAAAATCATTCAAGTCAAAGCTAGACACATTGGCCATGTCATCTAGATAATTGGTAATAACTGGACCATCACGTTAGCAATTTCCGATCAAAATTGGTCATATGAACTATATTGAAAAATCATTACAAGATTTATGACTAAATTGGCAAAATTAAACGTTTATGACCAAATTGATCACCATATAATAGATTTAGAATTACATGGACATTTATGCCCAAGAAAGTCCAAAATCTTTGATATGTGCAACTTACTCTAAAACATAATAATTTTGTACAAAATGAATGGGATGTGAATAAGCAATCATCAATTTTTTAGCTATGACTCTCCAATTCCTCGACCAATTGCGTTAACCTTAAGAGTTTTCGAACCCAAATTTTTATACACCAAATTGATTAGAGCTGTTTAACATAATGTATTAGTCTATGACTCTATAAAATGTACTATTTCGACAGCATTCAATCTATAATTGAGATACTTGCAACATTAGTTTTTCATGGAAGAAAGTAGTATTACAATTTTATTTTTAAAAAGCACGAGGTCGTTACATTCCAAAATTAAAAAAATGCCCTTTACTGGTGAATTCTCACGAGGTGCGTAATATTTTTGAATTTCGGAAATCATCATTCGGACAAACCCCTATAAATCAGTCTGTCATTCTTACACATCATAAAAGTTCCTGATGCATTAGAACCATATGACATCTTGAGACGACCGCAATTAGCATTAAGTTCTTTTTTTAACTTTTTTGGTCAGACAATTAGCATAAGTTCGAAGGCACCACAGACTAAGTCGTGTCAAATGCCACGTCGTCGTGTCATAAATTGTGACGAGTAATGCTGTAAGACAAGCTGAGAAAGAGCCAACATTTTGAAGTCTGGCAAGCAAATATCGAGAGAGAGACGTTGAAAACGAGAGGAAGAACACGTAAAGGAAAGGCTTGCCAGGAAGTAATGCTACCTCCATTCAAACCCAAACTTGCCACTCCTCCGGTCATATTAGTTTCTTTTATTTTCCAACCTCAAATCACTTGCATAATGTTTCCTGAAGAATGATTTAGAGCAAGCTAAGTTTCAAACCGATGTAAAAGAAATAAGATGGGACTGAAATACAAGCAATGAGCAAAGTAGCCCGACAGATAATGCAAAGCTACCAGTTTATGCCGTCTCTGTTAGGTTCGGAAAAGAGCAGGAATCCCGTCAAATTCTTTCTTCAAAATAGAAGGCGAAATTATATCAGATTAGGTTATTCCCGAGCTAAACAGTACCCGAGATTACTGCAATCAGGAAAAGAACATGCAAGCAGGATAGCCAATATGAATCCAGATGATTTTATGAAGCATGCCGAACTAGGAAACTGTTCTATTTAACCAGACAGCATAATCTTCAATGCACGACATCAAGAAGCTGTGACAGAGGTAGGTTTAACCAAGAATACAAGATAGTAGTATCAATCTAGCAGGTCTCAAACCACAGAAGTCCTTTCCTTATGTGCACTGTATTTACAAACAGATCACATATATAGAATGCCACACATCCATCACTAAGTAAGAAACCTTCAGCTCATATAGAGGTTCACAAACTGGAAGCACTAAAAGCCTAATCGTGTCCTCCCCATCATCTGAACGAATTCATCCATATCAACTTCCCCGTCGCCTGCATGTTTTGGGAGATAAAAGAGCAGTGTCAGAAATGAGCTTCTTTTTTGCAGGGCAAAAAATTCAAGCATAGAAGAAGCAAAAAGTGATGGAATGGAACAGCCTTGACTCCACGAAGAATTACAAGGACAGCAGTATTGAGATTTCCCATGTACAGTATCTTGTTTGCAGAATGATGCATATAGAGCTGCATTCTTATTCGGTATTTTGATACGATATAGGGCCACCAACCTAATGTTTTCAGGTATTTGGCTTGTCTAACATCAAATTAAAGCATATTTATAAGACCAAAGTACCAAATCTGATTAGTACCTATTTGCATCTTCTAACACACCTTAATCAATCCCTGAAAATGTGGGGAGTCAGTGGAGCATCACAACACCCAGTAAAAACTTAGCAATGTTCAAATGTTAACAATAGAAATCAAACATCACTCATCCCTAGACATCAATTTTGAAATCAATACATAATTTGTCTGGATCCTCCAGAGGATAGTAGCTTAAAGAAAACTGAACCAGCCTACCCTTTATCTGTTTAAAGCATCTTTTGGTTTTGTCATGCACTACATGAGACAAACAATAATTTAATTATGATTTTACCGCATGTGAACTTGAAGAAAGCTTTGCATTTACCAAATCTCGGACCACCAACAGAGAGAAATCTGATATCCAATGTCAAAACTGACAGGCATAATTGTAGAATAGACTAGTTTAAAACAAACTATGGAAGCATTGAACTTACGATTCCGGTCCGCCTCCCCAATCATCTCTTGAATATCAGTGTCTGTGAAGTGTTCACCCAGCTCCCTTGAAATTTTCCTGATATCTTGAAAAGATATTTTTCCCTGATCTCCAAGTTAACACATGTAATCAGAACAAAGAGATGATCACAATACAATGTTTTAATCCAACAGCACAAAAGCTCACATTGTTATCTTGGTCAATAAGGTGGAAAGCTTTTGTGAGCTCCTCCTTTGTGTCCCTTTCTCCAATTTTGGCAGTCATCATATGTTCGAATTCATCATAATCAATTGAACCACTTCCATCCTTGTCTACATCAGCAATCATTTTATTGATTTGCTGCAATGACAAGGAATAATTACTTATTCAGGCATTCAATGATCCACACAAGTGATATCCAATTATAACGACAAGAGAGAAAAGGGAGAGCCATTAAAGGTTATTGTCTAACAGATCATATGTCAATTTGTGCTAACATGGGACTTCTTAGTGCATGCAGGAAACCGCAGGATGCAACAGCAGAGGGGCAAAAAAAGGGAGTAACTTCATCGTCAAATTAGCGTTTTCTCTCCTGCCAAAAATTTGTTTACACAGAGGTGAAATGACAATAAGGTGCAAAGTCATGAAAGGCACCTCTATCCATCAAATTAGTGATGCAACAATCTAAACTCACCCCAGTAATTTAACATCCAATCTTGGTAATTGCAGCAAAACTATAGTGGAATAGACAGGCCCTACATTCCATACTCAAGAACATGAATCACAAATATCATGAATATTATTCTAATAGTAATGAAAATAACAGAACTGGATATAACAGAAGGACAAAAAGCATTAATTTTGATTCTGCTGTTCAGAATTAACTTCACCATTAAAACCTCATGCCATGTGACATTCTTTTCTCAGAGCAACTTTCTTTCATGCAACAAAGTCAATATATATACAGTATATGGACACATTAGCACAGTCAAGTTCTTCTCCAACTTTCCCATCTACGGTATATGGGTTTGACTACTTGGTCGACAAGGTATGATACATTGTGTCATACAATGGCCTCGAGTATATTTTTGGCTACACTTCAGTTAAATGAATCGGCAATTTCACAACCAATGGAAACAAAACCTGATGCACTCTAGCATAACACCCAAACTGCATACAGTTTCTACATGCAGCATGACCTAGAATGTGCTCAGAAAAATTCAGAAAATGCATGCAAGGATAGAATTTACCTCCTCTGTCATCTCAAATCCAAGCGCCCTGTTGAAAGGTCAGTTTAGTTACATTTTTCAATATCAAAGGTGGAAGTATTTGTAAAAGCAACCTTAGCTCATTACCTCATTGCAACATTCAACTCTTTGGCATCAATAGTGCCTGGACAAAAATGTAAACATGATTACCCAGTGGAAAAGTCAACAGACAAATCCTCTGTACTCAAGCAGAAAATTATCTAAATACCTGAACCATCAGTATCAAAAAGTTCAAATGCTTCTCTGATCTCCTGCCTCTTCTGTTGAGTTAAATTATGATGCCTCCCTCTATGTTTGTCTTTCCTAGAGGCTCCTCTAGGAAGACCCGTCTGTTCAAACAGTAAAATAGAATCTCACAATCATGAAATCTACAGATGTAACACATCCATCAAGTGACACAATAGCTGTCAAATCATTAGTTGAGCTGTATCTTAAACTCAAGTATTTGGACATTAGAATCCTTCATGTGCTCCTCAATCATGTCATGCTGTGTTTTTGCACACGGTAACAATAGAAATCAAAGAAACCAGTAAGCTTCAGGCATGCACTCAAGTTTTCATGCTTTTTTGAGGGATCAAGTAACTTCAAAGATCATGCCAAGGGATTGCCTTTTATTAGAAAAATGGATGAAAAGCAATGCTAAGTTTTTTACTTCCAAGGACAATTAATACCTCCTTCCATATAATTTTAGGGCGAGTCTGGATAGACTTTACTTTTCACATTTTGCTTAATCCAAACCTTGCAAAAAACACGAGCCTTGAACTTTTTTTTAACCCACAGCACCTGATACTTTCACAATACAAGAACGTGACAAGTGGAAAAACATATAATCCTTTCCTTATTTTTCTTTTAATTGGGTTTTCACTCCCTGTAACTAAATCGTCCTGAAGAGTATGAGAATGCGGAATAAGGGGCGGGTGAAAACCCAACATGGTAGGGTAGGACAGGGAGAGAATTTTGGCAAGAAAGCAAAATGATGCTTTTTCCTGGAAGCATAAACATAAATGCCCTCCATGTCTCTAAAACAGGTGCATGGACTCACCCAGGCGTCATAGTTATTATGTTCGTGCGCAGTTGACAGCCAACTAAAGCCTAAATCACGAAAAAGGGGATTCAGCAAACGCATGCGAAACTCGTAAAGAGTTTCAATTTAAGAAGAACTTAGCAAACATGTTCTCAACTCCAGTCGACTCAACGAAATTTAACTCGCAAATGCCACAGTACAAATAGAAGAAACAGTGGCAACTCCGTAAGGAAAAATATATAGACTTGGAGAGCATCCTGTATGTCCAGATTGCTTAGGCGAATCTCTTCGTCCCGCCAGGTCTGCTCTACAGCCAAACTACTCTCAAATTGAGAGGCAAACGGGGAACTGCAGTGCGCCTCACAAGACCAAAATTCTAGTCCAAATCGGAAGGATTCGACTCCCCCCCGCTATTTTCTCACCGCTGCGCAGCAACGAATCGCCGAAACAACCAGAAAAATCAGGCGATCGACCTCGAAATCTCTCCACCACCACAACTCCAATCAAGATACAATCTCGACCGCGGCCAATGGATCCGCTAGTACGGCGACCGGCAGAACGAAACAGATCTTCCCGGATGCAAACCCCTACCCCAGGACAGCGTCGCCGACGGTTCCCCCGCGGTCACCGATTCGAAAGGGACAAGAAACGGGCGCCGGAAGCAACGACATCGGGGAACGGACGAGATTAACAGACGAGGTTTGGTTTCCATCAAAAACGAGGAAGAAGAGACTCACCATGGCTTCGTCTCCGGTCGAGCGATCCGGCTAACAAAGCTTCGTCCGAGCTCGGAAGAGCGAATCAGAGATCCTGAGAGAAAGCTTCGTGGCGAAGCGAAACTGGAAAGGGAAAGAAGGAATCTTCGAGAGGTGATGAAACGAAATGGACGAGTCGAATGGGTGCGATGACGAAAACGCGTCGGGCGTTTCCAGATCCAGAGCGAACGGGCCCATTAAAGCCCAAGACACAAATTACACTATGATCTTGTTGCAAGTGGGGCTGTCCAATTTCCACTTGAAATTTGGTTTTCTATAGTTATTACTTGTCCGAACTGATTCTCTAATTTTTTAAATTTAAAATCTACCATCGATATCCAGAAATCCAAAACCTACCCTGTCACAATTTCTAGAGTATGTCAAGGTTTCACTAGTATTCTTAATTAAATGATTGCAATGAACAATCATTTTTAACAACCATTATTTGTTATGGAATACCGTAGGATTGTACGAAGATACGGAATAAGAAAAACACAAAGACTTGATCCAAATTCTAGGTCCTAGATTTCAGATTCCCAGTAGATTGTGGGGGAACTGATTCCCTAATTTTTGGAACCTACAACCCATCCAAGATACCATGGAGCTCGGAATTGGACCAATGGAAACTAGTCGAGTCCTTGGTTCAACCCTCGAACATGCTCACCCCTAACCGCACGGCAAGGATTAAACACTTGAAGAAACAAACTAAATATTACATTTTTTATGAAACTAGCGCTATTCGTTTCGTAGAAAATGAATAATTTAAAAAATGTTTTCCTCAAAATGATCGCATATATTTCTTACAAAATTAAATGAACTAAAAATATAAATATTTTCATCATTCACGAGAATTCTTAGACATAAATTATTATTAATAATGAAAATATGTTATATTGACTAATTAATTCACAAGCGATCATTTTTAGAAAAATATTTTTCAAATTATTCATTTTTCGCAATACAAACAAAGCCTTAGATAAGATGATAAATCCAACGTACATCAAACTACTTGTAAGTAGCTCGGGTTCAGCTTGATGATTACTTGAGAAAGCCGAGATGAAATTTAAACACTGGAAAGGAAAATTTGAGATATATCGAAAGGTGTTTTGTCTATAATTTGGACTTTTCGATTTCTAGTCATGGTAGGAAGATTTCAAAGCTAAGAAATTCAATAGAGAAATCAACCCTGATTAAGAATCATGAAATCAACCAAAGTCCACAAATCAATAACTCAAGGGCCCAAAAAAGGAAGTCTTCCAAATAAAATCAACAAAAAGCTACTAATAAACATCGTGCAGTTAAACTTAACAACAAATTTCCTCCAAACTTCAAAATATAATTCCAATTAACACAAAAACAAGTCCTCGAAGATCTGATGAGTTAATTACTTTTGCATTGAACTTGCTTGATAAGGAAGATCCACTGTTAATGACCATGGAATTTTGCTGAAGGTCAATCCCGCGCAAAAGCAAGAGTAATTGGAAATATTTCAGGACTTTCTTTGCCTGTACCCATTTTAAAAAATGGAAAAGTACATCAACTAAGCTACAAAAAGAATTGATGGAAGCATTTTATCACATTAAAACATGCATAATAGCTCATGTAAGGTGGGGTGGTGCCCATCCATGAAGAGCTTCTCTCTTTCGCTTCTCCCGATGCCCTTCGATTGAGCATTTAGTACACCTTATGGCATTCTCTGAAAAAGGATCAAATAATCAAATTTCTAAAATTTTTACACCTTCACATTCATCTTTTTCCACCAAAAATCGACGTGATCTCTATTTATTAAAGATTGCATTTTGCCCTTGCTTTGAATCGAAACATAACAAGGTTAAAATTCCAAGCTCCTCTACAAGATCATAGATAGCATTAAAGTTCACAACACTAAAAGCTAACCACATCAACCTCTTCATATTTAATGTCTTTGACTTATGCTCATCATCGGAGCCTCACTCAACATCATTCATACTAAGCCACTTGTTTTGCTGCTTTTGCCCATCTCTTCACCATTTGTTAGTCACTGAATGCATGTAACACTTACTGACTATGTGAAGATGCAAAAAGTAGGCTCGCACAACCATCCTTGCATTGCAAATAACTTGCAATTACATGTTATGGTAGACTAGAATCAAATGGACAATATACTTCTTTTCACTATTTTCAGTTTTCACAACATTAGTATGCAATGACCCATCAATCTTCAATATAAGAACATGTTTAGATAAAGCATGCAAGAAATCAACCTAGAAATCCTATAAATGAAAATAGCATACACTTTCATAAAATATTTTTAAAATGCCGCTATTTTCAACCATAATCAAGCACACTCAAAGTCATTAATAACTACACCTTAGCACTTCTATTCTATGTGCTTCTCATAATGATCAACCAATTTAGACAAAAGTCATGACCTTACATGTCATATCTTGTAAGACATCATGTGTGATTTTCGTTTCTTTGTGTGGATCTAAACCATGCTTCAAAAATACCATGGCCAAATGCACAACATCATTCCAAAATAGGTGATGGATTATCCAACCATCTATCATCCCCCAAACTCCTCTCTTTATATGAAACTTGCCAAGTGCTCTTCATTTCAAATTTAAATCCACAATGATATAGAAGTTTTTGCCAATATTAATCACAAAAACCCATCTTTCTAAGAAAATGTGAGACATCTAATGATGATTTAATTAAAAAAAAGGGTACACATATTTTGTTGTACTTAAATTTACAATAGATATGATGATATACCACCACATCTTCAAAACTTTCATAGTCTAGCTTTTATCATACAATTGGTTGATCTTGGTTCGGTATCCAATTGGTTGATCTTTGTTTCTTAAACTTCGCAATTACTCAGACTCCATCTTCAATTTTGAATTTTATGAAAGTTTGATGTATGATTTTCTTCACTATCTTATAGGCATCTTTTTTGTTCACGAGATGAAACTAGTGGAGAGTGTCATTCATAATTACAAAGAAATGTGCATTTTCACAATATTCCTTTGCCATTGCTTTGTCCTTGTAGTACTATGCGTCCTACCAATTCTAATTTCAATATCTTTATCAACTTTATGTACAGTGATAGTATCCTTTGGAGCCTCTACAGCCTTTTGGTTTGAAAAAAAAAATCATCATTCAAATAAGAAAAGATAAGGCGATAAACAAATTAAGCTTTAAAAATGAAGTCATACCCATTTATCTCCAGAAGTATCAAGCTAGTCACAGAGGATCTGGAATAATATGTCGAATATTGGTAAAAACATAAGTTAGTGACTTTAAAAGTTTTTTTTATACATACTTTGGTTCAGTTAAGTTTCAAAAACTTCAAGATCAAAACATTGACTTTTTTGCCCTAAAAAACGAACATATCAGACTACATTTTTTTTCTCTTTTTGTTAGAATTATATATGAGTGGACTTATAGGTAGCAGAACGCGTGATATTCATGGTAACTCGTGGTTGGGGCAGCAAAACACACGAAAGGGCAAAAGACAAGAAATAAGCATTTCTACCTTCTCCAGTTTTTTCAATTACAAAAACGTGCATCTTAAATCCTGAAATATTCACATGAGAATGAGAGAGAGAGAGAGAGAGAGAGAGAGCCGTTAAGATTGACTTTTCAATGAATCGGAGTCAATGCTTTTAAACCTTTGTTAAGCATGCGTAGTATGTTTTAAAGCATCTCATGCTATTTGTCATGTTGTGATGATTTTGAGGGGGTAAAACTTCTTCTTTTGAAGAGAGAGCGAACATAAAACTTCAACTTCTTCAGTTTTGATGAATATGTGATTTTCGGCTTTAATGGAAATCAATTGAATCTGTCGAAATGAGTCTTTTCACATAATTGTTTCTCCAACCCAGCTCCTTGAAAGTTATATGTTGCTTAAATTGTGCATTGCAGAAAAGTTCAGGAAACCAACAGACCTGCTTGAAGGTTAAGGATGCTGCATGTTGGGAAAAAGTTCAAGACCAGCAATGTCTTGGAAACTTACTTTCAAGACTAGTTATATATAGATTTGTCAAATGGGTGGATCGGCTAAAAAATGATTCGACTCAAACAGACTTATTTAACCCATTTTGACCAATTTCCATGCAATGCAACTTTAATGACTTATACCTGACCCAACTTATATTATTAAAAAACTTTCATATTTATTTTAATGTACAAAAAATTATACCCAAATTGAGATGAGAATGCTGAGTGATCGAACATGAGATTGAGTGAGGGTAAAAAAGAATGAAGAGAGAGATGGGTCGGATTGGGTCTAAGTAAGTCATAAATCCATTTATGATCTATTTTAAATCCATATTATATTTAAACCCATTTATGATCGATTTAAAACTCATATAGGTTAAGAAATGGGTCAATAACCTATATAACCTATATAATGGATATAGTTGTATATTTTTGTTCAAAATTATCCTCTTTTGGATTGCTATAGAAGTTGTCTTGTGATGCCCACAAGTTGGACAACCATCTTAGTAACATGCCACAGGGGTGTGTAATGGAAATCACCCAACCCAACAACCACCCAAACTAGACCGGACAGGTCGGTTTTGGGTGGTTCCCATAGTCGGTAGTTCAATCTCGGTTCCCATTCTTGGAACCGGTGGCCAATCCGTCTGGTTCCTGGTTCCTGGTTCCTGGTTCCAAGGTAGGAACTGAACTAACTAAACCGGGCTGATGGTTTTTAATATATATATTTAAATTTCTCAAGAATTTAAAAAAATTCTTAAGAGTATTAGGAAAACACAATTACATGCAAATTAAAAGAATGGATTGATAAAGTAATGTATAAATAAAGTAGGTTGTCTTTGAGACATACTGTAATATCAACTTCGGACTAGTTAGCTAGTCTGACTCCCGATTCCAAGATTGCCCGGTCCAATCCATGGTCCAAGAATTTGGGAACCGGTCCGATTCCGATTCCACTTTGAAATCAGACCGGATTGAGAACCGATCGCCCCTAACATGCCATCATGTTTCAAATTCCAAGCATTGTGCTTGGTTCCGCAAGAATATGGAGATTAAACTCTTTTGTGGGGGTAGTTTTAGGGGCATAAGAAAATATAAATTAGTCCTGATTTTTTCATGATAGTCAGAAGCCGTGGTTGGGGCGGCCAAAAACACTCGAAAGGGCAAAGGGCAAGAGATAAGCATTACCACCTTCTTCAATTTTTACCAACTACAGAAACGTGCCCAGCAAATCTTGAGGTATTCACATGTGAGAGAGAGAGAGAGAGAGAGCTGTAAGGATTGCCTTTTCAATGAATCGGAGTCAATGCTTTTAAACCTTCGCTAAGCATATGCGTGGTATATTATTAATGCGTGTTTCATGTTATTTGTCATGTTGCGATGAGTTTGAGAATATAAAACTTTCAGATTGCGTATCTCATTGCTCCGACGACTTTTTTGAGCAATATTTATTTTGAAGTAGAATAATTTTTCGAGATGAATATCATGAAAAAGAAAAGAAACTTTTTGAAAATAAGAGGAATCAAGTCATTTAAGCGTTTAAATTCTCTTTATTATGATGATCCTCACACCTGAATTTTTCTTTTTGAAGAAGACTGCAACATAATTTTCTTCTCAAGGTATTTCTCCAGTGGAGATTTTCTCCTTCTAAAACGAAGAAACAAAAAACAATTAAAAAAGAAAAGTTAGTACAATGGAAGGACAAAATTACTGTTTAGAATTTCGTCACCAATTTTCGTCAATTTTTTTTTTTTCTCATAGAAACGTGAAGGAGGGGACAAAGCCACTGAGTACCATGGACTATTAAAGGGGAGCAATAGAATACAGATTTTGAGTGCTGTCGAAGTATTGAGCTGTCCGAACGAATATGCCCAGTAGCGGGGCCATGGCTACTACGTTAAGAAACAGAGAAAGCTACCTCACCGGTGGCGACGTCGAGCGACGGCGACAGCGTTCAGGCATGGAGGAGTCCAGGGAGGAGGAACGAGGGAGAGAGAGAGAGAGGGAGATTTAGATCGGGGGTGGTAAGGATTAAAGTCGAAGGGTCAGATGTCGCGATCTCACATGAGAAACGGTGCATTGGACGATAGGGCGGAACGTCTGATCCTTGTCTGGACAAATAATTACAAACGTGGGAAGTTTCCTTTGCGCATGTAAGGAAATTACAAAAGGACATGGGCTCATGAACGCGCAGGAAGCAGCCAGATTCCTGGAATTCGCAAGGCTCTTTCGGACGGACGGGGAGCGGAGGACGCGTTCGAATAAACACGTACTCTCCGGGGAGTCCCATCTTTGGCTTTTCCGCGCACCTTCCCGACCATCGCACCTGACGCTTTCATGTCGTTTCGTTTCATTGTCTTTTCAATTCCGTGTATTCGCATTCATCGTACCCTCCATTTCAATGCAATCTATTTTTCTTTGTGCTTCTTCAAAAACATATTGACGCGCCTCATCATCGAGCGTGGAACCGTGAAACGACCCACCTGCCATTGCTCTGCAATTGTCTGAAGTCGGAGGTTCGCATAGGCACACGTTGATTTTATTCATCATAAATTTTCGCCGCATCCGGTGATCAGTTTTCATCGGAAACCTCGTAGTAAAATAATACAAATACCTAGTGCGTATGAATCAGAAAATGTCGGACATGAATCTAACAATGCACACATCGACCCGACCCGATATTCGCATGCATATATATATTTTCTTCAAGACAGTTCATTCTAGCGCTCCCGCCTCCCAAAAAATAAAAACAACTCAAGAGATCCCAATCATCCTCAGAAAAATTGATTTAAACAGCCACTTAAAAACGCTACTAAGATCATAATTAGGACACAAGAAGGCAAAAATAAAAATAAAAATCATCACTCCACGTCCAAAAGGTCCCCAAAGTTGGTTCCCAGCTAATCATCCGATGTTCCCTTTTCCTACATCTTTTTTAATGATAATGCCAACCACAAAACAAAAGTGGGAGGTAGGGGGATGGGGGTGGAAAAGGAATCATCTCTCTACCCAAGTTGCGGAACAGAAGGTTCGGTCGCCTGCTTCCTGACGTTGACTTGGCACGTTTGCTGTGGTGGGAAACCAAACCCTGGTTAAGCATCGCCCCTGGCTGGATCGACGGCGGTTGACTCGAGGTTGAGGGTTTTAGCTAGTAATCCTTAACCCTGGTTAGGGTTTGTCCCGTCCCAGGCTCACCGAGCATGCCACCACCTGCGCCCACTGCCTCAGCCTCGTTTTCATCACCTGTGGATCGTCGCCTGCAACTCCAAAATTTCCCACACGCCGCTTTCTAATCAACACGCGACGCGACATGGCGGCCGGCGAGTCTTTCGCCCGGCCGGCTGGTGTTCGGACGAGAAGTGAGAGATGAGGAGGGAGAACTTACCGCGACTGAATATGTTGCTCTGCGGGCTTCCGCCAGCGGGAGGTGGACGTGGTGGAGGAGGAGGAGGAGGAGGAGGAGGAGGAGGAGGAGGAGGAGGAGGGGGATGGGGGCGTCGCAGTGGGGGACGGTCGACGCTGGCGGCGAAGGCATCGCTGCCGACGACTTCGAGACGCCGTCGTTGTACTGCTTGTTGACGGCGTAGTAGAGCTCCAGGGCCGGTAAGGTGTCCGACAGGCGCTGATCCGCCTCCGGTGAGTCGAACCCGAAGCCCAGCTCGATGCACGCCTTCAGCTCGTCGAGGTCGTCGTCCGTGACGCTCCTGCTCCGGGTTTGGCGGTTCTTGCTGTTCCCCTTGCGGCGGAGCCACGCCTCCTCGCGGCACATGTCCGGCGACCACGATCGCTGCTTGTACAGGGACGACGAGCGTCCGACCAAGTGAGGCGGCGGCTGCGGCCGCGAGCCTAGGAACGACAGGTCGTCCTGTGGTGTCGGCGATGGTGGGGCGGCGGCATCTGACATGGTGGAGAGACGGCGGAGCGCGGCCCCTACCCCGTCGAACGGGGGCGTTGGGGGGCGGAGGCGCTCTCCTTCCGAGCTAAAGCCTTCAGATATTTTGAGAGAGGGGAGGAGAGAGAGAGTCGCGGGGCTTATAGCAATCCCGGTTCTGGTGGAGGGTCGGTCCAAAGTCAATGATGACCATTCCTTTTCACATCTTTTCATTTTAGCTTTTCCAAGAAAAAAAAAATTCCACATTTGCTCTGAGAATTTTTTCGAGCTCATCGAGGAAATATACGATTTTCAAAATATTCATGATTCATAACGAGGATACTCAATAAAAAAATGGAATTAATCTTTCTTTAATTAGTTAACAAATGTCCTCGAAACCAATGACAAAATCTTTGATAAAAATAGTGTCCTCTTTAGATGATATGATTTCATCTAATGAGTGAGATTTATCCAATAGTATTACTTTTCATTCGATCAAAATCATCTAAGAATTGGTGATTAATGTTGAAAGTGTAATTGCAGAAGATTAGACTTTGCCAAATTTTTGATTGGACTTGCTAAGAATCAATTGGGTTTTCAGCTTTAATAAAAACCAATTGAGTTTGTCGAAATGAGTTTCTTCCCTCATTATTTCTTGAACCTAGCTCCAAGAAAGTCATATGTTACTTAAATTGTACATTACAGAAAAGTTTGAGAAAACAATGGGCCTACCCTAAGGTTAAGGACAGTGCATGTTGGGAAAAAGTTCAAGACCGATAGTATTTTAGAAGCTTACGTTCAAGACTAATTATATTTAGACTTGTCAAATATATGGATCGAATGAAAAATGATCTGATCCAAATAAATTCATTTAATTAGTTTTGACCCATTTTCTCTATAATGTAAATGTAATGCCTCATATTTGACTTGCCCATATTATTAAAACACTTTTATATTTTATATAATGCACAAAAACTCACACTCAAACTAAGATGGGAATGTAGAGTGAGTGAGCATTAGATAGAGTCAAGGTAAAAAAGAATGAAGAGAGGTGGGTTGAATTGGATCTAAGTAAATTATCGACCAGTTTATGATCTATTTAATACCTATATTATATTTAAACCCATTTATGACCCATTCAACACCCATGGGTTAAGAAATGGGTAACAACCAATTTGATGAATCTAGTTGTATCTTTTCATTCAAAATTATCCTCTTTTGGCTGGCTATAGGAGTCGTCTGTGGTGCCCACGAGTTGGACTTACAGATTTTCTTGGTCCGACCATCTCAGGAACATGCCATTATGTTTCAAATTCCAAGCATCGAGCTGGGTTGCGCAAGAATAGGGAGATTAAACCCTTTTGTGGGGGTAGGTTTAGGGGCATGAAAAAATATAAATTAGTCCTGATCTTTCAAGTTGGTCATGGGCCGCTCCACCAACTGATGGCCACGTGTTTAAATGGTCCCTTTTCATTTTTTTTTTTTCTCTCGCTCTTTTCTTTTTCTTTCTCATGTGCCGTGACATGCGCTACACCATGAATGAAGCTCTCCAACTTTGACGTATAATCCAGTTCAGATCTAGCCTCGACCAGCTCATCCATGGCGAAGACCAGCGACGTTAAGATCCTGACGGCCAAGTACAAGACGTTGCGTCGGGCAATTACCATGAGCTCGAAAATCGGAGGGAAAAATAGAGGAATGGGATCTGAGTCCACTGCAACCTCATCCTTGAGCCCAGCGCCGCACCATGGCCACACCTCCGCTTGCTATATTTATGGCCTTCGAAAAGAGGATGGACTCGGTAAGAGCATCTTGGTAGTTGTAGCGCAGTGAGGTTGGTGGGGGTGGGGGTGCTTCAATGGGAAATGGGCTTGAGGTGATTGGTTTCCGCATTGGGGATTGGATTGGGAGCATTGATTCCCAAATTAGGGCGATGCGATTGGATCGGGAGCATTGATTCCCAAATTGGGAATTCGAGACTAGAATCGGAACCAGGGACAAGACTATCAATTTCAGTTTAATTTGATCCGGTTCAATGGAACTTATCACTTTTTTTTCCTACTATAGAGTGACCATATATAACAAAAGAGTGTAATAAATGTTAAGTTATTGACAAAAGAGACTATGAGTGGAGTTATTATATTGTAACTTGTGGTACTATTCGACGGGATTGTATTTAATTCATATTTTACTAATAATAATAATAATAATAATAATAAAGGTGTATATAGCTAGTTCGGTTCGGTTCTCTTTTTCAACTGGAAATAGGTTCACCTGGACATCAATTCCATTTTTAGAAATTGGGGACCTGACCAATACTCTTAAGAACTAGATCGAATTGACCAGTCTAGTCTAATTTGGGTGGTTCATTTTGCACATCTCTAAAATAGGCATTGCACAAAAATATAAATAGAGTGAAAGAGTGAAGGCAAAAGAGTAACGGAGGAGAGAGGGGTAGGCAACGGAGCATGGAACAAGTATGAAAAGTGTGCCCCACTTGGACAAGTGATAATTAATGAGCAGGGTGGCCTAAAGAAGACATAGAAAACCGGAATTAGCCAATATTATCTCCCAGGGGCATTCGTACATGGTCAAGCATGGTTCAAGCGTGACGGGTTTAAGGTAGATTAGATCCTAACCCAGAATCCAAAACTGATCGTGTGACCATCGGTTCCAAAACATTGGAATCACGAACTAGTTGGTTATGGAATCACGACTTTCTAAATCAGCTAGTTTTAGGTCAGTTCCATATTTTATTAGTGAATCGGGCCATTTTTATGTGTTGGTAAAAATCCAATTTTTTATAATTTCTAATAAAATTTTCACTATTTGATTACTAAACTATTTCTTGATTAAGAGCTTATGAGGTTGTTTGATTATATTGAAAACTATGGTGCAATTCTTTATAGTTGCAAATGTATTTTTCCCCCATAGGAGGCTTCAAAACGGGTGAAATGGTTCTCAGGTAGAATCGGCAGTCCCTGAACCAGAAATGGAACCGGGATTTGCTTAGAACCGGCTCGGAACAGAACCAACTAGATGATTTTCGAACAGTTCTCGCATTGAAGTGGACCCGGTGCTCAACTGTAGTGACTTTAATATTTGCAGCAAGTGGGTCTTGGTGACTGTTGGGGCCCTGGCATGATGCCTGGGCTCATCACCGTATTTATGACAAAGAAAAATCGTGAGGCCTGAGTTGGAATAGAGCTTTCATTCCAAAATAAGTCCCATGAGATCGACTCCTAAAAGATGTAATCGGGTCGCGAATCTGTATTAAAAGATGCAATTGATTAGTAAAAACCACCAATGTATACAACTAAATTCTAAATCTTTGCTGAAAAGTGTGCTTGCTCCATAAACATAAGCTAAGAATGCATGGCTAGGTCTTGAATATCTTGATTGTACTTTAAAATAAAATACGGACTTGATTGCACTAATTAAAAAAAAATCAATATCTCAATTGCATTTTGTAGGATTTTTGATGCACTACTATCTATACTAATTTTTTTTTTTACCCATTGAGGAACTCTTTTTCTGTTCCTTGTTTAGTGAAAGATTGGTACCACATCATAGAATATTCTTCAAGTGAGTTCAAGTTTAATCTTCCCATTTACGGACTATGAATAAATCAAAAATATTTTCTAATATAATTTAACTAGAAAACCTTAAAACTTGTTAATTCATCAAATTTCTCCGAAAGCACATTATCTTATCAATCTTGGAACCTAGCAAACAGGCTGAGAATCTAATGAATTTTCTTTGTATTTAGGAAGTTGTCAATATGTGGTCAACCAAGCCTTGATAAAATTGGTTTAAATCAAGTTACTTGTCGATTTTCCTATCGATAATGACTTATATGATCAATTCACATGGAAAATCACACTGATCAATGTAACTTAGTACACTTGATTAACATTAGTGTTGTTCTTAATCATATATTTGACGTGAAATTAAACGGTATCAAAATAAGCTGAACTCTAGACACAATGCCTATCGGATCCAACATCAATAGACATTTTGCACTTTTGAAGTGCTATTCTTTATTGAAGTCCAAACGCGGAAATCCTTTGGGACTATATAATTTGCATGGAATGAATGTGTTCTCTTGCACTTTAGATGAAGTCCTTCTTACAAATTCTTGTATGATCTATTCAATCCTTTTGATGATGACTTACACTTTGGCAGGGAATAAAATTACTGAAGCAAAATGAATTCCAAAAAAGCATGCAATGAAAATGAGCTATTGACATACTATGTAATCATACTAAGGTGTTCTTCCAGAAAATTTCTCATTTCTTTTAATTTACACATTAGAATTGGACGCATTATTTTCAACTAAGAAAAAACTTGATCTATACATAAAGTTAATATTTATCCAATTTTCAAATGTCATGCCTAATGCATGAGAAAATGTAATGTACCAATTGTGGGCGAAGACATACTTATAAATCAAAACCTTTTTCTCAAATCAGCAAAAGCATCAGCATACTTGCATAACTAACCCATCTTGTGAAGGACATTACAATTGCTAGTACATCTTTAATGTGCGTATAAGAAAAAGACATAAATAAACTCAAAATAATAGTAGTCACTAATGATTATTTATAATTTGCAAAATAAAAAAAAAGAAGGTACAAAAACTCATTGATTGCGAATGCCATTTACTGGAAGCCACGTGAAGTACTTCAATTGGGGAGCCAATGGAATAAGCTAACTTTCCTACTAAGGAAAAGAAAAACAGAGGACTAAAGATTCTCGTGGCTAACTTGTTCGTCCTTCGTTGCTCATTGTTAACCTCCGCTGTTTGTTTCCTTATCCTAATGGCGGCTTCTTCTTCTTCTTCCAAGCTCAGAAGGAGTTATGATGTCTTCTTGAGTTTTAGAGGTCCAGACGTCCGCAACCTCTTTCTTGGTCATCTCTACACGGCTCTAAACTAGATGGGGATATACACTTACATCGACAGTGAAGAACTCAGGAAGGGAGAACAGATATCACCGACACTTATGAAGGTGATCGAGGAATCGCGAATTGCTGTATTGATTTTCTCTGAGGACTACGCCTCTTCACCATGGTGTTTGGAAGAGGTGGCGAAAGTAATGGAGTGCAAGGAGCAAAGAAACCTCATGGTCTTTCCGGTGTTTTACAAAGTGGAACCAAGAGTGGTGAGAGGGCAGAGACAGAATTATGGAGAAGCTATGGCAAAGCATGAAGTCAAGTTTGGGAAGGACTCAGAAAAAGTACAGAAATGGAGGAAAGCACTTTTTGATGCTGGCAGCTTAGCTGGGTGGCATTTCACTGATGGGTAAGTTAATTCAATTAGTCCAAATATTTCGATACTTGATTTTCTCTGAGATTTGGGATCCTATAAAGTTAGGAATAACTTTGCCCCACTCGCTTCCTCTCCGAAGCGAACACACTCACACAGCACAGATCACCCCTATGGCCATGCCGCCGCCTCAGCCCATCTCCGTCTCTCTGGTCAAGGGGCTTAGGCAACAACTTGTGACCCCAGATATGGGGTGTCGAACTCATATCAGAGGTTGGTAGCGTTGGGGGTGATCACCGGAGGTTGGCTATGGCGGCTGAGACTTGACAGGCACGCCGCGAGTGCCGGGACATGCGGCTGCGAGGCGGTGGCGGAGGTGGAGGGGAGCTGAGACATGGGTGGGGGAAATTTAGGTTTGCCTTTTGGGGTAAAGTGAGTAGTGGCCAATGGGCCGTGCCAAGGCCAGGCACGGGATTTTCCCCTGTTGAGGGCCCGGGCACAGCTAGCCCATACCCTTTTTCGTTCTTTTAAGTAAATTTAAATATTAAAATGATGAGAAATAAGTCCACAAAAACCGCAACTGTGAATTCGCAAAATTGATATATACTTTAAAAGGAAAATTGCTCAAATTTCAAATATAACAAGTTTCTTTGATATTAAAGACCGTACATAATACACAAAAACTAACGTATACTAATCTATATCTATATATATCCTATATCTTCTATTAAAGTAACAACTCATCATGTCCTTAACATGATAATGCAAGTTATTGTGAATATAAATTGTGATATCAAACTGTATACAATTACACGAACAATACAGATTAATCATAGGGAAACTATTCCTAATTCGAAATATAGATTAGTTGATAATGCGATTTGACTTCAATTTGGTATTAGCCTAATTGAAATATTACAATGAAATCATTCAAAGAAAAATTAAAAGTATGTATTTATAAAAGAGAATGGAAATCAAACAAAACACTTAAAAAACTATGTACTAAGTTATTTCTAACAGAAAATGTATATTATTTCCTTACATGATTATATTCAGTTATCAAATAAATCGATCTATTCGAAGATGGTAATAAAATTAATTAAAGAAACAATTTAAAACTAACTTTAGGCCTTAAAGGATTACCTTTGTAACAAATTCTGATTTTGTTCTATGTGGATAACCGGGCTTATAAGTATACCGTCATCAAGATGTATTGGAGCCTCCTCAACCAATCCTAAAGATTGCCTAAGATCTTGGTGTTGAAAACTCCTAGTTTTGATGTTAACAAATCATTTTATATAAGTATTTATACATATCTTCAGAAGGAATAAGTCACGGGGTGGTGTATGTTTTTGAGTCTGCCAGTGGCAGAAGGAAAACATATAGTGCTTCTGAGTCTGACCGTGCTAGACGGAAGACTTGAAGAATCACAGATTCTGAGTCTAACCGTACCAGACGAAAATCTTAAGCAGACTCAAAACTTGAGTCAGTCAGACTCAGAGCGAAACTTTAGGAACAGATCACCAACGGTCAAGTATTTCACTTACTTTGTTTACATTGATTCTGTTATATTAATTTGATTGCAGGATCAATTAGAGGACAACTTCCAAAGAAGAATGGAGTACTTATGGAAGCCCGGATTCTAATTGTATGGGCGAGCAGAATCAAAGGGGATCGGATCTACTTCCAACGGTCAAAAAGACTTGCCTTATAAAGTCTGTCAGGAAAGGAAAGACTAAACTCTCAAGGGAAGAGCCAACGGTCGAGTGTGGCTTGGAGAGTATATAAGGATAGGATGAGACCTAGGAGTAAGATAGGAAAAACATATTCCAAAGTGCAATTCTGTTCTTCAGTTGTCTAAAGTGCGAATTTGAGTGGTCATAGTGAATTATCAAGAAGAGTGACTCTGTGAGACTCATCATCACCGAGTGCTAACACTTAAGAGTGTGTAATCACCTTTGATCTCATAGTGAAATCCAGCCTATTGGCCGATCGCCTGGAGAGTGGATGTATGCTTGTCTAAAGCTGAACCACTATAAATTGTGTTTGCAATCTTCTCTACTCTCTCTATTTAATTTCAGTTCATAGATTGCAAAAGTTATATATATTTTGCGCGAAAAATCTCTCTACACCTATTCACCCCCCTCTAGGTGTTATTACTAGTTTCAACAATTGGTATCAGAGCCCTATGCTCAGAGTTTTTGAAGTGTTTGTTACTTCAGAGTTAAAGATCCTCTATGGCTAGTATTCTTGCACCAGAACTAATCGAGGGATAGAGCAATACACGACCACCCTATTTTGACGGCAAAGAGTAAAATATATGGAAGAACAAGATGAAGGCCTTTCTTAGATCAAAGGATCCATTGGAATGGGATGTAGTTGCAAGAGGAATTGATCCAAATGCTGAAATCAAAGAAACTTTAAAGAAAGATGATGGGAAAGCAATAGAAACATCAGCTACCACTTCTCCAGAAGAACTGACCAAGAGACAAACTTTTGATGCTAAGGCCATCTACTCCCTTTACTGTGCTTTATCACCTAATGAATATAATCGAATATTTTCTTGTGATACAGCAAAGGAAGTATGGGATAGACTGCATGTAACCTATGAAGGAATTGATTGTGTTAAAGAGACCAAAGTAAATATTTTACTTGGTCAATATGAATCCTTCAAGATGAAGCAAGGAGAGTCAATATGAGACATGTTCAGTCGATTTACAGAAATTGTAAATGGACTGGCATATCAAGGACAGCTTGTTCCCGGTCCCATGAAAGTCAACAAGCTATTAAGAGGACTATCAAAAGAATGGAATAATGTGAAGACCTCTATCAAAGAAATTTTGCGTATTTCACTACTGACAGTTGATGAGCTTATTGGTACTCTGCAATCCTATAAAGCAGAACAAATGAACAAAGAAGTGGAATCTAGAGGTAAGAAAACCATTACTCTTAAGTCTAACATTGATTCTGATGATACAGATTCTGAGGACGAGTTGGACGATGAAGAACTAGCATTGCTAATTAGAAAGGTAAAGAAGCTAAACAAGAAGGGCAAGAAGCTCTACAGCAAGAAGCAAAACAGGTAGATTGGACAATGAAAGACAGAGGATGAGGAAGATTATGTCAAAGATGTTGTTTGTTTCGAATGCAAAAAGAAAGGTCACATAAAACAGAACTGTCCAAAACTAAAAAAAAAAACAAAGGGAAATATGAAAAGTACAAGAAAGCCTTGAAAGCTGAAACCTAGAGTGACATTGTGGTTGAAGACAGTGAAGACGAATATGGTAACATATGTCTAATGGCACACTCAGATTCAGACTATGAAGTGGATTCAAACTCAGACTCAGACAAATAATTTGAGGTTAGTCACTCTGATATTCCTATCAAAGTTTCAGATTATATAAATGAACTATGTTTGAATTTAAAATCTACTATGAAAAAAATTTCCAGTTTAATAAAGGAAAATCGAGATTTTCTCTTAAATGAAAATGAATCTCATAAAAAGGAAATCTTGGAGACAAAAGAAAATAGAAATTCTTTGCAAAATGAAAATGAGTCTCTCAGAAAGGAAATTTTGAACATTACTACAAAGCTTTCAAAATGATTGAAAACCCTGCAGCATGTACTTTCCATTCAGATTCCCTCTTATGATAAGTCAGGACTTGGGTTTTATAAGGAAAGTGATTCATTAATTGATTTTCCTAAAGTCAAGGAGAGAATTAGAAAGAGACCTCCTCGACAGGCCTATAAAAATCATTTCAAAAAGACTTTTACAAAACCTATTGGTCGGGATCATCTCAAATGCTCTAATTGTGGAGAAAAAGAACATTTTGAAAACAAATGTCCTAAAATCTGGAAACCTGTTTAGAAGAAATGGGTAGACAAAGCATATACTAACACCGAAGGAGCCAAGAAAATCTAGGTACCAAAGAAGAAGTGAATATGCATGTTGATTGCAGGTAAGTTTCAAGAGCAAGAAGAAATGGTATTTAGACAGTGGATGTTCAAGACACATAACTGGGGATTCAAGAATGTTTGTTGTTTTAGAAAAGGTTAAAGGGGGGACAGTCTCTTTTGGAGGAAACACCAAAGGAAACATTGTTGGATCGGGAACAGTCAAGATTGGCAATTTAATCATTAACAATGTATCTCTGGTTAAATGACTGAACTACAACATTCTTAGCATCAACCAGCTATGTGATGTTGGATTCATAATTAACTTCAAGGAAAACTTATGTTCTGGAATTAGCAATGATTCTTTTCAGTCATTCACTAGACGAAGACATGGGAACATCTATCTTCTGGACATAAATGAAGACAATGCCAAATGTCTAATTTCAGTCCATGATGAGGCAAACCTCTGGCATTGCAAACTTGGACATGTCAGCATGAATCAAATCTCCAAGTTACATAGCAAAAAACTTGTTCGTGGCTTGCCCTCATTAATCTATAAGAAGACAGATCTTTGTTCCGTATGCACTTTGGGAAAACATGTTGGAAATTCTTTTAAATCTATGAAAAAAGTTTCTACTAAACGTGTACTGCAGTTGCTTCATATGGATCTGTTTGGCCCAACTAGAACTCAAAGCATTGGAGGTAAGAAATACTGTTTGGTAATTATAGATGACTACTCTCGTTTTACATGGGTATTCTTTCTTGCCAACAAAAGTGAAACTTTTTTTTATTTCTCGATATTTGCAAAAATGGTTCAAAATGAGAAAGGTTATTCTATTTTTTACATTAAAACATATCATGGAGGAGAGTTTGAAAATCAGAATTTTGCAGACTTTTGTAACAAAAATGGTATTCAGCATATGTTCTCCTCTCCCTACACTTTAGAACAAAATGGAGTTGTAGAAAGAAAGAATAGATCTTTGCAAGAAATGGCTAGAACTCTACTTATTGAAAGTAAGGTGGCAACTCGTTTCTGGGCAGAAACAATTTCCACATCTTATCATATCATTAATAGAGTTTTTCTGAGATCAATTCTTGAGATAACTCCTTATGAGATTTTCAAAGGAAGAAAACCAATTGTTTCCTACTTCAAAATTTTCAGTTGTAAATGTTCATTCTTAAAAATGCTAACAATCTTCCAAGCAAGTTTGAGGAAAGATCAGATGAAGGTATATTTCTAGGATATTCAGCCACAAGTAAAGCATATCGAGTGTTCAACAAGAACACTCAGATAGTGGAAGAATCTATGAATGTGAAGTTCCTAGAGCAAGACTCTTCCAACAAGAGCAGAACATAAATTGAAGATCTAGAACTAACTGCTGGTCCTGAAAATTCAACTCTCAACAAAGAAGCTGACTCGTCATAGAAAATCGACTCTGAGGGAACTCAAGAACAAAGAATCACTCAGCTGGACATTACTCAGTTACTAGAAGATGCTGATGACAGCGTAGTGCAAAGCAAAAACTGGAAGCATAAGTCCAGCCACCCTCAAGAGCTAGTCATTGGAAATATCAGTGAAGGAATTTGAACCAGATTGAAGAACAAAAAAGAAACAAGTATTGTGGCACTCATCTCTAAGATTGAACCCAAAGGAATAGACGATGCCCTTACAAATGAAAGCTGGATAGAAGTAATGCAAGAAGAACTCCAGCAATTTAAAAGGAATGATGTGTGGGAATTGGTTCCCAAACCCAAAGGAAGAACCATCATGGGTACTAAGTGGGTCTTCAGGAATAAAGTGAATGAACATGGTAAAGTGACCAGAAACAAAGCAAAACTTGTAGCCAAAGGCTATTCACAGTCAGAAGGAATAGACTATGATGAAACCTATGCACCAATAGCAAGATTGGAAACTATCATACTATTACTTGCCTATGCTTACTATCAAAACTTCAAGCTATTTCAGATGGATGTAAAGAGCGCATTTCTGAATGGATTTATCAAAGAAGAAGTCTATGTGGAACAACTTCCTGGGTTCAAGGAACTAAGAAAGCCATATCATGTATACAGACTGAAAAAGGCTCTGTATGGTCTAAAACAAGCGCCTCGAGCCTGGTATGAACGACTAAGTAAGTTCCTACTAGACAACAAATTCAATAAAGGTATGGTTGATACAACTCTATTTATCAAGAAGGAAGGTAAGGATATTCTTCTAGTACAAATCTATGTAGATGATATTATCTTCGGTTCTTCTAATGAACGATTGTGCAAGAACTTCTCAAAGTCTATGTAGGAGGAATTTGAGATGAGCATGATGGGAGAATTTACATTCTTCTTAGGACTTCAGATCAACCAATCAAAACATGGAACTTTTATCTATCAAGAAAAATATACCAAAGACTTGATCAAGAAGTTTGGAATGGAGAACTGTAAGAAGACTGAAACTCCAATATCAACATCCATCAAACTTGATCAGGATGAATCAGGGAAGAAAGTTGACCAAAAGACTTATAGAAGCATGATTGGGTCTTTTCTCTATCTTATTGCATTTAGACCAGATATTATATATAGTGTGTGTTTATGTGCTCGATTCCAAGCAGACCCTAGAGAATCTCATCTTACAGCAGTGAAGCGTATAATTAAGCACATAGCTACTTATCTACTTCTGGGTCTGTGGTATCCTAAAGGAACAAACTTTACTCTCCTTGGCTACCCAGATGCTGACTTAGTAGGATGTAAAGTGGACAGAAAGAGCACATCTGGAACATGTCAACTACTAGGACATATGCTGGTGTCATGGTCTTCTAAAAAGCAGAACACTGTGGCTCTATCAACTGCGGAAGCAGAATACGTTGCCTTTAGAAGCTGCTGCTCACAAATTTTATGGATGAAACAACAACTGAGGGATTATGAAAAGGAAGTAACCTGTACTGAAATATGGTGTGACAATACAAGTGCCATAGATCTCACCAAGAACCCGATCCTACATTCCAAGGTAAAGCACATCGAAATTAAACGTCATTTTATTAGAGACCATGTATAAAATGGGGATGTATTCGTGGAATTTATTGATTCGAAAAATCAATTGGTAGATATCTTCACAAAATCGCTGGACAAAGGTACATTTGATTCAATATGTAGTAGATTAAATATCATTAATCCTTTTGCATAAAATCCTTGAAGACAGGATATAGTCTGGGAGAAGCAATTGGACCAATCTTCTAGATAGCACCGAGAAGAAATTGATGGTATGTTTAAATTTAATTTTGGCGCTTAAATTATTGTCTTGTATGATTAATCTTGGTAAGTTATTATTAGCAAAATAATTTAGGTACATACCTAAGTTATCTACATCTATTTCCGCATTTTTTTAATAATTTTTGAATAACTGCTATTTTAAGCCAAAAGTCACGTCTTTTCATCTTCAAAGAGTCTATAACCCCCAAAAAGAATGAATTTTTCACGATATTCTTCAGAAACCTTCTTCTAGAAAACCTAAAGAACTAATCTTTCTCTCTAAATCAAACCAAACCTTCTCCGAACAATGGCTTTGAGATCCTCTATGTCCAGATCAAGGTCTGTGTCTCCATCTCCCATAAGAAGATCCAATAGGATTGCTGGCAGAGGACCAAAGAACATAGAGGGAGGACAGACGCATTTCGATCTGACGCAAACTTCTGACGATTCCCAAGGACATTCTCAAAATGCATCGATTCAAAGGGATGCAAATGAAAATATGGAGCATTAGAGAAGTTCCCCAACAAATTCTAAGCGGAGAAATGTCTCTAGAAGAGGTACGTTTGGATTAACCTTGCCTAAACCAGAAAACCCTCATTTTGTCATGAGAATGTATCAATGTTTAGTGCTAAGAAATGCTACAGAGGATATGAAACTCTTCCTTTTGCGACAAAAAGGGTATGCGAATGAACTTCGTCGATTTCAAGCTGTGCAAACTACAGAACCACCTTCTAGACAAAGAGCACAGGGGAGTGAAGTGAGTAGGAGTAGGGAAAATACCCTAGGAGAGAAGGAAGATGATGAACGACTCTATAGGAATTTTGAAATCAGAATGGGAATTGTAGCAGTGGTTAGGAATACCACAGGGAAATTATTCCGGTCGAAAGAGCATAAGACATTCTATAACAGATTGCTGGAACGTGGAGTTATGCATCACCGGATCGTGGATTTTGATTTCTTGGATGTTGCTGATGTAAACCTGCGAGAACATTTTGAAATGTTGCAAATGGATCAATTTTGCACTGACTCTACGGGGATGTCATGCCCCGAACCCCGAGCACGCGACAACCCCTTCTCTTGGTCGATTGAAAGTGACGTCCCAAGACTCGTCGACGACCATTCGTTTTAATCTTTCATTATGCGCAAGCGGAAGACGAACCATCCCCAGTCCAACAAACAATCATGCAATCAATCGGGGATAGAGGGATGAACAACGAAACCTTGACTACTCATTTATACAATTTACTGGATTAACCAACGGAGGATCGTCTTTAAAATTACAAGGCCGACAAAAAGGGCCGATCCATCCTCTAAGCCAGGCCAAAAAGAAACTAAGCTAATCCAACTATACAGAATGAACCCTCGGGTTCAACACCATGGTCACTCGGACCCATCGGACTCGACTCCGTTAGGTCGATCACTGGAGAAACGGAGGGTAGGATTCTCCACAGCGGGTGCACCATTTTAAAGACCTGAAAAATGTTAACCACGACGGGTTGAGATAAAATCTCAGCGAGTTCTTCCCCTAAGCCTCGGTTAGTACACCAACTCAACCCGGGGTATCTCTCCAGAGCCACCCCTCACTCAACCCGACTACAAACACGCAGCAATCAACAATCAAACCACAGACAGGTTCAACCAACAATCAGAGGTCGGTTCGCATACAACCTTACCCGGTATGCCATACCCTGCACGTTAAATCTCATTCAATGCAAGCAATGCAACCAACAATCGAATAGTCAGTTCGCATGCAACCTTACCCTGTATGCCATACCACCGCACGTTATAAGTCAGCACAATACACGCAATGCACATGGCCGTTAGATGATGCAGTTCATCAATCACATGCGAGTCGCGTCACAAGCAATCTCACTTGGCCATTACCACACCCTACACGTTATCAATTCATGCGTGTGTGCCTTAAATGATGTGATCATCTCATGCATAATCGGAACCAATGATGCCATGTTTTCTCATGCACTCTCGCATTCACACGTGTTCCGATTATTACTGCTTCACAGGGCTACAACTTGGCCGAGGTGCAACGGCGCTACGGCGCCCTTCCTTCGCAGAGGCGCAACCGTGCCCTTCCGTGCTATTGCTACGGCGCTACGGCGCTACGGCGCCCTTCCTCCGCAGAGGCGCAACCGTGCCCTTCTGTGTAGGCCGAGGCGCTATGGCGCTACGGCACCCTTCCTCCGCAGAGGCACAACCGTGCCCTTCCGTGCCCTCCGAGGCGCAATGGCGCTACGGCGCCCTTCCTCCGCAGAGGCGCAACCGTGCCCTTCCGTGCCCTCCCTTTCCATAATCTCCGATAAATCGGGTTCAACTTAGTGATCACGCAAGCATTCCATCACAATCCACTTATTATCTTTGAGCATTAGCCAATGCACACATGCTTGCATATAAAACCTCAAATCATTTCTCACAAAAGCGGTCCATTTCCGATGTCCCTCGGACAAACCATTTTCCCCACCTTTCTCATAAAAGCGGTCCATTTCCAGTGTCCCTTGGACAAATCACTTTCTTTCTCATAAAGGCGGTCCATTTCCGGTGTCCCTCGGACAAACCATTTTTTCCCTTTTTGTGAAATTCACACGATTCATGCGAATGTTCATGCCACGACACATCAATTTCACTTCATATGATCAAGACACATGAAATTATGCACAATTTCACTTTCGGATGAACAGTGCCGTGAATAGTAATCATGAACGATGTCAGTGAACGGTAATTTTCGAAATTCAATTAATAATAAATTAAATTCAGAAATTAAACAAAACATTAATTAAACACAAATTAATCAATCAATTAAGCTAAGCAAGCTTAATTATCACATAATCCACAAACAAGCACAATTAAGCATAATCAATCATAATTAAGCAAGATTAAGCTAAACTAATCTTAATCACCTATCTAACCACCTATCTTAGGGCTAATACAACTTAATTAACCCTCCTAAACCAGCATTAACACTAATTAACCCAACCCTAAGCAAGTTTAGGCACTAAATAGGGATTAGAGGCTAAACTCATCCGTTAAGCGGGCCGGCGACACGGGCGCGGCGGCGGCGATGAACCCAACACCCGGGGACCTCCACCACAGCGATCCAAGGCAGTCTCGGGGCAGAAACAACAGCAACAAACTCTGGTTCCCTCGGCAACTCGAAAAGCTGGCGCACGGGAGGAGAACCGGGCCGATCGAGCAAAACGGCTTGGCGGAGCTCCGGCGAGCTGGTGGCTGGTGACCGGAGGTTCCAGGGGGTCGAGGGGAGTTGTGGGTGGCTGGTGTGGCGGTGGTTTGGTCGAAAATGGAGAGAAACGGAGCAAAAGGCGGAGCTGCGGGGCGCGCTACGAGTGGCGATCCGGCAACAGCCGACTTCCGGCCGCCGTACGGATCAGAAGGAAGCTCCGATCGACGAACGGCCAACGCCATCCGTACGAATTATCTCTCCCGAGTGTAACGGTGGGTGGCACGCCCCGAGATTCCATCGGGAAGGCAACAAACAACTCCAATTTCGGCAAGAGGTCGAAAGCGAAATTGCTGCAGAAATGCAAGGAGAAGCAAGGGGAAGAAGGGCTGCGATTTTTGGAGAAGATGAAGGGGAGAGAGAGAGAGAGAGAGCTGGTCTTCAAGTCTCATTAATGCCATTAAATGGCTTGCTTCAACCCCCAACCAAATGACATCATCTTCTCTCTCTTCCTTTTGACTTTTCTTCAAAATATCCAAGGGCATTTTGGTCATTTCCACCTTGCACATTTCCCAATCTGTCCTTGGGCTAAAAATGAAAGGCGAGCCTAGGAAACGGGCCAGAAAATGAATAGGAATGGGCTCGGGAATTTATTGGGCTCGAAACGGCTCAAGGTTAGACAATGGGCTCGGGAGGGTAAATGGTCGGTTTGGCCTAACGGGTTCACTTGCTTGCCTCAAGCCTTCCATGGCGGCTGTCCCACCTTGGGCGTGAGGCCCACACTGATCTTGCCCGGCCCACGTCCTCGTATGCTCATTTCCTCGGTCCGAAGATCCATTTTTCCAATTACTCGGCTCATCGACACTTTGTCGATCGACTACGAAGCATCGTCCAAAAGTCCGTCCGGACGTTCCCTTAAATTCGAAGTCCAATATTGGATTCTCATGCCTTGTCAATTTCACCCGAATGCCATTTTGGTACTACTCAGACTAACAGGCGGCTTCGAGGATTCACGCGTAACCGACTCATGCCGATTCACGCGTAACCGACTCATTCACGTTCAAGACTTCTCGACATATGGACGTCCTTGACTACATGAAATTGCGAAGGATCGATTCTTATTTCTAAGTACACGATTATCAATGATCGACATAGGGCCATTCACGGGTTCGATAATAGTAGACGGAATCACCCGTCATCCCATTATTTCTGTCCGCGAATCGACTTCTAGTCGTCCCTGAAATCGGCCTGCCTGACTACAGGATCGTCTTTGCGCAAGTCTCACGGTCGAGTCGTTTTCCTAGGTCAAGTTCTTTAGTCGCACGAGTTCTGTCCTCATTAGCCTTTCCCCTCAAGGTCAGTATCTCAGGAGTGATCAGTTCCGAGTGAGATCAACCAACAATGCACTGGCGAAATTAACGTTCAGTCCTCCCTCAGAGGGCTCGAATTTCAGGACGTCACACTATTGTTGTTTATCCAGAACTAACAGCATACTTTTACTCAAATTTGACATTTCTGTCTCCAAATAGAATGCAGTTCAGTGTGAATGATAGGTTTTATGATGTCAGTACAAATGTTCTAGCTGATATCATGAAGGCTGAAAGGGGTCCTTTCAAGCCAATAGAAGTCACCTATGAGACTGTCTGTAAGTATCTTACAAAGTCTATTAGGCCTGCTATTACTTATCCCTTCTTAAATTCAGCAAGAACTATTCTGCATAAGATCATCATAAGTTGCATTTTCCCAAGGCTTCATCAAAGACTGATATGTCAAGATTTGAGGCCAAACTAATGTGGGCAATTGAGAAGGGAGTTTTATTCTCACTTCCTCACACTGTTCTTCTGCACATATATCGAACAGTTGCCTTATGGAGCTTTGGTGACCAGGATCTTTGAACATTACAAGATTGATATACCAAGCAGACTCTGCACTAAAGAGCTTCCAACCATGGTCATCGATCTTTAGATGATAAACAAGATGAGGCTAAGGGATGTTGCAGAAACATGGAGACGAAAAGAGAAGGAACTGGCTAAGGCATCAACCACAACAAAGAGAAAGGGAAAAGAGATGGCTGCTGTAGAACCTAGTTCTAAGAAAAAAGACAATTGTTACTACATGATGAAGATGATGAAGATAAGACTATCTCTGAAATTTTGATGAAAATGGGTCAAGCTGTACAAATGAGGACATAAACCAAAATAGAATTGTCTCCACCAGAAGTGACATAAGCAAATCTTCCTAGTGCAGCAACTCAACTTGATGAGAATGTGGAAATGTCTGAGCCAGAGGAAATTGAGTCTGAAGAAGATGGACCGGAAGAAGGGGAAGAAATAGAGGAAGAAGAAATTAGAATGAATGAGGGTGCCATTCCTGATGTTGAAGAAGACCGGAATCAATTAGGACAGCCAGAGCAGACTGAAGCATCACCTCAGGGGGAGCCTATTGAAAAAGATATTCTTGCAGCTTCATCTGATCGTGCTGAATCTCAAAAGATATTGGCTTTACTTATGTAAATAAGAGATTGCCAAGCTGCCATGGAAACCTCTCTGAACAATAGACTGGAGACTTTAGAGAAATCGGTTCATCAATGTCTATGGAGGATTTCACCCTTGTTCGGACTCCTAAGAAAAAATCCTCTTAATGAAATCATCTTCTAGTTTGAACTTATGTTAAGTTTTTTCTGTCAGACTTTACTTATCTTTCAGGATATTATCTTTTTGATTGTGACAAAAAGGGGGAATAAAACTTGGATCAGATTGGATGCTTTTGGATTGGATGTTTTTTTGGATGTTTCCTGAACTTTGTGGTTTGTTGCTTGTGCTTGTAAACTGAATTATTGTTTGTTGCTTAATCTATTTTAGTTGATGCAGTGTTAAACATAGATGCATGAATTATCTGATGTGAGCATCATTACTCCTGTTATATTTGGAAGTATGCACTGCTAATCATATTTTGCAGGGGACAACAAGTAAGAAGCATAAAAAGTTTTGTCACCATCAAAAGGGGGAGATTGTTGAAAACTCATAGTTTTGATGTTAACAAATCATTTTATATAAGTATTTATATATATCTTCAGAAGGAATAAGCCATAGGGTGGTGTATGTTTTTGAGTCTACTAGTGGTAGAAGGAAAACATATAGTGTTTTTGAGTCTGACCGTACCGGACGGAAGACTTGAAGAATCATAGATTCTGAGTCTGATTGTACTAGACGGAAGACTTGAAGAAACACAGATTCTGAGTCTGACCGTACTAGACGGAAATTTTAAGTAGACTCAAAACTTGAGTCAGTCAGACTCAGAGTGAAACTTCAGGAACAGATCACCAACGGTCAAGTATTTCACTTACTTTGTTTACATTGATTCTGTTATATTAATTTGATTGCAGGATCAATTAGAGGACAACTTCTAAAGAAGAATGGAGTACTTATGGAAGCCCGGATTCTAATTGTATGGGCGAGCAGAATCAAAGGGGATCAGATTTACTTCCAATGGTAAAAAAGACTTGCCTTATAAAGTCTATCCAGGAAAGGGAAGATTAAACTCTCAAGGGAAGAGCCAACGGTCGAGTGTGGCTTGGAGAGTATATAAGGATAGGATGAGATTTAAGAGTAAGATAGGAAAAACATATTCCAAAGTGCGATTCTGTTTTTCAGTTGCCTAAAGTGCAAATTTGAGTGATCATAGTGAATTACCAAGAAGAGTGACTTTGTGAAACTCATCATCACCGAGTGCTAACACTCAAGAGTGTGTAATCACCTTTGATCTCATAGTGAAATCCAGCCTATTGGTTGATCGTCTAGAGAGTGGACATAGGTTTGTCCAAAGCCAAACCACTATAAATTGTGTTTGCAATCTTCTCTACTCTCTTTATTTAATTTCAGTTCATAGATTGCAAAAGTTATATATGTTCTTGCGTGAAAAATCTCTCTACACCTATTCACCTCCCCTCTAGGTGTTATTACTAGCTTTAACACTTGGGCTAACTTTCTAGTGTCATTGCCACTAAGATTAGCCACTCTTTTTACGGGACCTAAAATGAATGACGCTACCTTTTTTTGCTACATTTTTTGGGCTTCAAGGACTTGATTTGAAGCTTGTCACTCAAGCTTCTTTGAATTAGTCTCTGTTTCAATTACATCAAGCCTTTCATTGACCATTAAGGGAAACTCTTTGGCAAGAGCATTTGTCCCTTCCTTTGTATCCACAATCATTTTCTTGAGCGAAAGTATTTACCTCATTATGGAACCCATCATATAGGAGAAGATAAATTTGGTGTTATGTCAACCTGTTTTATTTATTAGAAATGTTTGCTTTAAATTTTATATGAAGAAAGAATGAAAAACTAGGTTTTTGAAAGGAAATACAGTCCATAACCACTAGGGTTTGCCCTATTGATAACCATTCTCACATAATAAGGGAAAGGTAGGGGGTTCGAATCCCATTTTTTTAGGAGGGTTGGGGTAGGAACGATTTAGTTTTGGGAGTGGGTTTCAACTCTCACACCTAGTAAAAAGGTAGGGCAAAAGTCCAATCGTTAGAGTAGGAGTAAAGTAGAACTGACCAATAAAAAAGGAAATACAACCCTTAATGACATTCTTGGAGCTTTAAAGAGCAATAAGGTAATTAAAATATAGTTTTCTTTGTCCCAGTGGTGGGCACAAGTGTCTTTGTTTGTCCACTTCAAAAAGTGGGACTCAAGTCATCCCAAATTGTAAACTTTGACATTATTAGGATTTACCCAATGATAATGCTAACTTAGACTTCACGTCATTGGTTTCCATCACAGCTACTACTTTGCTAAAGAAATATTAGATAAAAGGGTAGGCATTTGGAAAATCTAAGGAAGAACAAGATAATTCCATGAAAGTTTGGAAAGAGATCAAGATAATGTCAATCAGCATTTAGCATATCTAATAATTAACTTGAATTTTAATTAAATGTAAAATAAATTAACACATAACATGTAGAATAAGATGAAAAATATAGTCCTAGACAAGTATAGACATAGGCCTCTTACTAGTTGAACATATTCGGACGTTCATCTCTAGATATATTGTGGACTAATTTCTTACTTAGCAATTCTCTTTAATTACTTATTCATTTCTTTGGATTGCTCTCTAAGCAATTTCAACTAATTTTTCCTTGTCAAATATGAATCAGGGCTTATACAACATATCGTACAGGAGATCTCAACTCAACTAGATCGAATGCCATTACATGTAGCCAAGTATCTAGTTGGGATGGATTATCGAGTACAAGAGCTTAAAACAATCTTAAATTTACAGTCCAAGGATGATGTTCTTATGGTAGGATTATGGGGACAAGGAGGTGTAGGGAAGACAACCCTTGCTAAAGCCATTTATAATGCTATATTTAGAGAGTTTCATGGTGCTAGTTTTTTGGAACGCGTTCGAGAAAATTCCAAAAATTCTCTTGATTTGGTTCCTCTGCAAGAAAAATTGCTATCACAAGTATTAAAAGGGAAGAAATTAGTAGTCCATAGTAGTGGTCGAGGAAGTTAGTTAATTCAAGATAGATTTTGCAATAAGAAAGTTCTCATTATTCTTGATGATGTTGATGATGCATGCCAGTTAAATGCTTTAGCTGGTGCTCGTGAGTGGTTTGGTAAAGGAAGTAGGATAATCATCACAATAAGAAATAAGCATCTACTAACTTCTCATGGGGTAGATCGGGATCATATGTATGAAGTTAAAGCTCTTGAGGATGGTGAAGCTCTTGAACTTTTTAGAAAGCATGCTTTTCTAGGAAATCAAAGAATAGAAATAAGCAACAATCTTGTTGATCAAGTTTTGCATTATGCGAGAGGTCTTCCTTTGGCCTAAACTTAAGAGCTTTAATTTAGTAGTGGAGCAATTGGATCTCCATGGGTGCAAAAACTTGGAGTATGCCCACGCATCAGTTGCATATCACCCCAAACTACAGTTATTGAATTTAGGTGGGTGCTCTAAACTTAATGATCTCCCTGCTATGCTCCAGTCCAAGAATCTTTGACTTCTCATTCTTGAAAATTGCTCAAAATTGCAAAGATTCCCTAATATTCCAGATGAAATCAAGGGCTTGCAAAAAATTAATTTAAAAGGGACTCCAATTGAGGAACTTCCTACATCCATAGAAAATCTTGTGTCTTTGGAGGAAATGGAGTTACGTTATTGCAAGAAATTGGCAATCCTTCCGTCTAGCATTTACATATTGCAAAACTTACAAGCCTGGAGCTTGGAGGCTGTTCAAAATTAATCAAGTCTCCAAAGAAGGAGGAGGATTCGAGTGATCCCCATGCAAAGACAGGATTTCCTAAGTTAAAGGTTTTAAATCTTAGTGAATGCAGTTTATCATAAGTAGAGTTTCTAGAGAATGATTCCTGCTTTCCCTTCTTAAGAAATCTGTATTTGAGGGGAAACAATTTTACTAGCCTTCCTGCTTGGACTGGTTGGATGTTTCGTATTGCCATCAACTCCAAGAGATCCTCGAGATTCCACGGCGACTGAATAAATTGTCTGCAAATAATTGTGAGTCCCTAAGTAAAATTCCCTCCGACATTGACGTTGACGTTGTTGACTTCTCTTCATGTCATGAATTGCTCCATAATGGCTTCACCATGAATGATTTGTTCAAGCTTGAGGTTAGACTCTCTCTCAAACCCCCTCTCCCCTCTCCCAAAAATAAAAAGTAAAAATTAATATATAACAATTTTGAGTTATTATGATGATAATAACTTATTTTGACCCACAAATTCTTGAAGAAATGGGCCCTATAACAATTTATAATGTTATTTATTAATTGATTTTTTGTTGTTCAGAATAGACTGTTATTTTCACAATAAATTAAAGACTGGTAACCAATACATTCTCTAATATGGAGTCCTGTATATGTTGGTGCAAGAGTGTTTTATATTGCGAAAGGCTAAAAATCTTGGGGAGAATTGCCAAAAAAGTCCTAAACCTATTGGGATTGTGCTAATTCAGTCAAAAACCTTTTTTTTACCAATTCAGTCCTAAACCTTTTGCGATTGTGCCAATTTAGTCCATCCGGCCAAATTTGGTCAGCCGAAGCTGACGTGGACACCGACGATAATATTTTAATTATTTATCGAATTTTTTATTATTTTCTGAATTTTTTTTTAAAATTTTCTGTTTTTTTTTTCCTTTTCATTTTTTTCTCTTGCCCCTCCCCCCCTTTGTCGACAGCAGTGGCCGGCTAGCTCTGATGAGGTTTGTCGGCCACTGCGCGAGGGCCGCGAAGCCCTCGTTGGTGGCCAACAAGGGTCGCGGCCCTCGTCAGACCGGCCACCCTTGCTGGCGGCCTTGCCTAGATCTGGGCGAGGCCAACCTTGCCATGGCCCCTAGGCCTCGCCCGGTGCAGGTGAGGCCTCCGGCAAGGGTCGCAGCCCCGGGCCTCCCTCGGGTCTAGGCGAGGCCGCGATGAGGGGTGAAGCCGCCTCGCCAGTGCAGGCGAGGCCATCGAGGGTAGCGACCCTCGTTGGCGGCCTCACCCGGACCGGGCGAGGCACAGGGGCCGTGGCCTCACCCGGATTTGGGCGAGGCCATTGGGGGCAGCGACCCTCGTTGGCTACCGGCGAGGGCCGCAGCCCTCGCGTAGTGGCCGGCAAGCCTAGTCGGAGCTGGCTGGCCACTACCGCCGGCGGAGTGGGGGAGGGGCAAGAAGAAAAAAAAAAAAGAAAAAAAAAAAAACAGAAAAATTAAAAAAACAATAAAAATAATAAAAATTCGAAAAATAATTAAAATATTATTAAATATATTATTGCCGGTGCTGGCCGGCATCCACGTCAGCTCCGGCCGGCCAAATTTGGCCGGATGGACTAAATTGGCACAATCGCAAAAAAGTTTAGGATTGAATCGGTAAAAAAAAAAGTTTAGGACTGAATTGGCATAACCCTAATAGGTTTAGGACTTTTTTGGCAATTCTCCCAAAAATCTTGCATCAGTGGGCTAATTAAGAAAAGCAAGCATTGAAAGTGATTTTGAGTGTATATGTAGCAGAGGTAACTATAAGGTTATGCAAAGGATACCCTTTATTTATTTAGCTCTAGTTCGCTGTGGAATGCAATTTAAAATATCAACAATACGTGTACATCCAATTACAAAATCTTCAACAATATGTATGTTGTTTCCACCAGTACAAAAAAAATCTTTTTGATGTTATTGCTAACTATAGCTGAACTCTAGGAATGCCCACTTTATTCATGAAATCCTCCTTTTAGGTGCCAATTTCGGTAAATTATCTAACGCTCTACATCTGTGACAGCAGTTTCATCCCAAAATTGTTTGCAAACTTCTTTTACCTGGAGAAGAGATGCCAAAGTGGTTGCTCCCTAATAATGAGGGTTCTATTTCTTTCATGGCTTCAAAGGACTTGTATAACAAGTTCCTAGGATTAGCTTCTTGTGTTGTATTCCAGGAAGGAAAAAAAGAAGAATTTAACCTTGAGGGGTACGTTAATGGCAAGAAGACGATGGAAGACTCAAGCACCATCGGTTCATTGGATTTGGGTCATGTATGGCTTCTGTATTGCGTACCAGAGGTGCTGTCCAAGTTGATTCTCAAGAACACATTCTTGTCCAAGTTCATGACCGGCATGAGGAGACTATAGTGCAGTCGGCGACGGTCCAGCTTCTCTTGAATGGTCGACAAGTTGGCCTCCGCTGAAGCTTCAGGAGACTCGGAGGGGACCTTCGGCAGCGGACAACATCTCTCCGGCGAGCTTCCTCTCTCCATTACGAACCAGCCTCTCAAGCCCTCAGTTATGCGAACAGAATCCTCCTTAGGCAAGCGTCCTCTCCGCCTCCTATCTCAGATTCTCTCTCTGGTTCTTTTCTCTCGTTTTTCTCTGGTTTTTCTCTGGTTTTTCTCTCTTCGCTGATACATCACTCGAGCGAGCTTCCCCCCAGCTAGAACAAATGTTCCTCCTCTCTCCTCTCTCCTCTCTCCAGGGCCAGCATCCTCCTCCTCTAGCCCTGCCAATCTTTCCGGTTCTGTCTTCCATCGAGCACGCTTTCGCTCCCGCCGTCCCTCCTCCTATTGCGTCGATTTCCTCTTTTTGGGCTTAAATGGAGTTTTAGAAGAAAAATGAAAATTGGGCCAAGAAGAAACGAAACGAAACGAAGATGGGCCAAGGGAATGGGATTTTAGGGGGGCCGAAATTTTATTAAAAGAGTGTAATATAATTAGCCCTATTTAATTTTCTTCGATGTTTTTTATCCCACTTTCCGTAATGGCTACAGTTTCAACCCAAAGGTGGTCTGACAGATTGTAATTTCATTTGCTAAATTAGACATAGAGTTGGGCGACATAAAAATTCAATTCTTCAACTTGCAGTTAACGGATTTCATTTTTTGGTTTGGTTACTTTAAAAAGATGAAAGTATGGTTCACCAACTTTCGAAGCAAGAGTGCGTGCGTGAGGGCTAGTATACCATTATGTGCAGGCAAGCATAAGACAAAAACAGACTCAACATGATATGTCTTTCGAGGAGAATGGTTATTTATAATTTGCAAAAGAAGAGAAAGGAAAGAAAGACGCTTTGGTTGCGACTGCCATTTCCTGGAAGCCAATTAAGTGACTGACCTTTTTTTAAAGAGGAGATGCTCTCCCTTCCATACAGGAAAAATAAAGGAAAAGGATTAAAGTACCTTTTAGGGCAGCCAATGGAGTAGCTGATCTTTTTTAAAGAGATGGGGTGACACTCCTTTCCGCATAAGACAAAGGAATCCATTTTCCCGAAGCCAGCACATTAGTGGGTCCTCCCTCATGTGCATTTGATTGAAAATTTGCAAATGAGGACCGTAGGAAATACGTTCATAGAATATTTTTTCTTTTCATATAATTGTCGACCAATCAAATTCATTAGCAATCTAATTAACAATAAATTCAACTTACATAAAGATTTGTACCAATAAGACATCTCGGTCAAATGTGATCTTCAATGAAAAAAGGTTTCGCTCTTAACACTTTAAGTGTCTAAAAAGTACAATAAAATCCCATGCACCTTCATTTTCTGAAATTCTAATGTAATTTAAAGGCCTAATAATGTTCTTTGTTGACCTTTGAAAAAAAAAGTCAGGCACCTGATATATAAAATAAATGAGGAGTAGATCAAATGGTGAAACAAAGCATCAAATCTTAGGCAACTCATCGCTCATTGTTAACCTCCTCTCTTAGTTGATTCTCATGGCTTCTTCTTCCTCCAAGTCTAAAAGGAGTTATGATGTCTTCTTAAGTTTCAGAGGTCCAGATGTCCGCAACTACTTTCTTGGTCATCTCTATGTGGCTCTAGATCAAGCAGGGATTTACACTTACATCGATGATGAAGAACTGAGGAAGGGAGAACAAATATCACTTGCACTTATGAAAGCGATTGAGGAATCGCGAATCGCGATTGTGGTTTTCTCCAAGGACTACGCCTCTTCGCCATGGTGTTTGGATGAAGTAACACAAATCATGGAGTGCAAAAAGAAAAGAGGCCTCATGGTCTTTCCGGTGTTTTACAAAGTGGATCCTAGAGAAGTGAGAACCCCAAGAAATGACCAGAGTTATGGACAAGCTTTGGCTAAGCATGAGGTCAAGTTTGAGAAGGATCTAGAGAAAGTGAAGAAATGGAAGGAAGCTCTTTATGACGCTGGTAGCTTGTCCGGATGGCATTTTACTGATGGGTACGTGAGAACACCTCTACTACTTCAATTAGTCTAGATCTTTTGATGCTTAATTTTCTCTACTATAAAGTTAAGGGGTAATTTTACCCCTCACTCTCAAGCAAAACACAGCACAGATCACGCCTATCCAGCACACGAAACAGCGCATCATGTGCGAGCGAAACAGAGCACCCCGTTCGTCCTCTCGAAGCTCCCCCCCGCCACCAAAAAAGGCCACGCCGCCGCCCGATTTCTACATCCCCACGCAGCCCCAACCGCGTCACCTCAGCCCCTCTCCATCTCTCTGTATCAAGGGGCTTAGGCGACTAGCTGCGACCCCAGATCTGCCGTGTTGAACCCAGATCGCCGGGTGGGTAGCCTTCGGCGATGGTCACCGGGGGCTGGCTACGACGGCTGAGGCTTTGCTCTGTCGCAAAGAAAGATGACTACTTATTTTACTACTACTATTTTTTCATTATATTTTCAACTATTTGGAACTGGACCAAGATAGTATTTAATTCACATTTTATCAATTTTTTTGAAGAAATAATAAAATAAAAAAGTACATTTAATCGGTTTGGTCTGGTCCGATTCATCATTAGAACCAAGAATTGGACCGCCCAAATACTGGTTCCATTTTTAGGAATCGAGAATCGAACCAACACTTTGAGAAATTGGACCGCCCAAACACCTATTCATTTTTTAGGAACTGGAAACCGGACTAGCATTCCCGACAAGCGGACCAAATCGGTTGGTCCGATCTTTTCCGAACGGTTTTCAATGCAGGTGGTCCATTTTGCATACCCCTAGGTGCGGTTAGCCCATACACTTTTTCGTTCGTTTAATAGATTTTAAATATTAAAATTCTAGGAAAATATGAAATGTTTTTTTTTTTATACAAAACCCAAAATGGTGAACTTGCAAATTGATATATTCTTTAAAAGGGAAATTGCACAATTGTCAAATAAAACAAGTGTCTCTGATGTGGCAAGACACAGAGCATTATTGTGTCATATGGCTCATATTTGATCAATTTGCATTAATTTAGTGATTTTTCATATATCTTAAAATGTATTAGTAAAAAAAATATTTTTTGTTTTAAAAAACTCATGATAGTAAATTATCTACTTAAAATGAATCTTTTATATCTGCTGATCTCTAATTCGAAATAATAGATGAAAACAAGAAATCTCTTGAAACAAATTTTTAGCTAATATCCTGAGCCAATTTTTCTTGCTGCAATTTTTGGGCTTCGAGGACTTGAGTTGAAGCTTGTCCCTCAGGCTTCTTTAAATTAATCTCTGTTTCCAATTACATCAAGGCTTTCATTGCCAACATGGGCACCTCTCTCGCGAGAGCATTTCTCCCTTCCTTTGTATCCATATAGTCATTTTCTCGGAAGAAATATTTTGTCCAGAGAGTAGTTTACCTCGTTACGTAACCCATCATATATAGGTAAAGATAAATCTGTGTTCTATAAACCTTTTTTATTTGTTAGAAATGTTTATTTTATTTATTTATAAAAAGAGAATGAAAAACTAGGTTTTCGAAAGGAAATACAACCCTTAATGACATTCTTGGAAAACTCGAAGCTTTAAAGAGCAAGAAGGTAATTGAAAGATAGTTTTCTTTGTCCCAGTGGCGGGCGCAAGTGTCTTTGTTTGTCCACTTCAAAAAGTGGGACTCAAGTCATCCCAAACTGTAAACTTTGATATTATTAGGATTTACCTCATGATAATGCTAACTTAGACTTCACGTCATTGGTTTCCATCAGAGCTACTACTCTGCTAAAGAAATACCAGATAAAAGGGTAGGCATTTGGAAAATCTAAGGAAAAACAAGATAATTCCATGAAAGTTTGGAAAGAGACCAAGACAATGTCGATCAGCATTTAGCATATACAATAATTAACTTGAATTTTAATTAAACATAAAATAAATTAACACATAACATGCAGAATAAGATGAAAAATATAGTCTTAGACAAGTGTAGACACGGGCATCTAACTAGTTGGATATGTTCGGACATTCATCTCGAGATATATTGCGGACTAATTTCTTACTTAGCAATTCTCTTTAATTACTTATTCATTTCTTTGGAATGCTCTCTAAGCAATTTCAACTAATTTTTCCTTGTCAGATATGAAGCAGGGCTTATACAACATATTGTATTGGAGATCTCAACTCAACTAGATCGAACGCCATTACATGTAGCCAAGTATCCGGTTGGGATGGATTACCGAGTACAAGAGCTTAAAACAATCTTAAATTTACAGTCCAAGGATGATGTCCTTATGGTAGGATTATGGGGACAAGGAGGTGTAGGGAAGACAACCCTTGCTAAAGCCATTTATAATGCTATATTTAGAGAGTTTCAGGGTGCTAGTTTTTTGGAACGTGTTCGAGAAAATTCCAAAAATTCTCTTGATTTGGTTCCTCTACAAGAAAAATTGCTATTGCAAGTATTACAAGGGAAGAAATTAGTAATCTATAGTAGTGGTGGAGGAAGTCAGTTAATTCAAGATAGACTTTGCAATCAGAAAGTTCTCATTATTCTTGATGATGTTGATGATGCATGCCAGTTAAATGCTTTAGTTGGTGATCGTGAGTGGTTTGGTAAAGGAAGTAGGATAATCATCACAACAAGAAATAAGCATCTGCTAACTTCTCATGGGATAGATCGGGATCATATGTATGAAGTTAAAGCTCTTGAGGATGGTGAAGCTCTTGAACTTTTTAGAAAGCATGCTTTTCTAGGAAATCAAAGAATAGAAATAAGCAACAATCTTGTTGATCAAGTTTTGCATTATGCGAGAGGTCTTCCTTTGGCTCTTGAGGTATTGGGCGCTTTCTTGTGTCGTAGAGGAGAACATGAATGGAGAAGTACCTTGCAAAAACTTGCCAAAAATCCTGACAGAAAGATCAATGACGTGTTAAAGGTAAGTTATGATGGATTGGAGGACTATGCAAAGGAGATTTTTTTGGACATTGCTTGTTTCTTCAAGGGGAAGAGTACAGAGTACATTAAGAAAGTTCTTGATAGTTGTGATTTTGACACGACTATTGGTATACAAATTCTTATTGAACGCTGCTTGATTAGCGAAGAGTGTTGGACCTTACAAATGCATGACTTAATGCAATTAATGGGTATGGATATTGTCAAACGAGAATGTTGTGATGACCCTAGAAGATGTAGTAGGTTATGGCTTTATGATGATGTTCTTGATGTTTTGTCGGGAGATATGGTAAGAGTTATAAGATTCATATTCAATTCTTATATTTGACTTTGCTTACTTTAATTACAAAGTAACGTTAATATATTCGAATAAATACACAGGGAATGAATGTGACAAGAGCTATAGTTTTGGAGCTACCAAAGCCAGAAGAGATGTATATCAGTCCTAATGCTTTCATAAACATGAGAAAGTTGAGATTGCTCATCTTGCTTAATGTAGATAATTCTTTCCAAGGTCCCATCCATCTCCCTAATGAGTTGAGGTGGTTTGAATGGCCTAATTGTGTCTCGATTCCAGATTTTAGCCATGGTCCAAAGAAGTTAGTTGGACTTGATATGCGGAAAAGCAAAATCAAAGTAGTGGGGGAACAATTTAAGGTGCGTATTTACATTATCCTTTTTTCATTACTTATATGTATCAAATCTGATTATGTACATTGTTGTCCTTAGGAAACCATTATAGTTACTGTGTTCTTTACACATATTAAGGCATCAAATGTAGGCTATCAATCGGTACGTGAACCATTCAATAAAAACAATGCCTTCTAGTTGACAACTTGCTGGTTATATTTGAAATACATATAGGATATCATTTCATTTTTCATCCTTGTACTTTAACTGTTTTTCTGATCAAGTACATGTGTTTTTGATTTATCTAAATAATCTAGTCATTCTACTTATACAAAATGTCTAATTAAGTCTCTTTGGCATCATATCTTGCCAAATCCAACCATTGTGGTCATCGGAGTATGATGTGGATTGAATATTGCCTACATGAATAGCCATTGTAAATAATGAATGAATGCCCATGTATGTGTGATATTTAATCCACGTTACAGTGTGGGATCGTCCACTGGCCACATCAACTAGATTTGGCTAGATTTAGTATTAGACAGAATTGATTAGATAATTTATGTAAGTAGAAGTATTTGATTAGAAAAATCAAAAGTACAGAATGTTTATTAGAAAAGTAGTGAAAGTATCAAGATAAAATAAAACTTTTCCGTAGATACATGAAAAATGACAACAACAAACTCAAATCATAATGATTTTGAAAAGAAAATTGAAACAAAAGCTCCTTGGTTTGTAAGATAAACATTTGAGTGCTGAATGTGCATAAAATATACCATGAAACTTTTAATTTGATCTGTAGGTTTTTGATATATAGTTGGTAACGGTCTCTGTGCTTTCAAGGACCCTTCCCATGAAAGAATAGAGAAGTCACGCCTTTAGAACTCTTTGGATGGTGATGGGTAAATCTCTTTTCCTTATTAAGTCAAAATATTGTTAGCAATGGAATTTGAGAGTTACCAATGTCTTTCACCCTTACCAACATGGAGCAATGTTCCGATTTTGCATTTCAGAACAGCAGAATCACCCCTATGTAATTTGTTCAGGAAAATTGTAAGGACAATTTATTTGCCTGTGGACAAATAGAAGTGTTACTAGTTGATCCATGTTTTGGGGTAATGCTTATGATTTTTGATGTGTGAAGACTTTTTTATATAGTTTCCTAGGATGTGGACATACCACTAGTTTTTTAATTGCAAACTTAGAGCCAGTTTTTGAATTGAATATTTATCACCGTTCTTTTTTTTTTCTTGTCTGGAATGTTTCTTGCAGGACTTTAAAAAATTGAAGTTCTTGAACTTTAGTGAATGCCAGTGGCTTGTTTATATGCCGAACCTCAATTATATTCCAAATCTAGAGCAATTGGATCTCCATGGGTGCAAGAACTTGGAGCATGCCCACGTATCAGTTGCATATCACCCCAAACTACAATTATTGAATTTAGGTGGGTGCTCTAACCTTAATGATCTCCCTGCTAGGCTCCAGTCCAAGAATCTTCGATTTCTCATTCTTGAAAATTGCTCAAAATTGCAAAGATTCCCCGATATTCCGGATGAAATCAAGAGCTTGCAAAAACTTGATTTAAAAGGGACTTTAATTGAGGAACTTCCTACATCCATAGAAAATCTTGTCTCTTTGGAGGAAATGGAGTTAAGTTATTGCAAGAAATTGGCAATCCTTCCGAGTAGCATTTACAGATTGCAAAATCTTACAAGCCTGAAGCTTGGAGGCTGTTCAAAATTAATGAAGTTTCCAAAGGAGGAGGATTCGAACGAACCCCATGCAAAGATGGGATTTCCTAAGTTAAAGTTTTTAAATCTTAGTGAATGCAGTTTATCAGAAGTAGAGTTTCTAGAGAATGATTCCTGTTTCCCCTTCTTAAGAAATCTGTGTTTGAGGGGAAACAATTTTACTAGCCTTTCTGCATGCCGGCGACTAAATAAGCTGGACTGTTTGGATGTTTCGTATTGCCATCAACTCCAAGAGATCCTTGAGATTCCACAGCAACTTAATAAACTATATGCAAATAATTGTGAGTCCCTAAGTAAAATTCCCTCCGACATTGACGTTGACGTTGTTGACTTCTCTTCATGTCATGCATTGCTCCATAATGGCTTCACCATGAATGATTTGTTCAAGCTTGAGGTTAGACTCTCTCTCTCAAACCCCCTCCCCCTTCTCCCAATATATATATATATATAACAATTTTTGGATTATTGTGAGGATAGTAACTTATTTTGACCTACAAATTCTTGAAGGAGTGGCCCCACAACAATTTATAATTATTTGTTAAGTAATTTTTGTAGTACAAAGTAAATTGTTATTTTCATAGTAGGTTAAATACTGTCAACCAATAAATTCTCTTAATATGGAGTCCTATTAATGTTGGTGCACGAGTGTTTTATATTGCGACAAGCTAAAAATCTTGCATCAGTGGGCCAATTAAGAAAAGCAAGCATTGAAAGTGATTTTGAGTGTATATGTAGTGGAGGTGGTTATCAGGTCATGCAAAGGATACTCTTCACTTATGTAGCTCTAGTTCGCTCTGGAATTGCACAATTTAAAATATCAACAATACATGTACATCCAATTACAAAATCTTCAACAATATGCATGTTGTTTTCACCAGTACAAAAAAATCTTTGTGATGCTATTGCTAATTATAGCTGAACTCTAGGAATACCTACTTAATTCATTGGAAATCCTCCTTTTAGGTGCCAATTTTGATAAATTATGTAACGGTCTACATCTTTGACAGCAATTTCATCCCAAAATCGTTTGCGAACTTCTTTTACCTGGAGAAGAGATGCCAAAGTGGTTGCTCCCTAATAATGAGGGTTCTATTTCTTTCATGGCTTCAAAGGACTTGTATAACAAGTTCCTAGGATTAGCTTCTTGTGTTGTATTCCAGGAAGGAAAAAAAGAAGAATTTAACCTTGAAGGGTATGTTAATGGCAAGAAGACGATGGAAGGCTCAAGCACCATCGGTTCATTGGATTTGGGTCATGTATGGCTTCTGTATTGCTTACCAGAGGTGCTGTGGAAAGGAGACCCTTTTGGTTCAAATGACTGGAGTCATTTTCAGTTTATCATTAGAGCACCACCTAGTGTAATTGTCAAGAAGTGGGGATTCCGACTAATATGCAAGCCACTAGAGAATGATTTGGATATTTTGCTTGAAGACGATCAGTTTCTGGATCCAGCTTTACTTTACGAGGTTTCGCATGAAGATAGTCAAGTGATCGTAGAGGAAGAAAGTTAAAAGAGAAACAGACGATTTACAAGCACAGAGGAAAATAATTGAAGCAATTTAGTGCACAAAGAGTCGAACATGGCTGCTCTATTTTTCCATCCAGAATATGCAGGTTGTTAAATCTTGTAACCACGATGTTTCATGGCTGCTCAAAACTAATCAAGTTTCCAAAAATGGAGGAAGTGATCTCCATATGGATACATATTTCTTAAGAAGAGATCCTCAAGATTCCACATGACTTCAAAGGACTTGAATTAACTTTCTATTTGTACTCCCAGTGAAAGAAGCAATCGAGAATAACTTTGCGATTGAAGTATCCGTTGATGGAGACATTAATGCTGCACGCCCCTGGACTTTCAGTTGGATCATCTGTGGCTTCATTATTGCAAAGCAAGGGAGCTGTGGGGAGTAGGCCCTTTTTAGTTAAATGACTGTAGTCATTTCCTAGTTAGCATTAGAGCATCGGGTGGTGGAACTGTGAAAAAGTGGATTCTGACTAACATACGAGCCATTAAAGAGCGATTTGAAGGTTTTGCTTCAAGGCAATCAGTTGCTGGATCCTGGTTTACATTATGAGATTTGGGATGAAGATGGTCAAATGAGCACAGAATAAGAAAGTTCAATTGACACTGAAAATCTACTGGAAAGTCAAAATGAGCACAGAGGAAGATAATTCAAGCAAATTAGTCCGCAGAAGATGAAACATGGAGGACTTTTCAATCGAGCTCTCTCTCTCTCTCTCTCTGTGCATGCGTGTCGATAGCCAGGGTATGTTGGGTGCACTGTATCTGTATACTGCAAAAGTGAACAATTCTAAACAAACAAAGAAATCTAATATAAAGCGATTCTCCATGTATTTGCAATAGGGATGGCTACAACACATGCTAGGGAATGGTATTAATGTCATGATTATCATATATAACGTAAGTGAGGATTGATATGTCTAATTATTATACAATGATAAATATGTGTGATTATTATAAAAACTCTAGTTTGGTTAGATCACGAGGAATGTGCTCAAATCAAACTCTCTACTTGAACTAGTTACAAACTTGAGTATTTTTAGCAGTTTACCCTTATAACAGAAGTATCGCTATTGTTGAATTTTTCCTAATTACTGAAATGTTCTCCCTTGAGGAGAGATGCTAGAGGAGTCCAATCTTGTTGACAACGGTATTGTATCTTTCATGGCTTCACATGACTTGTATGACAAGTTCCTAGGATTGGTTCTTTGTTTTGTTTTCTGTGTAGAAGATGAAAAAAGGGAAATATCTTTCGACATTGTGCCCCAAGTCAATGGCCAAAGGTAGAATGTGCTATCAGAAACTCTTGACTCATTTAATTAGGATCATGTGTGGATTCAGTATCTCATATCAAATGTATTGTGAGGAGTTTCAAAGGGAGGAGTTAGTTTTGGTCAATTTGACGAGAGCTATTTCACTAGCCTTAGGCCTAGAGCATTGGGTGGAATCATGAAAAAGTTCGGATATGTGATAAGACGTAGGCACCTAGAGAATGATTTGAAAGTAGTGCTTGAAGACGGTCTATCAGTGGATCCAGCTGTATTCTGTAAGGTCCACAAACGTCTCCTATGAATGGAGGAACTGGAAGCCAATGATAGTGAAACAGATTAAACAGGAAGAGACAAGTGCAGCAGTGTTGGCTTACGCCTCGTAAGGAAGCAATCGTTAAGCCAGGGTGTCCAAACCGTTGCACACCCACGGAGAGTACAAAGGACGGCATGGTTAAACTACATAGATGCAAGGGAAGATCGTCTTCTTCCTCAGCAAAGCGCGCGATAACCATCACTGCATCGACTTGGAATGCAGTTCGCACTAATTTTTGTGGTAGTCTGGTTTTGTTGGATGGTTGATCACGACTTCGGAGGGAAGGGAACTTCTTCCTTTTTTTATTGTTATGGTGGGTTTAACGTAAGAGCTTTATTATGCTGGACCTGTACCTGTAGTTACTTGTTTTATGCCTGGGTTATTTGATTTAAAGGTGAAATCACGAGTCAGTGACACACTCGTGATAAGTCCAACCAGAGAAATCGTTGTGAATGTATATTTAAACTCGAGAAAATTCATAGCAAGTACTTGTTTTTCCATATTTCCTTGCCAATCGGATCAATGATCTTTACCAATTGTCTTACTCTGCACAACATGCTAAGGTTACACACCAGCAAACTGAGTTTCTAAAACAAAACCATCAAAATGCCTTAAAAACAGAATCGAGAACCAAAAGGGGACATGAGATTTACATGATTCAGTAGAAGGCCGATGTTCATGAGCGAATGAGAAAAGCAAAGACTTGCATCTCCTAGTACAGTGAAAGAGAGCTGTCAAAATCTACCATTATCGTGTCTTAGTCTCAGAGTGAAGTTAGTACGAACTTATCTTCACGTGTGAGCTCTTTGGGAGCTATTTTCCTTTGTTTTTCACCTGCTTCCGTTTTTTTTTTCTGTAAATGACGTGAAAATATTAACTTCGTAACGAATAGTGGCAAGGATTTAATTTGAGTTGGTGTTTATTTTCAAAGTGACCAGGTTCCATGCATATCCCCAATCAACCTTGAAAGTCTTTGGCAAATGATAATGTATCCCAATGCTGAATATTATACTCTTCTCTCACCTTGGCACTGCTTGCTTGATTAATTTTGCACTTCAAGAAGTCTGTGATCTCGAGGGGGACAAGAGCATGAAAACGAAGAATAAGCACTCCCTGATATACTAAAGAGATATGGCATAATCTGAAGCAAGTCCCAATGCGACCACACCCGTACTCGTCTCCCCCACATGATATCTCATTTATTTTTGTAAACTCGTATCAATACAATGTTCGAGGAACTATACGGAACTGCCCACCTAAATTATAAGGTGAAAGGATATTATACTAATATGAAAAGTCATTATAGATATTCTACTTTCTAGATGCATCTCCATGTACTAAACTAAATCTGAATCGTTGCAGTTCCTCCACTTGAGACAGCTTTGTCGTCGTGGACACGCCAACGTATAGTATGTCTTTTTTAGCCCCACTTAGCCTGGATTGAGGAAACGTCACAAACTTTCTCCCTCAGTCGCCTATAAAAAGCTCAAACACGTTCTGGCAATTCACCCTGCAAAGAGTACCCCATCGAGAGACCAGCTTAAAAACAGTCTTGCTCGTGGTGTGTGTGCTCTGAGAGAGATCGAGAGCTAAGAGAGATGGTAGGAACAGCCCAGGTCCCAGTGATAGTGTTCTCCGAGGATTGCATGAAACCAGGGACAATGTCCTGGGCCAAAGTTTGCGTAGTGATCGTGCAGGCCCTTGAGGATCACGGGTGCTTCATTGTTGATCACCCCAATGTCCCTCTTGGCCTTCATGACTCCATCTTTAGCATTGCCGAGGATCTCTTCGACCTCCCCCATGAAACCAAGATCAAGAACATTAACTTGAAGCCTCCCCTTGGCTATAATGGACAGATCCCTGGGACTGCTGTTGTCGAGGCCCTGGCCATCGTTGGCCCTGAGAAGCTTGAAGAGTATGAAAAGTTCAACTCTCTCATGTGGCCCTTTGGGAACGACCGCTTCTGGTACTAATCTTTTTTTCCCCTTTTTTCGGGACATCACATGGGAAGTGCCTTCTTCTATTTCCTTCCTTCTTAATCCTCTATTTGCACATATGTATTCACTGTACTTTTTGAATTTATTAACAATTCCCGCTCCACTTTGATGTCTCGATCTTTCTCCTACTGATTTATGACTTTACTAGCCATCATGAGGAAGATGTTTAAAAAATGGTATATGCAATAAAGGCTCATGATTGTGCATATTTTATACTTAAACAAGCTCGCTCTTTATGTCATGCTTCCAAGCTCACTTCTCAAAACTCCTTTCTAATTTGAACCACATTATCCAGTATACATGCCAACTTTTTATATGCCTTGCTAGTGCACCAAAGAATTTTCTTACTTTCTTAAGTGATCCCGCATGATAAACAAGTTTCTCCAACCAACTTTAGCATGTCAACTTTAGGCTATAGGGTATCGAGAAAAATAAATAAAGAAGAGTTAGTTCAAAAGTGGACTTCTCTAATTTAATCTCTCTCTCTCTCAAAATAAATTTTGGCTGCAGCAAAGCTGCTTATGACTATGGCAAGTTCATAGCTGAGATGGAGAAAGTAGTGTTCAGGATGGTCTGCCAGAGCTATGATTTCGAGAAATGCTATGACCCTTACATCGATTCCAGCTCATAGACCCTACGATTCTTGAAGTCCAAGAGACCTGAAGGTGTCGAGGTTAGTGTGAACCCAACTGGTCACACGGACAAGAGCTTTTTGGGTGTGTTTGGTTCAGCATTTGCAAGGGGCTTTGAGTTCATTGCAAATGCTGAAAGTCCAAAGCTACTTAGGGAAATGTAATTGTGTTTGGTAAAATTTCCTTGCAAATGGACTTTGAGTTGAACGTGCATTTGGTAAAAAAAATTTTTCGCAATGGGCTTTGAGGGGTATTATAGGTATATATATATTAATAAAAAAATTGGACAAACCCTTTGCCGGTCCGGCGAAGGGGTACGACTGTCGCAAGCAGATTTGGCACCGACGACCGTCGCTTGAGGTAGGGTGACCTCCGGTGAGGGTCGTGAGGCCCCAATCGATGGCCGCCGGAGGTCACCCAACCTCGAGCGACCCTCGGTGAGGGTCGCTTGACTCGAGGCTCGTTGTGACCGGGCGATCGCCGCTTGGGTCTCGCCGCCCTCGCCCGGGTCTCACGAGGGTCGCGCGACAGCGGCTGGTGGTCGCGTGACCCTCGCGAGACCTAGGTGAGGGCCGCCGTGGCAACGAAACCCAAGCGGCGGTCGCCGGGTCGCGGCGAGCCTAGGTCGAGCGACCTCTGGCGGCCCTTGGCTGGGTAGCGTGACCCTTGCCGGAGGTCGCCCGAGGTCGAGTGACCTCCGCCGGCGGCTGTAGCCCTTCGCCGGTCCGGCGAAGGGCTGCCCTCTCTCAATTAAAAAAAAAAAAAAAACCAAGGGCAAAATTGGAAATATAAAAAACTAGTGAGGGTAGTTTTGGAAGGAAAAGAATAGTTTCAGCATTCCACCGAATGCTAAAAGCTCAAAGCTAGTCCCTATTAGCTTTGGGCTTTCAGCATTTTGAAGGCCATTTGAAAGCTGAAAGCTACTTCAAAAATTGAACCAAACGGTTCAGCATTTTCCCAAAGGGCTTTTAGTCCTAAAAGTGCCTTGAAAATGCTGAACCAAATGCACCCTTTGTCCTACTTGCACTAGAACTGTTTGAAAATAATCTAGAAAAAGTAAACTGTATGTTGTAATCAGAATATTAATGCAAAAGATGATGACAACCTTATAAACTTACAATTCTTGGAGAAGATAAAAATAAGATATCACTTGAAAATTACACAAAATTGGAGGTGAGGTACGGATGTCCGAATCTCCTTAAGGCAATTAGTTTTTGCCAATGGTGCTCCGCAGATTCATGAACTATGCCTCCCAAGATACAACACCTCGAACCTGTTTGGATTAGCACTATGCAAACAGGACTCAGTTAAACCGTTCAATTGAACCGGCACACTCAGAAGAATCGGAAGAGTAGAGTAGGATTTTTTTCTTTTCTTGAAGAACCTCAAAAAACCTTTTTGAAGCTCTATGCTTTTATCTATTTATAGAGCTTTCAAGTTCATATACAAAAGCGATACATGAATTAAATGAATACATGTATCTAAGAAGAAATTCATGAATTCAGGAGATACGTGTATCTGAGAGATTCATGAATTCAAGAGATACGTGTATTCGAGAGATTCATGAATTCAAGAGATACGTGTATCCGAGAGATTCATGAATTCCGAAGATACGTTAATCCAAGAGATTCATGAATTCAATAAATATAGATACATGAACAGAAAATACGTATCTTGATTTGTTTGCATTTGTTGATCCATTAACCATATATATAACAATCCCCCACATTAATGGATCAATAAAACATTTTTGACTCGAAGGAATCTGAGTATACCTGTTGAAATACATCGCATCAAGATAGGTAGCTTTCGCTTTGAACCTTCTTTTGTGAAAGCCTATCGGACTTACTTAACTAGTCGATGGACTAAGCCTTGAATCGCCAGTTGTTTGTGTAAGCCTAGACAATAAACCTCACATGGAGTATTTCCAATTCAAGATTGGTTCTCGGTTGTGTTCGTTCTTTCGGCCCTGAACCTCTCGGGATTCATGCGTGCTTTAGAAAATCTAGCCTTAAAAGATTTTCATAGAGTCGGCCAGCTTCACGCATATAGGTGCATTTCTATTAAAGATATCCTACAATATCTTACTTGAATGTTACATTCCAAATTATAGGAATCATTAAACGCATAGCGTACCCTTAATAACACTGTAGGAAAGCACTGTTGCATCATAGGAATGGGAGACAGTGCTCACTGGAGTTTCCAGAATTTGCGTTGTCCTATTGAACCTAGTCCATGGGATCTCTAATCGTATAGGTTAGGTTTCCACCCCGGAATCTCTTTATTGGGTTAAGGCTCTTAAACCCATTCCCCTTGATGCGCAGTTTATATGCTCTCTTGACAAACCTTTTGTCAGCGGATCTGCAATATTTTCCTTTGACTTTACAAAGTCTAAAGAAATGACTCCATTTGAGAGCAACTGCCTTACGGTATTGTGTCTATGACTAATATGTCTAGACTTACCGTTATAAATCACATTATGTGCCCTTGCAATTGCCGCTTGATTATCACAATGTATGCAAATTGCAGGTATAGGTTTGTTTAAGAGAAGGAATTGCCACATTGGCCAAGCACCCCCACACTTTTAGAAAATTGTAGGATAGCAACTTTCCATTCCATAACTCGTATGGAGTTTTACCTATCTTTTGTGGGGTATTTTATTAAGAATATAAATTGCAGTTAAAACTGCCTCCCCCACAAGTTCGAGGTAAACCCGAACTCGAAGCATGGCGTTAACCATCTCCTTTAGTGTTCTGTTCAATCGTTCAGCAACTCCATTTTGTTGTGAAGTATAAGGTGCAGTCGTTTGGTGAATTATTCCAAAACGAGCACAAAACTCTTTAAAATTGATTGAACCATATTCTCCTCCTCTATCGGACCTAAGCACTTTGATTCGTTTGCAAGTTGGTTTTCAACTTCATTTTTCCACTTGACAAACATGCTCATAGTCTCATCTTTGCTAGTTAGTAAATAAACATAGTAGAATCTAGTACATTCATCCACAAATGTGATGAAGTACTTCTTTCCACCTCTACTTTCTACAAATTTTAAATCACATAGATCACTATGGATTAATTTTAGAGGTTCACTTGTTCTTTCAACGGATTTGAAACGTTTCTTGGCAAACTTGGCCTCAACACAAGTCTCACACTTGTAATGGGCATCCAACTCAAATCTTGGAATTAATCCCAAGTTTGCTATTCTTTGCATTGTACCATAGTTAACATGTCCTAATCTACCATGCCATAGATAAGGAGACACAACAGTGTAAACTGAAGACTTTTCTTTATTAATAGTCTTTGGGTACACATAATTCGAGTTTACATCAATAACAGCCACATTGGCTTTAAACAGGTCATTACATAAGTACCCTTTCCCCACATACATCCCTCCTTTCGAAAGTACAAACTTGTCAGATTCAAATACCACTTTGAAACCTTTCTTGACAAGTATGGGGCCAGAAATTAGATTTTTCCGAATCTCTAGTACATGCAGCACATTCAGCAAGGCGACCTCCTTGCTAGATGTAAACTTCAGGATCACCTTTCCTCTTCCGGCAATCTTTGCTGATGCAGAATTAGCCATATAGAGCTTCTCATCTTCTTCAGCCTTCTCATAAGATGAGAACATGCATTTATCTACACAGATGTGATTTGTGGCACTTGTGTCTAGCCACTAGTCGTTAGTGTTCAACACTAGAGATGCTTCGAACATTACCACAGTAGACAATCTCTCAATATTGTCATGTTTTGTCAAATTCAGTTGCTGGGCTGCACCATCATTCTTGCCTTTTTTCGGGCGCTTCTTGCAATCCTTAGCTCGATGGCCAGGCTTGTTGCATATAAAACACGTCCCTTGGAATTTCTAGAATTGTTCCCTTTGTTTGGCTTTTCCTTGAAAGGAAAATTTCCTTTTCCTATCTTGCTTGGATTTGGAAGATTCCACCATGTTGGCCTTTAGCTCAGAAGAAGGGTTCGCACTCCTTCTATTGTCCTCCTCGATTCTAAGGCACAGAATGAGATCTTCAAAGCTCATCTCCTTCCGTTTATGCTTCAAATAATTTTTGAAGTCTAACCAGCCCGGAGGTAGTTTTTCAATCATGGCCGCCACTTGGAATGATTCACTAAGTATCATTCCCTCAGCAGAGATGTCACTCAAAATTAGTTGCAATTCTTGAACCTGACTCATGACAGATTTAGAATCCATCATCTTGTAGTCCAAGAATTTGGCAACCACAAATTTCTTGGTGCCAGTGTCCTCAGTTTTGTATTTCTTCTCTAAGGACTCCCATAACTGTTTAGTAGATTCAATATTACAATAAACATTATATAGTAAATTCACTAAACAGTTAACAATATAATTTCGGCATAAGAAGTCTCCATGCTTCCAAGCCTTCAATGCAACGAGCGTCATGACATCGTGCTCATCTGGACTAATTATTGGGCACACCTCCAATAAATACTTCGTCAGATTAAGCATGGTCAGATAGAATAACATCTTCTGCTGCCACTGTTTGAAGCCCACTCCGGTGAATTTCTCCGGTTTCTCATTAGTTGTAACTGGAGGTGTTGCCATCACAGTAGGCAAGGTTCGTTGAACCATCCCTCCAGAAACGGAGCCAAAAGCCATTTGGCTTGTACTATTCTGAAAAACAATCTCGGGTATACTAGTCGTAAGACTTGTACCCGCACCACCAAAATTGGTGTTGGCCAAAGGGCCCGTAGCATTAGCTACTACAAATTCAAGCCCCGGGGGTTGAACATCTCCCATACCAACGGTTGAATCGACCATAGGAACATCTCCAGAAACATTCTGGACATTGAAGGGCACTTGATTGTTTTCATCCATCTCAATAATCTGACTAAAACAACAAACAGTGAATGAGTTAATTGCCTTAAGATTGTTGGAAAATAATCCAGAAAAAGCAAACTGTATGTTGTAATCAGAATATCAATGCAAAAGATGATGACAACCTTATAAATTTACAATTTTTGGAGAAGATGAAAATAAGATATCACTTGAAAATCACACAAAATTGGAGGTGAGGTACGGATGTCTGAATCTCCTTAAGGCAATTAGTTTTTGCCAATGGTGCTCTGCAAATTCACGAACTATGCCTCCCAAGATACAACACCTTGAACCTGTTTGGATTAGCACTATGCAAACAGGACTCAGTCAAACCGTTCAATTGAACCAGCATACTCAGAAGAATCGGAAGAGTAGAGTAGAATTTTTTCTTTTCTTGAAGAACCTCAAAAAACCTTTATTTATTTATAGAGCTTTCAAGTTCATATACAGAAGCGATACATGAATTAAATGAATACATGTATCCAAGAAGAAATTCATGAATTTAGGAGATACGTGAATCCGAGAGATTCATGAATTCAGGAGATACATATATCTGAGAGATTCATGAATCATGAATTCAAGAGATACATGTATCCGAGAGATTCATAAATTCAGGAGATACGTGTATCCGAGAGATTCATGAATTCCAGAGATACGTGAATCCAAGAGATTCATAAATTCAATAAATATAGATACGTGAACAGAAAATACGTATCTTGATTTGTTTTCATTCGTTGATCCATTAACCATATATATAACAAGAACAACATTAGGGGCTTGGATGTGAGGATCAAAGACAGCGAGTGGTTCATTTTTGAGCCCTTGGGTTCGACTTTCATGGTCATTCCTGGTCAACCATGTGTGGTGAGTCACTTATTTGCTTGAAAATTCTTCTTTGTACGAAATCATTTGTAATTTTGTGGGGTTCATTCTTGATTAGGCATGGAGCAATAGAAGGATCAAGGCTTGTGACCACCGAGTGCTTGTTACAGAAGAAAATCAAGTGAGATACTCTCTTGCCACATTCTTGTACATCACAGGGATGATTGAGACCCTGGAGGAGTTCAATGATGAAGCACACCCTCGGCAATACAAGCCCTTCATTCATATGGATTTCCTTTGCTACTATGACTCTGCCGACGACTGCATGAAGGGCGAGAGCCTTATCAGCTCCTTTTGCATAGTTCAGGCCAAAGAGCCGTCATGATTAATTCAAAATGAATATACTTTATGCTCTTAATGTGAAATAAGATGAGATTTGAGGAGACTGTTGTCTCTCAATCTTCTTTGTTCTGTTTTCTAAAATAAAGAGGTATGCAGGTCAGAAGTGATTGACGATGGAGATGTATTTGGTTTGTATAATTTATAGACGATACAATATTTTCTGGGGAATTAGGAAGAGATGTTCATCTCATTGGACTTCGCTTAGTCACTATTACTCAGGCCAAGCCAGTTTTGGAAAAATTAGTCCACCAATTTGCAACCACCTTGGACACTATTCATTTCATTTAGCAAGAGAAATCAAAACGTTGGTGAATATTTGATGTAATGGAGTTCTCATGCATTTCATCATGGGATGGTGCGCGTGTATGTTGGAACCTGGTATGATAATTTCTTTCTGAGTTTAGTAATACGCAGCACAACTAGAAAAAATCAATTACACAGCAAAAGCAAAGAGTACTTCGAATCTTTCTGGTAGCAAAAGCGTAGAGTAAAACTATCCGGCAAACACGTGACAATTCATGCCCTTCTGTTTTCTTGGTCTGAATCAGTCCACTTTCATTTCTTCAAGTAATCTTATGAGGACAAGCTAAATAGGGGTTGGCACACTAGGAGTGCCGAAACTTGTGTACGACGCTCATTTTGGTGTCAAAGTTTATTTTGGATCAGTTAAATGCCACAAGTTTGAAAAATCGATCACTTGAATGCTACTTCTAACGTAGACGTCAGAAAAGTTGACATGGACCGGTGGCCACGTTGGATGACTGGTGGCCATAACGACAAGAAGCTAGAGGCCCTAATTAGTACTCAAATTCTTTTCGGGGGACTGTTGATGCTCTGCCTCTCTATAAGCGTAGTTTCGGCCTCGGATGCTGATGAGCTTCAACTACTCGGAGAACATGTTTAGGCTCAAGGATTGAAGTGTCTTGGGCGAGGGTGTGGTGGGCGGGCATCGTGCGAATGGCGTGAGGGCAACGTGCAGGTGGCGTGCATATGGCGATTGGATAGCGGGAGACATTGGCCTGTAAATACACAAGGACTTGTGGAATGTCTTTCACCTTCTTTAGGATGGGCCAGGGAAGTATGCCTAATTATTAAAGGCTCAAAATCTTAGCAAAGATTTTTGCCATGCTTGTGAGAGAGAGGAAGAGGATTTCGTACGCGCGAGATCTGTAAAAGAAAAAAAAATGCACTTTGTTTCTGTCATGAGCTCACGGTGCCCCTTTCTTTTTCCTTTGATAGTAAAAGCCTCTTTTCTTTTTCTTCTTTGCTTTTGCCTTTTGATTAAGGGAAATCCAACAAGTGCGATGCCACCGCGTGAACAACACCCACCCCATCCTCGCTCGCTAGACTTCCACTCCTTCTCTTTTTCCTTCTTTTTTGACTTTTCAACCTTTTTTCATTTTTCATTTTTATTTTTTTCCTGTTAAACCGCATCCCCATTGTCCCCAGGAGCTCCACTCCCCGGATCGAGAGGGAGAGAGAGTAGAGAGCGAGAGAGAAAAAGCTCTTGTTCACTGGAGGCCAACCCGTTGGTCGTCCACCACCCCGGCATCGCACCCGAACCAGGTAGCTTCCCTTTAGTCTGCTTGTTGTATGTGCATGTATGTTTGTTTGTTAAGGGACTCGGCTTGAGCTTGAGCCAGAGGTCTGTTGTTTCTATTGTGTACATCAAATGTTCGATGAAATGCTTCATTGGAATACCGCATTCGAGTCCTTGACCCGAAGCGTAGGTCATCGTTATTCTCGTGACCTACTAATTTTTTGTTCCCACGACACTGTTATTGATGTCTTCTGTGATATTTTAGTGGCGTGGCTCGCACTGTCTGATTTAGTCATTGTGTGCATCCCCTTTGCCATAATAGATTCGGCAATTCTAGAGAGCGTCGGCCAGACTAAGTGACCGGTGCTGGTAGCGGCTTGGCTGTACCCTCAAACTCTAGTGAGGGGTCGTGGTGGTGGTGTTATAGGTGCGGGCAGGAGACGTCCTTCGGGTTGTCGCAGGGAAGAAGAAGCCGTGAAGGGAAAGAAGGAAAGAAAGAAATAAGCACAAAATAGTTAGTATAAAAAAGGGCTTAATTGGTCTATTGGGATTCGGGCTTATTTGAGCTAGTTGAAATTTGGGCTTATTAGGCTTAAGTTTATAATAGGTCTTGGGATGGGCTTCTTCCTTTTTATCCTTTTGTTTTTTGGGGGGTTGGGGGACCAGGCTCAATTGATGAGCCCAGTCCAGTCGTGGACCCGATCGATCCTGACCCTATTCAGATGTGGATATCTGACCCGGGTTCGTTTTATATTATATTAATAATAAAAAATATTATCTGTTTGCCAATTAACTGGACTTCATCAATTTTCCGCCCTCTCTTTTTTGCTATAAGTTGAGAGAAATTGACCGGTGAATTAAGTTGATTGGCTCAAGAAGATGGTTAATGACAAGAAACTAGAGGCTCTAATTAGTACTCGGATTCTTTTCGGGGGACTGCTGATGCTCCGCGTCTCTCTAAGCGTAGTTTCAACCTCGGACACTGATGAGCTTCAGCTACTCGGAGAACACGTTTAGGCTCAAGGATTGAAGTGCGTTAGGCGAGGGTGTGGCGGGTGGGCAGCGTGCGGATGGCGTGCGAGCAATGTGTAGGTGGCGTGCAGATGGTGGTTAACAGCGGGAGACGTTGGCCTGTAAATACACAAGGACTTGTGGAATATCTTTCACCTTCTTTAGGATGGGTCGGGGGAATATGCTTGATTATTAAAGGCTCAGAATCTTAGAAAGATCTTTGCCATGCTTGTGAGAGAGAGGAAGAAGATTTCGTACGTGTGAGATCTATAAGAACATGAGCTCACGGTGCCCCTTTCTTTTTCCTTTGATAGTAAAAGCCTCTTTTCTTTTTCTTCTTTGCTTTTGCCTTTTGATTAAGGAAAACCCAACAAGTGCGATGCCACTGCGTGAACAACGCCCACCCCATCCTCGCTCACCAGACTTCCACTCCCTCTTCTCTTTTTCCTTCTTTTTTGACTTTTCAACCTTTTTTCATGAGAATCATGAGACATTACTCTTAAAAAGGAAGTGAATAAGTGATTTGTCGATCATGGACAACCCCGCCTTGAACTTTTAAGATCGCTTATGCTGGGCAAGGATTGACACTTTTTTTTATATGCTTTTGAACAAAAATGTCCATAAAGTTCTTTTCAAAAGGACAAAAAATGTTCTCTAAGAAAGTATGTCCACCCGTGATCCTACCAAACCCACGAAAATCAAATGAGCAAAGGCGACCTCTTTAGTTCATTTAAAGTTTTCCAGAAACGATCAAGAACTGTGTGGATGTCGAAATTAATGAGAAAATATCTCTTTAGGTTTTGAGAATCATGAGACAATACTCTTAAAAAGGAAGTGAATAAGTGATATGTCGATAACGAACGACCCTGTCTTGAACTTTTAAGATCGCTTATGCCGTCCTCTTCAAAAATCTTGTGTCCAAAAATGACATCTTCACACATGCAAAGCATACTAACACAAGAATATGTTGTGTAACTTTACTATGTAAATTAAAGCCACTTATTCTATAGAGAATGTGAACATGCATGAAGAAATATTTATTTTATTCAGTAAATACTCTGGAAACATGCAAAGTTTAGAAGGAAAAATTATCCGGCTCAAATACATCCGCATTTATACTTTTGAAATTCGTATTGGGCCTACTTCATGCTAAATGGGCCCACTTTCTGACAAATGATAACCCAACCCGACTCAAACCGTATTCTTTCTAGCTCGGGTGCTACGCAGCTCAGGTCTTGGGTCAAGCCACAAAGAAAACACATATCTCACATGCCCAGATTGGGTCGAGTATTGCTAAGGGCCCAAATCGAAACCACTCCATTGATATCCGTATCAGTTGCTAGCACTTTGGCAGGTTCACCCTCTTAAGATTTTAGGATCTAGTGGGAAGAAATTATGACTTATATCGAACATTATTTTTAACCTATGACAACACTCTCACCTTTTTTCCGTAAAAAAAGTTAGTGGAATCGCAAAATAATCAACCAAAATAGGTCAAAGTAAACCCTAGGGCACTGAAAAAAATTTGGATGGGGCCAACAACACTGCACGTGGGTGGTGGTTGCCGGCACCGGATCCAAGAGGAATGCACCGTAGCAGTGTGTCAAAAATCGAACCGAAAACCGAACCGAAATATAAAACTAAACCGAACCGAACTGAAATTTCATATGTTTTTGGTTCGGTTAACCGAAAAATAACTGTTAACATTTTCGGTTCGGTTCGGTTTTTGGTTTGGTTTAGTTAACCGAACCGAATTGGAATTCTTAATTAAAATTGAACAATCTTTCTTTTTTACTAAATTCCAATAAGCAAAGTAAAAATAGGAAAAAAAAACCGTCTGACCGAACCGAACCGAACCACATTTTTGGTTCGGTTCGTATTCGGTTCGGGACAGTTTCGGTTCGGTTTGGGATCATCTCTTATTGGTTCGGTTCAGTTCGGTTTTTCCAAAAAACCGAACCGAACTGAACCGTTTACACCCCTAGCCCCCACTTCCCCCTTCCTTCCGACCTTCTCTCCTTCTTCCGAAGCCATGCCTGTTTATAAACAACCCTGTTATAAAGCAAAATGTCCGCTTTTCTTGATTAGTTCTTGGCTTGTTGCCCCGATCCAGACTCCATAGTCAACTTTATTTTTTCCCTATCATGCTAATTTAATCTAGATGCATGTGATGGCCATGAGCAGATTGGATTAATCAATCAGTCCCTACCGATTGTTAATTTTTCAGTAAAAGTTCAAAGAATATACCATAACAAATGCCAAAGAAATACTCTGTTTTACATCGCTTGCGTGAGGAAACAAAATAACTTGACATTGATTAAGTCATCACGTATTTGAAATAACTCGGCAGTTGAATTGTTGTATGTTTCGAACTATAAGTGATTTGACACATCACATGTCATTAATTTATCATTAATTGCCTCAACAAAAGCATGCCTCAGTTCGAGTCCTGACTAGGGATTGGGCATTCAAGTCATCGACAAGCGACTCAAATTCAAACTTGTGAGTCACATGAACTCAAGTAGATTCTTTCAAGTTCTAAGTATTTTGAACACTTAATCAATTGTTTTTTGGGTGCCTTGACGCAATTCATTACGTCAACCACTTTGCCAAATGCAACCTTCCTTAAGCTTATACCTAATATTCACTAATTTCTCAAAAAAAAATTTTATAGAAGACACTTCGTAATTTTTCAGTCGACTGATCCTCATTTATAACCAATTCATCATAATCGTATGTATTATCTTTATTTCCATGCAAAGCATTGTACCAACGTGCAAAAAAAAGCCATTGAGATCTCTCGTTTGGTGATCCAACGGTGACTAACCTCGCGAAGAATGCCCTCAAAGTTGAAGGATAGTAAAATTACCTTAATCACAGTAGGGGGCGGAAGAAAACCTTGTTTTCCAGTTTGAGTGGTCAAGAACTCTTTTTTGGTTGCTTCTTTTTATTAAAATGGATAATCAAGAGATAAACCATGTCAACACCATAATCCTACTTCGAGTCCACGTCACGGCCGGGGTTGCCATGTCATTGGCTTTATGGAAAAAAAAAAAAAAAACCAAGGCCAGTGCCTATTAAGGAAATCAGATTTAGAATGAATATGTATGTATCTATATATATAGTTTCGATAATGCCAAAAGCTTGAGCTAAGATAATCTTTAAGAACACCGATCTTCGTACGAGCGGGTTTAATTTTTTGTTTTCCAGATTTGCTGCCTTTTTTTTTTTAACATATTTGGCAAGTAGAGCTAATGGCAAATCTTCCCTCCACTTTTACATATGTATCTCCTTGTCATTTTTTTTAATTATTCATCTACATAGTTCTTGTCAACAATGATAATTATGTATTTTTGTCCATATATAAGCCTACCAAAGGTTTGGCGCACACAATTTTGGGAAATATACCGGAGTAATAGAGCATAATCAATGAATCACCATCATATGGAGCTTTTCTATAGACACGTTGGGATCACGGTTTCTAATTTAGATAATTTCTCAATGCTTTTGAAAAGTTACTTCTTTTCTTTTTGCTAATTAAATTTTGAAATAATTACAGATTAACAACAGGAAACCGATCCATAAATTGCCGACATCTTATAAAATCCGATTCTCCCACATTTTGCTCCTGGGGACCACAATCTTCAGCAGTGACTTCCGTGTTGCTACACCATTCAACTTTATGGACCTCATCATTCATGCGCTTGTACAATTTTATCCTTTCGAGGAACTTCTGTCAATTATGTTGGTATGGTATGTCGAAAATCTAACGTGATATTTTTTAATAGCAATCAAGAAAGTGTCAATAAAGCATGACATCATAAAATAAGTCAAATTTTTTATTTAAAAAAGACACCAAAGCATATCCAGATTCTTCATAAAGACATGAAAACCAATGGCCTCTGAAGGGAACATTTAAAGATTTGGGGTGGCGCCACCGTTGCCACTTTGGGCCAAACGCTTAGGACCTTTGATATAGCTTCTCCTAATGTGTATAAATGAATTGCATGCCGTCGAAACCTATAGCACATATGCCATTCCAACAAAAAATTCTTGCAGTTAACTTTAGACTAAACTTGTTACATTATTGATATACTTGATGATACTTCCATCTAACATTTCAAGTTTTTCGAATAATTGATAATGATTTCACAATATTCTACTAAATCAGGTTTTGTAAGGGTGATGACTTGTGATCTCACCTTTTTCACTTATTATAAAATACTTTTGATCTTTCATGTGTTTCTCTCTCATTTCCTTTTTAACACGTCTCCAATTAATAGGAGGAAAATGTCATGAATCTAAATAGTGATTATAGAAATCAAATATTTTTCATATATTTAGAGAAAATTATCAAATTAGTCTTAAACACGTTGTACGATTTTTAGTTTTGCCATTTTGCATGAAATTCCAAAGCAAAATCCTCCAATGATTAGTGGCCGTTGGTAATCACTGATGTGGTAATCTATAGGGAAGGAAGTTAAAATGCATCCCAATATTATGTGATTTATTTGAATTAGAAACTTCTCTTCCTCTCTCTCTCTCCTCCTCCTGTAACTAAATCCAATCATTCAAAGCTGAGAAAATGAGAGAGAAACAGACATCTTTTCTAAGAAATCGATCACATTAAAATGCATCCCGATATTATGTGTTTTTTGTTCCCACCATATGTTGGCGTGTCTTCCTCCGCCTGCGTTCTCTAGCTATCGCTAGAGAGGAAGGTGTTGACACCTAAATTTTGGCTACTCATCTAATTATTTATTAATCACATTAGAAAATTAGGGTTTAATTTATAACCCCTTAACAAAAAAATTTCTTTCATTAAAATTGCATTGCATAGAAGTAGGAGTATTTGCATCACTGGTCTTAAAATTAACTTTTTTAAAAAAATTCGAAATTTAAGAAAAAAAGAAAGAGAAAAAGGCGGGTCCGGGCTGGGCCTGCCCGGCCCCCTTCTTTTCCCCCGCATGGGCTCGGCCCACTTTCCTTTTTCTCTTCTTCTCTTTCCTTTCTCGGCCCGGTCCGTCCATCTTCTCTCTTTCTTCCCCCGCGCAGAAGCGTGCACCTGCGAGGAAAATAAAAAGCAGCAGCAACTCAGAGCAGAAGCAGCAGCGACTCAGAGCAGAAAGGCATCAGAAGTCAGTAGCAAAAAAAGAGCAAAAAGAGCTTCTGCAGAAAGAAAAAAAAGGGAAAGAGGAGGAAACCCGAGAGAAGCCAGAGAGAGGGAAACGGAGATAAAGAGACCGAGAACCGAGAGAAAAGAAACGAGGAGAAAGAAGACCGGAGAGACCGAGAGAAGAGAGAGAACCGGAGGAAGAAGGAAACCTCGAGGAGCAGTTAGCTGTCGCCGGAAGCCCGTCTGTCGCCGTCGTCCGCCGCAGCTCGTCCCCGAATGAGGTAGGTCTCTCTGAACCTCATTAGCTCTATTTTCTGGAGAATGCCAGGCCGGAGCTCGCGGCCGACCGGCTCGCGCAAGCTCCGGCCCTCGTCGTCCTAGAATTTCGCTCCCCTTTTCCTTGTATTACATGTCCGAAGACCCCTAGAACATGTTCGTGGCTCGGTCGAGCAGGAAACCTTTGATTTTGACAGTGCCCGCTAACTGTTCGACGAAATGCCCCAATGAGAAAACCGAACCCAATCCTCGACCGGAGCTCGGCTTTCGGTTTCTTGTACCTCATTCAGAGTCATACCGTCGTCGTACACCGTCTCGGTCACTTTCTTAGCTTTTCGATAGGTCATCCGCGTCGTTTGGGTAGGCCGAAGCGCGCCCTCGCCGGATTCAATCCGGCGACTCTCGGATGCCGGCCAGCCGGCGGCCGGCGACGCTCGGCGTCGGTCGGACGGAACGACCGACGCCTGGCGACGGCACGGCGACTCCCTTAGGAAGGTCAGACCTCGCGGCGGTGCTGGCATGGGTCCGGCGAAGCTGCTGCAGGGACGTCGGGCGTGCATGGGAAACATGCGGGCGTGAAGCAGAAAGCAGACAGGAGGAAGAAGACCAAAAAATGAAAAAGATTAAAGAAAAACAAAAATAAAAAGTAAAAACAGAAAAGCCAAAATTAGAAGAATAGAAAACAAGGATGGGCTTCGCTTCGGGCTGGTTTGCTCCGCGGGCCGGGAACGACTGGGCTGGAAATAGAAAAGGAAACTGGGCCATCAGCTGGGCTGGAAATTGGAGATCAAAATTGGGCTTTTTAAAAAAAGGGAAAAGAGAAGAATTCGTGGGCTTTTTTGTTAATTTAGTAATTTAGGGCCGGCCCGGCCTTTTGTAGTCCGACCCGGACCGACAGGGTCCGAGTAGAATTTATAGGGCCGGGTTTCCTGACCCGGTCCGAATTATTTTTAATAAAAATCCAAAATTTCAGAAAATCATAAAAAACACTAAAAATATTAAAAAATCATAAAAATTCGAAATTTCAGAAAATTTATGGAAAATTCAGAATCTGAAATTTTATAGAAATTTTTGATAAGAAAATATTTAAAAAAATCGAAAATATTAAAATATTGAAAATTCCAAATTTTTTTAAAAAATCCCGAAAGTCCCAAGTTTGTTTTAGAGTCCCTTAAGAAGCTTTAAAATAGTTCTTGGAAAATTTTCTCTTAAAAAATATCTGAAAATTATTAGCTTAAGATTGTGCTTAAAATCGAACAAACTCTTATAGCTTCACCTTAGGGTTTTAATTATCCTCGGATACAATTGCCCTTGAATGCACACTTAGGATGTGATGATTATGGTTTCTCCCTTCAGTTTAATTAGGATTGTCATTTATTTATCACTTAATGCTAGGTGTTTATTTTTTCGCCTACAATTTATTTAATGATTTCTTTAATTGCTAATTGTTATTTTGATAATTGCACACTCGTATAATCATCTCACATGTTAGTGATCAAGTCTAAAATCAACCCAAACTGCTTGACAAAAACCTTTTTGAAACGAACAAGATTATGTACCGAAAGTGCACTAATTGGCTAATTAGTGTAATCAAATCATCGACTCTAAATTCTCTGGTTGCGTAGAAAGTGAGGTACGCTCCCATGCCTCGCTTGGTTTCTAGCCGACCCCAATAGGCTAGTGGTGACTCCTTATTTGAAGATTTTTATGAACACCTAATGTCACGCGGGGTATGGGCTTGGGAGAGCCCATGTCTAATTAAGGGTCCTGGACCCACCCTTTGGACAATACTCATAAACTTATTTATTCAGATAGTCAAGTATAGAGGTGGGTGATCATCGCCGCATGGAGGATTACATGAGAACTCATTTGGGCTCAGGGATTGAAGTGTGTTGGGCGAGCATGTGGTGGGCAGGCAATGGACATGCAGGTGGCGTGCACTAATTAGAAAGGTCCTCGTAGAGTCGTAGCCTATTATGCGAAATCTAAGAGGATTTTGCCTTTCTTGCCTTGGCTGCTGAATGCTCTTTCTCTCTTTCTTTCTTTTGGTTTGACTGTAGACTCTCTATTATGCTCAAGGAAGCTTTTTGCTCGCATGGTCGACACTTATTTGCCCTCAAATTTTGCACAATGATTCTTGGCTTTTTCCCAGGGTCGCTCATGTCGTGTGTGTCCATGTGTGTAAGAGGGAGTGAAATAACTCTGAGGTCTAGTGGGGCCATTAATGCGCGCAGGTCTATTATTAGGGAAAATTTTTAAATAAGAAAGAAAAAATTCATATTTTCTATGCCCAAAGGTGGTGGGGACCACTTGCTAATGTGGAGCCACATGGAGCTTCTTGGTTGGTCAAGACGCACGCTGACATGTTATGGCCGACCCACCTAATATTTTCTCATCTTTCACTGACACCACTCCGTGCTCCCCACTGCATCCTATGGTGCTCTGCTTCGTCCAGCTGAAATTCCAAGGAAAATCCACATCCCCATATGAGACACACCCTTTTGACACCTTCCTTGCTCTCGTCTCTCTTCTGCTCTACGGTGCATTTGCAATCGTTACTCTTCTAGCTCCCGCTTGTTGTGCCCTACCGTTCCGCATCGTCATGGTGCTCGTGGTTGCGCTCTCAGTGGCTTCCCTTGCAGCATTGTTGATCCCGGGCCCCTTTCACTATTTCCCCTATCTCTTGTTATTGGCATTCCTTTCCATGGTCCTCTTGTATCTGCTTGGTCGAACCCTTTTCATGGGGGTCCAACACAAACTTGAATCTATGCTTGTCGCTGTTTCTGCGCCAGAATTTGCTTAGGGATTGGCCCGTAAGAAACAAGATTGAAAAAAAGGCGGGTTCTTTTCTCTGTTCTTGCGCACACCATCCAACACCCATCCTGGCTCAAACACAGAATACATAAACCATAAACATCTAAAATTGGATTTCGCCGTACAAATCATATATATCTTCCGATGAGCCAAGATATTGTAAAATTTTCCTCATATTGCTCTTTCAATTCAAATTCCCACCGTGCAATGCTAAATTTATTACAAGAATTTCAACCTTGAAAAACAAAACTCTGCATAGAACCAAAGAGGGGAACCATAACTTCATTGATGTAGAACACATGCGATGTCTTAGGATTTTGGGCAGAAGGCTCTTGGACGCACTGACACCACCCACCCCCGTGCTCCCAACTGTATCCTGTCGACTGACGTGTGTGGTGTGGTGGTTACCCCCACGTGTGACGATAGGTATTCTCGCCGAGGTGGGCCCCTGCCCACTCCACAACTGCCAATCCACACTGCGCATAATCTGATCCGAGATCTCTGGGTTGGCTGGGGTCGCCTTCCATTTCCCTAGTGACTACAGTTTCAACCCAAAGGTGGTATGACAAATTGTAATGGAATTGGTAAGTCAGGCATAGATGTGGGTGATCATCGCCGCATGGAGGATTACATGAGAACTCTTTTGGGCTTGGGGATTGAAGTGCGTTGGGTGAGCGTGTGGTGGGTGGGCAAAGTGCGGACAGCGTGCGGGAAACGTGTAGGTGGCGTGCACTGATTAGAAAGGTCCTCACAGAGTCGTAGCCTATTATGCGAAATCTAAGAGGATTTTGCCTTTTTTGCCTCAGCTGCTAAATGCCCATCTTTCTCTCTTTCATTCTTTTGGTTTGACTATAGACTCCCTATTATGCTCAAGGAAGCTTTTTGCTCGCATGGTCGACACTTATTCGCCCTCAAATTTTGCACAATGGTTCCTAGCTTTTTCCCGGGACCGCTCATGTCGTGTGTGTCCATGTGTGTAAGAGGGAGTGAAATAACTTTGACTGCAGCAGGTCTAGTGGGGCCATTAATGTCTATTATTAGGGGAAAATTTTTAAATAAGAAAGAAAAAATTCATATTTTCTTTGCCCAAAGGCGGTGGGGACCACTCGCTGATGTGGAGCCACATGGAGCTTCTTGGTTGGTCAAGACGCACGCTGACATGTTATGGCCGACCCACCTAATATTTTCTCATCTTTCACTGACACCACTCTGTGCTCCCCACTGCATCCTGTCGGTTGACGTGTGTGGTGTAGTGGTCACCCCACGTGTGGCCCCTCTCTCTCTCTTCTTTTCCAAGAAAAAGACGAACTAGCATATGTGTACTCTCACCGAGGTGGGCACCCACTCTCTCCCCAAGCGCCTAATCCATACCGAGCATAATCTGATCCGAGATCCATATGTCTTGCAACATTTCCTTAAAATCTTAAAGAAAGATTGCATGTTGTGTTTTCTCTTATCTTCCTTCCTTCTTTCTTTCTTTGCTTTGTCTTTTCATTTTTTGGGCTCTTTTAGTAGGTTCATGGCTCGAAGAAAGTTGGTCAAACTAGAAATTGAGTAAAAGAAAAAACCATCTCGTGCAAATTGATGGGGAAGCGTCTCCTTTTATAAAAGTTACACAAATGAGAGTGTATTATTGGGGACTTCTTACTGGGTCATAAAGGAGTGGTGCGGTCACTTTTATTTTTAAAAAAGAAAAAAGAAGAAAAAGGAAATAAATGGTTGAAAAGTGAAAAAGAGGAGGAAGAGAAGCAAGGTGAGCGCTTGGCTCATTTAAGTGATGCCCGAACTAGTTCGGGAAGAGAAAAGAGGAGAGAGAAAGAGGAAAAGGAGGAAGAAGAAGAAGAGAAAGGGGAAGAAGAGGAAATGAGTCCACATGTGCACGTCATTGTAACCTCACAAACCTGACTCGACTACATAATGCAACGTCTTGTAAGTGTTCGTGTCACTCGTTCGTTCAATTGGAGCACTTTTGGATTTATGGCCTGAAATTCAGAATTATTGGAGATTTATATGGCGAAGTCCGATTTTTGAGTCATTGAGCTATGTATTTATAAAAAACAATAGTTTAGGGTGTCGTGGAGCTGTCGGATTTTACAAAACTTGACTTGAGTTTATGGTTTGTCTAAAATAAAATTTCAACGTTTCCCATGAAATTCGATTTTCTGTTTTCCATTATTGTTGTTCCATAAATATTATTGTCATGCCCTGAACCTTGGGCGCACAACAACCCCTTACCATGGTCAATTAAAAACGACGTCCTAGGACTCGTTGACAACCATTCATTTTTAGTATTTCAATAAGCGCAAGCGGAAGATGAATCATCTCTAGTCTAATAGACAATAAAACAATCACACAGGGATAGAGGGATGAATAGCAAGATAACATAACTACTTATTTATACATTCATACTGAATTAACCAATGGATGATCGTTTTTCGATTTACAAGCTCGACTAAGGGGGCCGATCCATCCACTAAGCCTGACCAAAAAGAAATTAGGCTCGGATAATCCATCTATACAAAAAGAACTCTCGGGTTCTGAACTACCATCCCTCTGATCCGTCGGACTTCAGCTCCGTAAGGTCGTAGTTCGGGCCAATCACTGGAGGAGCGGAGATAGGGTTCTCCACTGCACCGTCAAAAGGGTCCAGCTCCATGGGGTCCCAATCATCGTCTTCAGGTCCCCTACCAGGCGGTCCATCAAAACCTCACAGGGGGCTGATCAATAGATCATTCTGCCGGATGTACCACGCTAGGAACTGATGGGGTGTCCATTGCCCCGGTCCCTCATCCACCCAGATGGTGGTGACGTACTTCTCGTATAAATGCACCCGACCCGGGAATCGATGGTGTGTGACAATGGTCTCCCAATCCTAGGGGACCCCAAGCCACACTGGCGAGGGTGCCATCCTAAGGGCCTGAAAATGGTTAACCACGACGGGTTGAGATAAATTCTCAGTGAGTTTATCCCCTAAGCCTTGGTTAGTACACCAACTAGACCTAGGGTATCTCTCCAAAACCATCCCTTATGCAACCCAACCACAAATAACCTGTAGTTAGCAATAAAATAACAGGCAGGGTCAACCCACAATCAAACGTTGGTTTGCATGCAACCTTACCTGATATGCCATACCCTGCACGTTATATATTAGCACAATACATGCAATGCATATGGCATTTAGATGATGCAGTTCACCAATCACATGCGACTCGCGTCACATCTCACCCGGTCATTGCCACACCTTGCACATTATTAGTTCATGCGTGTGTGTCATAAATAATGATGTGATCACCTCATGCATAATCGAAATCAATGATGCAATGTTTCTCATACACTCTGGCATACACACATGTTCTGATTATTACTGGCCCATAGGGCTACAACCGAACTCCTGCCGGTGTTTACTAGCATAGCTAGGCATCACCCTCCCCCATGAGGCACAGCTACGTCAAGGGACCCCGCCCAAGACGGCATTCCATAAGGAGCATGGGCCCGGTCTCTATCGCGACTCTGCATTTAGACCCCCATCAGGTTTCTGATAAATCGGACTATCACCCCCCGGACTGCTGCTAGAATGGCGGGTTCAATTTAGTGATCACGCAAGCACTTTACCACAACCCATTTATTATCTTTGAGCATTAGCCAATGAACACATACTTGCATATAAAAACTCACATCCTTTCTTATAAAGACGATCCATTTCCGGTGTCCCTCGGACAAACCATTTTTCCCCTTTTTGTGAAAATCACACGATTCAAGCAGATGTTCATGTAATGCCACATCCATTTCACTTCATAAAATTAAGACACATGAAAATATGCACATTTTTAATTTTGGATGACAAGTGCATGAATAGTGAAATTTCAGAATTTAATAATTAAATAATTAAATATAGAAATTAAAAATAATTAAATAAATAAATTCCGAAAATTAAATAATTAAATACTTATATGCAAAAATTAAATAAATCATTAAATTAAAAAATTAATAACATTAATCAAGCAATTAAGGTAAAACATGCTTAATTAGAACATAACACTCAATTAAGCCTAATTAAGCACAATTAAGCATAAATAAGCAAGATTAAGCTAAGCTAATTTTAACCATTTATATAATCACCTATCTTAGGGCTAATACACTTAATTAAACATCCTAAATAGCTCTTAACACTAATTAATCCAACCTTAAGCAAGTTTAGGCATTAGCTAAGGAATTAGAGGCTAAACTCACCCGTTAAGCAGGCCGGAGAAGCGGACGCGATGGCTGCGACAAGGGCGACACTCGAAGACCTCAAACACGGCACTCCAAGGTAGTCCTGGGGCTGAAATCAAAGCAATAGCCTCTGCTCATACACCAAACTTCAAAAGACAGTACTGCAATAGAAGGAAGCTGCTGGTCGGAGCAAAAAAAGGTTGGTCAGAGCTTCGGCGAGCTAGTGGGTGGTGACTAGTGGTTCCAGGGGGTCGAGGGGGAGTTGTGGGTGGCTAGTGTGGCAGTGGTTTGGTCGAAAATGGAGAGATATAGAAGAAAAAGGCGGAATAGGCAAACTGGTGTTATAGTAGGCGAACGGTGGACTGGTGGCTTTTGGCCGCCGTACGGGATGGCCGGCAACTCCTTTCGCCGATCGACCAACGCAAGCCATACAGATTCCCTGTGCTGAGCAAATTGGTGGGTGGCACGGGCCGAGATTACAGCGGGAAGGCAATGAAAAACTCAGTTTTCGGTGAGAGGTCAGAAATAGAAACACCAGGAGCGAAGGGTAAACAAGAGGAGAAAGCTTGTTCGATTTTTATGGGCTGAAGAGGGGAGAGAGAGAGAGTGAAGAGAGCTACTAGATAACCTTCATTAATGGCATTAATAGTTACTTCAACTTCCTATACAACATGACCTTATTTTCTCTCTCTTCTTTTGTGTTTTCCCAATAATATCTATGGGCAAAATGGTTATTTCCACATTGCACGATTCCCAAACTACCCTTGGGCTGAAAATGAAAGGCGAGCCTAGGAAACGGGCCAGAAAATGAATAGGAATAGGCTCGGGAATTTGTTGGGCTCGAATTGGCTCAAGTTTGGATAACGGGCTAGGAAGGGTGAGGGGTCGGTTAGGTCCAACGAGCTCGCTTGTTTGTCTCGATCTTCCATGGTGGCTGTCCTACCTTAGGCGTGTGGCCCACACTGTTCTTGCCCAAGCCACATCCTCATAAGCTCGTTTCCTCAGTCCAAAAATCCCTTTCCCAAAAACTCGATTCAACTGACACTATTGACTGTCGAGGAAGCATCGTCCAAAAGTCCGTCCTAGACGTTCCCGAAAATTCGAAGTCCAATCTTGGATTCTCATGTCTTGTCAATTTCGCCCAAATGTCATTTTGGTATAATTCAGACTGATAGGCGGCTTCAAGGATTTACACGTAACCGACTCATGCCAAACCACGTTCAAGACTTCTCGACACATAGACGTCCTTGACGACATTAAATTGTGAAGGATAGATTCTTATTTCAAAGTACACGATTACCAAGGATTGACATAGGGCCGTTTGCGTTTTCGATAACAATAGATAAAATCACCTGTCATCCTATTATTTCTATCCGTGGTTCGACTTCTAGTCGTCCCTGGAATCGGCTTGCATGACTACAGGATCATCCTTACACAAGTCTCATGGTCGAGTCGTTTTCCTAGGTCAAGTTCTTTAGTCACACGAGTTCTGTCCTCAGTAGCCTTTCCCCTCAAGGTCAGTATCTCAGAAATGATTTGGTCCAAGTGAGATCAACCAACAATGCATTGGCGAAATTCACATTCATTCATCCCTTAAAGGGTTCGAATTTCAGGACGTAACAATTATTGTATAGTTTTTAGCGTTTTACTGTGTGTTTGTAAGTGGCCATAGTGAATTCAAAGTGATAAAAGATCAAGGTCAATTTATAACCATTATGAAGATGACTAAGTTGCAACATTATGTTGCTCGCTGATGCAGTTCTGTGTCTCTACTCATTTCATGCTTTTTGCCCTTCCGAAGGAGAGCACCCAACAAAAAGGGAAGCGCCAATTCTAAACATCGCTTTAACATGAAGGTGCAATAACTGTTCACACTTCGGAATGCAAAATCATAGTTTGAATGGATTAAATCTTCCAGGATTTCTCATATCCGTGGCCACATATCGATTACACAGGTTGCTTAGAAAACAGCCTTCAGAAATTAGAATAAGAAAAGTGATTCCAATTTCCTAGATAGCCTCCCGAAAACAAGACTGATCCTAACCAGGCTATGTTATCAGAACTCTGTATAAACTACAATTGCAGGAAACAAGATGTGGCTGTTTCATGCTATTTATTCAGTGCATCCACAATACAAGAAGCAAAAGTTCATGCAACATCACACCCAAGAACCTTTTGCCTAGTTCCAAGTCCATTGGACCGACTCCATCCCATCCTTAACAGTTACGGAATCATGGCTACAAAAAGAAGGGAGCTTTGGCTGGATATCCTAATTTAATATTTTTCTTTTTAATTGGTTGTCACACATTCACATTCCAGCCAATGTCCTCTTTAGTTTAAATAAGCGAACTGCATGGATGCATCTCGGTGAAACGTCCTTAGTTTGGAGGATGATGCAAACGATTATTTTTTAATATAAAATAAAAAGAATAAAATGGGATGAGAATTTGGACTTTCATAATTTGGATGATGCAAACCGTTGCTTAATTCCTCTTGTGGAAAATGCCATCATGCCACATGACTGCTACGACCCTTATCGGGAATATGTCCGTCAGGTTTCCAAAAACATCACCGCTTGCAGCCCTCCACGTGACACCACATTTCTCCCTTTTCTTTTTACGCCAGATGCTGATAACACTAGAACATGAACGATAGTGAGATCCCCCCACACGTGTGTGTGAAAATCCTCTCTGTTTCTTTATTGCCATTTCGCGAAACATGTTCTTTCGCCCGCTGTACTAACTTATGACGTCTTGGTTTTTTAAAAATCATGCAAGGGCTGATGCTCCGAGAGATCTTTGTTTGGCTTCGCATCGAGACATACAGAAACAAACGCATTAAGTCGTGCTTGATTGTTCCTTCTCGGGTAGTTTTTGCTTGTCGTCGTCCGTTTGCATGGACCCTTTTTGACCACTCAAGTATTCCTACAAATCTTTTGATTGGTTCGCTTAGTTTTCTTTTATTTCTCATTCTTTTTGGGTGTGCGTGCGTGTGTGCACTCCAAAACTCCGAGTTAGGGAAGGAGAAAAAAGGGGGTGTCTTAATAGGGCTCAAGACCCCATCATAGGAGAGATCATCTTCATAACAAGGGCAGTGAATTCAAGCGCCATCAAGATTATTAATCTGAAAAATTCTTTTGATTAGTTATTACCATTATCATTATTGTACACCCAATGTCTGTTACATTTGATGAAGTCACACTCCAATCAACACATTATGTAAGAGTTTTCCCCCTTGGCATTTTTTAAGGTCCAAGAAACTTAAGAAGATCGAGTTATAAGACAGGATCATAATATTAGAGATGTTTAATTTGGATAGAATAGATATCGTGGGCAGAAGAACATTAAAATTATAAAAAGTTATGTATGACGCATATTTTAGTATCAAATTTTTTTATCCAAATGTTTTCGCCGGATCACTTAAAGCATTGCTTATTCATATATTGTTCCAAACTTGTAATAATGTGACCAAAATACAGGAAAATATAAGCCTCATTGACAATACGAGGGTCCTATTAGTACATCTACAGTTCTCATAGCGAAATGCTGCATATAGACATACACAGAGAAATATAGATGTTATATGTATGCGTGTATTCCTCAACATACACGGATTTTTTAATTTAATTTGACTAGGCATTATTGTATGCATATGAGCGCAGCAAGATAGCACTTCCCTCATCTCCGAATGACGTAAAGATCGTTCAAGCAACCTCCCTAACAAGCATTAAGAAAAGGCTGAAATTTAAGCAATTAGGTCTAACGAGTCATGACAACATGGAAGCACATTTAAAAAAAGGTTGATCGAGGACAATGGATGACTTAGGACAATTGCTATATACATACATATATAGCAATATGTGAACTTAGATCTACGCTACTATTAATCTAAGATAAACTCTTAATCATAATACTCTTCTCACAAAGATCTGCAAGCTAACATATAACTGAAAACCATTAGGATGGCAAGCATTAAAAGCCTCACTTAATTGGAGTACCCAAAGCGAAGTTCCAAATCGACCTCGTATTTTTCAAAGTTGTTGGAGTTAGGTTTATCATTGAGGTTGAGGCCAAGAAGCGGGTATTGGCTACCACTACAATCGGCCTTCTCGGCCTTGGCTTGCAACGGAGAGGGGGTCAATGGCGATACCTTCGTGCAGTCCTTTCGTGCAGTCTACCTAACATTTTCTCCCACTCCCCGAACCAAGAGGGAAAGAGAGTAGAGAGCAAGAGAGAGAAGGCAAAGCGGCCCGCTTGCATGAAAAAGGAGGGAGAAGCTCTCATTCATCGGAGGCCAACC